>CM060915.1:46640000-49040000 GCA_030737875.1 Allium sativum | reverse complement strand
CTTGACATTGATTCAAGTGATTTTGAAATAAATTAATTTAATTTATGGATCATGAATATATCTCAAGCTTGATGTAAATGATCTGAAATTACTCATGTACTTGTCAGTATTACTCGTGAAAAGTTCTTGGAAAATCTGGTCTTAAAGCTCTCTTTTATTTCATGATGATTTGATTTGAATATTTATTTGTTTAAAATCATTTGAAATTATTGATTTATTGAATCTTACACAAATCTTAAAACTGAAATTTATAATATGGTGTGATCGATTCATTGAATCTAGAGATTTACATATTCCTTCAAATGATTTTAAATAAACTATTTTTTTTAATATTGAATCATGAAAAATCTTTTGAGACCATCAAAAATATCTTGACAAGTCTTCTTTAAAATTGGTTATCATGCTGCTCTGATTAAATGAAATTGATTTGTAAATATTTTTGGTGACTGCTTGTTTTGGTATCAAATATATACCATGCTCTGATAGATGAAATTAATTCGCTTGATTTGTTAACCATGTCTGCTAAGGCTTTGTGGTTAAAATTCTGTTGTCTGTGATATCCTTGTTTGTCTCCAATGTCTTGTTAAAATCCTCATTAATAGAGACATCAAGTGATATCAGTTTAGAAGTTTTGATTTGTTTGCTCTCATTATGTATATATTTCTTAACCCCTCCTGTCATGTATAGATCTTCATATCCCTCTTGTAATTTATTTTCAATTTTAAAATTATTTATTGATTATTCATTTAGAAATTAGAATCAATAACCAAACCGAACTGTATTTATAATTCATCAAAATTATTATCAGATTTTGAAATTGTGATGAATTATGACTGCACTATATTTCACAACAAGAGGAGATTTTATTTAAATTTTTCATGATGGTTGAACATTTATTATAATATCTTTGAACTGGCAATTATTTCACTACCATCTCTTTTATCTATCATCATTCTACCATCCATGATAATTTTATATTAATGTGGCGAGTTAATATGTTTTAAAATCATTTTGAATAAACAGTGGAAATATTTGTGATAGAAATGGGACTATGCTATTTTTCAGAATTAGTGACAATTGAAAATTTTCAATGATCTCGGTACAGTTGATCATATTTCATAATATTATTAATATAGAAATTTATTTCACAACCATTTCTGTACCTATCACATTTCTATCATTCATTGGTTTTTATGTACTGAGGAGTTTTTCTATTTGAACTAAAAATGATTAATATAAATATAATTAATACAAAGTGTTTCTCTAACCTCATTTAAAAATCCAAGTTTTGGTCATGCATGGTTATGAGATAACTTATGATTTAAGCTGCAACTGACCACATTTAAAAATCCAAGATCTGGTTATGCATGGTTAGTGTGCTCTTAAATAAAAATAAAAAGAAAAAGAAAAAGGAATAAAATGCTAAATAAACTTTTATATGAAATTCTCCTTGGTGTTTAAAAACCAGCCTATCAATCCATCTTTCTAATTTGTGAAATATGTTAATATTTTATGAAGTATTATGATTTATTGATTGATAACCATTGGGATTTGAGATTATTCGATTCTGTCACTCGAATTGAATTAATAATTATAGTCCAAAATCCATCACTGTTTTTTAGCCTCATTTTTGTAAAAGTTCTTTTTAAAATAATTGAAATTCATTTTTTTCTCTCTCCATTTATATAAATTTCATCGTAAATCCATCATTCTCTACAATGTGAAATATGCCACTAATTCTTAGAATATTATGATTTTTGTCTAACTGATTGAGATTTATGATGACCGTTCTTCCTCTTAAGCTGAAATTTTATTTTTGGTCGCTTTGCATCTAAATTTTAATTCTATATCCTTTTGATGATAACAAAAGGGGGAGAATGGATTGAGATTTTGATTTACGAGAGAATATTTTTTAAATATTTTTAATTTTGAAAATTCATTCATTTTTCATTCTTTTCACTCATGCACAGTTGTAGGGGGAGCTAATAAATAGGGGGAGTTCAATATTCACTATCAAACCCATTTATTGTGCTCAAAATCTTTTATTTGTTTGTCATCATCAAAAGGGGGAGATTGTTGTATATGACGTAGTTGTATACATAATTATATAATTTTTGTTTGATGGTAACAAACAAATAAATATTATTTTAAATGTGTTTGCTACTGTACTATTCTATATATACATCACAGATTGGAATATAATATTTATATTTAAATAAAATACGACTGTACAAACATTCATATATTCATATTGTATTTTATTTAAATTGAATATTATATTTCAAACATTCAAACTGTACAACTATTTATAACTCCACTATTTATTCAATTCACATGAGATTGTACTTATAAATAAATTAAATACGATAGACAAATTTGTTTAAACACAATAAAATAATATTTTATTTCAATCAAATTTGTTTATTAAAAATATTAGTACAATTTTTATCATTCTGTACATTTGTTCCTCACTACAACGCTCATCACTCTAGTATACAATCATTGCCTCACTACAACATTTCACTCATTCACATTGCAATAATGGCACAAAAAAAAAGAACAACAAATTTAGCAACATATTTTTCTTTGGAAAACAATTTTTTTCTTGTCAATCATGCAAGATCACAACAGTGCATTCATATGAATTGCAAGAAAGCATTATTCAGATGTGTTGAACAAATGTTTATGGCAAGGGACAAAATGGAAGCATGAACGTTCATAAAAAATAAATTCAAATGCATGCAATAGCAATTGGGTACAACTATATACATGACATGTATATACAAAGGAGGAAATTTCCCATATACAAATGAGTCATGCAGGCACACAAACGCACAATGGCACAACCTTATTTGAGAGCAATATTGTTATTTGACAAGAAATTTTTTGTTTTTGCTTCCAGATAAACTGTGCATTGATATGTAGCAAGAAATCACAATTGGTTCCTGTATTCAATCACCACAGTAAAAGGCAAGCATTCATTTGTGATGAAATCAAAAAAGGGGCAACTTCATATATATGATTTTTGGCAAGAAATATCGTATATTTTTGGACCAAACCAATGTCAATTGTTTTCTAGGAATGCAAGAAAAATAAAAGGGACATACATATTTCTAGAAAATTTTAACCTCATAAAACAATGGTGTTTGATTTTTTATATGCGGTAGGAAACATTTTGAATTCATTTGAAAAATGGAAAATTGTATCAACATTCCAGAAATCAAGGATACATGGCACAAGAATTTTTAATATAGCGGGAAATCTATGTTCACAGCAGAAGGGGCATGTAGCAACTAGCATGCAAGAAATTAAATTTTCAGAAATTACTCAACCATTTGTGGTAATAGTTAAATTTTTTTTTTTTGGAAAGAATGGACTGACATGTTTTCAATTCATAAGTTCACACAACATTTAAGGAGGTCACAAATGATATATTTATATCTCCAGAAAATATATTTTCTACTACTTTCTGAAATCAACATGAATGCCAAATGAAGAAATTCCAGAAATGGAAAGAAAACAATTCGTTTTTATTTCTAGATTGTATCAACATTATTTGGACAGAATATCTTTCCAGATTTCAAAACAAGCAATATTGGAAATGAATCACGCAATCAGAAATACATAGCATTTGGTGACATATCAATATGCAGATTCATGGAAAAGAATTAATGAGCATTTTTTCACGCAGTTTCAAATTCTTTTCTTTCCAGAAATGTACAGACATTCATGGCATGCACAATATTTATGGCAAGTATTATTGGCGAAAAAAATTCATTCTACAAAACAGAGTAACAAGTCAATTCAAATTGCCATACTATTTGCCAAGAAATAACAGTAACATGTTTGGAAAAGATTTCAACAGTTGTAGAAAATAAATGCAGAAAATAAATGCAGAGAATATTTTTTCCTAAATATTCAGTGATCAATTTTTGGCATGAAAATTATTTCAGCATCTCATTTTTTGGCATGAAATATTTTTAGTAATTCTAGACAATAGCAAGAGAAGCATGCAACCGTAGTAATTAAGACAAATCATTTTTTTCAATGTGCAAATTTCTGGAAAGTCTCTCCTGAAAATAGTCAAGTGAGTCATGACATCAATTTTAGGAAAGTACGAATTTCAATTCAAGTCTTTTTGTCAATATATGTTCAAGTGTTGATAAACATGGCAACAATTACGCAAAGTTTTTTTTTTTGGAAGAAATTATTCTTGGGATCAAGTTTTTCAAACTTAGCAATTTACACAGCAATAAAAGGGGACAATTTCAAGCACGATCAAGATCAACCATTAATGTGAAATCAGAGTAATTTTAGGATTTCATAATCCTATAACTACACACGATTCCTCGCAGGCAAATTCATCCAACTCACGAAAAAAAAATCAATCAATTTCTCGAGTAAATCAAAAGTCTTACAGAGTTGAAGCAAGGAAGATCAAGCTTCGAATTCGAGCATGAATCCAATATCGAACAACTAAAGGAGCGATAGATGTCTTGAACCAATCTTAAAGCCAATTTGAAGCAGAAGAAAAATTATAGGGAGATGCCATTAAAGAACAAAGTTTAGACCAATATTGTTTTGAAGTAGCACAAAGGTGCAGGCCACATTTTTGAGTCAAAGCCAAAAGGGGTTTTTCTAATTTGGTTTTTATTTTATTGTATTTCACTTGTAACCGTCCATTGGTTTTCTAGTTTCGTCTGTAAAACTAGACAGTTTCTAGAGTCTGCAAAATCTAGGGGGTTTCCTGGTTTTATCTGTAAAACTAGGCAGTCTACTAGAGTCTGTAAAACTAGGGAAAATCTGACCTAGGGGATATAGATCAGTCTACGGTTTTGAGCGTAGGATTGGAATAGGAGTGAGGAGTTTGCGAGTTTACATGGTCTTGTAAGCGGGATCTCTTCTATTACCTAGTAGAAACCTTAGGAATGCAGCATTAGGCAAGATTTTGCCGAAGCTGGGTATACCATGTGTCATTTACTTTTCTGCTGCATTCTGTGATTTGATTTTTTTTATATATCTCACTTAATTTTTAATAAACCCTATTCACCCTCTCCCCCTCTAGGGTTAATCTAGATCCAACAAAGAAAGCCTGAGACAAGAAAAAGAAACATGCAAGCAACTAATCTAACCTGAACGAATATCTTCTCCCACCTTTCTCTTACTGTGTAACTGCCTAAAGATCATCTTACGTATGAGCTTCCACCATTATATGTGGTAGGTAAGTAGCATCAGAAGCATTAAGTTGAGTATACGGTACAAGGTATATGGATGGCTTCTATGTGTCTTCAGTGGTTCCAGAATTTCCATGCTGAACACACGCAAATTAAAACAATAATCAGTTGAGAGTATGAATAAAACTAACGAAAGGGTATATACATTGTGTTTGAGAAGAAAAAAAGGCAAATCTGACAATTATGATGATCCAGAATGGAAAAAATATTAGACGTTCCAACAGCCATGTTATCGCAAAAATGCCAAAACTAATGTTTGCTGCTATTTCTTTTTCAGAGTACTTGCAAGTTTTAGCTAATTCCGTAAACTCATCGCTTGTGTCATGCAGGGCCAGAATTATGGTTCCAACTAGAAAAAACTGTAAAATTTATGCAAAATGATTCCATGTAAGTCCTAAATTATGGTTAAAGAAGAAGAAGAAGACTACAATGGTAAGGCTGCTACGTAAGATTCATTTAAAACTTAGTAACATGCAGGCATTTCCTACTTCTATGACTGTATTACCACTTCAAATGACTAGACGAAAACAAAGCTCAAAACTAGCATTCCTTCTACCATTAATGTTGAATTACTATCTCTCATTTCCAATGTCACCGATACAGAAATTCAAAATGCCCTTTCAGTCTTAACTCTAGTATTTCTATTGGTGCCGATGGCTTTAATACCTATTTATTTGAGCCTGCCAAAATATGTTTAATGCTTCTTATATAAAAGCTACAAACTATGTTTTCTTTAGTGGATTAATTTCCGTACATGGTGGGAAACTGAGATAAGACATTTTGATATAGTAAGCCAACTTATGGTATACTTCGGGTCTAAACATATTGGGGCAACATACTTCAGGTCTTAAATACTTATTCTCAACTAACAACAAGGTATATAATCAACAAATATAAAGTAAAGGGACGGTCATGGGTTCAAGCATAAATATGGCTAGTCTGACAAATAAGGAAACAGAGCATTTCTTTCTACTACGGACCATTACAAATACAAAGCAACATATATACAAATATGTGTATTAAGCATGTGACTGGCTACCTTTATCCCTATGCCAACCTTTATTCCAATGTATACAAACTTTGACATCAATTATTGCAGTAGGCTTAAACCAAAACTTATGCCTTTTCTACTGGGTTTTTAATCTTAATTAACATGGGTTCAATATGGAATTGATTTTAAAGCATAAATCTTCCCAAATTCTTTCCTTATCAGTACTAAATTCACAGCAACAAAATACAGAGTTCTAACTTGAATGATGCATTATAACTTGGTGATATCATAAGTTTTTTTTTGAGTAAACAATACTTCCCATTTTTATTATGCCTGTCCCTATAAAAAGTGTTGTTTAGACTCAATAATTTTTTTTGTATAAATCTGTTACCCACGGTGGAATCTTAATCACTAAACAATGCTACTCTTGAATCAGAGCATCATCAAAGAAACTAAATCAAGTCTGTACTTGGAATTTCTATTTTTATTCATTAATATTTGTATGCATACAAACTAGATAAATAGACGTATGTTCATAATTGCAAACAACCCATCCTCTATTCTTATATTCCAACTTATATGAAGTTAAATTACTTAAACAAAATTTAACCGTGAGCATACCAATATTACCAAGGTACCTAAAACTGATATCCCTTTGTTTGTTCATCGCTTCAGACTTATTTATCAAACAAAAGTCCACAGCTTCAATTGCTGGTTTGGTGAGAAACAAAGTAAAAAAAGAAAATATAATAATAATGAAATTGCAAGTACTAAGCCAAAAAGCAGTGCACTAAACATTGTATTTTGATGCAAAGAAACATATTAATCCATTGCTTGACCAAAACCCACACGGCTGAATTTCAGTTTTAAAGAAAACATAGGAAAATATATTTTCCAATCGGAACAGAAAATGAAATAGATACAAATGGAACGATGAATAACACTGGTTACCTGTAAAGATTAAATCGCAGGTTTGCTTAAATGCATCAAATGCCTTCTCGCTGTCAGGCGCTGCCTAGAAAGTGCCGGAGCAACTGCGGTGTTGGTGGCGCACACTGTGTTGAAGAAGAGAGGAAAAGCGAATCACTGCTTTTGGTCTCCATATTCATCTATTACTCTTCCTTGGAAAATTCGGTATGTTCTTGGATTCGGAGACAAAGGAAAGACAGAATGAGTGGAAGGAGGAAAGAGCGTTCAGAGCTTGGAATAGGGGAAAAGTGGTTAGATTTAGGACAAGTGTAAGAAGGAAAAGCGGCGATGGACGAATGAGAGGAGGAGACGGAGGAGTTGGAGGCAGGTGTGGATGAGCAGTGGAAAGGTAAGAGTGGCAGCGACAAAATAAACCAAGAGAAATGGCAGATCTAGCTGGCTGCCATTAACGTGTGATTGAGTTTTGTTTGAATTGTAATTAGATTTAGGGTTTGTTGATTTGGGATTTCAGTGCGGTGTTTGTTGTAGGTTACTTTAGGCGGAACTTCGAGAAGTTTTCCACTAGTAAGGGCGGGTAGACCAAAATTGAAAGCGGAAAGATGAAAATTTTAGGTCCTTGTTGCAACTGACCTCGTATAATGCTTGTTTAAAACTCTTTACAGCAATTGTTAAAAAATATGAGCTATTAAAAATTATTTATTGTAAAATTATAAAATTATTTCAAAAAAAAAGTCAAAAGACTGAGTTTGGAGCTTATAGATAACTTATAACACTATCATATAAAATTATAAAGTTCGTTGCTAGTTGAAAAACACAATTATAAATCTGTAAAAACATGAAAATGCGTTTATTATTTAGTAATTATTAATTATAACATTTAAAATATTAAGTATTTAATATAACAATCAACTATTACAATTAAATAGTAAATATAAAATAGTAACAGTTGCTTCTTAATTATTAATGTTGCTTATATAAATTATTAAATATTTTTCTTGTAGTGTTATTAATTCATTTATTATTTATACATATTCATATTTCAAATTAATTATTAATTGTTATCCATTAGTTTATTATTATTTAAAATTTATTTTTTAATTTTATTATTTTTTATCTGTTAGTTGTTATTATTATTTGTTAATTATTAATTAATTAGTAATCAATTATAAATATTAATCTATAATAATTAAAGTTTTTTATTATATAATAATAAATAATTATCAATCTTTTACATAATTACTAATAGTTAATTATTTAATAGTAACTATTTAAAATTAATAGTATGTTTGTAAAACAATACAATTATTGCAAGTGGCAAAAACAGTTGCTAAAGATATTTATTCGCAACTGACTTGGAAGTGGAGTTGCAAATAATATGTTTGTTGCAACTGTTGTAAAAGCACAGTTGCGAAAAGTATGCTTTCGCAAGAGGAAGGAAAGTACAGTTGCTAAAAATATTCTTTTCGCAACAGAAAGAAAAGAACTGTTGCTAAATCTCATCTATTGCAAGTGCTATAATAGATCTGCTGCTAAATATCGTTTACTGCAACTATCATGCGTCGTCTGTTCCAAATAGCTAGTTGCAATAGGGTATTTTTCTTGTAGTGATGATAACTTGGGAAGGCCTAGTAACTCGGTTTGTGTGAAAAATGATAACGTGAGTGAGACTGGGATGGTTGTTTGAAGTCCGCGGACTTAACAGGCTCTGTTGATCCATGTTCTTCTCAACTCACACCACCTGTTTGTGTATTGCCCTACCCAAAACTGCGGTTCTGCTAAAATGAATTGGTCCTCTTTTTTTGCCCTATAATTAAAACTTTCGTTTTAAATAGGGCTGGGTGTGTGAAATTTTCCATATCTCACAAGTACTTTGTGTTACCAAATGTGTGTGTTTTGTGTCTCATTAGATTTTCCGTTTTAATTGCTCTTCAATAGAAAACAACTAGTTTAGATTCAGCGTTTAAAATTTATATCCAGCATCAGAAGTAGCAATGTTTTAATAGTTATTAGTAATACATATTATTATAACGAAGACTATAGTGATAGCAAGGATGGCGATCATCCATGATCAGATGTGTCTCATATGTAGTTGATCTGTTAAGGAAAAAGTTCAATAATACATCTATTGCCAAGAATGGGTATCATCTTGTAGCGTTCAATCTCTGCTTGGGTGAAGATTCTAACCCACTCATCCTCGTCCCGTAGTACTCCATTAGAAAATACCATCATTGCCATATCAAAGCATAGCTCATTCTCTCTTGAATCTTCATTCAATTCAGTCAAACCAACAACTTGATCGATAATGATAATTTTTCCTCCATTTTTATTAGAAAGAATCGCCTCCCTGCATCGTTTCAATATCTTCACACATTCTTCAATTTGCCAGTCATGGAGTATCCACTACATATTTATTTAATTTTTTCAAAATAAGCAGCAGTAATTTTAGTTTTTATAACATCATAACAGTATATATTAACAATAAACAAAGCCTTACCTTGAGAAAAATTGCATCTGCTGGGGGCACGAACTCAAACATATCACCTGCAACGAATTGAACCACCTTCTTATCTTCCTCCTCCGCCATAGCAACAACGTGTTGAAGATCCAGTACAGTACAACTAATGTTTGGAAACTTTTTAGAGATGGCCAAAGCAGCAGATCCCATTCCACCGCCTACATCAACCAGCCGTTCAACTTCGGCAAAAATATGGCAGTGCTCCTTGAGAAGTACCTCCATCACCAACTTTGAATCCCTCGCCATTGCTTTATGGAACAGTTCACCGAACTCTGAATTCGTTTTGATCATCTCCCATAAACTGCAACCGTGTGAGATATGGATTGCAGTGGGGCTTTCTTCACTCTTAAACCAGGCACTCATTTGATGAAATGGATCAACCATCACTGGATGAAGCGATAATCGTGCCAAGTCGCATAGGTTCAAGTCGTGGTTCTCCACAAGAAGAGTTGACACTGGAGTTAATGAGAAAGCGTCCTCTTCTTCAACTTGGGTGAAAATGCCTGAATGGCTTAACGTGCGCATGAGGCGATGCATGTGAGGTTTTCTTGAAGGGGAAATGGACAGCGAAGTGAGAAGGTCGTTGATGGTGATTGGTTTGCCATGGTCGTGGATGGCTTGAGGGATGCCTAGCTCCACTGCGCATTTTAGACACATGGAGTCTACGTATTTCAACATATGACTCCATAGGAGTGTTTGCGCTTGCACAAGCTTTTCGTTGTTACTGCTGTCCATTGTGGATATATCTTGGTAGGTGCCGCTAGCTAAGTAGCAAATGGCATTTATATACGCATGCATGATGCATGCATGCTGCCAATAACCGGCACGTATCCTCCTACCCACGTACCTCAGATTTCCAGTCTAGCTCCATCTGTGGTCATCGTAGGAAATTAAGGAGAAAGATGGACATCTTTCATCTGTCATTTTTGCACGTTGTACCCTGGTGACAAAAAGATGGACATTTTCGTTTCTTTAGGCTTTGACATAACTAACCATGCGTACAGCGGTACAGGGAATGCTAAAAGAAAAATAACTCCACTTGCTTTCGTACATACACAGCTCATATCATATGTTAGAAATTTGACTTGTAATATATTTTATACCATCATTTGCACAGATTCTTCCAATGGGCACATCACACACGACCATTTTTGTGCAAAAGTTCAAAATGGTTATTTGTCATCCATTACATTTTGCTACAAATAAATAGAAAAAAAGAACCATAAGTAATAATATTCATGTCAACTGTCTGCCCCCATGGAAAATACAATTAGTATAGACTAATACATTACGTAAACTTTACTGCAGAAATGACATACCTCAGATGAAACCTTGTTAGTACAGAAATCTACAAATTAATCATATTGCTGATCACTATGAATACAAACCAAAGGCATACAACTTCCTGCTGTAATAGTATTGTAAAGATCTGATGAACATTAAAAATTTGAAGACCAAAAGGAGAAACTTCTCGCTTGTTTGGTCTTGAAATTTACTGAAGAAAAATGTACATACCAACTCTCATCCGTCTGATTATCTCATGGAGGCAGAACTTGTTGTGCAAAATCAGTCTCATTAAGTATTGATGTGAATTCTCCAAGTGGATACAACATTGGTGGATAGAAAGAAGGATAATATGTAGGATGGTTGAAGAATTGTCCGCTGATGGTGAAAATTGATAAGGTCCGAATTGTGGGTGGGGAATATATTGTTGAGAGGTTCCAGTATGTTGAGAAGTATGTTGAGAGGTTCCAGTTACTTATCCATGTTTTGTTTGGCTATTATCATTTTCTTCACCATTGGCATAAACGATCACCGTCAACAATCTTACTTCAGCTTTCGGATCAAAGCATTAAGAGATAATATGGAGAGGAACCTTCAGGCATGTACCTGTACATATCTAGAAATTTCACTGTTCTGCTTGTCCTAGTTTATTCTCACCCTGCCATCCATTTTAACTCCTAATATAGTAGACAACAGAAATCATGGGTGGAACTTGTAAGACCAGGTAAATTTTCCTAGTGATCTATCAATTTACCATAAACAACTCGTATCACTACTAGAAAGGCTTGTTATAGCGACGGGTACGGACGACGGCTAGCGACGGCCAAAAAAGCGGCCGTCGCTAGCCGTCACTAGCCGTCGCTAAACCTGCTATGAAAATCCACCGTGGCCTCTCTTCCCCAATTCAGTTGCTCACATAAAAAAAAAAGGAAGGCCGACGGGAAATCAAACTGCTGCGTCGTCCAATCCTAAAAACTCAATTTTCTCCCTTCAAATTTCCATTTTATCCTCTTAAATTGCTCCGGTATGTCTTCTAATCCCTAATATATATTTAATTAGGTTTAATTAGGGTTATTTAGGGTTATTGTGTATGTTTATTTGGGTTTGTAAATTGATTGTTAATGGGTATGAAATTGGTTGTATTGTGAGTTGCATATGATGTTGGTATTGTTATACATTGATTTGGGGGTTGAAATTGTTGATTATCACATATGTGTTTGATTTAGGAGCATGAAAACTACGATTATCATGTATACTTATGTTGAGTTGTGTACAATTGAAAATCAACGATATTTATGAACCAATGAATTAAATCACATTTGATTGAGTTGTGTACAATTGAAAATATTTAATCTTGCTTATGGATGTTCCTTATTGTTTGTGCACTTATTTACATACCTGTTAGTTAAATACTTGAACTGTTCATGATCATGTACACAAGAAGCGTTATATGGATATGCGACACTCGCATTACATACAGCGTGGAAGGACACGACCGCCTTAAATGGCAATATACAGGTTGTTGAAGTAACTTCATAATTTATAACTTTAAACTAAAATTAAGCAAAAATAACTCAAACTAATTTATACTTCATAATTTTCATTGTCATGTTATTTTATAAATTGAAAGTAACTCAAATTGAAAGTACATGTAGACGGAAAAAGGCGCAAGACGCAACTAAGGAGCTTTTTTGAAGTTTAAGACGCACCTATTAGTGAAGCGCAAAAAAGCCATAGCGCAAAAACGCACTTTTTTCATTTGTGTTGTTTTTTGGTTTAAACTTAGATTGAATGTTTTTTGACTACTTATGTGAACCCCTTAGAAAAATTTGGCCCCGTCCGACAAGTGTTGTATATGATCGTTATATGGGTATTCGTTGTTACAGAAAACGGAAATCTATATTCATCTGATACAATATTCGTTGGATTTGTCTTAGTTGCAAGTTACAAATATAATAACGTAAGAATATTTTATAAGTCATTTCAGTTTAAACGGTTAACAAAATTTCGATGGCACTTCCTATTTGTTCTCTGTGTACACGCATCTGTGTACGATACAGGGACCAAAGGGAAGTGCTGCCGAAATTTTGTTGAACCGTTTAAACTGAAATGATTTATAAAATATGCTTCCGTTATTATATTTGTAATGGGAAGTAGGTAGACCGGCCGTCAAAGTAAAAAAGAAATAAACATAAAATTCGAAAACATGCAATAGTTATAGATGAAATTTTACAAGATTTAAAATAGTATAAAGTGTTACGTTCGATCGAACTTTCTAACATATTTGTTGCAAATCAGGAAAATATTCGATTATTTTCGTGATCGCAGTTGGATGTATCAACCCCGAACCGGTAAGAAAGGGTCGATAAAGGAACATTTTTGTAATGGAGTCCAAGAATTTATTAGATTCGCTAAATCTAACAATCGGAGTAACGTAGACATTCGTTGTCCGTGTAGTAAGTGCAGACATCTGAAACATTGGAAGCCAGATGTAGTAGAAGTGCATCTGTATAAATTTGGTTTTGTGTCGAATTATCACTTATGGGATCGTCATGGAGAACTTGTTCAACCTACGTCTAACCCTGTAGCGGTAAATGACGATAGTACAATGATGAACGATAATACAGTGACGAATCCGATAGAAAATATGGTGCAAGATGCTGCACGATCAATGTTTCCTAACATTGAGCAAAGCGACGATGAGACTGGAAATGTTGAAGAGCCAACGGCGGAAGCAAATTTTTTTTATGAGTTATTGAATTCTGCTAAGAGGCCGTTGTGGGAAGGGTGTACAAGCGGAACCGAGTTGTCTGTAACCGCCGAATTTATCACTTTGAAATCAAAATTCAATCTTACAGAAGCTGCATTTACAGCAGTTGTACAAACTGCAAAACGACATATGCCGCCCAATAATTTGATGTGCGATAGTCATTATAAAGTGAAAAAACTTTTGTCCTCTTTTGGATTACCATATCATAAGATAGATACATGTGTTAAAGGCTGCATGTTGTATTGGAAAGAAGACGCTCACCGTAGAAAATGCAAATTTTGCAACGAAGATAGATACAAACCAAGGAAAAAGAAAGGAAAAGAAGTTCCATATAAAAGAATGCATTATCTACCCATAACCCCCAGACTTCAACGGCTATATGCATCTTCCGCTACAGCGTGTCATATGCGATGACATAGCGTGAAAACATCAGAAGAAGGAACTATGATACATCCGTCTGATGGTGAAGCATGGAAACACTTTGATAGGACTTATCCTGAATTTGCTGCCGAGAGCCGTAATGTTAGACTCGGTTTATGCACGGATGGATTTTCGCCATTTTCTCAATTTGGTAGTAAATATTCATCATGGACTATCATTGTTACTCCTTATAACTTACCCCCATGGATGTGTATGAAAAATCCGTACATGTTTTTAACGGTTGTCGTCCCCGGTCCCGATGATCCGACACAAGGAATTGATGTTTATCTACAACCGTTGATTGAAGAGTTGAAAACACTGTGGCATGAAGGAGTCGAAACATACGACATTTCGAGAAAAAGAAATTTTCGTATGTTTGCTTCTGTATTATGGACTATTAGTGATTTTCCCGCGTATGGCATGCTTTCAGGTTGGAGCACTGCTGGACGTCTAGCTTGTCCTCATTGTATGGAGGAGACACGGGCATTTTCATTGAAGTATGGAAAAAAATTTCTTGGTTTGACTGTCATCGTTGTTTTCTCCATATTAATCATAAATTTAGAACGGATAAAAAGAACTTTAAAGCCAACAGAGTAGAGACTATGCTACCCCCTAAAGTTTGGACAAGTGAAGAGATATATGAAGTTGTAAGTGAGTACCCAAAGATACATGAAATTGGAGAACAGGTTGAAATTCCAGGTAAATCGGACATTCATAATTGGTGCAAACAAAGTATATTTTGGGAGTTATCTTACTGGAAAAATCTAAAACTTAGGCATAATATTGACGTGATGCATAATGAAAAAAACGTTTTTGATAACGTTTTTAATACAGTTTTGAATGTAAAGGGTAAAACCAAAGACGATGCGAATTCGAGACGCGATATATTACACTTTTGTAAACGGCCGGAGCTGCACTTGTATGATGAAAATAAAAAACCTAAAGCATGCTATGAGCTAGACAACAAGCAAGTAAAACTCGTGCTAAAGTGGGTGGAAGGATTACGATGTCCTGATGGGATTTCTTCAAACCTCCGTAGATGTGTGGACTTTAAAAACAGTAAATTGAGTGGAATGAAAAGCCATGATTGCCATATCATGATGGAATACTTTTTACCTGTGGTTCTCAAGGAGTTGTTACCTACAAAAATCTGGAGTGTTATAACAGAACTAAGTTTGTTTTATAAACAACTTTGTTCAACGACGTTAAAGGTAGACCGTCTACGTAAGCTTGAACTAGAAATCCCTATACTGATCTGCAAACTCGAGAAAATATTTCCACCTGGTTTTTTTAATGTAATGGAGCATTTACCTATCCATCTTCCATCCGAAGCACTTCTTCGAGGTCCAGTCCAGTATGGATGGATGTATCCGTTTGAGAGGTAATTTTGTATATAATTTCAATAATCGTGATAGATTATAACTTAGATAGTTTATTGTACCAACATACTAATTAAATTAATCAACGGCTAGGTACTTGAATCATTTGAAGAAAAAAATTAGGCAAAAAGCTCGAGTAGAAGGTTCGATTTGCAAATCGTATCTTGAAGAAGAAGCCTCATTTTTTTTCTCTCATTACTTTAGTGAAGATGTGAACTTGTCTTTTGTAACTGTTCCCCGTAATGAACAAGTTGTTGAGCAGGAGTCTTCTCAAACAATGTTATCTATTTTTAGACAACACGGAAGACCTGCAGGAAAATGTGTGGAAATATGGTTAAGCGATAAGGACTACAATGTGGCACACACATATGTTTTGTTAAATTGTGCGGAAGTTGCACCATTTGTCAGGTAATACTAAATTCATGTATTATTCAATTACATGTACATATACATTTATTTATTTCTATTAATAAAAATTGAACATAACACATACATGCAGTATCTACGAATCACAACATCCATCTGGTGATCTCAGTACAGAATTCACTCGATGGTTTTCAGACTATGTTCATGATCCAAAAAACTGTGTTGTTAACGAAGGATTACGACATCTTGCTATCGGACCAAAAAGAAATGCCAAAACTTATCCAATATACTTTGTCAATGGATTTAAATTCAACACCAATGATTATGGAGCCGAAAAATTAACGTATAACAGCGGTGTATTTGTCAAAGGTAGTGATGATCCAGAGGAGCATATAAAAGATTTTTACGGCGTCTTAACGCAAGTTGTAGAGTTGACATATTATGTTCATCCCGTAGAGAAAATTTATCTGTTCAAATGCAACTGGTTTAGCAATGTTCCTGGTTCTGGAATCAACGTGCACAAAGATTATAAGCTAATCGAAATAAGGCATACGTCGCATTACTACAAGTATGATCCATTTGTGTTAGCTAAGCAAGCATTACAAGTCTATTTTGCTCCGTACCCATCCTTAAAAAAAGATAAAGCAGATTGGTGGGCTGTTTTTAAAACAAAGGCAGGATTTACATTTGATGGGAATAATATTCCAGACGAAGCAGCGTATCAAGCGGATGTTGAGCCAAATACTGAAATAATAATAGCTGATGACATTGATGTTGGGTCGTTGAATGATGAAGCGAATGTATTAGTAGATGCATTTGTAAGTACTGATGAGAACGATATAGAGTATGAGACCGAGTCTGGATCCGAAGATGATGAAGAAGAATGATATTATGTACTTATGTTATTTATGTACTATTATGAGCTATGTAATAATGATGTTGATTGTTCTTAGCTATGAATTTACTTACGTTCTGTACTAGTATGATTTATGTAATGATAATGCAGTATTGTTCTTCTCATTCTTGATTTATGTTATGATAATGATTTAAGTTATTTTGTATGCATATTATATGATTGTGACAGATATGTCTGGCGATAGACGACGATCGAGGAGTACATCTCAGCCTACTCCTTCACCATCTCCTGGAGCAGGATCAGGATCTGGTCCGAGCGGTTCAGGGGCAGATCTTCGTCGACCTGTGGAGATTGTTCCGAAGAGTGGCGGGTAAATGTTCAAATTTATTTCAATGTACATTATTTAAAATATTATGAAATGTTTATATTAACATCTACGCAGGGGATTTGAGATTGAGCCAGCGGAGTTCATTTTAGACGTATCAAGGCAATCTTATACAAGTAGAATGCAGGGCGCTTGGCCGCATTGGGATAGTATTCCAGCATATATCAAGAATGTCATTTTAGCCGATTTATTAGTAAGTATTTTTTATAATAATATTAAAAATTAATATACTTGGAATAATTACAAATAAATGTAATATGCAGGCTGCCGTACGTGTTGAGGAGGAGGATATGCCCTCATTTTTGACATATTGGAATATGAAGATGCGAACGAATTATCGACAGATGGTTAACTGAGCCAAGAAAAGCAGAAAAAAGCCTCAATTTATGAGTGATGATGTTTGGGCAGACTTTCAAGCTTACTGGGACACAGAAGATGCTAAAGTAAGCTTTAATGATAATATTCACATTTATAATATTGATTGCATTATTTTACATCATCGTGTATCAAATGTAATAGAAAGTAGCAGCTAGAAACAAAGCTAATAGAGAAAAGAATCCTGCTCTCCACCGAGGTGGCTCAAAATCATTTCAACAGCACAGAAGGGATTTGGTATAAATTTTAAATATTTGCAGTATATGTTCAGATAAAAATTTAGTGTCTATAATCATGTCTTATCTTTAATAATTTCAGTTTAAGAAGCACGGACGAGAGCCTTCATTGGCAGACGTATTTAGACACACACATGCGGTGGAGCACACCGATGAAGAAGGAAATGTGACGTATAAGTGGTCGGACCCGAAGAGTGCACGTATAATGGTAAATTTGTTTATCCGTATAAATTAACATGTTACATACTCGTTCATATCACAGTACATAAGTAAAATTTATAACACTTTTCTTAAAATTATATTGCTATTGCAGGGGGAGTATGAGAAAGAGGCTGCCAAAGCGATGGAGGCTAGTGGAAAGGAGCTTACAGTTGCAGATTCTGATGCCATATGGCATTCTATCACTGATCCGCCTACTCGAGGAAGGCGATACGGTTTTGGCAATCAGGAGGTAAGACTTTTTTTAGACGTAAATTACTACACTCACGATGATTTATAAATATGTAAAACAAGAATACGAGTTAATGGAAAAAGTTTAACACTAAGTAGTAAAAATTTGTTTATATAACTTTAATGTGAAATTATTTATTTTACAGGCCGTTCAGCGTGCTTATAAGCGGTCGATGGAGGAGGCGACTATAGCGCGGATGCAAGAGCAGATGAACGAGTTGATGGACTGGCGAAAAGGCCAGATGCAACAGGAAATCGACGAGCGCATCGCGATTTACTTTCAGGAGCATGGCTTTATGCTGGGAGAGGGAGTAGAGGGAGATGATTCCGCTGTATATCGAGAGGAAGACGTGAACGAGGAATCGGAAGAGGAAGAGAACGAGGATCAGGGAGGCGGGAATTAGTTCGTACTGTAGGTGCTTATGTTGACTTGACTCTGGTATGTTCATGTACTTGGTTTTTTTATGTTAAATGCACGTACGATGTTATATGATGTGTTTGGACATGTGTATGACGGTTTGTGGACGGAGGTATGAAGTGTTTGGACATGTGCATGACTTATATGATATGTTTGAACAGTTTTATGTGATGATGGTTTTTTTTTTTGCTTTTTTTTTATGTATTTGATGATTGCGTGGTTATGATGGTTTGGTTGTTGATGAGTATCGATGAAGTAGTGAGATAATAGTGGTGTGATATTGGTTTTTGGATTGAATGATTGTGGATTGGATTGTAGGAAAGGAATTGCTGTTTACTGCAGTTTTCTGGTTTCAGATAAAGCGACGGCTAGCGACGGTCTATTGGTCAATATTGAGCGACGGATAGCGACGGCTGAAAACGGTTTTTTGGCAACGGCTAGCGACGGCCTATTGGTCAACCTAACTACTTGACACGTAAGATGACACGTGTCAACTTGCCGTCGTTAGCCGTTGGTAAGTTAGCGACGAAGCCGTCGCTCTCGCCGTTGCTACAACTGTTGGCGACGAGAATTATAGTGACGGCAAATAGCGACGGCTAGCGTCGGTTAATTGCCATCGCTATTTCATCTGCTTCTTGTAGTGTATTTGCAATATAATAAAGAAGGGGTGCAAGTTAATTTTCTTCAGTTCTTTGAAAATATGTTTGCAGTGGAATACAAGGCAGATTCTTTTCTTTCTTACTTTCTCTTTTTTTTTCTTTTTTTCTTTTCACTCTAACTGCATTAAGGATTGACACAATTTTACTAATAAAATAGCAGCATGCAAAGACAGGGAAATTTTGTCTTGTTCGGTTTCAAAATGATTATATTTAATTTGTTAATTTACCATCTCCAACTATAGATAAAATTATTGATTTGCCGATATGTTCTTGTTTACAGGAATCAATTTCTCTACTTCTAATAGAGCATCGATGTATATACTCCATTCGAAGTCAGTGGCCAAGGACGAACAATTAGGCAGCTATACTATGCTTTATGCTAGTGTTTCCACTGATATTCAACTAACGGAGCGCATGGTGCTAGAAGGGAAAACAGTTCAAATATGTGAAAATTTGGTGTGTTTCTCGCAAGCGAAAGCGGAGTATTTCAACGGAGTATTATAGCGAAGAATTGGAGTTAGCGAAGAATGTGTTTGGCGCGTTAAGCGGAGCATTTGAGCGGAGAATGTTAACGGGGTGTTTAGTAAAATAGAATATTTATAAATTACTCCAATTCAGTTCAAACCAACTCCATTACATAGAGCACTTCGACACACGATCGCAACGTAAAGAAAGCGTTTTAAACGGACCTCATTTGCACAAGTTATTAACTTTTAAAATTATAAAACACTAAATTTTCTAATTAAATTAATTAAGTACCTAAATTAATCAAAACAGAAGTCCGTTTGGAGCCAGCAGCTCATTTTTGGTGCGGTGAGTAAACGGGGCATTCTTCCCCGTTTGCAACTTGACGCTCTGGCGCGTCAGTTTGCAAACGGGGAAGAAATTTTGCCCCGAATACACCCTTTGAACATTATCGAAGTGTTTGTATTTATATTAGGGATTGTGTAAATTGTACATTATAATCTTATGCAAATTTTATATGGTATTTATTATAATATAATGTTGAATATCACTCCAAATTCATTGTAAGATGCAAATTGAATTTGTTACGGTAAATTGTGTAATATCATTATGAATACTCTTTTGTATCTTATTGTTGCAGAGTTATGAAATGTTGTGTATATGCTTATTATGTACTTATATATACACACGTGAGGTAAATAATGATTCAAATTGTTATTATTATTAACATCAAATAACAAGAAATTAATTATATAAATTCTAAAATGGTTTTTGAGACTGACTAACACTACGCCATAAATGGCCTACGACAACCCCAGAGAAGTGACGCAGTAGGTGCCAAAAAGTGTTACTATAGGAAAAAAATATATCTGTGGCAACACTTTTTTGGGGTTGCCTTTTGCCGCGTTGCCTTAGAATCAAGGGCAACACCTTTGTGACTCTATGGCAATATCATTACAGGTGTTGCCACATGTACCAATACAACAATGAAAATACCCTTTCACTGCCAAAAACAGTTGTAATATATCTAGTACAGCTGACCATTGTAATAAAATCAACCTTTTTTACAACTATTTCTAGCAGTTGTTAAAAATTGTTTTACAACTGCTAAAAGTATTTACATCTCAACTGCTATTAATCAAAGATTTCATAATATTATAATAAATATTATTATAATGCAGTATTTTATTCGAATAAATATTTTATTTCATTCATTGTCATTTGATGAGACCCCCCTGATGATGCAAATTTAGATCTGGAAATGATGACCTCATCTTCTTCTTTCACCTCCTTATTGCATGCCTTCGATTCATCCTTCCCTCCTCTTCCCTCATGCAATTCACAGCCTATTCCCCCTGATCCTCCCCCTCCTACCGACAATCCATCTGCTGTCAAACCCTCCAATGAAAATCATGAAACTAATCTTCCAGATCCACTTGCTTCCGTTAGATCTACCATTCCCGATGCAAACCCTTATGTAGCTAACGGCTCAACTTTCAATTTATCGAACTCCTCCTCCTTAAATGCAAATTAGTTCTCGTCTAACGCTTTTTTTCTATCGTTCACGAAAAAGGATTATGCATCTCTATTTAATTCTCTACCTCGGAATGCTGGTGTATATCAGCCTCAACATTTCGAAATCCATAGGGGTGGTGTGCTGAAGAAGATCCCATACACTATCAGATCTGAAGGTATGAAGTTATGGAGCGATTTCTTGGTAGGATTCTTTCTTGATGGGAACTCATCATATCCTTCAGTGGTAAATTTTTTGAACCAGTTTTGGAAATTGGATGGTGATGTTAACACAAGATCAGATGGATTGCATTACTATTTCAAGTTTTCAAATGAAGCTGACAGAGAAATTTTTTAAAATCCGATCCAATTTTTATAAGAGGACGCATGTTCATTATAACTAGACGGGATCCGTCTATAGGAAATACACAAGCCCAGATTAAAAAAGTTCCTATTTGGGTACATTTTTATCGAATCCCTACTATTCTTTGGACGTTAATGGGTATAAATTGGCTTGCTTTCCATTTGGGGAGACTAATATGTTTTGACAGTAGCACTGAAAAGTTGCAACGATTTAGATATGCAAAAGCCTTAATTGAGATTTCTTCAGACTTTGGTCTCCCTGATAAAATAGTGGTAGATGGTCTTGGTAAGAATTGCCCATCAGTTAGGTTAGCTTATGATTGGAGACCTAAATTTGCACCATTTGTAAAGTCTTTGGCCAAACATCTATTGAATGTGAATTTAATACTAAGGCAGATGGGGAAAATGGGAATCATGTAGAAAATTTGGACACTAACCATCATGTAAGATTTAGAGATCAAGCTGGATATTATTCTAGGAAGTCTAACTCAAATGTCAATCAAAGTAATTGGACTTCAATTAATACGAAAGCTAAGAAATTTTGGAGAAAGAATGGAGGGATTAATAACAAGGCCACTGAAAATGTGGAAAATGATTTATCTAAGATTAATGATAATCCGTTTGATGTTCTAGCAACAAAGAATGATGGAAATGGTTATACAGATGAGGATAATGCAGAGAACAATTTAAATTCCAGTGTGCATGTTAATGGAAAAGAGTCAACTAGCAATAATTCAGTTGCTGCTGTTGAACTAGAATTGCAAGTGCATAATGTTAATGAGGCTGCATTTCAAAACATAGTGGGTAATAGTGATACACAGATTGTAGATGAAGAAACATTGGTGGGTAATCTCTTTGATGAAAATATTACTACTGTAGATCAATCTATAATGGCAATTACTGGTACAAGGATCCCTATTTCATCACTAGGTTCAACATGTTTGAATGCTAATGCTTTCCAATCTATTATCAATACTGTTAATACATCCACTTCTAGTACAACTCCTATTGCCACTAAATCTAGCGCATCAGCAACTTTATCTTCTATACCTCAAAATCTTCCCCTTACCATAACTTGAAACCTCCCTCATACCTTCAACTACCACCACCTAATGTAACAGGATCCGATCTGACTTTCCCTGTTGTTAACACTGCTCTCCTATCCACTGCGGAGCCCACAAGCTCGCTTACATCATCTCAATATAAGACTAAAAAACTGAAAGGAAAGTTTTTGGCAGATGATGATCTTGATGAAGGGAATCATTACGGCCCAGAGGATGTGTTGCCTCTTGGTAATAAACTAAAAACTTCTCGATGGCATACGCGGAAAAATCCGATGTATGATCCTTCTCTTACTTGATATGCTACTATTGTGCTTTCATCTGTAGTTGTTGCATAATCTTGGCACTACTAGGATTTTGGTGAATGCTTATTATTACTCTTTGTCGTTGTTCATTGGTCACTTGGTGTAATCGGTCACTTGCATGCGGCCAGTTATGCTCTTGTTGTTCTATTCTGGTCTAGTTTGGTGCTACTTACTTGGTTGCCAGTGTATTGCTAACGCATTGTAGCTTGGTGAAGATATACAACAATTAAGATGGTGTTTGCAGTGCAATGGTGGTTGTTGATCTTTATTTTGTTGTGTTATTTGATGATCCGCACTTTAAATATTTTGTATTCTGTTGTGAACTCTGAGGCTAGAAATTGTCAAGAGTATGTTTTAGCTTAGAACCATTTTGATTGTAACTCTTGAAATTATGAATAAAAAATTTCACATGCCTCTCAAAATATTTTATTTCAACATTTCAAATGGTACAAATTTTTCGACTCCACTATTGTACATTCACTCGTATATTACACAATCATTCATATTTATATACATTCCTCAGTACATTATCACTCAACTCACTCATATAAAGACTCACACATACAACCATAAACAAGAAAAAATACACGAAAATGATTTATATAAAATAGTACCTTTTTTTTTTTTTCTGATGATTCGCTTGCAAAGATAGCTGTGGTTTTCCTCTACAAAAGTTAGATAAAGTCCAGGTAGCATTTCTCAACGTAGACAGTTTGGCATGCCCATTCGACTGAGCTAACTAGGGAACCAATGCACCACTAGTAAAAACAAGATCCCCACAACTTTGGGAATCACAAGCTACATTTCCAAGAGACCACACAGCCTACGTAAATGCAATTATGCAAATTGTATAGAGTGTTAAGTGGTCAACGATTAAGTTATCAGATAGAATGAGATAGAATGTTCTATTGTTATACCAATCACATAATAAACTTGAAATAATATTCTATTGTGTTAGAAGATTTTTTTTTGAAGCTAGTCTTCTAAAATGTTTGCTTTGTGGAATAAAACTGAAATCAGTTTTTCCAACCATTTCAAATTTGAATATAATCATATGTTTTCATATAAACATGTACCTGTTCTATGACATCATTGCTCATGAATCATAAAGTTGTTAATCTTACATTTTCACTTCAGGTTATTCATTGGTTTTTCTGAGCACCAACTGTATATGATAAAGTCACTTTAGTTTCACATAATTATGACTACATTATATCTAGCTTTTACACACAATACAAAATGAAACACAAGCCGAAGCAACTAAGAAAATGTATATAAATCAATTAAACATGTGCTACCTTAAATTTAACATGCAGTCATCTAAAGCAGAAACCAGTTAAATTTTAAGGGGTGCAACCATTAAATTTTAATATTGCCATCGCAGTTTTTGTAACACCTCACTTTTGTTAAGGTCACTCACAAAGGGAATGCCTTAACTTCGATTGAACGTTATAAGTAAACAGAACAAAAATTTACAAGACAGATATGTAAAGTAGTACTTGAAAAACTTATAACTTTATTATAGTAGAAACAGAAATAAGTTTGGTTACATCACAATACCAAAACCCAAGTACACAAATATCAGTCTTATACAAAATCCTTTAGAATGCATAATTTTAAAGCCATAATCCCCAACAGAGAATTCCATAAATAGGTAGAATAAAATCCAAGCAATATTTCAAGCACTTCTAGCTCTTCAAGCAGATGGAACTGAATCAAGCTCCTATGTTTCCACCCTGAGAACCCTAGGGGGGAACAGAAGAAAAGAGGCAAAACAAACTAGGTCAGACATAAGTATGGTGAGTCCAGTGACTTCCACATATAAACAGATGACAATATCATGGCATGTAAATAAAACTGGATGAGAGATAACCATAAAAGGAGTAGCAGGTTAACAGAAGAGACAGAGTGATATAGGCTAAACTAAGCTTCTTGCTTGGTTTTCACTTCTCTGTACTAATACTAGTATAACAGAATTAGGTGTTGTCCAAATATCTAAACAGAAAACAGAACGATCTCTTCAGAAACACGATGCTAGTAATGGGCCTTTATCACCCTAACAGAGACAGATGTACCGAAATAGAATGCTAGTAATGGGCCTTTACCACCCGACCAGAGACAGACGGTTACAGAAACAGAATGCTAGTAATGGGCCTTTACCACCCGAACAGAGACAGACGGTATATATAGAAGCAGAAGCAGAAACGGAATCAGAGACAAAAACAGAATATTCCTTACGGAAACAGAATGTTAGAATTAGGTGTACACTAGTAATGGGCCTTTACCACCCCAACCAACGGTACCACATAGAAACAGACAGGTGTTACCACCCCAACAGAAACAGACGGTACCCCAACAGAAACAGACAGAACTAAGTGTACCCTAAATTCTACCCCAAGCTATCGGCTCCCTAATACATAAATACCCTGTGCCGACCCCACAGAAGGGTGTATCACTCCCTAAAGTGGCAACCTATAGACACATACCTATTTACAGATGTCACGGTGTCTTACATCCTCAGAGCAGACCGGATCCATGCACGCACATGGCCCGGTTGGAATGCGCCATCAACACCCCTCGCCATTATCAGAGTGAACCTCTTACAATTAGTTCCGTAAGCGTGCCCTAGACCCGTACCTAGTGTTGGATCATAGTTTTGATACCAGAAAGGGTTACTGACTAATATGGGTCCCAAACAATAGATGACACAAGTAATTGTCCCTCCTAACCTTGTGTCCCTAGACTAACAGATTTCAGATTAACTTGCTTACAGATTCCAGATGTACAAAGTTCAGATTAACTAGTTCTCAGATCAGACATATAAGTTAATAAGTTTTCAGACTAAAAGATCAGATATACAGATTAACAAGTTTTCAGAATTAACGGATCAGGTTACAGACTTACAGATCGTTTCACCTAACCTTTTATTGGGCCTACAAATTTTCAAATGGGTTTATTAGATTCATCAGTCCAGTTGATTTAACCTTATCTTCCCAAAACGATTTAGGCATCACATTTATCTTAGATTTGCATTAATTAAATATTAATGCGCAGACCTCTTACATTAGGTTGGTAGCTTGTGGCCGCTGGATGTGTCGGGCGGATCCGGGCAGAATTCTGCCACAAGCCAGACCTAACCTCATGTCTAAGCATCTTTATGCCTACGATCTCTCACATTAGACTGACAGTTTGCGGTTGCTGGTTAAGCCGGTTAGTTTCGGGCAGGCTTCTACTGGAAACAGAGTCTAATCTCGTGTCTCAGCATTCTTATTTTTAGCTAAAGTATTCATTTATAGATTATGCCAATATCTGACTAATTATGCCAATTCAACAAATTAACTTCTTTACAAGTTACAGCAGATTATCCAAAGTTATATTAACATGTTTTGCTCAATTTTAAATCGAGCCTACAGATTTTCATACCCCAAATTACCATATTCAGTTTCAATAGATTTAGCAGATTAGGCAATTTAATAGATTTAATCATCCCTAAAAATTCCATTGACATACCTCGCTTAATCATAAAATTAAGCCTAATTTTACATGCTCAAATTATGGTCATAATTCACAATATAACATATGCCCCAAATTCCTAGTTAAATTTACATAGTATAGAATATTCTTTAAAAAACCCCAAATCATGATATACAATATGAATTATGCTAAATCATAGCCTTTGGTTTCAGCGTATGTCAAATATCCAAAATCCCCATTTAGGCGTATTCACAATTAATAGTTATCCTATTTTAATATAGATCTTTTACGCCTAAGTCATATATGCTTTTTCTTCCAAGTCATAGATCGTCATATAAAATATGCCCCCAAATCTAGATCTTAAATTACAACATGCATTATTTCCTCAAAATCATATCTTGAATTATAACATCCATTATGTTCCCAAATTACAAGTCATATTTTGTCATACAATAATTCTCCTTCTTCCAAATCATAAACCGTCATATATAGTATGCCTAGATCTAGATCTTTAAATTACAACATATACCCTTTTCATAGATCAGTCACAAATCAGTTATGTCTAATTATGCATCACTCATTATTTTCCCCAAATTTAGCGTTCGTGCGTCAATCTCTTATGAGATTTAGCTCAGGCTCGTGGTAGCCTGGCTATAGAACAGAAGGAAGGAAGAGATACAGAATAGTTTCAATTAATAAGATAGATCTACACAGAAAACAGATCTAATAAATAGCGATAAGATAGATCTACACAGAAAAACAGATCTGATAATCTGGAATAGGATAGATCTACACAGAAAAACAGATCTGATAAACAGGAATATGCAAAATCTCCAATTCATATTTATAACCATGTCAAGATCATAATTAAATTTCATATCTGAAAATAACTGTACTCACCTTGGTTGGATTCTAAAAGAAAAAGGGGTTGTAGTTGTTCTCTTTTAATCCTATTCAGATTGGAAGAAGAAGGAGTACTTGTTCTAGCTTAGGTTTCAACAGAGTAACGACGTCATTGATTTATTTTAATATGAATTAGGGCAGAGTATAGGCAAAATGAAATTGTGTGGAGAGAAAGTGAGGTTTGGGGGTGTTTAAATAGCTTTGGAGCAACGAATCTGGTCAGAAAGGGCGTCTAAATACAGAAAAAACGAATCTGTCCATGGATCTGGAAAAGGGGGGAGGTCGACCCCATGGTCGACCTGTTCTACCAATGTCGACCCCCTGGTCGACCTGGGTCCTGGGCGGTAATTTTCCCGCCCAGCCCAGATGTGTGATTTGAATTTTGAAACTTTGAATTTGAATTCGGGCTGGTTTTTATTTTAAATTCCTGAAACTTCTAAGTGTCATAACTTCTACATACAGAGTCCGATTTATGCAAACTCGAACTCTATCTCAAGCAGAATTCTGAGACGAACGCAATAGCGTAACCCGTTTCCCTTAATTCTTCTCTTAAAAATTAATTATACTTTGTTTTGTTACTATTATGTTCACAGAAAATACGGGGTGTTATAGTTTTCCTCAGATTGCAGTCTGGTGCTCCCCATCTTTGAAGACAGTTTACTGCTTTTTTTGACAGCAGAGGGTGCATTTTCAAACTGATCCAAATCTTTCAACTTGTTTGTTTTGAGATAAGCTCCACAAGTACTATCAGGACCGACTTCAACTAAACTGCTCATATTAAAAAGCAGGAATACCCATTGCTATAAGTGTGCCAACATGAGAAACTGCTTCAACAGTAAGTCCTGCAGCCTCCACAATTGCTTCAAGGTTTTTTGCTTATTTAGTAGTCATTGAAGTTTCATCAACTGGTATTTGAGTAGGATCACTAGTAGCGGTCAAACTAATATTTGAGTAAGGCACGTTTATAGTAATTCCGTTTACTATATGCTATACGTATATGCATTTATTTAAATATATAAAAATAGAACAAAAATATAACTTTAAATGAGCAAGCCCCTTAAATTTAAAAGGCCATCTTATTAATATTCATCTTTAGAGGAATCCTATAGTACAACACAAGATTAAGGAAATTGTAACACCCCACCTCCGCTAGGGTCACTCACAAAGGGAATGCACTAGTTTTGGTGTAGCATTATCTAGGTAAACATACACAGAGATATCACAAGACAGAACATAAATAAAGCAGCGGTAGAAATAAAAAACCAAATTTTATTACTTTCAAGAAAAGAGTCAAAACCTCATGTATCCAAAGTACAAGTTGCCATTATTCCATTACATCAAGTTCTAAATAAGGAAGCATAAACTTAAAAATAACAAAAGTAAATTATCCCCTAAAAATAACAGACGTGCAGCCATAGCATAGCTCAAGACCAAACCGTACATGAGCTGACAGGAAGCAAGCTAAATCCAAGCTAAGAGCTAGAGTTTCCTCCCTGAGAACCTGGGGGAAGAAACAAAAGAAAAAGAGGCGAAAGGAAACGAGTCAGTCATAAAGACTGGTAAGTCCAAGTGACTTTCAGCATAAAAACAGGTAAAGGTAACATGGCATGTATAAACTGAAAGTAAACATAAGTATGATGTCAAGATGGATAAGATAGACTAAGATAACATGATAAATCAAGTATAGGTCAAGTATAGCATCGCATGTTCAAGGTTTGCTGCACCCACTGTACTAGTAGCCCAACCCATGTCAAGTATTAATCATGAAATGATCCCTGGGCCCAAAATCGTGAATGACCCATTACTTGGTCCAACGGAATGATCCCCTAATCGATCGGCTCCCTACAAGTTCTAGCTCGTTATGTTTCTGTGTCATACAGCCCAATCACGAATGTAGTCACCTGTGCTAGGTCCACCATAGAGTGTATCAACCCTATGGTGCCAACCACCGACACGAATCAAGAGTGCACAGATAAACCTACTAATGCCCAATGCCTGCTTTTTCTGCTCCGGAGTGTGTGCACGCCCGCACTCCGTTAGAACCTACACTGGCACACCCACACAGCCGTCGTTTTGGTCGCTTACAATCAGCCCAGTAATCGTGCCCCACCCTTCCTAGTTCCACGGTACCATGATACATCTAGTGGGTTACTGTTGAAACGGACCGCATAACTAGGGTTTCCGTCTAGTAGGTTAAGTGTTGTCATTTAAATTCGAGACTTAACCCCATCAGTCTAGCAAATCAAGTTGGCTAAGTGTTTTCATTTAAGTTCGTGACTTAGCCCTGCCATTCACGTGTCAAGTCGGTTAGGTGTTGTCGTTCAAGTTCATGACCTAACCCTACCAATCATGTTTCAAGTTGGTTAAGTGTTGTCTTTCATGTTCATGACTTAACCCTATCATGTGGCATTTAATTCATTAATGCACCCCAACCTCTCACATCAGACCTGTTGTTGTGCTCACTGGATATGCCGGGCGGTTCCGGACAGATTTACCCCACAACTCAGTTTGACCTCGGGTTTCAAGCGCGATATGACCAACTACCCACATTGGATCCTATTGTTTGCAGTAACTGGATTTGTCGGGCGGTTCCGGGCAGATTTACACCACAAACTCAACCCAACCTCGAGTTGGCCATTCTCAAGTTCATTCTAGTGTCATGACCATGTTCAAGTTTCATGTCAAGTTCGTGTCAAGTTTCAAGGATAAGTTTCATGCCCGCATCCAAATTCAAGTTATAACAATGTTCACGTTTCAAGTTTTGCCTATTATCAAGTTCATAATTCATGTTCATAACCAATTCATGTTTTGCCTAATCTTCCCTAATCGTATTCCCATCGCACGTAAACGTGAATCGATCTATACTACAAATAAATCCAAATCCCAAAAAATAGGGAATAACATCGAAACTATGTTAGGAAAAAAGGGACGAGCATAAAGTGATAAAAGGGATTACAAGACTAGCATGATATAACTTGAGATAATTGGTTACAACATCACTAGCATATAGGATTTCAAATCTAGCAAGATAAGGCGATAGTCATGATAAAAGTCGACATAAAAGAATAGGAATGCAAGAGCAAGCCAAATACAAGGATAATGGATCCAATGGCTTTGGTGTACATAATAGCGAATAAACTAAGCAAGTCACACCCTAGGTATGAGATCCAACAACTGCAAATTCGGTGTACAACATGGGATTCAACTATGGGCATGAACGTTCAACTATAATAGTCTTAAGTAATTAATCCCAATAGTCATAGTCACGGTCATAGGCAGAGATCTCATAATTATGAACCATAAGCGATTAATCATAATAGCCATGGATAATTATCCAAAATAGTTCTAGGAAAATAGTCATAGTCAATTAACAGTGATAGTTTCAAAGCCATGGTCATAGATAATAGCCTTATGTTCATAATCATAGGTAATAATTCTCATAGTCAAGAGTGATAGGTGATTAGCCACCATTGTCCTTGTCACAGTCACAGGCAATAGTCTTATGTTCACCGTCATAGGCGTAGGCATAGTCTTATGTTCATAGTCATAGGCATAGTCTTATGTTCTCAGTCATAGGCATAGGCGTAGTCTTATGTTCACAGTCATAGTCCTTGGCCATTAACAATAGTTTCAACGTCATAGGCATGTTAAGGTTATAGACATGAGAGAGTTTGATTTACAACATGAATAGGTCCAAAGCAATATCCACGAAAGTCAAGATCCAAGATGAACAAGAATAGATACGAATCAATTACCATACATAGATCCAATTCCAATTTACAAAATGGATATTAAGTTTACAACTTTTATCTAAAAGTAACTTGATCTTACAGTGCGTGGATCGAGAATTAGAAAGCAGAATTTGATTGATCGTGTTCTAATTGAAATCCCCCAATTTGCAAATCTCTAAGCGTAGTCTTGATGGAGAAGGAGCAGTCCTTTTTCTTCCTTTTTATCTTATTATTTAGACTATCTCAGAAGCAGCATAAGGACAGAATGAAATGGTGTGGAGAGAATGAGGGTAGGGGGGCTGCTTAAATAGCGTTAGGCAGACGAATCTGGTCACGAAACAAGTCTAAATACATCAGGATGCATCTGGTTCAAGAAGTGTGTAACACCCCACATCCTTTAGTTTCACTCACAAAGGGAATGCACTAAGTTCTGCGAAGCATTTAGGGTAAAAGATGCAGATAAATTACAAGACAGACTAAATTAAAACAGCGGAAAATAAAACTTTACTTTATCGATAAAATAGTTTGTAAAACAATTGTTTTCCAGTATCAGAGTATCATCTGTCTTACAAAATAAAGAAGCATAAAATAACATTTATATTCCCCAATGTAGCATAAGCCAGCCATAGCAGCAGAAAAAGAGAGTCCAAAGCACTTTGTCAAAGAATCTTCGACAAATCTTCAAGCTGGGAAAGAGTGACGGTCCAACTTAACCTGAGCTATACTATTCCCTCCTTTAAAACCTGGGGGGGGGAACGGAAGAAAAGAAGACGAAAGAAAAACAGAGTCAGACATAAAGCCTGAGTAAGTTCAGTTACTTCTAGCATGTGAACAAGGAAAACAGAATGACATGAATTAACTGAATACAAGATAATACCATGAATATAGGGCTAACAAGATGAGATAAGATTAACGCATGACATGCTAAGGCAAGATAAACTGGTTATACTTTCTCCGCTTCATTATTAACTTGTTGTACTGGTTTCTATATCTCTACACCACCTAACTAGTATCCCAACTAGTAATGATAACGCGATCCCAATCCCTGTAGCTTCGGTTGCCTTCAGGCATACATTTATTATTTATTACCTAGATCTAATCTAGGGTTTTCTATCAAGTGCTTTCTAGATTGAACTAGAGTTTACGCTATCTGCTGAACGCTTCTCGGATTCAGGGTTTATGCCACCTAGGTCCAACTAGGGATTATGCTACCTGTTGAATGATGCCCTCTAATCTAGGACACACTACCTAGAGTGGTATCTGTTCCTAAACTTTCCCCACGCATGTATCGCGAATCTTTATCGCTTGTCTAGATGCACATGTCCTGTAATGTGTGGCCCGAGTCCTGTAGCAGGGCAAATCAAGAAACACAGAACTCGGTCGGGAGCTTTTCAGATATCTGTCGATGCAGATGCTAAGGTCTGTTTTTATTCCAGTGGCTATGGTCCCACTTGACCCCTCCCTCAACTAATGAAAGGCATACCTTGAAAAATGAGAACTATACGCAGGCCCCCTATACCCCACTAACCTATCACCATCCTCACCCATAACTAGATAGCAAGTATATGGTCTTTTGGAGTTCTCTGCCTTTCCGCTTCACATATCTCGATTGACTGAAGATGGTAGGTAGACGGCGAGTTGCTATCACAGGGCTACCGTTTTCTCGCCGAATCACGCTGGTCCATCCTAGTCTTTAGGTTGCCATATTTTGCAACCAAGGCATACCCTTGGTTCTTCTAACGCAGACCTTAACCTCTGTGAGCCCAGGAGGATCATCTGCAGCCTCACAGAGGGATACCAAGAGTACCCTCACGTCCCCTCGAAGCCTCGGGCTTCGTTACCCAATTCGTTGGAGCCTTCTTTAAAATTAGATGGAAGTTCGCTCCTTCTCGTGTTATACTAAGAATTACTACTTAGTTTTGATTAACTAAGGTTTACCACTTAGTTTCCAGAACCGTTGTTTTCTTAACTAATGTTTTCTACTTAGTCTCTTTCTCGTCAAGTTGGATTGGTTAAGTGTCATTAGTCAATTCAAGCTAACTTAACCCTCTTCACTTTATCTTGTTAAACTGGTTAAGTGTTATCAGTAATTCATGTTTACTTAGCCCCACCACAAACCAAATTATATTGGTTAAGTATTTCTTATTACTTAACCCTACCCATTCATCCTGTATTGGTTAAGTGTTCCTTTTTCACTTAACCTTGCCCATCTGTTTTAACTAACATGTTATTAATGGTTAAGTATTAACCCTTCATGTTTTAGACATAACCCTATTCATTTATCACAATTTGATGGTTAAGTGTTCAAGTTTACTTAACCCTACGGTCTAGTCCAGCTAACATATCAAATTGGCTAAGTGTATTAAATTTTACTTAACCCCAACCTCTAGTCTAGTTAACATGTTAATTTGGCTAAGTGTATTAACTTTACTTAACCCCACCTTCTAGTCTAGTTAACATGTTAATTTGGATAAGTGTTTTCTTAGTTACTTATCCCCTACAAATCTTGTCTTGTTACCATGTTAAGTTTGGTTAAGTGTTCCTATGGACTTAACTCTCCCATTCTAGCTTAACTGTGCTAAGTTGGTTAAGTGTTCCTATGGACTTAACCCTCCCATTCTAGCTTAACTGTGTTAAGTGTCTGTATGAACCTAACCCCACCTATCGGTTTAGTTATCATGTTGAATTGGTTAAGTGTCTTAGATAACTTAACCCTACCATTCTTTTTCTAGCTTTAACTAAGTAAATTAAAGCCGCGACCACTCACATTAGACAGTATTGTTGCGATTACTGGATGTGCCGGTTGGTTCCGGGCAGGTTTACATCGCAACTCAGTCTAACCTTGGGTTAGGCATATTCGTGTTTTCTAAGTTCAAAGGGTTTTGATTAATTTCCAAATCAGGTTTTGAAAGTAACCATCCCGTCCGTCGGATCAGTTAGGGATAGCCAGGGAGAGCAGGAAACTTGTATTTTCCAAACCCAAGCCTAGACACTATCCTCTCTGTCACCCTAGAACTTTCTGGTGTATGTATTATTAAAAGAGATGTCATTAATAAACTTTTCTTTTGTATATATAAATTGTTAACAATTTATCCTCAAAGTCCATTTTCCCTTTTTAAATAAATTTGGCCTATACCATATTCATTTGCCATGCCCACTAATGGACTTATATTCTAGGCCCAAATCTTGATTTGCCTATCTTACAGTTTATAGCAATTTAGATCCAACATCCTCATTTACAGTTCACGCCAAAAACTAGATTTTATATTCTAGTTTACAGTTTATGCCAAACTAGATTTCATATTATAGTTCACCGTTTATGCCTAAAACTTAATTTGCATACCAACTACCTACTTTGTGGCTCATTTAACCATTTACCATTTATGCCCAATGTATGTAAATTATTCACAATTATACTAATATATTTATCATGCTTAATTTAGCCACCCAATTCTGATTTAATATTCTAATTTCAGTTCATGTCAAAACTAGACTTGTTATTCTAATTTTCATCTTAATAGTCATGCTATAATGCATGTTCCCAAATTATGCCAATTTCCAAGTTTAGTCAATTTCAGGTTTTTCCCAAAACGTGTTCCCATCGTTCGTATAATCGTGATTCAACCTAGATTATAAATAAATCTAGATTCGTAAAAAAAAAGGGAATGAACCAAAAGGTCATGAAAGAATAGACATAATAACTGGCATAAGATGATAATTCACAGGCATATAGATCTGGTAATATTACGACATGAAAAGGGTTGAATAGTATAGGTTCAAGAACATGGGTAGACCTAACTTAATAGGTAAATTCCCAAGATCAAGATCCAAGGATAACTAAGAATAAACTGAAATAGAAAGTCAAGCCTAGATCCAATATAATGCCAGTTTGGGGTACAACATGGTTTTGTAACTATAGTGTCATGGGCATAAATAATAATCTTATATCCATAGTCATAGGCAATAAATCCTCACAGTTAATGAATCATAGTCATAGGCGATGTTCAAAGGAAAATAATTCTCACAGTCATGAGTCACAGTCATAGGCAATGTTCATAGGCAATGTTCATAGTCAAAAAGGCATATGGTTTTAAGGTCCCTAGTTTCATAGTCACAGTCTTATTTGTCATCGAATCATAATAGTTCTTGATAAGGTCCAAAGATATAAGCACTGATTCGAATAGAAAGATTTGGCATATTCTTTTATTCCTTTAATTTCATGTCACGAACAGAGAAAACATTCAAATCTAAAAAGTAACCGACTTACATTGATCGGTTTTTAGAATAGAAAGATGGCGTTGCTATGATTCGTGCGACGTTGCTCGAAATCGTTTGAGTTAGCCTTTGATTCTTATCTTGAAGCTATAATCTTGATTCGAATCTCTTCTTGACAAACTTGAGCAGCATAACCTTGTCTTAGATTTTCGTATTATTTTCTTATTTTTATTTATTTATACATTTTCTCCAAGGCAGCATAAGGATAGAATGAAATGGTGTAGAGAGAATGAGGCCAGAGGCTGTTTATATAGGATTAGGGTTATGAATCTGGTCAGAAAATCGGGCCAGAAACATCAAAATGAACCCAGGTTCAAAACCGGGTTCTGGCACCAGGTCGACCCCCATGTCGACTGCGCAGTCGACCTGGTCAGGGGGGGTCGACTCCCCAGTCGACCTGGGCTTAGGCGGGAAATTTCCCGCCCAGCCTGCTTCTGGGTTTGAATTCGAATTTTGAATTCGAATTTCAAGCTGTTTTCAATTCTGAAATTTCCTGAAACTTCGGAGGGTCATATCTCCTTCATACAGACTCCGATTCTCGCAAATTCGAACTCGTTTTCATGCAGAATTCCGAGACGAACGCAATGGAGCAGCCCGTTTCCCTTGATTTTGATTTTAAAATTTAGTTCTGCCTTGATTTGTGAATCCTAGTGTTACAAAATTACGGGGTGTTACATTCTTCCCCTCTTAAAAGGATTTCATCCCCGAAATCTTTAAGTTAGGGAGAATGTGTCCTAGCATCCCATCATCCATCTAATCAACCATTCAATCACAGGAATTCATTGTCCTTAAAAGGATTTCTAATGCTTTCATGTTCATATGCATAGTGTGTGTATATGTCTTTATCTAATGCAAAATCAGGCGGTCTACTGATTCAGTTGACCTCCTTAATGTGAATCATGTAAGTGCCATGCGTCCAATCATGTATGCAAGCATCCCTAGTTATGTAAATACTACATGCGTGCATAGCCATTCGTCTATATGCAACATCCATACGATAACATATCAAGTTAAACTTACAAACAAATACATATCTGTAAATGCAATATGAAAGCATCTGAACTGATCTAGTGCCTAATACGTATGCATATGCATTCACGAGAAACCATTAGCAATCACTCGCAACCATCAATGATAACATGTTTCAAACACATGTTTACATCCAAAAGGGTTTCTACCTAAGGATCGATGATACGTCCTAGAGGATATACCTTAAAAGCTAGAAACTAGTATGCATAGAATTCCTAGAAAAAGGAATCAAGGATGTACCCTTAAGAAAAATGGTATGAGGCGCGTATGCCTTATCTTCAATCTCCCGTATCACGTCTTCTTGAGCTTTACTCAACTGTACCTTAACTGATTCAACTTCACGGCTGGGAAGTTTCTTGACCTTCATTTCCAAAATAAACAAATGTCAACCATAATACTGAGTGTATATACTAGGATGATCAAAGGTCTCTCCTCTTAGCTTACCCATCATGCCATAACTATGAGGGTCAAAAGGTCACTACATACTTTTTACCTCTCTTAAGGTTAGTCCTTCTCTATATAGAGCGCCTGCCACAACTATTCATCTCTCAAGCAAACCATCCTAGTCGAACTCGACATCCCTCAAGTACAAGCCCCAAAGGCCTAAACCAATATCAGACAAGCACCCGAGGAATGTCTCCTCCGAATTTGGACGATCTACGTGAGATGATCTAAGCTAAAACAACCAAACACTTGAGCACTAGTTGGGATCTTTTACTATACAAGTACTAAGGTGCAGAGACTCAACTATGGAAGCAAATATAAACAAATGTGAAGCGCTAAAACCGAAAGAGTACGAACAGAAAAACTAGACTCTTCCAACCGAACTTTACTACCTTTCTCCTAGGTACGCTTAGTGGTGAAAGTATGTACTTGCCCTTCTGAAAATCTTGTTCCTCGTTCTTGCCCTTGTCCTTAGTTATATGCCCTATTATACCCTAGTAAAGATACTTCCTCTTGTCTTAGGTTTTATAATTCCTTCCTCCTTCGTGAGCTAAATCTACATCCATGAATTCCTCATCCTTGGGTTGTGCTCCTTTGCTAAACTCCTCATCTTCTTACTCGTGTAATCATGTTGACAAATCTCTCGAAAGCTGCCTCCATCGTACAGAAAACCCTACAAAACTTGAAAGAAAACTGGCCGCAAGTGAAACTACTACGGCTATAGATGGAAGTCGGGCACTACTTTGCCCTTCGATGAGGTTACCTCCCAGAGAGCCAGGAGTCCCAGAGACTCAAGAAAGAAGGGGACAAGAATTCAAACAGAAGATCAGAAGATAGTGCGCATGGCTTTGTGGAATATGCCTTTAAAACAAATCTTTTCTTTTGAAAATGCTTCTTTTAAAACCGTTTGAAAATAATTTTTCAAATCTTTTATCTGATCTAGTAACCTTCAGCTCTGATACCACGTGTAACACCCCACATCCTTTAGGGTCACTCACAAAGGGAATGCACTAAGTTTTGTGGAGAATTTAGGGTAAAAGATGCAGATAAATTACAAGACAGACAATTAAAACAGCGGAAAATAAAACTTTACTTTATTGATAAAATAGTTTGTACAACAATTATTTTCCAATATCAGAGTATCATCTGTCTTACAAAATAAAAAAGCATAAAATAACATTTATATTCCCCAATGTAGCATAAGCCAACCATAGCAGCAGAAAAAGAGAGTCCAAAGTACTTTGTCAAAGAATCTTCGACAAATCTTCAAGCTGGGAAAGAGTGACGGTCCAACTTAACCTGAGCTATACTATTCCCCCCTTTAAAACCTGGGGGGGGGGGGGGAACGGAAGAAAAGAAGACGAAAGACAAACAGTGTAACACCCCACCTCCGCCAGGGTGGCTCTTGCAAGCAACTCCGACTTTGGTGGGGCGTTTTTAAAACAAGGTAAACATGCATAATGATATAGCAAGGCAGGACATGACATATATATATATATATGTAAAATAACAGAGTAAGTAGATAAAACAGCGGAAGATTTTTAAACCATTTCAAAACACAAGTCTGGTACATCAAAATGTCAATTTCCCAAAATTACAAGTCTAGATAAATACATCATCTGATAAACTGAAATACATAAGTACTATCCCCAAATAAGAGTGATAAACCATAGCGGCTCAAGTCCAAAGCATACTTGAGCTATCCAAGGAAGCGGCTAAAATCCAAGCTAGGCTCCTGTATTCCCTCCCTGAGAACCTGGGGGGGGAACGGAAGAAAAGAGGCGAAAGAAAACAGGTCAGTCAAAAAGACTGAGTAAGCCCTGCTACGATCAGTCTATAAACTAATAAAGTTAACATCATGATGGAAACTGAGATGATCATAAATAACAACATACTGGCATGATAAATCAACTACAAGATAGATAGAGGTGTCATCGCATAAACAAAGTTAAGTTTTTGCACCACGGTGTACTAGCAAACCAACATAACAGGTATTGATCCCTTGGCCCAAGCTTTCAACCCAATAACATGAAGTGACCTTAATATAAGGTCCAGCCCAACGGTCTAGTCGATCGGCTCCCTATAAACCTAACACGTCAAGTGTTGGTGTCCACATGGCCCACATATGGTTGTAGTTAGTCTGTGCTGGGTCCACCTTTGGGTGTATCAAGCCCTCGGGTGTCAACCCCGGACACTTAAGCAATAATGCACAGCCCTAACCTACTGGTACCCGTGCCTCGAGTTTGTCCAACACCGGACTACATGCACATCCGTAGCCCGCCTGAACCCGCACCGCTGTACCACTCAGCCATCGTCCTTTGGTCGCTTACATCCGTCCAGTAATCGTGCCCCGCCCTAGCCTAGTCCTCTAGGGTTGTGATGATACCGAACTGGGATTACTGCCGGAACAGACCCGCCGCTAGGGTTTTCTAAGAGGGTTAAGTGTGATTTAACCCTTCACTAATCATGGATTAAATTGGTTAAGTGTAACTTAACCCCATTCTAATCCCTCGAACTCCCAAATTGGTTAAGTATTAGTGGACCCTGACTTAACCCTAATCATGAGGCATTAATTAATTTAATGCACCTTAACCTCTCACATTAGACCTTGTTGTGGTTACTAGTTAGGCCGGGCGGGTCCGGGTAGGTTTACACCACAACTCAGGCTAACCTCGGGTTTTGGCACCACATGACCAACTTCTCACATTGGGTCCTATTGTTTGTAGCCACTAGTTAAGCCGGTCGGTTCCGGGTAGGATTACGCTACAAACTCAACCCAACCTCGAGTTGGCCACACTTATGTTTTCTAAGTGTCATGTCCACTTTATTTTCAAACCATCATTACAAGTCAACAAATGCTTGGGTAGACCTAACTTAATAGGTAAATTCCCAAGGGGTAGACCTAACTTAATAGGTAAATTCCCAATCTTATATTTTCATGTATTTTAAGTTTACCCAAACCCCCAACGTCATTCTATCGCTTACATATTCGTAATAACGCATAAAGGATAGGAAGAGGGAACTTGGCACAACATACGTGATGAACTTGCTTATCACAACAAACACGCATAACATGTTAGACTTGCATAACTTAGCATGGTGAACTTGCATTTTACCATAAACATGCATAACTTGTCAAACATGCACAACTTGCCATTTTTAAACTTGCATAAGCATGCATAACTAGTCAAACATGCACAACTTGTCATTTTAAACTTGCATAAGCATGCACAACTTGTCAAACATGCACAACTTGTCATTTTAAACTTGCATAAGCATGCACAACTTGTCAAACATGCATAACATGGCATAATGAACTTGCATGAACATACATAACTCATTTAACTTGCAAATCATGGCATAGTGGACTTGCATACACATGCATAACTCATTTAACTTGCAAATCATGGCTTAGTAAACTTGCATAAACGTGCATAACTCATTTAACTTGCAAATCATGGCTTAGTAAACTTGCATAAACATGCATAACTCATTTAACTTGCAAATCATGGCTTAGTAAACTTGCATAAACATGCATAACTCAATAAACTTGCAAATCATGGCTTAGCAAACTTGCATAAACATGCATAACTCATTTAACTTGCAAATCATGGCTTAGCAAACTTGCATAAACATGCATAACTCAATAAACCTACATAAATCCCAACTTGCATCACATATTAACTTTAGAGTTTCTAAAATGAAGGTAAGAGGGCTTACAAATATTATGAAGACACAAATCTACTAATAAAGATTGAGAAGCCCCTTATGCAAGCATAAAACCCAAAACAAAGCTCCAATAAGAAACAAAACCCCAAAAACTCTAGCTTAGCAAATGAAACTTGCAACTTGATGATGTATGCAAGCTAATGATCATTCATACAACTTAGAAATGCTTGTATGAACATCAAAATCTTTATAGGAATGATTCATGAAGAGGGTGGAGGCCATGAGAGTTTGGATTTTGGCATAGTTTTGTTGCTAGAATGAATAATTGGGTTTTAGGGTAGGATTAGGGTTGTATTTATAGAAGATTAGAGTGTTTTTAGCCCTAGGATTAACCCTAGATGAGTTTTGGCCCGTCAGATTTCGGAATCCTCTAGAAGCAAGCCACAAGACCCAGCCCAAATCAAACTGGTGCGCCAGGCAACATTGCCTGGCTACCCCCTGTCGACAGGGCTGTCGACAGGGCAGTCGACTCCCCTAGACCCCTGTCGACATGCCTGTCGACTTGGGGGTCTTGGCGGGAATTTTCCCGCTGACGCCAGCTGTGCCCTAATCCTTGTTCTTAATTTAAATTTTAAATCTGTTTTTACTTAGGAATTTTCTGAAAACTTCAATGGGCCTTAACTGGGTCATACGGACTCCGATTTTCGAAAACTCGGACTCTATTTCGCGTATTTTTCCGAGACGAACGCAATGGCATAGCCCGTTTCCCTTGATTCAGAATTTAGAATTAAATTCTGCCTCAATTTACATTATTACAGGTTATTGAAAATACGGGTTGTTACATTCTCCCCTCCTTAAAGGATTTCGTCCCCGAAATCTTCAAGTTAGGAAGAACGTATCCTACCATCCAATCATCCATCTACTCAAAGCATCATCCACGAGCAATCATTGTCCTTACAAGATTCTAAATGCTGGATGAACATATGCAAAAGTGTGTGTATATGTACTTACCTAATGCAAAAATCAGGCGGTTACTGATACAGTAAACCTCCTTAATGCATATGTATGTCAGTGAAATGAATCCATATGTATGCAAATTCCTAACATAATGTATAATATCTACATGCGTGCTCAATCATACATCCATATGCAACATCCATGTGATAGCATACGAATTTCATCCAAGAATAAGCATAAACACTCATGCACATGCAATATGAGGAGTGTGTGAGCCGATCTAGTGCCTAATCGTGTATAATGCATCCACGAGCAACCACTTGCAAACACTTGCAACCACTTGCAACCATCAAGCATAACATGTTTCAAATACATGTTTCATCCAAAGGGTTTCTACCTAAGGTTCTCATGACAAGATCGACACGATAAACTAGATAAACTAGATAAACTCCTTTTTGGATTACAAGAAATCCATTCAAACTTTGACATATAGTACTAACCGATGAATCTTAACCCCCTTATGGAGTTTACAACAGAAATAAGATCGAGAATGGGACCGAGAGGATATATACAAAAGATAACTTGCAAGCAAGCTTCACAGGAAAACAAGGATCAAAGATGCACTCTTAAAAAGAGATATGAGGTGCGTATCTAGTCTTCACTCTTCTTAGTCACGTTTCCTTGAGCTTAACTCCACTGTGCTTTGACTATCTTTCACTTCATGATTCCTTGGCTTCCTAACTCCTATTTCCCAAATTCGAGTTGGAACGCATTTCATTATCGCCTCTCGTCTTTCTTTTCCACTTATTCTTCCTTCTGTATACTTGGCTTAAACATACTATAACCTCATGATTTCATGCAAGCTCTCCAAAATTCACTAGTGAATCCTGGATCTCGTCTACTTACTATAAAGTATTCCATGCAGCAGAACTTTTCTTGAAAATACCAATCCACGTTGCCAATTGCCCTTATAAACGTTGATTTTCTATAACTCATGCTTAATCGAAATGAACCATCCGCCTATGAGTGATAGGCCATACCTAGATTCAATTGCCTACCCCTGGCTTCCTGTAGGCCATTTCAAAACTGGACAACTTCTTGAGGGTAAACCGTTGCTAACCATGACGCAGTCCTCTCGCTCTTTACCGGACTGAAATGAGCACTCTTCGTGAGTCTACCTATTATGACCCACATACCCGTATTCCCTTTCTTTGATCTAGGTAGTCTATCCACATAATCTATCGAGATGTTCTCACACTTCCCTTGCGAAACCCCCAATAGAGGTAATGGCCCACTGGGCTTCTATGACTTGGCCTTAACTTGGTGGCACAACATGCATCCTGAGACCAACTCGGCCACCTCCTCGAGTGATGCGCATCTGTAAGAACCTTCTTTACCAAATCTTCCACTCGAGGAACACATAATCTCTCATCGTGCCTTAGTCATCCCTTGTCATCTATAATATATCTAACGAGGCGACTTAACATCTCGCCTCGAATCAACTGGTCCATGTTCTTGACTAACTGCGGGTCTTCTTCCTGCGAAACCCCCTTCTTGATCCAGAAGAGTAAGTCTAAGCTCCGGGAATGCTAACTAACTAGCCAAACGGAGGAGGCTTCTTACTTCAATTGCCCTCCTCAGAGTTTTCCGGTCTTAAACCGCAACCACTTTAGCGGAATCCACCGCTAAGCCTTACTTAGGAACTATGTGCCCAAGAAATCCAACTTCTTTCCTCCAAAGTGACATTTGGAGAACTTGACCTTCAACTGGTGGCTCTAAGCGTATCCATCTCCTCCTTGAGATGTATAGCATGTTCTTCCTCGCTCTTTTGAGGAGATCAAAATATCGTCTAAGACGACCATGACAAACTTGTTCAAGGACTCCCTAAACACCCTACCCATCCAGTTCACGTAATATGCGGGTGTATTAGTCAAACCAAATAGTATGACTAGCCATTCTAAAACCCATCTAGAGTCCTAAACGCAGTCTTGTCAATTCCATCCTCAGCCATCCTAAGCTGATGGAATCCGGTAGCTAGATCAAAAGAAAACAGATGCTCCTACAAGCTGATCAAACAAATCATTGATCCTTGGTAACGGTTATCTCACGATAATCAACACATAAGCGAAACAAACTGTCCACATCAGTAACGAATACTACTGGAGCACCCTACTCGAAAATGTTTCGTCTCAGGAAGTTCTTCTCACGCAACTCCTTGACTTACTTTCTTAACTCTCATCTCGTGAGGTCATGTGCCTAACCGGCCACGAAACTGGCTTGGTATTACCAACCAGATAATGCGGAAATCTATCCCACGTCTAGGGGTAACCCCTTCACTTCACCCAAGATATCAGGATATTCTCGGACCACCCTCACCGACTGCCAACTATCGATAGACGAGTTGAGGGATTCAAGATAACATAACATGACGGGACCCCTAGGGTTGCTAGAAATTTCTAGGGTATTACCGAGGCGAGTCATGAGCCCCACACCCTATATACAAAAACCCAGAATGGCTCCAAAACAGGACACCCATTCCATGCCCAAAACCAACCCATATCCCCTGAAACCGAGAATATAAACATCCCACGAGAATTCTATACTCAAGATAGAAATTTTCAAATCCACTCAGACCACAGACAAACGGGCAGAACCCCCAATTGGATTTGAAACATATACGGGATCATCAACCAGACTAGTACTTAGGTGCAAAACTTTCAACTAGATCGGATGAAATAAAACTATGCGATGTGCCAGAATCAAACAAAATTCGAACAGGGAAAATCAGAAAATGTAAACCAGATTTTCAACAGAAACACTACCTCTATCATAAGCTGGAAGAACGATGTTGAGGGGATGAACTCTCCCTCCAGATAGTCCTGCACACTGAGTCTGACCTTGCCCTTGTTTCTTCGGGCAATCCTTGTTGAGATGTCCAAACTCACCACAATGAAAGCATTCGCCCCGCTTTCTTCTTTCCTTCTTCCTACATTCCCTGGCTATATGTCCAACTTCACCACAGAAGTTACATTTCATATTCTTGCCCCGTTTCCCGGAATTTACTCTCTTGCCTTGAGACTCATTCGCCTTGACCTCTTTCTTGTCATTGTTATCTTCTTCTTGAAGTAGGGCCATATTCACCAAATTCTCGAAAGTCGCCCCCAAGGGTATATGAGACATGGCCAAACCATGTAATGGCTCGTTTAATCCTAGAGCAAAGTGTAGGGCCTTCTTCTGAGCTGTATTAACCAAGTCTAAATCGACACGAGTCAGTTGATTAAACTTATCTATGTATTCCCTAATAGTCATGTCCCCTTGCTTCAGTAATAAGAACCTCAGTCCAAACCTTCCTCTAAAGTCATCCCAAGTCTCGATTGGCCTAGTAGCGGTGGTGACTACCCACCAACGTGCAGCTTCTTCCTTTAGCAACCATACTGCCAATAAAACCTTCCTGCGGTCACCTATATCAAAGGTGGCTAAAAGATCTTCGGTCTCTTTCAACCAATTCCTTGCCTCTACTAAAGTCTCGGTTCCAAAGAAATTCTTGCAACCCATCATCTTAAAGTTCTTACAAGTTTCCGCAAAATCCGCTTGTGGAGGTTGAGGGAGAAGGGGAACATCAGCTACGGAAGGAGGAGGAGGAACAGCGGCCTTGACTGGAAAGACAACACTAGAGACACCCGGGACCGGTGCCGTGACTTCCAAGTACCGACGAAACCAATCGGGTATTGTTACCCCTTCGGGCAAAATGAGATTATCAGACATGCTGGAAACGAAAAGAAAAGAGTTCAAACGAGGGATCAAAGGATAGTGCTAATGGCTTTTTGGGGAATAGCCTTTAAAATAAACTAGACTTTTCTTTGGAAAATACTTAATACTTGGTTTTGAAAATAGTTTTTAAAAGAGTTTTAAAAACCTTTTTATCCCTTCTCGTAAACCATATGCTCTGATACCAAATGTAACACCCCACCTCCGCCAGGGTGGCTCTTGCAAGCAACTCCGACTTTGGTGGGGCGTTTTTAAAACAAGGTAAACATGCATAATGATATAGCAAGGCAGGACATGACATATATATATATATATATGTAAAATAACAGAGTAAGTAGATAAAACAGCGGAAGATTTTTAAACCATTTCAAAACACAAGTCTGGTACATCAAAATGTCAATTTCCCAAAATTACAAGTCTAGATAAATACATCATCTGATAAACTGAAATACATAAGTACTATCCCCAAATAAGAGTGATAAACCATAGCGGCTCAAGTCCAAAGCATACTTGAGCTATCCAAGGAAGCGGCTAAAATCCAAGCTAGGCTCCTGTATTCCCTCCCTGAGAACCTGGGGGGGGGGGAACGGAAGAAAAGAGGCGAAAGAAAACAGGTCAGTCAAAAAGACTGAGTAAGCCCTGCTACGATCAGTCTATAAACTAATAAAGTTAACATCATGATGGAAACTGAGATGATCATAAATAACAACATACTGGCATGATAAATCAACTACAAGATAGATAGAGGTGTCATCGCATAAACAAAGTTAAGTTTTTGCACCACGGTGTACTAGCAAACCAACATAACAGGTATTGATCCCTTGGCCCAAGCTTTCAACCCAATAACATGAAGTGACCTTAATATAAGGTCCAGCCCAACGGTCTAGTCGATCGGCTCCCTATAAACCTAACACGTCAAGTGTTGGTGTCCACATGGCCCACATATGGTTGTAGTTAGTCTGTGCTGGGTCCACCTTTGGGTGTATCAAGCCCTCGGGTGTCAACCCCGGACACTTAAGCAATAATGCACAGCCCTAACCTACTGGTACCCGTGCCTCGAGTTTGTCCAACACCGGACTACATGCACATCCGTAGCCCGCCTGAACCCGCACCGCTGTACCACTCAGCCATCGTCCTTTGGTCGCTTACATCCGTCCAGTAATCGTGCCCCGCCCTAGCCTAGTCCTCTAGGGTTGTGATGATACCGAACTGGGATTACTGCCGGAACAGACCCGCTGCTAGGGTTTTCTAAGAGGGTTAAGTGTGATTTAACCCTTCACTAATCATGGATTAAATTGGTTAAGTGTAACTTAACCCCATTCTAATCCCTCGAACTCCCAAATTGGTTAAGTATTAGTGGACCCTGACTTAACCCTAATCATGAGGCATTAATTAATTTAATGCACCTTAACCTCTCACATTAGACCTTGTTGTGGTTACTAGTTAGGCCGGGCGGGTCCGGGTAGGTTTACACCACAACTCAGGCTAACCTCGGGTTTTGGCACCACATGACCAACTTCTCACATTGGGTCCTATTGTTTGTAGCCACTAGTTAAGCCGGTCGGTTCCGGGTAGGATTACGCTACAAACTCAACCCAACCTCGAGTTGGCCACACTTATGTTTTCTAAGTGTCATGTCCACTTTATTTTCAAACCATCATTACAAGTCAACAAATGCTTGGGTAGACCTAACTTAATAGGTAAATTCCCAAGGGGTAGACCTAACTTAATAGGTAAATTCCCAATCTTATATTTTCATGTATTTTAAGTTTACCCAAACCCCCAACGTCATTCTATCGCTTACATATTCGTAATAACGCATAAAGGATAGGAAGAGGGAACTTGGCACAACATACGTGATGAACTTGCTTATCACAACAAACACGCATAACATGTTAGACTTGCATAACTTAGCATGGTGAACTTGCATTTTACCATAAACATGCATAACTTGTCAAACATGCACAACTTGCCATTTTTAAACTTGCATAAGCATGCATAACTTGTCAAACATGCACAACTTGTCATTTTAAACTTGCATAAGCATGCACAACTTGTCAAACATGCATAACATGGCATAATGAACTTGCATGAACATACATAACTCATTTAACTTGCAAATCATGGCATAGTGGACTTGCATACACATGCATAACTCATTTAACTTGCAAATCATGGCTTAGTAAACTTGCATAAACGTGCATAACTCATTTAACTTGCAAATCATGGCTTAGTAAACTTGCATAAACATGCATAACTCATTTAACTTGCAAATCATGGCTTAGTAAACTTGCATAAACATGCATAACTCAATAAACTTGCAAATCATGGCTTAGCAAACTTGCATAAACATGCATAACTCATTTAACTTGCAAATCATGGCTTAGCAAACTTGCATAAACATGCATAACTCAATAAACCTACATAAATCCCAACTTGCATCACATATTAACTTTAGAGTTTCTAAAATGAAGGTAAGAGGGCTTACAAATATTATGAAGACACAAATCTACTAATAAAGATTGAGAAGCCCCTTATGCAAGCATAAAACCCAAAACAAAGCTCCAATAAGAAACAAAACCCCAAAAACTCTAGCTTAGCAAATGAAACTTGCAACTTGATGATGTATGCAAGCTAATGATCATTCATACAACTTAGAAATGCTTGTATGAACATCAAAATCTTTATAGGAATGATTCATGAAGAGGGTGGAGGCCATGAGAGTTTGGATTTTGGCATAGTTTTGTTGCTAGAATGAATAATTGGGTTTTAGGGTAGGATTAGGGTTGTATTTATAGAAGATTAGAGTGTTTTTAGCCCTAGGATTAACCCTAGATGAGTTTTGGCCCGTCAGATTTCGGAATCCTCTAGAAGCAAGCCACAAGACCCAGCCCAAATCAAACTGGTGCGCCAGGCAACATTGCCTGGCTACCCCCTGTCGACAGGGCTGTCGACAGGGCAGTCGACTCCCCTAGACCCCTGTCGACATGCCTGTCGACTTGGGGGTCTTGGCGGGAATTTTCCCGCTGACGCCAGCTGTGCCCTAATCCTTGTTCTTAATTTAAATTTTAAATCTGTTTTTACTTAGGAATTTTCTGAAAACTTCAATGGGCCTTAACTGGGTCATACGGACTCCGATTTTCGAAAACTCGGACTCTATTTCGCGTATTTTTCCGAGACGAACGCAATGGCATAGCCCGTTTCCCTTGATTCAGAATTTAGAATTAAATTCTGCCTCAATTTACATTATTACAGGTTATTGAAAATACGGGTTGTTACATTCTCCCCTCCTTAAAGGATTTCGTCCCCGAAATCTTCAAGTTAGGAAGAACGTATCCTACCATCCAATCATCCATCTACTCAAAGCATCATCCACGAGCAATCATTGTCCTTACAAGATTCTAAATGCTGGATGAACATATGCAAAAGTGTGTGTATATGTACTTACCTAATGCAAAAATCAGGCGGTTACTGATACAGTAAACCTCCTTAATGCATATGTATGTCAGTGAAATGAATCCATATGTATGCAAATTCCTAACATAATGTATAATATCTACATGCGTGCTCAATCATACATCCATATGCAACATCCATGTGATAGCATACGAATTTCATCCAAGAATAAGCATAAACACTCATGCACATGCAATATGAGGAGTGTGTGAGCCGATCTAGTGCCTAATCGTGTATAATGCATCCACGAGCAACCACTTGCAAACACTTGCAACCACTTGCAACCATCAAGCATAACATGTTTCAAATACATGTTTCATCCAAAGGGTTTCTACCTAAGGTTCTCATGACAAGATCGACACGATAAACTAGATAAACTAGATAAACTCCTTTTTGGATTACAAGAAATCCATTCAAACTTTGACATATAGTACTAACCGATGAATCTTAACCCCCTTATGGAGTTTACAACAGAAATAAGATCGAGAATGGGACCGAGAGGATATATACAAAAGATAACTTGCAAGCAAGCTTCACAGGAAAACAAGGATCAAAGATGCACTCTTAAAAAGAGATATGAGGTGCGTATCTAGTCTTCACTCTTCTTAGTCACGTTTCCTTGAGCTTAACTCCACTGTGCTTTGACTATCTTTCACTTCATGATTCCTTGGCTTCCTAACTCCTATTTCCCAAATTCGAGTTGGAACGCATTTCATTATCGCCTCTCGTCTTTCTTTTCCACTTATTCTTCCTTCTGTATACTTGGCTTAAACATACTATAACCTCATGATTTCATGCAAGCTCTCCAAAATTCACTAGTGAATCCTGGATCTCGTCTACTTACTATAAAGTATTCCATGCAGCAGAACTTTTCTTGAAAATACCAATCCACGTTGCCAATTGCCCTTATAAACGTTGATTTTCTATAACTCATGCTTAATCGAAATGAACCATCCGCCTATGAGTGATAGGCCATACCTAGATTCAATTGCCTACCCCTGGCTTCCTGTAGGCCATTTCAAAACTGGACAACTTCTTGAGGGTAAACCGTTGCTAACCATGACGCAGTCCTCTCGCTCTTTACCGGACTGAAATGAGCACTCTTCGTGAGTCTACCTATTATGACCCACATACCCGTATTCCCTTTCTTTGATCTAGGTAGTCTATCCACATAATCTATCGAGATGTTCTCACACTTCCCTTGCGAAACCCCCAATAGAGGTAATGGCCCACTGGGCTTCTATGACTTGGCCTTAACTTGGTGGCACAACATGCATCCTGAGACCAACTCGGCCACCTCCTCGAGTGATGCGCATCTGTAAGAACCTTCTTTACCAAATCTTCCACTCGAGGAACACATAATCTCTCATCGTGCCTTAGTCATCCCTTGTCATCTATAATATATCTAACGAGGCGACTTAACATCTCGCCTCGAATCAACTGGTCCATGTTCTTGACTAACTGCGGGTCTTCTTCCTGCGAAACCCCCTTCTTGATCCAGAAGAGTAAGTCTAAGCTCCGGGAATGCTAACTAACTAGCCAAACGGAGGAGGCTTCTTACTTCAATTGCCCTCCTCAGAGTTTTCCGGTCTTAAACCGCAACCACTTTAGCGGAATCCACCGCTAAGCCTTACTTAGGAACTATGTGCCCAAGAAATCCAACTTCTTTCCTCCAAAGTGACATTTGGAGAACTTGACCTTCAACTGGTGGCTCTAAGCGTATCCATCTCCTCCTTGAGATGTATAGCATGTTCTTCCTCGCTCTTTTGAGGAGATCAAAATATCGTCTAAGACGACCATGACAAACTTGTTCAAGGACTCCCTAAACACCCTACCCATCCAGTTCACGTAATATGCGGGTGTATTAGTCAAACCAAATAGTATGACTAGCCATTCTAAAACCCATCTAGAGTCCTAAACGCAGTCTTGTCAATTCCATCCTCAGCCATCCTAAGCTGATGGAATCCGGTAGCTAGATCAAAAGAAAACAGATGCTCCTACAAGCTGATCAAACAAATCATTGATCCTTGGTAACGGTTATCTCACGATAATCAACACATAAGCGAAACAAACTGTCCACATCAGTAACGAATACTACTGGAGCACCCTACTCGAAAATGTTTCGTCTCAGGAAGTTCTTCTCACGCAACTCCTTGACTTACTTTCTTAACTCTCATCTCGTGAGGTCATGTGCCTAACCGGCCACGAAACTGGCTTGGTATTACCAACCAGATAATGCGGAAATCTATCCCACGTCTAGGGGTAACCCCTTCACTTCACCCAAGATATCAGGATATTCTCGGACCACCCTCACCGACTGCCAACTATCGATAGACGAGTTGAGGGATTCAAGATAACATAACATGACGGGACCCCTAGGGTTGCTAGAAATTTCTAGGGTATTACCGAGGCGAGTCATGAGCCCCACACCCTATATACAAAAACCCAGAATGGCTCCAAAACAGGACACCCATTCCATGCCCAAAACCAACCCATATCCCCTGAAACCGAGAATATAAACATCCCACGAGAATTCTATACTCAAGATAGAAATTTTCAAATCCACTCAGACCACAGACAAACGGGCAGAACCCCCAATTGGATTTGAAACATATACGGGATCATCAACCAGACTAGTACTTAGGTGCAAAACTTTCAACTAGATCGGATGAAATAAAACTATGCGATGTGCCAGAATCAAACAAAATTCGAACAGGGAAAATCAGAAAATGTAAACCAGATTTTCAACAGAAACACTACCTCTATCATAAGCTGGAAGAACGATGTTGAGGGGATGAACTCTCCCTCCAGATAGTCCTGCACACTGAGTCTGACCTTGCCCTTGTTTCTTCGGGCAATCCTTGTTGAGATGTCCAAACTCACCACAATGAAAGCATTCGCCCCGCTTTCTTCTTTCCTTCTTCCTACATTCCCTGGCTATATGTCCAACTTCACCACAGAAGTTACATTTCATATTCTTGCCCCGTTTCCCGGAATTTACTCTCTTGCCTTGAGACTCATTCGCCTTGACCTCTTTCTTGTCATTGTTATCTTCTTCTTGAAGTAGGGCCATATTCACCAAATTCTCGAAAGTCGCCCCCAAGGGTATATGAGACATGGCCAAACCATGTAATGGCTCGTTTAATCCTAGAGCAAAGTGTAGGGCCTTCTTCTGAGCTGTATTAACCAAGTCTAAATCGACACGAGTCAGTTGATTAAACTTATCTATGTATTCCCTAATAGTCATGTCCCCTTGCTTCAGTAATAAGAACCTCAGTCCAAACCTTCCTCTAAAGTCATCCCAAGTCTCGATTGGCCTAGTAGCGGTGGTGACTACCCACCAACGTGCAGCTTCTTCCTTTAGCAACCATACTGCCAATAAAACCTTCCTGCGGTCACCTATATCAAAGGTGGCTAAAAGATCTTCGGTCTCTTTCAACCAATTCCTTGCCTCTACTAAAGTCTCGGTTCCAAAGAAATTCTTGCAACCCATCATCTTAAAGTTCTTACAAGTTTCCGCAAAATCCGCTTGTGGAGGTTGAGGGAGAAGGGGAACATCAGCTACGGAAGGAGGAGGAGGAGGAACAGCGGCCTTGACTGGAAAGACAACACTAGAGACACCCGGGACCGGTGCCGTGACTTCCAAGTACCGACGAAACCAATCGGGTATTGTTACCCCTTCGGGCAAAATGAGATTATCAGACATGCTGGAAACGAAAAGAAAAGAGTTCAAACGAGGGATCAAAGGATAGTGCTAATGGCTTTTTGGGGAATAGCCTTTAAAATAAACTAGACTTTTCTTTGGAAAATACTTAATACTTGGTTTTGAAAATAGTTTTTAAAAGAGTTTTAAAAACCTTTTTATCCCTTCTCGTAAACCATATGCTCTGATACCAAATGTAACACCCCACCTCCGCCAGGGTGGCTCTTGCAAGCAACTCCGACTTTGGTGGGGCGTTTTTAAAACAAGGTAAACATGCATAATGATATAGCAAGGCAGGACATGACATATATATATATATATATGTAAAATAACAGAGTAAGTAGATAAAACAGCGGAAGATTTTTAAACCATTTCAAAACACAAGTCTGGTACATCAAAATGTCAATTTCCCAAAATTACAAGTCTAGATAAATACATCATCTGATAAACTGAAATACATAAGTACTATCCCCAAATAAGAGTGATAAACCATAGCGGCTCAAGTCCAAAGCATACTTGAGCTATCCAAGGAAGCGGCTAAAATCCAAGCTAGGCTCCTGTATTCCCTCCCTGAGAACCTGGGGGGGGGGAACGGAAGAAAAGAGGCGAAAGAAAACAGGTCAGTCAAAAAGACTGAGTAAGCCCTGCTACGATCAGTCTATAAACTAATAAAGTTAACATCATGATGGAAACTGAGATGATCATAAATAACAACATACTGGCATGATAAATCAACTACAAGATAGATAGAGGTGTCATCGCATAAACAAAGTTAAGTTTTTGCACCACGGTGTACTAGCAAACCAACATAACAGGTATTGATCCCTTGGCCCAAGCTTTCAACCCAATAACATGAAGTGACCTTAATATAAGGTCCAGCCCAACGGTCTAGTCGATCGGCTCCCTATAAACCTAACACGTCAAGTGTTGGTGTCCACATGGCCCACATATGGTTGTAGTTAGTCTGTGCTGGGTCCACCTTTGGGTGTATCAAGCCCTCGGGTGTCAACCCCGGACACTTAAGCAATAATGCACAGCCCTAACCTACTGGTACCCGTGCCTCGAGTTTGTCCAACACCGGACTACATGCACATCCGTAGCCCGCCTGAACCCGCACCGCTGTACCACTCAGCCATCGTCCTTTGGTCGCTTACATCCGTCCAGTAATCGTGCCCCGCCCTAGCCTAGTCCTCTAGGGTTGTGATGATACCGAACTGGGATTACTGCCGGAACAGACCCGCTGCTAGGGTTTTCTAAGAGGGTTAAGTGTGATTTAACCCTTCACTAATCATGGATTAAATTGGTTAAGTGTAACTTAACCCCATTCTAATCCCTCGAACTCCCAAATTGGTTAAGTATTAGTGGACCCTGACTTAACCCTAATCATGAGGCATTAATTAATTTAATGCACCTTAACCTCTCACATTAGACCTTGTTGTGGTTACTAGTTAGGCCGGGCGGGTCCGGGTAGGTTTACACCACAACTCAGGCTAACCTCGGGTTTTGGCACCACATGACCAACTTCTCACATTGGGTCCTATTGTTTGTAGCCACTAGTTAAGCCGGTCGGTTCCGGGTAGGATTACGCTACAAACTCAACCCAACCTCGAGTTGGCCACACTTATGTTTTCTAAGTGTCATGTCCACTTTATTTTCAAACCATCATTACAAGTCAACAAATGCTTGGGTAGACCTAACTTAATAGGTAAATTCCCAAGGGGTAGACCTAACTTAATAGGTAAATTCCCAATCTTATATTTTCATGTATTTTAAGTTTACCCAAACCCCCAACGTCATTCTATCGCTTACATATTCGTAATAACGCATAAAGGATAGGAAGAGGGAACTTGGCACAACATACGTGATGAACTTGCTTATCACAACAAACACGCATAACATGTTAGACTTGCATAACTTAGCATGGTGAACTTGCATTTTACCATAAACATGCATAACTTGTCAAACATGCACAACTTGCCATTTTTAAACTTGCATAAGCATGCATAACTTGTCAAACATGCACAACTTGTCATTTTAAACTTGCATAAGCATGCACAACTTGTCAAACATGCATAACATGGCATAATGAACTTGCATGAACATACATAACTCATTTAACTTGCAAATCATGGCATAGTGGACTTGCATACACATGCATAACTCATTTAACTTGCAAATCATGGCTTAGTAAACTTGCATAAACGTGCATAACTCATTTAACTTGCAAATCATGGCTTAGTAAACTTGCATAAACATGCATAACTCATTTAACTTGCAAATCATGGCTTAGTAAACTTGCATAAACATGCATAACTCAATAAACTTGCAAATCATGGCTTAGCAAACTTGCATAAACATGCATAACTCATTTAACTTGCAAATCATGGCTTAGCAAACTTGCATAAACATGCATAACTCAATAAACCTACATAAATCCCAACTTGCATCACATATTAACTTTAGAGTTTCTAAAATGAAGGTAAGAGGGCTTACAAATATTATGAAGACACAAATCTACTAATAAAGATTGAGAAGCCCCTTATGCAAGCATAAAACCCAAAACAAAGCTCCAATAAGAAACAAAACCCCAAAAACTCTAGCTTAGCAAATGAAACTTGCAACTTGATGATGTATGCAAGCTAATGATCATTCATACAACTTAGAAATGCTTGTATGAACATCAAAATCTTTATAGGAATGATTCATGAAGAGGGTGGAGGCCATGAGAGTTTGGATTTTGGCATAGTTTTGTTGCTAGAATGAATAATTGGGTTTTAGGGTAGGATTAGGGTTGTATTTATAGAAGATTAGAGTGTTTTTAGCCCTAGGATTAACCCTAGATGAGTTTTGGCCTGTCAGATTTCGGAATCCTCTAGAAGCAAGCCACAAGACCCAGCCCAAATCAAACTGGTGCGCCAGGCAACATTGCCTGGCTACCCCCTGTCGACAGGGCTGTCGACAGGGCAGTTGACTCCCCTAGACCCCTGTCGACATGCCTGTCGACTTGGGGGTCTTGGCGGGAATTTTCCCGCTGACGCCAGCTGTGCCCTAATCCTTGTTCTTAATTTAAATTTTAAATCTGTTTTTACTTAGGAATTTTCTGAAAACTTCAATGGGCCTTAACTGGGTCATACGGACTCCGATTTTCGAAAACTCGGACTCTATTTCGCGTATTTTTCCGAGACGAACGCAATGGCATAGCCCGTTTCCCTTGATTCAGAATTTAGAATTAAATTCTGCCTCAATTTACATTATTATAGGTTATTGAAAATACGGGTTGTTACAAACAGAGTCAGACATAAAGCCTGAGTAAGTTCAGTTACTTCTAGCATGTGAACAAGGAAAACAGAACGACATGAATTAACTGAATACAAGATAATACCATGAAGATAGGGCTAACAAGATGAGATAAGATTAACGCATGACATGCTAAGGCAAGATAATTTGGTTATACTTTCTCCGCTTCGTTATTAACTTGTTGTACTGGTTTCTATATCTCTACACCACCTAACTAGTGTCCCAACTAGTAATGATAACGCGATCCCAATCCCTGTAGTTTTGGTTGCCTTCAGGCATACATTTATTATTTATTACTTAGATCTAATCTAGGGTTTTCTATCAAGTGCTTTCTAGATTGAACTAGAGTTTACGCTATCTGCTGAACGCTTCTCGGATTCAGGGTTTATGCCACCTAGGTCCAACTAGGGATTATGCTACCTGTCGAACGATGCCCTCTAGTCTAGCACACACTACCTAGAGTGGTATCTGTTCCTAAACTTTCCCAATGCATGTATCACGAATCGTTATCGCTTGTCTAGATGCACATGTCCTGTAATGTGTGGCCCGAGTCCTGTAGCAGGGCAAATCAAGAAACACAGAACTCGGTCGGGAGCTTTTCAGATATCTGTCGATGCAGATGCTAAGGTCTGTTTTTATTCCAGTGGCTATGGTCCCACTTGACCCCTCCCTTAACTAATGAAAGGCATACCTTGAAAAATGAGAACTATACGCAGGCCCCCTATGCCCCACTAACCTATGGCCATCCTCACCCATAACTAGATAGCAAGTATATGGTCTTTTGGAGTTCTCCGCCTTTCCGCTTCATGTATCTCGATTGACTGAAGATGGTAGGTAGACGACGAGTTGCTATCACAGGGCTACCGTTTTCTCGCCGAATCACGCTGGTCCATCCTAGTCTTTAGGTTGCCATATTTTGCAACCAAGGCATACCCTTGGTTCTTTTAACGCAGACCTTAACCTCTGTGAGCCCAGGAGGATCATCTGCAGCCTCACAGAGGGATACCAAGAGTACCGTCACGTCCCCTCGAAGCCTCGGGCTTCGTAACCCAATTCGTTGGAGAGTTCTTTAAAATTAGATGGAAATTCGCTCCTTCTCGTGTTATACTAAGAATTACTACTTAGTTTTGATTAACTAAGGTTTACCACTTAGTTTCCAGAACCGTTGTTTTCTTAACTAAGGTTTTCTACTTAGTCTCTTTCTCGTCAAGTTGGGTTGGTTAAGTGTCATTAGTCAATTCAAGCTAACTTAACCCTCTTCACTTTATCTTGTTAAACTGGTTAAGTGTTATCAGTAATTCATGTTGACTTAACCCCACCACAAACCAAGTTATATTGGTTAAGTATTTCTTATTACTTCACCCTACCCATTCATCCTGTATTGGTTAAGTGTTCCTTTTTCACTTAACCTTGCCCATCTGTTTTAACTAAAATGTTATTAATGGTTAAGTATTATCCCTTCATGTTTTAGACATAACCCTATTCATTTATCACAATCTGATGGTTAAGTGTTCAAGTTTACTTAACCCTACGGTCTAGTCCAGCTAACATATCAAATTGGCTAAGTGTATTAAATTTTACTTAACCCCAACCTCTAGTTTAGTTAACATGTTAATTTGGCTAAGTGTATTAACTTTACTTAACCCTACCTTCTAGTCTAGTTAACATGTTAATTTGGATAAGTGTTTTCATAGTTACTTATCCCCTACAAATCTTGTCTTGTTACCATGTTAAGTTTGGTTAAGTGTTCATATAGACTTAACCCTCCCATTCTAGCTTAACTGTGCTAAGTTGGTTAAGTGTTCCCATGGACTTAACCCTCCCATTCTAGCTTAACTATGTTAAGTGTATGTATGAACCTAACCCCACCTATCGGTTTAGTTATCATGTTGAATTGGTTAAGTGTCTTAGTTAACTTAACCCTACCATTCTTGTTCTAGCTTTAACTAAGTAAATTAAAGCCGCGACCACTCACATTAGACAGATATTGTTGCGATTAATGGATGTGCCGGTTGGTTCCGGGAAGGTTTACATCGCAACTCAGTCTAACCTCGGGTTAGGCATATTCGTGTTTTCTAAGTTCAAAGGGTTTTGATTAATTTCCAAATCAGGTTTTGAAAGTAACCATCCCGTCCGTCGGATCAGTTAGGGATAGCCAGGGAGAGCAGGAAACTTGTATTTTCCAAACCCAAGCCTAGACACTATCCTCTCTGTCACCCTAGAACTTTTTGGTGTATGTATTATTAAAAGAGATATCATTAATAAACTTTTCTTTTGTATATATAAATTGTTAACAATTTATCCTCAAAGTTTAACCATTTATCCTCAAAGTCCATTTTCCCTTTTTAAATAAATTTGGCCTATACCATATTCATTTGCCATGCCCACTAATGGACTTATATTCTAGGCCCAAATCTTGATTTTCCTATCTTACAGTTTATAGCAATTTAGATCCAACATCCTCATTTACAGTTCATGCCAAAAACTAGATTTTATATTCTAGTTTACAGTTTATGCCAAACTAGATTTCATATTCTAGTTCACTGTTTATGCCCAAAACTTAATTTGCATACCAACTACCTACTTTGTGGCCCATTTAACCATTTACCATTTACGCCCAATGTATGTAAATTATTCACAATTATGCTAATATACTTATCATGCTTAATTTAGCCACCCAATTCTGATTTAATATTCTAATTTCAGTTCATGTCAAAACTAGACTTGTTATTCTAATTTTCATCTTAATAGTCATGCTATAATGCATGTTCCCAAATTATGCCAATTTCCAAGTTTAGTCAATTTCAGGTTTTTCCCAAAACGTGTTCCCATCGTTCGTATAATCGTGATTCAACCTAGATTATAAATAAATCTAGATTCGTAAAAAAAGGGAATGAACCAAAAGGTCATGAAAGAATAGACATAATAACTGGCATAAGATGATAATTCACAGGCATATAGATCTGGTAATATTACGACATGAAAAGGGTTGAATAGTATAGGTTCAAGAACATGGGTAGACCTAACTTAATAGGTAAATTCCCAAGATCAAGATCCAAGGATAACTAAGAACAAATTGAAATAGAAAGTCAAGCCTATATCCAATACAATACCAGTTTGGGGTACAACATGGTTTTGTAACTACAGTTTCGTGGGCATAAATAATAATCTTATATCCATAGTCATAGGCAATAAATCCTCACAGTTAATGAATCACAGTCATAGGCGATGTTCAAAGGAAAATAATTCTCACAGTCATGAGTCACAGTCATAGGCAATGTTCATAGGCAATGTTCATAGTCAAAAAGGCATATGGTTTTAAGGTCCCTAGTTTCATAGTCATAGTCTTATTTGTCATCGAATCATAACAGTTCTTGATTAGGTCCAAAGATATAAGCACTGATTCGAATAGAAAGATTTGGCATATTCTTTTATTCCTTTAATTTCATGTCACAAACAGAGAAAACGTTCAAATCCAAAAAGTAATTGACTTACATTGATCGGTTTATAGAATAGAAAGATGGCGTTGCTATGATTCGTGCGACGTTGCTCGAAACCGTCTGAGTTAGCCTTTGATTCTTATCTTGAAACTGTTATCTTGATTCGAATCTCTTCTTGACAAACTTGAGCAGCATAACCTTGTCTTATATTTTCGTATTATTTTCTTATTTTTATTTATTTATACATTTTCTCAGAAGCAGCATAAGGATAGAATGGAATGGTGTAGAGAGAATGAGGCCAGAGGCTGTTTATATAGGATTAGGGTTATGAATCTGGTCAGAAAATTGGGCCAGAAACATCAAAATGAACCCAGGTTCAAAACCGGGTTCTGGCACCAGGTCGACCCCCAGGTCGACTGCGCAGTCAACCTGGTCGAGGGGGGGGGTCGACTGCCCAGTCGACCTGGGCTTGGGCGGGAAATTTCCCGCCCAGCCTGCTTCTGGGTTTGAATTCGAATTTTGAATTCGAATTTCGAGCTGTTTTCAATTCTGAAATTTCATGAAACTTCGGAGGGTCATATCTCCTTCATACGGACTCCGATTCTCGCAAACTCGGACTCGTTTTCATGCAGAATTCTGAGACGAACGCAAAGGTGCAGCCCGTTTCCCTTGATTTTGACTTTAAAATTTAATTCTGCCTTGATTTGTGAATCCTAGTGTTACAAAATTACGGGGTGTTACAAAGTGGGTTCGGGAGGCAGGTCGACCCCCAGGTGACTCCCCAGTCGACCTGGTCAGGGGGGTCGACTCCCCAGTCGACCTGGTCGGGGGGGTCGACTCCCCAGTCGACTCCCCAGTTGTAACACCCCGTAATCCTGTTAATATTAATATCCACAAATTAAAGAATAACTAATCTCAGACGTGAGAATTGTGGGAAACGGGTTGCGCCATTGTGTTCGTCTCGGAATTCTGGTCGAAAAAGAATCCAAGTTTGCGCGAATTGGACTTCGTATGAAGAAGTTATGGCCATCGGAAGTTTCAGAAAATTCAAAACAGATTTCAGAAAATTTAAAATTCAAATTAGGAGTCAAATCAGGCTAGGCGGGAAATTTACCGCCCAGCACCCCAGGTCGACTGGGGAGTCGACCCCCCCCCCCCCCCCCCAAGGTCGACTGGGGAGTCGACACGCCCCCCAAGGTCGACTGGGGGGTCGACCTGGTTGTCGACCTGGGTCTGGCGGCTAGGGTTTCTGGCTGACCTGTTTTTAGTGGGCTAATGACCCATTAGCGTTTCTGACCTAATCTGGTTGGCTGGGATTAGTTCTGAACTGATCTAATGGTCTAAAATAAATCCTAACTCTATAAATACCTAGGTAGTCTCTCACCCTAATTCATAAGAAAAATAGTATAGTTACCGTCATACCGTCGCCATGGAAATCAATGGAGCCGCCACCAACTAAGAAGGAAGAAAAGCTAATTCAATTCTAATTCTCTCAACCCTAATGCAAAGCAAAACTCTCTCTTTTCTTCTCTAAATTGTGAGTATGATAGTCTTAACAAGATTATTATCATTTTAATTAGGTTAAGTCATGAATGGATTATGAGTAGATGATGTGAATTGTCGTATATGTTATCATGTATGTTATTAATCCTATGCTATGTGGTGATGATATCCTTTATTTTGTAAATCATGCTATGATGATGTTACGTATGTTGAAAGTTTCTATGCTAAGTTGTGATGAATCATACATGTTAGAAAGCCATCTATGCTAGTTAGTTCATATTAATTAAATCATCATGTTTGGGCTATGTTGATCTATATGACAAGTTACATATGCAAGTTAAATTGATTAGAAAAGTTATGAACATATGCCATGACATCTATTATGACATCTAGAATTATGCTATGACATATGTGATATCCTATGCTAGTTCACACCATCATTATGTTGCCTAAAAACCGCATATGCAAGTTTATGTATAGATTTGGGCTATGATCATATCATGTAAATTGTGACATTTAACAAGTTGACACCTTTTGATCCTTAACATGCGTAGTTTATGCAAGTTTCACCCATATTATGGTTAGATTTATTTTAATTGTCTATATGTTATGATAATTTTCTTTGTGCTATGCGTTAGACTATTCAAGTCTAGCCTATATTATGCATTGAATAAGCGAACGTATAAACGTGGGGTAGGGGTAATATTAAGGATTTAATAATAAGATGTTGGGGTGCAATTATTATTATTTTGCATGCCATGAGTGGATGACCATAATTGAGTCAATTATGGACATCATTAAAATTGGAAGTAATTAATAATTTGAATAGGGAATTATTAAAAATGGGGTAAAAGATTATAAGTGTTAATTAATGCTTAGGACACGAGGTTGGACTCGTTTGTGACGTAAACCTGCCCGGAACCGCCCGGCAAATCCAGTGGTCACAAATGTCAGCCCAATATGAGAGGTCCTAGGCCTAAACTAAAGCATAATAGTTGTAAAGACACGAGGTTAGACTCTTTTATGGTGTAAGACTGCCCGGACCCGCCCGACATATCAAGCTGCCATAAATGCCAGTCTAATGTGAGAGATCTTTATGAGGTTATGGCCTGAATGAATTAAGAAATACTTAACCAGATAAACATGTAAAGTGGGACATGGGGGTTAAGTAGGTGCCTTGGGTGGCATGAGGAATCTAGTGGGTGCCCTTAGTGGCATGTGAAATACAATTAGTAAGACTTAACCAAACACACATGTAAATGAACATGACTAAGAGGGTTAAGTGGGATATATTAATGACAAGCCTAGGTGGGTAGCTTGTGGGGGCCCATTTCAACCAGTATCCCAAACGTATCTTTGTGGGCTCGACCCAAGTAAAGGACGGGACACGCATACTGAGTTTGACTATAAGAGGCCAAAACGGGGAGCGGTGGCAACGCAAGTCCAACGGGTTTCATATGCGTGTGTGGACCCGGGCTGGTAGGTAATACGTTGTTGCATCGTGTAGGTATAAGCCGTGCATTCTCAAGTTGTATCGGGTTGCCACTTTACGGGAGTGATACACCCCACTGTGGGGCCAGCACGGGTATCTACGAGTAGGGAGCCGATCGAAAGTGGGTAGTGGGGTACACCTAGTGAAGATAGGGGCAGACGACACCTATGTAGTCAGCTAGTGATACATAAGGCTATTTATATGTTTCTGTGTGAAGCAAGTGGGATCAACCTTTAGGGTGACTGGTGCGGTGCAGTGTAGTAATGTGCGGTGCAGTATAGTAATTATTCGTTAGAAATTAGGTATGCCTTTACCGTTATCTTTAACATTATCTTAGACGCCATCTTTATCTTCCTAAGAGATCATAGACATTTACTTGTCTTCCAGCTTATGCCTTAGTCTAGATATTTTGATAATAGTATTGTTAAAATTATCATACTCGCCAGATTCTATGTCTGACCCCCTCCATTTCTATCCTTTTCCCCCTCCAGGTCCTCAGGTTGGGCCCAGCTCTAGTGGAGTTTGATTGGATTGCTTTATCTCTCTTTTGGAAAGCTTGGACCGTTGAAGTAAAGTCCAGCTTGTTATCTTCTTTAATGGCTATTGATGTAATGGGATTATGTATTTTGTTTTATCAAGATGGATAATGTACTTGACTCTGATTTATGGTTTTATGATGTAACAAACATGTTTAATTTCCGCTGCAATAAAATGAAGTTTTAGATTTCCAAGTACTACTTATTATCTATCTTGTTGTAATTTTTCTGTTCTATATTCACTTAAAACCTCCATGGAAGTTAATGCATTCCCTTTTGTGAGTGGCATTAATGGACGTGGGGTGTTACACGTGGTATCGGAGCTTAAGGTTACCAGAAGAGATAAAAATACTTTAGAAAAATAGTTATTTTTGGAAGAAATGTTTTCAAAAACATGTTTTAATGAGAAATTTAAAGAGGAAGTTTTTATGAAAAACATAATCCCCAAATAGCCATATATCTTTATCTTTCGAATTCTCCATTTTGAATCTTTCCTTTTTCGTTTCAGCATGGCTGAAGATCTTAATCTACCTGACGGTGTAACGATACCAGGATGGTATAGGAGGTTATTGGAGGCTAGGGCCGCCGCAGGTCCAGCCAATGTTCCTCCACCACCAGTTGCACCCGTTCCTCCTCCTCCTCGCGTAGATACTTTTTCAAAGACGTGCAAGGAATTCAAGGCTATGGGTGGAAAACCCTTTCAAGGGTCAGAAACGTATGTGGAAGCTAGAGATTGGCTTAAGGAGGTGGAAGAATTGCTAGAAATCTTTGAAGTGGAAGAAGGGAGGAGAGTTAGATTAGCAGCTTGGCTAATGAAGGGAGAGGCCTCGTTTTGGTGGGAGGTCACTAATGGGGAGCGCCCTGTTGAATCTTGGGCGGATTTTAGACATAGGTTCGAGGCGAAGTTTCTCTCTAGGGCGGAAGAAAATCTATATATGGAAAGGTTCTTGACATTGAAGCAAGGAAGCTCGTCAGTGAAAGAATATGTCAACAAATTTAATCAGCTAGCAAGGTTTGGTTTGGACTTAGTAAACACGCCGGAGAAGAATGCTATAAGGTTCGTGAATGGCTTGAATGAACCGTTGCAAGGGTTGGCCATGACCCACATCCCTATGGGGGCCACCTTTGAGAAGCTAGTAGAAATGTCGCTCATGCACGAGGAGAAAAGTGCTAAAGCTGATAAGGAACCCGAGAAGAAAGGGGATCAGAAGAAACCCCAACAGTAGAACAAGAAGGGTGGTAAAGACAATAATGGCAAGGGAAAGAAGAAATGTTTCAACTGTGGGACCCCAGGCCATCTCAGCAAGGACTGCCGAAAGAAAAAGAAGACTGGCTGTTTTCATTGTGGCGATGCGGGACATTTAGTGAAGGACTGCCCAAGGAAGGGGTAGAGGGCAGGGGCTACCTCGGGAGGACAGGTGCAGGCTCTTACAGCACCAGGGCAGGCAAGGGGACAAGTTCAGGCTCTCGCGGTCCCACCGCTGCAAGAACGAGGTAGAACCATTTCTGTTGAAAGCTCAGTTTTTCTGTCTGATCATCCTGTCTGTACCTTATTCGATTCGGGCGCATCGCATTCATTTATTTCTTCATCATTAGTTGAATCACTGCACTTAAACACCAGTTTAGTAGAGGATCCCTTAGTTGTTTCGAATCCAATTGGGGGCTCAGCTCATTTGTCCATGATGTGTTTGGATTTGAAAATTTCTATACTTAGGGTTGAGTTTCGATGTGATGCTTATGTGTTGGGCTTCACGGGCTATGGGCTAATTTTAGGAATGGATTGGTTATCCAGAAATGGGGTCGTTCTTGATTGTGAAAGGAGAGTAGTTAGGCTCGTGACTCGCCTTGGCAACACTCTCGAAATCTTTTGTAATCCCATCAATTCTGTTATGCTAAGTTATTTAGAATCGCTTGACGTGTCTGAGGAGAATCTACAATCTATTAGAGTGGTCCGAGAATATTCGGATGTGTTTGAGGAGGTGAAGGGCTTGCCTCCAAAGCGGGAGATAGATTTTCGAATATATCTTGTGGATAATGCGAAACCAGTATCTTTGCCAGTACGCCACATGGCTCCACATGAAAGGAGGGAACTCGATAAGCAAGTGAAGGAGTTGCTTGATAAGGGGTTCATAAGACGAAGTATATCAGAGTGGGGTGCTCCAGTAGTATTTGCCACGAAGGCGGATGGGTCCCTTAGACTTTGAGTGGACTATAGAGAACTTAATAAGCTTAGTAAGAAGAACAGACACCCACTGCCGAGGATTGACGATCTCTTCGATCAGTTAGTTGGCACCTCAGTGTTTTCGCAGTTGGACTTAGCCACTGGTTCTCATCAGTTGAGAGTGGCCGAGGATAGCATTGACAAGACTGCCTTTAGGACTCCATACGGTTTTTATGAATGGCTAGTGATGCCCTTTGGTTTGAAAACGCCCCCGCATACTTTGTTGATTTGATGAGTAGGGTGTTTAGGGAGTACCTTAACAAATTCGTGGTAGTCTTTGTAGACGACATCTTGATCTTTTCTAAGGATGAAGAAGAGCATGCCCTACATCTTAGGGAAGTATTGGAGATCCTACGAGCGCACAACCTTAAAGCAAAATTTTCTAAGTGTCACTTCTGGAGGAAGGAAGTACGGTTCTTAGGGCACGTGGTTTCCAAAAAGGGATAGCCGTGGATCCCGCGAAGGTGGTGACCATTCAAGATTGGAAGGTCCTTAAAAATGCTACTGAAGTGAGAAGATTCTTGGGGTTGGCTGGCTACTATAGGAAGTTTATCAAAGACTTCGCAATGATATCAGCTCCATTGACACGCTTGACGAAGAAGAACCTATTTTTCACATGGGACATAGATTGTGATGATGCGTTCCAACGTTTTAAGAGAGCTTTGACCTCAGCCCCAGTCTTAGTGCTGCCAGACGGGAGTAAGCCATTTACTGTATATACTGACGCTTGTGGGACAGGACTAGGCGCAGTCTTAATGCAAGAGGGTAGGGTAATAGCCTATGGTGGAAGGCAGTTGAGAGCGCATGAGAAGAATTACCCCACGCATGACCTAAAGTTGGCCGCTATTGTTTTCGCCCTTAAGTCTTGGCGTCATTATCTTCTTGGCGAGAGATTCGAATTATTCACTGACCACAAATCACTAAAATACTTATTTTCTCAAAAGGACTTGAACTTAAGGCAGCAAAGGTGGATGGAGTTCTTGGCGTCCTACGACTTTGAGATAGCATATACCCCTGGCAAGGGTAACGTGGTGGTCGATGCCTTAAGTAGAAAAAGATTATCCTTAAGTCCTTTGTTTGTTGAGCGGCGAAGTTTAGAGTTCATCTCTATGTTTGATTTTAGACCTTCCGTTGACTTCGTACCCGGTTTGCTATCATCCTTGAAGGTTAGACCTACGCTTTTGGGACGGATAGGCGAGGCACAGCGAGACGACCCGCAGTTTGTTGAGTTAGTAGAAAAGCTCAAAGGAGGGGAGTCATCAAGCCATCTCCGTAGGTATACCCTAGATGATAAGGGTTGGTTACGTAGGGACGGTAGACTTTGTGTACCTAAAGACGATGACCTAAGGAAGACTATTCTTGACGAAGCACATCACTCGAAGATGACCATTCATCCCGGCGGGGACAAGATGTACATGGACATGAGACGAGTCTACTTTTGAGACGGCATGAAGAAAGATGTGGCCGAGTATGTCGCTAGATGCTTGGTGTGCCAACAAGTAAAAGCGGAGCAAAAGAAACCCGATGGGTTACTTCACCCATTGGAGGTTCCACTATGGAAGTGGGAAAGCGTCTCGATGGACTTTATTGACGGATTACCGAGATCGAGAAAGGGTAATACGGGGATTTGGGTTATAGTAGATATACTTACTAAGAGCGCCCATTTCATTCCCGTGAAGAGTAAGAGGACTGCTCCATGGTTAGCTTCTGTATATGACCGAGAAATAGTTCTTTTGCACGGTGTTCTTTCTAGCATAGTAAGCGACCGCGATCCTATTTTCACTAGCAAATTTTGGAGAAGCTTGCATGAGGCAGTAGGGACTCAGTTATGTTTGAGCACCGCAAATCATTCTCAGACGGACGGCCAGACTGAGAGGGTGAATCGCATTCTAGAGGATCTTTTGAGGCTATGTATCCTAGACTTTGGGGGTACATGGGAAGAACATCTTCCATTAGTGGTGTTCGCATATAATAACAGCTTTCAGTCTAGCATTGGCATGGCACCTTTCGAAGCTCTTTATGGACGACCTTGTCGTTCACCTACATGTTGGTGGGAATCTACAGATAAGATCTTACTTGGGCCCGATATGATTAGGGAGACTTCGGAGAAGATCGACTTGATTCAGAGGAGGATGAAAGCAGCGCAAGATAGGCAGAAATCATACGCGGATAAGAGAAGGACGGATCTTGAATTTGAAGTTGGGGACATGGTCTTTATCAATGTGTCTCCATTACGAAACGTTGTTCGCTTTGGGTCCGTTGGGAAGTTAGCACCAAGGTTCGAAGGACCATTTCCTATTAAGGAGAAGATTGGACAGATGGCGTATAGAGTGGAGTTGCCTGAGAGACTTAGTGGTGTACACGACGTATTCCATGTGTCACATTTGAGGAAGTGCTTGCACGAGACCGCGGAAGTGGTAGAACCGAGCTTGCTTAGAGAGGTGGAGATCGAGCGTAACGCGACGATTCGACGAGCTCCAACGCGCATTCTTGAGTCGGAGATTAAGAAGCTGAGAAATCGAGAGGTCAGGCTAGTCAAAGTACAATGGGGAGATGAGAGCAACGCTACTTGGGAGACAGAAGAGAAGATGCGTTCACGATACCCTTTTCTTTTCAAGGGTATGTCTTTTAATTTCTCCTTTATCGCTTATCATGTACTTATCTTACCTTTAGCGTATCCTCTCGCTAGTATCTTTGACCTTTAGTTAGGATAATCCTATGGTTGAAACATGTGTTTGAGACATGTTATGTATGATGAATGCAAAGTGGAAGCAAGTGTTTGCTAGTGGTTGCTCGTGGACACATATACACACACTATTAGGCACTAGATCGGCTCAGTCACTTCATACTGCATATTGCATAAAAATGACTGTATTTAGTAAAATGGATGTATAATGGTTGTGTTATCATATGGATGCTGCATTTGGATGATGATTGTGCACGCATGTAGAAATAATATGTTGCATTAGCGAACTTTTGCATACATAATGGACGCATGGCACTATCATGGTTTGCATTAAAGGAGGTCAACTGAATCGGTGGACCGCCTAATTTTGCATTAGATAGGGACATATACACACACTGTGCATTTAAACATGAAAGCATTAGAAGTCTATAAGGACAATGGATGCCTGTGTTTGATGATTGAGTAGACGGTTGTTTGGATGTTAGGATATACATTCTTCTTGACTTGAAGATTTCGGGGACGAAATCCTTTAAGGAGGGGAGAATGTAACACCCTGTAATCCTATTAATATTAATATCCACAAATTAAAGAATAACTAATCTCAGACGTGAGAATTGTGGGAAACGGGTTGTGCCATTGTGTTTGTCTCGGAATTCTGGTCGAAACAGAGTCTGAGTTTGCGTGAATTGGACTTCGTATCAAGAAGTTATGGCCATCGGAAGTTTCAGAAAATTCAAAATAGATTTCAGAAAATTTAAAATTCAAATTCGGAGTCAAATCAGGCTACGCGGGAAATTTCCCGCCCAGCACCCCAGATCGACTGGGGAGTCGACCCCCCCCCCCCCCCAGGTCGACTGGGGAGTCGACCCGCCCCCCCCAGGTCGACTGGGAGTCGACCTGGGTGTCGACCTGGGTCTGGCGGCTAGGGTTTCTGGCTAACCTGTTTTTAGTGGGCTAATGACCCATTAGGGTTTCTGACCTAATCTGGTTGGCTGGGATTAATTCTGAACTGATCTAACGGTCTAAAATAAATCCTAACTCTATAAATACCTAGGTAGTCTCTCACCCTAATTCATAAGAAAAATAGAACAGTTACCGTCATACCGTCGCCATGGAAATCAATGGAGCCGCCACCAACTAAGAAGGAAGAAAAGCTAATTCAATTCTAATTCTCTCAACCCTAAAGCAAAGCAAAACTCTCTCTTTTCTTCTCTAAATTGGGAGTATGGTAGTCTTAACAATATTATTATCATTTTAATTAGGTTAAGTCATGAATGGATTATGAGTAGATGATGTGAATTGTCGTATATGTTATCATGTATGTTATTAATCCTATGCTATGTGGTGATGATATCCTATATTTTGTAAATCATGCTATGATGATGTTATGTATGTTGAAAGTTTCTATGCTAAGTTGTGATGAATCATACATGTTAGAAAGCAATCTATGCTAGTTAGTTCATATTAATTAAATCATCATGTTTGGGCTATGTTGATCTACATGACAAGTTACATATGCAAGTTAAATTGATTAGAAAAGTTATGAACATATGCCATGACATCTATTATGACATCTAGAATTATGCTATGACATATGTGATATCCTATGCTAGTTCACACCATCATTATGTTGCCTAAAAACCCCATATGCAAGTTTATGTATAGATTTGGGCTATGATCATATCATATAAATTGTGACATTTAACAAGTTGACACCTTTTGATCCTTAACATGCGTAGTTTATGCAAGTTTCACCCCTATTATGATTAGATTTATTTTAATTGTCTATATGTTGTGATAATTTATCTTTGTGCTATGCGTTAGACTATTCAAGTCTAGCCTATATTATGCGTTGAATAAGCGAACGTATAAACGTGGGGTAGGGGTAATATTAAGGATTTAATAATAAGATGTTGGGGTGCAATTGATATGATTTTGCATGCCATGAGTGGATGACCATAATTGAGTCAATTATGGACATCATTAAAATTGGAAGTAATTAATAATTTGAATAGGGAATTATTAAAATTGGGGTAAAGATTATAAGTGTTAATCAATGCTTAGGACACGAGGTTGGACTCGTTTATGACGTAAACCTGCCAGGAACCGCCCGGCAAATCCAGTGGTCACAAATGTCAGCCCAATGTGAGAGGTCCTAGGCCTAAACTAAAACATAACAGCTGTAAAGACACGAGGTTAGACTCTTTTATGGTGTAAGACTGCCCGGACCCGCCCGGCATATCCAGCTGCCATAAATGCCAGTCTAATGTGAGAGGTCTTTATGAGGTTATAGCCTGAATGAATTAAGAAATACTTAACCAGATTAACATGTAATGTGGGACATGGGGGTTAAGTAGGTGCCTTGGGTGGCATGAGGAATCTAGTGGGTGCCCTTAGTGGCATGTGAAATACGATTAGTAAGACTTAACCAAACACACATGTAAATGAACATGACTAAGAGGGTTAAGTGGGATATATTAATGACAAGCTTAGGTGGGTAGCTTGTGGGGGCCCATTTCAACCAGTATCCCAAACGTATCTTTGTGGGCTCGACCCAGGTCGAGGACGGGACACGCATACTGAGTTTGACTATAAGAGGCCAAAACGGGGAGCGGTGGCAACGCAAGTCCAACGGGTTTCATATGCGTGTGTGGACCCGGGCTGGTAGGTAAGACGTTGTTGCATCGTGTAGGTATAAGCCGTGCATTCTCAAGTTGTATCGGGTTGCCACTTTAGGGGAGTGATACACCCCACTGTGGGGCCAGCACGGGTATCAACGAGTAGGGAGCCGATCGAAAGTGGGTAGTGGGGTACACCTAGTGGAGATAGGGGCAGACAACACCTATGTAGTCAGCTAAGGGTACATAAGGCTATTATATGTTTCTGTGTGAAGCAAGTGGGATCAACCTTTAGGGTGACTGGTGCGGTGCAGTGTAGTAATGTGCGGTGCAGTATAGTAATTATTCGTTAGAAATTAGGTATGCCTTTACCGTTATCATTAACATTATCTTAGACGTTATCTTTATCTTCCTAAGAGTTCATAGACATTTACTTGTCTTCCAGCTTATGCCTTAGTCTAGTTATTTTGATAATAGTATTGTTAGAATTATCATACTCACCAGACTTTATGTCAGACCCCCTCCATTTCTATCCTTTTCCCCCTCCAGGTCCTCAGGTTGGGCCTAGCTCTAGTGGAGTTTAATTGGATTGCTTTATCTCTCTTTTGGAAAGCTTGGACCGTTGAAGTAAAGTCCAGCTTGTTATCTTCTTTAATGGCTATTGATGTAATGGGATTATGTATTTTGTTTTATCAAGATGGATAATGTACTTGAATCTGATTTATGGTTTTACGATGTAACAAACATGTTTAATTTCCGCTGCAATAAAATGAAGTTTTAGATTTCCAAGTACTATTTATTATCTGTCTTGTTGTAATTTTTCTGTTCTATATTCACTTAAAACCTCCATGGAAGTTAATGCATTCCCTTTCGTGAGTGACATTAATGGACGTGGGGTGTTACACCAGTCGACCTGGTTGGGGGGTGGGGGGGATCGACTCCCCAGTCGACCTGGGTGTATGGGCGGGAATGTTCCCGTCAGCCTTCTCTGGGTTTGAATTTCGAATTTCTGGCTTTATTTTCGAGCTGTTTTATTTTATTTAAATTCCAGAAACTTCGGAGGGTCATATCTTGGTCATACGGACTCCGATTTTCGAAAACTCGGACTCGATTTCATGCAGAATTCCGAGACGAACGCAATGGCGCAACCCGTTTCCCTGATTCTTATTATAAAATTTAATCCTGCCTTAATTTATGACTTTAACATGTTATAAAAATACGGGTTGTTACATTCTCCCCTCCTTAAAGGACTTCGTCCCCGAAATCTCTAAGTTAGGAAGAATATATCCTACCATCCAATCATCCATCTACTCAACCATCATTCACGAGCAATCATTGTCCTTAAAAGATTTCTAATGCTATATGAACATATGCAGAAAGTGTGTGTATATGTTCCTTATCTAATGCAAATGATCAGGCCTGTTTGATCTTCTTAATGCAAAATATGTTTAGTGTCATGAATCCAACATGTATGCAAATAATCCTAGTCACATAAACACTATATGTGTGCACAAACATTCATCCATATGCAACATCCACATGATAACACATTCAATTTCATCCATAAACAAGTATAAACACTCATGCATATGCAATATGAAAACGTGTCTGCTAATGTGTGTTATGCAACCACGAGCAACCACTTGCAACCATTTGCAAACATCAACCATAACATGTTTCAAATACATGTTTCCATCCATATGGTTCTACCTAAGGTTCTCAAGATAGGATCGAGAAGATAAGCAAGATAAAACAAAGCATCAAGGAGAATAAGTTAAAGATGTTCCCCCAGAAGGTCCTGCCTGTGGGGCTTGCCCTTGCTTCTTAGGGCAGTTCTTGCTGATATGTCCAGTATCACCATACTGAAAGCATGGTCCCATCTTTTTCTTCTTCTTTCTACAATCCTGGACTATATGCCCAACTATACCACAGAAGTTGCACTTCCTCTTATCACGCGACTTTTTATTATTATTGTCGTTGTTCTCGCCTCCCTTCTGGAAGTCTTTCTTCTCGTTCTGAGACTCATCCGCCTTAACTTATCACTCATACCTTCCCTATGTAACATGTTAATAAGCCTCACGGAAACTTTCTCCATCGTACGGGAAACCCTCTACGAAGCTAGAAAGAAGATTAGACGTAGGTAAAAACTACTGCGACTATAGATGGAGAAAAGAAAGGAAAAGAGATTCAAACGAGGAAACAAAGGATAGTGCTAATGGCTTTTGGGGGAATAGCCCTTAAATAAAACAAGAATTTTCTTGAAAAATGCTTCTTTGTAAACGGTTTTGAAAATAGTTTTAGAAGGTTTTAAAAACTTTTGCCCAGTCTGGTAACCTTCTGCTCTGATACCAAATGTAACACCCTACCTCCGCTAGGGTCACTCACAAAGGTAATGCACTAATTTTGGTGTAGCATTATCTAGGTAAACATACACAGAGATATCACAAGACAGAACATAAATAAAGCAGCGATAGAAATTAAAAACCAAATCTTATTACTTTCAAGAAAAGAGTCAAAACCTCATATATCCAAAGTACAAGTTGCCATTATTCCATTACATCAAGTTCGAAATAAGGAAGCATAAACTTAAAAATAACAAAAGTAAATTATTCCCCAAAAATAGCAGACGTGTAGCCATAGCATAGCTCAAGACCAAACCGTACATGAGCTGACAGGAAGCAAGCTAAATCCAAGCTAAGAGCTAGAGTTTCCTCCCTGAGAACCTGGGGGAAGAAACGAAAGAAAAAGAGGCGAAAGGAAACGGGTCAGTCATAAAGACTGGTAAATCCAAGTGACTTTCAGCATAAAAACAGGTAAAGGTAACATGACATGTATAAACTGAAAGTAAACATAAGTATGATGTCAAGGTGGATAAGATAGACTAAGATAACATGATAAATCAAGTATAGGTCAAGTATAACATCGCATGTTCAAGGTTTGCTGCACCAACTGTACTAGTAGCCCAACCCATGTCAAGTATTAATCATGAAATGATCCCTGGGCCCAAAATCGTGAATGACCCATTACTAGGTCCAACGGAACGATTCACTAATCAATCGGCTCCCTACAAGTTCTAGCTCGTTGTGTTTCTGTGTCATAAAGCCCAATCACGAATGTAGTCACATGTGCTAGGTCCACCATAGAGTGTATCAAGCCCTATGGTGCCAACCACCGACACGAATCAAGAATGCACAGATAAACCTACTGATGCCCAATGCCTGCTTTTTCTGCTCCGGAGTGTGTGCACGCCCGCACTCCGTTAGAACCTACACTGGCGCACCCACACAGCCGTCGTTCTGGTCGCTTACAATCAGCCCAGTAATCATGCCCCACCCTGCCTAGTTCCAGGGTACCATGATACATCTATTGGGCTACTGCTGAAACGGACCGCGTAACTAGGGTTTCCGTCTAGTAGGTTAAGTGTTGTCATTTAAATTCGAGACTTAACCCCATTAGTCTAGCATATCAAGTTGGCTAAGTGTTGTCATTTAAGTTCGTGACTTAGCCCTGCCATTCACATGTCAAGTCGGTTAGGTGTTGTCGTTCAAGTTCATGACCTAACCCTACCAATCATGTTTCAAGTTGGTTAAGTGTTGTCCTTCATGTTCATGACTTAACCCTATCATGTGGCATTTAATTCATTAATGCACCCCAACCTCTCACATCAGACCTGTTGTTGTGGTCACTGGATATGCCGGGCGGTTCCGGGCAGATTTACACCATAACTCAGTCTGACCTCGGGTTTCAAGCGCGATATGACCAACTACCCACATTGGATCCTATTGTTTGCAGTAACTGGATTTGCCGGGCGATTCCGGGCAGATTTACACCGCAAACTCAACCCAATCTCGAGTTGGCCATTTTCCAAGTTCATTCTAGTGTCATGACCATGTTCAAGTTTCATGTCAAGTTCGTGTCAAGTTTCAAGGATAAGTTTCATGCCGCATCCAAATTCAAGTTATAACAATGTTCACGTTTCAAGTTTTGCCTATTATCAAGTTCATAATTCATGTTCATAACCAATTCATGTTTTGCCTAATCTACCCAAATCGTATTCCCATCGCACGTAAACGTGAATCGATATATACTACAAATAAATCCAAATCCCGAAATAAAGGGAATAACATCGAAACTATGTTAGGCAAAAAGGGACGAGCATAAAGCGATAAAAGGGATTACAAGACTAGCATGATATAACTTGAGATAATTGGTTACAACATCACTAGCATATAGGATTTCAAATCTAGCAAGATAAGGCGATAGTCATGATAAAAGTCGACATAAAAGAATAGGCATGCAAGAGCAAGCCAAATACAAGGATAATGGATCCAATGGCTTTGGTGTACATAATAGCGAATAAACTAAGCAAGTCACACCCTAGGTATGAGATCCAACAACTGCAAATTCGGTGTACAACATGGGATTCAACTATGGGCATGAACAATCAAATATAATAGTCTTAAGTAATTAATCCCAGTAGTCATAGTCACGGTCATAGGCAGAGATCTCATAATTATGAACCATAAGCGATTAATCACAATAGCCATGGATAATTATCCAAAATAGTTCTAGGAAAATAGTCATAGTCAATTAACAGTGATAGTTTCAAAGCCATGGTCATAGATAATAGCCTTATGTTCATAATCATAGGTAATAATTCTCATAGTCAAGAGTCATAGGTGATTAGCCACCATTGTCCTTGTCATATTCATAGGTAATAGTCTTTTGTTCATCGTCATAGGCATAGGCATAGTCTTATGTTCATAGTCATAGACATAGTCTTATGTTCTCAATCATAGGCGTAGTCTTATGTTCACAGTCATAGTCCTTGGCCATTAACAATAGTTTCAACGTCATAGGCATGTTAAGGTTATAGACATGAGAGAGTTTGATTTACAACATGAATAGGACCAAAGCAATATTCATGAAAGTCAAGATCCAAGATGAACAAGAATAGATACGAATCAATTACCATACATAGATCCAATTCCAATTTACAACATGGATATTAAGTTTACAGCTTTTATCTAAAAGTAACTTGAACTTATAGTGCGTGGATCGAGAATTAGAAAGCAGAATTTGATTGTTGAATCTCTATTTGATTGATCGTGTTCTAATTGAAATCCCCCAATTTGCAAATCTCTAAGCGTAGTCTTGATGGAGAAGGAGCATTCCTTTTTCTTCCTTTTTATCTTATTATTTAGATTATCTCAGAAGCAGCATAAGGACGGAATGAAATGGTGTGGAGAGAATGAGGCTAAAGGGCTGCTTATATAGGGTTAGGCAGACGAATCTGCTCACGAAACAAGTCTAAATACATCAGGATGCATCTGGTTCAAGAAGTGGGTTCGGGAGGCAGGTCGACCCCTAGGTCGACTCCCCAGTCGACCTGGTCCGGGGGGGGGGGGGGTCGACTCCCCAGTCGACCAGGTTGGGGGGGGTCGACTCCCCAGTCGACCTGGGTATATGGGCGGGAAATTTCCCGCTAGCCTTCTATGGGTTTGAATTTTGAATTTCTGGCTTTATTTTCGAGCTATTTTATTTTATTTAAATTCCTGAAACTTCGGAGGGTCATATCTTGGTCATACAGACTCCGATTTTTGAAAACTCGGACTCGATTTCATGCAGAATTCCGAGACGAACGCAATGGCGCAACCCGTTTCCCCGATTCTTAAGTTAAAATTTAATTCTGCCTTGATTTATGACTTTAACATGTTATAAAAATATGGGTTGTTACAGAAATAACATATCAAAGGGTGGTAGTCTCCCGGTAAGTTGTTATCATACAGCAACTCCATTAAACTGTCCCAATATTTGACCATCCAAAGCAGTCAACAACCATAAGTTCTTGTCATGCAGCCAATCCATTTTTGCAATAGTTACCCCAAATTTAGCATCAATTCCTAAAGAAAAGGAGACAAAGACACACAAAAGTGTACTTAAATGCAATGACAACCAACAAATTAAAAGAAATCAAACTGAGAGTCCAACCAGATTAATGACACAAAGCGTTGGATATCCAATTCATTCCAGGAACACCCACAAAGTTCTTGGTCGGTACTTCCTGAGATTGTCAACTATGCAATAGAGCTCAACCATGAAATAAACCTAAAATGATACACACATATAGATCAAATGACATGTGGGATTCCTTATTTCGTCATGACAGGTTCTTATTTATAATGAATGGTAAAATGTACAAATACAAATGCAAGGAAATGATTAAAAATACAAGCATGGTTTCAAAGATAACCTTCGTAGAATCTAAAAACCTGGAAGTAGATTGATCAAAAATTCCAAACTAATATTCAAGCTTAAATTTCCATTATATAAAACGAAATTTACTTAACTTCAATATATGGTAGTCACAATTAGTGCTATAAAATAATATTTGTAATTAGTGCTACCTAGTGTATGCTGTTTAGCTTTTGCTGCTAACTTTTGATGCTTTTGCTGCTTCTTTTGATGTTTTGATGCTAACAACAGGCCATGCACAATATAGCTTTTGTTGTTGCTTTTGATGCTTCACTTGAAAGATCATGCTATTCTGATGTATACACAAAAGTGCACATATATTACATCTATATGATAGTACAATATGACAGTACATATATTACTTGCTGTATAAAGTAAAACAAAAGTACATAGACACTAAAAACAAAAGAAAAAAACATACTGGATACTAAATTACAACATGAAATAAAGTAAGATAAGATAAAACAAGATACAATATGAGATCTCAGCACTTGAAATTTGGAATTAAGAACAAAAATAAGCTTGGCCTCTTCTGTTATATGAAAATCAATTGGCATATCAAACTAGGATGACCCAAAAAATTGCAGTAAACCAACAATGTGGATGATTAGAACTTGGGATCCAAAAAAAAGCTTTAGCACAAATAACTTCCATGTTTTAATCACTTTCTCTAACTTATGTCTTGAAACTTATTTTACATAACATGATCAGTGACATCAAACCATCAAACTACAAACTGGTCCAACTTTATACGATCATACAGGTAAAGCATCTGCAGACTAATAAACCTCTTCCTCTCAGCAGTAACCTTACTGATATAAAACAACCAGAATGCTACCATAAAAAAGTTAAAGAGATCCACAAACTCTAACTGCCAACACCATTCATGTAATAACTAGAAAACCATCTCTAAAATTATTCCAATAACCGGAGATGATTCCATGGTTTGTGTGGAAGTCTGAACAATATCATACTAGTAACCATATTACATTTACGCTGGTTTCTAGAAAACAGGAATGATGTTATATCATATTTCCAGTTGAATAGGCGTGACTTAAAAAAGAAGCATGAATCTTTACTAAAACAAATAACCATACTACATCAGATCTCATCCTTCAAAAAGTAGATCAAAACAAGCGTGTTTTAGCACTCAGCGTTGAATCTAGATATAGATCTTCCTGTTATATGAAAATCAATTATCCCTAATAATCTTTCAAATCTTATAATTTATAACAGTTCTTACCCTTATAGCAGCCCCACTAGCATTTGTAGACAGATCCGGCTCAAATTAAAGAAGTTGATGTCAGATCGTTGATTGCCACTAACATGAACATGCACAAGTGGTCCCTCCATAACTCCAAGCAGCAGCCTCAAATCCGATCGTCGATTGCCACTATAAGACCTGAAAACAGAAGATTGCCTCAAATCCGTGCTGAAGTCAGAGGGCGAAACCCTAATTTTTCGATTAGGCCATTAAAAAGAAAGCGAAGTGAGCTATATTTTTTTCCTTAAGTGAAAAAGAAACGAAGTCTTTTGGCGGCAAAGTGAATATTTGGGGAAAATAATATGAGAGGGTGAAGAAAATTCATGACGCGAATTGGTAATATTAGTCGTTGGATCCTATTCATGTGGATTACTAATTTTATTAATTTTTTAATTTGAATATATCTGTAGCTACTACAACAAAATTTTATGTCTATGTTAATACACTGAAGCGTGCGTTGCAATAGACAAAAAACAACATAGCAATGACAACATTGTAGCTTGCAACACCATGGATTTTCGTTGTGATAGGGCATCTATGGCGTAGTGTAAAGACCATACATCGGTCTTCACAAATATTAATCTTTAATGATAATTAAGACTGAGTTTCAGTTTTAAAGTATTAAGACTGAATTGCCAGTCTCAAACTTGTTTTGCAATTAGAGATGTAAAGAAAAAAATTTAGTTACTAATCAGTTTTAAACTGTATTTAGAGATAAAATTATTTTGTTAAATACTGAACCTTTATTTAAGTATTTTTATGTAGTGGATTGTCGATGTGAAGATAGAACCATGAGTTTTAACTCTTCAGTCTCATTACTTTGCTTGTCATAAAATTCTTTTAGATTTAGACATGTAGACTTCAGAAATGCATACTCTTATCCTTTGGGTGATATATGATTTGATGATGTAGGTTGAGTCCGTTGTACCCAAGGCACCATGCTCGGGGTTATCAAATCTTCATAACAATGAACTCTATCATGAGTCTCAACCCCCATCATAGCTATATATACTTGTAGCCTTAGTTCAGGTAGGGCTGTAAATTTTATACGAATGTCTGGTGTTCTTTCATATCCATGACTGAAATACGGCCGTCCGAGTCCGTCTGATTTTCATTTAGGACACAAGCTAGGACAATAAAATTTGTATGAGAAAAAATCACGTTCGGTCCGTGTTCGTTCGAATTCATCTGAATTCCTCGTACTGGGTATATAATTGAGATAAAATATAATAAAAAGTATAAATTTTAATATAAATTGACATGTCTGACCGGGTTTGTTCGTGTCCGTGTCCGAAAATAACATTTCTGTGTCTGACCGATTTTATTTAGGACACGAGTTAGGGCAAGAAAATTGTATGAGAAAAAAATTATGTCTGGTCCGATTTTATTTAGAATGGAAACTAAACACACCTCCGTCAGGTCCGGTCCGACCGGTTTACACCCCTAAGTTCAGGCATCTCTTCACCATGAATTGCTACTAGTTGAGCTAATTCTTGAGATATTTTGATTTGCAAAATTTCTTTTTGAAACGAATATCATTCAGTAAATTAGATTTCAATATCAAGCAAGTTAAAAGGGGGATGACATTAAAAATCATCCAGTATACATTAAGTTTCGGTAAAGTACTCATATGGAAAAATCACTTAGCGTTAACTAAATTTCAATTATTATTTTTACAGGTTTTATACTAAACATTATTAAATAAGTCTTAACAACTTTATATTGAATTTTTTTAGCAAATTCATAGACCTAAAATAACTTCAGCTTGAAAAAGTAAGTAATGTTTCAGGGTTTTTGTGATTGTCTTCTTGTACATATTTTGTAAAAACATGAAAGTAGACTTAGCTTGTCTACAAGTCCATTTAGAATAGTGTAAGTTCAAATTACAAAGCAAATTACCGCCACTTCCTCTGTTGCCACATCCACCCAACTTTTATGGGCATCCTTTATTCTATGAACCAACTCATATGCTTCAATAGGACTGGGTTCATGGCCATACTTCTCTATCCGTTGGAATAAAAATAAAACATTACTGACATTAAATATATCTCTACAACTTGTTTTAATGGAATAAGCATATGTTTTCTTCAACTTTGTTTAGTTCACTACAAGCCAAAAAACTCGCATCAATGCATTAAAAGTGTAATGGATAACAAGAACACATAATCAGTAACAAGTAGAAAACATATTTAATTCAAAACTATCAGGACTGCTAGTGCTTCAAGCATAAATGACTTTTATTAACAAAATCATAGACATATACATATTAAAGGAATTCTGAGTTCAACTTTAATTTACTGTGTAGATATTTTTTGTTTAATTAATTTATCATTCATTTGCACGAATGAATATTTTAACATGTTCTTGAGAAATTAAAGGGTCACATTCAGATTCAACGGTGCACTATGCTACAAAATAATTAAATGGGACATTATATGTGGATCGAAAATTGATGTAAATCTAAAGTTACAATTATAGATTAATGAAATTGATATAAATATAAACTAAACAATAGACATACTTTTGTTTCTATTGAAACTAAAACACAAAGTTATCATGCACAAAATGTACGGTTGCTTAGGATTTTCTCTACGTTTGCATCTCTGATAAATTGTCAAATGATGATCAAGTTGCACATACACATTTACATATTAAATTATGTAAATATATATTGTGTTCTATACATTTGCAATTGCTTATAATTCTATTGTTATTTGTTTGATCATGTATTTATTTATGGTTAAGAGTTATTCTTGTGCACGACATTAATATATCGTCTGTAACTTCTTACAATTCATTCTATTTCACTCAACTTTAACCTATTAACAATGAAATGATAAAATATTGACTGATAAAACAAAGAAACAATAAAGAAATAACAAAACGCATAGATTATGAAACAACTAGAAACATAAGAAAGCTTACTTTGTTTTTAGGATCGTTATCCCAATAGTCGACCATTTTTCTCCACTGTTCATTATCTACACGATCATCTACACATACAAATCGAGATGACGGATCAACATGTGAAGTGTAATATTTTTATTTATTTTTTTAAAAAACTTGGCTCTATTGTTCCTTATTCTTTTGGATTATCTTTTTAGCATTGTATACTTAATTGTGGGGATGTGAGAAAAATCTTTGACAAGCCAATAAAAAGTATCCTTCAAATAGAAAAGGAATGTACTGACATATAAGTGAATTTTCATAGCGAACATAGACAAGTTCCAATTAGTTTCATATGAGAGGAAACTTCACGTTCTTGTTCAATATGTGGACATTACAGTGCTTCAACTCATCCTAAAATATGCCATAAAAAATGTAAGTTGCATGTGAATTATTGTTACAATGGTCATCAGGGACAATATATGTCAAATGAATGTAAATTCCTAAGGATAAATTTAACTCTGGTCATATTATAAAAATGGTTATGTACTAGATCTATATTTGAGTGGTTACTATCAAGTAAATATTAGCAATAATGCCAATAATCTTTTTAGAATTGGAAGGATGACAATATAAAAAAGAGAAGAAAACTTATTGAAGACGTCGACTACAACTCGTCCTTACTTGGGCGACAATTGAATAAAGGAAGGATCACTTCTTGGAAATAGTAATCAATAATTGGAAGAGCATTTGAGCAAGTATGACGAATTTAAAAAAAATTAATAGTAGAACAATGACATGACTAAGTTATGTATATAAGCGATTGGTGGTAGCATTATATGACACTCATCTCTTTCTACCAATAAAGATAGGTAAAAGAAGGTGCAACGATTAACATGATACTCTTAATTTTAAAAATTTAACATATCGATATGATTTTCCATATATGCTTCATCGTGTGATCTCCAGTCCTTAGGTGATAATGGAAAAAGACTGTAATTTCTAACCAAACTACCTAGGTACCTCACTAGTCTGGCATCCTTCGGAGCAATGCATAATCCATCTTTGGTGAATTTTATGCTCTCTTTGCCTAACTTACCCATTTGTGTTTATTATAGCAACGTCCATTTATTCTCAATGGTCCTAACAATAATAAATGATATATTTACAAATGTATTCACATATATATTAATCAAATTATATTGAAAGGTCAATCTCTTTCTTAATATGTAACGACCTGCATTCTATGTATCAGAGAATTATAGAATATTTATTTCATTTTAATACGTAGTCATATGGTCGTGTAACCTTGGAAAACGACTATTGGGGTCATTTCCCACATTCACGGTTTTTTCCGAATTTTAAATGATCGTTTTTCCTTGGCAAATCTTGTTTCGCCTATAACTTTTTATTGGTAAGGAGTTTTGATCTGAAACCACTTCCATTGGATTTGGATGATGGTTCACCTTTCCGTAGAGTGGTTACATTAATCAAATAGACTTATCGTTTGGGAGATATGGCTGAAATAAGGTTTAAAAGATGAATAACGGCTTAATCGGGCTTAATATGGTGATTAACAGCTAGGTCCATAACCCATTTCGATATTAGGATTATGGGAGGGCTGAAAGGAGTTAGAGAATGATTCATTTTCATTTCTCTAGCCTCCGCAAACATTTCTCTAGCCCTATAATGGCTTCCTTCTTCCAAATCTTTTTTAGTCACTTTCTAATCACATATTAGCCAAATCTACTTCAAATCAAGTTGAATTAGCATCAAAATCGAGGTATACCTGCTGCACTACATAGGAATCCGAGTCAAATCAGTTAGAATTTCAGATCTATCATTCATTTGTGGCTAAGGTGAGTGGTTAGCATGTTTATTCACTAATTATTGCTAATTAGGGGTGATTAGTGATAATTAGCGAAACTATGATTCAGAAAAATATGGAAAGATATATAAGAATTCTAAAATATTGTAACACCCCGTATTTTCTGTAAACCTTAAAGTAACGAATTAAATAATACTAAATTTTAAATGTGAGAATTAAGGGAAATGGGTTACGCCATTGCGTTTGTCTCGGAATTCTGGTTGACATAGAGTCCGAGTTTGCATGAATTGGACTTCGTATGAAGAAGTTATGGCCTTTGGAAATTTCAAAAATTCAAAATTCAAATTTAAACACAGAAGAGGGCATGGCAGGAAAATTCCCGCCCTAGGCCAGGTCGACCAGGGGGTCGACCCTAGTGTCGACCTACCCTACAGGTCAACCTGGGGGTTGACCTGGGGGTCGACCTACCCCCCCTCCGGGAAGATCTGAAAGATGACGCTGTTTTGACCTATTGCTGAGTCATTAGGGCTAAGGTGTTATTCTGTCTTGACTGGATGGTCTTATTGATTCTAGGTTAATCGGAAGGCTCTTAATAAATTAAAATTCTATATAAGCAACCCAAATCTTAACCTAAAATCATACTTATTCATACCAAGAGCGGCCATGCCGTCAATGGAGAACCTAGATTAGCCGCCGTGTCTTTCAACTAAGAAAAAGATTAAAGCAAGAATCAAAAATCAAATCTAAATAACGATTAGTCTACATCAAAGGCGAGCAATTCAGTTTCAGAATACAGATTCCAGAAAGACAGGACTAATATTTTGTTTGTGAGTATAATATCTTTCACAAAATAATTAATTAATTTAATTATGATAAGTTATATTTGGGATTATGAGAATATGATTTTGAATCATGTGATGTTGAATTATATGCAAGTTTGTGATGTTGGATTACATGTTCTTATACGAATTATATGCAAGTTTGTGATGTTGGATTACATGTTCTTATATGAATTATATGCAAGTTTGTGATTTTGGATTACATGTTCTTATATATGCAAGTTTGTGATGTTGGACTATATATTCTTATATGGATTATATGCAAGTTTGGGATGTTAAAACATATATGAATCTTACGCAAGTTTGGGACATTAAGACATATGTGAATCTTATGCAAGATGGGATGTAAAAACATATGTGAATCATGTAGATACATATACCAGTTTATATGCAAACGTGTGACATTAATCTTTATGTTTAGATCCATATGCAAGTTCACATCTTTATGTTTAGATCCAAATGCAAGTTCACACCTTTATGTTTAGATCTATATTTAGATCCATGGTAGTACATAGTTATGCAAATTGCCTATGCTAGTTTTGTATGGGAATCATATGCTAGTTTGTTTATATGCAAGTTATAGGAAAACCATACACATATATGCAAGTTATTGGCTATGTAAACTTATGTCATGATTCTTAGATCTATTTTATGTGTTATGCAAGTTGTGATGTTGTTTTTCCTTTTATAAGTTAGACTATTGCAAGTCTAACATATGTCATATTAAAATGTACGAATAGCGTGGGGGCGATGGGAAAATATTAATAACGCATAATTGTGAATTGGCATAAATGGCCTTAAAAAGGGCATATTATTAATTTGATACATTAATAGGTATAATTTGTATACCTATAATTTATAGACATAATTTATGTGACAATTATGGACATAAATGAATTTGGTATTTTTTGACAAATTTGTATAGGGATATTAATCCAACTTGGGGTTAAATAAAGATACGTAATAATTAACCGCCTAAGACACGAGGTTAGACTCGTTTGTGGTGTAAGACTGCCCTGACCCGCCCGACAAATCCAGGAACCACAAACGGTAGTCTAATGTGAGAGGTCAAAGGCATGAACTAAATGCGTAACAATTGTAAAGACACGAGGTTAGGCTCGTTTGCGGTATAAGACTGCCCGGACCCGCCCGGCAAATCCAATAGCTGCAAATGTCTATCTAATGTGGGAGGTCTTTACAAGGTTACGGTTATAATGATTTCAGTAACACTTGAACGGATAAACATGTGGTGGGACATGGGGGTTAAGTGGGTTCCTTGGGTGGCTTGTGAAATACGATTAGAAACACTTAACCAAGTTGAAACATGTAAGAAGGCATGAATAAGAATGGGGTTAAGTGGGAAACCTTAGTGGGTGCAAAGCTTAGGTGGAATGCTTGTGTCAGGCTTGGGGGCCCGTTTCAAACTAGTAACCCATTAAGTATCTTTATGAGCTTGACCCAAGTCGAGGACGGGACATGCTTACTGAGTTTGATTGTAAGAGGTCAAAACGGGTTAGCGGTGGCAACACAAGTCCAACGGGGTCATGTGCGTGCGTGGGCCCGGGCTGGTAGGTAAGACATTGTTGCATCGTGTAGATATAAGCCGTGCATCTTTAGTGGTATCGGGTTGCCACTTTGGGGAGTGGTAAACCCCACTGTGGGACCAACACGGGTATCTACGAGTTAGGGAGCCGATCACATAGGGGTAGTGGGTACAACTAGTGGAGATAGTGGTGGGCGGCATGTGACGGTCCGCCCCGCACTAGCCGGCATTTCCACCGAAAGTGCGTTGTACACATGCCAACTAGCATGGAACGGTCGCCAAAGAAAGGAAAGAAGAGAATGAACTAATCGAAAACCTATAGAATGTCTCACAGCGCATGGAACAAAATATAAAAATAATATACTTGACATAAAACAGGCGAGACAGTGCATAAGCTGGTAACTAAAACCAACATCAACATCAGAATAGCGGAAGTCTAAATACAGCTTATTACAACTTTTCAAATTACTGTCTCTAAACAAAAGAAAGCTAAAGTAGAAGATGCACTACTAATGCCCAAGCGGTGATCTTCAACACCACAGGGAGAATATCTATATGTATCATACGTGGAAGCCTCCTACTCGTCTCTGGATCAACTACTCGTGCATACCCAGCTAACATGTCTCTAGTCTGCTCGTGAGAGCACCCAGAGTAATAAGAAGAGACATAAAACTCTGGGTCAGACAAAAAGTCTGGTATGAGCGATAAGCAGCTAAACAGAACAATAACAGGTATACTAAACCATGCCTGAACCTGGACCTGCAACCAAAGAGTTAGCACTACATACCGTACAATACTCTTAGGTGCCACTGAATAGATGGTGTAAAGATAATGGGGGTGGGGGTGTGCATGTCATAATGATGGTAAACAAATCAAGCATAGCAACCATCCTCACATCTCTCACTCAGTGCGTAAAGTATACGATGTCCGCCACTGTCAATCACTAGACCCATCGAAGTAATGACGGAGTTTGACTTGTACAACTACTTCTACTACCAAGCTTATCACATGGAGTCATGACCAAACCTTTACAAATGACCCCACTTCATTGGTCTATAGCTCTTTAGTCATACCTAGGCCACTGTGGCCCTGAATCCGTTCACATACTCCCTACACATAGTGATTCAAAGTTACAGACATCGACAACCCCTTAGCACACGTCCCGTAGCAAAGCCCAACTCATGAGGTCGACTCATTGGTTCCCAACTGGTTCCTGAGTACAAACTTCCCATTGGACTACCTTTGCATCTCGGGTTATTGGCCTTCTTCTCCAGATCGGTCTCAATTTTTTTGCTTCAAGTCGTGGTCCTCAGCTCCTCGGTTCGGATCGTGAGTCAGCCACCATCGGTTTGGTTCGGTGCCCAAGTTCCATCGGGTTGTGCTCCCTAACCTGGGTCGATTCGTAACAATACTCCAGGCTCGTGCTCGTCATGTCAGGTGGAAGGCTCCCTGGTCGGATCGGGTCGGGCCTTCATTACCAATTCGGATCGGGATCCTCAGATGTGAGCGGATCGGTCGTGGTCACCCCTGGCGGATCAGGTCGGGTTCCTCAAACTTCTCCATGGTGCATCGGTTCGAGTCGGAGTGGCACCCGAGAGGCGGTCAGGTCGGAAGCTCCTAGTGTGGGCGGTTCGGTTCGTGCTTCTATCCGATCCGATCGGTTCGGGTACTTTCCTACACTTTGTCCAGCAAGGTTTTTACGCCATTCGACGACGTTTTCGACCAATTTAACACTTCTAGACAATCATAAATCATATCATACAGTCATAGCAACATGTATAATCATCCACAAACAGCAAAACAACAATCATAGCATGTAAATTGGATCAAACATACCCAAAACCCCATATTTTCCCTTAAACATGTTTAGGAAAAACTAATGATATGATTAGTAAAACTTAGCCAAATCAAACCAAACTTATAACAGAGGTGTAAAACATTATTTTCGAATTTATAAATATTTTTCCACAATTTAATCATGTCTAATTTCGTTAATCTTCACTAATTACCCTTAATTAACCATAATTAGTGAGGAACTATGCAAATCACTCACCTTGGCCACAAATAAAACCTTTAGAACTGAAACTCTACTTTTTGGGCGTGAATACCAATGCAACACAGCAGCTCTACCTCGATTCTTGTGCTAATCCGCCTTGATTTGATGTTGCTAAGCCTAATCCTTGGTTAGAAAGTGATTTGGGGGTGTTTTACAGGTTGGAGGCCATTGTTAGGTTGGAGAGAGGGTTTGTGGCGGCTGGAAAATGAGCGAAAAACTAAAATCCTAACCCTAACAGCCCTCAAATACCTCTAATCCCGAAATCCCCCATTGGGCCTAGCTGTTAATCACCCGGTTAAGCCCAATTAAGCTGTTTTTCACTATCTGAAACTTGTTTCAGCCATATCTCCCAAACGGTAAGTCCGTTTGGCTAATGTGACCACTCTACGGAATTGTAAACCATCATACGGAGCCAATGGAAATGGTTTTAGGTCAAAACTCCTTTCCAATCAAAATTTATGGCCAAAACAAGATTAGCTAGGGGCAAAATGGTCATATTAAAAATCAGGAAAAATCATGAACATGGGAAATGACCTCAATAGTCGTCTCCCAAAGTTACATGACCATACGACTTCGTATGTGAAAGAAATAAATATTCTATGATCCTTCGATGCGTAGAATGCGGGTCGTTACACTCTCCCCCCTTAAGAAATTTCGTCCCCGAAATTCCTTAACCCAAAACATACAAAGGATCCCGCATGCCTACCAGCCACATACAACAATCAAACATGCAAAACAAATAAAACAAACCTATCCTAGCATGCAGAAAGGCTAAATCGAAACTGAAATTTTACCAGGCGAAGAGTTCTGTATACGTCTTCCTAATGCTCTCCTCTGTCTCCCAAGTACAGTCATTCTCATTCTCGCCCACTGAACTTTGACTAATTTCACCGCTTTCCTTCGAAGTTGCTTTGTATCGTTCCCAACAATACGCATAGGCTTGCGATTCCCAACCGCCTCGGGTTCAACTTCGATATCATCTAACTGATCAGGTGAAATAGTCACATCTGAGTCGTGCATGAACTTCCTTAACTGGGAAACGTGAACTACGTTGTGAACTCCCGCCATCTTCTCTGATAATTCAATTTTGTATGTCAAATTCCCAATTTGCTCAAGAACTGGGAATGGACCAAAAAATCTTGGTGCTAACTTGCCTCTCCTGCCAAATCATATCACGCTCTTCAACGGAGAAATCTTGATAAACACCAAGTCGCCAATGGAGAATTTCAATTCCTTTCTCCTCCTATTAGCATAACTCTTCTGCCTATCTTGGGCAACCTTCATTCACTGTTGGATAACCTTAATCTTAGCTGAAGTTTCTCTTATCACATCGGGTCCAAGTACAAACTTCTCGCCAGTTTCTACCCAACATGACGGTGAGTTGCACGGTCTTCCGTACAAAGCTTCAAATGGAGCCATACCGATACTGGATTGATAGCTATTATTATATGCAAACTCTACTAGATGCAAATGGTCATCCCATGATCCACCAAAATCCAGTACACAAGCTCTCAAGAGGTCTTCTAACACTCGATTCACCCTCTCTGTCTGTCCGTCAGTTTGAGGATGATACGCGGTACTGAGATGTAATTCTGATCCTAACGCCTCTTGTAAGCTCTTCCAAAATCCACTAGTAAACAACGGATCTCGGTCACTCACAATGCCTTTGGGTATTCCATGAAATCTCACTACCCACTTTATATATAGTTCAGCTAACTTAGCTGCTGTCCTGTTCGATTTGACGGGTATAAATCTTGCACTCTTAGTCAATCGGTCCACAATCACCCAAATGCTATCATAGCCCGATCTAGTCCTTGGTTACCCATCAATGAAATCCGTCGAGATTTGTTCCCATTTCCATTCTGGAACTTCTAATGGTTGTAACAAACCACTAGGCTTCTTTTGCTCAGCTTTAACTAGCTGGCAATTCATGCATTTGGATATAAACTTCCCAACGTCTCTTTTCATCCCTTCCCAGTAGTAGGTCCGCTTCATGTCTTGGTACATCTTGTTACCACCGGGATGTATTGTCAATTTTGAGTGATGACATTCTCTAAGCACTTCATCTCTCAATCCATTGACATTGGGTACAACTAATCTTCCATTCTTTCTAAGCCATCCATCTCGATCAAGCCCATACATGTTCATCTCCTCATCCATACCCATCTCTAACTTGGAGATGATTTCCAATAGGTTAGGATCGTTCCTCTGACTGGAACCAATCCGCTCAATCAAAGTGGGTCTGATCGTCAAACTTGCTAACATTTCTGGATCCAATTCACACTTTGGTCTGAAATCATACCCAGCGATGTACTCCAGTTGCTTCCATTCTAGAAACATAGCCCTTAAACTGGCATGTCTTCTACTCAATGCATCAGCTACCGCGTTGCCCTTTTCTGGTGTATATGCGATGTCGAAACCATAGGAAGCTAAGAATTCTAACCATCTTTGCTGTCGGAGATCTAGATCCTTCTGATAGAAAAGATACTTTAACGATTTATGATCGGTAAACAACTCGAATCTTTCTCCCAAGAGATAATGTCTTCACATCTTCAGTGCATACACGATCGCTGCCAATTCCAAATCATGGGTAGGGTATCTTTTCTCATGCGGTTTTAGTTAACGATTTGCATAAGCTACAACCCTACCTCCTTGCATCAATACTGCACCTAGCCCTGTGCCACATGCATCCGTATATACTGTCATTTCTTCATTCCCCTTAGGAATGACTAACACTGGTGCACATGTCAACTTGTCCTTTAGACTCTTGAATGCATTCTCGCACTTTTCGTCCCAGACAAAAGCTTGATTCTTCTTGGTCAACTGAGTCAACGGTGCTGCTATCTTGGAGACGTCTTGGATAAACTTACGATAATATCCAGCTAATCCCAAGAAACTTCTTATGTCCATTGCATTCTTGGGCGTAGACCAATCTTGTACCGTAGCTACCTTCGCAGGATCCACGGCAATACCATTCTCTGAAACAACATGGCCCAAGAATCTCACTTCTCTCCTCCAGAAGTGACACATAGAAAACTTTGCTTGCAATTGGTGTTTTCTCAACACCTCCATCACTATTCTTAAATGTTCCTTGTGTTCTTCCTCTGTCCTCGAATAGACCAAAATATCATCCACGAACACAAGGACAAACTTATTCAACTGATCTCTGAATACCCTATTCATAAGATCCACAAAATATGCTGGGGCATTGGTCAGCCCGAATGGCATGAATAACCACTCATAAAATCCAGATGGCGTCCGAAATGCCGTTTTAGCTATACTCTCAGCTTCCACTCTAAGCTGATGAAAACCTATCAGGAGATCCAACTGAGAGAATACTCTCTCGCCACTCAACTGATCAAAAAAATCATCTATCTGCGGTAGAGGATACTTATTCTTCCTCGTCACTTTATTCAACTCGCGGTAGTCTACACACAAATAAAGGGAACCATCCGCCTTGGTAGCAAAAACAACTGGTGCTCCCCATTCAGAAACACTCTTCTGATAAATCCCTTCTTCAAAAGATCGCTGACTTGCACCTCGAGCTCTCGCTGCTCCCTTGGTGCCATACGACGAAGTGGCATCACTATAGGTCTGGCATCTTTCACTAAATTAATACGGAACTCAATCTCTCGGTGTGGTGGAAGCCCGGTCACTTCCTCGAAAACGTCCGGATACTGGCCAACCACAGGCAAACCTGACAACTCACTATGCGGAATGTCGAGGGAATTCAGAAAACTAGCCATTACCCCTTCACCGGGTAGACCACCAAACACTACCCTCTGCCCATCATCCGCTCTAGCTGTCACTAAAAATCCCTCATAATCTACCGCCACCCCGTATCTTGGAGCCAATCAACTCCCAAAATAATGCCAAACCCAGTAAAGCCCATAACAAAGCAATCACAAACAAACATGCATCCATGAATCGATAGGACCGCATTACGACAGATCATGCTAAGGTTAGTTGAACCACCAATCGGGTTCGTCACTATTAAAGGCCTATCGACAATCTCGGGCTCCAATCCCAACCTATCTACCAGGTCACTAGATATGAAAGAACCGGAAGCCCCGGTATCAAACAAAACTCTAACAGGAACATCATAAACAGAAAGCATACCTTGAATAACAACATTCTTTCCTTTCTCCGCCGCAGTTGGGGCATTCGACGAAAAAGGAATAGCATTAAGGGCATATGCTTTCACCACCTGCTTTTCTTTAGGGGGTTGCAGAAACTTGTCCTTGTGATGTCCCACTTGGCCACAGTTGAAGCATTTCCTATCCGCTGGCTTGGCTCGACACTCTTTGGCATAATGGCCCTTCTTACCACAACTGAAGCACTCAATATCTTGCTTATTCTTTTTCTTCTAGCCATCCTTGCTCTGATTCTGCTTTCTCTTATTCTGAGAACCATTCTTGCCTCCACCGCTTGCTTGCGGCTTTGGCTCCTCTGAAGATGCAACCTCAGTCTTCGACTTAGGGTAAAGACTCTCGAACCTCAATGCTTTCCCCATAATCGATTCAAATGTCTCATCGATGTGGTTAATAAGCCTTTCCCCCAAGTACTGATCCAAGCCAGTTATGAACTTCTCGTTCTTCTTCTCGACAGTATCAATAAGAGATAACCCATACTTCGACAAAGTGTCGAATTCGGCAATATACTCCGAGGCAGCTCTGCCATTCTGCTTGAGCTCCAAGAATTTCTTAAACAACACTGACTTCTGAGTAGCTGGAATGAACTTATCACTATAGCCAACCTTAAACTGCTCCGAAGTAATCTAATCCTCGGGAGTAGCTGCCTTTATAGCATTCCACCAATTCATTGCCCGTCCTTGCAGCTGACGGGATGCTAGCCTTCTCTTCATCGCATCCTCGATACCCAAGTCTTCGAAGATACGCTCGGAGCTATCCAACCAATCTTGAACAGCCGTAGCCGACTCCGTTCCATGGAACGACTTCCTACCAAGACTAGTATAATCCTTGTTCAGCTTGGCGAAATCGGCCCTAGGCGCCTGCACTATTGGACCACAACCATTACCATTATTGGGAGCTTCCCTCTTCACATCCCTCAACATCTCTCTCATGAGGTCAGTAAACATCATCCTCATGTCAGCAGCATTCCCATTATTGGCTCCTCTACTGGCACCTCTTGCGTATCAGCTCATCGTTCAATCGGTAAAGAGAAAACGATTAACCATCTCCATAGTGGTGTTAGTGCAGTGCGACTTCATCCTTAACTATACTAATAATATATATATATATATAGCTTTTGAAAACCAAAATAATCACAAATACGCGCTCTTATATACGTATACTATCTCTTCCTGATGACTTCCCTAAGTTAACTATGCAACCTAGAGCTCTGATACCAAGTGTGACGACCCGCCCCGCACCAGCCGGCATTTCCTCCGAAAGTGCGTTGTACACATGCCAACTAGCACTGAATGGTTGCCAACGAAAGGAAAGAAGAGAATGAACTAATCGAAAACCTATAGAATGTCTCACAGCGCATGGAACAAAATATAAAAATAATATACTTGAAATAAAACAGGTGAGACAGTGCATAAGCTGGCAACTAAAACCAACATCAACATCAGAGTAGCAGAAGTCTAAATACATCTTATTACAACTTTTCAAATTACTATCTCTGAATAAAAGAAAGCTAAAGTAGAAGATGCACTACTAATGCCCAAGCAGTGATCTTCAACAACACAAGGAGAATACCTATATGTATCATACGTGGAAGCCTCCTGCTCGTCTCCGGATCAGCTACCCGTGCACACCTAGCTAACCTGTCTCTAGTTTGCTTGTGAGAGCACCCAGAGTAATAAGAAGAGACATAAAACTCTGGGTCAGACAAAAAGTCTGGTATGAGCGATAAGCAGCTAAACAGAACAATAACAGGTATACTAAACCATACCTGAACCTGGACCTGCAACCAAAGAGTCAGCACTACATACCGTACAATACTCTAAGGTGCCACTGAACAGATGGTGTAAAGATAACGGGGGTGGGGGTGTGCATGTCATAATAATGGCAAAGAAATCAAGCATAGCAATCATCCTCACATCTCTCACTCAGTGCGTAAAGTATACGATGTCCGCCACTGTCAATCACTAGACCCATCAAAGTAGTGACGGAGTTTGACTTGTACAACTACTGCTACTACCAAGCTTACCACATGGAGTCATGACCAAACCTTTACAAATGACCCCACTTCATTGGGCTATAGCTCTTTAGTCGTACCTAGGCCACTGTGGCCCTGAATCCGTTCACATACTCCCTACACATAGTGATTCAAAGTTACAGACATCGACAACCCCTTAGCACATGTCCCGCAGCAAAGCCCAACTCATGAGGTTGACTCGTTGGTTCCCAACTGGATCCTGAGTACAAACTTCCCATTGGTCTACCTTTGCATCTCGGGTTATTGGTCTTCTTCTCCAGATCGGTCTCCATTTCTTTGCTTCACTTTGCTTCAAGTCGTGGTCATCAGCTCCTCGGTTCGGATCGTGAGTCAGCCCCCATCGGTTCTGTTCGGCGCCCAAGTTCCATCGGGTCGTGCTCCCTTACCTGGGTTGGTTCGTAACAATGCTCCAGGCTCGTGCTCGTCATGTCAGGTGGAAGGCTCCCTGGTCGGATCGGGTCGGTCCTTCAATACCAATTTGGATCGGGGAGGATCCTCCGATGTGAGCGGATCGGTCTTGGTCACCCCTGGCGGATCGGGTCAGGTTCCTCAAACTTCTCCATGGTGCATTGGTTCGAGTCGGAGTGGAACACGAGAGGCGGATCGGGTCGGAAGCTCCTAGTGTGGGCGGTTCGGTTCGTGCTTCTATCCGATCCGATCGATTCGAGTACTTTCCTGCATTTTGTCCAGCAAGCTGTTTACGCCATTCCACGGCGTTTTCGACCAATCTAACACTTCTAGACAATCACAAATCATACCATACAGTCATAGCAACATGTATAGTCATCCACAAATAGCAAAACACCAATCATAGCATGTAAAATTGATCAAACATACCCAAAACCCCATATTTTCCCTTAAACATTTTAGGCAAAACTAATGATATGATTAGTAAAACTTAGCCAAATCAAACCAAATTTCTAACAGAGGTCTAAAACATTATTTTCGAATTTATAAATATTTTTCCAGAATTTAATCATGTCTAATTTCGTTAATCTTCACTAATTACCCTTAATTAACCATAATTAGTGAGGAACTATGCAAATCACTCACATTGGCCACAAATAAAACCTTTAAAACTGAAACTCTACTGTTTGGGCGTGAATACCAATGCAACACAGCAGCTCTACCTCGATTCTTGTGCTAATCCGCCATGATTTGATGTTGATAAGCCTAATCCTTGATTAGAAAGTGATTTGGATGTGTTTTAGAGGTTGGAGGCCATTGTTAGGTTGGAGAGAGGGTTTGTGGCAGCTGGAAAATGAGTGAAAAACTGAAATCCTAACCCTGGCAGCCCCCAATACCTCTAATCCCGAAATACCCCATTGCGTTCGTCTCGGAATTCAAGTTGAGATAGAGTCCGAGTTTGCATGAATTGGACTTCGTATGAAGAAGTTATGGCCTTCGTAAGTTTAAAAAATTCAAAATTCAAATTTAAACACAGAAGAGGGCAGGGCAGGAAAATTCCCGCCCCAGGCCAGGTCGACCTGGGGGTCGACCCTAGTGTTGACCTACCCCCCGGCTGATCTGAAAGATAACGCTGTTTTGACCTATTGCTGAGTCACTAGGGCCGAGGTGTTATTCTATCTTGACTGGTTGTTCTTGATTGATTCTAGGTTAATCGGATGACTCTTAATCAATTAAAATTCTATATAAGCAACCTAAATCTTGACCTAAAATCATACTAATTCATACCAAGAGCCGCCATGCCGTCAATGGGGAACCTAGAGTAGCCGCCGTCTCTTTCAACTCAAGAACAAGATTAAAGCAAGAATCAAAAATCAAATCTAAATAACGATTAATCTACATCAAAGGCAAGCAATTCAGTTTCAGAATACAGATTCCAAAAAGACAAGACTATTCTTTTGTTTGTGAGTATAATATCTTTCACAAATTAATTAATTAATTTAATTATGATAAGTTATAATTGGGATTATGAGAATATGATTTTGAATCATGAGATGTTGAATTATATGCAAGTTTTTGATGTTGGATTACATGTTCTTACACGAATTATATGCAAGTTTGTTATGTTGGATTACATGTTCTTATATGAATTATATGCAAGTTCGTGATGTTGGATTACATGTTCTTATATGAATAATATGCAAGTTTGTGATGTTGGATTACATGTTCTTATGTATGCAAGTTTATGATGTTGGACTATATATTCTTATATGAATTATATGCAAGTTTGGGATGTTAAAACATATATGAATCTTATGCAAGTTTGGGGTATTAAGACATATGTGAATCTTATGCAAGATGGGATGTAAAAACATATGTGAATCATGTAGACACATACACCATTTTATATGCAAACATGTGACATTTATCTTTATGTTTAGATCCATATGCAAGTTCACATCTTTATGTTTAGATCCAAATGCAAGTTCACACCTTTATGTTTACATCTATATTTAGATCCATGGCAGTACATAGTTATGCAAATTGCTATGCTAGTTTTGTATGAGAATCATATGCTAGTTTGTTCATATGCAAGTTATAGGAAAACCATACACATATATGCAGGTTATTGGCTATGCAAACCTATGTCATGATTCTTAGATCTATTTTATGTGTTATGCAAGTTGCGACATTGCTTTTCTTTTTATAAGTTAGACTATTGCAAGTCTAACATATGTCATACTAAAACGTACGAATAGCGTGGGGACGATGGGAAAATATTAATAATGCATAATTGTGAATTGGGATAAATGGCCTTAAAAAGGGCATATTATTAATTTGAGACATTAATAGGTATAATTTGTATACCTGTAATTTATAGACATAATTTAGGTGACAATTATGGACATAAGTGAATTTGGTATTTTTTGAAAAATTTGAATAGGGATATTAATCCAACTTGGGGTTAAATAAAGATATGTAATAATTAACTGCCTAAGACACGAGTTAGACTCGTTTGTGGTGTAAGACTGCCTGGACCCGCCTGGCAAATCCAGCAACCAAAAACGGTAGTCTAATGTGAGAGGTCAAAGGCATGAACTAAATGCGTAACAATTGTAAAGACACGAGGTTAGGCTCGTTTGTGGTATAAGACTGCCCGGACCCGCCCGACAAATCCAGCAACCGCAAACGTCAGTCTAATGTGGGAGGTCTTTACAAGGTTACGATTATATTGAATTAAGTAACACTTGACCAGATAAACATATGGTGGGACATGGGGGTTAAGTGGGTGCCTTGGGTGGTTTGTGAAATACGATTAGAAACACTTAACCAAGTTGAAACATGTAAGAAGACATGAATAAGAATGGTGTTAAGTGGCAAACCTTAGTGGGGACCAAGCTTAGGTGGAAAGCTTGTGTTAGGCTTGGGGCCTCGTTTCAAACCAGTAACCCATTAAGTATCTTTATGAGCTCGACCCAAGTCGAGGATGGGACACGCTTACTGAGTTTGACTGTAAGAGGTCAAAACGGGTCAGTGGTGGCAATGCAAGTCCAACGGGGTCATATGCGTGCGTGGGCCCGGGCTGGTAGGTATGATGTTGTTGCATCGTGTATATATAAGCCGTGCATCTTTAGTGGTAACAGGTTGCCACTTTGGTGTGTGATACACCCCACCGTGGGACCAGCCGGGTATCTATGAGTTAGGGAGCTGATCGCATGGGGGTAGTGGGTAAAACTAGTAGAGTTAGGGGCAGGCGGCACCTCTGAAGGTAACTAGGGGTACACGAAACTTCCATTATCAATGTTATGTTCTGTAGGCGGGATCAACTTTTAGGGTGACTAGTAATGGTGCAGTGTAATTAACATTGGTGCAATGTAGTAATTATCCTATAATGATTAGGAACAAGATTAACACAGGAATATTCCTCCCGTTTGCTTTGTCTTGCCCACTTGTTTCACAGTCATACCTTGTTTTACCAGTTTATGCCTTATCCTAGTTACTTTCATAATTATATTGTTAAAGTTATTATACTCGCCAGACCTTATGTCTGACCCTCTTGTTTTTCGCCTCTTTTCTTCATTCCCCCCCAAGCTTCTCAGGGTGGGACTAGTACTAGTGGAGTTTGATCTTGGATCTCTTTCTCTCTCTTTTGGAAGAGCTTGGATTGCTGAAAGTAAAGTTCAGCTCATCTCTTTTATGGCTACTTGTGTTTGGGTTATGCTTTTTATTTTATGTACATAGAAAACAATTTGTCAAGATGGTTACTTAGTGTACTTGGTTTTTCTGTTGGTTTATGATGTTGTTGTAATCAAACTATTTCTCCGCTGCAATAAATGTTGTTTTGAAAATTTTCAAGTATCAATATATGTATCTGTCTTGTTATATTCTGTTCTACTCACCAATAATACTCCATGAAAGCTAATGCATTCCCTTTGAGAGTGACACTAATGGACGTGGAGAGTTACAAATATTATCTCATGTCAATGATATAAATTTGGGTTAATTTGGATTAAGTTTGCTAATCCCAAAATTTAAGGGATTAAAGGGAAAACTACGGATTTGGGTATGTTTGATCCTAAATAGCACATGTCATTGATATTTTAATGTTTTGGTTGATTCCATATGCTGTTGCTATTGTTTGGTATGATCAACGATTGCGTAGTAAAGTTAGAATGATCGAAAAGGCCATCGAGAGGCGAAAAATGGTTTGTTGGAAAATGGTGCAGGCTATGGGTCAAGGACCGACCCATAATAACCGACCGAACCAATAATGATGTTCGACTAAGCCATGGTGTTCGACTGACCCAAATATGCATGTTCGACCGACCCAAATATGCATGTCCGGCCGACCCAAATATGCATGTTTGACCGACCAGGGATGCAATGTTCGACCGACCAAGGTTGCATTATTCGACCGACCAGGGTTGCAATGTTTGACCGACCCTATGGAAGATCAATTCTAATCCGACCAATACCCGAGATGTAAAGGAAGTTCAGATGAGAAGTGATGGCTCAAGATCAAGGTAGGGATCGATGGGTTAACTTATAAAGTTGGGCTTTGCTGCAGGACGTATGCAAAGGTGTTATCGATATCTATAACTTTAGTTCACTATTGAGAGGGGGGCATTGACTATGGACCAGTGTGGTGGGGTTAGAGGTTGTATGGAGTTGAACTCCATCAGGGCCTCCAAGGGTAAAGTGGTCATAGTGATAGTTGGACGGAGTGAGGCTCCGTCATGGTCCTAATAGTTCTGGTGGTCAAAGTGGCGGATATCGTATGCTTTACGCACTGAGTGATAGATGTAAGGATGATTGCTATGTTTAATGTTTGCTATCACCATGACATGCACACTCCCATTTTTACACTTTATGTTAGTGTTGCTTTAGAGTACTGTACATCTTGTTGTGCTAACTCGTTGGTTGCAGGTCCAGGTTCAGGTTTGATTATTTCTACTTGTTATCGCTTTATTTTGCTGTTATCACTCATACCGGACTTTTGTCTGATCCAGAGTTTTATGTCTCTTCTTATTACTCCAGGAGCTCCTAAATGAGCAGACTAGAGACAAATTAGGTGGTTATGCACGACTAACTGTCCGGAGACGAGCATGAGGCTTCCACATACTATTTACATATATTCTCCTTGTGTTGTTGCTTGTCACTACTTTAGGCATTAGTAGTGTACCTTTTCTATTTTGCTTTAGAGACAGTATTTTGAAGTTGTAATAATGGTTTGGATCATAAACTATATTTTGGATTCCGTTACTCTGATGGATATGGTTTAGTTTTCAGCTTATGCAATATTTCGCCCGTTTTATATCAAGTTATGTTACTATTATATTTTATTCCATGCGCTGTGAGATATACTACAGGTTCTCAATGACTCATAGTTTCAAATCCCTTTCTTTTGACGACCGTCCCGTGCTAGTTGGACATTGGCACAATGCATTTCGTTGAAATGTCGACTGGAGCGGGGCGGGCCGTCACACTTGGTATTAGAGCCTAGGTTTCATAGTTTAACCTATGGGAAGACATCAGGAAAATATAGTATACGTATATGAGAGCGTGTATTTCTGATATTTTGGTTTTCAAAGGCAATATATTTGTACTATTAGTATATCTAAGGATGAAATCGCACTGCACTGGCACTCCTAAGAAAAAAGGCTAATCGTTTTCTCTTTACATATTAAGCGATTAACCAGAATACGAGGAGTACCGGTTCAGGGGCCAACAGTGAGAATGTCCCTGATATGATCAGGATGATGTTTACTGCCTTCATACGAGAATGCTTAGGGATGCTCAGGGAGCAGTTCCTGATGCTGCTAATGGTGGTGATACAGTAGTGCAGGCGCCAAGAGCCGATTTCGCCAAGCTCAGCATGGATTATACTAATCTTGGTGGAAAGCCGTTCCATAGAACAGAATCAGCTACGGATGTTCAAGATTGGCTTGATAGTTGTGAGCGCATCTTCGAGGATTTGGGAATCGATTATGCAATGAATAGAAAGCTAGCATCGCGTCAACTTCAAGGATGGGCTATGAATTAGTGGAATGCCATTAAAGCGGCTACTCCCGAGGATCAAGTTACTTGGAATAAGTTTAAGACTTGCTTCAGTGACAAGTTTATTCCAGCTGCTCAGAAATTAGAATTGTTTAGGAAATTTTTGGAGCTTAAGTAGAATGGTAGGTCAGTCTCGGAGTATATTGCTGAATTCGATAACTTATTGAAGTATGGATTATCTCTTATCGATACTACTGAGAAGAAAAATGAGAAGTTCATAACTAGCATAGATGAGTACATGGGGGAAAGACTTATAAACCACATCAATGAGACATTTGAATCTATTGTGGGGAAAGGCATTGATATCAGAGAGCCTCTACCCTAAGTCAAAGACCGAGGTTGCTATTGCATCTGCAGGAGAGCCGAAGTCGCAGGCAAGCGGTGAAGGCAAGAAGAATTTCCAGAACAAGAGCAAAAAGAATCAAACCAAAGATGGTTAGAAAAAGAAGGATAAGAAAGATATTGAGTGCTATAGCTGTGGCAAGAAGGGCCACTATGCCATATTTTGTCGAGCAAAGACAACAGGCAGGAAGTGGTTCAATTGCGGCCAAGTGGGACATCATATGGATAAATGTCCACAACCCCTAAAAGAGAAGCAGATAGTGAAAGCATTTGCTATCAATACTGTTCTTTCTTCGTCGAAATCTCCAACTGCGGCGGAGAAAGGAAAGGGTGTCGTCATTCAAGGTATGCTTTCCATTTATGATGTTCGTGTTCGAGTATTGTTTGATACCGGGGCATCCCATTCCTTCATTTCTAGTGACCTGGTAGATAGTTTGGAATTGGAACCCGAGATTGTCGATAAACCTTTAGTTGTGACGAACCCAATCGGTAGTTCTACTAGCCTTAGTATGATTTATCGTAATTTGGTCTTATTGAGTCATGGATGCATGTTTGTTTGTGATTGCTTTGTTTTGCGCTTTACTAGGTTTGGCATTATTTTGGGAGTCCATTAGCTCCAAAGGTATGGGGTGGTGGTAGACTGTGAGGGGTCTTCGGAGACCGTTAGAGAGGATGAGGGGCGGAGGGTGGTATTAGGTGGCTTGCCTAGTGAAGGGGTGATGGATAGTTTTCTAAATTCCCTTGATATTCCGCATGATGAGTTGTCAGATGTGCCTATTGCTGGCGAGTATTCGGACATCTTTGGGGAAGTGACCGAACTTCCACCACACCTGAGAAATCGAGTTTTGTATTGATTTAGTGAAAGATGCCAGGCCTATAGTGATGCCTCTTTGTCATATGGCGCCAAGGGAGCAGTGAGAGATCGGGGTGCAAGTAAGCGATCTTTTGAAGAAGGGATTTATCCAAAGAAGTGTTTCCGAATAGGGAGCACCAGTTGTGTTTTCTACCAATGCCGATGGTTTCCTTCGATTATGTGTGGACTACCGCGAGTTGAATAAGGTGACAAGGAAGAATAATTATCCTCTTCCGCGGATAGACAATTTGTTTGATCAATTGAATGGAGCGAGAGTGTTCTCCTAGTTAGATCTCGCGACATGTTTTCATTAGCTCCGAGTACCAGTTGAAAGTATACATAAAACGACATTTCGGACGCCGTCTGGATTCTATGAATGGTTGGTTATGCCATTCGGGTTAACCAATGCACCTACATATTTTGTAGATCTTATGAATGGGGTTTTTAGAGAACAATTAAATCAGTTTGTTCTTGTGTTCGTGGATGATATCTTCATTTACTTGAGGACAGCGGAAGAACACAATGAACATTTGAGGACAGTGATGAGGAGTTAAGGAAACACCAAGTGAAAGCGAAATTTTCTAAATGTCACTTCTGGAGGAGGGAAGTGAGGTTCTTGGGCCATGTTGTTTTTGAAAATGGTATTGTCGTGGATCTTGTGAAATTGGATACGGTGCAAGATTGGTCTACGCCCAAGAATGCAACAGACGTGAGAAGTTTCTTGGGGTTAGCTGGATATCATTGTAAGTTCATTCAAGACTTCTCCAAGATAGCGACACCATTAACTCAGTTGACCAAGAAGAATCAAGCTTTCGCCTGGGATGAAAGGTGTGAGAATGCATTCAAGAGTCTAAAGGAAAAGTTGAAGTGTGCATCAGTGTTAGTTATTCCAAAGGGGAACGATGAGATGACGGTATACATGGATGCCTGTGGTACCGGACTAGATGTTGTACTTATGTAGGGATGTAGGATTGTAGCTTACTCTAGTTGGCAACTGAAACCACATGAGAAAAGATATCCGACCCATGATTTGGAATTGGCAGTGATCGTGTTCATGTTGAAGATGTGGAGACATTATCTCTTGGGAGAAAGATTCAAGTTGTTTACCAATCATAAGCCGTTAAAGTATCTTTTCTCTCAAAAGAATTTAAATCCTCGTCAGTAGAGATGGTTAGAGTTCTTGGCTTCATATGATTTCAATATCGCATACACACACGGGAAGGGCAATGCAGTAGCAGATGCATTAAGTAGGAGACATGCTAGTTTGGGTGCTATGTTTCTGGAATGGGAGCAACTGGAGTATATCATGGGATATGATTTCAGACCTAAATGTGAATTGGATCCAGAGATGTTAGCAAGTTTGACGATTAGACCGACTTTGATTGAGTGGATCGGTTCCAGTCAGAGAGACAATCCTAACCTTTTGGAAATCATCTCCAAGGAAGATTCGACGGTGAGGAGATGAACAAGTATGGACTTGATCGAGAAGGATAGCTCCGAAAGAATGGGAGACTAGTTGTACCAATGTTAATGGATTGGGAGATGAAGTGCTTAGATAATGTCATCACTTGAAACTGGCTATACATCCCGGTGGTAAGAAAATGTATCGAGACATGAAGCAGGCCTACCACAGCGAAGGGATGAAGAGAGAAGTTGGGAAGTTTATATCCAAGTGCATGAACTGCCAGCTAGTCAAAGCCGAGCAAAAGAAGCCAAGTGGTTTGTTACAACCATTGGATATTCCCAAATGGAAATGGGAACAAGTCTCAATGGATTTCATCGATGGTTTACCAGGGACTAGATCGAGCCATGATAGTATTTGGGTGATTGTGGACCAATTGACCAAAAGTGCAAGGTTTATACCGTCAAGTCGAATAGAACGACAACTAAATTAGCGGAATTGTATATGAAGTGGGTAGTGAGATTTCATGGAGTACCTAAAGGTATTGTGAGTGACCCAGATCCATTATTTACTAGTGGGTTTTGGAAGAGCTTACAAGAGGCTTTAGGGTCAGAATTACATCTCAGTACCGCATACCATCCTCAAACCGACGGTCAAATAGGGAGGGTGAATCATGTATTAGAGGATCTCTTGAGAGCTTGTATAATGGATTTTGGAGGTTCATGGGATGACCATTTGCATTTAGTTGAATTCGCATATAATAATAGTTACTAGTCTAGTATTGGTATGGCTCCATTTGAAGGTTAGTATGGAAGACCGTGCAACTCACCATCATGATGGTTGTAAACTGGTGAGAAGTTTGTGCTTGGGCCAGATGTAATAAGAGAAACTTCTGAAAAGATCAAGTTTATTCAACTGCGAATGAAGGCTGCCCAAGATAGGCAGAAGAGTTATAATGATTAAAGATGAAGAGATTTGAAATTCTCCGTTGGCAACTTGGTATTCATCAAGGTTTCTCCGTTGAAGAGCGTGATTTAGTTTGGTAGGACAGGTAAGTTGGTACCAAGGTTTTTTGGTCCATTTCCAGTTCTCGAACAAGTTGGAAATTTAGCGTATAAAGTTCGACTGCCTAAAAAGATGGCGGGAGTTCACGAGGTATTTCATGTTTCCCAGTTAAAGAAGTTTGTGCATGATTCTGATATGACTATTTCACCAGATCAATTGGATGATATCGAGGTAGAACCCCAGGCAGTTGGAAACCGCAGACCGATTCGTATTGTTGAACATGATACGAAGCAACCTCGAAGGAAGACGGTGAAACTGGTTAAAGTCTAGCGGGGTGTTAATGAGGATGATTGTACTTAGGAAACCGAAGAGAGGATAAGGAAGTCATGTCCAGAGCTCTTTACTTGGTATCACGATATAGTTATTCCCTTGTTAGTAAACCGCATGCTAGGATAGACGTGTTGTATTGTTATGTTTGAGTGTTTTTTGTAAATGGTCGATAGGCATGTAGGGGAACCATTGTATGTTTTCTTAGTAAGGGAATTTCGGGGACGATATTTCTTAAAAGAGGGGAGGGGAGTGTAGCGACCTGCATTCTACGTAACGGAGGATCATAGAATATTTATTTCATTTTAATACGAAGTCATATGGTCGTGTAACTTTTGGAAACGACTATTGGGGTCATTTCCAACATTCATGATTTTTGCTGAATTTTAAATGATCGTTTTTCCCTTGGCGAATCTTGTTTTTCCTATAACTTTTTAGGAGTTTTGACCTGAAACCACTTCCATTGGATTTGGATGATGGTTTACCTCTCCATAGAGCGGTCGTATTAATCAAATGGACTTACCGTGTAGGAGATATGGCTGAAATAAGGTTTGGAAGATGAACAATAGCTTAATCGGGCTTAATAGGGTGATTAGCAGATAGGCCCGGGATTAGGTTTATGGTAAGGCTGAAAGGAGTTAGAGAATGATTCTATTTCATTTCTCTTGCCTCCACAAACATTTCTCTAACCCCAGTAATGTCCTCCATCTTCCAAATCTCTCTTTAATCACTTTCTATCACATATTAGCCAAATCGACATCAAATCAAGTTGGATTAGCATCAAAATCGAGGTAGAGCTGCTGCACTACATAGGAATCCAAGCCAAATCAGTTAGAATTTCAGATCTATCATTCATTTGTGGCTAAAGTGAGTGGTTATCATGTTTATTCATTAATTATGGCTAATTAGGGGTGATTAGTGGTAATTAGCGAAACTATGATTCAGAAAAATATGTAAAATTATATAAGAATTCTAAAATATTATCTTATGTCACTGATATGAATTTAGGTTAATTTGGATTAAGTTTGCTAATCCCAGAATTTAGGGGATTAAAGGGAAAACTATGGATTTGGGTTTGTTTGATCCTAAATAACACATGTCATTGATGTTTTAATGTTTTTGTTTAATTCCATATGTTGTTTCTACTATTTGGTATGATCTGCGATTGTGTAGTAAAGTTAGAATGGTCGAAAGCGCCGTCGAGAGGCGAAAAATGGTTTATTGGAAAATGGTGCAGGCTATGGGTCGAGCGACCGATCCATAATACCCGACCGACCCAATAATGATGTTCGACCGACAGAAATATGCATGTTCGACCGACCCAAATATGCATGTCCGACCAACCCAAATATGCATGTTCGACCGACCAGGGAAGCAATGTTCGACCGACCAAGGTTGCAATGTTCGACCGACCAGGATTGCAATGTTCGATCGACCCTATGGAAGATCAATTCCAACCCGACCAAAACCCGAGATGCATAGGAAGTTCAGATGAGAAGTGATGGCTCAAGATCCAAATGGCGATCGACGGGTTAACTTCTAAAGTTGGGCTTTGCTGCGGGACGTGTGCGAAGGGGTTATCGATATCTATAACTTTGGTTCACTATTGAGAGGGGGGCATTGATTACGGACCAGTGCGGTGGGGTCAGATGTTGTATGGCGTCGAACTCCATCAGGGCCTCCAAGGTTAAAGTGGTCGTAGTGACAGTTGGACGGGGTGGGACTCCGTCATGGCCCCAATAGTAGGTGATCAAAGTGGTGGATATCATATGCTTTACGCACCGAGTGAGAGATGTAAGGACGATTTTTATGTTTGATGTTTGCTATCACCATGACATGCACACTCCCATTTTTATACTTTATGTTAGTGTTACCTTAGAGTACTGTACATCTTGTTGTGCTAACTCTTTGGTTGCAGGTCCAGGTTCGAGTATGATTATTTATACCTGTTATTGCTTTATTTTGCTACTATCGCTCATACTAGACTTTTGTCTGAACTAGAGTTTTATGTCTCTTCTTATTACTCTGGGTGCACCTAAACGAGCATACTAGAGACAGGTTAGGTGGCTATGCACGAGTAACTGTCCGAAGAGGAGTAGGAGGCTTCCACGTATTATTTACATATATTCTCCTTGTGTTGTTGTTGGTTACTACTTTGGGCATTAGTAGTGCATCTTTTCTATTTTGATTTAGAGACAGTATTTTGAAGTTGTAATAATGGTTTGGATCATAAGCTGTATTTTGGATTCCGCTACGCTAATGGATATGGTTTAGTTTTCAGCTTATGCACTGTCTCGCCTGTTTTATATCAAGTTATGTTACTATTATATTTTTTTTCCATGTGCTGTGAGATATACTATTGGTTCTTGATGATTCATAGTTTCAAAATCCTTTTCTTTTGACGACCGTCCCGTGCTAGTTGGACATTGGCACAACGCATTTCGTAGAAATGTCGGCTGGTTCGGGGCGGACGTCACATAATACCTGTCCTACAATAAAATATTAAAAGGATAGAGTAGACAACAGACTGATAAATGAAAGAAAAGTGTTGGGTTCTTCCAAGTGAGAACATCATCATTTTTTAATAGGCATAACTATTTTAATCAACTATATTTTGAACTAGTAAATCAGAAAGGTGAGTTTTACTCATTCGCTCCAATCGCTTTCGTATTTGGATTTCGTTGAACTTCGAACGACATTCAAAATTCATTAGTATTTTCTATAACTCCAGATTCCATCAAATGAATATCATAACGAAGCCACCATCGATATGAGTGCAATGGCCAAAATTATACCTCAATCTAACCTCAACAACATTAATGTAAAAGTGGATAAAAGTTACTATATTACACTCAATAAATCATGAAGTACATACCATTGTTTCCAAAACCACTATTTTCAAATATCTTACCCTAATGGTCCTCGCTATTTGAATCCAAATCAGAATTGCTCGTCTAAACGATCATAAAATAAATTCCATCAGTTTAAAGAGAAAAAAATGGATCATATGCGTCAAACAATTATTATTTGTTAGAGAATGGAATTTTGATGACGACAACCTTGTTTCAATTAATAACATTATTGATTATAAAATATATACTAACATCGTTGTCCAGAATATACATATGTATGTTGACGATATTTTTCGTCAATACCTAAAATGGGTCAACTGGGGCAAATCTAAAGGAAAAGTAGGCGGTTTGGCTATTTTTGGGTTAAATCGGATCACCACTGTAGATATCGAAGTCTGGAGGAGTGGGATCGCTAAGGACTACCAGAATGGATCTAAACTCAGAGAAGGAGATATATCCTCCTATTCAAGGACATATTGAGATGGGAATCCATGCTTATCTGGAAAATGAACTGTAAACTACAACAGTGATGATTGGAAATGATAATATAAACTTACAGAGTAATTTTCTATAAAAAGATTCCTTTTTATTAAACTTTCATTCGGAGTACATCAATGTAATACGAGAAATTCTCTGGTTAATCTAAGCGCTAAGCTTCTTTGAAGAGTTCTAGTATGAAGAAAATCGATCCTTCAAAATGTGACCCGTGGGCTCTTATTTATAGTGGTTCTGGGCTCCTTCCGCTATTGGGGTATTAGGCCTGTGGGGGCCATTGCCGATCTCTTTTTCCTTGGTTTTGGGCGCTCGGCTTCCGGCCATCTTTGGAGTATTAGATATGGTCTTCGGATGGTATTTGAACTCCTGGGTAATAGCTCCTGAATGTAGGCTCTCTGACGTAAGCTTTAGGATGTAGGCCTTCGACTTTATCGTGAATACTTAGATGGGCCTGCCCTCATGATGTATGTTGATAACTGCCGGTTCAAAACTGCTGTGGGTTTTGGTACTAGGTAAATTAGTACGGGTAGCCTGTATCTCTGCTTGGGTCCCAGTTAGCCTTTTGGAGGAGCTTTTGCGGTAGCCTAGATTCCCGGAGGGTGTCTTCTGGTGACAATTCTGTTATTTGTGAATGCGACCTTTTGGTATTCGCACGACAGATGCTCCAGAAGCTGGTTCTGGATGATCCTTGCGTTCTCTTGGTTTAGTACCTTTGATGCCAACGTCTTCAGGTGTATCGGTATTTATGCAGGTCATTACCGAAGATTCCTTTGGGCTTCATTTGACGGGTTTATTGCTTTTGTCCTTCTTGGTTCCGGATTAGAATGATTTTTGCCATAGAGTCTTCTGTCGGGTTAACAATGTTAGGGGGATCTTGTCGGATTGACCGTGGCGGTTAGACCCCGCCGGTTATATCCTGTAGCTTTTACCATCTTTCCTTCTAGGCAGGTTTCGGTTGATGTAGCTTTCAGATCATTCGATACCTCTGCACCACCAACTCGTTCCACTGTTAATTTTGGTAGTAACATTTGCCCCCTAGTGAAGGGGTATTTTCGACTTTCCAAGTCAAACCCTTTGTCTTTTTCGAAGTTTCATATTTGAGTCTCTTGATCTTCCTTGACCAGGGAATGTTGATTGGCCTTTGTTTGTACGGTGAGGATTTGGGTAGATTTCTTTGCACAATTACCACATCTTCTTCTTCATTTTTTACCTGCAACATTAATTTCTCGAACCAGATTATTTGTTCATTGAGGACTTGAAGCTTATTGTGGGAATCTTATTGCCTAAACCTCCGGTAAATATCTCTGTTTTGATTCTTAATCTAGGAGTTAAATTGTTTTACCAAATTGCTAGGGTTTTGCATGTTGGATACAAATTGTTCGAATGTTAATAACCTAGGGGGTGATTCAGGGCAATCTGCTCATATGTCTTTTTCCTCAAATATTAATTTTATGGTTTGAGACACGCAATCTACGCAAAAGAATCTATTCTCTCAATTAAAACTGGAAGGGTTCTTAGAGTTGTCCTAACATTCATTATTCGTACTATCCATTGTTAATAGGTTTATATGTTATCATTTCTGAATGTTCTAATAAGTGGGATATGAACTTTACATGTTTGCGAAATTATATCACCTGGCAGCACTATGTCTAATAAAAGGAGTTTCGGTCTATCATCCTTTAATGCTTATGATCTTTCTCGGAGGAGTAAGTCTCTTATCTTGAAGAAGTCGTTTATTACTTCTCAAGATGAAGTTAACTCCATTCTTGCCAGCTTTGGGATGGACAATATGCAGGCTATTCCCGCTACCTATCATGATGACATCATGCATCCTCCGGAAGGATATTTCGCCTACTCAACTGCACATATCTGGCATGGAGGCTTCTTTCTGTTTCCTTCCTTTGTGTTTCAACTTCTACGGGATTTGGAGAATGCGCCCATTCAACTTTTACCAAGCACTTACATACTACTCTTATGTCTGGAAGTACTTGTTCTTGAATCGGGTTAGGCTTCTCTTACTTCGAACCTCGTTCGACACCTGATGCGTTTTTCAAGAGGTGTTGACTTCCCTATATTCCATGCTATCCACTTGTGGAAAATTGTCAACGATGGTGTGGGTAAGGCCATATGCTTGGAAGATCAATTTTTCAACATCAAATGTGATGTCAGTGTTTCAGGCCAGTTTGCTAATTGTGGTGAGTCCTCTTAATTCTTTGCGAGTGGCTATTTTCCCCATATGTGACTTATCTTTAATCGCTTTCTTCTTGATTTTTGCTTGTAAGAGAGTGTCTTTAACTGAAAGAGAATCCTGTGCATCTGAGCTCATTTTGAGGCTACTCGGAAAGTCACCGGATAGATCCACTTTATTAACCAAGGACAAGTTGTGTTTATTTAACCTCCTCCCTAGCGGACAGAAGGTCATGGGGCATCCACCAAGCGTTTATTATTAGGTTCAGAAGTATTTCCTCCGTCGACTTCTTTATTTCCAAGTATGTTTTGTTGACTCGATAGTTCCTTTATTGAGGTCCCTTTGACGCCAAAGTCCTGCGTTTTTGAACCTTTCTTTGGCCCTTTGTTTGACTAGGGGTTTCAGCTTCGGGAGCCTCTACTCTTACTAATGCTTTGAATCGATCTACTGCTACCACTGTTAAGAGGTTGGCCAGATTACCTATCGATCTGCCAGCTAAGAGACTAAATCTCGGTATTCCTTCCTCTGTGATCTCCTGGAGTGCTTCCGACAGGGAAACAGGAAGTGGTGTTTTCCCATAATCCCCTCCAAGTACATTTGGAGCGAGTGCAGGTGTCACACCACATTCTCCCGTTTCTCTGCCCGCTGAGCCTTCGAGGCTCCTTGATTCTCCAACAAGTTTTATTGATCTTGTGAAACTCGTTCTTTCTGGACCTGAACTTTTTGATATCTCGTTACCTTCCACTTCTTCCGACAGGGTGGACTTCTACCATCATTTGATATCCCGACAGCTTAAGGTACAACATTCTCTTTTTACTTTGGGCTTTCCATTTTTTGCAACTATACACTGAATGCTTCTAATTTATCAGATTATCAAGGAATGGCATTAGTCTAAGCCCACCCCTTCTTCCTCTGTTATTGAAATCACTCAGCTTCGAGAGGTGAACGCAGCCTTGAGCGACGAGTGTGAGAGGTTGAAAGCTTCCTTGAAACATGCCGAGTCTGCTTTAGAGAGGGAGAGGTAGGCTAAGAACATAACGCCTGACAAGGTGTCAGCCTTAGAGCACCAGATAGTAGAGGACATGGTTACTCACACTGATGAGCTTCGGAAGAAGGATGAGAAGCTTTCTCGCGTTGCCCAGGTAATCTATGCAGCCGAGGATAGGATCTTTAATTTCATGCGAGTCCACCTTCCACAGATTAAGTCCGACTGTTATGAAGATGCCTTATTTCGCCTTCTTTCCGATAACTCGTAAAGTCTTCCTGAACTCCGAACCACCAAGGTTCCTCCCTTCAACTAGGATCGGGTTATGGAAAGGATTAACTTGGGTGAAGGAGTCGAGGTACCATGGAGGAATGAGCCTAAAATCGAGGACCTTTTATATATTGATCGTCATCCAAGTGATTTAAGCGAGGAAGGGGAGGCTCTCGTTTCAATTGGTAACAATAGGGAAAATAGTGGTAACAGTTCCAGAGACAGTGGGCGCCAAGATAAGCATTTCGTTCACCACTTTGAGTCGCCATTTCTTAAAGAAGGCGTCCCCTCCGATCTTTCGGGATGGAAGAAAGCTGTCGGTCGAGAAGTTCCTTCCCTTCGGGTATAGTTCCCACCCTGGACGTGTTTTCTCTTTTCCTGAATATTTGGCTTCAAATATTCTCCTGTCATTACAATAGACAAAAGAAAAACTATTTCCTTCCTTAAGCAGAGTTAGGTAACAAAACAGAAGAATCCAAACCGTTTTATGTAGGGTAGGTGGCACACTTGTAGACTTAATTTCGCAACCTATGTAATGTTTGTATGGGGTTCCCCTTCATTATACGTAAAGCCTAATATGATTTCTTGCATCATGACATAATTCTATTTATTATGAGGATCCACGTATGATATATAGACTAAGAAAGGAGCTTCGAACGATGCCTATTTACGCTTTCAGGGAAAAGCTTTTTCTCGAGGGACTTAAGTGCGTTTACACTGCATTTCCTCATCTCTCCTTTAACCTTCTGAGAGGGGATCGTGAGGCTATGTTAAAGAGTTTTAGGATTAAACATGCTGAGGCGCTATGTAGACACTAAATGTACGAAGAATTGATCCTTTTATAATTCGCCTTTCTGTCTATATGTCGTAATAGGTTGGTTTCGGGTTTAACTCGTGCAGAGATGTATAAGGAAGGGGGTATTATTCATGTAAATTGAGAAGAAAATAAAATTTTAATTACTTTTGTGTATGTCTTTGGGCAGGTTGACCAACGCGAGATTCCTCCATCCCGGGGCGGAGCATCGCCGACGAGAGAGATTCTCCCTATGTCCCATGAAAGGAAGATCTTACATCAAAATTCATCCATCAAACATATAACTGAGAGGATGAACGCTTTGAAAGGACAGCTAGAAGAGAGGGATAAGACTATACTTGGATTGAGGGCATACATAAAGTCTACGCCCTTTATCAAGTTTGAAGACGAATTGAGGCATCTACGTCAATGTAGTGCTGATTTAGAAGTTGATTTGAACAACGCCACTACAAAATGTGAGACGTGGGTATATTGTTTCAAGAATATTTTTATTATGATGGGATCTTCATCTTCTGGGGTTGCGACCTCTTGCGAGACCCCTACTAGTCAGAAGTTTTATTATTTGAATAACCCTCCCCCCAGGGCTAAAGGAATCATCTGTTTCTGAATGGTGCAAAAGAGTGGTAGCCGAGATGAAAAGGACTTATAATACTAAGCTGATTAATGATTCCCGTGATCTTGTCATAGGTTACGCTAACCAAATTAGACACTTGCAAGAAGAAAGGCATAATTTGCGTATGGACGTTTTAGAATTGGAAAAGGAAAATAAGTCTCTCAGGGCAATGTGTAAGGCTTATAACAGAGCTTTGAAACTTCAAATTAAACCTTCCGATCATTTAGACTAAACGAGCAGGATGTTACGAAGCCCTAACAAATTACTAGGCATTACACTTCATCATGCCATTGACCCTCCTTTGCCTGTGGATGGAGAGGACCTAGATATTCAATAATATTCTGTAATGGTGACATATAATTATACCCATAATCAGGGTATTGAGAATGTAACTATTTGGTGATGAATTAGTGTATTGACAATGTCTATTATGTAAATAACTACCGATACAAAATATGGGTAATGATTGCTTGCATAATGAATGATTAAGAAGTTTACCTTGGTAAGATAAGAGACAACCTTTTTTATTCGGACTTGTTTTTGATAATGACCTTCCCATCAACTTTCCAAACTTTGTTTTGTGGCCCTTTTCTTGTGAGTACATCTAAGGTTGCTTCAATTTGAGATAATTATTTCGACGATCTTCTATTGGTAAATTCTCATCTTTTAGATCCATTTCAATTAAGGATTATTCAGATTTAGGTATCGGTATAAGGTCAACAGTCCTCTTCTGGTATTTGATGTAAAACAAATAATCCCAAATTTGGATATAACATAGAGGACCCAAATTAATCCTTGTTCACGTAATTCCAGATTGGGTATTGGGAGTTCGCTTCCGGTATTAATAGAAGTCCCCGTCCAATACTCATTCAGGTAATTATGTACTGATGACCGAAAATCCTTTTCTGGAATTTGTGAAGAGCCGACTCATCCAGATTTGGGTATTAAAGTTTGGAGACCGGAAGCCCTTCCAAAATTTGATAAAGAACCGAATCACCCTAGATCCAGGTGTTAATATTTAGAAGACTGGAAACCTCTTCGGTATTTGCGAAGAGTCGAATCGACCCAGATCAGGCATTAATATATAAAAGACCGAAACCCCCTCCGGTGTTTACGAAGAGCTGAATCGATCCTGATTTGGGCATTAACATATAGAAGACCGGAACCCCCTCCGGTATTTGATAAGAGTCGAATCGACCTACATTGGGCATTAATATGTAGAAGACCGGAATCCCCTCCTTTATTTATTGGTTCGGCATCCCCTTTGGATTTGATTTGTGAAGCAGAGGTTGTATGTACTTTCTGATCCACTCCTTGGGCTTTTTGGTGTCAAAGCACAGGATGTACGTGATTTGTTAGCCACTCTCTGGGCCTGTGCGTCCGGTGCACTTGGCTAGCTTATCCCCAAGCAGGGCCCAAGGACTTACCCGACCTCCCTCTAGGAGGCGCCTTATCCTAACCATCGTAGGCGATGATAAGGTCTTAGAAACTTAGATATGGCCATTGTAGGTACAGAACTAAGGTTTACTCTTTTGATACTCTATACAAACAATCGTAGGCATGGATAAAGGCTCACACGCCACCCCCCTCGAGGGGTTCCCTATCCAGATCATCGTAGGCGATGATAGGGGTTCGTGTTCCCTTCTGCGAGTAATGCAGAACATAAGCAGATGTAGGACGTGCTTAGTTCTAGCAGAGGCAGGGTGTACTCTTATACGAGCGGAGGCAGGGCGTGCTAATTTTAGATGCACCGCCACGACCATTTCCTGTGTGAAACGGAGGCTTACGCTTTTGATGCTTTAACCCTGCTCCCTCTAATTTGGGCATGGAAAAAGACTAACACACCATCCCCCTCCGGGGGATGCCTTTCCCGGACTAATTTGGTGCTGACAAGGGTTTTTCTTCTCTTTTATCCATTTGTGAGTTGACCCTTCCTTGGTCATTTTATTTATGGGGTTTCCCTTCTTCGCAACCGGGCGAATGATTTTTCCATTACTAGTTCTAGAAGGTTTCAAAGGCGTGACCTCCTACGCTTTTTTACCTATCTTTGTAATTTCCCTTGGTTTAAGAACTTGATGATCATTCCCTCTAAATTTTGCAGTGGTTTGTTTCGTGTCCGTTTACCATATAGTAGTAGCAATACGACCCTTCTCTCATAGCTTTGTACTTGGGTTTCTTCTTTAGTGATGGCCAAAAGTTCAACTCATGTCTAGCCAGGAAATAAATACCCTCAATCGATATGGTGAGCTTACAACCCTTTACCTTGACTCGAAAATTTTCTTTTGCTGCTGCATTTTGGCCTTTTTATTACTCAATTATGTCATTCCTTCTTTATCTCTACACTTCTTTTTTACTGCCTTTCGACATGGGGGTATATCTCTTTCAGACTTTTTATTGGCCAGAGGAATGGAAGTTTTCTCAGCGCTTTGTTCGAATATAGTTCCTCTAGCCTTTGTGAGGATGGCTTCTTTGGCAAGGAGAAAGGAGTTATATCTCTCCGTCGAGGACTGGTAAAGGGAAAAAATTGGAGTTGGTCCTACGTTGAAGGGGTTAACGCTCCATTGTTCAGGGTCATAGGGTTCTACATCCTTCTCTTTCTCTTAGACATGGAGGGTTTCTAATTTGAACCTTTCGATCGCCCATGTCTCGTCAATGCCTGTCCCAACCATGGGAAATCCATTAGCAACTAGTAGAGATTTTTTGTCCATAATGTTCACCTCCTCAAGGTTTTGTCCAATCTAGGACGGAAGAATACAGGTGGGTATGTGGAAAGGGTAACCATAAGGTCGGAGGTTCATGCCCTCCTTCTAGCGGCAAAATGTTAACGATATTTTTCGTCAACACCGAAAATGGGTCAATTGGGCCAGATCTAAAGGAAAAATAAGCGGTTCGGCTATTTTGGGGTTAAATTGGATCACCACCATAGATATCGCAGTCTGGAGGAGTAGGATCACTGAGGACTGCCAGAATGGATCTAAACTTTGAGAAGGAGATATATGCTCCTATTCGAGGACATATTGAGACAGGAATCCTATTAGGGAATGCAGAATGGATCGTTAAGGCAAAACAAACACTAAAGGGGAGGGAAGTGAATTATGTTTGTGAGAATTTAAACAAAATCTAAAACTTATTTAAACTACGGGATGAATCAAACACCACAAACACAATCGCAGACACAGATTCAACCACAGATACAAAATAAACAGAAATAAAGATGCAGAAAACAAAAGAACACACTAGATTTTATACTGGTTCAAATTGCTCCTACGTCCAGTCCCACACAATGCTGGATTGCGTAGAGTTTTGTTATTATTCCAATAGTCAAGTACAAACTCCTTGATTTCACGGCTACAAGGGATACCACCGATTACTACTTCCCTGATTTCTCGGCTACAAGGAAACACCGGTTCCTACTTCCTTGATTTCTCGGCTACAATGAAACACTGATTCCTACTTCTTTGATTTCTCGTCTACAAGGATACACCGATTCCTCTTTTACTGAACCCAAACAATTACAAACAGCCCTACAACTCTTCAATAGCACCTGATTTAGAGAGAGATGAGAAGAGAGTGTAGAGAGAAGTTTTATCAAAAAAAGAATTGAATTCGGTAAAATATAAGTGTAGAAATCATAAAACTGATTAAGAATGATTATATAATGAAAGAAGATGAAAGTGGAGAAGAAGATATGTTTAAAAATTCGGTTTTAACCCCTTTTTATAGTGTATTAAAGGTTGAAATGTTTCAAATAGTGAAAAGACACTTCCTTTCAAAATTGAAAAAGTGACAGTTATATGTCGACATGGTGTTTCTAGTATGTCGACATGCCCTAGTGTATTTTTGAATTTTAAAACATTTTTGAAATGTTTTGGCATAAAAATAATTCTGGAAATTCTTGAATCAAAATATAGTATTGTAAATTAATAATATAAAGTAGAAAATCATATGAAAATATAATTTTAAACTATATAAATATATTTATAAAATTATAAGGTTTAAACTATATAAATATAAAGTATAAGAAAATAAAATTTAAGTTTGAAAACAAAGAAGAATAAGAAAGGAAAAAATATAAAAGATAGAAAATAAAATGGAGAGGATTGAGGATAGAATAAAAAATCAGAATTTGAAAATTAGAATTTGAATATAAACCTGGAGTGCTATTTAGAGTCTTACAAAATCTAGACTCTATAATTATATTAATTTTGAACTCTTGAACTCTTAAATACTCATGAGTCTTGAAATTTCTCAGAACTTTGAATCTTTATTATCTTTAAAACTATACAATCTTCAGTAATAATTTCTGTATATAATTCCTGCATATATATATATATATATATATATTCTATAAAAAGAGTGTTAGTGTATACTTTATAATAAATGATAATTAAAATAAGGTTGTTGTCATCAAAACTCCATTCTCCAACAATCTCCCCCATTTTGATGATGACAACTTTAGTTTATAAAATATTATACCTGTATATACCTGTTGATGATGATCCTTCTAATACTTCCCCTATCTATAAGAATTCTATAAACTATGCCTATCTTTTATAATTTCTCCCCTTTGGCATTATCAAAAAGAAATTATAATGATACTACCCCTAAATTGTATAACTTCCAGAATATGTAACACCCCGTATTTTCTGAGAATATTAAAATAACAAATTAAAGAATAGTTTATTTGAAAAAGAGGAATGAGAAAAGAATGATGTTTAGCATTGTTCTAAGGTTTGTAAGCAAAAGACTTAGTAGCTCATTTGGTTAGAACATGTGACTTGCATACAAGAGGTACAAAGTTCGATCCCCGCCAACGCCATATTTTTGTTTTAGGGGAATAGCTAAAAAGTGGCTTAGTGTGAACACAACTCAAAAAGGGGTTTAGTGTGAAAATGGTTAATTATGAAGAAGTTATTAAGCCATGAAGTTTGTATGCATATGAGAGAAATATATATATATATAGATATATAAAAATTAATTAAATAAATATTCAAAAAAAATTCAAAACAGCGAATCGGGAGGGGGAATAGCCGAACCGCACCATTTTTGGAGTCGACCCGAGCACGGCTGAGTCGACTAGAGGTCAATCCAGGGTGTTTGGCTGCCAACCCATGGCCTAATTCGCCCTAAGGGCTGATATGGCATCTGAGTGGTCCAGATCAGTTCTAGGGTTAATCCTAAGGCCTAAATAACTTCCTACACCTATATATACACCCTAAGACCTAACCCTAATTCATAAATATTATCTATGACAACATTATGCTGACAAATTCTCTCTTAAACCCTAGCCGCCGCCTCTAAATCAAATCTCAAGTGTTCAACTTCAACTCAAATTAAAGATTAGAGCTTCCACAACAATTCAAGAAGATAAATCAGCAACACCGCAACGTTTCTACACCCATTTCAGTGCATAATTCTATTCTTTAACCACAAAAGCTGAGTACGGTGATTTTCACAATATAATGGGATTAAAAGTAACATGATGAAGTTGTAAAGAGGATTCATATGTATGTATGTAATTTAAATCTCATCCAAGTCTTCACCTTTTTGATTTGTGTCATCATATGCCTATGTTTCTATGTAAAGTTCATACCTTTTATAAGTTTATTCTTGTTGGATCTGCCCTCATGCCTCTATGCCAGTTTACATGCCCCTTTATTTCATGATGTTGTGTTAATTCCAATATTCTGTGATTTGATTCTCTCTTCTTATCCCTATTCCTTTTATTTATGGATCTAGGCTACCTACGAGCCTATGTTAAAAATACGCGCGAATGCGAATACGTGGGAACGATGGGAATATGTAAAATATGGAAAATTAGATATTATTGGATATTTTGGATAATTGGATAATATGTGAAATTGACATATTTGGGTATGAATTACGTGGAATTGATGAAATTGCCTATGATTGTAAATTTGTAATTGAGGCTAATTAATATGTAATTAGTGACAATTTGTAATAGGCAATATTACAGACATGATTATATGTTTAATTGGATATACATGACACAAAAATTGGGTATGGGTGAAATACGATTATTAATAAACCTTTGACACGCGGTTAGGCGCAATTGTGGCGTAAGACTGCCCGGAACCGCCTGACAAATCTAGCTGCCACAATTGGACATCTAATGTGACAGGTCAAAGGAATGAATTGTAGGTGCAACGGTTAATGACACGAGGTTAGACCCGGTTTGTGGCTTAAGACTGCCCGGAACCGCCCAGCAAATCCTGCGACCACAAAGCGTTCAGTCTAATGTGGGAGGTCATGCACCGTTCGTCATAAGGAATGAATTAAGGAATACTAACCATAATAAGACATGGGTATGGTTAGAGGGTTAAGTGGGGTGACATGTAAATTATGACATGTAAATATGGACTTAACCGGTATAAGATAAGACATGTAAATTATGACATGTAAGTATGGACTTAACCATAGCATGTGTAAGACATGGACATTTAAATTAAAATGGTTAAGTGGGAGAAAAACCTAGTGGGGACCAAGCACAGGTGGGAGGCTTGTGTCAGATGGGGGATCCGTTTCAACCAGTAACCCGTTTGAGTATCTTATTGGGCCCGGTACTAGGCCGAGGTAGGGGCACGCTTATTGGACTTGAATGTAAGAGGTAAAAATGTGAATAGCAGTGGCAACGCGAGTCCAATGGGTTCATGTGCGTGCATGGGTCCGGGCTAGTAGGTAAGACGTTGTTGCATCGTGTAGGTATGGCCGTGCATTTTATGTTGGTATCGGGGTTGCCACATTGGGGAGTGATACACCCCACTGTGCGGCCAGCATGGGTGCCTACGGGGTTAAGGGAGTTGATCGAATGGATAGGGTAAGGGTACCTTAGCGGTGGTAGGAGCAAGCCGGCACCAACGATAGCAGCCAGGTACAAGTAACTATCAAGTTTGTCATGTGGGTACAATTAGTGGGAAGGGATGAACCTTTAGTAAATAGAGACTAGTAGATGTGCGGTGTAATTAAGTAATGTGGTGTAACTTAGCAAAAGTGCGGTTTAACGAAATACATATTGATTGAGTTAGATAGTCCTTTGGGTGCTAGTCTGATTTTGACTTCGGTCTTCGGGGTTAGTACTTGGAGGGTTGTTCGCTTAGCCAAGGTGTAGGATTGTCTTAGTACTTAGGAACAAAATCATCTTGTCCATCCTTTTTATCTACCTTATCTATGTTACGGCCATATCATGATGCCTATTTATGTCTTGATCATTTACCTTACCTATTATTTGTTAAAATTACTGGACTCGCCATACTTTATGTCTGACTCGTTTGGTTTCCACCGCTTTTCTTTCCTTCCACCCCTCAGGTTTGCAAGGAGGGAATACTACAACTTAGTGCCGATTTCTTTCAGTTGCTTGAAAAGAGTAGATGTATCGCTTTGGACTCTCTCATCTTTATGGCTTTGCTTATGCTCAGTGGGGATTGATGCATTTATGTTATTTAAGTATTTGCTTCTTTATGTACTTTGAAGTTTTTGGAAAAGACAATTGATCCTGTTGTAATGGTTTTTGGAGACTACTTATGTAAGCTTTGTTTTGAAGTTATAATGCTATGAAATAGGTTTTATCTTCCGCTGTGTTTTATTTATTTATTCTTGTAATTTATCTATTCTATACTATTATAACGCTTCATGACATTAATGCATTCTCTTTGTGAGTGACATTAATGGCCATGGGGTGTTACATATGGTATCAGAGCTATGGTTACAAGAACAGATAAAAAGTTTTGAAAAGTGCTTTCAAAAGTATTATTTTCATAGAAAGCATTTTCAAAAACTTGTTTTAAAGAAGCTATTTTCAAGGAAAGTTTACTTTAAAGAGCATAATCCCCACAAGCCATACATCTCTCTTTCGCTTCCCTTGTTTTGAAACTCTTTCTTTTTCCTTTTAGCATGTCTGGAGCATCTACTATACCAGAGGGTGTTCATGTACCCAGTTGGTTTCGTCAATATCTCAAGGCTAGGGCTGCTGCCGCGGGTCCGGCCGACGTTCCTCCTCCTCCCCTAGCTCCAGTCATTCCTTCGCGTAGAGATGCTTTCTCCAAGATATGTAAAGACTTTCGTTCGATGGATGGAAAACATTTTAGTGGGTCTGAAACGTTCGTTGAAGCTAGAAATTGGTTGAAAGAAGTGGAGGATCTGTTTGGCATTTTCGATTTGGACGATTGTAAGAAGGTCCAATTGGCTGCTTGGTTGATGAAGGAAGAAGCTTCGTTTTGGTGGGAGGTTACTAATGGAGAGCGTGCTGTAGAGACGTGGGCAGATTTTAGGGGAAGATTTGAGTTGAAATTCCTTTCTCAAGCTGAGGTGAGTATGTACATGGAGAGGTTCTTGACATTGAAGCAGAAAAACTTGACCGTGAAGGAGTATTTGACCGAATTTAATAAGTTGGCGAGATTTGGGTTAGAGTTGGTGAATACGCCTCACAAGAAGGTCTTGAGGTTTGCAAAGGGCCTAAATGAACCGCTTCACAGTTTGGCTATGTCCCACATTCCAATGGGGGCTACGTATGAAAAGCTTGTTGATATGACATACATGCATGAAGAAGAGAAGGGTGTAAGTACTTTTAGGCCGCAAGATAAGAAGGAGGATCCAAAGAAAGCGCAATAACAAAAGAAAGGTGGTAAAGAAAAGAGGAAGTGTCACAACTATGGGATACCCGACCATTTGAAGAAAGACTGTAGGAAGAAGTAGAAGTTCACTTGTTATCATTATGGTGTTCCAGGTCATACTGCCAAGGACTGTCCTAAGAAGCAAGGGCAGAGGGCAGGTTCATGCTCTCATGGCTCCGGGGCAGGAAGAAGGTAGAAAAATTTCTGTCAAAAGTTTGATTTTCTTATTTGATCATCCTGCCCGTACTTTATTCGATTCTGGCGCATCACATTCTTTTATCTCTGCATCATTAGTAGAAACACTGCACTTAAATACTAGTCTCGTTGTGGTTTCCATTATAGTCTCAATTCCTATTTGTGGGCTGGCTCATTTATCTATGGTTTGTAAGGATTTGAGATTGTCTATCTTAGACATTAGTTTTGAATGTAATGCTTTTGTGCTTGGTTTCATGGGCTATGGGTTGATTCTAGGGATGGATTGGCTAGCCAGACATGGTGCCATCCTAGATTGTGAATGAAGGGCAGTAAAATTGTTGACTCGTAGTGGAAAGACCCTTGATATTTCTTGTGACCCTAGAGGATCAGTGATGCTTAGTTATCTTAAGTCACTTGACGCATCCAATGATGATTTACATTCTGCTCGTATAGTCCGTGAATATGTTGATGTCTTCGATGAGGTTAGGTGTCTACCCCCGAAACGTGAGATAGACTTGCGTATTTATCTTGTAGACAATGCAAAACCCGTATCTCTGCCAGTACGCCACATGGCTCCTCATGAGAGGAGGGAACTCAATAGGCAAGTAGTGGAGTTGCTTGAGAAGGGGTTCATAAGACGTAGTATATCGGAGTGCGGTGCTCCAGTAGTATTTGCCACGAAGGCGGATAGGTCCCTTAGACTTTGTGTGGGCTATAGAGAACTTAATAAGCTTACTAAGAAGAATAGGCACCCTCTGCCAAGGATTGACGATCTCTTCGATCAGTTAGTTGGCGCCTCAGTGTTTTCATAGTTGGACTTAGCCACTGGTTTCCATCAGTTGAGTGTGGCTGAGGATAGCATAAACAAGACTGCCTTTAGGACTCCAGACGGTTTCTATGAGTGGCTTGTGATGCCCTTTGGTTTGGCAAACGCCCCCACATACTTTGTTGACTTGATGAGTAGGGTGTTTAGGGAGTACCTTAATAAATTCGTGGTGGTCTTGGTGGATGACATCTTGATCTTTTCTAAGAACAAGGAAGAGCAGGCCCTACATCTTAGGGAAGTATTGGAGATCCTTCGAGCGCACAACCTTAAAGCTAAATTTTCTAAATGTCACTTTTGGAGGAAGGAAGTGCGATTCTTAGGGCACGTGGTTTCCAAAGAAGGGATAGCTGTGGATCCCGCAAAGGTGGTGGCCATCCAAGATTGGAAGGTCCCTAAAAATGCTACCGAGGTGAGGAGTTTCTTGGGGTTGGCTGGCTACTATAGGAAGTTTATCAAGGACTTCGCAAAGATATCGGCCCCATTAACACGCTTGATGAAGAAGAACCTAGTTTTCACATGGGACGTAGATTGTGATGATGCGTTCCAACATTTAAAAAGAGCTTTGACTACAGCCCCACTATTAGTGTTGCCAGATGGGAGTAAGCCATTAACTGTTTATACCGATGCTTGTGGGACAGGACTAGGCGCAGTCTTAATGCAAGTGGGGAGGGTAATAGCTTATGGAGGAAGGCAATTGAGAGTGCATGTGAAAAATTACCCTACACATGACCTAGAGTTGGCCGCTATTGTTTTTGCGCTTAAGTCTTGGCGCCATTATCTTCTTGGCGAGAAATTCAAATTGTTTACAGACCACAAATCACTAAAATACTTGTTCTCTCAGAAGTACTTGAACTTAAGGCAGCAAAGGTGGATGGAATTCTTAGTGTCCTATGATTTCGAGATAGAATATACCCCTGGCAAGGGTAACGTGGTGGCAGACGCCTTAAATAGGAAAAGGTTGTCCTTGAGTCCGTTGTTTGTTGAGCAGCGAAGCTTAGAATATATCTCTACGTTTGACTTTAGACCTTTCATTGACTTTGTACCCGGTTTGCTAGCATCCTTAGAGGTCAGACCTACGCTTTTGCTATTGATTGGTGAGGCATAGTGAGATGACCCACGGTTGGTTGAGTTAGTAGAGAAGCTCATAAGAGGGGAGTCATCGAGCCATCTTAATAGGTATACCCTAGATGATAAGGGTGGTTACGTAGGGACGGTAGACTTTGTGTACCACGAGACGAGAACTTGAGGAAGACCATTCTAGATGATGCACATCGTTCGAAGATGACCATTCAACCCGGCGGGGACAAGATGTACATGGACATGAGATGGGTTTACTTTTGGGCTGGTATGAAGAGGGATGTGGCCGAGTTTTCGCTAGATGCTTGGTGTGCCAATAAGTAAAAGCATAGCAAAATAAGCCCGATGGGTTGCTTCACCCATTGGAGGTCCCACAATGGAAGTGGGAGAGTGTCTCGATGGACTTTGTTGATGGGTTACCAAGATCGAGGAAGGGTAATACGGGGATTTGGGTCATGGTAGACAGACTTACTAAGAGCGCCCATTTCATTCCCGTGGAGAATAAGAGGGCTGCTCCATGGTTAGCCTCCGTATACATTCGAGAGATAGTTCGTTTGTACGGTGTTCCTTCTAACATAATGAGCGATCGCGATCCTATCTTTACTAGCGAGTTGTGGAAGAGCTTGCTTAGAGAAGTGGAAATAGAGCATGATGCGACGATTCGACGAGCTCCTACATGCATTCTTGGGTCGGAGATTAAGAAGTTGAGGAATCGAGAGGTCAAGCTAGTCAAAGTGCAATAGGGAGATGATGAGAGCGACGCTACTTGGGAGACGGAAGAGAAGATGCGTTCATTGTACCCTTTTCTTTTCGAGGGTATGTCTTTTAATTTCTCCTTTATCGCTTAGCTTGTACTTGTTCTATCTTTAGTATGTCCTCTCACTAGTATCTTTGACCTTTAGATAGGGTAGTCCTATAGTTGAAACATGTGTTTGAGACATGTTATGTATGGTGGATGCATGTGGATGCAAGTGTTTGCCAGTGGTTGCTCGTGGATGCATATACACACAATTTAGGCACTAGATCGGCTCAGTCACTTTCATATTGCATATTGCATATAAATGAATGTATTTAGTAAAATGAATGTACGTTGAATGTGTGTATCATAAGGATGTTGCATATAAATGAATGGTTGTGCACACATGTAGTAAATATATGTATTGGGTTCTTTGCATACATGATGGATACATGGCAGTATCATTATTTGCATTAAGGAGGTCGACTGAATCAGTGGACCGCCTGATTTTGCATTAGTATACGGACATATACACACACTATGCATATGTACATGAAAAGCATTAGAAATCTTTTAAGGACCATGGTCGCTAGTGGTTGATGGTTGAGTAGATGAATGAATGGATGGTCGGATACGTTCTTCTTGACTTAGAGATTTCGAGGACGAAATCCTTTAAGTAGGGGAGAATGTAACACCCCGTATTTTTTGAGAATATTAAAATAACAAATTAAAGAATAATTTATTTGAAAAAGAGGAATGAGAAAAGAATGATGTTTAGCATTGTTCTAAGGTTTGTAAGCAAAGGACTTAGTAGCTCATTTGGTTAGAACATGTGACTTGCATATAAGAGGTACAGAGTTCGATCCCTGCCAGCGCCATATTTTTGTTTTAGGGGAATGGATAAAAAGTGGCTTAGTGTGAACGCAGCTCAAAAAATGGTTTAGTGTGAAAATGGTTAATTATAAAGAAGTTATTAAGCCATAAAGTTTGTATGCATATGAGAGAAATATATACATACATATATATATATAAACTAAATAAATAAATATTCAAAAAAAAAAAGATCAAGACAACGAATCAGGAGGGGGAATAGCCGAACCGCACCATTTTTGGAGTTGACCCGAGCCCCGCTGGGTCGACTAGAGGTCAATCCAGGGTGTTTGGCTGCCAACCCGTGGCCCGATTCGCCATAAGGGCTGATATGGCATCTGAGTGGTCCAGATCAGTTCTAAGGTTAATCCTAAGGCCTAAATAACTTCCTACACCTATATATACACCCTAAGACCTAACGCTAATTCATAAATATTATCTATGACACCATTATGCTGTCAAATTCTCTCTTAAACCCTAGCCGCCGCCTCTAAATCAAATCTCAAGTGTTCAACTTCAACTCAAATTAAAGATTTGAGCTTCTACAACAATTCAAGAAGATAAATCAGCAACACCGCAACGTTTGTACACCAATTTCAGTGCATAATTCTATTCTTTAACCACGAAAGGTGAGTACGGTGATTTTCACAATATAATGGGATTAAAAGTAACATGATGAAATTGTAAAGAGGATTCATATGTATGTATGTAATTTAAATCTCATCCAAGTCTTCACCTTTTTTATTCATGTCATCATATGCCTATGTTTCTATGTAAAGTTCATACATTTTATCAGTTTATTCATGTTGAATCTGTCATTATGCCTCTATGCCAGTTTACATGCCCCTTTATTTCATGATGTTGTGTTAATTCCAATTTTCTGTGATTTGATTCTCTCTTCTTATCCATATTCCTTTTATTTTTGGATCTAGGCTACCTTCGAGCCTATGTTAAAAATACGTGCGAATGCGAATACATGGGAACGATGGAATATGTGAAATATGGAAAACTGGATATTATTGGATATTTTGGATAATTGGATAATATCTGAAATTGGCATATTTGGGTATGAATTACATGGAATTGATGAAATTGCCTATAATTGTAAATTTGTAATTGAGGTTAATTAATATGTAATCAGTGACAATTTGGAATAGGCAATATTATAAACATGATTATATGTTTAAATGGATATACATGACATGAAAATTGGGTATGGGTGAAATACGATTATTAATAAACCTTTGACACGAGGTTTGGCGCAATTATGGTGTAAGACTGCCCGGAACCGCCCGGCAAATCCAGCTGCCACAATTTGACGTCTAATGTGAGAGGTCAAAGGAATGAATTGTAGGCGCAACGGTTAATGACACGAGGTTAGACCCGGTTTGTGGCGTAAGACATCCCGGAACCGCCCGGCAAATCCAGCGGCCACAAAGCGTTCGGTCTAATGTGGGAGGCCATGCACCGTTCATCATAAGGAATGAATTAAGGAATACTAACCATAATAAGACATGGGTATGGTTAGAGGGTTAAGTGGGGTGACATGTAAATAATGACATGTAAATATGGACTTAACCGGTATAAGATAAGACATGTAAATAATAACATGAAAATATGGACTTAACCATAGCATGTGTAAGACATGGACATTTAAATTAAAATGGTTAAGTGGGAGAAAAACCTAGTGGGGATCAAGCATAGGTGGGAGGCTTGTTTCAGATGGGGGACCCATTTGAACCATTAACCCCTTTGAATATCTAATTGGGCCCGGTACAAGGCCGGGGTTGGGGCACGCTTACTGGACTTGAATGTAAGAGGTCAAAACGTGAATAGCGGTGGCAATGCGATTCCTACGGGTTCATGTGCGTGCATGGGTCCGGGCTGGTAGGTAAGACGTTGTTGCATCTGTAGGTGTGGTCGTGCATTTTATGATGGTATCAGGGTTTCCACTTTGGGGAGTGATACACCCCACTGTGGGGCCAGCACGGGTGCCTACGGGGTTTAGGGAGCCGATCGAATGGGTAGGGTAAGGGTACCTTAGCGGTAGTAGGAGCAAGCCGGCACCTACGATAGCAGCTAGGTACAAGTAACTACCAAGTTTGTCATGTGGGCACAGTTAGTGGGAACGGATCAACCTTTAGTAAATAAAGACTAGTAGATGTGTGGTGTAATTAAGTAATGTGGTGTAACTTAGCAAAAGTGCGGTGTAACGAAATACATGTTGGTTGAGTTGGATAGTCCTTTGGGTGCTAGTCTGATGTTGACTTCGGTCTTTGGGGTTAGTACTTGGAGGGTTGTTCGCTTAGCCAAGGTGTAGGAATGTCTTAGTACTTAGGAACAGAATCATCTTGTCCATCCTTTTTATCTACCTTATCTATTTTACAGCCATATCATGATGCCTATTTATGTCTTGATCATTTACCTTACCTATTATTTGTTAAAATTACTGGACTCGCCAGAGTTTATGTCTGACCCGTTTTGTTTCCACCTCTTTTCTTTCCTTCCCCCCCTCAGGTTTGCAAGGAGGGAATACTACATCTTAGTGCCGATTTCTTTCAGTTGCTTTAAAAGAGTAGATGTATCGCTTTGGACCCTCTCATCTTTATGGCTTTGCTTATGCTCAGTGGGGATTGACGCATTTATGTTATTTAAGTATTTGCTTCTTTATGTACTTTGAAGTTTTTGGAAAAGACAATTGATCCTGTTGTAATGGTTTTTGGAGACTACATATGTAAGCTTGTTTTGAAGTTATGATGCTATGAAATAAGTTTTACCTTCCGCTGTGTTTAATTTATTTATTCTTGTAATTTATCTGTTATATATTACTATAACGCTTCATGACATTAATGCATTCCCTTTGTGAGTGACATTAATGGCCATGGGGTGTTACAGAATAGAACTTAAGTAACTATCTTAACAAAAATACTCCCCCTTAATCTATCAGCTATTTCTAAGTAGAATACTCCCCTTAATCTGTTCAAACTTATAATAATACCTAGCAATATGATGATTAAATACATACCATTCTAAATATTACAATTATGTATGTTTGTTTGATACATTTATACAAACCAAACCAAATCAAATCACACCATATGTCTTAGTATGCACAAGTTTCAAACAATAGAATCCAAATCAAATCACACCACACCATATGTTTTAGAATATTTAAACAAATCAATCAAATCATACTGAATAACTAAACGTTTCTTGGAACTTCAACGCAACCATCTTCTTCAAAGATAGGATACTTCTTAATGACTTCCCAATCTTATCTTCTTTGGCTGGTGCAGCCTTTGCGAGATTATTATCTTCATCTCTGAAAATAGAAGAGATTAGCCAACGCATTTCGTCAAAATGCTTCTCTTGTTGTTTGAACATCTTTATTTGACTTAGTTCTAGATAAAGATGATTCCGTAGAATGATAGTGAGAACATTTTTGAAAGAATTGACAGTTTCTTCTAGATTTCCACTAAGATTATGGATAGGATTTGCCATGGATTTGATGAGAAATAATTAAGGAAGAAGGAGTAATAGAATATTGAATTTTTATGGAAGAAATAGACTTAAATAGGGTCTGGAATTCGTTGGATTTTGAATGGACATGAGTAGTTATTTTAATTTTAAAATTTGAATCAATTTGAAAATCTGCCAGTTATATGCCGACATACTATTTTTGTCATGTTGACTTACTAGATAAAACTCCATTCATTACTTGATAAAAAGCTAATACAACCAACTAATCAAGACACTTTAAATACGAGATTCGGAAGCCAATACAAGGAAATATATAAAGATAGATTAGACTAGATGGCTTAGTTTTCGGATGATGACGAGGAAGATGAAATTCTAGGCTTTCTTCCTATCTTGACCATGAATTTGGACATTTTGGAGAGTCTCATGTTAAGCTTCTTTTGATTGTTGACGATTTTAACTTGATTTTGAACAAGCGTATCTTTGTAAATACGCTTCGAGGTTGGATACTCAATACTTTCCACAGAAGCCTCTTCTTCTTCTTCGACTTCCATTGGCTCTTATTCTTGTTGCATTTGAGCTTATTTGCCGTCGAATGTCTCATATGGTTTAAAGGTAAGAGGAATTTGCATGAGATGAATGTTTGATGGGTCAAACACTTTTCTAGGGACAAATTCTTCTCGATGAAGATCAATATTAAAGTATTTGAAAATGCGAGTGAGATAAACACCATAGTAGAGGGTGTTTTCTCTTGTAGATAAATCTATGGGTTTTATTTTGTTTAGAATCATTTCGGCCAATTGATAAATATCTACCCCTAATAGCAAAGAGTGCCTTTTGGACTTTAAGGATTGAATTGTTGAAATTTCTGGAATAGGGAATGATGGTATGTTGAAGAAGAAGGTTGACAGTTCTTGTTTTTAGGTGTAAGAAACGATTTTTGAAATCCATTGGGGTACCGTCTTTAAAAATATCATGATAGGTTTCCAAATCGGTTTCATTGATGGTAAAATTTGAAAAATCCGAGCCCACACTTCTACAATTTAAAATAGTGCCTAATAGCTTGGCATTAAGAACAATTTGAGTGCCTTCGATACTACTCCAAATTTGATTTTCGTTGCCCTCATAAAATTCGCGATTGAGATTTGCATAAAACATCTTCACGAGTTTGGGATAACATACTTCGTCATTATCATGAGAGTCAATTAGATTCAACATTTCATTGTGTTCGAAAAGAGAGACGAGATCATAAGAGGGAAAGTCGCTAAATATGGTGAAATCACCCGGATTAACTTTAGCATTTGCTAAATAATTACCATCAGTTTTGATAACCTCTTTCTCATTATGAAGATAACCTTTGATGGTTTTGGTTGTCTTCAATTTTTGATATAAACTCGAGGAAGCCATCGAATTGATAATTTTGGAAGAGAATAGACATGAAGAATATAGTTTTGAGTTATGAATGAAAGGTAGAAAGGATAGATATATATAGAGATTGAATGGATATGAATTGAATAGGCACAACTTTTCAGATTGAAATGACACATTTTCAGACTTTGGGAGTTTGTGAAAAGATTGGAGGGAAGTTTGAAAGTTCAAACATTTTGAAATTCAAAATTTAAATTTCAAAACAGGTTAGATATGTCGATATATACTTTCTGCATGTTGACATATTTGACTAATTACAAAGGAAATAGGATTTTTATGTTTTGAAATATATTATCGATTTATATTTCAGGTTTAACGATTTCCTAAAATAATTCTAATCCTAATAAACACTCAAACAATTTTATTTTATTAATTTATTGTTTATTTAATATAATATTATTATTTTGAATTTCAAAATTCAAATTTCAAAATTATGTTTTTAAAGTTTTAAATTCAAACCAAAAACAAACAAACAAAAAATCAAAGCACCTATTCAACCAAATAAAATTAAAATTTAATTAATGCGTACCTAGGTTTTTGATCCTTTTCTTTATGATTTTCTGAACTCTGAATTGTCGTAAAGCATATATTTTCGGGTTTTGGTTGTTCATCACTTGATGACGAATCTGAATCATTTACTGTTGCTGTGTATGCTTTCTTTCTTTTCCTTGACGAATTGTTGTTGTCCATCTGTTGAGTCCATTTGTCTTGATATGGACACATTTTCTTTATATGGCCTGATTTGTTGCAACTAAAACATCGACCTTCATTAATTTTTGAATTTCCTTAAATATAACTCTTCCTTCTATATTTTAGAAATTTTCTAAAATGATTTGTCATAAGCGCTGTTTCTTCATCATCTCCACTACTCGAATCAGAATCATTTGTCGCTGCTCTCAGTGCAATAGATTTCTTTTCAATTGATATATTTTCTTTTCTTTTCTGTAATTGGACTTCGTAGGGCATCAAATTTCCAGTTAATTCTTCAATCTTCATTTCATTGACATCATTTGCTTCTTCAATAGCCAAAGTCTTCTGATCCCATTCTGAAGTTAATGAATTTCATATTTTTCTGACTTGATCTTCTTTAGAATAAGTTTTCCCCAGTGTTGTTAGCGAATGCACTATCTCTTGAAACTACCATACATATCTGAAATAGAATCATTCTCGTTCATTTTGAATAATTTAAATTGACTAGCTAACATGGCTATCTTAGTCTGTTTTACTTCAGTAGTTCCATCATGAGTATCTTGTAAAGTTCTCCAGATTTAATAAGCAGTTTTGCATACTGATACTCTATTAAACTCATTCTTATCTAATGAACAAAATAACATATTCGTGGCTTTAGAATTGCTCTGTGCAACAACCTTTTGTTCATTTGTCCATTGTGCAAATGTAGTTGTGAGTTCAACATATTCATTTTCTTTACTATTCCATGTGTCTAAACCTACCGACTATAAATAAATTTTGATTCTACATGCCCAATATGAATAATTAATACCAATAAACAAGGGTGGTCTAATGGTGGATTGACCACCTATAAAAGAACTATTATTGCTACCAGTGTTGGTTGTCATTATCATTATTTTCAAAAATCAGATTATGAGCTTTTTGAAAGACCTTGCTCCGATACCAATTGTTAGGGAATGCAGAATAGATCATTTAGGCAAAACAAACACTAGAGGGGGGTGAATAGTGTTTATTAGAATTTAAACAACATCTAAAATTTATATGAACTACGGGATGAATCAAACACCATAATCACAGACAAAGATTCAAATACAGATACAAAATAAACAGAAATAATGACGTAGAAAAGGAAAGAACACACCGGATTTTATACTGGTTCGGATTGCTCCTACATCCAGTCCCGCATAATGCTGGATTGTGCAGAGTTTTATTACTATTCCAATAGTCAAGTACAACCTCCTTGATTTCACGGCTACAAGGGATACAACCGATTACTACTTCCCTGCTTTCTCCACTACAAGGAAACACCGATTCCTACATCCTTGATTTCTCGGCTACAAGGAAACACCGATTCCTACTTGATTTCTTGGCTATAAGGATACACCGATTCCTCTTATACTCAACCTGAACAATTAAAACAACCCTAGAACTTTTCAATAGCACTTGATTAAGAGAGAGATGAGAAGAGAGTGTAGAGAGAAGAAGTTTGATCAAAACAGAATTGAATTCGCAGAGTATAAGTGTAGAAATCGTAAGAATAATTAAGAATGTTATATAATGAAAGAGGATGAAAGTGGAGAAGAAGAAGATATGTTTAAAAATTCGGTTTTATACCCTTTTTATAGTGTATGAAAGGTTGAAACGTTTCAAATAGTGAAAAGACACTTCCTTTCAAAATTGAAAAAGTGACAATTATACGTCGACATGGAGTTTTTGGTATGTTGACATACCCTAATGTAATTTTGAATTTAGAACATTTTTCAAGTGTTTTGATATAAAAATAATTCTGGAAATTCTTGGATCAAAATATAGTATTGTAAATTAATATTATAAAGTAGAAAATCATATGAAAACATAAACTTAAACTATATAAATATATTTATAAAATTATAAGGTTTTAAACTATAAATATAAAGTATAAGAAATAAAATTTAAGTTTGGAAAACAAAGAAGAATAAGAAAGGAAAAATAGAAAATAAAATGGAGAGGATTGAGGTTGGAATAAAAAACCAGAATTTGAAAATTAGAATTAGAATTTGAACTTGGAGCACTATTTAGAGTCTTACAAAATCTAGACTCTATAAATATATTAATCTTGATCCCTTGAACTATTGAAATGTTGAATACTTATGAGAATTTCTCTGAACTTTGAATCTTTATCACTTTAAAACTGTACAGTCTTCAGTAATAATTCCTGTATATAATTCTTGCATATATATATATATTCTATACAAAATGTGTTAGTGTATATTTTTATAATAAATGATAATTGAAGTAAGGTTGTTGTCATTAAAACTCCATTCTCTAATAAATCCATGCTTATCTGGAAAATGAACAGTAAACTGAATGATGATTGGGAATAATAATATAAACTTACAGAGTAATTTTCTATATGAAGATCCCTTTTTATTAGATTTTCATTTGGAGTACACCAATGTAATAGGAGAAATTCTCTGGTAATTTAAGCGCTAAGCTTCTTTGAAGAGTTCTAGTATAAAGAAAATCGATCCCTCAAAATGTTACCCATGGGGTCTTATTTATAGTGGTTCTGGGATCCTTCCGTTGTTGGGCTATTGGGCCTGTGGGGGCCTTTGTCGGTCTCTTTTTTCCTTGGTATTGGGCCCTTGGATTCTATCCATCTTTGGAGTATTAGTTATGGTCTTCAGATGGTATTTGAACCCTTGGGTAACAGATCCTGAATGTAGGCTCTCGGACGTAAACTTTCGGTTGTAGGCCTCCGGTTTTATCGTGAATACTTAGAGGGGACTGCCCTCATGATGTATGTTGATAACTATTGGATCGAAGCCACTGTGGGTTTCAGTACTAGGTAAATCAGTTTGGGTAGCTTGTATCTCTGCTTGGGTCCCGGTTTGCCTTTTGGCGGAGCTTTTGTGGTAGCCTAGATCTCCGGAGGGTGGCCTCTGGTGACACTTCTATTATTTGTGATTGCGGCCTTTCGGTATTCGTATGGTAGATGCTTCGGAAGCTGGTTCTGGATGATCCTTGTGTTTTCTTGGTTTAGTACCTTTGATTCCCTCGTCTTCAGGTGTATTGGTATTTAGGCAGGTCATTACCGAATATTCCTTTGGGCTTCATCTGACGGGTTTATTGCTTTTGTCCTTCTTGGTTCCGGATCAAGATGATTTTTGCCACAGAATATCCTATCGGGTTGACATTATTGGAGGGATCTTGTCGGATTAACCCTGGCAGTTAGACCCTGTCGGTTATATCCTATAGCTTTTACGATCTTTCCTTCTTGGAAGGTTTCATTTGATGCAGCTTTCGAATCATCCAGTACCTCTTCTCCGCCAACTCATTCCACTATTAATGTTGGTAGTAACAATGTAGATAAAGGATATATATGTAGGATATAAATATTAAGGACTATACAGTATTAGAGATTCAAGATATCAAGGAATTCAGAGTAATATAGATTCAAGACTCATGAGTATAAAGATATCAACATTTGAAGAACTCAAGATTATCAAAGTAAAAGAGTCTAGTTTATATGTAAAATTCCGGTTAGCACTTTCAAATTCAGTTTTCAATTTCCTTTTCAAATTGATTTCAAAAATATTTTCAAACTCCTTTTCTAAATTGATTTCAAATTATTAATTTCTTACTTATATATATATATATATTTTTTAATTGCTTATATTTTATAAAGTTTTACAAAATATATGTTTATAATATATATGTTTTATAATTTTATATTAGAACTTTATAAATATGTTTATAATATATATTACCATGATATTACTACATTTTTACACTTTATAAAATTCATTTGAAGCACTAGTTTTGATTCAATAATTTCCAGAATATATATATATATACTAATTTAAACATTTAAAAATGTTTTAAAATTCAAAAAAAAACTATATATATGCTGACATACGATTTGAACATGTCGACATATAATTGTCACATTTTCAAATTTCAAAGGAAGTGATTTTTCATTATTTGAAACGCTTCAGAAACATTGTAACCTTTCAAACTCTATAAATAGGGGTTAATTTAGAATTATTTATCAATTTTTCATCTCCTTCTTCATCCCTTCTCTTGCCACCATTATTATAACTTAATTTTTTGATTTCTACGCTTATACTCTACCGATTTCAACACAAATTACACCAATCTTCTTCTTTTCTCAATCTCTATCAAATACTCTCTGATTGGAAGTGTTATTCAAGAGTTCTAGGGTTAATGTAATCATTTGGGAATTGTTTGGAAAAGTATGTGTTCCTTATAGCCTACAAATCCACGAAAGGGAGCGCTGTTAACATTGTAGCCGTGAAATCAAGGGTGGTGGAATCGGTGTTAATCTTATTGTAACAACCCATATTTTTGGAAATAATCTAAAATTTATTTTTAGTTGATATTAATGGATTTTAAGAATTTAAAATGATTTATTTTGGAAATTAACGACTTAAAATTTATTTAAATCGAAGTTTGAACGTATAAGTTTAAAATTTAATTAAAACGAACTTGAAATGGTGCGGTAGTTTGAAAATTTGTTTTTGAACTTTAAATGAATGTACAGAATTCAAAATAAATCAGATTTTTGCAGAACAAGAAATATTAGAATCTATTTAATTATATCTTTCTAACGAATGTGGAAAATTTAGATTTCATTTTATAAATTGTAAGATATGGCCAAATTAAAATTTTGATAGTCACTATGGAATTTATATATTTTTAATATTATATATAGCCCTTAAAAAAGGCCATTTTTCAAATGGTCTCCAAATTTGACGAAATTAATTTTGTTAGGACCGTGTCATCAAAACATAGCAGGATTTCAAATTTTATAATTTTGGAGTTAGTATGTAGCCCCGGTAAATTAAATTGTACGCTGAAATTTAATATCGAACGTTATATTAATTTATATTTTAATTATGATAAAAACTGATAAAATTGTCGAGTTGGCCTACGAAACATGTCCCATTATGTCCGGAATGGGGGTAACTGTCGTTGGGTTTGATTTGGAGTTCGGATCAATAAACAAGTAATTTTTGAATTAAATAATATTATATATATATATAAATATCCTTTTTATTGGTCAAAACCCTATTCTCATTACACTGCATGGTCAACCCAAAAATGCCGCCCTCATCTTAGAACCAACGACTGAAATGCTCCCCTCTGCTTCAACATTTTCTACTCGATCCATTCATAAAAATCAAAATGTTTCCACACGAAAATTCAAGAGGATTGTGTAACACCCCGAATTTTTAACGATATTAAAAGAGGATAAATTAAATTATAATTAATTTAAAATTTATAACTAAGGAAAAAGGTGGACTGTGCCATTGTGTCCGTCTGGAAATTATGGTCAAGATAAGCATTTGTTTGCGTAAAACAGACACCGTATAAAGAAGTTATGAGGGTTTGAAGTTTGTATACGCGTAGAAGAATTATATATATACACACATGAGTTAGGGATGAGTCATAATTTTATCCAAAATCGTTCGAATTTGAAAAAGAAAAAGTGGCAACAATTTTCCTGCTCTATGAGGTCGACCCCCCTAAGGAGTGTCGACACGGGAGTCGACTCCCCTTAAGGGGTGTCGATGCCAGGGTCGACCTACCCATAGGGGTGTCGACACCCCTAGGGCTGACATGGCAGTCAGTTTCAGAGGGTCTGGCAGCTATATATACGTGGTCATTTCACTTGTTTTCTTCATTAAGAAATCATGGTGGCAAAACTCTGCCGGTATCTGAATTAATCTGGATCCGTTATCTTCTTCAACCAAAGCAAATCAATTGGAGATTCAAGATCCAATCTATTCTAGTTTTATCTTCTTATCCAAACTCTGTGAGTCCCTGGTTGCTTTTAGATTTGGATATTTAAAAGTAAATATGACACGACTATGGCTTGGATTTGTTCGTATGCCTAGATTATATCAGATCCATTGTAAATTGTGATTATATGACACTCTGAATTGGTTAGGATTTGGATCTAAACCTCTATCTATATGGATTTGTTGCAACTTCTATGACAAGCCATTATGTGAATCTTAAACCTCAATCATGTAGATCTACTTTTAAACTATTGGATCTAAATTATGTGGACATTTAATTTGTTAATCAGATCTAGATTATCATCTTGTGCCTATTATGTTAGATCTGCTCACTATAACATCATATTTATGTTAGAACTAGTAATTGCTACAAGTTCATCAGATTTATGCTCATATGTCCACCTTATCACCATGCTAGTTTATGTTTATGCCAGGTTATGTTAAAACAATCACTTTGGTTATATTCCTATTGTTTTTCCCTTCTATTGATATTACTAGGCTACTTCCTAGCCTAGATGCCGCCAAATATAAGCAAACACATTAGTTAGGTAACGGGAGAAAAAGATTAGAATTGGCATAATTTAAGTAATGTTTATATGAATTGGACATATAATTCAAATGGGGAAAAAGGCGCATAATAACCTATAATACATAGGTAAATTTGGATAATTATGGAATGTTTAAAATTTCAATTAAAAATTGTAATTGCGCTTATGACACGAGGTTAGGTTGCATTAGTGGTGGAAGTCTGCCCGGACCCGACCAGCATATTCAGCAGCCACTAATGTTGAACCTATTGTGAGAGGTCTAAGTGCAAAATACAAATCGGCCTATGACACGAGGTTAGGCCCAACTTTTGGAATAAGACTGCCTGGACCCGACCAGCATATCCAACATCCACAAGTTGTAGACCTAATGTGGGAGGTATAGACCAATATAAACCATAAATGATCATGGTAGTAGATTGGACTACTTAACCAAATCTAACCCATATGGATTGTATGATTGTAAACTAAAGCCAGGTTTAAGTAAAATTGATTGGATAGTAAACGGGTTAAGCAAATCTGGAAGGGGTGGTTAACATTAACATATAGGCCCACAAACTTAACCCGATAAGGTTATGTAATTAAATACACTTAGTGGTATACATGACCGGTTGGAATAATAAAGTTATGTAGTTAAAGACACCTTTTAGGGTAAACATAACTTGTAGAAATGATAGGGTTGTGTAATTAAAGACACCTAGTGGTATACATAGCCAAAGAAAACCTAGTGGGGGATACAAGACAAAGGCGAGAGCTTGTATCATATTGTGTGGGATCCATTTCATCTAGTAACCCGAAGTAGGTATCAAAACATGTGCTCCGTCCTAGGTCGGAGAAGAGGAATGCTTATGAGCAGATAATACTTCGTAGAGCAGATAATATCATATTGTATCATATTGTATCATATTGTATCATATATGAAGAGGAATGACTGGTACAACTTGTATCATATTGGTAGTACGCCTGAGTCTACCACCTTATAGTGGAAGGGATCATCTCATCTTGGTTATACTAGTAATAATGCGGAGTAATCATTAGAGAAGCGTATACCACCTTATCCTGTCTACCTTGTCACACCTTCCATTTATGTAGTGATCTTTCTTATCCACTTTATATGCCTGTCATGCTACTTTTATTTATTTACTTGCTAAAAGTAACAAGACTCATCAGACTTCATGTCTAACCCTTTTGTTTCCTCTTCTTTCTTCCGTTTCCCCCTAGGTTCTCAAGGAGGAAACAATCAGGCTTAGTCAGGACTCAGATATCATCTTTCTAGAGCGGCTTTCGACGTATGGCTCAAGTTCTTATCTCTACTTCATGTCTAACCCTTTTGTTTCCTCTTCTTTCTTCCGTTTCCCCCTAGGTTCTCAAGTAGGAAACAATCAGGCTTAGTCAGGACTCAGGTATCATCTTGCTAGAGCTGCTTTCGACGTATGGCTCAAGTTCTTATCTCTACTATGGCTTTGTCTCTTTTATTTGGGGAATTATGTTTTCTTTTATGTATTTATTTACTCTGATGGTAAAAGACAGAAGTTATACTGTTGTAATGGTTTTAGGGACTTATGGTATTTTGGACCATGATGTATGATTTGTGTTTGAAATAAAAATTTGTATTTCGGCTGCTATCTTAATTATATCTATCTTGTAATATTCTGTGTTTGTTTACCTATAACGCTTCACGAAACTTAATGCATTCCCTTTGTGAGCTACAGTAACGGACGTGGGGTGTCACACTTGGTATCAGAGCTGAAGGTTACCAGATTAGATAAAAGTTTTTGAAAATTATTTTCAAAAAGATTTTAAAAGAAAGCATTTTAAAAAAAAAGAAAAGTCTGTTTTGAAAGACATTCCCCAAGAAGCCATATGTAATATCCTTCAGTCCTTTGTCTAAGTCTCTTCTATTTTTCTTTTCAGCATGTCTGGGGAACCAAACATTCCTAATATTCCGAATGGCGTTACAACACCTGGATGGTTCCGTAGGTATCTGAAGGCCACGACACCTTTCGAGGGCCAAGGAAACATTCCTCTCCCAGCTGTACCAGTCATTCCTCCTCCTCCCCCTCCTAGAGCAGATAATTTCGCTAAGATCTGCAGGGACTTCCAAGCTATGGGAGGGAAGCCATTCCATGGGAAAGAGACACTCGTAGAAGCAAGGAATTGGCTCAAGGAGACCGAGGACTTGTTTGTAATCTTTGAAGTAGAGGATAGAAGGAAGGTTCAGTTAGCCACATGGCTATTGAAAGACGAAGCCTCATTTTGGTGGGAAGTTACCCATGCTGGATGTCCGGTGGAAACTTGGGAAGATTTCAGACAAAGATTGAAATAAAATTTCTTTCCCAAGCCTAGAAAAGCATGTAGATGGAAAGGTTCCTAGCACTCAGGCAAGGGAACTTGACGGTGAAAGAATATGTGAACAAATTCAACCAGCTATCAAGGTTCGGGTTAGAATTGGTGGACACTCCGCATAAGAAGGTGTTACAGTTTTCTAAAGGGCTAAATGAACCCCTTCATGGATTAGCCATGTACTATATTCCAATGGGAGCCACTTTTGAAAAGCTTGTCGATATGGCCCTAATGCATGAGGAAGACAAGGGAGAAATGAAGGAAGTAAAGGCTGAGGAAACATCACAAAATAAAAAGGTGTGACCCAAGAAGGGGCAACAGCAACAACGACAACAACAGAAGAAAGGTGGAAAGAATGACAAAGACAAGGATAAGAGAAAATGTCATAATTGTGGGAAAGAGGGTGACTTGGTCAAAGACTGTAAGTGAAGGAAGAACACTTGCTACCACTGTGGAGAGGTCAACACTTTGCTAGGGAGTGCTCGAAGAAATAGGGATCGCGGAGACAAGGTCAAATGACAAGAACTTTTGTAGGGTAGGTGCATGCGCTTGCGATCAGTGCTCCTGATAGAGGTAGAAAAATTTCTATGGAAGGTTTTGATTTCTCTTTCTAATCATCCAATTAGAACCCTTTCTGATTCCGGCGCTTCACATTCATTTATATCTAGTTCTGTGGTTGAATCTCTGCACTTAATTACTAGTATGGTTGTGGATCCCGTAGTTGTTTCAAACCTCATTGCTGGTTCGGCTCATTTATCTATGATTTGTTAGGGTTTGAAAATATCTATGTTAGGTGTCGAGTTTGAATGCAACGCATATGTGCTCGGATTTATGGGCTATGGGTTGATTCTAGGAATGGATTGGCTTACCACGTATGGTGCCACTCTGGACTGCGAGAGGAGGGTCGTTTTGCTTCATACTTGTCATGGGAAGACCCTCGAAATTTCTTGTGACCCGCAAGGGTCGATTATGCTTAGTTTCCTAGAGTCTCTTGACGCATCTATCAATGATCTACAATATGTTCCAGTAGCACGAGACTATTCTGATGTTTTTGATGAGGTACAGGATTTACCTCCGAGGCGCGAGATCGATTTTCGTATACATCTGGTGGATAATGCAAAGCCAGTTGCATCACCAGTGCACCATATGGCTCCGAGGGAAATGAAGGAGCTAAGTAAGCAAGTAGGGGAGATACTTGAGACATGATTTATCAGACAAAGCATATCTGAATAGGGTGCTGTAGTTGTATTCACAACTAAGGCGGATGGTTCGCTTCGTTTGTGTGTTGACTACAGAGAGTTGAATAAACTCACCAAGAAGAATAGGCACCTGCTCCCGAGGATTGATGATTTATTTGATCATCTTGTTGATGCCTTGGTATTTTCCCAGTTAGATTGACCATGGGATTTCATCAATTGAGGGTGGTTGAAGATAGCATAGATAAGGCCGCTTTTAGAACTCCAGATGGTTTTTTTGAATGGCTAGTTATGCCTTTTGGATTGACGAATGCACCCGCCTATTTTGTTGATTTGATGAGTTGGGTGTTTCGGGAGTTTCTAAACAAATATGTCATAGTCTTTGTTAATGATATCTTGATCTTCTCCAAAAGCGAAGAAGAACATGCCCAACATTTGAGAGAAATCTTGAAAACTCTTCATGCGCATCAGCTTAAGGCAAAATTTTCCAAATGCCATTTTTGGGGAAAAGAGGTGAGATTATTAGGGCATGTAGTCTCTAAAGAAGGGATAGCTGTAGATCCCGCAAAGGTGGTTGCAGTGCACGATTGGTAGATTCCTAAATATGCAACCGAGGTGAGAAGCTTTCTTGGGTTGGCAGGTTAATATAGGAAGTTCATTAAGGACTTCGCAAAGATACCAACCCCACTCACCAGGTTGACGAAGAAGAGCTTGACATTTTCATGGGATATCGATTGTGATGTTGCTTTCCAATGTTTAAAGAGGGTCTGACAATATCCACAATCTTGACTTTGCCTAATGGGAACAAAGTGTTTACGGTTTGCAATGATGCGTGTGGTACAGGGCTTAGTGCGGTTTTGATGCAAGAATGGAAAGTAGTGTGTTATGGGGGTAGACAGTTGAGAGTTCATGAGAAGAACTACCCCACCCATGATCTAGAGCTAGCTGCCATAGTACTTGTGTTGACATGGTGCCATTATTTACTTGGAGAGAAGTTCGAATTATACACCGATCATAAATCTCTCAAGTATCTGTTCTCGCAGAAGGATCTCAATTTAAGGCAACAACGGTGGATGGAGTTCCTAGCTTCTTATGATTATGAGATTGTTTATACACCCGGTAAGGGTAATGTGGTGGCAGACGCTCTAAGTAGGCATAGGATGGCCTTGAGTCCTTTGTTTATGGAGAGGAAGAGCTTGGAGTTCATATCAGCTTTTGATTTTAGACCCTCCATCGAGATTTTGCCTGATTTGTTTGCATCCTTAGAGATATGACCAACTCTTATGGATCAGATAGGAGCTTCGCAACAAGGTGGCCCACAGATTTTAGACCTCATGGAAAAGCTCAGAAAAGGGGAGACTTCTAATCACCTTAGTAGATATGCCATAGATGAAAAGGGGTGGTTGCGACAAGATGGAAGGCTTTGTGTTCCTCAAACTGGAAGCTTGATAAAAGCAGTCCTAGAGAAGCTCACCATTTTAAGATGACTATTCATGCAGGCAGTGATAAGATGTAAAGAGACATGAAAAGGGTTTTCTTTTGGGCTGGGATGAAGAAAGATGTGGTCGAATTGGTTTCCTAATGTCTAGTTTGCCAGCAAGTTAAAGCTGAGCAAAAGAAGCACGGTGGTTTACTTCATCCTTCGGAGGTTCCTTAGTGAAAATGGGAGAGCGTCTCTATGGATTTCATATATGGTTTGCCTAGATCGAAGAAAGGCAACACCAGTATCTAGATTGTGGTAGATAGTCTCACTAAGAGCTCTCACTTTATTCCAGTTAAGAGCAAGAGGACGACATCATGGTTGGCAGCAATTTATGTTCATGAGATAGTTCGTCTTCATGGAGAACCTTCCAGCATCATGAGTGATCGTGACCCCATCTTTACTGGTGAATTTTGGAGGAGCTTGCAAGAAGCGTTAGGTACACAATTGTGTTTGAGCACCGCTTATCATCCTCAGACCGATGGGCAGACGGAGAGGGTGAACAAAATTCTAGAGGATCTTCTGATGCTGTGTATCCTAGATTTCCAAGGAACTTGGGAGGAGCACCTTCCTTTAGTAGAGTTTGCCTATAACAACAGCTATCAATCCAACATCAGCTTGGCACCCTTCGAAGCATTGTATGGATGACCCTGAAGATCACCAACTTGTTGGTGGGAATCTATACAAAGATTATTACTTGGACCAGATATGGTTAGGTAAACATCCGAAAAGATTAACCTTATTCGACGGCGGATAAAGGCATCTCTAGATAGGAAGAAATACTATGCAAACAAGAGGAGGACTGACATCGAATTTAAAGTGGAAGACTTGGTTTTTATTAAAGTATCGCCTCTGAGGAGCTTCAGATCAGTAGGGAAATTGGCACCTAGATTTGTGGGACCATTTCCCATAACCGAGAGGATTGGCCAAATAGCCTATAGAGTAAAGCTCCTAGAAAATCTACCTGGTATTCATGATGTTTTCCAAGTTTCTCATCTACGAAAGTGTTTGCATGACACCGTGCAAGTCGTTGAGCCGAGTGTATTGGAAGAGGTAGAAGTGGAACGGGAGGCGACAGTCAGGCGAGTCCCTACCCGTATTTTTGGATCATAAGTTAAGAAGCTACACAATAAAGAGATCAAGTTACTAAAGGTTCAATGGGGAGATAACCCAGAGGATGAGACCTAGGAGACCGAAGCCAGGATTCGTGCTTCATACCCCTTTTTTTTCGAGGGTATGTTCTTTACTCCTTTTTCCAAAGTTTTTTCTGTGCTTGTTTCTATCACATAAATATATCATATCCATTGTATTCTCGATCTTTAGATAGGAATCCTATGGATGTAAACATGTGTTTAAGAAATGTTATGTTTGATGGATGCAAGTGGATGCAAGTGTTTGTAAGTGGCTGCCCATGGACGCATATACACACACATTAGGCACTAGATCGGCTCAATCACTCTCATACTGCATGTGGATGTGTGCACATTTTCTTTTATTTTATGGATGGAAATGGATGTATTACCATATGGATGTTTCATTTAGACGAATGAGTGTGCACACATATAGAACTTATATGTTATAATAGGATTACTTGCATACATATTGGATTCATGGCACTAACATACATTGCATTAAGGAGGTCAACTGAATCGGTAGACCGCCTGATTTTCGCATTAGTGTTGGGACATATACACACACCTTTGCATATATTCATATAAGCATTAGAAGTCTTTAAGGACAACGGATACTAGTGATTGATGGATGAGTAGATGGATGATGGATGGTAGGATATGCATTCTTCACAACTTAGAGATTTCGGGGACGAAATCCTTTGAATAGGGGAGAATGTAACACCCCGTATTTTTAATGATACTAAAAGAGGATAAATTAAATTATAATTAATTTAATATTTAGAATTAGGGAAACGGACTATGCCGTTGCGTCTGTCTCGAAATTCTGGCAAGATAGACATTTGATTTGCATAAAACGGACACCGTATGAAGAGTTATGAAGATTTTAAGTTCGTATACATGCATAAGAATTATATATATATACACATAAGTCAGGGATGAGTCAAAATTTTATCCAAAATAGTTCGAATTTGAAAAAGAAAAGTGGCGGCAGTTTTCCCGCTTTAGGGAGTCGACCCCTAGAGAGGTGTCGACACTAGGGTCAACCCCCTTAAGGGTTGTCGACACCAGGATCGACCCAACCACAGGGTTGTCGACACCCCCTAGGGATGACGTGGCATTCGGTTTCAGGGGGTCTGGAAGCTATATATACATGGTCATTTCTCTTGTTTTCTTCATTAAGAATTCATGGTGTCCAAACTCTGCCGTTATCTGAACTGATCTGGATCTGTTATCTTATTCAACCAAAGAAAATCAATTGGAGATTAAAGATCCAATCTTTTCTAGTTTTATCTTCATATCCAACTTCGGTGAGTCCCTTGTTACTTTCAGATTTGAATATTTGAAAGTAAATATGACACGACTATGGCTTGGATTTGTTCGTATGCCTAGATTATATCAGATCCATTGTAAATTGTGATTATATGACACTCTGAATTGGTTAGGATTTGGATCTAAACCTCTATCTATATGGATTTGTTGCAACTTCTATGACATGCCATGATGTGAATCTTAAACCTCAATCATGTAGATCTACTTTTAAACTATTGGATCTAAATTGTGTGGACATTTAATTTGTTAATCAGATCTAGATTATCATCTTGTGCCTATTATGTTAGATCTGAATAGTTGGACATCTAAATGGTTACTTTAGATCTTATTATGCTCACTATAGTTATGTTAGAACTAGTAATTGCTACAAGTTAATCAGATTTATGCTCATATGTCCACCTTATCACCATGCTAGTTTATGTTTATGCCAAGTTATGTTAAAACAATCACTTTGGTTATATTCATATTATTTTCCCCTTTATTGTTATGACTAGGCCACTTTCTAGCCTAGATGCCGCCAAATATAAGCGAATGCATTAGTTAGGTAACAGGGGAAAAAGGTTAGAATTGACATAATTTAAGTAATTTTTTTATGAATTAGACATATAATTTAAATGGGGAAAAAGGGGCATAATCACCTATAATACATAGGTAAATTTGGATAATTATGGAATGTTTAAGATTACAATTAAAAATTGTAATTGCACTTATGATACGGGGTTAGGTTGCATTAGTGGTGGAAGTCTGCCTGGACCCGACCAGCATATCCAGTAGCCACTAATGTTGAACCTAATGTGAGAGGTCTAAGTGCGTAAATACTTATCGGGCTATGACACGAGGTTAGGCTCAACTTGTGGAATAAGACTGCCCGGAACCGATCGACATATCCAGCATCCACAAGTTGTAGGCCTAATGTGGGGGCTCAAGCCCATTATAAACCATAAATGGACATGGTAACAGATTGGACTACTTAACCAAATCTAATCTATAGGGATTGTATGATTGTAAGCTAAAGTTAGTGTTAAGTAAAATTGATTGAATATTGGATGGGTTAAGCAAATCTGGAGGGGGTTCGTAATATTTACATATAGGCCCACCAACTTAACCCGATAAGGTTATGTAATTACAGACACATAGTCGTATACATAACCGGTTGGAATAATAAAGTTATGTAATTAATGATACCTTTTAGGGTAAACATAACTTGTAGAAATGATAGGGTTATGTAATTAAAGACACCTAGTGGTATACATAGCTAAAGAAAACCTAGTGGGGGATACAAGACAAAGGGGAGAGCTTATATCATATTGTGTGGGAACCGTTACATCCAGTAACCTGGAGTAGTTATCAAAACATGTACTCTGTAGTATGTCGGGGAAGGGGCACTCTTACTGGACTGATTGTAAGAGATCCAAACATGGAGGACGGTGTGGGCGGTGCAAACAGACTGGGCCATGTGCATGCATGAGTCAGGAAGAAGGGGATAAGATGATTGTGACACCTGTAGATATAGGGTTGTGCATATCAGCGAGGGGTTGCCACTTTAGGACGTGATACATCCAACTATGGGGCCGTCACAAAGTATCTACAGAATAGGGAGTCGATCGATTAGGGCAGTAGTTAGGGTACATTTGGACGTATTCCTAAGTCTACCATCTTATAGTGGAAGGGATCATCTCAACCTGATTATACTAGTAATAGTGCAGAGTAATCATTAGAGAAGCGTATAAACCGTATCCTATCTACCTTGTCATACCTGCCATTTATGTAGTGATCTCTCTTATCCACTTTATATGCCTGTCATGCTACTTTTATTTATTTACTTGCTAAAAGTTACTAGACTCGCCAAACTTTATGTCTGACCCTTTTGTTTCCTCTTTTTTCTTCCGTTTCCCCCCAGGTTCTTAGGGAGGAAACACTTAGGCTTAGTCAGTGACTCAGATATCATCTTGCTAGAGCTGCTTTTGAAGTATGGCTCAAGTTCTTATCTCTACTATGACTTTGTCTCCTTTATTTGGGGAATTATGTTTTCGTTTAAGTATTTATGTACTTTGATGGTAAAAGACAGAAGTTATATTGTTGTAATGGTTTTTGTGACTTACGGTATTTTGGACCACGATGTATGATTTGTGTTTGAAATAAAAATTTAAATTTCCGTTGATATCTTAATTATATATGTCTTGTAATATTCTGTGTCTGTTTACCTGTAATGCTTCACGAAACTTAGTGCATTCCCTTTGTGAGTGACATTAACGGATGTGGGGTTTCACAGATTGTGAGCTCTTTAAATTGATATGGGAATAGTGAAGTTTCATTGAGTTTTTTCTCTCGAAATAATGACTCAAAGGCAATCGGTTTGGGTGTGTTTTCTGGCCAACGTGGAGGAGCGAGTTGGCCGAGATTAGGGGCGCAGATGGAGGTCTGAACGACGGTTGACGTAGGCCTTCGATCTGGGTCCGGTCGAGTGTAGCAGCGGTGAGAGCATGCCCTAGGAATCGAGAACAGGTCTGAACGGTTCCCAGGAAGAAGACGTATTAGTGAAGTAATTAATTAAATGTAATTAAGATTAGTTAATTTAATTAATTATTTAATTAGTTATTAAACTAATTAATGTATTAATGATCATAACTTATTCAAATCAAAAGAGAATTCAAAGATTTCAATTTCATTGGAATTGTGACAACAAACACTGCAACATGGAACTTTCCAGAATGGAAATGGGGCAAGTTGAATTTTGAGATAAATTAAATGTCCATTTAATGTTGTTTAAAAATAAAATCCTCAATAAAAGACTTACGAAGCAGAAATCAAAGTGAGAACTCTCTCACTCAAAGATTTTATATAGTTTTTTATTTTTATAACTAAATATATGTTGATTGCCTGTGATTGAAATATTTGTTTGTCTATTGATGATTGTTTACAATTTCAATGTTAATGTTATCAAACTGCGAATATAAATGTTATAGAATAAAACGTTTTATTAAACTGTGAAAATATTAGATATGTTCACATGGACTGTGATGTAAACCCCACACCGGTATTGGGACGATAATTTTACACATCGCTCAAGTATACAAATAATAATATTTGTTTGATGTTTAAAAACCCCACATGGGTCTGCGGATGATAATAACTTCACAAATCTCCCTTGTGTTTAGTTGTATGTCAATCGATTGATTAACAGGCCGTAGTAAGTGTTATTTAATTATTTAATGCTGATGCAGTTGTAAATTGTACTCCCGATGTGAATTGGATGTTTAATAGCTGTTTATCACTATTTTGAATACATATGATGTACAAAATCAATATAAATAAAATTATATGGTAACTAACTGAGTCTAATTCCAATTCAGAAATAACTAATATTTTGATATAATATTCAGAGAAGAATCAAAATGTGATTTTGATGTCCGATTTTGGATGGACACGAAAATATTGATATGTGAAGCCGAGTTAAATATATGTACGCCATTTTAACTCGAACCGAATTATTTATCAATTTACTCATTTAATAATGAATACCGAGAAGATTTGATTTCAAAATCTGATATTTTGAAAATATAATGATTTTAGTATTATAATGGTATGGAATATTCAATTTTGATTTAAAATTGAAATAGAAGTTGAAATCATTTTTAAACGAATTTATCTATATTTTATAAAATATGTTTTAAAAATGAAATCGATGAAATATACTATATATAAATTTAAATGGTTTGAACAGAACGTATCGCGCAGCAATCGTTTACGAATTTCGACCATTAACTTTGAATTGACGTAACGGGAGGTTCGACTGTCGGATTCTCCTAAAACCAGAACCGTGGAGTTTGTAGCGAAAAGAGGTTTCGAATTACAATAAGATATTTGGAATCGAGCTGTTATATTTCAAGATATGTCTATTGACACACTTTTTGGAAAAAGCTGCCACATTTGGAATCTCGGGATAGCAGCATGCTCAAGCACAGAGAACATCATCAACAAACATGAAGCGATTTGTTTGAAATTGCAACATCAACATTAACTGACCAGAAACTCCTATCCGACGACCTCTTTTGGGCCCAGAAATAGCAATTATGGAGATTTGCTTGATAACTCTTTTAGCCTTGTGAATTATCTTTAAGTAGAGCTTTCGTTTGGTTCAATCGGACTTACGGTTTGGAAGTTATGCCCGTTTCCGTAAACTAGTGTAATCTGGCAATCACTTGGACAAAGCGACGAAGCGTCACATGCTCGGAGTATGGCTCGTGGACCACCATCTCCTCTCGACTCATGGATATTGGATCGGCTCGCCCTAAACTCGGCTAGTGATAGTGGTTCGTGGGCACCAACTTGTGAAACACCCTCGGCTCGTGAACAACACCGGCTCGTGGAGCATATATGGGTCACGACCTTCCTTACTACCACCTGACCGTGGACACCAACTTCACCACTCCAACTCACGACCAGACCTCGGCTCGTGAAGCCCACGACCCGACCACCACCGTGAACCGCCTGCAGCTGCTCACACATTATGACCTGTTCTCAAGGCTATTTTCACTCCTATCAACCCGGATCTCATTCCACATGGCATACAATGGCTTAGAGAGGATTTTTGGACATTTTCCACCACATTTCGAGATTTTTGGGATGCGTGCCATGTGTCTCACGAACCGCTATCAGGAAAAGACTATAAATACACTGTTTGTAGGATTTTCAAAGATCGTTTGGCTATTCTTCTTCACAGCTTCCACCATTACTGAATTGCAAGGACTTTGCACCTTCCAACATCTAAATTCTCCTCTTTTAGTCTCAATTAATGCATGGACTATGTGTCTGCATGTAACTGATTCCTGTAATCTATTAGTATAACAATAAGATTATAAAGTGGATGTAGGCTACATCCACAACCAAACCACTCTAAAAACCTCGTTTGTCTCCTCTGATTTTAATATTTTCTGCATTTTGTGATCTGTGATCTACATTTGGGTGCTGGTACCAAATTTTGGTCTAACATATTGGTGCGCCTGGAAGGGGGCATACGACAACTTCACCTTCTAGCTTGGATTATTTGGCTACTAGATCGATGGCAATCAAAAGGAAGAAAGCTAGAACTTCCTCTCACGTTGAGGATGCTGACATTGAAGGCACTAGAAATGAGGAAAGCCAGGGGCATCCTCTCATGGGGATCCTTCTGCATACTTGACTAGAGAAGAGATGGATGGCGTTCTCACTGAACTAAGAGCTCAAATGGCAAAGCAAGAAGATCTCCTCAGAAAACAACAGGAGATGATCAACAGATTCTTCTCTCGGATGGATAGCAGGACGAGCAATGCTCAAGTCATTGGAAATGAAGCCACTGAAGCAGCTCATGCTACCCCCTCACTCTTGGAAAAGGTCAGGATCGACCTACTTCAGCTCCAGTTCTGACGAACACAAGAACACAAGCTCACGCCCAGCAGCAGGTGGTGGTTCGTTATGAGGCTCCAAGACTCGATCGGCTCACCCCCTCTCTCATGAACCGGACTCCACGACCCAGGACCAGATCGGCTTGCCCCCCTCGAACTATGAGCCGCGAACCCCTGGACAATGACCCGGCTCGTGGTGCACCACCTGGCTCATGAACCGGTCCCAGCAACTCACTCGCAGCAACTCACCGGCGGCATCCCTCTCTCACACTCAACGCTGGGGGTACCAAGTACTATATCGGCAATTTGCAACAAATTTTTGAAGGAAATCGGCTAGCAGATCTGATTGAATGCCTCTCGAGAGGCCGCACTTATCAGAATGACGTGGATTACGTCAACCACACTCCTTTCACTCAAGAAATCAGGAATTCCCATAATCCCCCAGATTTCAAACTTCCACAATTGGAGCCCTACTACGGCAGGACGGATCTTGCCGTGCACCTGATGCGCTACATGGGTCATATGGAGGTTCAAATAGCGTCGGAAAACGTCATGGCAAAGTGTTTTCCTCTCTTTCTGATTGTTATTGCTGCTATGTGCATTCGGCAGCTAGAAACCGAATCGATCAACAGCTGGAACATGTTGGTTGCACGCTTCATTGAACAATTTTGATGTCACAATGCACGACCCAAGAATGTCATGTCTCTCACTACAATCAAACAGTGGCCCAAAGAAACTCTGTGTTCATTTCTGGAAAGATTCAACATTGTAGTAACATTAGTTGACCGACCTGAACCATCTGTGGTACTGATGGCAGCAGTATCTGGCGTTCCAGATAACTCGGAGTTCAAAAAATCTTTATACTGAAACCCACCGCGAAACCTCGACGAATTCTACCTTGAAGCAGATAGGTTTCTGCAGGAAGAAGATGCTACTTCTGGCAAGCGCATACTCGATGTCAACATGCTTAAAGACAGAGAATTGTCTGACAATGACATGGGTAAAGGAAAGACCCGCACTACAAATGATCGTAATGCTCCACCCCGGAGAGGGTCCAGATACGACAAATACACTGAACTGAACGACACTCTAAGTGACATCTACATGGATACAGGAGGCACCACCTCCTATCCGAGGCCTCCCAAGAGGGAGCCAATGCTAGCACAACGTAACTCCGGAAGACATTGCATATTTCGTGACATAGACGGTCCTAACACTGATGACTACATACATTTGCTAGACCTTATTGAGGAACGGGTCAGACGAGGGGAGCTACTCGAGTATGTCATTCAACCAACAGTGCCTACAACTGCACTTCCACTACCTATTCCCCGGAGAGGGAATGATCCTGGATCAAGTAATCGCAAGATTATCATTCGCTGATCCCACTCAGTAGATCTCTTCTTTTTACCGGACTCCGGTCCATAGTATATGTTTTTAGGCTTTAAGGCGACTTCTCGTCCCTATTTGTTTTCTTTGCTTGTAATAAGCACGGTAACATCGGCCCACACGCATGGAACTTAGCCGTAGTCTCTATTCATGTTCAGGGTTAGAATAACTGCCGCTTAGGTTTCTTGAATCAATAATGATCATTGATGAGATCCAACTCCCAACTGGATCTGTCCAGTATAAACATTGAGCTCCGGCTCCTAACTGGATCAGTCCAGTATAAACATTGAGCTCCGGCTCCTAACTGGATTCGTCCAGTACAAACATTAAGCCCCGACTCCGAACTGGACCCGTCCAGTATAAACAAATTCTCACTTGATTCTCCTTGGTCGTCTTACTAAGGTAAGGCCATCTTGGAATCTCATAGCATTTCGTTGGTCGTCTTAACCCAGTAAGGCCGTCTTGGAACTTCATTAGCGTCTCCTTGGTCGCCTTACTCCAGTAAGGCCATTTGGGAGCTATTCTAGCATTGTTTGTCTTATCTTCTTGTAGGTGCAAACTTCTGATCTTTTTGGATTTCTCTCAGCTTTAATACAATCCCACACGATTGTCGGTTTTCGGGCCTTAATACGATCCTACGCAATCGCCGGTTTTCTTGCCTTAATACGATCTGGCGTGATCGTCGCATTCTAGATTTCTATGAATTATAGACTTCTCGTATTATCCAGAACACATTTTCCTTTAGTTAATAAGATATGTTCGGGGAGGCAAACTTGTTGACACACTTTTTGGTAAAAGCTGTCACATATGGAACCTCGGGATAGCAGCACGCTCAAGCACAGAGAACGTCGTCAACAAACATGAAGCGATTTGGTTGAAATCGCAACATCAACATAAACTTGCCCGAAACTTCTATCAGATGACATCTTTTGACCCCGAAAACAGAAATTACAGAGCCTTTCTCTATAACCCTTGTAGCTCTCTGATTTAGCTTTAAGTAGAGCTTTTGTTTGGCTCAATCAGACTTGCGTTTTGGAAGTTACGCTCGTTTTCATAAACTGGTGTAATCTGGCAATCTCTTGGATAAAGCGACGAAGCATCACATGCTCGGAGTATGGCTCGTGGACCACCATCTCTGTAACAACCCGTATTTTGATAAAGTGTTATAACTATAAATCAAGGCAGAATTAATTTTTAAAATAAGAATCAAGGGCAACAGGTTACGACATTGCGTTCGTCTCGAAATTCTTCTTGAAAACGAGTCCGAGTTTTCGAAAATCGGAGTCCGCATGACCAAGTTATGACCTTTTGAAGTTTTAAGAAAATTTCAAGTTCAAAACAACTCAGAATTCGAATTCAAATTTCGAATTCAAACCACAGAACAGACTGGGTGGGAAATTTCCCGCCTAGGACCAGGTCGACCATAGAGTCGACCTGCCCAAGACCAGGTCGACCATAGTGTCGACCTGGGTGTCTACCTGGGGGTCGACCTGGTGGCCGAGCCAACTTTTGAAGCTGGATTCACTTTGATGTTTCTGGCCTCATTTCTGTCTACATTCGTTGACCTGACCCTATATAAACAACCCCTAACACTAGTCTCTCTACACAAAATTCTCTCTGACCTTATGCTGGTCTAATTCTGGTTGAAAAGTTAGAGAAAGGGACTACTACTTCTACGTCGAAACTATGTTAAGAGAATTGCTGATTTGGGGATTTCTGTTAGGACTTGACTAAGCATATAAAGATTCAACATCGACTTTCTTGTTTTAATTCTCGAACCACGATCTGTAAGCCCCAGTTACTTTTAGATTTAAACTGCAAATGTAATATGAATATGTTGTAAATTGAAATTGGACCTGTGTATGATGACTGTTTTACATCCATTCTTGTTCATCTTGGATCTTGACTTTTGGGCATATTACTATGACATTGATTTGGGGCTTATTCAATTTGTAAATAAAAAAGAAAACCCCCTCATATTATCATGCATACAATGTTGAATCTGCTATTAATCACAAATTTATGACTATCATCTTATGTCAACCGTTACCATGACTTATGTCAACTGTTATCTTGACTAGTTCCTTATTTTGCTAGATATGAAATCTTTATGTTTGAGGCTGATATTCCATATGCCAGTAATGTTATAATCATTTATCTCAAGTCATACTATGCTATGATAGTAATCACTTTTGCCACCTTATACCCGTCCCATTTTATGTTATTCCCTAATTAGATTTATTTGTATCGATTCGAGTTTATGTGCGATGGGAATACGATTTCGGTAGATTAGGTAAAACATGAATTGGCTTTGAACATGAACGTTATTATAATTTGAACCTGTATATGGACAAGAACTTGACATGAAATTTACATGAAACCTGACATGAAAACTCGACATGAATTTTGACATGAAAACTTGAACATGGGCATGACACTTAGATAAACTTGAAAATGGCCAACTCGAGGTTGGGTTGAGTTTGCAGTGTAAATCTGCCCGGAACCGCCCGACGAATCCAGTGACTGCAAACAATAGAATCCAACGTGGGTAGTTGGTCATATCGCACAAAAAACTCGAGGTTAGACAATGTTGTGGTGTAAATCTGCCCGGAACCGCCCGGCAAATCCAGTGACCACAACAATTTGTCTAATGTGAGAGGTTGGGGTGCATTAATGAATTAATGCCACATGATAGGGTTAAGTCATGAACCACTTGAATATACTTAACCAACTTGATACATGATCTGGATAGGGTTAAGTCACGAATTTGAATGACAACACTTAACCCATTAGAAACCCTAGTTACGCGGTCCTTTTCAGCACTAACCCACTTAGATGTATCACGATACCCTGGGACTAGGCAGGGTAGGGCATGATTACTAGGCTGATTGTAAGCGACCAGAATGACGGCTGAGTGGGTGCACCATTGTAGGTTCAGGCGGACTATGGTCGTGCACGTAGTCCGGAGTTGAAAAAGCAGGCATTGGGCACCAGTAGGTTTACATTGTGCGTGCTTGATTCGTGTCGGTGGTTGGCACCATAGGGCTTGATACACCCTATGGTGGACCTAACACCGGTGACTACATTTCAGGATAGGGTCGTATGACACAGACACATGACGAGCTAGAACTTGTAGGGAGCCGATCGATTAATAGATCGTACCGTGGGACCCCGTAATGGGTCACTTCATGATATTGGGCCAAGGGATCATTTCATGATTAATACTTGACATGGGTTAGAACACTAGTACAGTTGGTGCAGCGAACCTTGAATATGCGATGCTAGACTTGACTTATCTTGTTATCTTAATTATCTTATCAGTCATGTTATCATCCTTATGTTTAATTCCAGTTTTCACATGTCATGTTACCTTTACTAGTTTTTATACTGAAAGTCACTAGGGCTTACCAGTCTTATGACTGACCCTTTTTCTTTCGTCCCCCCCCCCCCCCAGGTTCCCAGGGAGGAAACACTAGCTCCTTAGCTTGGATTTAGCTTGCTTTCTGTCAGCTCATGTACGGTTTGGTCTTGAGCTATGCTATGGCTGCACTTATGCTATTTATGGGGAATAATTTACTTTTGCTATCTTAAGTTTATGCTTCTTTATTTGGAACTCGATGTAATGGAATAATTTGTACCTTGAATATATGACGTTTTGACTCTTTTCTTGAAAGAAATAAAAATTTGGTTTTTAATTTCTACCGCTGCTTTATTTATGTTCTGCCTTGTGATATCTCTGTGTATGTTTACCTAGATAATACTCCATCAAAACTAGTGCATTCCCTTTGTGAGTGACCCTAGCAGAGGTGGGGTGTTACACTTGGTATCAGAGTAGAAGTTTACCAGGCTGGGCAAAAGTTTTAAAAACCTTCTGAAACTATTTTCAAAACCATAATAAAAAGGCTATTCCCCAAAAGCCATTAGCACTTTCCTTTGTTTCCTCGTTTGAATCTTTTTCTTTTCATTTTTCAGCATGTCTGATCTTAACCTTCCTGAGGGAATACCCGTACCTGGATGGTTCCGAAGATACTTAGAAGCCAGGGCCAATGGCGCAGGCCCGACAGATATCCCTCCTCCTACTTCCGTGGCCGCGGTTCCTCCTCCTCTTGGTACCACCTTTGCCAAAATATGCAAAGACTTTAAAGAAATAGGAGGCAAGAACTTCGTTGGAACTGAAACCTTTATTGAGGCACGAAACTGGCTAAAGGAGACGGAAGACTTGTTTATTATCTTTTATGTGGAGGACCATAGGAAAGTTCAGTTGGCAGCATGATTGTTGAAAGAGGAAGCTGCATTTTGGTGGGAAGTCACCAACGCTACCAAGCCAGTTGAGACTTGGGCAGACTTTAGAGAGAGGTTTGGGCTTAAATTCTTATCGTCAGCAGAAGAGAACCTTCAGATGGAAAGATTCCTAGCACTCAAGCAAGGGGACATGTCTGTTAGGGAGTACGTGAATAAGTTTAATCAGCTTGCTCGGTTCGGTTTGGACTTGGTCAGCATGGCCCAGAAAAAGGCTGTACGCTTTGCTCGAGGATTGAACAAGCCATTACACAGTTTGGCCATAACTCATATACCCATGGGGGCGACCTTTGAAAGCTTGGTGGATATGGCTCTACTTCATGAGGAAGACAAGAATAGCAAGAAGGAGGTTAAGCCTAATGAGACTCAGAATAAGAAAGTTGACTTCAAATAGGGAGGCAACAAGAATAACAAGAATAACAAGAGCAACAACAAACCACGTGAGACGAGGAAGTGTAACTTTTGTGGTATTACGGGACATCTAGCTAAAGACTATAGAAAGAAGAAGAGAAAGTTGGGTGAATGCTTTCTTTGTGGAGATACTGGACACATCAGCAAGGATTGCCTTAAGAAGCAAGGACAAGGGCAAGGGCAGACCCAGCGAGCAGGATCTTCTGGAGGGCAGTTGCATGCTCTCAACACCACTCCAACTCTTGACCGAGGTAGTAATATTTCTGTAGAAAGCCTTGTTTACATTTCTGACTTTCCTGTTCGAACCTTATTTGACTCTGGCGCATCGCATACCTTTATTTCTTCTGATATTGTTGAAAATCTGCACCTAAGTACTAGTCTGGTTGAGGATCCCATTATAGTTTCAAATCCAATTGGGGGCTCCGCCCATTTATCTATGATGTGTGAGGATTTGAGGATCTCTATCTTAAGCGTAGAATTCACGTGTAATGCTTATGTTCTCGGATTTATGGGATATGGTTTGATCCTAGGTATGGATTGGCAGTCCAATTATGGATCCATTCTTGATTGTGAACGAAGGGTAGTGAGGTTCATGACTCGCCTCGGTAATACCCTTGAAATTTCTTGTAACCCTAAGGGTCCGGTCATGTTGTGTTATCTTGAATCTCTTGACTCGTCCGTCGATAATTTGCAATCTGTAAGAGTGGTCCGAGAATATCCAGGTGTCTTTGATTAGGTGAGGGGGTTACCTCCTAAACGCGAGATAGACTTCAGAATTTATCTTGTTGATAATGCCAAGCCAGTTTCATTGCCCGTTAGGCACATGGCCCCGCGAGAAAGAAAAGAGCTCAGTAAACAAGTTAAGGAGTTGCTTGAGAAAAATTTCATAAGGTGAAGCATTTCTAAATAGGGTGCTCCGGTGGTATTCGCTACTAAGGCGGATGGATCGCTTCATCTTTGCGTAGATTATTGTGAGTTAAACAAGCTGACAAAGAAGAATAGGCACCCACTACCAAGAATCGACGATTTGTTTGACCAGCTGGTAGGAGCATCTGTTTTCTCTCAACTCGATCTACCCACAGGATTCCATCAGCTTAGAGTGGCCGAGGATAGCATTGACAAAAACTGCGTTTAGGACTCCAGATGCTTTCTTCGAATGGCTCGTCATGCCGTTTGGGTTAACGAATGCGCTCGCGTACTTTGTAGATTTGATGAGTAGGGTGTTTCGGAAGTTTCTTAACAAGTTTGTGGTAGTTTTCGTGGATGATATTTTGATCTTCTCAAAAGATGAAGAAGAGCATGCTATACATCTCAAGGAAGTCATGGAAACACTTAGAGCACACCAGTTAAAGGCTAAGTTCTCCAAATGCCATTTTTGGAGGAAGGAAGTTCGGTTTCTTGGACATGTAGTTTCTAAGCAAGGCATAGCCGTGGACCCCGCAAAGGTAGTTGCGGTACAAGACTGGAAAATTCCTAAGAATGCGACGGAGGTGAGGAGCTTTCTCGGTTTGGCGGGATACTACAGGAAGTTCATTAAGGACTTCGCTAAGATTTCAGCCCCTCTTACTAAGTTAACAAATAAGAACCTAGCTTTTGCATGGGACATAGAGTGTGACGCTGCTTTTCAGAGACTCAAGAGAGCCCTCACCACAGCTCCAGTTTTGGAATTACCTGACGGAGGCAAGGTGTTTACGGTGTACACAGATGCGTGCGGCACGGGATTAGGCATTGTCCTAATGCAAGAAGGAAGAGTAATATGCTACGGGGGCAGACAACTTAAAGTTCATGAGAAAAACTATCCCACGCATGACTTGGAGTTGGCCGTGATCGTTTTTGCACTTAAATCTTGGCGCCATTATCTTCTAGGGGAGAGGTTCGAGCTGTATACCGACCACAAATCGCTCAAGTACCTCTTCTCATAGAAAGATTTGAATCTGAGACAACAGCGGTGGATGGAATTCTTGGCATCATATGACTTAGATATAGCTTATACCCCTGGCAAGGGTAACGTGGTGGCGGACGCACTAAGTAGAAAAAGGTTGACTTTGAGCCCCTTGTTTGTTGAAAGGAAAAGCCTTGAGTTTATAGCAACCTTTGATTTTACACCTGTTGTTGAGTCATTGACTGCTACGTTAGCATCTCTTGAGTTAAGACCTACACTTCTAGATCAAGTAGGGACTTCACAGAAGGAAGACCCACAGATAGTCGAAATCAAGGACAAGCTGATTAGTGGTGAGACGTCAAGTCACCTCGGTAGGTATGCCATAGATGACAAGGGATGGCTAAGGTGTGATGGAAGGCTATGCGTCCCACAAGTGGGAGACTTAGTAAGGAAAGTTCTCGAAGAGGCGCATCACTCGAAGATGACCATACATCCTGGAGGGGATAAGATGTATAGAGATATGAAACACATTTTCTTTTGGACTGGAATGAAAAAGGACGTGGCATAGTTCGTTTCGAAGTGCATAGTGTGCCAATAAGTAAAGGCCGAGTCGAAGAAGCCCGGTGGGCTATTAAATCCTTTGGAGGTTCCGCAATGGAAATGGGAGAGTATCTCGATGGATTTCGTGGATGGACTGCCTAGGTCAAGGAAGGGAAATACTAGCATATGGGTCATAGTTGATAGACTCACGAAAAGTGCTCACTTCATTCCAGTGAAAAGCAAGAGGACCGCATCATGGCTAGTGTCTATTTACCTTCGAGAGATAGTACAGTTGCTTGGGGTTCCTTCTTGTATGGTTAGTGATCGTGACCCGATTTTCACTAGCCAGTTTTGGAATAGTCTGCAAGAAGCCATGGGTACACGACTGAGTTTAAGCACGGCCTATCACCCGCAGACGGATGGACAAACCGAAAGGGTAAATAGGGTACTAGAGGATCTTTTAAGACTATGCATTCTTGACTTTAGTGGTACCTGGGAAGACCATCTTCCTCTCGTGGAGTTTGCATATAATAACAGTTACCAAGCTAGCATCGGAATGGCACCGTTCGAAGCCCTGTATGGAAGACCGTGCAAGTCGCCAACTTGTTGGTGGGAGACGACAGACAAGTTTATACTTGGGCCCGACATGATAAGGGACACTTCTGAGAAGGTTGAGTTGATACGAAGACGGATGAAAACAACCCAGGATAGACAGAAATCTTATGCGGACAAGAGAAGGATGGACCTAGAGTTCGAAGTCGGAGATATGGTCTTTATAAAAGTTTCTCCTTTACGCAATGTAGCTCGTTTTTGAGCGGTTGGAAAGCTGGCACCAAGGTTCATAGGACCGTTCCCTATCACTGAGAGGGTTGGGCGGATGGCCTATAAGGTAGAATAACCCGAGAAGCTGGCCGAAGTACACAATGTCTTTCATGTCTCGCATCTCCGAAAGTGCTTTCATTAATCAGCCGAAGTGGTGGAGCCAAGTATCCTTGAAGACATAGAAGTGGAAAAAGAAGCAACATTGAGGCGAGTTCCGACTCGTATCTTAGGAACGGGGATCAAGAAGCTAAGGAATCGAGAAGTCAAGCTAGTTAAAGTTCAGTGGAGTGAAGCCCAAGAAGACGCAAATTGGAAAACCGAAGAGAAGATACACGCGCTTTACCCATTTCTTTTTGAGGTTACATTCTCGATCTCTTTTTCCTATGAACTTGAAAACCTTTTCGTATCATGCTTCTACTACCTATGTTTGTCTTGTTATCTTCTCGATCTTATCTTGAGAACCTTAGGTAGAACCATATGAATGTAAACATGTGATTGAAACATGTTATGGTTGATGTTTGCAAATGGTCGCAAGTGTTTGCAAGTGATTGCTAGTGGATGCATGACACGCATTAGGCACTAGATCGGCTCAATCACATTTTCATGTTGCATATGCATGAGTGCTTATACTTGTACATGGATGGAACTTGTTATGCTATCACTTGGATGTTGCATATGAATGAATGTTTGTGCACTCATGTAGAGATTATAAAGTATGTTATGCTTTTTTGGAAACATGTTGGATTCATTACACTAACATATTTTGCATTAAGGAGGTCTACTGAATCAGTAACCGCCTGATCTTTTGCATTAGATAAGTGCATATACACACACTTTCTGCATATGTTCATACAACACTAGAAACCTTTTAAGGACAATGGTTGCTTGTGGATGATGTTTTGAGTAGATGGGTGATGGATGGTAGGACACATCCTCCCTAACTTAGAGATTTCGGGGACGAAATCCTTTAAGGAGGGGAGAATGTAACAACCCGTATTTTGTTAACGTGTTATAACTATAAATCAAGGCAGAATTAATTTTTAAATAAGAATCAAGGGCAACAGGTTACGCCATTGCGTTTGTCTCGAAATTCTGCTTGAAAACGAGTCCGAGTTTTCGAAAATCAGAGTCCGTATGACCAAGTTATGACCTTTCGAAGTTTTCAGAAAATTTCAAGTTCAAAACAACTCAGAATTCAAATTCAAAATTCGAATTCAAACCACAGAACAGACTGGGTGGGAAATTTCCCGCTCAGGACCAGGTCGACCTGGGGCTCGACCATAGAGTCGACCTGCCCAGGACCAGGTCGACCATAGTGTCGAACTGGGTGTCGACCGGGGGGTGGACCTGGTGGCCGAGCCCACTTTTGAAGCTGGATTCACTTTGATGTTTCTGGCCTCGTTTCTGTCTACATTCGTTGAGCTGACCCTATATAAACAGCCCCTAACACTAGTCTCTCTACACAAAATTCTCTCTGACCTTATGCTGCTCTAATTCTGGTTGAAAAGTTAGAGAAAGGGACTACTTCTACGTCGAAACTACGTTAAGAGAATTGCTGATTTGGGGATTTCTGTTAGGACTTGACTAAGCATATAAAGATTCAGCATCGACTTTCTTTTTCTAATTCTCGAACCACGATCTGTAAGCCCCGGTTACTTTTATATTTAAGCTGTAAATGTAATATGAATATGTTGTAAATTGAAATTGGACCTGTGTATGATGACTGTTTTACATCCATTCTTGTTCATCTTCGATCTTGACTTTTGGGCATATTACTATGACATTGATTTGGGGCTTATTCAATTTGTAAATAAAAAAGAAAACCCCCTCATATTATCATGCATACAATGTTGAATCTGCTATTAATCACAAATTTATGACTATCATCTTATGTCAACCGTTACCATGACTTATGTCAACTGTTATCTTGACTAGTACCTTATTTTGCTAGATATGAAATCTTTATGTTTGAGGCCGATATTCCATATGCCAGTAATGTTATAATCATTTATCTCAAGTCATACTATGCTATGATAGTAATCACTTTTGCCACCTTATACCCGTCCCATTTTATGTTATTCCCTAATTAGATTTATTTGTATCGATTCGAGTTTATGTGCGATGGGAATACGATTTCGGTAGATTAGGTAAAACATGAATTGGCTTTGAACATGAACGTTATTATAATTTGAACCTGTATATGGACAAGAACTTGACATGAAATTTACATGAAACCTGACATGAAAACTCGACATGAATTTTGACATGAAAACTTGAACATGGGCATGACACTTAGATAAACTTGAAAATGGCCAACTCGAGGTTGGGTTCAGTTTGCAGTGTAAATCTGCCCGGAACCGCCCAGCGAATCCAGTGACTGCAAACAATAGGATCCAATGTGGGTAGTTGGCCATATCGCACGAAAAACCCGAGGTTAGACTATGTTGTGGTGTAAATCTGCCCGGAACCGCCCGGCAAATCCAGTGACCACAACAATTTGTCTAATGTGAGAGGTTGGGGTGCATTAATGAATTAATGCCACATGATAGGGTTAAGTCATGAACCACTTGAATATACTTAACCAACTTGATACATGATCTGGATAGGGTTAAGTCACGAATTTGAATGACAACACTTAACCCATTAGAAACCCTAGTTACGCGGTCCTTTTCAGTAGTAACCCACTTAGATGTATCATGATACCCTGGAACTAGGCAGGGTGGGGCACGATTACTGGGATGATTGTAAGCGACCAGAATGACGGCTGAGTGGGTGCGCCATTGTAGGTTCAGGCGGACTATGGTCGTGCACGTAGTCCGGAGTTGAAAAAGCAGGCATTGGGCACCAGTAGGTTTACACCGTGCGTGCTTGATTCTTGTCGGTGGTTGGCACCATAGGGCTTGATACACCCTATGGTGGACCTAGCACATGTGACTACATTTCAGGATAGGGTCGTATGACACAGACACATGACGAGCTAGAACTGGTAGGGAGCCGATCGATTAATAGATCGTACCGTAGGACCCCGTAATGGGTCACTTCATGATATTAGGCCAAGGGATCATTTCATGATTAATACTTGACATGGGTTAGAACACTAGTACAGTTGGTGCAGCGAACCTTGAATATGCAATGCTAGACTTGACTTATCTTGTTATCTTAATTATCTTATCAGTCCTGTTATCATCCTTATGTTTAATTCCAGTTTCCACATGTCATGTTACCTTTACTAGTTTTTATACTGAAAGTCACTAGGGCTTACCAGTCTTATGACTGACCCTTTTTCTTTCGTCCCCCCCCCCCCCCCCCAGGTTCCTAGGGAGGAAACACTAGCTCTTAGCTTGGATTTAGCTTGCTTTCTGTCAGCTCATGTACGGTTTGGTATTGAGCTATGCTATGGCTGCACTTATGCTATTTATGGGGAATAATTTACTTTTGCTATCTTAAGTTTATGCTTCTTTATTTGGAACTCGATGTAATGGAATAATTTGTACCTTGGATATATGACGTTTTGACTCTTTTCTTGAAAGAAATAAAAATTTGGTTTTTAATTTCTACCACTGCTTTATTTATGTTCTGCCTTGTGATATCTCTATGTATGTTTACATAGATAATACACAACTAAAACTAGTGCATTCCCTTTGTGAGTGACCCTAGCATAGGTGGGGTGTTACAATCTCCTCTCGACTCATGGATATCCGATCGGCTCGCCCTAAACCCGGCTCGTGACAACAGTTCATGGGCACCATCTCGTGGAGCACCCTCGGCTCGTGAAGCCCCCCGGCTCGTGGAGCATATATGGGTCACAACCCTCCTAACCATGACCCGACAATGGACACCAACTTCGCCACTCCAGCTCGCGACCAGACCTCGGCTCTTGAAGCCCACATCACGACACAACCACCACCACGAACCGCCTGTAGCTGCACACACATTTTGACCTGTTCTCAAGGCTATTTTCACTCCTATCAACCCGGATCTCATTCCACATGGCATACAACGACTTAGAGTGGATTTCTACACGTTTTCCACCACATTTGGAGATTCCTGAGATGCGTGCCACGTGTCTCACGAACAGCTATCAGGAAATGACTATAAATACATCGTTTGGAGGATTTTCAAAGATCTTTTGGCCGTTCTTCTTCAAGGATTCCACTATTACTAAAATGCAAGGATTTTACACCTTCCTACATCTAAATTCTCCTCTTGTGATCTCAATTAACACACAGATTATTTGTCTACATGTAACTAATTCCTACAATCTGTCAGTATAACAATAAGATTACAAAGTGGATGTAGGCTACATCTATAGCCAAGCAACTACAGAAACCTCGTGTGTCTCCTCTGATTTTAATATTTTCTGCACTCTGTGATCTGTGATCTACATTTTGGTGTTAGTACCAATTTTTGGTCTAACAATGTCCAAATCAATTTTGGAAAAGGTCGCTATGGATCTAGTTCAGTGGCCGATATTGGAAATCGATTGTAATGGCCTTAATAAAATTATTAAAAATATGAATAAATTATGAAGAATCATAATAAATGATTTGGAAAGATTTTGGATGAAATATTCCACGTTTGTAAAGATAAAAATATGTTTATTAGAATAAGTTGTTTATCAACTTAAGTAAAGAACTGAAATGAATTGAAATGGTTTTGATATAACCATAATTTTTCCAACATACATAAATTGAAATGGATTTGAATGGAAATAATCTTTGGAATATTTCAATATTGGATTCCGTGATTATACGGATATTGTTGAGGAATGTAGAAGATACAGATATCGTTATTCCCAGTATTATATCTGTTGGTTTCAGAATTTGATGTCGAATATATGCCGATATGATATCTATTCAGAGCCTTGTATTTAATATCAAATTGGATTTTGAGATTATCGTGAACTGTGTTTTAATTAACATTTGTTATTTAACCCAATTAACAGCAAAGATATGATTTGGAATTTATAAATCTTTTAATAAAGATTTAATGGAAATTTTCCAAAGTAAAGTTTTCCAATTTAATATATTAAGTTGAAATTGAATGGAATTTGATTTGGTAATCATCGTGATGAGCTGCTGAAAAGGTTGACCGTTATTATTTATGGAATTTAAAAGGCTTTGCCATTATTCCGTTTATAGTATTAGTCTAATATGGGAATTTATATATGTTATACACTGTTATGATTTCCGTGTAGATTTCAATTTGATGGAAGATGATTTTGGGTTTATCGTGAACGATGTTTTAAATGACATTCGTTCTTTAACCTTGTTAAAGACAAGATTTATTTCCTAAGTAGAATAATCATTAAATAATGATTTTTGAAGATTAAAACTACGATGGAGTTTTTAATAAATCTTTAATTAGATTGAAATGTGAATGTGATAATTAAATTTATCAAATTCAAGAAATGTTCGAAATGGAGTATCTCCAGTTTTACTGCATGCGATAGTTAAATCTTTAATTAGATTTGAACGTGAAATGGCAATTAAATTTACAGGTAACACAGTTATGACACCTCACGTCCATTAATGTCACTCACTAAGGGAATGCATTAAGTTTCATGAAGCGTTATAGGTAAACAGAACAGAAACATTATAAGATAGATATAAAATAGCAGGCGAATTAACCTTGTGTCTTAGCCCAATTCGTATTTGCGTACTTAGACCTCCCACAATAGGTTCAACATTAGTGGCTGTTGGATACGCCGGTCGGGTACGGGCTTTCTTCCAACACTAATGCAACCTAACCTCATGTCATAAGTACAATTACACTTCCTAATTGCAATTACTAAACATTCCATTTTTAATTAATTTACCAATTAATTAATCCTTTCGTTTTATAGGTATCAATACCTATCTTATCCAATAATTTGAATTACATGTCCAAAAATGTTCATTTTCAAATTATGCCAATATTAACCCCTATTCCCCCATTCTTTAACTAGCTCCCTCACAAAATTGGCAGTATGCCTAGGCTAGACAACAGCCTAGTCATAAACGATAATAGGGAAAAACAATAGGAATGTAATAAAAGTGATCGTCTTGGCATATACCTAAACTTAGCATGATAATGTGAATATACATACCGGCATGGACATATAATTATTATCATAACAAGATGAACATAAAACTAGTGAATATAACATGATGTCTCAATAAGCACGGTAAGATCTAAATCAGTAGTTTTAGATGTCCCATTTGTTTAGATCTAACATAATAACACATGGTGATAGATTGGATCAAATGATCTAGACCTAAAGGTTAATATAGATCCAACATGATTACACAAGGTGATAAACTAGATCATATAGAATAGATCTAACATGATAACACAATCTAGATTTGACTAAGAATTTCAATATCCAGATAAATTAGATCTACTATTTTAGAAATAGATCTACACAAATCCACATAATAGCATGCCATAGAAGTTACAATTTAAATAAGGATTTAGATCCAATCCTAACCAATTCAAGGTGGCATATGTCCATGATTTACATAAATGATTAGATCTACCCAATGACATAACTATTCAAATTAACAAATTTATATTAACCATAATATAGTTACAAAACCAGTTCCACAATAATATTATATTAGAATAATCATAATTGAACTGGACTAAAGAAATAGATCTATCATGACATAGCAGAATAATCATAATTGCGTTGGATCTAAAGAAATAAATCTATCATGACATAGTATCAGATAAGATAATAGCATAGATTCATGGTTTACACATATCCAAATCATAGTCTTTCATAATTTACTTTTATTTATCTAAACCTAAAAGCAACTAGAACTCACAGCATTAGGTTTAGAGAATAGGGAAAATGGATCTTGAATTCTGAATTTGATTTGCAAAGTATATAGTTGTAGAAAACGGTTCAGTTCGCATTCCTGCAGCATATGGCCTCTATGACTTCCCATGAAGTAAATATGAGAAATAACCACATATTTATAGCTGCAAAGCCCTCAAAAACCGACTGCCACCTCAGCCCTAGGGGTGTCAACACCCCTGTAGGTGCGTCGACCCCTAGGTCGACACCCCTCTAGAGGGGTCGACCCCCTAAAGCGGGAATTTTGCCGATCAGAAGAATTTTTTGAATTTAAATCCTGTAGATAGGATTCTGACTCATCTCTGACTCACCTCTGACTCATGCATATATAAAATATTTATATGCATATACAAACTTAAAACATTCATAACTTCTTTATATAGTGTCCGTTTTACGCAAACCAAACTTCTAGGGGGTCGACCCCCTAGAGCGGAAATTTTGCCGCTTAGAGGAATTTTTCGAATTTGAATTCTTTAGATAGGATTCTCACTCATCTCTAACTCACCTCTGACTCATGCGTATATATAAAATATTTCTGTGCGTATACAAACTTAAAACCTTCATAACTTCTTCATACGGTGTCCGTTACGCAAACCAAACGTCTATCTTGACCAAAATTTTGAGATGGACGCAATGGTGCAGTCCGTTTCCTCTAATTATGAATGTTAAATTAAATATTATTTAATTTATTCTCTTTAATGTCGTTAAAAATTTGGGGTGTTACATTCTCCCCTACTCAAAGGATTTCGTCCCCGAAATCTCTAAGTGGAGAAGAGTGCATATCCTACCATTCATCATCCATCTACTCATCCATCAATCAGTGGCATCCACTGTCCTTAAAGATTTCTAATGCTTATATGAATATATGCAAAGGTGTATGTATATGTACCAACACTAATGCGAAGATCAGGCAGTCTACTGATTTAGTTGATCACCTTAATGCAATGTATGTTAGTGCCATGAGTCCAATATGTATGCAAATAAACCTATTGTATCATATAAGTTCTATATATGTGCACAACCATTCGTCCAAATGCGACATCCATATGCCAGTTCATCCATGAAAGAAAAGAAAATGCACACACATCCATATGCAATATGAAATTGATTGAGCCGATCTTAGTGCCTAACTTGTGTGTATATGCGTCCATAGGCAACCACTAGCAAACACTTGCATCCACTTGCATCCATCAAACATAACATGTTTCAGACACATGTTTACATCCACAGGATTCCTATCTAAAGGTCGAAAATACGATGGATAAGATATATTCTATTAACAGAAATAAGTGCTGGTAAAACTTACGAAAGGAGTTAAGAACATACCCTCGAAAAGAAAAGGGTACAAAGCACAAATCTTGTCTTCGGTCTCCCAAGTCGCATATTATGGGTTATCTCCCCATTGAACCTTTAGCAACTTGATCTCCTTATTGCGCAGCTTCTTAATCTCTGACCAAAAAGTACGGGTAGGGACCTGTCTGACTGTCGCCTCCTGTTCCACTTTGACTTCTTCCAACATACATGGCTCAACAACTTCCGCGGTGTCATGCAGGCACTTCTGCAGATGAGGGACGTGGAAAACGTCATGAACACCTAAAAGATTTTCTTGGAGCTTTACTCTGTAGGCCATTTGGCCAATCCTCTTGGTTATAGGAAATGGTCCCACAAACCTAGGTGCCAACTTCCCTACTGACCTAAGAGGTGATACTCTAATAAAGACTAAGTCTCCCACTTCGAATTCGATGTCAGTCCTTCTCTTATCTGCATAGGACTTCTGCCTATCTTGAGCTGTCTTCATCTACCGTCGAATAAGGTCAATCTTTTTGGATGTTTCTCTAACCATATCTGGTCCAAGTAATAACCTTTCTGTAGATTCCCACCAACAAGTTGGCGATCTACAGGGTCGTCTATACAATGCTTCGAAGGGTACCATGCCAATGTTGGCCTGATAACTGTTATTATAGGCAAACTCTACTAAAGGAAGATGCTCTTCCCAAGTGCCTCCGAAGTATAGGATACATAGCCTTAAAATATCTTCAAGAATCCTATTCACCCTCTCCGTCTGTCCGTTGGTTTGAGGATGATAAGCGGTGCTCATAAACAACTGTGTACCTAATGCTTCTTGTAAGCTCCTCCAAAATTCGCTGGTAAAGATAGGGCCACGATTGCTCAAGATGCTGGAAGGTACTCCATGAAGACAAACTATCTCTCAGGCAATAATTGTTGCCAACCATGATGCCATCCTCTTACTCTTTACAGGAATAAAGTGAGCGCTCTTAGTGAGTCTATCCACTACCACCCAAATACTGGTGTTACCTTTCTTTAATCTAGGCAACCCATCTATGAAATCCATAGAGACGCTCTCCCACTTCCACTGCGGGACCTGTAAAGGATGAAGTAATCCAACAAGCTCCCTTTGCTCAGCTTTGACTTGCTGGCAAATCTTATATTGAGAGACAATGCTGCTACATCTTTCTTCATCCTATCCCAAAAGAAAACCCTGTCTCAAGTAGCTCCCCTACTTGCTTACTCAGCTCCCTCCTTTTCCTTGGAGCCATATGGCACACTAGTAATGCAAATGGATTTGCATTGTCCACCAGATATGTATGAAAATCTATCTCGCGCCTTGGAGGTAAGTTCTTCACCTCACCAAAAACATCAGAATGATCTCGAACCATTGGAACAGTGGCATATGCATTGAGAGACTCTAGGAAACTAAGCATAAACGACACTTGTGGGTCACAAGAAATCTCGAGGGTCCTCCCCTGACAAGTCAAAAGCCTAACGAACTTCCTCTCACAATCCAGAATGGAACCATATGTGGTAAGCTAGAGCATTCCTAGAATCAACCCATAGCTCATAAACCCGAGCACATATACGTCGCACTCAACTCGTCGCCTAACACGTACATTCTCAAACCCCGACAAATCATAGATTAATGAGTTGAACCACCTATGGGGTTTGAGACAGTAATGGGATCAACTACCATACTAGTAATTAAGTGCAGAGATTCAACTACCGAACTAGATATAAACGAGTGTCAAGTACAAGAATCAAAAAGGGTTTTTATAGGAATATCGGAAAGAGAAATCAAACCTTTCATGTAATCTTTCGTATCTCTATTTGGTGCACTAGCCATGAGAGCATTCACATGACCTCCAGAGGTTCCTGTCCTTTGACCTTGCCCTTGCTTCGTTGGGCACTCCCTACAATAGTGTCCAACCTCTTCACAAACGAAGCAAGCATTCTTCCTTTTCCTGCTGTCCTGGGCCAAGTGACCCTCTCGCCCGCAACTATGGAAATTTCTCTTACCCTTAGCCTTGTCATTCTTTTCGCCCTTCTTCTGTCGTTGTTGCTATCTTTTCTTGGGCCATACCTTTTAATTTTGTGTCTCCTCGACCTTAACTTTTTACTTTTCACCTTTATTTGAATTTTATCTTTGTTTCCTTCCCGCGCCATCATTTTTATCATCCTTGGGCTGTACTCCTTAGCCCTAACTCCCTTGTTCTCCTTTTTACCATCCTTGTGTAATAGGCTAACAAGTCTCTCGAAAGTTGCCTCCATCGCACGGAAATCCTCATGAAGCTCGAGAAAATTAGCCATATGTGATACTACTGAAGCTACAGATGGAGGTTAGGCACTTAATTGCCTTTCGATATGTGCCACGGTTTAAACATACCTATGGAATTATGTCGGAATGGGGACACCTTTTGGGAAGACTCGGTTCCCCCAAACAAAAAGGAAAAGGAATCAAGCGGAGAATCGAAAGATACTTCCTATGGCTTTGGGGAATATGTTTTTTAACAGACTTTTCTTTTTGAAAATTCTTTCTTTTAAAACCTTTTTGAAAATAATTTTCAAAAACTTTATCCAATCTGGTAACCTTCAGCTCTGATACCAAGTGTGACATCCCACGTCCGTTAATGTCACTCGCTAATGGAATGCTTTAAGTTTCGTGAAGCATTATAGGTAAATAGAACAAAAACATTACAACAAGATATAAAATAGCAGCGTAATTAAAAACTTATATTAATCATAACGCACGGTTGCACCATATGTCTGAAAATACATAAACTTAGTACATCATTAATACTTCTGTCTTGTACTTTATATATTAGAGTGCACTAACAAAGAAAGCATAATCCCCAAATCATTAGCCGTAGTAGAGACAAGAACTTGAGCCATACTTCAGAAGTTGATCCTAGCAAGATGATATCTGATTCCTGACTAAGCCTGATAATTCCTTCCCTTGAGAACCTGGGGAGGGGGAACAGAAGAAAGAAGGAGAAACAAAAAGGGTCAGACATAAAGTATGGCGAGTCTAGTTACTTTTAGCCAGTAAATAAATAAAAGTAACATGATAGGCATATAAATTGGATAATAAGAGAGATCAATACATAAATGGCAGGTGTGACAAGGTAGGAAGGATAAGGTGTATATGCTTCTAATGATTACTCTGCATAGTATATCCAAAAAGAAATGATCCCTTCCACTATAACTTGGTAGGCTTAGGTCGTACGTCTAAGTATACCCTAACCACTACCGTAATCGATTGGCTCCCTACTCCGTAGATATCCTGTGCTGGCCCCATACTAGGAGATATCACTTCCTAAAGTGGCAACCTAAGATGTGCACAACCATATCTACTAGTGTCATGGTCTTCTTAGCCCCCTCCGCCCAGCCCATGCACGCACATGTCCCCGGTCGGTTTACGCCGCCCACACCATCCGCCTCATTTGGATCTCTTACAATCAATCAGTAAGCGTGCCCCTTCTCCGCCTAGTACGGAGTTCTTTACTTGATACCAACTCCGGGTTACTGACTGAAATGGGTCCCACACAATATGATACAATCTCTTCCCCTTGTCTTGTATCCCCACTAGGTTTTCCACTGACTATGTATACCCTTAGGTGTCTTTAATTACATAGCCCTGTACTAGTTATGCTTACCCTAAAAGGGTGTCTTTAATTACATAACTTTATTATATTTTTCCCTTGGTTACGTATACCACTAGGTGTCTGTAATTGCATAACCTTATTTATTTCTATTAGTTATGCTTACCCTAATGGGTGTCTTTAATTACATAATTCCAATCTTTCTACCAGTTATGCTTACCTATAGGTATCTTTAATACATAACCCCCAATCTTATAACTAGTTATGCTTACCTATAAGTGTCTTTAATACATGTCCCTATCATTTCTACAAGTTATGTTTACCCTAAAAGGTGTCCTTAATTACATAACCTTATCGGGTAAAGTTTGTGGGCCTATATATACTAATATTACCCACCTACCCAAGATTTACTTAACTCTCCCGCTGATCCAAGCATGTTTATTTAACATCTAAGTTTGTGGGCCTATATATCCTAATATTACCCACCTACCCAAGATTTACTTAACCTCCCACTGATCCAAGCATGTTTGTTTAATGGTTAAGTTGTGGGCCTATAGATACTAATATTACCCACCTACCCAAGATTTACTTAACCCTCCCATTGATCCAAGCATGTTTATTTAAAAGTTAAGTTTGTGGGCCTATATATCCTAATATTATCCACCTACAAAAGTTTTACTTAACCTCACTGATCCAAGCATGTTTGTTTAATGGTTAAGTTAGGGGCCTATATATACTAATATTACCCACCTACCCAAGATTTACATAACCTCCCACTGATCCAATCAATTTTTACTATAACCTAACTTCAATTCTATATCATACAATCCTTATGGATTAGATTTGTTTAAGTACTCCAATTCATTATCATGTCCATTTATGGTTTATAATGGGCTAGACCTATCACTTTAGGCATACAATGTGTAGATGCTGGATATGTCGGTCGGGTCTGGGCAGTCTTATTCCACAGTTGGGCCTAACCTCGTGTCTTAGCCCAATTCATATTTGTGTACTTAGACCTCCCACGTTGGGTTCAACATTAATGGATGATGGATATGCCGGTAGGGTCCGGGTAGACTTCCACCACTAATGCAACCTAACCTCGTGTCATAAGTACAATTCCTAATTATAATTACTAAACATTACACTTTTAATTAATTTACCAATTAATTAATCCTTTCCTTTTATAGGTGTCAATACCTATCTTATTCAATAATTTGAATTACATGTCCAAAAATGTTTATATTTAAATTATGCCAATATTAACCCATTTTCCCCCGTTCCTTAACTAACGCCCTCACAAAATTGGTAGTATACCTAGGCTAGACAACAGTCTAGTTATAAATGATAATAGGGAAAAACAATAGGAATGTAACAAAAGTGATCATCTTGCATAAATATAAACTTAGCATGATAATGTGAACATACATACTGGCATGGACATGTAATTATTATCGTAACAAGATGAACATAAAAATAATGAACATAACATGATGTCTCAGTAAGCACGGTAAGATCTAAATTAGCAGTTTTAGATGTCCCATTTGTTTAGATCTAACATAATTACACATGGTGATAGATTGGATCACATGATCTAGACCTAAAGGTTAAAATAGATCTAACATGATAACACAAGGTGATAAATTAGATCACATAGAATAGATCTAACATGATAACACAAGGTGATAATCTAGATCTGACTAACAGTTTCAATGTCCATATAAATTAGATCTACTAGTTTAGAAATAGATCTACACAAATCCACATAATATCATGCCATAAAAGTTACAATTTAGATAAAGATTTAGATCCAGTCCTATCCAATTCTAGGTGGCATATGTTCATGATTTACATAAATGATTAGATCTGCCTAATGACATAGCTATTCAAATTAGCAGATTTATACTAACCACAATATAGTTACAAACCAAGATCCACAATAATATTATAGTAGAATAATAATAATTGAACTGGATCTAAAGAAATAGATCTATCATGACATAGCAGAATAATCATTATTGCATTGGATCTAAAGAAATAGATATCATGACATAGTATCAGATATGATAATAGCATAGCTCATGGTTTACACATATCCAAATCACAGTCGTTCATAATGTACTTTTATTTATCTAAACCTAAAAGCAACCAGAACTCACAACGTTAATGGATCTTGAATTCTGAATTTGATTTGCAAAATATGTAGTTGTAGAAAACAGTTCAGTTCGCATTCCAGTAGCCTATGGCCTCTATGACTTCTCATGAAGAAAATATGAGAAATAGCCACATATTTATAGCTACAAAGCCCTCTGAAACTGACTGCCACCTCAGCCCTAGGGGTGTCGACACCCCTGTGGGTGGGTCGACCCCTAGGTCGACACCCCTCTAGGGGGGTCGACCCCTAGGTCGACACCCCTCTAGGGGGGTCGACCCCCTAGAGCGGGAATTTTGCCGCTCAGAGGAATTTTGCCAATTTGAATCCTATGAATAGGATTCTGACTCATCTCTGACTCACATCTGACTCATGCATATATATAAAATATTTTTGTGCGTATACAAACTTAAAACCTTCATAACTTCTTCATACGATGTCCATTTTACGCAAACTAAATGTTTATCTTGACCAGAATTTCAAGACGGATGCAATGGTGCAGTCCATTTTCTCTAATTCTAAACATTAAATTAATTATTATTTAATTTATTCTCTTTAATGTCGTTAAAAACTTGAGGTGTTACAACAATAGGTGTTAGATATGGAGTACTAATAATTTTGCTTCATGGGATGAATAGGTTAGGATTGGAAAAATAAAATACATGGTCACTTCGGCAAGGTTCGATAATCTCTACTAGTTTGATAAACCATAATTTGGTTTAACGTTGTGAAAAGATAATTAAAAATCTTTTGAAATGGTTTCGAAGTGAAGATATAAACAAGAGGTTTAAATGAATTAAATCTTTGATAAAATTTATGGAAATAATTCCCAATGTAAAGAATATTTTAATAAAAGAATATTCTGGATTGGAAGGAGGTGTATGATGTGTTTTTATATCACATGATGATAAGATATGCGAGTTATTCGGAAAGACGGGGTTTAACCCATTTTGAATAAGTGATACGACCACTAAGAGTCAAAGATATTGAAGATGGTGGTTGAAGACCGACGATCGTCTCATCGAATGGATTACTACTTACGCGCTATATTTGGGTTGCTACCATGATGGAGTTATAGTGGTAGTGGTTTGGATGTAATTGTTGATTCTCCAAATATGCGAGGGCCTCTCTCCTATATTGGACGCATGAGATGAGGAATAAGGCGCCTTCGGTTTCGTTCAGACCGAGAATGGACTTGCAAATGGATTGTATGTCCGACATTGTATTATGCTTTGTATTCGTTGATCTCTGCTAAATATATATATCTGTTGGTGGCAGAGAATTTATTTTCTTGCTTAACACCCTTCCTGGAGACGTAGGAGCTTAGAGGTTTTACATTGGCGAAAATCAGTAGTATGGTATGCATTGACAATGTGTCATGCTGAGTTGCAGTGACCCAAGCTTTTGCTGAAAAGAAGAGCTTGGTAGATGATAATCAAAGCATATCTACAATATAGCGCAGCTTTGTGTAGCGTTAATTCGCGAGTCTCACACACCAATATGATGGTAAACTGACAGTTAGATCGGTATACTTTTGAGATGAGGATGAGCAACCTTCGGGTTGAGATTTGACAACTTTTAAGGTTGCCATTGATCCGGTCGACCGAGATCTGCTGGATGTGGTCACTCCACACCTAGTAGGGATAGGGTTATACCTGATTAGCAGAAGGATAGAGTAAGTAGGATTTTCCAATGACCTGGACTTGAGCCAGTGATACTTGTTTCATAGATATAGTGCGGATGTGTATTACGGTATTTTCCAATGACCTGGACTTAAGCCGTTGATTATCACACCAAGTGATCGATCTTTCGAATCAGTAACCATCATGATGGAAATCCAACTTTCCAATATGATCTTTACGGTTTTAGTTGTAAACCTATATGGTGACATAATATATGGTACCTATGCTGCCTATGATTGATACATTTATATTTGAAGTTGATTTCTTCACTTATAGTAATAATAAAAGATAAATTTCGCATACCAAGCATATTTGGTCATTATAAGGTAAAACTCTATCCTCCGGCCGGCGTTGCATTATGTGATGGGACCTAAGTCGCATTGCATTGTTTGTTTATGGTATTCTTGGAAGGAAACCCGTTCCGTATTATACGACATGGTCCCTTGATTTACCTTACTTTAAAATAAAGTTAATAACTGTTTTAGTTCTCACACCGGTCTCTTGACTAACTCAAAGTTTATTGTTTCTACCTAAACTTTGGATGCCTATATTTTCCACATGGGCAGCAAGTAGTTTTTGTTTTCGTTGATATTTCTTTTCACAAGATCCTGGATTATATCTAGAGCAATATTCAGAATGCTTTGTATCTGTGTATTTCTTTCAGTTGTGTTAGTTGATGTTTTCCGATGCACATTATATTTATGCATATATATTTTCTATGTTTTATAATTTAAATCTCTGATATTTTCCGTTGTATATTATTTACTTGTACTCTGATATCTTGTACTCTGATGTAAATTATTGTAACAGCAATGAAACGTTCTCATGTTTGTGTTCTAGTGCATCGCCTTCTCAAAGTTGTCCGCCTACTTGTTTGGTTTAAACCGGTCGGGAAGTCTGGGTAGCTATAGGTGGTATCAGAGCTTTGGTTTACAAAGCTCGAGAACAAGACACATTAGAACCAAATGAAAGAATTCATCAGAGATAGGATTAGTAATATCTTATAAGAATGACTCGTTAGAAATAGGGTTATGCCCTAAAATGAGTTTAAGAGTGTTATTTATAAAAGAATTTAGTTCTGTAAATTATATCTTATTTTAAAGATTTGAGTAATTTATTTGATTTTAAATTTTGACTATCGAGTATAATAAGATTTTGCGTATACGCATCATGAACGTATATTCGAATCTCAAATATACAGGGTAGATATAGAATCACACTCTATTCGCCCCGGGATGATTTTATTGATAACTACGTCACATCAATAGCTTATTTTCGAGTTTCAAAAGTGGATGCCTATAAATTTCCAATTGACTGGTGTGAGAACTAAAGACTTAGTTAGGGTTTATGTTTGTGATTTGGCATTGAAATATGATTTTTGATTATATAAAAGTTATATATTTGAAAAGCTAATCAACTAATTGATTGCTGGTTGTGATGTGTGATTATTAATTAGCTAATAAAAATATATTAAAATAATAAAACAAATAAGAAAATGAAAGGTGATTTAAGCTAAATGGAATCAAATATTGAACTGAATTGAAAATTGATTGGAATTGGATATATGTACATGTATATATGTTGGACAGGTTATGCATAGAAGCTAAGAAGAGGAATAAAATTGTATTCTCGATAAGAAGGTACATATTTACTATATTAATTGGGTTTGATGATTTTATGATTCAATTGGCTAGCCGCTTGGCTTTTTGATTTTCTTTTGACATATGAGAGACTATAGAGGACATATGTAGTTGTACCAATCAACCCATATGGAGAAGGCTATTGCGAAATTTTTCGAAAATTTAAGGAGTTAGCCAAATTTTGAGAAACTGAAAAGTTCTTAAATACTGAAAAGTTGAAGAACTCAAGCCAGAATGAAAGTTGAGTTGGTTCATTAAACGAATTTCAGCTTCGTTCCTTTTTCGAGGACGAAATAGTTTTAAATAGGGGAAATTGTAACAACCCGTATTTCTGGAACTAATTTAAAATTTATTTTTAATTCATATTAATGGATTTTAAGAATTTAAAATGATTTGTCTTGGAAATTTATGATTTAAAATTTATTTAAATCAAAGTTTGAACATATAAGTTCAAAATTTAATTAAAATGAACTTGAAATGTGCGGTAGTTTGAAAGTTTGTTTTTGAACTTTAAATGAATGTACATAATTCAAAATAAATCGGATTTCAGTAAATCAAGAAATGTTAGAATTTTTTAATTATATCTTTCTAACGAATGTGGAAAATTTTTGGTTTCATTTTATAAATTGTAAGATATGGCCTAATTAAAATTTCAAATAGTGGTTATGGAATTATATATATTTTAACATTATATATAACCCTTTAAAAGGACATTATTCAGATAGTCTCCAAATTCGATGAAATTAATTTTGTTAGGACCGTATCGTCAAAACACAGCTGGAATTCAAATTTTATAATTTTTGGAGTCAGTATGTGCCCCCAACAAATTAAAATGTACATTGGAATTTTATATTGAACGTTATTATTAATCTATATTCTAATTTTGACAAAAAATAATTAAAACAATTGAATTGGCTTACAAAACATATCCCATTGTGCTCAGAATGAGGGTATTTGGTTAGGGGCAACTGTTGTTGGGTTTGATTTGGAGTTCGGATCGATAAACAAGTTACTTTAGAATTAAATAATATTATGTTTATATGTAAATATCCTTTTTATTAGTCGAAACCCTATTCTCGTTTAAGTGCGTGGTCAACCCAAAAATACTGCCTCCATCTCAAAACCAACGACCGAAATACTCCTCTCTACTTCACCATTTTCTACTCGATCCGTTCATAAAAATCAAAATGTTTCCTCATGAAAATTCTAGAGGATTGTGAGCTCTTTAAATTGATATGGGAATAATGAAGTTTCACTGAGTATTTTTCTCGAAATCGAGACTCAAAGGCAATTGGTTTGGGTGCGTTTTCTGGCCAACGCGGAAAAGCGAGCTAGCCAAATTTGGGGGCGCCAGTGGAGATCTGAACGGCGGTCGACGTCGGCCCCTTCGATCTGGATCCGGTCGAGTGTTGCAGCAGCGAGAGCATGCCCTAGGAATCGAGAATGGGTCTGAACGGTTTCCAGGAGGAAGACATATTAGTGAAGTAATTAATTAAATGTAATTTATATTAGTTAATTTAATTAGTTATAAAGTAATTAATGTATTAATGATCATAACTTCTTCAAATCAGAACAGAATTCGATGGATTCGATGACGACAAACACTGCAACATGGAACTGACCAGAACGGAATGAGGCAAGTTGAATTTTGAGCTAAATTAAACGTCCATTTAATTTAGTTTAAAAATAAAATCCTTAATAAAAGACTGGTGGAGTGGAAGTCAAAGTGAGAACTCTCTCATTCATATATTTCCGAAAGGGAAGTATTATTAATTTTCACAAGAGACAGATACAATGATTTACGAGAATATCCAACATAATACCTAATCCATACAATCACCCAAAACACCATGTTTTGCAGTATTGAGAAAAAATAATATATACAGTATACAATAATCTCGGAAAAAAACTCAATACTGCTTATTAACCAAACTATACACAATGGTTAACCAAGGATTAGCAATCCAAACTAATCCACAACTGGATTCAGATGAGTTAAAAACCATGGTCTTATTTAAGCATCCGCCAAAACAGAAACTTACCATGCACCATTTCCATTTAAAACTAAATTGCAATTTAACAAATTCTCCAATAGCCTATTTCTAAAAAAAAACTGCAGTTGACAAAATTCCACTTTGCAAAGCGAAGACCAAAACCATCATGTAAGAAGCTCATGAAGCTATTTTACATAACTTACATATCGAACCAAACATCCAATTTTCCAATAAGAAAGGTCAAAAAATCCAAACAACACAAAGCATCAATACTGCAGATTTTTTCTTGTGTGTCTCTTGTTGGATTTTGAATAACTGCCAGCTGGGATTACATCCTCAAGATCGTATATAATTCACCCATCTAAGCCATCAACATTCATATTATCCTTCTTTTTCTTACCTCGACCCATAATCTTCAAAGAATTGTTAACTAGAGGCTCATTATCATCAACATCTGCCCAAAACTTACCGTAAGCCTAGATGAAGATGCCCAACCACTCTGAGTTGAAGGGCAAGGCGGAGGAGGTGGAGGCAGAACAATATGAGCAGGAAGTCATAAATGAGAATATAGAGAAGCATAATTCACATCAGGAAATGTCAAGCAAGAACCAGAAACAGGCTTCAATTTAGCAAAATCAGAAGATTGAAAAGAATGCGAAGCTTTTAACGATGACATGGCAAGAGAACTGGTACTGAAAGAAGACGAACATTACATAGTTGAAGAAGCGAATGGATGAGATGCATAAGTATTAACAATTAAAAAAAACTTGCACCAGAGCCATTAAAAACAGAAGTATTAGAAGAACAGACTGAAGAATTATTCAATGCTGACAATGTACTAGCAGCTATTGCATCAGTACTAGTACCAATACTAGTACTAGAAGAAGTAATAACTGTTGAAGAAGGGGATGAACACGTTACACTATTTGAAGCAGAAGCACCGCATGATGAATTCGCTGTTACTTTTTGCATACAGACCCTATTATCGACATCGTCACCGAATAAATTTCCTATTAAAACATAATCCTCCTTATCAATATTTTTATCCTTCCCAAAATCATGCAATTCATCCGGTTTTCCATTAATACTTGGATTTGCATTCTCTTTACCTACTTCATCTTGAGCTAATTATATTAAAAACTTCATTATCTCCCCCGTTATTAACCTCATCACCAGTGTCCAAATGTACAAGTGGATTTACATCTTCATTACTTACTTTGGCAGCATTATCTACATATCCTTTACTGCTACCAATATTTTTCATTCTCCAATATTGCTTCTTCTTTGTGTAGACAGTATTCCAATTGTACTCATTAGTATTATCCAATACTCTCTGCTTATAGCTTCCAAAGGGCCTAAGAGTTTCCATATAGTTATTCTCCTTTTCAGTATCACAATGATCTCCTTTAGCCTCATGCTGTTTATTATTCAACTCACAAGAAAATGTATCATGGTCAAAAACTTTAGACAATGTACAGATCTTCCGCTTCCGATAATAAGATAGTTTGATTGTGGGGCAATTAACTCCTAAGTCAGTAATTGGTATAGAATCAAGTAAGTCAAAATCTAGTGAGATCTCTACCAATGCTTTAGCATACCTAAATCTATTCATCCTTTCGGTACTATTGTCAAAACAAATCAGCCATCCTCTATGACACACTAGCCAATTAATATCAATAATAGTCCATAGAAGAGTAGGAATTCTGTAAAAATGAATCCACATATCGACCTTTTTTATTGAGATTGAGCATTGCCGATCAAAGGATCACACTTAGTTAGTATAGACATTCGACCATGAATGAAAATCGGAGATGAATGAAGAACGCTCTCCTTCTCAATGTCATTTGAAAGTTTAAAATAGGGAAATCTGCCATCAAATTTAATATCCACTTCTTCTTGTAATTTCCAATAACGCCTCAAAAAATTTACTACGGCAGGGTAATTCAGGGTGCCATCTAAGAAAAATCCTACTAAAAAATTACTCCAATAGTCCATACCTTCTTTCTTGACCATATCTCAAATAGATTTCCGAGATCCATCCCTAGGAATATCGAAGTGTTGAGGCTCAAAGACACCGACATTCTTAGGTAAGGAGTTAGAGACAGATGCATGATCTTTCTTCGTGAAAGCAGGGAAAGATAAATTTGAAAATTGGGAAAAGTGCGAAGGAATACTAGATCTGGGAATCTGATCTGATGACGATGCTCTAACACTTGCAGCAGCAGCGGTTGCGACAGTGGTAACACGATTAGAAGGAGAAGGATCGAAGGGATTGAGAGGAGGAGGAGAGTGGGATGGAAGGGAGGAAAAGAAGAATTGAAGGCCGATGAAGAAGAAGAGGATTTTGCGGCCGCCATTTTCAGTGTTCAGCATTTGACTGACTTTTGCACATGCACGTGTACATTTGCATTCAAATATTTTATACAGTTATTTATTTTTATAACTGAATATATATTGATTGACTGTGATTGAAATATTTGTTTGTTGATTGATGATTGTTTACAGTTTCAATGGTAATGTTATCAAACTGTGAATATAAATGTTATAGAATAAAACATTTATATTAAACTGTGAAAATATTAGATATGTTCACATGGACCGTGATGTAAACCCCACACGGGTATTGGGATGATAATTTTACACATCGCTCAAGTATACGAATATTAATATTTGTTTGAAGTTTGAAAACCCCACATGGGTCTGGGGATGATAATAACTTCACACATCTCCCTTGTGTTTAGTTGCTTGTCAATCGATTGATTAACAAGCTGTAGTAAGCGTTATTTAATTATTTAATGCTTATACAGTTGTAAATTGCACTATGGATGTGAATTGGATGTTTAATAGCTGTTTGTCACTATTTTTGAATACGTGCGATGTAAGAAATCCATATAAATAAAATTATATGTTAATTAATTGAGTCTGATTCCAATTTTGAAATAATTAATATTTTAATATAATATTCAGAGAAGAATCAGAATTTGATTTTGATGTCCGATTTTGGATGGACACAAAAATATTGAAATGTGAAGCCGAGTTAAGTATATGTACGCCATTTTAACTTGAATCGAATTATTTATCGATTTGGTTCATTTTTATAATGAATATCGAAGAGATTTGATTTCAAAATCTAATATTTTGAAAATATAATCATTTTAATATTATAATGATATGGAAGATTCAATTTTGATTTAAAATTGAAATAGAAGTTGAAACCGGTTTTAAACAAATTTATAAACCTTTTATAAAATATGTTTTAAAGTGGAAATCGATGAAATATATTATATATATTTAAATGGTTTTAATAGAACGTATCGCGCAACGACCGTTTGCGAATTTTGACTATTGATTTTGAATTGACGTAACAGGAGATCCGATCGTCGGATTCTCCTAAAACTGGAACCATTAGATTCTCATTGAAAAGAGCTTTCGAATGAGAATAAGAGATTTGAAATCTAGCGGTTATATTTTAAGATATGTCCAAATAAGTTTTGGAAAAGGTCACTATGGATCTAGTTCGGTGGCCGATATTAGAAATCGATTATAAGAGCCTTAATAAAATTATTAAAAATATGAATAAATTATATAGAATCATAATAAATGATTTGGAAAGACTTTGGATGAAGTATTCCACATTTGTAAAGATAAAAGTTATGTTTATCAGAATACATTGTTTAGCAACTTAAGTAAAGAACTGAAATGAATTGAAATGGTTTTGATATAACCGGAATTTTTCCAACATATATAAATTGGAATGGATTTGAATGGAAATAATCTTCGGAATATTTCGATATTGGATTCCGTGATTATAAGGATGTTGTTGAGGAGTTTGGAAGATACAAATATCATTATCCTAATACGATATTTGTTGGTTTCAGAATTTGATGTTGAATATAAGCCGATATGATTTCTATTTAGAGCCTTGTATTTAATATCAAATTGGAATTTGGTTTTATCGTGAACTGTGTTTTAAATGACACTTGTTCTTTAATCCAATTAACAACAAAGATATGATTTTGAATTTATAAATCTTTTAATAAAGATTTAATGGCAAATTTTCAAAGTAAAGTTTTCCAATTAATATATTAAATTGGAATTGAATAGAATTTGATTTGGTAATAATTGAGATGAGCCATTGAAAAGGAAGACCGTTACTATTTATGGAATTTAAAAGGCTTGGCCTTTATTCCGTTTATAGTATTAGTCCGATACGGGAATTTATATCGATTATATACTGTTATGATTTTCGTTTGGATTCTATTTTGATGGAAGATGTTTTTGGGTTTATCATGAACAATGTTTTAAATGACATTCATTCTTTAACCCAGTTAAAGACATGATTTATTTCCTAAATTGAATAATCATTAAATGATGATTTTTAGAGATTAAAACTATGATGGAGTTTTTAATAAATCTTTAATTAGATTGAAATGTGAATGTGATAATTAAATTTACCAAATTCAAGAAATGTTCGAAATGGAGTATCACCAGTTTTACTCCATGCGATAGTTAAATCTTTAATTAGATTTGAAGGTGAAATGGTAATTAAATTTACCGGTAACACAGTGGGTGTTAGATATGGAGTACTAGCAGTTTTGCTCCATAGGATGAATAGATTGGATTGAAAAAATAAAATAAATGATTACTGTGGTAAGGCTCGATAATCCCGACTAGTTTGATAAACCTTAATTTGGTTTAAAGTTGTGAAAAGATAATACAAAATCTTTTGAATTGGTTTCCAAGTGAAGATATAAACAAGAGGTTTATGAATTAAATCTTTGATAAAATTTATGGGAATAATTCCCAATGTAAAGAATATTTGAATAAAAGAATAATCCGGATTGGAATGAGGCGTATGATGTGTTTTTATATCACATGATGATAAGATACGCGAGTTATTCCGAAAGGCTGAGTTTAACCCATTCTGAATAACTGATACGATGACTAAAAGTCGAAGATATTGAAGACGGTGGTTGAAGACCGGTGATCTTCACATCGAATGGATTACTACTGATGCCCTGGATTTGGGTAGCTCCCGTGAAGGGGTTATAGTGGTAGTGGATTGGACGTACTTGTTGATTGTCCGGATATGCAAGGGCCTTTCTCCTGTATTGGACATATGAGATGAGGAATAAGGTGCCTCCGGTTTCGTTCAAATCCAGAATGGACTTGCTAATGGATTGTATGTCTGACATTGTATTTTACGCTGTATTCGTTGATATCTTCTAAATATATATCTGTTTGGTGGCAGAGAATTTATTCGCTTGCTTAACACTCTTCTCTGAGACGTAAGAGCTTAGAGGTTATATATTTGCGGAAATCAATGGTATGGTATGCATTTAACAATGTGGCATGCATAGTTGCAGCGATCCAAGATTTTGTAGAAAAGCAGAGCTTAGTGGATGATGATCAAAGTATAGCTTTAATATAGTGCAACTTTGTGTAGCATTAATTCGCGAGCCTCACACACCGGTATAATGGTAAACTGATGGTTAGATCCGTATACTTTTGAGATGAGGATGAGAAACCTTCGGGTTGAGATTTGGCTAATTTAGGGTTGTCACAGATTCAGTCGACCGAGATGTGCTGGGTGTGGTCACTCCACACCTAGTAGGGATAGGGCTTATACCTGATTCTTAGAAGGATAGTGTAAGAGTGTTTTCAAATGACCTGGACTTATGCCACAGTGATACTCGTTTCCTAGATATAGTGCATATGTGCGTTACAGTGTTTTCCAATGACCTGGACTTAAGCCAATGAGTATTTCACTATGTGATCGATCTTTCGAATCAGTAACCATCATGATGGAAATCCAACTTTCTAATACGATCATTACGGTTTTAGTTGTAAACCTATATGGCAACATAATATATGGTACCTATGCCACCTATGAATGATACATTTATATTTGAAGTTGATTTCTTCACTTATAGTAATAAAAAAAGATAAATTTCGCGTACCAAGCATATTTGGCCATTATAAGTTAAAACTCTATCCTCTGGCTTGCGTTGCATTATGTGATGGGACCTGAGTCTTATGATGGCTTCATTTTTGCTTTTTTTAGCATTGCGTTGTTTGTTTATGGTATTCTTGGGAGGAAACCGTTTTGTGTTTTATGACGCGTTTCCTTGATTTACCTAACTTTAAAATAAAGTTAATAACTGCTTTAGTTCTCACACCAGTCCCATGACTTACTTGGAGTTTTTTGTTTCTACCTAAACTCTAGGTGCCCATATTTTCCACATGGGTAGCCAGTAGTTATGGTTTTCGCAGATATTTCTTTTCATAGGATACTGGATTACAGGTGGAGCTATATTCATAATGCTTTGTATTTGTGTATTTCTTTCAGTTGTGGTAGTTGATGTTTTCCGCTGCACGTTATATTTTGTATATATATTTCCGCTATTTTGTAATTTAAATCTCTGATATTTTCCACTATTTATTATTTATTTGTACTTTGATATCTTGTACTCTGATGTAAATTGTTGTAATAGCAATGAAATGTTCTCATGTTTGTGTTCTAGTGCGTGGTGTTCTCGAAGAAGTCCGCCTTCTTGTTCGGCTTCGGTCGGCCGGGAAGTCCGGGTCGCTACACTTGTTGCCATGAAATCAAGGGTGTTGTAATTGGATTTCGGTATTAATAAACTGCGTAATCCAGCGTTGCGTGAGACTGGACGTAGAAGTAACCCGAACCAGTATAAAATCCAGTGTGTTCTTTCGTTTTCTACATTTTATATTTACTTATAATGTCTGTGATTGTTTCAAAGTTTGTGATCATTTCTGGTGTGATAATCATTATGTGATTCATATAGTAATTAAAGTTACTTAATGATTTCTATAAAATTCTTATGAACACTGCTCACCCCCCTCTAATCTTAATTCTGTCTTAAGTTCCTTAATCCGCATCCTTAACAACTGTTATCAAAGCATAGGTTTTCAAAAGTTCATCATCTGAATTTCGGAAATATTAAATGGAAAATTTTGAAATGATTTTAACACTATTCTTAATTCATGCATTGCATTAATGTTAGAAGAGTCTGCATTCAATTGTGTTGTAAAATCAAGTGATCTACTGAATTGTTGTCCAGAACAGGAAAAGGTGTGTTACATGGTTGTTGAAAATTCAAATTCTGATGGTCAAATGCTGGAATTCAAAAAGGACAAATGGATATTGGATAGTGGCTGTTCAAGACATATGACGGGAAATCCAGAATTACTGAATAATCTAGTATATGAAGATAGTGGAATGGTCAACTTTGAAGACAACTTTAAAGGATATATTGTTGGCATTGATAATGTCGGTAATTCTGAAACTCCTACTATTTCTGATGTTTTATTTGTTAAGAATTTAGAACATAACATACTAAGTATAAGTCAACTTTGTGATAAAGTCTATAAAATCAATTTTGAAAAAGATAAATGCTTTATAGAAGATAAGAATTCAAAAATAATATTCGAAGGAGATAGGAAGAAAAATATTTATATACTAAATATGAAAATTTCCAATGATAACTTATGCCTTATGGCCAATACAAGTGACCCTTGGATTTGGCATAAGAGATTCGATCATATAAATTTCAAACATATTTTTAGAATTTCAAAAGTAAAATCAATAAGAGGATTACCCAAAATGAAAATTAAAGTAAATAATTTATGTGATGTCTGTCGGTTTGGAGAATTGAAAAGAAGTTTATTAAAATCAAAAGTAGAAATTACCACTTTGGAACCATTAGAATTAATTCACATGGATCTATTTGCATCGAAATTAATTTTTAAACCAGAATCAGGTTTTTCAAAAATGGCATCAGCAGCCTCGAGCCAACCCCCTTTTTCTCAGCAGCTACCTCGAGACAACCCCAATAAACAGTCAACGCTCCTCAAAACTGCTCCGCCACCGATCTCGCCTCCTCCTCCACATATCCTCCTCCCATTCTCCCCTCCTCGAGATAGCCACAATACCCAGTCAATGCTCCTCAAAACGGCTTCGCCTCTGATCCCACCTCCTCCTCCACCGGATCCACCTCAAAATCTACACCCTTCAACACCATCTTTCCTTTCTCAGTCGCTGCAAGAAGCTCAATGGACGTCGCTTTTTGCAACAAAGCCGCGATGCGTTGTTGTATTTTCGCTACCAGCTATCACCCTCAAGTATTCCGGAAAAAGTCTTGTATCGACGGAAGACATTGTTCAGGCCAGTGTTGATGTGTGGAACGAGTATATCACTGGATTTTTTCTCGACACCCCATTGTCCTATACAGCTATCATGGAACATCTGAACAAGATCTGGAAACCTTAAGGAACGCTTAAGGTAAAATCAAATGGACAAGTGTTCTTTTTCCTGTTTTCGAACACTGACGACATGAAAGAGTTTTGGAAGCTGACCCCGTTTTTATCAAAAATAAGGTGTTTGTTATCCGCAAGTGGGATGTAGCTATGGGTATTACTGGGAAAGGAGTGAGTAGTGTTCCAGTTTGGGTCAAATTATGAAATCTACCAATGGTCGCTTGGTCATTGGTTGGTATATGCTGGCTTGCAACTCACCTAGGTAAGTTTTTATTTATGGATCATGCAAAGGAGAGTTTAGAATGGCTTGGTTATGCTATGGTGATGGTGGAGATAACGCCTGAAAGCTAGCTTCCTAATTCGATCTCTGTTAAACTTGATGATGGAACAGAGCATATAATCTCGGTTGAATACGTCTGGAGACCGGATATTTGCCCCTCGTGCAAACTATTTGGACATTCACTATCTAGATGCCCAAGTTCTCTTGAAAAATATGGTTTAAAATATAAAACTAATGATAAGGTTATCGGTGAAAAAAGAAATCAACTGGTAAGGAACCGAGCGTTCAGAAGTATTAGTGGATACAGTGGATGGAATAACAAAACAAATGCGTTACATGCTGGTACAGATGACAAGATTAAAGGATAATACGCTGCTAATCAAAGTAAATGGAAGAAGGCTGATAGTAATGCTGTCAATAAGGGTAAAGCTACTACTTCCAATTGTGTTTCTCTGTTTGTCGAAACAGGTAATAGTTTTGAAACCCTTGAAAATATTCTAGAAGAAAGTGAAGCCTTGCAAGACAACCAGGAACTTGAGGATGGAAAAATTAGTGAAATTCTTAAGGAAGGTGCCATTATGAACATAAAAAATGTGACTAAATTAGCTAACCACATTGGTGATAACTATGCGAGCATAAGTGGTGCACTCAATAGTATTTCAACTAAGACTTATATGAATGCATTGAATGCTACCATGAGCACTGAGGAAAATAAAGTAAAAAACTTGAGCACTGAGAAAATTGACTTCCTAATGAAGTGAACACTGGGCATTCGATGTAAACTTTCCTCTGACAACCCTCATTGTTTAATCAAGCACTGATTATAACTTTAAACCAGGATTCCTTAATGCAAAATCACCGTTGCCTCTCAACTGAAAGGTAAGGAAGTGCTAAACCCAATGCAAGAAAAGAAGCGAGTAACATTAATAAGCAAAAGGAAGATAATAAGATATTGTAACATGCACCATGATGATAATGTTCTTGACAGAGGGATGTCGCCTGTTGCTCAACAACTACAACAAAACTTGGAAGGTTTTTTGATGAACAACTTCAAACAATCAAACAGTTCTGATGAGCCGAGTAGTCTTTCACCGCCTAATAAGGTAAAAACAAAGAAGGTACATAAAGAAAGAAGAGTTTTAGAAACAACTGAAAGTATGAGAGAAGAAATAGAAAGCGATAAACTCACTGAAGATGTTTGTAAGGGAACGAGACAAGTTATTGCTAGTATGATGAGAAACTACAAAGATGATCTTAGCAAGCCATGTGGACCCTATGCCAATATTCCTCCTCTGGCTGGTTTCAAGGCTCCTCCACCTGATGCTGGAGATGATGTGGCTGCTTCTGCTTCTTCGTCTACTTCTTTGTTCTAATCTAGGAAGTCTCCGGTTACTAGAAGCATGACGAGAGCCATGAAGAATGTAGTTTTTGACAATGGTTAACTGAGATATGTAGAATTTTTGACATGTAGTATGGCATGTAACTGTTTTAAAAGTAGCATCCATGTATTTTGCTATGTATGTAATGCCTTATTCATATGTAAGATTACTCTTGTGTGAGTTAGCGTTAATGTGGTGGACGTTCCATTTGAAAACCACTATTAGCTAACTGCTAACAATAGTCACCTATACCCAATTGTCTTTTATTACTTGTTATAATAAAAAGTGTTACGGAACACTATAAAAACCGGTCGGCTTTGTCAAAACAAAAATTGATGGTTTTTTTATATTTACTTGGACCCTGTTTCTTAAAAATAAAAGTGATGATTTTGACTAATTTAAAATGTTTGCTAAAAGAATTCAAAATTTATTATCTTTAAAAATCAAAACAATACGTAGTGACCACGGTAGAGAATTCGAAAATGAAAATTTTGAATGATTTTGTAACAAAAAGGGGATAACCCATAAAAAAATCCCCAGAGCCCCCCAACAAAACAGAGTAGTTAAACGTAAGAATATGACAATTCAAGAATGTGCTAGAACCATGTTATCAGATAGTAACTTACCAAGAAATTTTTGGGCTGAGGCAGTTGCAACAATTTGTTATATAAAATAAAATTTTAATGAGAGCCTTAACTCATAAAACACCATATGAACTTTTTTGTAATAAGAAACCAAAAGTATCATACTTTAAAATATTTGGGATTAAATGTTTTATACTTAATACTAAAGAAAATATAGGCGAAATTGATTCTAAATCTAATAAAGGAACATTTATTGGATATTCAAAGAGAAGTAAAGTATATAGAGTTTTTAATTTAAGAATTAATATTATAGAAGAAACATTAAATGTATCCTTTGACAAAAATTAAAAGAATTTAACACAAAATAACGAAGATGAATGTAAAAATAAGGTCGACGAAGTAAATAATAAAATTAATCCACCAAATAAAAGAATTGGACTTCTAAGAGACCACCCTGTAGAAAATATCTCAGGGGATGCTGAATCTGTTGTTAAGACTAAAAACCAATTAAATAATATGAGTAATTTAGCGTTTATTTCTACTCTTGAACCAAACAATCCAAAGGAGGCATCATCCGATGATTCGTGGATCCTTACTATGGAAGAGGAATTGGATCAGTTTTCCTAGAATGATATATGAGAACTTGTTCCTAGACTAGAGGATAAAACTGTAATTGGAACTAAATGGGTTTATAAAAATAAAAATGAATGAACTTGGTGAGGTCGTAAGAAATAAAGCTCGACTAGTTGCATAAGGGTATAGTCAAGAGGAAGGTATAGACTATGACGAAACCTTCGCTCATGTAGCAAGATTAGAAGCAATTTGGATTTTACTAGCCTTCGCTAATCATAATAACTTCAAATTATTTCAAATGGATGTTAAAAGTGCATTTTTAAATGGTTATGTTAAGGAAGACGCATATGCAGAGCAACCTCCTCTTTTTAAAGACAAAAATCTTCCAAATCACGTGTATAAATTAAAGAAAGCGTTATATGGATTAAAACAAGCTCCTAGAGCATGGTATGATTGATTAAGAGTGAATTTATTACAATCAAACTTTGAAACTGGTAAAATAAATAATACATTGTTTATTAAAAGTAATAAAGATGATATTCAATTAGTACAAATATACGTTGATGATATAATATTTGGATCAATGAATAATCAAATGAATAAAGAATTCTCAGATATTATGATAAGAGAATTCGAGATGAGTCATATGGGTAAACTCACATTTTTCTTAGGATTACAAATAAGACAACTAGAAAATGGAATATTTATTAATCAAGAAAAATACACAAGAGATTTAATGAATAAATATAATTTAACAACAACCAATGGAAGACCAACACCTCTATGGCAACTAATATTGCCCTAAATAAGGATGATACGACAAAAGACGTCGATCAAAAATTATGTAGAGGAATGATAGGATCGTTATAACATATGACTCCTACTATACCATATATAATGCATAGTATATGTCTCTGTGCAAGATATCAGTCTCAACTACGGAAACTCACTAGAAAGCCTTAGAACATATTCTGCGATATGTAAAATATATATTAGATTTTGGATTATTTTATCCTAAAAATGATTTGTTTGATTTAATTTCCTATTGTGACGATGACTATGTAGGATGTAAATCAGATCATAAGAGCACTAGTGGAATGTGTCACTTCTTAGGACATTTTCTAATGTCTTGGTTTAGTAAAATGAAAAATACAGTATCTTGGTCAACAACTGAAATAGAATATATATCTGCTGCTTTGGCATGTTCACAAGTAATATATATGCAACAAACTCTAAATGATTTTGGTTTAAAATAAATCACCAATCTATTGCGATAAGGCGAGTGCCATAAATGTATCTAAAAATCCAACTTATCATTCAAGAACAAAACATTTAGATATAAGACATGATTTCTTAAGAGATAACATAATTAAAGAGAAAATTTCACTTGAATTCATAGAAAAGAAAAACAAATAGCATATATATTAACAAAACCTTTAAATGAAGCAACATTTACTAAATTTAGAACAAAATTAGGCATTTGTTCTTTAAGTGAAATAGAGTAATTAAATATATTAATATGTAATACAATATAATATAAGATATAGCAAAAAAAATATACATATGTCGACATGTTAAATATGGTATGTCGAGATATAACTGACATATTTTTAAAATTAATTACCACCAAAATTTAGTTACAACCTATATTTAAAATCATTATTTTGAAATTCCTTCTTTATCTCTTCGTTTTCTCTCTGGAAAAATTCTCAACCAAATAAAACAATGTCCTCCACTAATAAGAACAACCAAAACAAACCCCTTTCATTTCTCGAACCATACGAAGGTCCATTTCAACAAACTATGCTCACTAGAGTCATGAAACTAGAGGAATGGAAAAGGATGTTCTACAAATGCTTACTGAAATTCAAGTCTTACAAATCAAGATGAATAAAGAGAACGAGAAACAAGGAAAAATTATGAGAACTCGATAAAGATTTGTTATGGATAACCACACTAATCCAATTATCATCGAAGATGATAATCAAATGGAGGAAGAGGAAGAAGAGGAAGAAATGATAGAAGAAGAGGAAGAAGAAGCACAAACCGAAGGCATGGACGAAGGCGATAACATAATTTGCTTAGGCGAAGTGTGATTCGACAAGGAAGGGAATGTAATTGAGGAAAATGGAGAATTTTGTCTTCGTCATCCTCATTGTCCAATTCACAAATCCCCAATTGTAAAGAAACACTAAACCTTTAACGATTTCGTAGTTTGTGTATAAAATACGACTTCTCTTTGTATGATTTGCTTGTATATTTGCTTGGATTGAATGGATCGTATGTATAGATTGTTATATTCTTATGTTTAATAGAATTACATAGTTTATATATTGTTTGCTTTATTTAGTTAGTAGATATAAAATAGTATAGATTTAATACTCTAGAATAAGTTAAGCATAGATCTAGGGGGAGTATAATTTAGTTTAGTCTAGTTTAGTATAATACAATATAGTTTAGTATAGTCTACGATAGGTATAATATAGTATAATTTAGTATAGTTTTTGATAATAACATAAGGGGAGAAATTATGTAATAGATATAGTTAAGATAGACATAGTTTAAGGGGGAGTTAGAAGGAATCCATGGTGAAAGGGGGAGTAATCAACGAATTAGATCAATAGGTAAGACCAGGTATGAATATTTTATATCAGGTATGAATATTTTATAAACCAAGGTTGTCATCATAAAAAAGGGTCAGATTGTTAGAGAATGGAATTTTGATGACAACAACCTCTGTAACACCCCACGTCCGTTAATGCCACTCACTAAGGGAATGCATTAAGATCTGTGAAGCGTTATAGGTAAATAAGAACAAAATAGCACAAGACAGACACGTAAATAGCAGCAGAATTAAAAACTTTATTTAAATCAAAACATGATGGTCCCAAATAGTGAGTTTACATCGCAAGTAACTAATTACACTAATAATATGTCTTGCCAAAAACATTAGAGTACAAAAGCATAAAACCATATTTCCCTTGCAAAGCCATAAGAGAGCTGACAAGAAGTCAAAGCAGTACATCTATATCCAAAATCTAAGCTAAGCTAAAAGAATCTAAATCAACTTTAAGCACTTCCACCATGAGAACCTTTAGGGTGGGACGGAAGAGAGAGAAGAGGAAACAAAAAGGGCCAGACATAAAGTCTGGCGAGTCCAGTTACTTCTAAATATAAATAAATAAAAGTATCGTGAAGGTATATATAAAACTGGAAGAACAAGATAACAGTAATAATAACAAGTGTGAAGTGAGCAAGATAAGATGAACCAGATATATTGTGCTTCTTAAATACATTTCTCTGCACCGCGCAGATACTAGTATATCAGAAGTAGAATGATCCCTACTAATACCATTCCATTACAATTTCTTGATTATTAGGTTACTTGGGTTTATAGCACTCAAGACTTATACGCGCATTGTACCAATTTACATCCCCATGGATTCACCTAATACAATATATGTAACTATCTCTCAATGTTGAGATACACCGCACGGTACCCCACTTGCGTGGTCTCCACCGTAATGAACGCAGTCCCTCATCCTATGTCGGAGTGACGTATGAATCTCTATATAAAATGTTACGTCCTGCATATATCTATCATTACTATGCAATGTAAGCGTATGGACTACCACCATCGATCGAATCAGATTCCTTATCAAAATAATGCCCTGTAGTCTACGATACACCACCCAAAGAAAATATGCATGTATTTAGACTGTCCCACGCATGTACTGTAATTATAGCTCGATGCCTCAATCGCACGTCCTTTAATATGCACCGAGTTCCATGGCAGGGCTACTAGAAACACGGAACTCGGCCGGGAGCTTTTTCCATACCTATACAGGCCGCCTTTTAGTGCCTTCGAATACCGATATTCCTCGAGACCATTTTCCATAATGGCTATGGCCCCACCTTGGCTCCTCCCTCAACTAGTAAAGACTACAAGAGCTAAGAGATCGCCCCTAATACAACCAATCTAAACATCCATGTGGTGTCTACCCTCAACCCTGTACCTCGATAATGAAAGGTGAAATCATATCTTGGTTCAGCTTTAGTTTCTTCGCATCCGGCTGGGTGTCGATGACGGATATCTGACGGTCTACTATCCTTGTTGGTCGTAATCCACTCTACCTCCTCGTGAGGCAACCGTTGAATCACCCGGGTGTCGCCTTGTCACAGCATTCTGACTGCATAGCTACATTTGCAGTCAAGAACCACCCGCCTAGTAGTTACGCGCAGACCCAACCTCAGCGAGTACAGCCTAAGACATCTGTCACTGCACAGAGGACTACTTGGAGCACTTTACGTATTTTAGGAAGCCGTGTGCTTCCACTTCCAGTCCTTTGGAGCCGTCATAACAATCAGATGAATGTGCGCTCCTCTCGTGTCTTATAACAACTCGATGATCTACCCCGTTAGGTTATTCACCCTCGAATGTACGGACTGGTCCAAACACCTTTCTTTAATATGTTGTTAGACCCTATGTCTAAACATTCTTTTACGCTCTTGCCTAACCTCACCCGGTTCCCATTTAACTTGGTTATTCCCGTTCATATTGAATTCTTATTCCAATTTACCAAGTTTCTCTTGCTTATTAATTTCAATCATATAAATTAGTCCATTTAAGTTTATTAATAAGCCAACAACATGTTATTTTCTAGATTGTGGCCCAAGTTCTGTAATCCATAATCTATTTTATATACTTGCTTGGTTACATCATTACAATAACATGTTCTCCTTAATACATTATTAAGTATATCTCAATTCACATGTTTCCTAATTAACATGTCACTTACCATTTATGATTAAATATAACTTATTTATTTTACAAGTTTTCCTCATTCTCTCTCATTTAATCATAAATTCAATTTACGTCGTCACTACAACTTATTGTTGTTTACTTAGCAGATTATTATGCATATCTAATTCTATCATTTCTACAAGTTATGCTTACCCTAAAAGGTGTCTTTAATTACATACCTTTATTATATTTTCCACTGGTTATGTATACCACTAGGTGTCTTTTATAACATAACCTTATTGGGTTAAGTTCGTGGGCCTATATGTAAATATTACCCACCCCCTCTATTTTACTTAACCCACCCACTACCCATACAATTTTTACTTAACCCTAACTTAAGTTCATAATCATACAATCCTTATGGATTAAATTAGGTTAAGTAGTCCAGTTCATTACCATGTCCAATTATGGTTAAAATAGGCTAGACCTCCCACATTAGGCCTCCAACATGTGGATGCTGGATATGCCGGTCGGGTCTGGGCAGTCTTGTTCCATAGTTGGGTCTAACCTCGTGTCTTAGCCCGATTCGTATTTGCACACTTACACCTCTCACATTAGGTTCAACATTAGTAGCTGTTGGATATGTCGGTCGGGTCCAGGCAGACTTCCACCACTAATGTAACCTAACCTCGTGTCATAAGTGCAATTAGAGATCCTGATTGTAATTACTAGATATTCTATTTTTATCTAAATGTACCTACGTTATTATAGGTGATTATTTCTCTTTTTCCCCATATTTAATTATAAGCCCAATTCACTATTCAAATCAAAGACTTTTGCACCCATTTTTCAATTCACCTTTTAATTATGCATCATATGCTCTTTTTCCCAAGTTATAAGTCAAGGCATATATATATATATATATATACATATATATGTTATGCACGAACCCAAATCTATATATTTTCCAATTTATGTCCCTAGTCCATATTCAACCATTTCAATACAAGTCAAACCCAAATCCATATTCACATATTTTCCAATGTATGCCTAAAATTTATATTCACATACGTCCCAATTTATGTCCTAAATCAGTACTTACACATGTCCCAATTTATGCTCAAATTATATTTTCCAACGTATGCCTAAATTCATATCATCCACCAAGATATATACTTTGAAACCCATATTCGTATATTTACAGATTTACGCCCAAATTTAGATCCATATTTTCCAATATCAATTATGCCTCAAATTATGTCTTTCCCAATCATTCCCAATTTCGCATGTTCGCATTTTTCAGCATTAGGCCTAGGCTCGAAGGTTGCCTGACTATATAAAAATAAAAAGGGAGAAAGAGGGGGAGAAGAGAATAAAGAATAGACATAATAACGAATCAATAATAAACTGATAGAAATAGGCATAAACCGAATAGGCATATTACGACAAGATTTAACATGGCAACTGTATGAACGTACAAAAGAAGATCTGATAGTTATGTCAAAATAGAACTGGTTAGGCACCGATTCAAGATCCAATTTTTACATACATATCAAGATTACTATTTAAATATTTAGATCTAAACATAACATGAACTCACAGTGAATAGATTTGCGAATAACATGTTGAATAAGTTGTTGTAGCCATGGTTGAATTTATTGTTGCAATCTTCGAATATGTATAATATTCTTTGAATTGATTTACAAGAAGAAAGGCCATTTTTAATTTTCGTTGCAGCAGAGCTTCGCCATCAGCATTATTTTTAGATGAATAGAACCTAGGTCTTGGGTCCTTTATATAGCCTAGGGTTCAATGAATCTTTCTTAGAAAGGTGTCCAGATACAAAACGAAGTATTTCGCCCAGATCTGTCAAGGGTATAGGTCGACTTATGGGTCGTCCCCCCTTTGAGTGGGTAGACCCGCCTGGGCGGGAAATCTACTGCCTTCCCAAATTTCGAATTCTGAACCTAATTTCGAATTTTCGGACTCATTTTTGAATTTCTGAACCTATTATATAAATATTCTTCCTATGCATATACAAACTTCAAACCTCAATAACTTCTTCATACGATGTTTGATTTACGCAAACCAGGTGTCTATTTTGACCAGAATTTCAAGATGGATGCAATGGCGCCATCTTTTTTACTTAATTCTGAATACTAAATTAAGTTTTCCTTAATTTATTGTTAATAGTGTATTTCACACTAATTATTCTTTAATTCATCATCTTTAGTGTCGTTAAAATTGCGGGGTGTTACATTCTCCCCTGCTCAAAGGAATTTGTCCCCGTGATCTCTAAGTTAAGAAGAACGTATATCATAAATCCATCAATTATACATCCATATAGTAATCAAAGGGATCCATTATCCTTAAGGAATTTTTAATGCTTTTATGAACATACGTAATAGTGTGTGTATATGTCCGTAAACTAATGTGAAAGAACAAGCGGTCAACTGATTCAGTTGACCTCCTTAACACAATGTATGTTTGTCCATGCAACCAAAATGTATGCAAATCATCCTAGTATAACATGTAAGCTCTATATGTATGCACAATTATCCATCCAAATGCAACATGAATGCAATGATACACCCGTATTCATCTATAAAATTTAAAATTTACACACATCAACATGCAAAATGTAAGTGATTGAGCCGACCTAGTGCCTATTGTGTGTGTATATGCATCCACGAGAAATCACTAGCAACAACTTGCATCCATCAAACATAACATATCTCAAACACATATTTACATTCATTAGTTTTCTACCTAAAGACTTGATCGATAGGATATATTCAAATGATAGATACTAGTACTAATTCGAAGCTTTGAAAAGAAGTTAAGAACATATTTTGAAAAGGATATGAAGCATGATTCTTGTCTTCAGCCTCCCAAGTATCGTTCTTGTGGCCCTTTCCCCATTGCACTCTTACTAAGTTCACTTCTTTGTTTCATAATCTCTTAACCTCCTGTAACGCCCCACCGCCGCTAGGGTCACTCACTAAGGGAATGCACTAGCTTTGGTAGAGCATTATCTAGGTAAACATACACAGAAATATTACAAGACAGAACATATAAAACACCGGAAGAAAAACCAAATTTCATTGCTTTAAAATCTAGAAAGGTATAAAGCCTTTTACATCAAAATGCCATTAAATACATTACATCGAAATTTGTCTTGCAATAGTAAAGAAGCATAAAACCATAGTCATAAATAATTCCCCAAGTAAAACAGTAAAGCAAGCCATAGCCAAGAGAAATCCAAGCAGTATATGAGAGAGCCTTGGAGCTTGGTAAGATCCGAACTAAGCTATATTCCCACCCTACGAACCTGGGGGAGGGGGGACAAAAGAAAAAGAGGCGAAACAAACTGGGTCAGGTATAAAGACTGAGTAAGTCCTAGTGGCTTTCAGCATAAAAACAGGTAAAGATAACATGGCATGAATAAACTGAAAATAAACATAAGCATGACGACAAGATACGCTACAGGCACGATAACTAAGAATAACATCATAGGATTTCTGTCATGTATAACATTCAAAGGTTCCCATTCAATATGAACTAAGTATAGTTTCACAAGATTTCTATCAAGCATCGCAAGATTTCTCTGCTTCACCGTTAAAATGATATCTACCACCTAACTAGTGTCCCAACTAGTAATCTATATAAAATGATAAAATCATTACGTGATCCCAATCCCCGAAATTAAGGTTGCTTTCACGTGTACATCTATTATTTATTACCTAGATCTAATCTAGGGTTTTCTATCGAGCGCTTCCTAGATTCAACCAGGATTTATGCCACCTAGGTCCAACCTAGGGATTATGCTATCTGTTGAACACTTCTCGGATTTAGGGTTTATGCCACCTAGGTCCAACCTAGGGATTATGCTACCTATTGAACACTTCTAGGATTTATGGTTTATGCCACCTAGGTCCAACCTAGGAATTATGCTACTTTTTGAACACTTCTCGGATTTAGGGTTTATGCCACCAAGGTCCAACCTAGGGATTACGCTACCTATGTGTGTCATACGGCCCCCAATGATTGTAGATACCTATGCTGGTCCCACCATGGGGTGTATCAAGACCCATGGTGGCGGCCCGACGCAATTCTAGAATACAAAGGTTATACTACTGGTGCCCCCAGTGCCCTGTTTGTCTGCTCCGAAGTGTGTGCACACCCGCACTCCGTTAGAACGCACACTGTTGCACCCACGGCCGTCGCTTTGACCGCTTACAATCAACCCAGTAATCGTGCCCCACCCTGCCTAGTTTCAGGGTACCATGATACCTAATTTGGTTACTGCTGAAATGGGTCCCCGTTACTAGGGTTTCCTACTGGTTAAGTTTGTGGGCCTATATATACAGATATTACCCACCTTCCCGTGATGTACTTAACCCACCGATTCAAGCATCCTTAGTAATGGTTAAGTTTGTGGGCCTATATTTACTAATATTACCCACCAACCCGATATGTACTTAACCCTCTCTGTCCATCACGTTAAGTTGGTTAAGTGTTTTCTCTTGTTTTACTTAACCCTACCACACATCATTTTATATCGATTAAGTGTTGTTCCTTGTGTTACTTAACCCTACCGCAAGGCTTGTTATACTGGCTAAGTGTTCTCCCTTGTGTTAACTTAACCCCACCGCATGTCATGTCATATTGGTTAAGTGTATATTGACTTAGCCCACCTATTTATCATGTTGTGACGGTTAAGTGTTACCCTCTGTTGTTACTTAACCTTACCACACATCAGGTTATATCGGTTGGGTGTTATCAACCTATTCAAGTTAGCCCAACCCATTCGCTAGTCATGTTATAATGGTTAAGTGTCATTAGCCTAGCCACGTTACTTAACCCACCCATTCATAACATATTGGTTGAGCCTACATTTATAAGTTTTACATGTTCTTAACTCATACCGGTTAGGTCCACATTTACATGTCAAATTTCCATGTCATCCCCCCTAACCCTTTAACCATACCCACATCTTATTATGGTTAGTATTCCTTAATTCATTCATTATGACGAACCAATCATGACCTCTCACATTAGACCGTGCATTTTGTGGTCACTGGATTTGCCAGGCGGTTCCGGGCAGATTTACACCACAAACTGGGTCGAACCTCGTGTCATCAACCGTTACGCCTACAATTTGGCCTTCGACCCCTCACATTAGACTGACACTTTGTGGCTACTGGATTTGCCGGGCGGTTCCGGGCAGATTTACACCACAAACTGAGTCTAACCTCGTGTCAAAGGTTCATTAATGGTCGTATTCCACCCAAAACCCCAATATCAGTTCATGTGTTTAACCTATAGGAATGTTCATGTTCCAACCACGTTCATATTTCCAGTTATATGCCAATTATCAAGTTCATGATTCACGTTTTTGCCCCAAAACGTATTCCTAAATTATTATCATAATTCACTATAAGGTTATGCCGAGTTATAGCCTTTTATTTACAATACATTCCAATTACCCAAAACCCAACTTAGGCGCGTTCATAATTAAACCTCTACTAAGTCATAAATTATCATATATGTTTCAACTCCAAATTTTACAAAATTAACATATGCCTAAGTTCTAGATTACATGTAAATTTTACATATGCCTAATTCATACCAAATTTACATATGTTCAATTTATGCCGTTTTACATGTATGCTAATTTTATGCCATTTTACTATGTCAAGTTCTAGCCAAAATTACATGTATCAAGTTTCATACCCAATATACCCAAATCATGGTTCATGATGTAGTTATCCGAAATTATAATCCTTTTATTACAATACATGTCAGTTGCCCAAGTTCATAATACATGTTTATGCCAACTATCAAGTTTACGATTACTTTCATGTTCAAATTCCCAAATCTACATGTGCCTAATTAATATAAGCCCAATCTTTTGATTTAATTTACATAGTCACAAACTCGTGATTTAACTTACATGCCAATTCATGTATGCCCAAACTTGCAATTTCAATTATATTGACAATACCCAAATTTCAAATTTCATGTTATGCCATCAATTCCACCACACACATATATCCAAATAGGTAATATCCCAATATTTCCCCGTATACAAATCGCACGTATATCGTATTTTAGGCCTAAGTCTGAAATTGACCAAGGTTCATCAAAAGAAAATAAATAGGGGAAGGTAGAATTTGTATAACAATAAGTACAGAGAGAAAACTGGCATAAGAACATCATCTCAGGCATAAAATATAGATCTTGGTAATAATATCAACATGAATCAAGAAAAACTGATTTACAACAAGCTAAATAGATCATAGGCCTGACATGAAAATGGGAATAGAAAAGTCCCAAAACTCAAGATTCAAGAAGCAACAGAAATAGTTCTGAATCAATAAACATACTTAAATCCAATTCCACTTTATTCCATGGCCATATTATAATTAAATGTTTAAATATAAAAATAACTAGAACTTACAGAGCATGGCTAGTGAATTAGGAACTGAATTTGTTGTAAAAATGTTGCGGCGTTGTTGATTTATTGTCTTGAATCATTGTTGAAGCTTTGTTCTTTGAATTGATTTGGGTTTGAATGTTTGCACTTTAATTTGGGGGGGGGGCATGGTTCAAGAGGGAGTTCAGTAGCACAATAGTGTAAGAATGATTCGATATGAATTAGGTTAGGTCTAAGGGTGTTTTTATAGGTGTAGCGACTAGTTTAGGCCCTTAGATTAACCCTAGAATTAATCCGGACCATCAAAACACGTCTAAGGCTTCAAAAATGAGTTCTGGGTCAAAACAGGCCGACCAGTTCGACCTGTAGGGGGGAGGTCGACTACATGGTCGACCTGGGGGGTAGGTCGAACTGGTCCCCAGGTCGACCCCCAGGTCGACCTGTTTGGTACTGTGCTGCCTAAAATCTGCTGAATCTTCTACAGGCCATAACTTCTTCATCCGGACTCCGATTTTCGAAGACTCAGACTCTATTTCGTGTAAAATTTCAAGACGAACGCAATGGCGTAACCCGTTTCCCTTGATTCTTATTTTAAAATTTAATTATACCCTGATTTCTAGTTTCAACATGTTATTAAAATTCGGGTTGTTACATTCTCCCCTCCTTAAAGGATTTCGTCTCCGAAATCTTCAAGTTAAGAAGAATGTGTCCTACCATCCAATCATCCATCTACTCAATCATCAATCACAAGCATCCATTGTCCTTAAGAGATTTCTAATGCTGTATGAACATATGCAGAAAGTGTGTGTATATGTTCGTTATCTAATGCAAATGATCAGGCCTGATTGATCGTCTTAATGCAAAATATGTTTAGTGCCATGAGTCCAACATGTATGCAAATAGTCTTAGTCACATAAACACTATATGTGTGCACAAACATCCATCCATATGCAACATCCACATGATAATACATTCAAATTCATCCATAAATAAGTATAAACACTCATGCATATGCAATATGAAAATGTGTTTGAGCCGATCTAGTGCCTAATGTGTGTTACGTAACCACGAGCAACCACTAGCAGCCACTTGCAACCACTTGCAACCACTTGCAACCATCAATCATAACATGTCTCAAACACATGTTTTCACCCAATTGTTCCTACCTAAAGATGTAGTCGAATGATAGAAGCAAGTAAAAACTTTGTGCCCATTAGGTAATGTCAAAGCTGGAAATCAACGTCACATATATACTGATTAGGAGAAGAACTCCCTAAGCACCAGCCCCGAAGACCGAAATCAACATCAGACTGATACCCAAAGAAATACTCAACCCAACGGACACCCTCAAGCCCCAACATGTATTACTAACAGATGATCCTTATGGGGTTTTGCAACAGAAATAGGATTGAGAATAGGACCGAGAGGTTATACTTAAAAGATAGCATGCAAGTAAGCTCTACAGGAAAAGAGGGATCAAGGATATACTCTTAAAAAGAGAAATGATGCACGTGTCTAGTCTTCAATCTTCTAAGTCGCATTTCCTTGAGCTTAACTCCATTGTGCTTTGACCTTCTTTAGCTTCACAATTTCGTAGCTTCTTAATTCCTATTTCCAAAATATGAGTTGGAACTCATTTCACTGTCGCCTCTCGTTCCACTTTCACTTATTCCTTTTTCTAGTATACTCGGCTTAAACATAACTGCGTACTCATGGTTTCATGCAAGCTCTCCAAAATTCACTAGTGAATCTCGTTCACTTACTAGAAGGTATTCCACATAAATGAATTATCTCTTGAAAATAAACAAATGCCAACCATGTTGCCAAGTGTACTTACTAAGGTGTTTTTATATAACTCATGCATAAGCGAGATGAACCATCCGCCTTAGTGGTGAACATTACTCGAGTGGATCAATAAATGTATCAAGAGATTCTAGGTAAATAAGCATGGCAGAACCCTAAGGGTTACACTAGACTTCGAGGGCATTTCCAAGGCAAGTCAAGAATCTAACTACCCTCTTTCTATACACAAGAATGGCACCAGTACTGGATAATCACTCCATCCCTAGCATCAACCCATAGCCCAAAAACATAAGCATTACTTCTAAACTCAACACTTAGCATAGACATTCTCAAATCCAAACAAGTCATGAATAAATGAGCCGATTCCCCAACAGGATTGGAGACAAAAAGGGGATCCTCTACTACGCTAGTACTAAGGTGCAGAGACTTCGACTATCGAAGCAGAATTAAAAGGATGCGATGTACAAAACAAAGTTCTAATGGGATGATAGAAAAGAAAAGCTAAACCTTTAACAGAAACGTTACTACCTATCTTAGGTATGCTAGTAGTGAGAGCATACAATTGCCCTCTCGACGATCTTGTTCTTTGCCCTTGTCCTTGTCCTATAATACTTAACTACATGTCCCTTTTTTCCATACTAAAGATACTCTCTCTTGTCATGGGTTTTATTATTCTTTCACTTTGGCCTCTTTCCTTTCACCTTTTCCTCCTTCGTGGATTAAGCCATATCAACAAGTTTCTCATCCTTTGGCTTGTGTTCTTTTATCCTCATTCTTGCTATCCTTGTATAGCTTGTTGAAAAGTTTCTCGAAAGCTACCTCCATCGCACGTCAACCCTACAAAGCTTGAAATAAGATTAGTCGCAGAGGGAACTACTGCGGCTACAGATGGAAGTTGGGCACTCCTTTGCCCTCTTACATGTGTTGTATACCTACAAAACTATGGTGAAAAAGAAAGAGAGAAGAAACTCAAGGAGAGAATCAAAAGATAGTGCATATGGCTTTGGGGAATATGCCTTTCGTAAAACAAAACTTTTCTTAGAAAAATGCTTCTTTTTAAACGTTTTGAAAATAATTTCAGAAGGTTTTTAAAAGCTTTTGCCCAGTCTGGTAACCTTCTGCTCTGATACCAAATGTAACACCCCACCGCCGCTAGGGTCACTCACAAAGGGAATGCACTAGCTTTGGTGGAGCATTATCTAGGTAAACATACACAGAAATATTACAAGACAGAACATATAAAACAGGGGAAGAAAAACCAAATTTCATTGCTTTAAAATCTAGAAAGGTCTAAAGCCTTTTACATCAAAATGCCATTAAATACATTACATCGAAATTTGTCTTGCAATAGTAAAGAAGCATAAAACCATAGTCATAAATAATTCCCCAAGTAAAACAGTAAAGCAAGCCATAGCCAAGAGAAATCCAAGTAGTATATGAGAGAGCCTTGGAGCTTGGTAAGATCCGAACTAAGTTGTATTCCCATCCTGCGAACCTGGGGGGGGGGGACGAAAGAAAAAGAGGTGAAACAAACTGGGTCGTTATAAATACTGAGTAAGTCCTAATGGCTTTCAACATAAAAACAGGTAAAGATAACATGGCATGAATAAACTGAAAAAAAACATAAGCATGACGACAAGATAAGCTACAGGCACGATAACTAAGAATAACATCATAGGATTTCTGTCATGTATAACATTGCAAGGTTCCCATTCAAGATGAACTAAGTATAGTTTCGTAAGATTTCTATCAAGCATCGCAAGATTTCTCTGCTTCACCATTAAAATGATATCTACCACCTAACTAGTGTCCCAACTAGTAATCTATATAAAATGATAATATCATAACGTGATCCCAATCCCCGAAATTAAGGTTGCTTTCACGTGTACATCTATTATTTATTACCTTGATCTAATCTAGGGTTTTCTATCGAGCGCTTCCTGGATTCAACCAGGATTTATGCCACCTAGGTCCAACCTAGGGATTATGCTACCAATTGAACACTTCTTGGATTTAGGGTTTATGCCACCTAGGTCCAACCTAGGGATTATGCTACCTATTGAACACTTCTCGGATTTAGGGTTTATGCCACCTAGGTCCAACCTAGGGATTATGCTACCTATTGAACACTTCTCGGATTTAGGGTTTATGCCACCTAGGTCCAACCTACGGATTATGCTACCTATGTGTCATACGACCCCCAATGATTGTAGATACCTATGCTGGTTCCACCATGGGGTGTAACCCATGGTGGCGGCCCGACGCAATTCTAGAATACATAGGTTATACTACTAGTGCCCCCAGTGCCCTGTTTGTCTGCTACGAAGTGTGTGCACGCCCGCACTCCGTTAGAACCCACACTGTTGCACCCACCGCTGTCGCTTTGACCGCTTACAATCAGCCCAGTAATCGTGCCCCACCCTGCCTAGTTTCTGGGTACCATGATACCTAATTGGGTTACTGCTGAAATGGGTCCCCGTTACTAGGGTTTCCTACTGGTTAAGTTTGTGGGCCTATATATACAGATATTACCCACCTTCACGTGATGTACTTAACCCACCGATTCAAGCATGCTTATTAATGGTTAAGTTTGTGGGCCTATATTTACTAATATTACCCACCAACCCGATATGTACTTAACCCTCTCCGTCCATCACGTTAAGTCGGTTAAGTGTTTTCTCTTGTTTTACTTAACCCTACCACACATCATTTTATATCGGTTAAGTGTTGTTCCTTGTGTTACTTAACCCTACCGCAAGCCTTGTTATACTGGATAAGTGTTCTCCCTTGTGTTAACTTAACCCCACCGCATGTCATTTCATATTGGTTAAGTGTATATTGACTTAGCTCACCTACTTATCATGTTGTGACGGTTAAGTGTTAACCTTTGTTGTTACTTAACCTTACCACGCATTAGGTTATATCGGTTGGGTTTTATCAACCTATTCAAGTTAGCCCAACCCATCCGCAAGTCATGTTATAACGGTTAAGTGTCATTAGCCTAGCCACGTTACTTAACCCACCCATTCATAACATATTGGTTGAGCCTACATTTATAAGTTTTACATGTTCTTAACTCATACCGGTTAGGTCCACATTTACATGTCAAATTTCCATGTCATCCCACCTAACCCTTTAACCATACTCATGTCTTATTATAGTTAGTATTCCTTTATTCATTCATTATGACGAATGAATCATGACCTCTCACATTAGACCGTGCATTTTGTGGTCACTGGGTTTGCCGGGCGGTTCCGGGCAGATTTACACCACAAACTGGGTCTAACCTCGTGTCATCAACCGTTACGCCTACAATTTGGCCTTTGACCCCTCACATTAGACTGACACTTTGTGGCTACTGGATTTGCCGGGCGGTTCCGGGAAGATTTACACCACAAACTGAGTCTAACCTCGTGTCAAAGGTTCATTGATGGTCGTATTCCACCCAAAACCCCAATATCAGTTCATGTGTTTAACCTATAGGAATGTTCATGTTCCAACCACGTTCATATTTCCAGTTATATGCTAATTATCAAGTTCATGATTCACGTTTTTGCCCCAAAACGTATTCCCAAATTATTATCATAATTCACTATAAGGTTATGCCGAGTTATAGCCTTTTATTTACAATACATGCCAATTACCCAAAACCCAACTTGGGCGCATTCATATTAAACCTCTACTCAGTCATAAATTATCATATATATTTCAACTCCAAATTTTACAAAATTAACATATGCCCAAGTTCTAGATTACATGTAAATTTTATATATGCCCAATTCGTACCAAATTTACATATGTTCAATTTATGCCGTTTTACATGTATGCTAATTGTATGCCATTTTACCATGTCAAGTTCTAGCCAAAATTACATGTATCAAGTTTCATACCCAATATACCCAAATCATGATTCATGATGTAGTTATCCCAAATTATAATCTTTTTATTACAATACATGTCAGTTGCCCAAGTTCATAATACATATTTATGCCAACTATCAAGTTTACGATTGCTTTCATGTTCAAATTCCCAATTCTACATATGCCTAATTAACATAAGCCCAATCTTTTGATTTAATTTACATAGTCCCAAACTCGTGATTTAACTTACATGCCAATTCATGTATGCCCAAACTTGCAATTTCAATTATATTGACAATACCCAAATTTCAAATTTCATGTTATGCCATCAATTCCACCACACACATATATCCAAATAGGTAATATCCCAATATTTCCCCGTATACAAATCGCACGTATATCGTAGTTTAGGCCTAGGTCCGAAATTGACCAAGGTTCATCAAAAGAAAATAAATAGGGGAACATAGAATTTGTATAACAATAAGTACAGAGAGAAAACTGGCATAAGAACATCATCTCAGGCATAAAAGATAGATCTTGATAATAATATCAACATGAATCAAGAAAAACTGATTTACAATAAGCTGAATAGATCATAGGCTTGACATGAAAATGGGAATAGAAAAGTCCCAAAACTCAAGATTCAAAAAGCAACAGAAATAGATCTGAACCAATAAACATACTTAAATCCAATTCCACTTTATTCCATGGCCATGTTATAATTAAATTTTTAAATCTAAAAACAACACGAACTTATAGAGCATGGCTAGTGAATTAGGAACTGAATTTGTTGTAAAAATGTTGCGGCGTTGTTGATTTATTGTCTTGAATCATTGTTGAAGCTTTGTTCTTTGAATTGATTTGAGTTTGAATGTGTGCACTTTAATTTGGGGGTGGCGGCCATGGATCAAGAGGGAGTTCAGCAGCATAATAGTGTAAGAATGATTTGATATGAATTAGGTTAGGTCTAAGGGTGTTTTTATAGGTGTAGCAACTAGTTTAGGCCCTTAGATTAACCCTAGAATCAATCCGTACCATCAAAACATGTCTAAGGCTTCAAAAATGAGTTCTGGGTCAAAACAGGCCGACCAGGTCGACCTGTAGGGGGATAGGTCGACTACATGGTCGACCTGGGGGGTAGGTCGACCCCAAGGTCGACCACATGGTCGACCTGGTCTCCAGGTCGACCCCCAGTTCGACCTGCCTGGTCCTGTGCTGCCTAAAATCTGCTGAATCTTCTACATGCCATAACTTCTTCATCTGGACTCTGATTTTCGAAAACTCGGTCTCTGTTTCATGTAAAATTTCGAGATGAACGCAATTGCATATCCCGTTTCCCTTGATTCTTATTTTAAAATTTAATTATACCCTAATTTCTAGTTTTGACATGTTATTAAAATTCGGGTTGTTACACCTCTGATCCATGTATGCAAGTCGGAACTCGTCCTATCATTGCTTCCTTCTCTAATTTCATTTCTTCTCGCATGTTTGGCTTCACTACTATGAACTCTATACATTTTTTTGCCTATTGAATGAATAGTCATCTTAGAATGACGGGCTTCCTGAAGGACTGTCTTCAATAGGTTTCCCATTCTGATATGACTCACCTATCAAACCTCTTCTCAAGTAGCTCCCCCACTTGCTTATCAAGTTCCCTCTTTTATTTTAGGAGTCACATGTCGCAAATCATCGATAGATACATCAAGAGGTTCTAGGAGACTAAGCATGACAGACCCTTTTGGGGTCATAAGAAATCTCGAGAGTCTTTCTATGGCAAGTCAGAAATCTAACGACCCTCCTCTCACAATCTAGAATGGCTCCATATATGGTTAACCCATCCATCCTAGAATCATATCGTATCTTATGAAATCAAGAACATATGTGTCACAATTAAACTCGACACCTAACACACAGATTCTCAATCCCCGACAAATCCTCAATAAATGAGTCATACCTCTAATGGGTTTGAGACACTAAGGGGATCCAAAACCATACTAGTGTCTAGGTGCATAGGCTCAACTAAAAGATCAGATACAAAAGAATGCGAAGCGCCACAAAAAGAATCCTAACAGGATGATCAGAAATGGAAATCAATCCTTCGATGGAAACTTTACTACCCCTATCCTGTCAACCAGCTATGAGAACATTAGCTTTCCCCTTAGAAGTTCCTGCCCTCTGGCCTTGTCTTTGTCTCTTTGGGCACTCATTAATAAATTGTCCCGCCTTACCAAAGTGGTAACAATTCCTTTCCTCTTTCTACAATCCTTTTACAGACGACCCACCGTTCCAAAATTATGGTATTTCCTCTTTTCTTCTTTGGGCTATACTCCTTAGCCCCAACTCCCTTATTCTCCTTTTTACCATCCTTGTGTAACATGCTAACAAATCTCTTGAAAGCGGGCTCAATCGCACGGAAATCCCTTCGAGGCTTGAGAGAAAATAAGACGCAGGTGAAACCACTGCCGCTAAAGATGGAGGTTGGGCACTTCTTTGCCCTTCGACATGTACTATAGATTTAACATACCTATGGAACCATGCCGAAATAGGGATACCATTTCGAGAGGAAACGGTTCCCCGATCAAAAAGGAAAAGAAATCAAGTGGAGAATCGAGAAGATATTTATGGCTTTGGGAAATATGCTTTTCAAAAATAAGACATTTTCTTTTAAAATACTTTTTTTGAGACATTTTTGAAAACCATTTTGAAAATACTTTATCAGGTCTTATAACCATATGCTCTGATACCAAATGTAACACCCCAGATCCGTTAATGTCACTCACTAAGGGAATGCATTAAATTTCGTGAAGTGTTATAGGTAAAGAAGAAGATAATAGCACAAGACAGACATGTAAAATAGCAGCGGAATTAAAAACTTTATTTAAATCAAAACATCATGGTCCCAAATACTGAGTTTACATCATAAGTAAATAATTACATTAATAATCTGTCTTGCCAAAAACATCAGAGTACAAAAGAATAAAACAATATTTCCCTTGCAAAGCCATAAGAGAGTTGACAAGAAGTCAAAACAGTACATCTATATCCAAAATCCAAGCCAAGCTGAAAGAATCCAAATCAACTCTAAGCACTTCCACCCTGAGAACCTGGGGGGGAGGAGGAACGGAAGAGAGAGAAGAGGAAACAAAAAGGGTCAAACATAAGGTCTGGCAAGACTAGTTACTTTTAAATATAAATAAATAAAAGTATCATGGCATGTATATATAAAACTGGAAGAACAAGATAACAGTAACAATAACAAGTGTGAACGGAGCAGGATAAGATGAACCAGATATATTGCGCTTCTTAAATACATTTCTCTGCACCGCGCAGATACTAGTATATCAGAAATAGAATGATCCCTACTAATACCATTCCATTACATTTTCTTGATTATTAGGTTACTTGGATTAATAGCAATCAAGATTTATACGCGCATAGTACCCATTTACTTTCCCATGGATTCACCAAATACAATATATGTAGCTATCTCTCAATGTTGAGATACACTCCGTGGTACCCCAATCGCATGGTCTCCACCGTAATGAACGCAGTCCCTCATCCTACGCCAGAGTGACGTAGGAATCTCTATATAAAATGTTACGTTCCGCATATATCTATCATTACTATGCTACGTAAGCGTATGGACTGCCACCATCGATCAAATTAGAATCCTTATCGGAATAATGCCTTGTAGTCTACGATACACCACCCAGAGCAGATATGCATGTATCTAGACCGTCCCACTTATGTACTGTAATTATAGCTCGATTCCTCAATCGCACGTCCTCTAATGTGCACCCAGTTCCGTGGCAGGGCTAAACTAGAAACACGGAACTCAATCGAGAGCTTTTTCCATACCTGTAAAGGCCTCCTTTAAGTGCCTTCAAATACGGATATTCCTCGGGCCTATTTTCCATGGTGGCTATGGCCCCACCTCGGCCCCTTCCTCAACTAGTAAAGACGACAAGAACTAAGCTACTGCCCCTAATACAACCAATCTAAACATTCATGTGGTGTCAACCCTCAACCCCTTATCACGATAGTGAAAGGTGAAATGATATCTTGGGTTTGCTTTAGTCTCTTCGCATCCCACTGGCTGTCGATGACGGATATCCGATGGTCTACTATCCTTGTTGGTCGTGACCCTCTCTAGCTCCTCGAGAGGCAACCGCCGAATCACCCTGGTGTCACCTTGTCACATCATTCTGACTGCATAACTACATCTGCAATTAAGGCCTACCCACCTAATAATTATGCGCAGACCCAACCTCTGCGAGTATAGCCTAAGACATTTGTTACCGCACAGGGGAATACTAGGAGCACGTTACGTACTTCAGGAGGCTACATGCTTCCCCATCCAGTCCTTTGGAGCCATCATAACAATCAGATGAATATGCGCTCCCCTCTGGTATTATAACACCTCGATGATCTACCATGTTGGGTTATTCACTCTCAAACGTACGGACTGGTCAAAGTGCCTTTCTTTGACATGTTGTTAGACCCTATGTCTAAACATTCTTTTACGCGCTTGCCTTACCTAACCCGGTTCCCATTTAACTTGGTTATTCCCGTTCATATTGAATTCTTATTCCAATTTACCAAGTTTCTCTTGCTTATTAATTTCAATCATATAACTTAATCCATTTAAGTTTATTATTAAGCCCACAACATGTTATTCTCTAGATTGTGGCCCAAGGTCTATAATCCACAATCGATTTTATATTCTTGCTTGGTTACATCATTACAATAACATGTTCTCCTTAATACGTTATTAAGTATATCTCAATTTACATCTTTCCTAATTAACATGTCACTTACCATTTATGATTAAATATAATTTATTTATTTTACAAGTTTTCCTCATTCTTTCTCATTTAATCGTAAATTCAATTTACGCTGTCACTACAACTTATCATTATTTACTTAGCATCTTATTACACATATCTAATTCTATCATTTCTATAAGTTATGCTTACCCTACAAGGTGTCTTTAATTACATAACCTTATTAGGTTAAGCTCGTGGGCCTATATGTAAATATTACCCACCCACTCTATTTTACTTAACCCACCCACTACCCATCCAATTTTTACTTAACCCTAACTTAAGTTCACAAACATATAATCCTTATGGATTAAATTAGGATAAGTAGTTCAATTCATTACCATGTCCAATTATGGTTATAATGGGCAAGACTTCCCACATTAGGCCAACAACGTGTAGATGCTGGATATGCCGGTCGGATCCGGGCAGTCTTATTCCATAGTTGGGCCTAACCGCGTGTCTTTGCCCGATTCGTATTTGCACACTTAGATCTCTCACATTAGGTTCAACATTAGTGGCTGCTGGATATGCCGGTTGAGTTCTGGCAGACTTCCACCACCAATGTGACCTAACCTCGTGTCATCAGTGCAATTACACTTCCTAATTGTAATTACTAGACATTCAATTTTTATCCAAATCTACCTATGTCATTATAGGTGATTATTTTTCTTTTTCCCCATTTTTAATTATATGCCCAATTGACTATTCAAATCATAGACTTTTACACCCCTTTTCAATTCACATTTTAATTATGCACCATATGCTCTTTTTCCCAAGTTATAAGTCAAGGCATATGCATATACATATGTTATGCGCAAACCCAAATCTACATATTTTCCAATTTATGTCCCAAGTCCATATTCAACCATTTCAATACAAGTTATACCCGAATCCATATTCGCATATTTTCCAATGTATGCATGAAATTCATGTTCACATACGTCCCAATTTATATCCTAAATCAGTACTTACGCATATCCCAATTTATGCTCAAATTATATTTTCCAACGTATGCCTAAATTCATATTATCTAACAAGACATATACCCCCAAACCCATATTCGTATATTTCCAAATTTATGCCCAAATTTAAATCCATACCGTTCAATATCAATTATGCCCCAAATTATGTCTTTTCCAATCATTCCCAATTTCGCGTGTTCGCATTTTTCTGCGTTAGGCCTAGGCTCGAAGGTAGCCTGTCTATATAAAAATAAAAAGGGGAAAAGAGGGAGAGAAGAGAATCAAGAATAGGCATAATAACAAACCAATAATAAACTGATAGAGATAAGCATAAACTGAATAAGCATATTATGACAAGATTTAACATGGCTTCGGTATGAACATATAAAAGCAGATCTGATAGTTATATCATAATATAACTGATTAGGCACTGATTCAAGATCCAGTTTTTACATACATATCAAGATTACTATTTAAATATTTAGATCTAATAATAACATGAACTCACAGTGAATAGATCTGCGAAGATCATGTTGAATAAGTTGTTGTAGCCAATGTTGAATTTGTTGTAGCAATCTTCGAATATGTATAATCTTCTTTGAATTGATTCAGAAGAAGAAAGCCCATTTTTAATTTTCGTTGCAGCAGAGCTTCGCCGTCAGTATTATTTTTAGATGAATAAAACCTAGGTCTAGGGTCCTTTATATAGCCTAGGGTTCAATGAATCTTTCTCAGAAAGGTGTCCAGATACAAAACTAAGTATTTCGCCCAGATCTGTTAGGGGTGGGTTGACCCCCGTTTGAGTGGGTCGACCTATGGGTCGACCCCCTTTGGGTAGGTCGACCTATGGGTCGAACCCCCTTTGATTGGGTAGACCCACTGGGCGGGAAATCTTCCGCCTTCCCAAATTTCGAATTTTGACCGAATTTCGAATTTCTGGACCCATTTTTGATTTTCTAAACCTAATATATACATACATACATATATATATATATATATATATATATTCTTCCTGTGCATATACAAACTTCAAACCTTAATAACTTCTTTATGCAGTGTCCGATTTATGAAAACCAGATGTCTATTTTGACCAGAATTTCGAGATGGACGCAATGGCGAAGTCCGTTTCACTTAATTCTGAATATTAAATTAAGTTTTCCTTAATTTGTTTTTAACAATGTATTTCACACTAATTATTATTTAATTCATCATCTTTAGTGTCGTTAAAATTCTGAGGTGCTATAACCTTGTTTCAATTTTATTGATTATAAAATATATACTAACATCCTTGTCCAGAGTATTTATATTAGATGCAGGATATATATATATATACACATAATATAGATATTGGAGACTGTATAATATTAGAGATTCAAGATACTAAAGAATTCAAAGTAATAGAGATTGAAGACTCACGAGTTTCAAGATATCATGATTTCAAGATCTCAAGATTATCAAAGTAATAGAGTCTAGTTTATACGTAAAAATCCGATTAGCACTTTCAAATTCTGTTTTTAGATTCCTTTTCAAATTGATTTCAAAAATATTTTCAATCTCCTTTTCTAAAATGATTTCAAATTATTATTCACTTATGATTACAAATATATATATGTTTATAGTTTATAAAGTTTTATAAAATATATGTTTATAATATATATTTTATAGTTTTATATTATAACTTTTTAAATATGTTTATGTTATATATTACTATGATTTTACTATGTTTTACACTTTATAAAATTCAAACACAAGTTTTGATTCAAGAATTTCCAATATATATATATATATTAATTTAAACACTTTAAAAATATTTTAAATTGCAAAAAAACTATCTATATGTCGACATATAGTTTGGACATGTCGACATATAACTGTCACATTTTCAAATTTCGAAGGAAGTGTTTTTTCATTATTTGTAATTCTTCAGAAATGTTGCAACCTTTCAAACTCTATAAATAGGGGTACATTTCAAATTTTTATCACTTTTTCATTTCCTTCTTTATCCCTTCTCTTAACACCATTACTATAACTTAATTTTTTGATTTCTACACTTATACTCTGCCGATTTCAACACAAATTGTATCAATCTTCTTCTTTTCTCAACCTCTATCAAATGCTCTCTGATTGGAAGTGATATTCAAGAGTTCTAGGGCTATTGTAATCACTTGGTAATTGTTTGGGAAAGTGTTTGTTTCTTGTAGCTCGTAAATCAAGGAAAGGGAGCGGTGTTAACCTTGTAGCCGTGAAACCAAGGGTGGTGGAACTGGTGTTAACTTTGTAGCCATAAAATCAAGGGTGTTTTAATTGGATTTTGATATTAATAAAACTCTGCGCATGCAACGACCTTCCTTTTTGACCGCTCTAAGTCGGTATTCAAACTAGCACAAAACGTTCAAAATGACATATTCGTTATTTCTTACAGGGTTTAAAGGGAAAATAACACAGAATCACAGTACAACAAATTTGCAGAAGAATTTTTTATATAAAATATATCAATGTTTACAAAATTTTACTATACAGCGGAAGAATATATAATGTGTACAAAGATTTTTAAATTAAAGTTTACTTTTTAAGTTGGTCCTTGCACACGCGTATGTGTCTTGCGTCTTCACGTTCCTCTCCAGTTTGCGGGCTGAACACTTCTAAAATCTGCAACGCTCGTATCTGACCTGTAACAACCCACAAATTTCAGGGTATTTAAATTTAAATTTAAATTAAGCGAATGGAATAATATGACTCACAAATCAAATTTGATTGATTATGATAATGATGATTGGTCGAATTAAAATATGCAAATGTTGAAAGTAAATTTTACCTAGAAATGTTGTAATTTGAAATCTAAGATTTAAATAATTAAATAAGTTTGAGTGGATTAATTTAAAAGTGAAATTCAAATTAATTTTGAAATGGTGGAATTTTAAGTTGTTCAGGTTAAAGAGTTGAAATTCAAATTCAAAATTCAAATGAATGATTGTGGGAACTTAAAAATTTATGGAATTGATTATAAAAATTTATTTAAGTTTAGTTAGATTTAATTGGGGATTTATAAATATTTAAATTTGAATTTAAACAGTTAATTGAGAAATTGAATATTTTATTAATTAATTAACTGTAGAATTTAACCGTTTTGGCGACTGTCTCGGAATTCGACGAAACTGGTGCCATCGGAACCGGAACGGTGAATTATGCTAAGATTTCAATTTGCGTTACAATCCGACTTACCGTTTGGTTGTACGAGAGAAAATGTGAACGAGGTCTTTGTAAATGGATAATTGAGTATCTCTCATATTTGGGCCTTCTATAATTATATAAACAAAACCTTTTAACACCTCATCAGCCATTATCATTACACGTACAACTTTCTCCCTCAAAATTTTTCTCTGTAATGGCTGAAACAATATTTCAAACCCTAGAAAACAAAAATTTAAACTTGAAAATAAAATCTCTCAAAACCATAGCGTATTATATATCAAATCGAAGAGCTCGGCGATACGAACCTACGGGTGGTCTTAGTTTTGACATGCAAGGCCTGTAGTCGCAGGAAATCACGGTCAAAGAGAGCAATTTTCGAAACCCTAGAGGCAAAATTAGGGGTTTTCGATTTGCTTGTTAATCAGAGAATCCGTGATGTAGGTTTTGTTGTCCTCATCGAAACGAGGTTGTTGATATTGGTCGGAGGGTTTATCGCTTAGTAATTTGCCAGAAATCGGTGTTTCAATTCGAAAAGGGGCTTTCGTTCATGGCAGACGACGGCAAGGAGGGGGCCATCGAAGTCGGTGGGTCCGGTACGGGTAGGAGCGGCGTGAGAAGCAGGTTGGTTTGGCGGTGGTCGGAGCCCTTCAGGTGGACGGAGTCAACGGCAATCGATGGTCAAAGTTGGGTTCTTTGTGCGGGTTCCTGTAGCGACGGGAATTAGAGATGAGCGGGAGTCTTTTTGGGAAGATGATGACGTGTCAGCACTTAAGCGGGTAGGAATTTAATTATTAATTATATATATAATTTAAATTCCAATGATTAAACGCTGATAACTTTTACATGTTAACTCGGATTTAGACACGGTTTGTTGCGTTGGGATCGTGGTGGAATTGCGGACGTTTTGACACTAACCTGGCTGCGTTTTGAGACTGTGAAATTTTGGCCTTTAAATTGGACGTTCGATCAACCACAGTGCAAAGGTGAGTGATTCTTCGCTCACGAAATACTGAATTATTCCCATATTTATCGAATTAAATTATAAAGTAAGTTTGGTTGCATGATTGTGTTGGATTGTTGATGTGTGGTTTGAATTTAACATGCAAGTGTGTTAACATGCAATCTAAGTAATGATTTGTTGTTTAATTTAATTTAAATCTCTAGTTGAATTCGAACCCTTGTTAATCCTGAAACAGTTAATGCTGATCAGTTGAAGGAAATGATGTGATGGATGTTTGGTTGAATTTTATTACTGAAGTGATATTGACACTGCTTATGCCCATATTCAGTATATCGTATTGCATGTTGGTTTTGACGATAAATCCCATTACCCTTGATGTTACGGGCATCTAGTAAACCCGGGATTTATCGATAAAAATAAATTAAGAACACAGAGTGAAATGATAAATCTCTGTGACCCTGATTTGGATTGAAATGATAGATCCATCCCTGAAATATTTAGAAATTAAAATTTAATCACTTGGCCATTGGATAGAAAATTTTATACAGACATCGGTTGGTTAAATGATTTCAAATATTTGAAATTTTATTTGATAGAATTTCATTTAAAGAAATGTATCGATTTCGATAAGTTTCGTTCTTCATTTGAAAATCTGAATCTCGAATATATTTGAAATGATTTAAGAAATTTTCCCAGATGAATTTGAAGTACTACAGATTTAAATTTTTAAATCTATATGATTTGGGATTTTAAGGAGTGGGCAAATTCAGGTTAATAAATTCTTATTGAATTTAATATTGGAATGAAGGAAAGCAAGGATACTCGGAAATTTGTTTTAAAACTTAATACGAGTAAAAAATTTAATCCTTGAATTTAAGATGAGTTTTAAATGGGGTTTGAAACAAGTTCATTGAGCTATGCAACTCCATTTGAAACTGGAGTTTAGATTTGAGTATTAAAGTTCGGAAGGAAGAATTGATTTTTGTTAAAGAAATTTATATATATATTTACGTTGTTATTTCAATAGTTTTCTTCCTTAAAAATTTAATTTATAAATTTTTTATATATAACTATTTTTATTATAGCTAAATTATTCTTATACACTTTTATTTAAATTATTTAGAAAATTTAAAATTTAGGTATATACAAAAATGCTTGAACTTATCTATCTTACTTTAACTATTATATTCTATACATGTATTATTTATATTAAGATTTCCTGTATAAACATCTATCTTTTAAAATCATATTTTATAAATATAAATTTTCTTCCGAATGAAAAGTACTGGTTTTGAATAGTTGTGGAAATGGAGTTGAGATAGAGTTATATCACTTTATTATGAATCAATTTCAAACCGATTTCAAATATGAAAGTGAAGTTTATTATACTAGAATATAAACTTATCTCCTAAAGGATTGAAATAAGTTACGGAGGATATATTCTATTGAATATGAATGAATTTTTGAATATGAATCGAATTAGAATAATTTGAAATCTTTTGAGATTAAATATGTTCTAAGTGAATATAAGTCGATCTTGAAATACTAAATGATTTTAGTATAAGGATATGGAAATATATTCTAATTTTAGAATATAAATCGGTTTAGTAAGATTTATGATATTTCAATATGAAACTATATTCTATTTTTGGAATATAAATTGATTCAAAACAGAATATGATATTTTGATATGAAAGCGAACCTTTGAAATGTAAAAGAACCAACCGATGTGAAAAGATGTAAGCGTTGGTTGTTAAAGAGACCGGAGTCGGCATAAGGCATACTCTCTGTCAGTGTCGATACCACTTTGACAACTGTGAACGTTATGACGTATCCAGAACGAGTATGATGACTTGGAGGCGAGTTATTTAATCGAAGAAGGTGAGCGATGACGAGATAGCCCTGACCTTCGGGTCAGAATTGAAATGACTAAAACAGGAGCTATACCGTGACTAACTGAGGTAGCACCTTTGATCGGACACACTTCTTCGATACTATTTCTATAACTATGTTGATGATGATGATTTGGGCCCATTTATGACTTTGGGAGTGTGTTCCGAGGTGGGCGGTAGTGGCTGCTATGCGTTACCACCGGTCCGGGAGTGCAATTGGTAGAATCCTACCCTGGGCATTGCCTCGAGTGCCTTGTCATATATATCCATATCGAGCCCCATACGATTTTGATTTAGCATTTCCTTCTATGGAGTGCCCTCTGATAACACCAGTACGGTGAATTTACGGTACTGTATAGACGGTTGATGCCTGTAAACGGCGTAAGGGTAATATGGTAATCCCGCTTACGCTATTTTCAGTATTTATACTTTACTGGATAGACACTATCATAATAGCGTACTATATTATGTATGTATTAGTTTAACGGATCCTTGAGAGATGGAAAAATCCCGTAACATCTCTTGAGTTAATGCACCCATGATACTGATGTTATTTCGTATTTTGATTTGACTAATATGAGATGATTTAGTGCTGATCCGAGTGTTTGTTGTGTTTTCTTTTATGCAATACGCTCGGGTCAGCAGATGTTGCAGTTAGCGAAGATTTCCTTGCCTTGGAGGACGAAGACGAAGTTTGGCGTATATATCTATTATGAGTATGGTTTAACCACTGCATTTATTTCCGCTGCTTATTATGTACATCTGTATGTATATGTAACTCTGATATTCATTTGAATGTTATAACCAATGTATACATTTCAACTGCTTTAACTGCTATTTATTTATTATATATTGTCCTTCCGCTGTGAGATTCTGTGTTTGGTTTTTCTCTTCTTTCTTTCTTTTCTTCTTTTCCCAATAACTGCCTGTATTTGCGATTTGTTTGGGTCGACATGTGTGGTTTATTGTCGATTTTAAACGGTCAAAAATGTGGGTCGTTACAGTTGGTATCAGAGCAATGGTTGGCGATAACCTTGGCTCTGTTGGGGATTAACTCATTTGAGATAGGGTTAGTAGTGCCCTAGAATGAGTTTGAGTGATATGAGAGAGCGTATTTGTATTTTGATATATAAAAAAAAAAATGGTTTGTATTGTGTTGGTTTGTTCTATTGAATATTTATGGGTTCTGGTTGATATATGGGACGCCATCGTATCGATAGGAATTTATAAATAATCGAACAGGATGGATCGACATAATATGGTTTCCATTCATATTCTAAATATTTATATATCAAATATAATATTGGCTCAAGTATATGTGAAATCGTTTTAGTAGGTGGTAATTTTAAGCTATTACCTAATATGGTTGATTCTATAATAAATTTTATAAGGAAAATTCAAATGATCTATGAGAACAATTTGAAAATGAAATGATATCCAAAAGAAAATTGGGCGAGAAAGATTGAGATTTAAATATAAATGAACTTGAAACTTGATCCTGGGGTATCTTTGGAAATAGTTGCCAAAGTTTTAAATAATACTATATTTTAGGTATGATCGAAAAGAAATGGTTTTAAAGATTATTCAAAGTGGTATAATCCCTCCTTGGACCTTAGAAACGATGTCGGTAATGAGTGCACACATTATCGATGTTACTCCGAAGAGTCTAAGTGGGGGAGAGACCACTCAATGATTATTATAATCAGTTTTGACAAAGGATTTTGAATTTAACTCCATATAGTATAAACTTCATATAAAGGTATTAATATATAATATTTGAAGGTTGAATTTGAATTTAAAACCAGAATTTAAATTTTTAGTTCTTTGATGACCAAAGATTTGGTTTTAAAATTTTATATGGTAAGTTTTTTTTATAAATTATATAAGTATATATGTATGTTATTTTAAACTTGATTTGAAAATCCGGAATCGAGTATTGAGTTTACCTCAACTAATAACAACTATAAATCTATTTAAAACGAAATTTGGATTCGAGATTTATAAAATTTATATTACGAGCCTGAAATGGCGCGATAGTTCGAAAATTCGATTTCTAACTTTGAATAAATATATAAAATTCAATATAAGTCGGAATTGGATAAAACGAGAAACTCTAGGATCGAATGGACCATATCTTTCTAATGAATGTAAGAAACTTAGTTTTCACTTTATAAATGGTAAGTTATGACTAAATTAAAATTTAGAAATAACGCTATGGAATTTATATATATTTTATTAATATATATATAAGCTCTTCAGGATAGAAATTTACAAACGGCTTTCAGAGTTCGATGGATTCAAATTTAAGGAAATCAACTTAAAGAGTTAATGAGTCGTTTTAGAATTCATGTGAATGGTTAGATTGAGTGAGAACAATTTGATTTGTACTTGCAACTAATGTTATGTAAGTTAAGGAAGTTGAATAAACAGGATGAAATAGAATGATTTATATAAACCATAGCGAACCTTAATCCATTTATATGGATTCGAAGTTAAACAAATCGAGCGAGCAAGTGAAATAAACTGAAAGTTAAAATATGGAATTTATATATATATATGCAGTTATATATAATTTACTAATACATACATATATAAGCTTAAAAGTGGAAATCATGCAAACGGTTTCCGAATTTGATGGAACCACTCTCGATGGATTTGCGCAAACATGAAATGAGGTCATAGAAATATTTAAATGGTTAAACCTCATTTGGAAGATACATCGAATATGAATTTAAACATGAATTATGAAGGATATGGAACATAACTCAAATTGGAGTAGAAGAAAAAAAAATCGAGTTAAATAAAGGTTTTACTTAGGAAATGGAAAAATGGTTTGAGAACCGAGTATAAATCTTGAGTTGTGAATAGTTCTTAACTGAAATTTATGATTCGAGAGACTAATAAATGAATCGAGTTGATAGAGTAACCTCAAAAGGAAAATGGGAATAAGCGAATGAGGGAAGGATTAAAGTTATGAATCGTAGTGCCAGACAAACGAAATAAGATTCAAAAGTAAATTGGCTTATTCGGAATAATATCATGTTAAATGGATTCTAATCTGGGGTTCTAGATATTGAAGTGTGATATAAAATGAAACAACCCGAATTTGGTGGATTTAATAGAACGAAATCAACTTGGGAAAATTTATATAAGTCGAATCCGAATTTAATAGACACTTGGGTTAAGTAAATAAACTTGATCCATGTTAATGAATTAAGAATGTAATATAACCAAGCAAGCTAAAAGTTAGAATGAATTCAAGTTCATTTGGAATTAAATGCTTGGAATGGAATTTGCTTAATATAAAGGAAAGTGAAAACTTTTATCAAACAAACAAACATGGATATGTTAAGCAATAAAAGCATAAGTCACGTTTTGGCATAAGGGAGCGATAATTTCTTTTAGATGATCGATCTTTGTTGAAGTATTAGAGTCCGAAAGGTTTAAAAACTTTATATAAATCAATGGTTATGCGAAAACCTGAAAATGTCAATAAGCTGAAACTAATATAGCCATAACTTTTGAATGGATGATCGGAATCGGACGATTCCGAACTTTTCGGAAACCTTAGAAACCGAGTTAAAACTTTCGTTTATATAGCCCTGTCGAATTCTTACGTTTACTAGGCTGAAATGCGAGTTTTAGTCGTAGTTGTATGTGCAGAAAATTAAAAATCTGAAGCGGATACCTATATTGTTTTGACCATAACTTCCTAATGGAGCGTCGGATTTCGATATGCGAGTACAATTCGGGAAGGCTAGAATCTGAACTAAAACTTTTCCTTAATATGCTTGTTGAAATTTTCCTGTTTAAAGGGTTAAAAACTGGGTTGAACAACTCAGATCTGCATTTTTCAGTGTACGGGCTGAGATGTTCGCCTTCACTAAAATAGTCATAACTTTTGAGCGAATTATCCGAATTCGACGAATCCGGACAATTCGGAAAGCCTGAAACAAATGCTACAACTTTTGCCTAGTATATTTTAGTCAAATTCCATCATTTATTAAGGGATAATAGATGATTTGTTTGCTGGCCTGTTTCTAACATGTTTGTTTTGTAGTCGAAATGTTGAAATATGTTGCATACATTATATGTTGTTGCCATGTATTGTTGTATGTTTGATTCTTATGCATGTTTGAGTGTTCTAGTAGGTGCAAGGGATGGTGTTACGCTTGGAGCTCGCTTGCGCTAATAATAAAGAGCTAAGGTAAGTAAAAACCCGCAAAATAAAACGCAAAAGAGGTATGTATTTGGGAATTATATTGATTTTTGGGTTTTGTTTTGTTTTCCCCTGGTTCAGGGATGCCTCATCGATGATGAGATGTATATTTTGGTTTGATATACATATCGGGATTTTACCGGGGCTCTCCGTACAAAGGAGATGTTGCCGAAATTTTCCGTGATTTCGGGAGTTAGAAAATTTTATAATATTTTACAACTATAACTTATTTTATAAGTATGAATATGGAAGTATGATTTGTTAATACCTTATCTCGTTCTCTTTTCGAGGACGAAAAGATTCTAAGTGGGGGAGAATGTAACAACCCACAAATTTCAGGGTATTTAAATTTAAATTTAAATTAAGCGAATGGAATAATATGACTCACAAATCAAATTTGATTGATTATGATAATGATGATTGGTCGAATTAAAATATGCAAATGTTGAAAGTAAATTTTACCTAGAAATGTTGTAATTTGAAATCTAAGATTTAAATAATTAAATAAGTTTGAGTGGATTAATTTAAAAGTGAAATTCAAATTAATTTTGAAATGGTGGAATTTTAAGTTGTTCAGGTTAAAGAGTTGAAATTCAAATTCAAAATTCAAATGAATGATTGTGGGAACTTAAAAATTTATGGAATTGATTATAAAAATTTATTTAAGTTTAGTTAGATTTAATTGGGGATTTATAAATATTTAAATTTGAATTTAAACAGTTAATTGAGAAATTGAATATTTTATTAATTAATTAACTGTAGAATTTAACCGTTTTGGCGATTGTCTCGGAATTCGACGAAACTGGTGCCATCGGAACCGGAATGGTGAATTATGCTAAGATTTCAATTTGCGTTACAATCCGACTTACCGTTTGGCTGTACGAGAGAAAATGTGAATGAGGTCTTTGTAAATGGATAATTGAGTATCTCTCATATTTGGGCCTTCTATAATTATATAAACAAAACCTTTTAACACCTCATCAGCCATTATCATTACACGTACAACTTTCTCCCTCAAAAATTTTCTCTGTAATGGCTGAAACAATATTTCAAACCCTAGAAAACAAAAATTTAAACTTGAAAATAAAATCTCTCAAAACCATAGCGTATTATATATCAAATCGAAGAGCTCGGCGATACGAACCTACGGGTGGTCTTAGTTTTGACATGCAAGGCCTGTAGTCGCAGGAAATCACGGTCAAAGAGAGCAATTTTCGAAACCCTAGAGGCAAAATTAGGGGTTTTCGATTTGCTTGTTAATCAGAGAATCCGTGATGTGGGTTTTGTTGTCCTCATCGAAACGAGGTTGTTGATATTGGTCGGAGGGTTTATCGCTTAGTAATTTGCCAGAAATCGGTGTTTCAATTCGAAAAGGGGCTTTCGTTCATGGCAGACGACGGCGAGGAGGGGGCCATCGAAGTCGGTGGGTCCGGTACGGGTAGGAGCGGCGTGAGAAGCAGGTTGGTTTGGCGGTGGTCGGAGCCCTTCAGGTGGACGGAGTCAACGGCAATCGATGGTCAAAGTTGGGTTCTTTGTGCGGGTTCCTGTAGCGACGGGAATTAGAGATGAGCGGGAGTCTTTTTGGGAAGATGATGACGTGTCAGCACTTAAGCGGGTAGGAATTTAATTATTAATTATATATATAATTTAAATTCCAATGATTAAACGCTGATAACTTTTACATGTTAACTCGGATTTAGACGCGGTTTGTTGCGTTGGGATCGTGGTGGAATTGCGGACGTTTTGACACTAACCTGGCTGCGTTTTGAGACTGTGAAATTTTGGCCTTTAAATTGGACGTTCGATCAACCACAGTGCAAAGGTGAGTGATTCTTCGCTCATGAAATACTGAATTATTCCCATATTTATCGAATTAAATTATAAAGTAAGTTTGGTTGCATGATTGTGTTGGATTGTTGATGTGTGGTTTGAATTTAACATGCAAGTGTGTTAACATGCAATCTAAGTAATGATTTGTTGTTTAATTTAATTTAAATCTCTAGTTGAATTCGAACCCTTGTTAATCCTGAAACAGTTAATGCTGATCAGTTGAAGGAAATGATGTGATGGATGTTTGGTTGAATTTTATTACTGAAGTGATATTGACACTGCTTATGCCCATATTCAGTATATCGTATTGCATGTTGGTTTTGACGATAAATCCCATTACCCTTGATGTTACGGGCATCTAGTAAACCCGGGATTTATCGATAAAAATAAATTAAGAACACAGAGTGAAATGATAAATCTCTGTGACCCTGATTTGGATTGAAATGATAGATCCATCCCTGAAATATTTAGAAATTAAAATTTAATCACTTGGCCATTGGATAGAAAATTTTATACAGACATCGGTTGGTTAAATGATTTCAAATATTTGAAATTTTATTTGATAGAATTTCATTTAAAGAAATGTATCGATTTCGATAAGTTTCGTTCTTCATTTGAAAATCTGAATCTCGAATATATTTGAAATGATTTAAGAAATTTTCCCAGATGAATTTGAAGTACTACAGATTTAAATTTTTAAATCTATATGATTTGGGATTTTAAGGAGTGGGCAAATTCAGGTTAATAAATTCTTATTGAATTTAATATTGGAATGAAGGAAAGCAAGGATACTCGGAAATTTGTTTTAAAACTTAATACGAGTAAAAAATTTAATCCTTGAATTTAAGATGAGTTTTAAATGGGGTTTGAAACAAGTTCATTGAGCTATGCAACTCCATTTGAAACTGGAGTTTAGATTTGAGTATTAAAGTTCGGAAGGAAGAATTGATTTTTGTTAAAGAAATTTATATATATATTTACGTTGTTATTTCAATAGTTTTCTTCCTTAAAAATTTAATTTATAAATTTTTTATATATAACTATTTTTATTATAGCTAAATTATTCTTATACACTTTTATTTAAATTATTTAGAAAATTTAAAATTTAGGTATATACAAAAATGCTTGAACTTATCTATCTTACTTTAACTATTATATTCTATACATGTATTATTTATATTAAGATTTCCTGTATAAACATCTATCTTTTAAAATCATATTTTATAAATATAAATTTTCTTCCGAATGAAAAGTACTGGTTTTGAATAGTTGTGGAAATGGAGTTGAGATAGAGTTATATCACTTTATTATGAATCAATTTCAAACCGATTTCAAATATGAAAGTGAAGTTTATTATACTAGAATATAAACTTATCTCCTAAAGGATTGAAATAAGTTATGGAGGATATATTCTATTGAATATGAATGAATTTTTGAATATGAATCGAATTAGAATAATTTGAAATCTTTTGAGATTAAATATGTTCTAAGTGAATATAAGTCGATCTTGAAATACTAAATGATTTTAGTATAAGGATATGGAAATATATTCTAATTTTAGAATATAAATCGGTTTAGTAAGATTTATGATATTTCAATATGAAACTATATTCTATTTTTGGAATATAAATTGATTCGAAACAGAATATGATATTTTGATATGAAAGCGAACCTTTGAAATGTAAAAGAACCAACCGATGTGAAAAGATGTAAGCGTTGGTTGTTAAAGAGACCGGAGTCGGCATAAGGCATACTCTCTGTCAGTGTCGATACCACTTTGACAACTGTGAACGTTATGACGTATCCAGAACGAGTATGATGACTTGGAGGCGAGTTATTTAATCGAAGAAGGTGAGCGATGACGAGATAGCCCTGACCTTCGGGTCAGAATTGAAATGACTAAAACAGGAGCTATACCGTGACTAACTGAGGTAGCACCTTTGATCGGACACACTTCTTCGATAATATTTCTATAACTATGTTGATGATGATGATTTGGGCCCATTTATGACTTTGGGAGTGTGTTCCGAGGTGGGCGGTAGTGGCTGCTATGCGTTACCACCGGTCCGGGAGTGCAATTGGTAGAATCCTACCCTGGGCATTGCCTCGAGTGCCTTGTCATATATATCCATATCGAGCCCCATACGATTTTGATTTAGCATTTCCTTCTATGGAGTGCCCTCTGATAACACCAGTACGGTGAATTTACGGTACTGTATAGACGGTTGATGCCTGTAAACGGCGTAAGGGTAATATGGTAATCCCGCTTACGCTATTTTCAGTATTTATACTTTACTGGATAGACACTATCATAATAGCGTACTATATTATGTATGTATTAGTTTAACGGATCCTTGAGAGATGGAAAAATCCCGTAACATCTCTTGAGTTAATGCACCCATGATACTGATGTTATTTCGTATTTTGATTTGACTAATATGAGATGATTTAGTGCTGATCCGAGTGTTTGTTGTGTTTTCTTTTATGCAATACGCTCGGGTCAGAAGATGTTGCAGTTAGCGAAGATTTCCTTGCCTTGGAGGACGAAGACGAAGTTTGGCGTATATATCTATTATGAGTATGGTTTAACCACTGCATTTATTTCCGCTGCTTATTATGTACATCTGTATGTATATGTAACTCTGATATTCATTTGAATGTTATAACCAATGTATACATTTCAACTGCTTTAACTGCTATTTATTTATTATATATTGTCCTTCCGCTGTGAGATTCTGTGTTTGGTTTTTCTCTTCTTTCTTTCTTTTCTTCTTTTCCCAATAACTGCCTGTATTTGCGATTTGTTTGGGTCGACATGTGTGGTTTATTGTCGATTTTAAACGGTCAAAAATGTGGGTCGTTACATGACCCGAGCATTCCATGCAAAACACAAAACACTCGAGTCAGGATTAAACTTATTTCAAGTTAGCAAACTTCGATAAACACATAAATACAATTGTTTAATCCCAATATTAAATAATTCGTGTACAACAATCGTGAACTGCTAACCATAGAGATTTGTGAATCAAACATCATGGATAAGTATGGTGGCAATATATGCAAAATCTAACAATTGTGAAACCTGAATATAATTTTTTTTAGCACAACGGTTAACGCTTGATACTCTTAAAATACTCGGAGAAAAATAGTTTAAAGCTTAAAGGAAAAACTTGAGATCGATTTTAATCTAATGACACTGTCTTTAAAATTCAATCTAAAGAACAGTGAATGATATATAAATTTATCCTTACATAAAAAAGAATGCTATTTTGAACTAGCACTAGATAAAACATGATGTTATATTTAACTAACTATGCAGTAGGCATAAAGTCTTGAAATTATTATATAACTACAAATGCTAGTTTATAGAACTACATCCCATACTTAATGTACAGCGCATGGTGCCTATCAGAAAAATATCGTTTATATAAGGGAATGTATTTGCATGAATCCTTAGTTCAAAAAACTAAAGAAACCTTACAAGTGCATGTATTAAAAAGGCTAGTGCACATATATAGGTAGACAAAATTGAACATGCAAGTCCTTATGCTAAAACAAAACAGTAAGGCTGCATTAAAAGAGGAGGTCTAGGTAGGCGTGAAAAGTCAGACATGCACATAAGGTGGTTTGATAAGTAAGGTGACAAAAACTTAAGTGGTGTTAACAAAAGGGATGCAATTTGTTTCCACTACACGGTGATACCCATAAATCAGTGCATGCAAATGTTTGGTATTCATAGCATAGATCACTACGGTATTGGTGTGGCGCCAATTTAAACTAACAGCATCCAAATGTATGGCATAAATATAAACTAACAGCATTTCAAACTTTAAGACAAGAGCACAACCCAAAATGAATGTATAACAGTCTACTTTTCTAGTTTTAGTTTACACTTGAATCAACGGGTCAAAGGATAAATCAGTAGGCGACCTACATGTAGATGGGCATGCACAATACCACTATTTGACATACATGACAATGAGATGCGTATGTTAGCTAAAATAGTAGGGTAAAGTCTAGAATGAAAGAATGTCCACTATTACTTAACAAAAGAAAATCCTAAATATACATTTAATATATGCATGGACAGTACATGAAATCATGACAACAACAATAGAGAACTATCATAGTCTACTGTGTATAGCCGGAACAATTAGTGTGAAATTTAACAATCATTAGAGGCTAAACAAGTTCACATAGAATGTGGCCAAAAGCTGGATGCGTGCAGTATGAAACAAGGGAAGGATTCAGCTTCAACAATCAGTGAGTGTGTATAAATTCAAATGGGTACAACACTAGCGGACTAACCCAAAACCCAAATAAAATGTCAGTGCATGCATGCAAAGCAACAACAACCAATCCAATTGACAGGAAAACGCAACCGCAAAACAAGCACTAAACCGGTTATATTATATGAAACCGAAGTAGCAAACTTAAAATACGTTTAATCGTAAGAATACTTACCTTAAATCGTAGTGGACTGGGATAAAATGATAGAATGGCATATTTGCAATCCATTCACCAGTATACCCAATCAAAGCAAAAACAAAACGCCCCCAAAAATCACTGCAAAAGACCTAGATGCAAGATTCTGAAATATGGCAAAGGATTTGTGACCTGCGATGCGGAGAACAACCTTGGGTGCAGATATTGAAGACTGAGAAAGGCTTGGTCTTCTGGTGGCGTAGGCTTGGCTTTGTTGCGGGAACAATGAAGCTCCAGTCGCTTGATAATAGCTCACCAATGAAGGCGGAGAAAGGCAGGCTGGCGCGGAGAGGCCAAGCTCGGTGGTGACTTCGGGATGCCGGGTTCGAGCACTCAGAGGAGGCGCGACACAAGGAGGAGGATGGATTTACGCTAGAGGGACCGTTTTTTTCTGATGGAGCCATTTTTAGAGGAAGAGATTTCAAGAATTTGGGGAAGAAAATGACCTCGCTGGAACGAAAAATTTAAGTGACTGTGAATCTTAAAGGGCAAGGAACGATGTAACACAAGGGGAACGGTGGAAACAAGAAAACATGACACGTAAGAATAATTCGGAATTATTCCAATAGGTGGAAAAATTATTAAATAAATAATTTTCCTTTCAAAGTGTATATACACCATCTATGATACTATGTATACAACACAAACTATGTATCTATTCATTTCAAATGTGCTTGTAAAACCAATTCAGCAAAACGAATTTGTAACGACACGTATTTTTGACAGAGAATAAATAATTTATTTAATCATTTAATGAATGGTTTGGTAATTTAAAGTGACCAGAATTAAATAATATTGACTATTTAATTAATATAATAATCACATAATATATTTAAAAACCAAAATAGTCGGAAATAGTAGAATTCACAATATTTTGTGAATTGGATTATTTAGAATATATAATTTAGTTTAAATTTGAATTATATTAACGAATATATTATATAAACGACAACTGAACGTATAATTAAACTATAATTATAATCGAGCTCGAAATGGCACGATTGTTCGTAATTGGGCGATACGAACTTTAAACGAATATACAGAAGCCGTTTTAAATTGGATTTCTATGAAATAAGAAACATTCGGAGCTGGTGAAATACATTTTTCTAATGGAAGAGAAAATTGGGATTTCGTCATGTAGATTGTGAGTTATGTCCATATCAAATTTTAAAATAGTTGCTATGGAATTCCTTTATAATTTACAGCGGTTTATTTATATTATAAATGGATTTTCAATATAAATTGAATACTAATTTAATCGGGATTTGAAATATCGAGTTATAAATTTAGATAGGAATATTTTAGAGCTGTATAATATTCTATGTGAATATATATGATAATATTAAATTATTAATATTTAATTTAATTATTTTTAAATATATTAATATTTAAATTGGTTTATTTAGAGCTTTAAAAATAGCCATTTTTGCAAACGACCTCCGTTTTTGACGAAACTAATTTTTTTGGATCAGGAATATTAAATTATTGTTAGATTTCAATTTCCGTGATTTTTGGGGTCAGTATGTGGCCGTACGGGATTTTAATGTGAAAAACAATCGATAATTTGACATTTAAAAATACGCTGTGTGAGCAAACAGAGTCGGAATTCGACGAAACAAGTTTCGTTGGGTCCGTAATGTCGAACTATAGCTGTATGCCTATTTTCATGTTTTTTATGCTGTATGTGATCAAACGAATTTTTAAATAGTAAAAGAAACAGCGGTTGGCTAAAATTAAATATAATAATGAATATAAAAATATTTAAATTTCTCCAATAAATAATCTTACAACTTTTCTAAACCTAATTTCTACCTTCCTCAGTCAACTAAATTTTCCGCCGTTTCTTTTCTTGTTCTTCAGCAAAAAAATTGCGAGATATTAAATTCAAAACAAATCAAAAGAAATTCCTAGAAATCAAAATAAATTAGCATAAATCATGAAATGTATATATAAAGATTCGACAATGAAAAAGCTTCATTTTCATGTATATATTTCAAAACCCGACATCGTTTTCCGTCAATTGGTTTGTGAAATAGTGAGGTTAGGTTTGGGTAATTTGGGATTTTGGTGCATTGAAATAGGTTTTATTTGTTGTATTTATCATCGTCGATGAGATTCGCATCGATTAGAAAAAAATGAGGTGGTTTGGCAGTGAAAAGTGACGTGACTGTCACTGTGTTAGGCGTTGGGAGCTCGAAGTCGCAGTCAACAAGAGGAGGCCGAGTTGGGAGAGAAGGCGATGGTGGGAAGGAGATTTCAGTGAGGATGTCGACGGTGGTTTCAGATTTTGGAATAATGATGTAAGGACGGAGAACGAGGCTCGTGAGACCTGGTAATAGCGGGTTCAAATTTCTGGAACCTGTAACGACCCAGAAAATCTGAACCAATTTAAAAATTTTAAATTGGCTAAAATAATGGATTTTAAATAAATATTTTAAATAATAGAGATGAAAAGTGAGTTGAATCGACAATTGAAAACGAATATAATTAATTATAATTATAAACAAGTCCTGAAATGGCGCTGCAGTTTCAAAAATTGAATTCAAACTTTGTCGGGCTGTACCGGGTGCAAAACAAAACGGTTTTTAGTGAAACCAAAAATATTTAAATCTGTTAGTGAATACCTTTCTAATGAATCTGAAAAATCGAATTTTCATAGCGGAAAGCAAAAGTTATGGAAGGTCGCTATGGAATTTATATAGCCCATGAAATTGGCCATTTTGCAAACGACCTCGGAATTCGACAAAACCACTTCTGTTGGATCCGGGATGTGAAGTTATTGCTAGGTTTCAAATTTCATAATTTTTGAAGCTAGTATGTGAGTGTGGCAAAGGAAAACGTATTTTGGCCAATTACAGTTAAATTGGATCGACCAGAAATGGGTCTTTTTGCGAACGGTCTCAGAATTCGACGAAACTAGTTTTGTTGGGACCGTATCGTCAAAACATAGCTAGATTTATTTTTCTGGAATTTTTCGAATCAGTTTGTGGCCTTGGCAAATTGAAATGTACGTTCAAATTAAATATTGAATGTTATATATTTTAATTTGAAGGAAAACAGACTAAAACATTCGAATGGGCCTTCGAAACATATCCCATTATGTTCGGAATGGGAGTAAAACGCTAGGGACGACAGTCGTTGGATTTCGATTGGCGGTCGTGTCAGAAAACCCCTTTAAAACTTCCCCGACCAATCAGAATTTTTATAAAAAAAATACTTTCTCTCTCCCCGATGATCGAAGGCGGAAACCTATTCTCCAGTCCCCGAGCTTTTTCCGGCCGCCACACACCTCGTTGACCCCCGACCCTTTGGAACTTTTTGAAGATCTCCCTTCCACCTTCAAATCCATACCACCCTCGACCCCTACCATCGCGTATCCAGCGAGATCCACCTCCCTCAACTTCCGCCGTTTCGAGCTCCGCCACGCCAGCTGGACCCCACCGAGCTGCACCTTACCACCACGCGCGCGAAGGTCTCTCGTAGCTCTTCGACGCTGTATCCTCCGATCGAGCTGCAACTTCGCGAATTGGAAGAAATCGGGCGACCTAGTTTTGAACGAAATAGTGAGCATACGGTTTATATTATTTAAACTGATTTCAACAGTTTTAAACCATTGCAAACTTTGAAAAATCATATCTTTTTCGTTCGTTAACGAAATTCGATTAAACAGGAAACATCGTGACCGTGTGGACGCCTTCTACATTATAGAAGAGACCGCATATTTTTCTGAGCCTTCTGCTATTTTTGGTGGAGTGGAACCCAATGTGAGATTTCTAATTTATAAACGATATGGAAAACGATGATGTATAAATTATATATTCGATGTATGAGTTATATAAGCGTTGTACACCTCATGTATAAGCGTTGTATAAGTTGTACGTTCGATGTATAAGTTGTATATGCGTTGTAAAAATTATATATGTGTTGAAATAGAAGTGAATTGCTATATATATATATATACGCCCCTCGTCCACAAACCATGGACGATATTTATTGGTTGTAATTGGTGTGAAAACTGATTGATAGCGAATGGTTGTTCGGGATTGTTTGAGGTTGATATTGATTGATTGTGGTTGAAAAATACCCGTTTGTGGTTGAGAAATATTTGGTTGAAACCACATAGGATTAGTTTGTGGAAATGAAATAAATATATACATGCCGCCTGCGTGCGAACTAGATGCATGATCCCCATTGTCAAAAACCGCGAGGTTTTAAGGTAGAGCGAGGAGCCGTACTAGGGACGGTCCCGGTTTTAACTACCCTGCCGTTATGTTGCCGAAATTTTGAATAATATTCATGTGTTTGAATTATTTTCATTTGCTGAAACTATATTTATTCGTTGAATAGAAAACCATCATGTGTTGAATCGATATTCATTCGTTGATTAGAAATTCATATGTTGAATGGTCTTCATGTTTTAAATATAAAAATCACATTTTTTATCAATGTATATAAACTATAGAAAACCATCATGTGTTGAATCGATATTCATTCGTTGATTAGAAATTCATGTGTTGAATGGTCTTCGTGTTTTAAATATAAAAATCACATTTTTATCTATGTATATAAACTATAGAAAACCTTCATGTGTTGAATCGATATTCATTCGTTGAATAGAAATTCATGTGTTGAATTGTATTCATATTTTGAAATAAATTGTTTTATAATAAAAATCACCTTTTTATCACCTATATGAGCTATGTAAAATAATCCTGTTTTGAAATAAATTGTTTTACAATAAAAATCCTATTTTTATCACCTATATAAACTATAAAAAATAATAGTGTTTTGAAATGAATTGTTTTACAATAAAAACCACATTTTTATTATATACATGAATTGTTGAAATGTGAAGTGTTAAAAATAGCAACTCGTTCAAATAAATATGCATGAGTTGAAATATTCATTCATTAGCTAATGATATAATTTTTGCCTATGCATCCAACATTAGAATGATTGGTGTTTTTAAACCAAATGGAATCAAATATGAAGTTGAATGGAAAATGATAAGTGATAAGAACTGTATATATGTACATGCATATTTATTGAACAGGTTATAGCAAAGTGGCTAGAGAAGAGGAATAAAATTTTGTGCCCGACAAATAGGTACACATTTACTGTTTTGTTTGGGTGATGATTTTACGAGCCTGTTGGCTAGCCGCTTGGCTTTTTTCCTTTTCTTTTTGACATGAGACGCCGGTGTGGCTATTTGGGAATTTTCCCAGCCCCTCCCGTACAAAGGAGGTTATGGCGAAATTTTCCAAAATTTAAAGGCGTTAGTTAAATATTTGAAGTGAAAACATATAGGAATTTTTGAATGAACTATATTTATATAAATATATAAATATAAATAAAATTAAAACGAAACGTGGCCATGCAGTTCGTGTTTTGAAACCGTGATTTCAAACGATTAGTACGGGAGATCCGACCATCGGATTTTCCTGAAATCGCAACCGTTGAGTTCGCTTTGGAAAAATCTTTCCAACGGCACCAACTTTGTAAAAATCCAACTGTTGGATTGTCTGGAATGTTTAATTCAAATCTGAAGAAAAACAGTGCCAGAAACGATTATATTTATATATATATATAATTATATTTAATCGAACAACGACGCTGCAGTTTGTATTTTGAAATCGAAACTTCAAACGATTGTACCGGGAGATCCGACCGTCGGATTTTCCCGAAACTGAAACCATTGGATTCGTTTTGAAAAGACCTTTCTAATGATGTAAATTTTGTGAAGATCCAACGGTTAGATTTTCGGATATGTGTAAATCAAATCTAAAGAAAAACAGCGCCACGGCCGCGTTATGGCCCGAAGCGTCATTTTGAATAAATTGGCTATTTTAAAATAAATAAAAATAGCGATAAATCGTTATAAAATATCATAAACGATATGGAATGGAAATTTACTGAATTTGCTCGATTTATGTGGTATTTGATGGTTGAATGTGTTTGGTGTGAAAATTACATTAAAGAACAAAATTGGTGTTGTCGAATGATTTAACCATTGAAATAAATTGATTTGAAATTCTAAATATACGTGAATTATTTGAAAAGGCCGAGTTAATTCTCATTTCAAATAATTGACCGACGATTGAAAGTCGAAGATGAAGATGGTGGTCGAAGACCGGAGATCTTCACCTCGTTTGGATGGTAACCGAGGTCCTGATTGGGAGGCATCCCGAAATATGGATAACGAGTGGTGATCTTCCAGACGTACATGGTGATCGATGGGTTTGCGAGGTATTTAGTGCCTCCGGTTTCGTTCAGACCCAGAACGGACTTGTAAATGGACTGTGTGTCTGACATTGGATTTTATTCTGTGTTGATTGATCTCTATTAAATATACATCTGTTTGGTGGCGGAGAATTTATTCTTTTGCTTAACGCCCTTCTCTGAAACGCACGAGCTCAGAGGTTGTATATCGATGGACATCAGTCGCATGGCATGAATTGCTAGTGTGACATGCCTAAGTGGCAAATGATCAGGGCTCCTGTTGAAAAGGAAAGTCTTGTGGTGATGATCAAAGCACCGCCTGTGTGGCGTGGCTTTGTGTATAATGTGAATTCGCGAGCCTCACACCCCGGTATGAACCAGAAACGGGAGAAGGACCTCAGGGAGGGCATGCTTTTCTTTCTAGCTAGGGCGGTGTCAGTGACCTACCAGCCCTGACATTTATATACTTTTCACCTGTGTGGTTGTTGCTGTTGCGAGGCATCTCGGTCAGATCGGATGATCCGGGTCCGATGGAGCCATTCGTTGGCTCATTTACACCCCAAAGGGTGGGGAAACGCAGTGTTCAGGAATTTTAATCCACATCGGTGGACCGGCCCTGACGATCCAAGGGTCACTCGAGCTCTGATCCTGAGGGGCGGGCTAGAGCGTCTAGAATTCGGTAAGGACTATCTTTTGCCTTGGTTCATGACGGAAATCCAATTTCCAAATACGTGACTGTGCGGTTTTGATTGTATATATATATATGGCGATATGATATATGGTACCCATGCCATCTATGATTGATAGTTATGATTTGAAATTGTTTTCAAAACATATAAACACTAGCAATAATATCAAATGCCTTTGTTTTATTCGTATCAAGCATATTTTGGCCGTTATAAGGTAAAAACTCTATCTTCCGGTTTGCGTTGCATTGTGTGATGGGAACTGAGTCTTATAACGGCTTCATTTTTATAAAAAGCATAGCGATATTTAAAACAAAGATTTGTTTTAAAGCACTGGCAATCCAATGGAGTAAACCCGTTCCACGAAAGTGGCGTGGTCCTGTGATTAGCCATATTTGAAAAGTGTTGAGTAGTTTTCTCATACCAGTCCCATGACTGACTCGTAGTTTGTTTCACTTTCAAACTCGGTTGCCCCTTTTTCTACACGGGCAGCCTTGTATTCAGGTTTAGCTGATTATTTCTAGATAGCTGGAGCTGAAGATGGATTCTATCATTTATATCTTTTTATGCTGTTCAGCTCCTATTGTACATATTTTGTTTGTTTTCCGCTGTAGATATCTATGTATAGCTGAACTGTATTTGTACTAAGTATGATCCTGTATACTGTGTAACTCTGATGATTACTTTTATCCAGTATATTCTATTGTTCATTATCTGGTGTATTTATTTAATTCTGTTCTGCTATTATCTGTTTCTGTTTTATATTCCACGGATTACCCTTGCCACCGTCAGTACGAAGTTTGGGGTCGTCTCATTTGGTATCAGAGCTTTGGTTAAGCTTAGTTGTGGAATATAACATTTGAACGAACTCGTCAGAAATAGAACCAGTAGTGTTCTAGGATGGGTAACTCTATACAGATAGGATCAATAATATCCTAGTATGAGTAAAGCAGGATGAAATTACACCTCAATAGACACATTTACATTGAAGTATGTGTTTCTATATTTTAAATTATCTTTTCTGTGACCTGACACTTGATCTTCTAATTGCAGAAGTACTAGAAAAATGAGTGCCAGAAACAGAAGAAATACAGAACCCGATCTAGAGGATCTATTAAAGAGATATTGAAATCTGAACGGAGCATAGTTCTCGGGCAATGAATCTATAATTCAAACTCAAGCTTGGATGAGTTCTGTCGAAAGAATATTTGAGCGTATCTAGCTGAGGGATGACCAAAAAAGATTAGTAGCCTCTTGGGCGCTCAAAGAAGAAGCTTTAATCTGGTGGGAAACAATCATCAAAGATAATCCAGAAGGTGATATCACCTGGGACAGATTCAAAGTGATTTTCCTGGAAAAATTTACTCCTCCCGAAGCGACGGAGCGATTATGTGATGAATTTTCTTATCTAATACAAGGTGATATGACCATCCCAGAATATCATAAGAAATTCAACGAACTTGCTCACTTTGCTCACTTTGCTCCTCATCTGATTCAAGATCCAAAGAGGAAAAATCTGAGATTTATTCATGGCCTGCAAAGGAGATATCAGAATAGTGTACTGAGGAATGTGAAGCTTCCTTTTTCTGAAATGATATACTTGGCTTATCAGTATGAAGATCTCCATAAGAAAGGAATGTTGCGCGACGAAGAAGAGGTCTGTTCTAGTGACAAAGCAGAGTCGGAAACTGATATTCCTGAAGCCAGTATAAGGTCTGAGGGCAATAAGAAGCCCAGTGCCAAGAGGAAAAGGGCCAGGGCTGAGGAAGAACCCGTAACGACCGCCGTATGCAATAACTGCCATAAAAAGGGGCATTTGTCGATAAATTGCGGGCCCTTAAAGAAACGAAGCAAGGGTGGATTCAAACCTGGTGGGAAGTCTCGAGAAGGTAGGAAATGCCGGAAGTGCCATCATGCTGGTCATATTGAGAAAAACTGCCCGCTATTCAGAAAGCCTGGAATGGTTCAAGTGAATGAAGTAGCAGAAACTTCTAAGCCCTCAGCTAGTCAAGAAAGGGCCGATGTTTTAGAAGGCACGCTTACTGTCAAAAACATTCCAGTCAAAGTACTATTTGACACAGGCGCGTCACGAAGTTTCATTGCCAAAGATGCAGCTAAGAAACTGGATTTGAATTTGTAAAGGCTCACGGAACCAATGACTGTCCAGAATCCGGTTGGGGGTTCCATTGATCTCAGTTGGGTTTGTGGAGTGCCGGTTTCCTTCTCTCGTTATCGGTTTCCTACCATCGCAGTCGTCATAAATTTTAAAGAGTTTGATCTTATCTTGGGGTTAGACTGGTTGACCAAATATGAAGCTGAAGTTAAATGCGCCGACAGAGTCGTAAAGGCGAGGATTAAATCAGGTGATTATATAACCATTCTGTGTGAAGGTCAGAATGCTAATAGAAAAGACTTCTGGGCAGCTTTGAATGTTTCTCCAGCCCAAATAGAAAATGTCCCTGAAATCTCAGAGAATATTCCCGACCTAGTGAAAGATATTCCTGTCGTCAAGAACTATGCGGATGTGTTCGAAGAAGTTGTTCGCTTCCCTCCGCAAAGAGAAATAGATTTCAAGATCGCGTTGATTCCCAATGCAAGGCAGGTAGTTCACGCTATTCGAAGAATGTCCTTGAAAGAAAAAGAAGAACTTGACAATCAAACACGACAGCTAGTATGGAAGGGTCTGATCAGGCCTAGTTTCTCTGATTGGGGTGCAGCAGTGGTGTTTGTCCCAAAATCTGACGGTACTCTACGTCTATGTGTGGATTATCGTGATCTGAACAAATAGACAATAAAGAACAAATATCCATTGCCGCGGATTGATGATTTGTTGGATCGATTAAATGGAGCACAAGTATTTTCACGAATGGACCTAGCTACAAGCTTCCATCAACTTCGAATTGCCGAAGAGTGTGTTCCAATGACAGCGTTCAGAGGCCTCGACTTATTCTATGAGTGGTTAGTAATGCCGTTCGGCTTATGTAATGCTCCCGCTTACTTCGTCGATCTAATGAACAGAGTATTCGGAGGAGTATTGAATAAATTTGTTCTAGTTTTCATTGACGATATTCTAATCTTCTCTAAATCAAAGGCCGAACATGAAAAGCATCTGGAACAAGTGTTAGAAATCCTCAGAAGGAATGTATGGAAAGCAAAGTTTTCCAAATGTATATTCTGGCAAGATGAAGTGAAATTTCTAGGCCACGTCGTATCGAAAGAAGGAATCGCTGTGGATCCAAGTAAAATCACGGCTATTCAAAGTTGGAAACAGCCCAGCACCCCCACTGAAGTCCGTAGTTTTCTCTGATTGGCTAGCTATTACCGGAAGTTCGTTAAAAACTTTTCGAAGATATCTGGTCATTTAACAAAGCTTACAAAGAATCACTCTAAATTCAAATGGACTCCAGAAAGTGAGGAGGCTTTCGAAGAGCTAAAGTTAAGATTAACGACAGCTCCAGTGTTAACCATCATAGATGGCAATCAGGATTTGAAAGTCTGGACTGATGCTTCTAGAGAAGGCCTTGGCGCAGTGTTAATGCAAAGGGGTCAAGTGATTGCTTATGCTAGCCGTCAGTTGAAGCCGCACGAGAAAAACTACGTAACTCATGATCTTGAGTTATTGGCTATAGTGTTCGCTTTGAAAATCTGGAGACACTATCTTCTGGGTGAGAGATTTGAACTGTTTACAGATCATCAGTCGCTGAAGTATTTGTTCACCCAGAAGGACTTGAATCTGAGGCAGCAGCGTTGGCTGGAGTTTCTTGCAGCATATGACTTTGAAATTATATACACTCCAGGGAAAGCCAATGTCGTGGCCGATGCGTTAAGCAGAAAGAATGAAATGATCGCCAGTTTTATTATCACGACTTCATTGCTAGATAAAATATCTGCTCTTCAAAAGGATGATCACTTCATTCAGAAGATCAGAGAGATAATTCAGAAAGGCGAGCCCTCGAGTTTTTAAGTTGATAATGATGGAATTCTAAGGCTCAAAGGTCGAATCTGTGTCCCTAACATTCCTGAGCTTCGAAAGGAAGTACTGGATGAATGCCATAAGTCAAAACTTAGTATCCATCCGGGAGTAAGCAAAATGTACAATGACATTAAACGCACTTTCTGGTGGAAGTCGATGAAGAGGGACATTTCTTTATATGTTAGTCGATGCCCTACTTGCCAGCTAGTCAAAAGCGACCAACAGAAACTAGCTGGATTATTACAACCGCTAGACGTTCCAGGATGGAAGTGGGAACATATTTCTATGGATTTCATTGATGGTCTGCCCAGAACCAGAAAAGGAAATGACGGTATTTGGGTGATCGTAGATCGCTTCACGAAGACCGCCCATTTTATACCTGTCAAATCAAACAGAACTGCTCAGAGTCTGGCGCAGATATATTTCAAGGAAATAGTTAGACTACATGGAGTGCCGCTCAGTATAGTCAGTGATAGAGATATAATATTCACTAGCAAATTATGGGAAGCATTTCAAGTCGAGCTGGGAACGAAGTTGAACTTAAGCACCGCTTATCATCCTCATACAAACGGCCAGACTGAGAGGGTGAAACGTATTTTAGAAGATCTATTGCGGGCTTGTGTTATAGATTTCAGTGGATCATGGGAAGACCATCTGCATTTGTCGGAATTCTCATATAACAACAGCTACCAGGCGAGTCTGACAATGTCGCCATTCGAAGCATTGTATGGTAGACCGTGCCGATCTCCTGCTTGTTGGGTCGAACCAGGAAATAGGCTTGTGTTGGGTCCTGATATGATTTGAGAAGCTGCCGACAAAGTCGATTTTATTAAGAAGTGATTACTTGCCGCTCAAAGCCGACAAAAGAGCTATGCCGATAGGAGAAGGAGAGATATATCCTTTGCTGTTAGCGACTATGTATATTCGAAAGTATCGCCGATGAGAGGAGTTATCCGGTTCGGTAAAACTGGAAAGTTGGCGCCCAAATTCATTGGTCCGTTTCCTATTCTGGAACGAATCGGAACTCTCGCTTATAGGGTCAAACTGCCTGACTGGTTGCCTGGAGTTCATGATGTATTTCACATATCTCAACTTCGAAAGCACGTTCATGATCCAGACTTGATCGTGGAAGAAGCAGCTCAGCAGGATATTGAAATTACTCCAGAATTAGCTGTGAGACGAGAGCCGCTGAAGATTATCGGCAAAGAAACCAAAGAACTGAGGAACAAGAAGGTTCACTTAGTCAAAGTGCAATGGAGTGGAGATCCGCGAGATTATACTTGGGAAACTGAGGAGAGCATTCAGAAAGCTTATCCTAGATGCTGAGTAGATATCTCTGATTGACTCTGGTGCAAGGTACATTTACCCTACTTTGCATTACCATTTAATTCTCTACTCTGTTGTTATTTTCTTTCCATTGACGTGCACTTTTAAATTCTATAGTCTGAATGATTTTAAAAAGAGTATAGAAATGGATTAGTATATTTTTGAAAAGTTGAAAACAATTGGATTGGTTGTTGGGGTGTGTGATTGTAGATTTATCAAACCACTTTCGACTTTGTTCCTTTTCGGGGACGAAAAGTTTTAAGTGGGGGAGATTGTAACAACCCAGAAAATCTGAACCAATTTAAAATTTTTAAATTGGCTAAAATAATGGTTTTTAAATATTTAAAATAAATATTTTAAATAATAGAGATGAAAAGTGAGTTGAATCGACAATTGAAAACGAATATAATTAATTATAATTATAAACAAGGCCTGAAATGGCGCTGAAGTTTCAAAAATTGAATTCAAACTTTGTCGGGCTGTACCGGGAGCAAAACAAAACGGATTTTAGTGAAACCAAAAATATTTAAATCTGTTAGTGAATACCTTTCTAACGAATCTGAAAAATCGAATTTTCATAGCGGAAAGCAAAAGTTATGGCCGAATGAATTTTCAGAAAGGTCGCTAAGGAATTTATATAGCCCGTGAAATTGGCCATTTTGCAAACGACCTCGGAATTCGGCGAAACCACTTTTGTTGGATCTGGGATGTGAAGTTATTGCTAGGTTTCAAATTTCATAATTTTTGAAGCTAGTATGTGAGCGTGGCAAAGGAAAACGTGTTTTGGCCAATTACAGTAAAATTGGATCGACCAGAAATGGGTCTTTTTGCGAACGGTCTCAGAATTCGACGAAACTAGTTTTGTTGGGACCGTATCGTCAAAACATAGCTAGATTTATTTTTCTGGAATTTTTTGAATTAGTTTGTGGCCTTTGCAAATTGAAATGTACGTTCAAATTAAATATTGAATGTTATATATTTTAATTTGAAGGAAAACAGACTAAAACATTCGAATGGGCCTTCGAAACATATCCCATTGTGTTCGGAATGGGGGTAAAACGCTAGGGACGACAGTCGTTGGGTTTCGATTGGTGGTCGTGTCAGAAAACCCCTTTAAAACTTCCCCGACCAATCAGAATTTTTATAAAAAAAATACTTTCTCTCTCCCGGACGATCGAAGGCGGAAACCTATTCGCCAGTTCCCGAGCTTTTTCCGGCCGCCACACACCTCGTTGACCCCCGACCCTTTTGAACTTTTTGAAGATCTCCCTTCCACCTTCAAATCCATACCACCCTCGACCCCCACCATCGCGTATCCAGCGAGATCCACCTCCCTCAACTTCCGCCGTTTCGAGCTCCGCCACGCCAGCTGGACCCCCACCGAGCTGCACCTCCCCACCACACGCGCGAAGGTCACTCGTAGCTCTTCGATGCTGTATCCTCCGATCGAGCTGCAACTTCGCGGATTGGAAGAAATCGGGCGACCTAGTTTTGAACGAAATAGTGAGTATACGGTTTATATTATTTAAACTGATTTCAACAGTTTTGAACCATTGCAAACTTTGAAAAATCATATCTTTTTCGTTCGTTAACGAAATTCGATGAAACAGGAAACATCGTGACCGTGTGGACGCCTTCTACATTATAGAAGAGACCGCATATTTTTCTGAGCCTTCTGCTATTTTTGGTGGAGTGGAACCCAATGTGAGATTTCTAATTTATAAACGATATGGAAAACGACGATGTATAAATTATATATTCGATGTATGAGTTATATAAGCGTTGTACACCTCATGTATAAGCGTTGTATAAGTTGTACGTTAGATGTATAAGTTGTATATGCGTTGTAAAAATTATATATGTATTGAAATAGAAGTGAATTGCTATATATAAATATATATATATATATATATACGCCCCTCGTCTACAGACCATGGACGATATTTATTGGTTGTGATTGGTGTGAAAATTGATTGATAGCGAATGGTTGTTCGGGATTGTTTGAGGTTGATATTGATTGATTGTGGTTGAAAAATACCCGTTTGTGGTTGAGAAATATTTCGTTGAAAACACATAGGATTAGTTTGTGGAAATGAAATAAATATATACATGCCGCCTGCGTGCGAACTAGATGCATGATCCCCATTGTCAAAAACCGCGAGGTTTTAAGGTAGAGCGAGGAGCCGTACTAGGGACGGTCCCGGTTTTAACTACCCTGCCGTTATGCTGCCGAAATTTTGAATAATATTCATGTGTTTGAATTATTTTCATTTGCTGAAACTATATTTATTCGTTGAATAGAAAACCATCATGTGTTGAATCGAAATTCATTCGTTGATTAGAAATTCATGTGTTGAATGGTCTTCGTGTTTTAAATATAAAAATTACATTTTTTTATCTATGTATATAAACTATAGAAAACCCTCATGTGTTGAATAGATATTCATTCGTTGATTAGAAATTCATGTGTTGAATGGTCTTCGTGTTTTAAATATAAAAATCACATTTTTATCTATGTATATAAACTATAGAAAACCTTCATGTGTTGAATCGATATTCATTCGTTGAATAGAAATTCATGTGTTGAATGGTATTCATATTTTGAAATAAATTGTTTTATAATAAAAATCACCTTTTTATCACCTATATGAGCTATGTAAAATAATCCTGTTTTGAAATAAATTGTTTTACAATAAAAATCCAAATTTTATCACCTATATAAACTATATAAAATAATAGTGTTTTGAAATGAATTGTTCTACAATAAACAGCACATTTTTATTATATACATGAATTGTTGAAATGTGAAGTGTTAAAAATAGCAACTCGTTCAAAAAATATGCATGAGTTGAAATATTCATTAATTAGCTAATGATATAATTTTTGCCTATGCATGCAACATTAGAATGAATGGTGTTTTTAAACCAAATGGAATCAAATATGAAGTTGAATGGAAAATGATAAGTGATAAGAACTGTATATATGTACATGCATATTTATTGAACAGGTTATAGCAAAGTGGCTAGAGAAGAGGAATAAAATTTTGTGCCCGACAAATAGGTACACATTTACTGTTTTGTTTGGGTGATGATTTTATGAGCCTGTTGGCTAGCCGCTTGGCTTTTTTCCTTTTCTTTTTGACATGAGACGCCCGTGTGGCTATTTGGGAATTTTCCCAGCCCCTCCCGTACAAAGGAGGTTATGGCGAAATTTTCCAAAATTTAAAGGCGTTAGTGAAATATTTGTAGTGAAAACGATATAGGAATTTTTGAATGAACTATATTTATATAAATATATAAATATAAATAAAATTAAAACGAAACGTGGCCGTGCAGTTCGTGTTTTGAAATCGTGATTTCAAACGATTAGTACGGGAGATCCGACCATCGGATTTTCCTGAAATCGCAACCGTTGAGTTCGCTTTGGAAAAATCTTTCCAACGGCACCAACTTTGAAAAAATCCAACGGTTGGATTGTCTGGAATGTTTAATTAAAATCTAAAGAAAAACAGCGCCAGAAACGATTATATTTATATATTTATATATATAAATATAATTATATTTAATCGAATAATGACGCTGTAGTTCGTATTTTGAAATCGAAACTTCAAACGATTGTACCGGGAGATCCGACCGTCGGATTTTCCCGAAACTGGAACCGTTGGATTCGTTTTGAAAAGACCTTTCTAATGATGTAAATTTTGTGAAGATCCAACAGTTAGATTTTCGGATATGTGTAAATCAAATCTGAAGAAAAACAGCGCCACGGCCGCGTTATGGCCTGAAGCGTCGTTTTGAATAAATTGGCTATTTTAAAATAAATAAAAATAGCGATAAATCGTTATAAAGTATTATAAACGATATGGAATGGAAATAAACTGAATTTGCTCGATTTATGTGGTAATTTATGGTTGAATGTGTTTGGTGTGAAAATTACATTAAAGAACAAAATTGGTGTTGTCGAATGATTTAACCATTGAAATAAATTGATTTGAAATTCTAAATATACGTGAATTATTTGAAAAGGCCGAGTTAATTCTCATTTCAAATAATTGACCGACGATTGAAAGTCGAAGATGAAGACGGTGGTCGAAGACCGGAGATCTTCACATCGTTTGGACGGTAACCGAGGTCCTGATTGGGAGGCATCCCGAAATATGGATAATGAGTGGTGATCGTCTAGACGTACATGGTTATCGATGGGTTTGCGAGGTATTTAGTGCCTCTGATTTCGTTCAGACCCGGAACGGACTTGTAAATAGACTGTGTGTCTGACATTGGATTTTAGTCTGTGTTGATTGATCTCTATTAAATATACATCTGTTTGGCGGCGGAGAATTTATTCTTTTGCTTAACGCCCTTCTCTGAAACGCACGAGCTCAGAGGTTGTATATCGATGGACATCAGTCGCATGGCATGAATTGCTAGTGTGACATGCCTAAGTGGCAAATGATCAGGGCTCCTGTTGAAAAGCAAAGTCTTGTGGTGATGATCAAAGCACCGCCTGTGTGGCGTGGCTTTGTGTATAATGTGAATTCGCGAGCCTCACACCCCGGTATGAACCAGAAACGGGAGAAGGACCTCAGGGAGGGCATGCGTTTCTTTCTAGCTAGGGTGGTGTCAGTGACCTACCAGCCCTGACATTTATATACTTTTCACCTGTGTGGTTGTTGCTGTTGCGAGGCGTCTCGGCTAGAACGGACGATCCGGGTCCGATGGAGCCATTCGTTGGCTCATTTACACCCCAAAGGGTGGGGAAACGCGGTGTTCAGGAATTTTAATCCACATCGGTGGACCGGCCCTGACGATCCAAGGGTCACTCGAGCTCTGATCCTGAGGGGAGGGCTAGAGCGTCTCGAATTCGGTAAGGACTATCTTTTGCCTTGGTTCATGACGGAAATCCAATTTCCAAATACGTGACTGTGTGGTTTTGATTGTATATATATATGGCGACATGATATATGGTACCCATGCCATCTATGATTGATAGTTATGATTTGAAATTGTTTTCAAAACATATAAACACTAGCAATAATATCAAATGCCTTTGTTTTATTCGTATCAAGTATATTTTGGCCGTTATAAGGTAAAAACTCTATCCTCCGGTTTGCGTTGCATTGTGTGATGGGAACTGAGTCTTATAACGGCTTCAACTTTATAAAAAGCATAGCGATGTTTAAAAGAAAGATTTGTTTTAAAGCACTGGCAATCCTATGGAGTAAACCCGTTCCATGAAAGTGGCGTGGTCCTGTGATTAGCCATATTTGAAAAGTGTTGAGTAGATTTCTCATACCAGTCCCATGACTGACTCGTAGTTTGTTTCACTTTCAAACTCGGGTGCCCCTTTTTCTACATGGGCAGCCTTGTATTCAGGTTTAGCTGATTATTTCTGGATAGCTGGAGCTGAAGATGGATTCTATCATTTATATATTTTTATGCTGTTCAGCTTCTATTGTACACTTTTTGTTTGTTTTCCACTGTAGATATCTATGTATAGCTGAACTGTATTTGTACTAAGTATGATCCTGTATACTGTGTAACTCTGATGATTACTTTTATCCAGTATATTCTATTGTTCATTGTCTGGTGTATTTATTTAATTCTATTCTGCTATTATCTGTTTCTGTGTTATATTCCACGGATTACCCTTGCCACCGTCAGTACGGGGTTTGGGGTCGTCTTAGAACCGGAGCATCCAATTGAGGAAGACGATGGCTTTTTAAAGCGGGTCTGGGCTTTTGAATTTGGATCGGCTGATTTGTGAAATGGGTGAAGCCAAATTCATTTAATAGTATTTAGTTTAAATACAAATAAAAGAATGTATTAACTTTAATTTATCGTATCTCATTCATATGTTAACGAAATTCAGCCAAACTGGATTCGTTGGGATCGTACGGATGACAGCTACATGATGGAATCGACCGAGAATGAATTGGAGCTCGTTACAATTTATTAAAAAATAAAATGTCCATCTGAATCAAAGATAGTTAATCGTTATTTAACGATGACTGTCCAATGTGAGTAAATCTCACTAACTCTGTACGGTTTATATTTTTATAAATATAATCCAGTATTGATAAATGATGACTGATTGTTGTGTGTTGATTGTTTAGTTGAATTGATGATTTATTTGTTGAAATTTGTAGATAACGATATATATATATATATAAATCGCTAATCAAATATTGATTCTATTTATCAGAATATTTCATATTGAAATGAAATCGATGTTATTTATATTGTCTAACATCTTTGAATGCAAGGAAATAGGTTGGAGGGATCCGACTGGATTCCTCAATATTTATAGTACTGTTTGTTTTCATATATTGTAATATATGATGTGATATGTAATCTGTGATTGATTATGGGTGTGTAGATGATGTTGATCATGGTTATTTGGTATTTTAAATACCATAAGAAATACCGGAATGTGAAAAGGGAATTTTCAAATTGTAAATTGAAAATAGTATATTATAAAATCAAAGAATTTTGTAAAAGGAATATTTATAAAATAAAAGAATTTTATAAAAGGAATATTTATTTAGAAAGTAATAGAATTATAAAAGGAATATTTGATGAGATATAAAAGAATTATGAGAAGATTGTTTAAAGTGAATATTTAATAGAAATCTGTTTTAACAGATAAATTAAGGAGAATAATTTATAAACGATGTTTATAAATTAAGGAAATATTTATCATTTGATAAATGGAATATATAACTTGAATTTATATGAAGAAGTAAAATCGGTTTTAACACCAATAATTGATATGGAATGTGAACGTAGTAGTTATAAAGGAAATTTGCAATGGGATTATAAGTGCTAGAAGAATAAATGAGATTTTATCTGAATAATTCTATAATTAGAAGTATAAATAGAAATTGGATTTAGGATATTGTTTTTAAATACGAAATCAAACTATTTTGATTGCAAAGAAGAAATATTATTCACATTTAATTTGAATAAAGGATTAAGTGAATATTTTGCAAATAAAATATTATAAAGGAATTTGGGGTTTGAATCAGGAATTTAAATGGAATTACTTAAATTAGAAGCTGACTGGAAATTAGTAAAGTTCAATGGCTTTCTGGGCATCGATCTGATGTTGGTTTCGGCCTTAGGGGTTTATGCTTGGAAAGTTGTTCTCTTACCAATTTACAGTTAGAGACTGATATATGTGAAAAGATAGTGATGCGTGAATCAGAAATGGAAACGTTTTCAAAGTTATATATTTTCTAAAATTAGAAAATAAGGATTTGATGAATATATGGAAACGAGATTGGGGAAATGAATAAATTTCGACTGATGATTGATCGATAAAATTTCCATCTGGAAATAATATCGTTGTTTGCACATGTTTTTCTTTGATAGTTAAATCACCGACTATCAAAGTTTTTGATCATTTTTCCGTTGTCAATACGGAGAGACCGGAACCAGATATATTATCTGAAAACCACTTCGTATTGCGTTAGCGTTGCAATCAAATATGATGAAGACAATTGAAGACGGAGTTATGCAAGGATGTCCTGTTTAGAGAATAGTGCCTTCGATTTGTCCAGTGCCAGGACGACCTGTATGGAAGAATGTCTGACAGAGTATATTTAATAGATCGCGTAACTTGATCTCCTCAAATGTATGTACGTTTGCTGGTAGAGGAATTCGTTTATCTTAGCTGTATACCCATTGTTTTTTTGGGGAAATCAATTTGTGGATTGGCGGGTATGACGATGTGACATTCAAAGTAAATGAAATATGATCTGTTAAAGATACCGTATGGCCTCTAACCTCACAACCGGAAATGGTATAAAATCAGGTAGGTCGCATGGCTAAGTGGTTAGCTGCCAATTAGGGAGTATTGTTACCTGATCTAGAGAAATTCCATTTACTTCTATAATATATTTCGATGTTGTCCCTTTCGGGATACGGTTGCTGATCCCAACCGTTGGTGATAATACATTCGTTACACTCAAGAGAAATGAGTGAACGGTCATGTTTAGCCTGGGTTACAAGATGTTCTTGTTGAACCCGGTGTATTCCTCTCTAGAGATACACTGTCGGAAGGTGATCCCATATCATGCCAGTTGGAATTCATTTCCCAATAAGCGCCCGCGGTTTTTGATTATATAATATGTGTGTGGAACGTGAGATGAAAGCATTCTGCTAGATGATTATTATATTGTGGTTGATAAACACTATTATAGTATCAAAAGGATTTTGATAAAAAGATATCGTTACTTTCAAAAGGATTTTTGAATGTTGAATCAAGTGTTTTGGATTTTCATAAGGGAAAAACCCGTTCTGTGTTATACGGCGTGGTCTTATGAGATATCGTTTATTTTCCCAATCTGTTTTAAATTGTTTACTCAAACCATTCCTGTGACTGACTCGGAGTTTATTTCGTTTTCTTTTCCTAAACTCTTGGGTGCCCAAATTTGCACCGGCAGTCAATGTAACGACCCAGAATTTTAGGGCCAATTTAAAATTTAATTTTAGGAATTGTAATGGATTTTAATGTTTAAAATAATTTATTTTAAATAAGAACGACTAAAAATTTATTTTAAAACGAATAAATTTAATTTATTTATAAAAGGAGTTTAAAACAGCGCTGTAGTTTGAAAATTTGAATTTGAACTTTGACTGAATGTACAGGATTCATTTTAAATCAGAATTGAGCGAAATAAGAAATATTTAAATCTGTTTAATTATACCTTTCTAACGAATCTGAAAAATTGAAATTTCATTTTATAAATCAAAAGTTATGCCCAGTTTAAAATTTAGAAAAGCCGCTGTAGAATTTATATATATTTTAATATAAAATATGGGCCTTAAAAATAGCCATTTTGCAAACGACCTCTGTTTTCAACGAAACCACTTTTATTGGAACCGTAATGTCAAATTATTGCTAAGTTTGATTTTCTAGAATTTTCCGAATTAATATGTGAGCGTGGCAAAAGAAAATGTGTTTTGACCATTTCAAATAAATTTAATCGACTAGAAAAAGGCCATTTTTCAAATAGTCTCAGAATTCGACGAAATTAGTCTTGTTAGAACTGTATCGCCAAAACAAAGGCAGAAATAATTTTTCTGTAATTTTTAGGGTCCGTATGTGGCCCCGGTAATTTAAAATGTACGTTTGAATTATATAATTATATGATTTATAATTAAATTTAAATAAAAACATATCATAACAGCCGAATTGGGTTAAGAAACATATTCCATTGTGTCCGGGATGGGGGTTATTAGCTAGGGGCGACACTCGTTGGGTTTGATTGGAGTTTGTATAGTTTAACAGGCTTTTTGTTTGAATTAAATAATTTAATAAACATAAAAATACCCTAAATATACGGTATAAATACACGTATTTCACTCTAACCCTAGGCCTTAGTTCACAGCCGCCATCTCCTTAAACCGACGCTCCACAACTTCTGATTTTCCATCGCAAAATTCTTCTAATCCATCATGTAATTCACAAAAATATAAAACCAACATTGGAGAGCAATCTCCCCTCTTCAACATCATACGATTATGATGGGTTCTCGGAGACTATGGTGATCGGATTTGGCCCCCAAACCTCGGCGAGTCGCAGTCAAATTGGGGATGGAGGGGGACTTCGGGTGGGACGTCGTGCCAGGCGTCGGAAGAGCGGGCGAAGGCGAACAGCTTGGTGGCCGACGATCGATGGGTAGGGTCACGGGGAGGAGTGCGGTTGAGGTCAAAGGTTTTGAACAAATGGGTTCTGCTACTTCATAAATTATATAAATTTGTGATAAAACTTTTTCGGTTGATAACTTCTTCATATTAAATCAGAATTGCACAACCATGGTACCATTGGAATCGTATTTCCGCGATCTACGCGATGAAACTGACGGGAACTGATTTAGAGCTTGTCTAGATTTTGGCAAATTGGAAAGCTATTGGTGAGAAATCTATTATTTATTATTTAAAAATAATTATGAATTCATTACCATAAATCTACAGTTATTTCCTGTTTGCTATTATTCATGACTGTTATGTGTTGAATGTAATGTATGTGATAAAATCAGATCTGTGATTTGCGGATTGAAATTTGTTTGTTGTGTGATTGATTTGCGATGCTCATATTTTGTTAGACCAGTAGTGTTGACATAGAAATATCATAATTGGTTAAATCAATAATGTTACCATGGAAATATGATTTTTAGTATTTTGTCGAAGTAGAATTATCGACAAAATAAGAGAATCATTTTTGATCAAGTATGTTAACATTTTCTGTCAAACTTGATTTGTGAATAAGATTACATTTTTGACAAATTTGATTAGTGAAAGAAAGAACAAATTTGGCGAGTGAAAAATAACATTTTTAAATAGAAATTTCTTATGTAAATAAAAACAACCCTTTTATTAGAGGTATGTTTTGCAAGTGAAAAATAACACTTTTAAATAGAAATTTGTTATGTAAATAAAAACAACCTTTTTATTTGAAATATGTTTTGCAAATAAAATTAACATTTTTTGTTAATTAGATTATAAAGGATAAAATTAACATTTTGTTAACTAGATTATAAAGGATAAAATTAACATTTTGTTAATTAGATTATTAAGAACAAAATCATTATTTTGTTTACATAAGAAGGATTAGAACAAAATCAATATTTTGATTACATAAAAAGTTATGAAATAAAAATGTATATTTTTATACATTAAAAAGAAGAAGTTAAAATGTATATTTTTATACATTAAAAAGAAGAAGTTCAAATGTATATTTTTATACATTAAAAAGAAAAGTTCAAATGTATATTTTTATACATTAAAAAGAAGAAGTTAAAATGTATATTTTTATACATTAAAAAGAAGAAGTTCAAATGTATATTTTTATACATTAAAAAGAAGAAGTTAAAATGTATATTTTTATACATTAAAAAGAAGAAGTTAAAATGTATATTTTTATACATTAAAAAGAAGAAGTTAAAATGTATATTTTTATACATTAAAAAGAAGAAGTTAAAATGTATATTTTAATACATTAAAAAGAAGAAGTTAAAAATGTATATTTTTATACATTAAAAAGAATGAATTACAAATGTAATTAGAAGTGTATATTTTTATACTTTGAAAGAATTAAATAAAAATGGACATTTTTGCCACTTTGAAAGAATTAAATAAAAATGGACATTCTTGCCACTTTGAAAGAATTAAATAAAAATGGACATTTTAGCCACTTTGGAAGAATTAAATAAAAATGGACATTTTTGCCACCTGGAAGGAATGAAGTAAAAATGGACATTTTTGTCACTTTAAAAGAATGAAAATAAGATGTACATTTTTGTTACATTACAAAAATTGGAATAAAATATACATTTTTGTTAGAAAATGAAAAGTAGAGTAAAATATACAATTTTGCTAGAAAATGTATATTAGAATAAAAAGTACATTTCTGTTAGAAAATGTAAACTAAAATAAAAAGGACATTCTTGTCATTTAAAAGAAATGAATTAAAAATAGGCATCTTTGGTCATTTAAAAGAATGAATTAAAAACATACATTTTTATGTAATATTATTCTGATTAAAAGAATAGGATCAAAGGATTGCATTTTTATTTGAAATTGAAAATAGACATTTTTCTCATTTAAAGGGAATGAGGCCAAAATAATCATTTTTGGTCACTTAAAAGGATTTCACCAAAATGATCATTTTTGTCCATTGAAAACGATTACACCAGAATATTTGTTTTTGGCCATTTAAAAGGATTAGTTATAAATATACATTTTTGTATATTTAAAAGGATTAGTTAAAAATATATACATTTTTGTTTATTCAAAAGGATTAAATGAAAATGTCATTCTAATGTAAATGTATACATTAGGATTTTATTCAAAATGAACATATACCATTCTAGTGTTATTCAAAATGTTGTCTTAGGAAAGAAATAACATTTTTGATGTAAATGTTTCAGTAAAGGAATTTAAAGATTACATTTTTATGTCATGTTGTTTCCATTAGAAGAATTGAATTAAAAGACTAGTTTTTTTATTGTCATTTGTTCACAATAAGAAGGATAGAAATATATGTCTGTGATGTTGAAATGTGTGATCTGTTAAATATAATGTTGAGAATATTCAAGTTTGAATATTACACTCCCATTTACAAGTTACCCGACTTGTTTATGTGATTGGGACGATAATTTTCACACATCGCCCAAGTGCACGAATAATCAATTATTTGTTTGATGGATGAAACCCCACACGGGTATTGGGATGATACTGGATACGCACTAATCTTAATATTTAGTTATATGTCAATCGATGGATTGACAGTCTGTGATGAGCGTTAGTTATTTACTTTAATGCTCACACAGTTATAAATTCCACTCTGGACGTCATTTGGATGTTTAATAAATATTTATCATGATTGTTGATCACATACAATATATGGTTTCTAATTGAGTCACATTCCAACAAAGGATATTCTAGAAAAGAATATTTTAGAAAATGTCTTAGAAAAAGAATATTTTAGAAAAGGAATATATTTTAAAAAAAAAATATTTTTATTGAAATGCACTAGTTATCAACTAGGATTAATCATTAAATTTAAATTTAATGAAGATTTCCAGTTTGTTAATATTTAATTGAAATTAAATTAAATTAATTAGATTTGGATTTGTTGTGAATAGTGTCTTGAATAACACTGTTCTTAAACCCCGTATGAAGAGAATAATCTTTTAATTTAGATTATTAAAGTTTTCAATTATATTTAGTGATAGAAATAAGATGAAATGTAAGTTGGGTTTATTGTGAACTATGTTTTTAAGCGACATTTGTTCTTTAACTCAACTGACAGTGAAGACTATGGTTTGGAATTTATAAATCTTTTACTAAGATTCAAAGGGGAATTTTCCAAAAGTAAAGTTTTCCAATTTAATATATTAGATTGGAATTGAATAGAATTCGAATTCGTTACTACCGAGATAAGCTTCTGTAAACGAAAACCGATACTACATATTGAATTTAAAAGGCTTTGCCGTTATTCCATTTATATTATTGGTCGGATACAAAAATTTTTAACGATCATATATTGATTTGATTTATGTGAAGATTCCATATTTAATGGAAGTCGATTTTGGGTTTATCGTGAACTGTGTTTTAAAATGACACTAGTTCTTTAACCCAGTTAAAGATAATATTTATTTCTTAAATTTAAATAATCATTGAATAATGATTTTTGATAGTTAAAACCAAATTGGGTTTTTAATAAATCTTTAAAAGAAATATCTAAGAATAAACTTAAAGGATTTATCTTTGATAGAATACGAATATTTTATTAGAAGAATATTCTGAATTGGAATGAGGCATTGGATGTGCTTTTATAGTACTTGATTTTTTAATTATAAAAATACGTGAATTATTCGGAAAGACCGGGTTTAACCCATTCCGAATAATTATTACGACGATGAAGAGTCGAAGATGAAGACGGTGGTTGAAGACCGACGATCTTCACATCAAATGGATGTGTTGCTACAGAGACCCTTGATGGGAGTAGCTACCTTGAAGAAGCTTAAGTGGTGGCCGTCCGGACTATCGTTGATTGTTCGGATTTGGTTTTCGCTCAGACCCAGAGCTTAAGCTAGTAAATGGATGCGTGTCTGACATTGGATTTCGTTCCAGGTGAATTAAATCGATTTCTGTTAATGTATGTCTGTTTGGTGGTGGAGGATTTATTCTCTACTTAACACCTTGGTATATATTAATAATGATTGATCGCATGGCGTGAATTGTCAATGTGGCACGCCAAGATGCAATTGATCAAGGCTTTTGTTGAAAAGCAGGGCCTTGTGGGATGATCAAAGTATAGCCTATTACGGCATAACTTTGTGTATATCGTGACTTCGCGAGCCTCACACCCCGGTATGAGTCAAAAACGGGATATGGACTGTAGGGAGTGCACACGATTCTTTCTAGCTAGTGGTAGTGTCAGTGCTTAAACTGGATGGCATTTTACTTATGTGGATGATGGATTTTAGGGCGCCTCGGATTTTTATAGGCCGTTAGTGGTCATACTATAGGTTTAAAGGAACCGGGAAACATGTGTTCAGGCATAACCAATTCACTGCCGATAGGCGGGGACCGGGCCTACCGCTCCAAGGGTTCACTGCGGGGGATCCTGAGGCATTTCCTAGAGAGTCTAGAATCGGAGAGGAGCTTGCCCCTAGCCTCGACTCATGATGGAAATCCAATTTCCAATACGACCTAGCGATTTTGATTGTAGAACTAGTATGGCGACATAGTAGGATGTGGTACTATGCCGTCTATGACTAATACATTATGATTGAAATTGTTTTTGAAATATATATATACCCATAGATATACACACTATTACTAAATCCGTTTTATCGTATCAAGCATCTCTTGACCATTATAAGGTAAAACCCTATCCTCCGGTTTGCGTTGCATTGTGTGATGGGACTTGTGTCTTATAATGGTTTCATTTTTCTAAAAAGCATTGCGTTGTTTAACGTCTTACTTTATTTTATGCACTGGTAATCCAATGGAGTAAACCCATTCCGCGTTAGGGGCGTGGTCCTGTGATTAACCTTATTATTATTAGATAAGTTAAATTAAGATTTCTCATACCAGTCCCATGACTGACCTGTAGTTTGTTTCACTGGCAAACTCGGGTAACCAATTTGCCACACGGGCAGTCGAGTAGCTTTTTGCAGATATATTTACAGGATCCTGGTTTACAGCTGAAGCGGTATTCGGAAAGCTCTATATCCGTGTATTCCTTTCAGTTGTATATTTGTATTATGTTCCGCTGCTATTTAAATGTAATTTAAAACTCTGATATTATTGTATTCCTATTATGTAATAAGTATTCATACTCTGTTACATTCTTGTACTCTGATGTAATTGTTGTAATTAGCAATAAAATGTTCTTCAGTTTGTGTTCTGATGTGTGTTGTTCTCAAAGCAATCCAATCTTTCCTTTGCTGGGAAGTTTGGGTCGTTTCATTTGGTATCAGAGCTTTGGTTTACTAAGCTCGAGAATGAGACACATTAGAACAGAACGAAATAATTCATAAGAGATTGGATTAGTAATATCCAATGAGAATAACTCGTTAGAGATGGGATAAGTAATATCCTAGAACGGGTGTGAAGAGTATTATTTTCTTTTAAATAAATGAAAACAAATTTAGTTTTCAAATTTTTATCTAAACATACGTATTTGAGTATTTTATTATATTTTTATGTGGACAATCGAGTATATAAAGATTTTGGATATACGAGTAATTAATGGATATTCGAAGTTTTAATATACTGGATAGATATAGAATCACACTCTAGCCACCCAGGAATAATTCTGATAATGCTGCCGCATTATCAGTATTTCTTTTCGAGTTTCGAAAGTGGTATTTCTATATGTTTCCATTGACTGGTATGAGAACCAACACTTAGTTAGTACACATTGCTATGATTTGCACTAAAAATATGATTTTTGATTATATATAAAAGTTATATATATTTGAAAAGTTAATCACTTTATTGATTGCTGGTTGTGATGTTTGATTTTTAATTTAACTAATAAAAGTAAAGAAATGATAATTAATTTAACTAACAAATTTATTGAAACCAATAAATAAAAATTTAATTAAGTTAGTTAAATTAAACAACTTTTAGCTTCGTTCCTTTTCGAGGACGAAAAGATTTTTAGTGGGGGCGATTGTAACGACCCGGAATTTTGGGGCCAATTTAAAATTTAATTTTAGGAATTTTAATGGATTTCAATGTTTAAAATAATTTATTTTAAATAAGAACGGCTAAAAATTTATTTTAAAACGAATAAATTTAATTTAATTATAAAAGGAGTTTAAAACAGCGCTGTAGTTTGAAAATTTGAATTTGAACTTTGACTAAATGTACAAGATTCATTTTAAATCAAAATTGAGCGAAACAAGAAATATTTAAATCTGTTTAATTATACTTTTCTAACGAATCTGAAAAATTGAAATTTCATTTTATAAATCAAAAGTTATGCCCAGTTTAAAATTTAGAAAAGTCGCTGTAGAATTTATATATTTTTTAATATAAAATATTGGCCTTAAAATAGCCATTTTGCAAACGACCTCTGTTTTCAACGAAACCACTTTTGTTGGAACCGGAATGTCAAATTATTGCTGAGCTCGATTTTCTAGAATTTTCCGAATTAATATGTGAGCGTGGCAAAAGAAAATGTGTTTTGACCATTTCAAATAAATTTAATCGACTAGAAAAAGGCATTTTTCAAATAGTCTCAGAATTCGATGAAATTAGTCTTGTTAGAACCGTATCGCCAAAAAAAGCCAGAAATAATTTTTCTGTAATTTTTAGGGTCCGTATGTGGCCCTGGTAATTTAAAATGTACGTTTGAATTTAATAATTAAATGATTTATAATTAAATTTAAAGAAAAACATATCATAACAACCGAATTGGGTTACGAAACATATTCCATTGTGTCTGGGATGGGGGTTATTAGCTAGGGGCGACACTCGTTGGGTTCGATTTGGAGTTCGTATAGTTTAACAGGCTTTTTGTTTGAATTAAATAATTTAATAAATATAAAAATACCCTAAATATTAGGTATAAATACACGTATTTCACTCTAACCCTAGGCCTTAGTTCACAGCCACCATCTCCTTAAACCGACGTTCCACAACTTCTGATTTTCCATCGCAAAATTCTTCTAATCCATCATGTAATTCACAAAAATGTAAAACCAACATTGGAGAGCAATCTCCCCTCTTCAACATCATACGATTATGATGGGTTCTCGGAGACTATGGTGATCAGATTTGGCCCCCAAACCTCGGCGGGTCGCAGTCAAATTGGGGATGGAGGGGTACTTCGGGTGGGATGCCATGCCAGGCGTCAGAAGAGCGGGCAAAGGCCAACAGCTTGGTGGCCGACGATCGATGGGTAGGGTCACGGGGAGGAGTGCGATTGTGGTCAAAGGTTTTGAACAAATGGGTTCCGCTACTTCGTGTATTACCAGGTCAATGGGGAAGATAATAAAAGGGTAATTACCCTTAATGACTGTAATTAAACAAATTATATAAATTTGTGATAAAACTTATTCGGTTGATAACTTCTTCATATTAAATCAGAATTGCACAACCATGGTACCGTTGGAATCGTATTTCCGCGATCTATGCGATGAAACTGACGGGAACTGATTTAGAGCTCGTCTAGATTTTGGAAAATTGGAAAGCTATTGGTGAGAAATCTATTATTTATTATTTAAAAATAATTATGAATTTATTACCATAGATCTATAGTTATTTCCTGTTTGCTATTACTCATGACTGTTATGTGTTGAACGTAATGTATGTGATAAAATCAGATCTGTGATTTGTGGATTGAAATTTTTTGTTGTGTGATTGATTTGCGATGCTCATATTTTGTTAGACCAGTAATGTTGACATAGAAATATCATAATTGGTTAAATCAATAATGTTACCATGGAAATATGATTTTTAGTATTTTGTCGAAATAGAATTATCGACAAAATAAGAGTATCATTTTTGATCAAGTATATTAACATTTTCTGTCAAACTTGATTTGTGAATAAGATTACATTTTTGACAAATTTGATTAGTGAAAAAAAAGAACAAATTTGGCGAGTGAAAAATAACATTTTTAAATAGAAATTTCTTATGTAAATAAAAACAACCCTTTTATTAGAGGTATGTTTTGCAAGTGAAAAATAACACTTTTAAATAGAAATTTGTTATGTAAATAAAAACAACCTTTTTATTTGAAATATGTTTTGCAAATAAAATTAACATTTTTTGTTAATTAGATTATAAAGGATAAAATTAACATTTTTGTTAATTAAATTATAAAGGATAAAATTAACATTTCGTTTACATAAGAAGGATTAGAACAAAATCAATATTTTGATTACATAAAAAGTTATGAAATAAAAATGTATATTTTTATACATTAAAAAGAAGAAGTTCAAATGTATATTTTTATACATTAAAAAGAAGAAGTTCAAATGTATATTTTTGTACATTAAAAAGAAGAAGATAAAATGTATATTTTTATACATTAAAAAGAAGAAGTTCAAATGTATATTTTTATACATTAAAAAGAAGAAATTCAAATGTATATTTTTATACATTAAAAATAAGAAGTTCAAATGTATATTTTTATACATTAAAAAGAAGAAGTTCAAATGTATATTTTTATACATTAAAAAGAAGAAGTTAAAATGTATATTTTTATACATTTAAAAGAAGAATTTAAAATGTATATATTTATACATTAAAAAGAAGAAGTTAAAATGTATCTTTTTATACATTAAAAAGAAGAAGTTAAAAATGTATATTTTTTATACATTAAAAAGAATGAATTAGAAATGTAATTAGAAGTGTATATTTTTATACTTTGAAAGAATTAAATATAAATGGACACTTTTGCCACTTTGAAAGAATTGAATAAAAATGGACATTCTTGCCACTTTGAAAGAATTAAATAAAAACGGACATTTTTGCCACTTTGAAAGAATTAAATAAAAATGGACATTTTTGCCACCTGGAAAGAATGAAGTAAAAATGGACATTTTTGTCACTTTAAAAGAATGAAAATAAGATGTACATTTTTGTTACATTAGAAGAATTGGAATAAAATATACATTTTTGTTAGAAAATGAAAAGTAGAGTAAAATATACATTTTTGCTAGAAAATGTATATTAGAATAAAAAGTACATTTCTGTTAGAAAATGTAAACTAAAATAAAAAGGACATTCTTGTCATTTAAAAGAAATGAATTAAAAATAGGCATCTTTGGTCATTTAAAAGAGTGAATTAAAAACATACATTTTTATGTAATATTATTCTCATTAAAAGAATAGGATCAAAGGATTGCATTTTTATGTGAAATTGAAAATAGACATGTTTCTCATTTAAAGAGAATGAGGCCAAAATAATCATTTTTGGTCACTTAAAAGGATTTCACCAAAATGATCATTTTTGGCCATTGAAAAGGATTACACCAGAATATTTGTTTTTGGCCATTTAAAAGGATTAGTTATAAATATACATTTTTGTATATTTAAAAGGATTAGTTAAAAATATATACATTTTTGTTTATTCAAAAGGATTAAATGAAAATGTCATTCTAATGTAAATGTATACATTAGGAATTTATTCAAAATGAACATATACCATTCTAGTGTTATTCAAAATGTTGTCTTAGGAAAGAAATAACATTTTTGATGTAAATGTTTCAGTAAAGGAATTTAAAGAATACATTTTTATGTCATGTTGTTTCCATTAGAAGAATTGAATTAAAAGACTAGTTTTTTATTGTCATTTGTTCACAATAAGAAGAATAGAAATATATGTCTGTGATGTTGAAATGTGTGAGCTGTTAAATATAATGTTGAGTATATTCAAGTTTGAATATTACACTCCCATTTACAAGTTACCCGACTTGTGTATGTGATTGGGACGATAATTTTCACACGTCGCCCAAGTGCACGAATAATCTATTATTTGTTTGATGGATGAAACCCCACACGGGTATTGGGATGATACTGGATACACACTAATCCCAATATTTAGTTATATGTCAATCGATGGATTGACAGTCTGTGATGAGCGTTAGTTATTTACTTTAATGCTCACACAGTTATAAATTCCACTCTGGACGTCATTTGGATGTTTAATAATTATTTATCATGATTGTTGATCGCATACAATATATGGTTTTTGATTGAGTCACATTCCAACAAAGGATATTCTAGAAAAGAATATTTTAGAAAATGTCTTAGAAAAAGAATATTATAGAAAAGGAATACATTTTAAAAAAAAAATATTTTTATTGAAATGCACTAGTTATCAACTAGGATTAATCATTAAATCTAAATTTAATGAAGATTTCCAGTTTGTTAATATTTAATTGAAATTAAATTAAATAAATTAGATTTGGGTTTGTCGTGAATAGTGTCTTGAATAACACTGTTCTTAAACCCCGTATGAAGAGAATAATCTTTTAATTTAGATTATTAAAGTTTTCAATTATATTTAGTGATTGAAATAAGATGAAATGTGAGTTGGGTTTATTGTGAAATATGTTTTTAAGCGATATTTGCTCTTTAACTCAACTGACGGTGAAGATTATGATTTGGAATTTATAAATCTTTAATTAAGATTCAAAGGGGAATTTTCCAAAAGTAATGTTTTCCAATTTAATATATTAGATTGGAATTGAATAGAATTCGAATTCATTATTACCGAGATAAGCTTCTGTAAAAGAAAACCGATACTACATATGGAATTTAAAACGCTTTGCCGTTTTTCCATTTATATTATTGCTCGGATACAGAAATTTATAACAATCATATATTGATTTGATTTCTGTGAAGATTCCATATTTAATGGAAGTCGATTTTGGGTTTATCGTGAATGGTGTTTTAAAATGACACTAGTTCTTTAACCCAGTTAAAGATAAGATTTATTTCTTATATTTAAATAATCATTGAATAATGATTTTTGATATTTAAAACCAAATTGGGTTTTTAATAAATCTTTAAAAGAAAGATCTAAGAATAAACTTAAAGGATTTATCTTTGATAGAATACGAATATTTTATTAGAAGAATATTCTGAATTGGAATGAGGCATTGGATGTGCTTTTATAGTACTTGATTTTTTAATTATAAAAGTACGTGAAGGGGCATTAGAATGAGGCATTGGAATGAGACCCTTGATGGGAGTAGCTACCTTGAAGGGGCTTCAGTGGTGGCCGTCCGGACTATTGTTGATTGTTTGGATTTGGTTTTCGCTCAGACCCAGAGCTTAAGTTAGTAAATGGATGCGTGTCTGACATTGGATTTCGTTCCAGGTGAATTAAATCGATTTCTGTTAATGTATGTCTGTTTGGTGGTGGAGGATTTATTCTCTACTTAACACCCTGGTATATATTAATAGTGATTGATCGCATAGCGTGAATTGTCAATGTGGCATGCCAAGATGCAATTGATCAAGGCTTTTGTTGAAAAGCAGGGCCTTGTGGGATGATCAAAGTATAGCCTCTTACAACATAGCTTTGTGTATATCGTGACTTCGCGAGCCTCACACCCCGGTATGAGTCAAAAACGGGATATGGACCGTAGGGAGTGCACACGTTTCTTTCTAGCTAGTGGTAGTGTCAGTGCTTAAACTGGCTGGCATTTTACTTATGTGGATGATGGATTTTGAGGCGCCTCGGATTTTTATAGGCCGTTAGTAGTCATACTATAGGTTCAACGGAACCAGGAAACGTGTGTTCAGACATAAACAATCCACTGCCGATAAGCGGGGACCGGCCCTACCGCTCCAAGGGTTCACTGCGGGGGATCTTGAGGCATTTGCTAGAGTGTCTCGAATCGGAGAGGAACTTGCCCCTAGCCTCGACTCATGATGGAAATCCAATTTCCAATACGACCTTGCGGTTTTGATTGTAGAACTAGTATGGCGACATAGTAGGATGGGGTACTATGCCGTCTATGATTAATACATTATGATTGAAATTGTTTTTGAAATATATATATACCCATAGATATACACACTATTACTAAATCCGTTTTATCGTATCAAGCATCTCTTGACCATTATAAGGTAAAACCCTATCCTATGGTTTGCGTTGCATTGTGTGATGGGACTTGGGTCTTATAATGGTTTCATTTTTCTAAAAAGCGTTGCGTTGTTTAACGCCTTACTTTATTTTATGCACTGGCAATCCAATGGAGTAAACCCGTTCCGCATTAGCGGCGTGGTCCTGTGATTAGCCTTATTATTATTAGATAAGTTAAGTTAAGATTTCTCATACCAGTCCCATGACTGACCTATAGTTTGTTTCACTGGAAAACTCAGGTGCCCAATTTTCCACACGGGCAGTCGAGTAGCTTTTTGCAGATATATTTACAGAATCCTGGTTTACAGCTGAAGCGGTATTCGGAAAGCTCTGTATCCGGTATTCCTTTCAGTTGTATATTTGTATTATGTTCCACTTCTATTTAAATGTAATTTAAAACTCTGATATTATTGTATTCCTATTATGTAATAAGTATTCATACTCTGTTACATTCTTGTACTCTGATGTAATTGTTGTAATCAGCAATAAAATGTTCGTCAGTTTGTGTTCTGATGTGTGTTGTTCTCAAAGCAATCCAGTCTTTCCTTTACTGGGAAGTTTGGGTCGTTTCAGTCAAGTAGTCAGGATTTTACAAATACTGAGAGCTTGGAGCAGGAGGCTTTAGGATTTTATAGCAATTGTTTATTTCCGCTGTGATGTAAGTGTTATACTCCAATAATGGTATTGTATACACATACTGTTTTATTTCAAAGTTATGTTATGAATTATATTTATTCGTTCCACTATGAGATTCGTGTTTACTCTGATGTTGTGATCTTTTTATCCTTATTCTATTCTAATTTTCTATCTTATCTATTATCGCCCTCTAACTTCTTTCATTAACTATCCGGTATTTCCGATGCTTGGATAGTCGACATTGTGTTTATGTCGATAACCAAGGTCGCGAAAACCCGGGTCATTACAAATTTATTTACATCGATATAATTCTCTAACAAAATTAAAAAGCCAAATTAACATTTCTCGAATACTATACTCAATTAGTTTAAAATATTAAACCATTAAAATTTTACAAATCAATTTAGATTCAAAGATAATTTAATATTCACACTTATAAAAATCAATTCTAAATAAAAATTTAAAACCAAATTGTAAATCAAATTAAATTCTCAAGTTAAATTATATTTCAAAATTTATAATTTCTTAATCAAAATATATCAACAACTTAAATTTAAAATTTTTACTAACATTTAAATTAACCAAACATTTGATTCAAATATAAAATTTAAATTTGTACTTACAAAATTTCTCTAAAACTGAATTAAAATAGACCAAATTTCAAAATTATATACTAATATCAAATTCTTGATTGCTAAACTCAAATAAATTTCATATTTTAAATGTTAAAATAATGGTACGTTACAATATCCCCCCTTAATCTTTTCGTCCTTGAAAAGGAGAGATTGTAAATTTGAAATCAATGTATGAAACAATTTCTTCGACTAAAAATCTTGGTTATTTTTTTAAATCACTTGAAATACTACATTTCTTTTCATATTGAAGTTTCTCGCTTCGGGATTTTTTTTAAACCACAATCATTATGAAAATTTCAAATATTTTACGATAGACGACATAAAACATTTATGTCCCAAGTCGAGAGGTTTCTCCTAATAACAAGGCCACGAGGCATGACCTACACATGTATCGATTTCGAGTAATGATGTCTCTGTGGACCCCATAGCAGACCATCATCAATCAAGGGCTTACACCCATGTTGTACCTTTCTCTAGTCACGGGTTACTCAAATCTTAGTGACAGATTTTTTTATTTCATATCCCGAAGTTATAAACATTTCGAAATCATAATTTAAAACTCTTTCAAATTCTATTATTGTCTTTTCAAACATTTCGAAATATCTGGATTTAGATGTCGAAATTTCTATGTTTATAAACCACTTGATAAACCATTTAAATTTTCAAGTCATATCGAGTATCCATAAATAAATCTCAAATCATTTCAAAATATCCTAGAAATAATATTTTCAATGATTTTACGTATGATAAAATTTTCCAAGAGTTTCACATCATTTTCCTTTTTCAAATTTCATTGCACAACATACAGAATTCTATTAACCTCAATTTCAAATATTTAAATCTCATTTGGAAGGGCCACATTATTCACTTTTAAATTCCCTACCCAATCCCATTTCTCATTGGTTTACTCGATTCATAACTTTATCAACAAGTATAATTAATTTTTTTATTCATTACATTTGGATCCATTTCCATTTCACTTGCAGAGTTATAACTCTTTATTTTATCAGTCGCTTAATGGATATACGTTCATCGAATTCAAATTAAACTATTACATTCATTTGCTACAAGAATTCAATTTCTTTCATTTGGACTGATCTCATTAAATTTCATATATGAAATCATAATTAACAGTATACATATATAGGTTAAACAAATAGCAGTTTCAAAGTTCGAAAAATCTATTCAATTCGTCATTTTATATATATGTATAATCCTTTACAAAATTTTTATTTACAAAACTTAGATTTAACCATAAACCCTCATGTTGGCAATTTAGAAAAATAAGATATTATATTTTAAGGCTATGAACTTGTAAAACCTTTTAAAACCCTCTTTCTTATTTATTCTTTTAGATTATACAAGTTTTTAATTTCATAATATTGATTTGTTATTTAAGGTTCGAAAATACTTGATAACTCCAAGTTTAACAAGTTTAATTTTGTTCTTGCGAAAATTTAGGCATACGCGGATCCAGCGCATGACTAAAAATCTCCAAGTACTAAATATATACTTGTTTCAGCTTCCAGTGAAAATACTTAAATCTTTTAGAAAATAGATATGGAAAGTACTTCACTACCCCCATGGATCACAGACATGCGGCGCTTACGCTACTATCCCAGTAGAATCGCTTGTGCCTGCAAGTATCACACCCCTCGAATTTCGCCATGGTTGTTTCCATAGATCGCAGTTACGCGGCAGTTGCGCCACTATCCCAGTGGAATCGCTTGTAACTATAGGCATCGCGCCCCTCAAATTTCACTATGGCGTCTAGATCGCATTTACACGGCGGTTGCGCCACTATCCCAGTGGAATCGCTTGTAACTATAGGCATCTCGCCCCTCGAATTATGCTAGAAAATAAATCATAATATATAATACATGTCCCCATCGCACGAGCACCGATTTGGATGGAGGTTCCAAACATTGGAGCTTCAACGCAGCTGCGGTTTTCAATGGACACTCCAAGGGAGCTTCCAACGCCTTCGTGACATTCAAATGGACTCCCGAGGAGTTCCAGTGCCTTCGCGACTTTTGATGGAAGGTATTCCTCATATCTGGTTTTGAAAACATACGCTACTATATACATATAGTATTTCATTTCATTTTCACATATATCGCACTTATATACACATCAATCTACGGAAGATTTTCCTTCTTCGAATCAAGTTCTCGAACATATCGTTCTTATATAAGTTCCATTATATAAGATTTCATTCAAATCAATTGTCGTCCAAATCGATAGTTTTTGGATCCCATATATAATTCGAATATAAGTTTCAAATTTCGTATCAAAATTTTCGTGTATTGATAATCTTCAAAATTTCCATTTCAAGAGAAAATTACATTGCTTTCCAAAGAATTCGAGTATTCAATGTCATTTCGAATTTTTAGATTCGCATTTATAACTCAATTTGAGTATTCAATATCATTTAAAATTTTAATTGCACATTTACAAATTGGATTTAATATCAACATTCATGCTCAATTTGGATTTCACATAACGATTATATATATTCAATTGAGTTTTTACATTCAATCATTTTGGACCTTAATTTGTTCAGATTGGATATATACTTTTACCAAAATAACTAAGTTTCATAAAATAATCTTGGAAAAAACAATAGCTTAATGAAAAACTAACTAAAATAAATAAATAAATTTTTGAAAATGGGTTTGAAATAAATAATATGCTTTGTAAAATAATTAGCTTGATATAAAATAGAATTAAATAAGTAGATAGTTTGGAAAATAAGTTAAATGGGTATATAAGTTTTGCAAATGGTTTGAAATAAATAAATAAATAAGTTTTGGAAAAGTAAGTTTGAAAACAAAGATAACTACACTTGTAACCAATTAATTTAAATAATATAAATATTCTAATACCATAATTTCAATTGAAATATTTTTATAATGAATATTTCTCTTAAAAATAATCCAATCCGAATCAATTACCTAATATTTCAAATTTCTTAACCATTGCCGGTCCAAATTTCGAGATTAAACTCGATTTAACCTCAAAATTCTATTCATTTACATTTCGAGGCAGGCCCAAGGTTCAAGTTAGCCCTTTGCTCGAGCTTCCATTTTCATTTTTGATTTGAATGAAGTTCAAACCCAAATCTCAATTTCGATTATACTCCAAATTTAATTAATTATTCAAACTTTCATTCAAATTCTTTTGAGCTTATAACTCAAAATTCAAATCTAGCTTAAAATATTCAAATTTATTTAATAAGCCGAAATAAAATTGAACTTCTACTCAATTCATTTGAGATTCAGATTCGGTAGTTTCTTCGAGATATTCATTAAATGTATACATATTATATTATTCTAACACCATAGGATGTATATCGTTCAACTCATGCTCGAGATTCAATTCCAGGTTTTTCTTTCGATTATTAAAAAATATACACATTTACATATCACATCATGTTTCTCAAATCAAGCTTTGTTTGAACAAAGCTACCAAAGGGTCTCCCCACTTTGAGACTCGAAAATAAATTCCAATGATGAAAAGTATCATTGAAATTGTTTCCAAAGGACAAAATGGGTTCTCCATTCGTATTTTCCTTTTTGAAAATATTTCAGAAAGTTGTTTCAAACATTTCGAAAATACTAGTATATACCAATAGTTTTTTTCCAAAACCTTAGAAATCAATATCAAAATTTTCCGAATTCAAATTCTCAAGTTTAGTCACACGGTCTTCTTTGTTATGACTTCCTTCATCTTATTCCATAATTTATCTTAATTTGGAATACACTTCTTATTTTTATTTTAATGGTTTGACATTCTTCCATTCATCATACATCTCAACTAAATTTCAACAACCATTTATTCTTACAACAAGTATTTTCAAAATACTCGATTCAAATTCCATTAGTAAATAATTAATTTGTTCGCTTAGATTATATTTATATTCCGACAACCATGATAACTCGACAATGGATTTTGACAAAGGATTCAACGATAAGAATTTGACAGTTTCAAATTTTCAAGCAAGAACGGTTCGAATTTGATAAGCGAAAGATGACATCAGATCGAGGGAAAACAAACACGACAAGCAAAGTGACAAACTTATATTTCAAGCACTCATTTCTTGTTCCAGTTTTATTCCAAAATTTTCCCTAATTTCAAATTCATTTGCGAATTCAATTTTTTTATCTCATTCTGCAATTTTCGTTTATATTCTACAAAAATCACTTTATTCAAATTCCACTTATCTATTTAAGTTCGCATTACCTTATCAAAACATTTATTAGAATTATTTATCCAATAATTTCAATCATTTATCTAATAGTTTCAAGCATTTTCGATGTTTTAATCGGAACCATATAGTGATCACACTTTCGAAACTCAAAAATAAATTTCTGATGATGTTGCAGTCATCATTAAAATTATCCTCAAGCGACAAGAATGTGAATCGATATCTATCTAGTATATATCGGTCCTCGTATATACGTTGATCAGACGTATATTCAAAATTCGTACATACTCGATAGTCCAATCTCGACATCAGTAAAATACTTAAAACTCTTTATCGTAAATTATTTTTCAAAACAATTCCGCTTTTCAAAATGATTTATTTAATTTCAAAATAATTTACATTATCAAAATACGCTCTCTAAAGAAATTCTTGTGTCAATTCCACTCATTCTAGGATATCACTATCCTATCTCTAATGAGCTTTTAAAGTCGATAAGCCAAGCTTTGTCAAACCTGGCTCTGATACCAACTGTAACGAGCTGCCTTTTTGACCGCTCTAAATCGGTATTTAAACCAGCATAGAACGTTCAAAATGACAGATTCGTTATTGCTTAAAGGGTTTAAAGGGAAAATAACACAGAATCACAATATAACAAATTTGCAAAAGAAATAAATTTTATATAATATATCCGTGTTTACAAAATTTTACTATACAGCGGAAGAATATACAATGTGTACAAAGATTTTTAAATTAAAGTTTACTTTTTCAGTAGGTCCTTGCGCGCGCGTATGTGTCTTGCGTCTTCACGTTCCTCTACAGTTTGTGGGCTGAACGCTTCTTAAATTTGCAACGCTCGTATTTGACCCGAGCATTCCATGCAAAACACAAAACACTTGAGTCAAGATTAAACTTATTTCAAGTTAGCAAACTTCGATAAAAACATAAATATAATTGTTTAATCCCAACCAGTTATTAAATAATTCGTGTACAACAGTCGTGAACTGCTAACCACAGAGATTTGCAAATCAAACAGCATGGATAAGTATGGCAGCAATATATGCAAAATCTAACAATTGTGAAACATAAATATAATTTTTTTTAGCACAACGATTAACACTCGATACTCATAAAATATCCAGAGAAAAATAGTTTAAATCTTAAAGGAAAAACTTGAGATCTATTTTAATCTAATGACACTAGCTTTAAAATTCAATTTAAAGAACAGTGAATGCTATATAAATATATCCTTACATAAAACTGAATGCTATTTTGAACTAGCACTAGATAAAACATGATGTTATATTTAACTAACTATGCAGCAGGCACAAAGTCACGTAATTATTATATAACTACATATGTCAGTTTATAGAACTGCATCCCATACATAATGTACAACGCATGGTGCCTAACTGAAAAATATTGTTTATATAAGGAAATGTATTTGCATGAATCCTTAGTTCAGAAAACTAAAGAAACCTTACAAGTGCATGTACGAAAAAGGCTAGTGCACATATATAGGTACACAAAACTGAACATGCAAATCCTTTTGCTAAAACAAAACTGTAAGGCTGCATTAAAAGAGGAAAATAAAATGCGACTGGTCTAGGTGGGCGTAAATAGTCAGACATGCACGTAAGGCGGTTTGATAAGTAAGGTGACCACAACTTAAGTGGTGTTAACAAAAGAGATGCGGTTTGTTTCCACTATGCTGTGATACCCATAAATCAATGCATGCAAATGAATGGTATTCGTAGCATAGATCACTACGGTACTGGTGTGGCGCCAGTATAAACTAACAGCATTCCAAATGTATGGCATAAATATAAACTAACAGCATTCCAAACTTTAAGACAAGAGCACAACCCAAAATGAACGTATGACAGTCTACTATTCTAGTTTTAGTTTACACTTGAATCAACGGGTCAAAGGACTATATCAGTAGGCGACCTACATGCTGATGGGCATGCATGATACCACTGTTTGACATACGTGACAATGAGATGCATATGTTAGCTAAAATAGTGGGGTAAAGCCTAGAATGAACGAATGTCCACTCTTTCTTAACAAAAGCAAATCCCAAATATATAATATATGCATGGACAGTACATGAAAAATCATGACAACAACAATAGAAAATGGAAATAGCGAACTATCATAGTCTACTGTGTATAGCCGAAACAATTAATGTGCAAAGTTAACAATCACTAGAGGCTAAACAAGTTTACATAGAATGTGGTCAAAAGCGGGCAGTATAAAATAAGGGAAGGATTCACCTTCAACAGTCAATGAGTGTAACAACCCGCAAATTCTGAACCAATTAAAAAAAATTATTTTAGAAATTTTAATGGATTTTAAATAGTTAAAATGATTTATTTTAAATAATAACGACTAAAAATTTATTTTAATCGAAGTTAGAACGAATATATTTATTTTAATTATAAAAGGTGTTGGAAATAGCGCGGTAGTTTAAATTTTTGAATTTGAACTTTGACTGACCATACAGGATGCAAAATAAATCGGATTTTAATGAAACCAAAAATATGTAAATCTATTTAAGAATATCTTTCCAACGAATCCGAAAAATCGAAATTTCATAGCGGGATTCAAAAGTTATGCCTAGTTTAACTTTCAGAATAGTCGCTGTAGAATTTATATATATAATATATTAATATCAAAAAAAGCCATTTTTCAAACGACCTCCGTTTTCGGCGAAACCACTTTTGTTGGAACCGGAATGTCAAATTATTGCTAGATTCCAATTTTCAGAATTTTAAGATTTAATATGTGAGCATGGCATAAGAAAACGTGTTTTGTCAGTTTAAGTCAATTTCGATCGACCAGAAAATGGCCATTTTTCAAACGGTCTCGGAATTCGAAGAAATTAGTTTTGTTAGGACCGTATCGTCAAAACTTAGCCAGATATAATTTTTCTGGAATTTTTAGAGCTAGTATGTAGCCCCGGTAATTTAAAATGTACGTTTGAATTTAATATAAATTGATTTATATTTAAATTTTGAGAAGAACTTACCGTAACAGCCGAATGGGGTTACGAAACATATTCCATTATGTTCGGGATGGGGGTATTTGGCTAGTGGCAGCACTCGTTGGGTTTGAATCGGAGTTCGTATGGGCTAAAAGGAATTTATTGATTTAAAGTGAATTAAATAAATAAAATTAAAATGGAAGTACATCTATAAATATAGTATACGTATAACCCTAATACACAACCCGAAACTATAGAAGACCGATGGCGGCTATTGCTCGATATTTCCTCCTCCAATAACTCTTCAATCGCTCAATGAAATCAATCAAGCCAGTTGAAGTTTTTGTAGAGTTTTCTCCAAGCTTCGATTCCATACCGGTTTTACAATTTATTGTGGAGTGTTGAGCGAGATCCACGGCCCCAAACCCATCGCCGTTCGTGCTCATTTCCCACCACCATAGACCAGCGAGTTCGATGCCCTTCCAGACATTGGTGCGCCTCTCTAAGGCCAAGGTCGTGGTACCATCTGATCGTGTCCAAGCTGAGCAGATTTGGGGAAATTCTTAAACCTAGGATCAAACAAAACTAAAATACCTACGGCTGTTGTCTGATAAGGATGAAGAAGAAGAGTGCGGCCTAGCTTTGGCTTAAGGGGGGTTAATCAAAGATTTTAATTAAAGTAATTAATTAATTAAAGTGATTAAGCTATGAATGTTCATGTTTTTTTCATTCGAAATCAGAAATTAACGAAACAAGTTGCGTTGTGATCACATTGAAGAACACTACAACGTGAAAATGACCGGAACTGAAAAGGAGCAAATCAGAATTCAAAGGAAATTCAAATCTCAACTGTATAGAATTAAAAGCTCGGTGAGATATCTATTTTAAAAATAAAATTATTATTTATTTTGATGTAAAATTTATATATGTGATTGGATGAAATTTGGATTGATTGTTTGAGATTGAAATGGATGGTTAGATTGAATTGTGTATGCTTGATTGAAATGTTCATGTATGTCAAGTTTTGTTTATACCATAAAAATCATATTTTTATTGTAGATATGTTTCAATAAAAATACTAGCGACAAAAGATTGTATTTTATTCGTAGATCCAGTACAATAAAAAGTTTACATTATAAAGTTCATATTCTATTGCTGTTTAAGTAAAATAAAAAGATTATATTATTATTATCACTTTGTTTTAGTAAAAGAATAGAAAAATAAATTGTACATTTTGTTATTAAATGCCATATTGTAAATAAACACTTTAGAAAAAGATTACATGTTTTGTTTGAATCTTAGATGCAAACATAAAATATGAAATAAAAAAAATTACATCTTTATTTGCATTCTTTGATGCAAATAAACATTGAAAATGAAAGTTATATTCTATTTGCATTCTTGGATGCAAATAAGCTTTAAATTTAAAAGTTATATTTTTTATTTGCATTCTTTATGCAAATAAAACATTGAAATTAGAAGTTATACTTTTATTTGCATTCTTTGATGCAAATAAACTTTGAAAAAAAAAAGTTATATTCTTATTTACATTCTTTGATGCAAATAAAACATTGTAATAAAAAGTTATACTTTTATTTGCATTCTTTGACGCAATAAGGTGGAAATAAAGGATGCATTTTTGTTTGCAATTTTAGATGCAAACAAAACATTAATTAAAGTTGCATTTTTGTTTGTATTTAGATGTAAACAAAAACATTAAGATGAAAGTTATATTTTTGTTTGCCTTTTTGATGTGAATAAAACATGAAATTAAAAGTTGAATTTTTATTTGCATTCTTTGATGCAAATAAAACATGAAATAAAAAGGTTACCTTTTTGTTTACATTTTAGATGCAGATAAAAGCCTAGTTTAAGAAGTTACATTTTCACTTGCATTTTTGATACAAATAAAAATAGAAGAAAGGTTATATTTTTCACTTACATTTTTGATGCAAAGGAAAAATTGCATTTTTGTTATAAAATACGCATTGGAAATAAAAATAGCACTTTTGTTATAAAATATGCATTAGAAATAAAATAGCATTTTGCTATAAATTATGACATTGGAGAAAATAACATAGCATTTTGTTGAGCAAGATTAAAATAATGTTTTTTTAAGAAAAGTTACATTAGATTTTGTATACAAAACTAAAATAAACATCATAGAAAAAGATTTCATTTTTATTTGCATATTTAAATGCAAATAAACATCATAGTTAAAGATTTCATTTTTATTTGCATATTTAGATGCAAATATACATCATAGTTAAAGATTACATTTTTATTTGCATATCTGGATGCAAATAAACACTGTAGGAAAATGTCATGACATTAAAACTCTCTTTTATTTGTCATTAAAGAACATAGAAAATGTTATGTTAAAATGTGTTAACGATAAAATTCACATTTTTATCGTATATGTAGAAAAGATGAAAAATGATCATTTGTTTGAGATAAAAATATTGAAACATTAAAAATCATATTTTTAATGTAAGAATGAAATGAGATATTCATTACAGTGAGAAAAATGTGAAAACATTAAAAATTCCATTTTTACTGTAGAGTATGTTTTATGTAAAATATACATTGAATAGATAGAAATGTTGAAAACATTAAAAGTTATATTTTAATGTAAATTATGTTTCAATGTAAGATAAGATTTATGGAATATTCATGGTTGAGCTATAAATGTTGAAACATAAAAATTTACATTTTTAATGTACTGAATGAATACCTATGAAATATTCATTATATGACTATGAATGTTGAAAATATAATGTAGTAATTCCATGAAACATATGTTTGTGATGTTGAAATGTTACACCTCCATTTACAAGTTATTCGACTTGTTTATGTGATTGAGACGATAATTTTTCACACATCGCCCAAGTGCACAAATAATATATTATTGGTTGTTGGCTGAAAACCCCACACAGGTATTGGGATGATATTGGACACACACTAGTCCCAATACTTATTTAATTGTCAATCGGTGGGTTGACAGTCTGTGATGAGCGTTATTTATCTATTTTAGTGCTCACACAGTTATAAATCTCACATTGGATGCAAATGTATTGTTTATCATTATCGTTGGATATATGCAATGTATGAAATCCATACAACCGAATTTGTATGGTAATTGATTGAATCGCACTCCAATTCATAATATCTTTTAATATAACGAATATTTTAAAATAAAGAATATTTTTAAATAATAAATATTTTAAAATAATATTCAGTGAAGAAGAAAAATATGAAGCCGAGTTAAGTAGAAACGCCCTTTTTAACCCGAATGGGTTTATTGATCAATTTTATTTATTAATAAATATCGAAAAGAAGTGATTTCAAAATCTAATATTTTGAAATATTATTTTAATATGATAAAGATATAAAATATTCAATTTTGCATTTAAAATTGAAAATGAAGTTAAAATCATTTAAAATGAATTTATAAATATTTATAAATATGTTTTGAATAGAAATCGACGATGTATTATATATTTATTTAATGGCCGGAATAGAACGCGCCGCGCAGTGACCGTTCGCGAATTTCGACCATTAACTTCAAATTGGCGTAACGGAAGATCCGACCATCGGATTCTTCTAAAGCTGGAACCATTGGGTTTGTATCGAAAAGAGCTTTCCAATGAATATAAGAATTTTGAAATCTAACGGTTGGATTTGGAATTATGTCCAAATCAAATTTGGAAAAGGTTGCTATGAATGTAGTTCGATGACCGTTCATTGAAATTTCGACTGTACGAGCGATAATAAAATTATTAAAAATATGGAAAAAATTATGTAAAATCGTAATAAATGATTTGGAAAGAGTTTGGATGAAAAATTCCATCTTTGAAAAGATGAAAATATATTTTTATCGAATTGAACTAGTTATTAACAAGAATAAATCTTTAAAATAAGATTTAATGAAGTTTTCTAATTAATGGATATTTAAATGGAATTAAATAAGATAAACTGGATTTGTGGGTTTGTCGTGAATGATGTTTTAAATGACATTTGTTCTTTAACCCAATTAACAATGGAAATATCTTTTGGAAATTATAAATCTTTTGTTAAGATTTAATGGGAATTTTCCAAAAGTAAAGTTTTCCAATTTAATATATTAAATTGGAATTGAATGGAATTCAATTTAATAATAATCGAGATGAGATTCTGTAAAGAAGACCGTTACTATATATGAAATTTAAGAGGATTTGTCGTTATTCCATTTATATTATTAGTCTGATACAGAAATTTATATCGATTATATATTGATTTGATTTCTTGAAAATTCCATATATAATGGATGATGATTTTGGGGTTTATCGTGAACAATGTTTTAAATGACATTTGTTCTTTAACCCAGTTAAAGATAAGATTTATTTCTTAAATCTGAATAATCATGAAGTAATGATTTTTGATATTAAAACCAAATTGGGGTTTTAATGAATCTTCAAAAAGAGGATTAAAGAAGACATTAAAGAATTATCTTTGATAAAATTAATGGGAACCTTTCCCTAATAATGTGAATATCTTATTAAAAGAATATTGTAACAACTCGGAAAATCTGAACCAGTTTAAAAATTTTAATTTGGCTATTTTATTGGATTTTAAATATTTAAAATAAATTATTTTAAATAATAACGACGAAAATTATATTTGAATCAATGTTTGAAAATAAATATATTTATTTTAGATATAAACAAGGCCTGAAATGGCGTGGTAGTTTGAAAATTTGAATTCAAACTTTGACTGACTATACCGGGTACAAAATAAAACAGATTTTAGTGAACCCAAAAATATTTAAATCTGTTTATGAATATCTTTCTAACGAATCTAAAAAATCGAAGTTTCATAGCGGGAATCAAAAGTTATGGCCAAATGAATTTTCAGAAAGGTCGCTATAGAGTTTACATAGCCCGTGAAAATAGCCATTTTGCAAACGACCTCATAATTCGACGAAACCACTTTTTTTGGATCCAGGATGTCAAATTATTGCTAGGTTTCGAATTCCATAATTTTTGAAGTTAATATCTGAGTGTGGAGAAGGAAAATGTGTTTGGTTGATTTCAGTTAAATTGGATCGATAAGAAAATGGCCATTTTTCAAACGGTCTCATAATTCAACGAAATCAATTTTGTTGGGACCGTATCGTCCTAACATAGCTAGATTTATTTTTTTGGAATTTTTAGAATCAGTATGTGGCCCCGACAAATTAAAATGTACATTCAAATCAAACATTAAATGTTTTATACTTTAATTTGAAGAATAACAGACTGTAACAGTTGAAATGGCTTACGAAACATATCCCATTGTGTTCGGAATGGGGATATTTAGCTAGGGGAGACAGTCGTTGGGTTTGAATTGGAGTTCGTTTGGACTTAGGGATATTTTCGGAAGTAAAGGAATTAAAAATAAATATATAATCCCATGGACCAATGAAATTTCAATTCACTTTATCGGCCCAAATAAAAAATAACCCGATCCCACTTTGCTCTCGACGGCGGCTGTTCATCGTTGCTTCCAGGCTTGATTTCTCCTTCCACACTCAAAATTAGATATAGGTCCTGTGGAGAATTTTGTAGCACTCCTCGCATTCTTCAAATCCGTATAAGTTTTACCCCCGATTGTTGAGTGGTTCTGGAGTTATGGGCCCATGAAGTGTCACCGCATCGACCGGGTTTTTGCCACCATCGCTGCTTCGATCGGAGTGAAACCGCCGGCGTTGGAAACCCCTTTCCACCCTCTTCGTTGTCATATAATTCGATCTAGTCCACAAGCTACGGATTGAGCAAGGAATCAAAACCTAGTTTTAAAGCTACAAGGCAGGTAACGGCCTTTGTTTCTTTGAACTGAAAATAACGTTTTTAAGCATTGCAAAATTCTAAAAATTGTATCTTTAACATATGTTAACGAAATTCGATGAAACAGGAGACATCGGGACCGTAAGGACGCTCTCTGCATTCTAGAAGAGACCGGAGATTTTTTTAGAGCTTGCTACAATTTTTGGCATCGCGAAACCAAAGTGAGATTTCTGATTTATAAATGATATGTAAATGACGATGTATGTAACACCCCGTATTTTCTGAGAATATTAAAATAACAAATTAAAGAATAATGTTTAGCATTGTTCTAAGGTTTGTAAGCAAAAGACTTAGTAGCTCATTTGGTTGGAACACGTGATTTGCATACAAGGGGTACAGAGTTCGATCCCTGCCAGCGCCATATTTTTGTTTTAAGGGAATGGCTTAAAAATGGCTTAGTGTGAACGCAGTTCAAAAAGTGGTTTAGTGTGAAAATGGTTAATTAGGAAGATAGATATATATATATATATAGAGATATATATAAATAAAATAAAATTCAACCTAAAATTTAAGAAAAAAATTCAAAACAGCGGAAGTAGGAAGGCAAAACACCAAACCGACCTATTTTATGGGTCGACCCAAGACCCGCTGGGTCGACCCCAGGGTCGACTCAGGAGGTTTGGAATTGGTCCCATCGACCCTAAATGGTCTATGACGAAATTTTATTTTTTAGGGCTTTGGTGGCGATTTCTGGTTGGTCTGTTGACATCATTTCTTTGTTTCTAAGGCCTAGATGGATTCTAGAGTGATCTGACAGCTGTAAATAAATCTAACTCCTATATAAACACTCCAAAGCCTCATTCTAAAACCTAAATAAAATTAGAACCATAGCCGTCATGCAGCTGGAGTAGCTCATCTTTTCTTGAAGCTTAGGAAATTACAAATAAAAGATTCAAACAACAACGAACACACTATCTTCATCTTTAACCCGATTCATTGTGAGTATGATTTCATTGACAAGATAATTCTTAATTAAATTGTGATACGCTTATCTTTGGATTATGAGAATATGGTTGTAATTCATATGACTTGCTAGTTTGAATTATTTATGATGTAAACATATAACAAGTTGTTAATCTATGTTAGTAGGTTGTTCCTTATGCTTAATCATACAAGTAGAACTTGATTATGCTATGACATTAGAATTTTATTCAATTGAGATGATAGTCACATGCAAGTTCATTTGTGGATTATACGTAAATTTGTAAATGAATTTTATGCAAGTTTTGGGATGTTAAATCATATGTTATATGTATGAATCTTATGCAAGTTTTGGGATGTTAAATCATATGCTATATATATGAATCTTATGCAAGTTTTGGGATGTTAAATCATATGCTATATATATGAATTTTATGCAAGTTTTGGGATGTTAAATCATATGGTATATATATGAATCTTATGCAAGTTTTGGGATGTTAAATCATATGCTATATATATGAATTTTATGCAAGTTTTGGGATGTTAAATCATATGTTATATATATGAATCTTATGCAAGTTTTGGGATGTTAAATCATATGTTATATATATGAATCTTATGCAAGTTTTGGGATGTTAAATCATATGTTATATATATATATATTTATTTATATATATTTATATATGAATTTTATGCAAGTTTTGGGATGTTTAACCATGTGTTATATATATATATATATATATATATGAATCTTATGCAAGTTTTGGGATGTTAAATCATATGTAAATTTATGAATCTTATGCAAGTTGTAGGTGGAATATATATAGGTTCATATGTGAATTGTGGAGATACAAATGCTAGTTTATATGTAAACATGTGACCTAAATTTACATGCTTAGATCCATATGCAAGTCCACATCTTTTTAGATCTATATGCAAGTTCATATCTTTTTAGATCCATATGCAAGTTTACACCTTTAAGTCTAGAACTATGACATACATAGTTTATGCAAGTTTACACCTTTATGTTGGATCTATGACATACATATTTTATGCAAGTTTACATCTTTATGTTGGAACAATGACATACATAGTTTATTCAAGTTTGTGACAATTACCTATGCTAGTTTGGGTGAAAAACTATATTCATACATGCAAGTTCACGCCTTTTAGATCTATTATTTTAGTCCCTTGGCAATACAAAGTCTATGCAAGTTATGTTGTAATTCTTAATTGCAAGTTAGATCTATTTTGTGTGTTGTGCAAATTTGTGATGTTTTTCCCCTTTTATGTGTTAGACTATTTACTAGTCTAATATATATATATATATATATATATATATATTTCATGTTAAGCGAACGAACGATGCGGGGATAATGGGGGAATATTAAATATACACATATTGTGAATTGGCATTAATGGCCTTAAAAGGCATATAATTAATTGGAGACACTAATTGGTATAATTTGCATAATGAAATCAGTGTAAATTGCCTTAAAGGCATAAAATTTAATTAAGGCATTAATTGGTAATTAATGTGCAGTAACGGACACAATTTAAGTGATAATTATGGACACAAGCCTTAAAGAAGGCATATAATTAATTGGTGATGTTAATTGGTATAATTTATATACCATAAATAGATGAACATAATTTAGGTGACAAATTATGGACATAAGCAAATTTGGAATTTACTGACAAATTTGAATAGGGATAATTAATCCAAATTTGGGGTGAAAAGATTATGTATAATAATCAATGCCTAAGACACGAGGTTGGACTAATTTGTGGGGTAAGACTGCCCGGACCCGACCTACAAATCCAGCAGTCACAAATGGTAGCCCAATGTGAGAGGTCAAAGGCCCAAATTAAATGCGTAACGGTTGTATGGACACGAGGTTAGGCTCGTCTGTGGTGTAAGACTGCCCGGACCCGCCCGACAAATCCAGCAGCCACAAATGCCAGCCTAATGTGAGAGGTCCTACAGGGGTTACGGTAACACTTAACCAAAGTAAACATGTAGTGGGACATGGGGGTTAAGTGGGTGACATGTGGGTGACATGAGGAAATACGATTAGTAGCACTTAACCAAGATAAACATGTAAGTAGGACATGGGGGTCAAGTGGGTGCCTTGGGTGGCATATGGAAATACGAATAGAAACACTTAACCAAATTTAAACATGTAAGTGGACATGAATAAGAAGGGGTTAAGTGGGATGTATTAGTGGGGACCAAGCTTAGGTGGAAAGCTTGTGTCAAGTAATGGGGGCCAGTTTCAAACCAGTAACCCATAAATATCTTTGTGAGCTCGACCCAAGTCAAGGACGGGACACGCTTACTGCGCTTGACTATAAGAGGCCAAAACGGGTTAGCGGTGGCAACGCAAGTCCAACGGGGTCATGTGCGTGCGTGGGCCCGGGCTGGTAGGAATGACGTTGTTGCATCGTGTAGGTATAAACCGTGCATCTTTTGTTGTATCGGTTTGCCACTTTGGGAAATGATACACCCCACCGTGGGACCAACACGGGTATCTACGAGTTAGGGAGCCGATCGAATGGGGAAGGTAGTGGGTACGACTAGTGGAGATAGGAGCAGGCGGCACATATGACAGCAGCTAGGAGTACAACTACCATATTATAAATATTGTAATTAAAATGGGGTGGGTAATTGGTGCAACCAGTCGAGATAGGGGCAGGCGGCGCCTATGACAGCAACTAGGGGTACACGAAACTACCATTATCACATCTGTTATGTTAAGTAGGCGGGATCAACTTTTAGAGTGACTAGTATTGGTGCAGTTAGTATTAGTTCGGTATAACTTAGTAATTACCCTTAAGTATGTGGAAGCGCGACTTAACATTATCTTATTCCTCCTGTTTGACTCTGTCATTTGTTTCACAGTCATACCTTATCTTCCAGTTATAGCTTATCCTAGTTACTTTAAAAGTTGTATTGTTAAAGTTATCATACTCGCCAGACTTTATGTCTGACCCCCTTTGTTTTCTCCTTTTTCTTCCTTCCCCCCCCCCCCCCCCCCGCCCCTCAGGTTCTCAAGGTGGGACTAGCACTAGTGGAACTTGACTTGGATCTTTTCTGAAGCACTTGGATTGCTGAAGTGAAGTTCATCTTATCTTTTATCATGGCTATTGAAGTTGGGATTATGCTTTTTATTTTTATATACTCTGATTTTGTCAAGATGGATATTTTGTACTTGACTCTAGTCTTTGGTTTTGATGATGTAACCAAACATATTTACCTTTTGCTGCAATAAATAAAATTTTAAATTTTCAAGTACTGCTTTATATCTGTCTTGTTGTGATTTTCTGTTCTATATTCACTTAAAATGCTCCATGGAAGTTAATGCATTCCCTTTGTGAGTGACATTAATGGACATGGGGTGTTACACGTGGTATCAGAGCTGAAGGTTACCGGAGCAGATAGAGATTTTGAAAAACTGTTTTTCAAAAGCATTTTCATAAAGGAATACTTTCAAAAATATGTTTTAAGGAGAGTACTTTCAAGAGAAAAGTTTATTTTAAAAACATAACCCCCAAGAGCCATTCATCATTCCTTCGATTCTCCATTTTGAATCTCTTCCTCTTCCCCTTTTTGAATCTCTTCCTCCGCGTATAGATGCTTTTTCTAAGATATATAAGGACTTCCGTACGATTGGCGGAAAGCCGCTTCACGGGACTTAGACGGTTGTCTGGGCTAGAAGTTGGCTCAAGGAAGTGGAGGACTTGTCGGTACCTTTAAGATAGACAATGGGAAGAAGGTTCAACCAGTTGCTTGGTTAATGGAGGATGAAGCTTCATTCTGGTGGAAGGTCACGAATGGAGAATGTGCAGGAGAGACATGGATATGACACACGACAAGGAAGTAGATCCAAAGAAAGGCGGTAAGGATAACAAGGGGCCAAGAGAAAAGGAAGGACCACACTTGTGAAATACCTGACTACTTAAAGAAAGACATTAGGAAGAAGAAGGAGACTAGTTGTTATCATTACGGAGAGACATGACATCTTATTAGGGTTGTCCAAAGAGGCAAGGGTAAGGAAAAAGTATAGGATCTTCTGGAGGGCAGATGCGTTCCCTCACGGCTCGCATACCCGATAAAGGTAGAAAACATCTCGGTTGAAATTTGAGTTTCTTTTTATCATTCTGTTCAAACTTTGTTTTATTCTGGCGCTTCACAATCTTTTGTATCTGTTTCATTAGTAGAAACGCTGCACCTAAGTACTAGCCTAGTTATGGATCCCATTGTAGTCTCAAATCCTATTGGTGGTTCGGCTCATCTTTCAATGATTTGTCGGGATTTGAGAATGTCTACCTTGGGCGTTGGGTTTGAATACAACGCCTTCGTTCTTGGTTTCACGGGCTATAGCTTGATTCTAGGATTGGATTGGCTAGCCAGATACGGTGCCATCCTAGATTGTGAAAGAAGGGTAGTTAGATTGTTGACTCGATGTGGAAAGACCCTCGATATTTCTTATGACCCTAGAGGTCCAGTGATGCTTAGCTACCTAGAATCTCTTGACGCATCCAACAATGAATTGGAATCTGTTCGTGTGGTCCGTGAGTATGGTGACATCTTAGATGAAGTTCGGGGTTTACCCCCGAGGTGCGAGATAGACTTTCGTATATACCTAGTGGATAATGCAAAGCTAGTTGCATTACCGGTGCGCCACATAGCTCCGAGAGAGAGAAGGGAACTCAGTAAGCAAGTGAAAGAGTTGCTTGAGAAGAGATTCATAAGATCAAGCATTTCGGAATGGGGGTTCTCCAGTTATTTTTCTAGTATCATCTCATGTAGATCGTCTAAATTCGGAGGAGGTATTCCTTGGATGCTTGTCTGATATTGGTTTAGGCCTTTGGGGCTTGTACTTAGGGGATGTCGAGTTCGACTAGGATGGTTTGTGTGAGAGATAAATAGCTATGGTGATTTTCATTGCATGATATCTTGGTTTACTCGAAGAGTGATGGGCAGCCGTGACATGATAAGACTATTCGATGGTATGGACTACCCTGAGTTAGACTCAATAGGGTTATGAGATGACTCGAGTGGACTCGAGAAAGGTGTGAAGTAATGGATTGTTTAGGACCCTATGTTGATGCCATTTCTTTTAAGGAAGAAGGTGAGATTCTTATGGCATATGGTCTCTAAGGAAGGGATAGTTGTGTATCCCGCGAAGGTGGTGGCAATCCAAGATTGGAAGATTCCTAAGAACGCAACAGAAGTAAGAAGCTTTTTAGGGCTGGCTGGTTATTATAGGAAGTTCATTAAGGAATTCACGAAGATATCAGCCCCGCTTATTCGGTTAATGAAGAAGAACTTGGCTTTTGCTTGGGATGTTGACTGTGATGATGCTTTCCAACGCTTGAAGAGGGCTTTGACGACAACTCCAGTTTTGCCAGATGGGAGTAAGCCATTCACATTGTATACCGATGCTTGCGGGACAGGATTTGGAGCAGTTTTCGATGCAATAGGAAAAGGTGATATGCAAAAGGTAGAAAGTACAGGCATCTCTTATCATCCACGGACGGATGGACGGACAGAAAGGGATGAATAAAATCCTTGAAGATCTTTTGAGGTTATGTATCCTAGATTTTGGAGGGAGATGAGAAGAGGCAACTAGCTTAGTGGTGTTCATGACGTGTTTCACGTTTCACATTTGCGTAAGTGTTTACATGATACGGCGGAGGTGGTGGAGCCAAGCACGCTCAAAGAAGTGGAAGTAGAGCGAGATGCCATGATCAGACGAGCTCCTACACGCATTCTTGGATCGGAGCTCAAAAAGCTATGGAACAAAAGAGGTCAAGTTGGTCAAAGTGCAATGGGGAGATGATCTTAGAGACGCGACTTGGGAAATGGAAGACAAGATGCGTACGCTGTACCCTTTTCTTTTTAAGGGTATGTTTTTTTTAACTTCTCCTTTTCTACCGCTTTGTTTATACTTGTCCTATCGTTTAGAATGTCTTTGCGATGACATCTTCGATCTTTAATTAGGAACAATCCTATGGTTGTAAACATGTGTTTGAGACATGTTATGTTCGGTGGATGCAAGTAGATGCAAGTGTTTGCTAGTGGTTGCTCGTGGATGCATTTACACACACATTAGGCACTAGATCTGCTCAATCACTTTCATACTGCATATAAATATGTGTGCATATTTAAATTAATGAATGAATAATGGTTGTATTATCATATGAATGCTGCATTAAGATGAATGGTTGTGCACACATATAGAATTAATATGTATCATTAGGACTCTTTTGCAAACATAATGGACGCATGGCACTATCATGATTTGCATTAAGGAGGTCAACTAAATCAGTAGACCGCCTGATTTTGCATTAGATAAGAATCATGTACACACACTCTGCATATGTTCATATGGCATTAGAAATCTTTTAAGGACAATGGATGCCTGTGATTGATGGTTGAGTAGATGGATGATTGGAAGAAAAAGACTTAGTAGCTCATTTGGTTGGAACACGTGACTTACATACAAGGGGTACAGAGTTCGATCCCTACCAGCGCCATATTTTTGTTTTAAGGGAATGGCTTAAAAATGGCTTAGTGTGAACGCAGTTCAAAAAGTGGTTTAGTGTGAAAATGGTTAATTAGGAAGATAGAAATATATATATATATATATATATATATATAAATAAATAAAAATAAAATAAAATTCAACCTAAAATTTAAGAAAAAAATTCAAAACAGCGGAAGTGGGAAGGCAAAACACCAAACCGACCTATTTTACGGGTCGATCCAAGACCTGCTAGGTCAACCCCAGGGTCAACTCAGGAGGTTTGGAATTGGTCCGGTCGGCCCTAAATGGTCTATGACGAAATTTTATGTTTTAGGGATTTGGTGGCGATTTCTGGTTGGTCTGTTGACATCATTTCTTGGTTTCTAAGGCCTAGATGGATTCTAGAGTGATCTGACGGCTGTAAATAAATCTAACTCCTATATAAACACTCCTGCCTCATTCTAAAATCTAAATAAAATTGGAACCGTAGCCGTCATGCCGCTGGAGTAGCTCATCTTTTCTTCAAGCTTAGGAAATTACAAATCAAATATTCAAACAACAACGAACACACTATCTTCATCTCTAATCCGATTCATTGTGAATATGATTTCATTGACAAGATAATTCTTAATTTAATTGTGATATGCTTATCTTTGGATTATGAGAATATGGCTGTGATTCATATGACTTGCTAGTTTGTATTATTTATGATTTAAATGTATAACAAGTTGTTAATCTATGTTAGTAGGTTGTTCCTTATGTTTAATCATACAAGTACAACTTGATTATGCTATGACATTAGAATTTTATTCAATTGAGATGATAGTCACATGCAAGTTCATTTGTGGATTATACGTAAATTTGTAAATGAATTTTATTCAAGTTTTGGGATGTTAAATCATATGTTATATGTATAAATCTTATGCAAGTTTTGAGATGTTAAATCACCTGCTATATATATGAATTTTATGCAAGTTTTGGGATGTTAAATCATATGGTATATATATGAATCTTAAGCAAGTTTTGGGATGTTAAATCATATGCTATATATATGAATTTTATGCAGGTTTTGGGATGTTAAACCATATGTTATATATATGAATCTTATGCAAGTTTTGGGATGTTAAGTCATATGTTATATATATAAATTTTATGCAAGTTTTGGGATGTTTAACCATGGGTTATATATATATATATATATGAATCTCATGCAAGTTTTGGGATGTTAAATCATATGTAAATTTATGAATCTTATGCAAGTTGTAGGTGGAATATTTATAGGTTCATATGTGAATTATGGAGATAAAATGCTAGTTTATATGTAAACATGTGACCTTAATTTACATGCTTAGATCCATATGCAAGTCCACATCTTTTTAGATCTATATGAAAGTTCATATCTTTTTAGATCCATATGCAAGTTTACACCTTTGAGTCTAGAACTATGACATACATAGTTTATGCAAGTTTACACCTTTATGTTGGATCTATGACATACATAGTTTATGCAAGTTTACACCTTTATGTTGGAACTATGACATACATAGTTTATGCAAGTTTTTGATAATTACCTATGCTAGTTTGGGTGAAAAACTATATTCATACATGCAAGTTCACGCCTTTTATATCTATGATTTTAGTCCCTTGGCAATACAAAGTCTATGCAAGTTATGTCGTAATTCTTAATTGCAAGTTAGATCTATTTTGTGTGTTGTGCAAATTTGTGATGTTCTTCCCCTTTTATGTGTTAGACTATTTACTTGTCTAATAAATATATATATATATTTATATATATATATATATATATATCATGTTAAGCGAACGAACGATGCGATGATAATGGGGGAATATTAAATATACACATATCGTGAATTAGCGTGTAATGGCCTTAAAAGGCATATAATTAATTGGAGACACTAATTGGTATAATTTGCATAATGAAATCAGTGTAAATTGGCTTAAAGGCATAAAATTTAATTAAGGCATTAATTGGTAATTAATGTGCCGTAATGGACATAATTTAAGTGACAAATATGGACATAAGCCTTAAAAAAGGCATATAATTAATTGGTGATGTTAATTGGTATAATTTATATACCATAAATAGATGAACATAATTTAGCTGACAAATTATGGACATAAGTAAATTTGGAATTTACTGACAAATTTGAATAGGGATAATTAATCCAAATTTGGGGTGAAAAGATTATGTATAATAATCAATGCCTAAGACACGAGGTTGGAATCATTTGTGGTGTAAGACTGCCCGGACCCGCCCGACAAATCTAGCAGCCACAAATGGTAGCCCAATATGAGAGGTCAAAGGCCCAAATTAAATGCGTAACGGTTGTATGGACACGAGGTTAGGTTGGTTTGTGGTGTAAGACTGCCCGGACCCACCCGACAAATCCAGCAGCCACAAATGCCAGCCTAATGTGAGAGGTCCTACAGGGGTTACGGTAACACTTAACCAAAGTAAACATGTAGTGGGACATGGGGGTTAAGTGGGTGACATGAGGAAATACGATTAGTAGCACTTAACCAAGATAAACATGTAAGTAGGACATGGGGGTCAAGTGGGTGCCTTGGGTGGCATGCGGAAATACGAATAGAAACACTTAACCAAATTTAAACATGCAAGTGGACATGAATAAGAAGGGGTTAAGTGGGATGTATTAGTGGGGACCAAGCTTAGGTGGAAAGCTTGTGTCAAGTAATGGGGGCCCGTTTCAAACCAGTAACCCATAAGTATCTTTGTGAGCTCAACCCAAGTCGAGGATGGGACACGCTTACTGGGCTTGACTATAAGAGGCCAAAACGGGTTAGCGGTGGCAACGCAAGTCCAACGGGGTCATGTGCGTGCATGGGCCCGGGCTAGTAGGTAAGACGTTGTTGCATCGTGTAGGTATAAGCCGTGCATCTTTTGTTGTATCGGGTTGCCACTTTGGGAAATGATACACCCCACTGTGGGACCAGCACGGGTATCTATGAGTTAGGGAGCCGATGAATGGGGAAGGTAGTGGGTACGACTAGTGGGGATAGGAGCAGGCGGCACCTATGACAGCAGCTAGGAGTACAGCTACCATATTATAAATATTGTAATTAAAATGGGGTGGGTAGTAGGTGCAACCAGTGGAGATAGGGGCAGGCGGCGCCTATGACATCAACTAGGTGTACACGAAACTACCATTATCACATCTGTTATGTTAAGTAGGCGGGATCAACTTTTAGGGTGACTAGTATTGGTGCAGTTAGTATTAGTTCGGTATAACTTAGTAATTACCCTTAAGTATGTGGAAGCGCGACTTAACATTATCTTATTCCTCCTGTTTGACTCTGTCATTTGTTTCACAATCATACCTTATCTTCCAGTTATAGCTTATCCTAGTTACTTTAAAAGTTATATTGTTAAAGTTATCATACTCGCCAGACTTTATGTATGATCCCCTTTGTTTTCGCCTCTTTTCTTCCTCCCCCCCCTCCCCCCCCCCCCCGTAGGTTCTCAGGGTGGGACTAGCACTAGTGGAACTTGACTTGGATCTTTTCAGAAGTACTTGGATTGCTGAAGTGAAGTTCAGCTTATCTTTTATCATGGCTATTGAAGTTGGGATTATGCTTTTTATTTTTATATACTCTGATTTTGTCAAGATGGATATTTTGTACTTGACTCTAGTCTTTGGTTTTGATGATGTAACCAAACATATTTACCTTCTACTGCAATAAATAAAGTTTTAAATTTTCAAGTATTGCTTTATATCTGTCTTGTTGTTATTTTCTGTTCTATATTCACTTAAAATGCTCCATGGAAGTTAATGCATTCCCTTTGTGAGTGACATTAATGGACGTGGGGTGTTACAATGTATAAATTATACGGTCGATGTATGAGTTATATAAGCATTGTACACCTCATGTATAAGCATTGTATAAGTTGTACGGTCGATGTATAAGTTATATATGCGTTGTAAAAATTATATATGCGTTGAATGATACTGAAATTAAATCGAAATATATTTATATAAGAATATATATATATATATATATATATATATATACTCCCCTCGTCCATAGACCATGGACGATATATATTGGTTGTGATATTGTTTGGATTATTGGTTGATCTGAAATTTGGTGAATATCATGAATGGTTGATTGGAAATGATTGATTGTGGTTGAAATCCCAATGGGATTAGTATATGGGAAAATTCGTCTGCGTACGAACTAGATATTCAAATCCCCATTGTCAAAAGCTGCGAGGCTTTAAGGTAGAGCGAGAAGCCGTACGCGGGACGGTGCCGGTTTTAACTACCCTACCGTTATGCTGCTGAAATTTTCTGAAATATTTTTGTGTTTGATTTATTTTCATGTATTGAAATATATTCATGTGATGAATGAAATAGAATGGTTTGAACGATAAAAATAACATTTTTATCGAATAGATGAAATAGAAATGTTTTGAAGAATAAAAATCACATTTTTATCATCTATATGAAGTATATAAAATAATCACGTTTTGAAATAAATTGTTTTACAATAAAAATCACATTTTTATCATCTATACGAAGTATATAAAATAGTCGCGTTTTGAAATAAGTTGTTTTACAATAAAAATCACATTTTTATCATCTATATGAAGTATATAAAGTAATCGTGTTTTGAAATAAATTGTTTTACAATAAAAAACACATTTTTATCATCTATATGAAGTATATAAAATAATCGTGTTTTGAAATAAATTTACAATAAAAATCACATTTTTATCATCTATATGAAGTATATAAAATAATCGTGTTTTGAAATAAATTGTTTTACAATAAAAATCACATTTTTATCATCTATATGAAGTATATAAAATAATCGTGTTTTGAAATAAATTTTTTTACAAATAAAAAATCACATTTTTATTATATATATGAATTGTTAAAAATAGTGATGTGTTGAAATAAATATCTGTTGGATAAAATATCATTTTTATCACATATATGTAATGAATATGGTTTTGAAATCGAAGAATGAATTATATATATATATATATACATGAATATAATTAAAACAAATCGAATAACGAAGCTGTAGTTCATATTTTGAAACAGTGATTTCAAAGGATTATTGAGGGAGATATGACCATCGGATTTTCTCGAAACCGAAACCATTGGATTCGCTTTGGAATTATCTTTCCAACGACGCCAACTTTGCAAAGAACCAACGGTTGGATTGTCTGGAATGTTTAATTCAAATCTAAATGAAAATAGCACCAGAATCGATTATATTTATATATATATAAATATAATTAAAATAAATCGAATAACGACGCTGCAGTTCGTATTTTGAAATCGTAACTTTAAATGATTGTACCGGGAGATCCGTCCGACGGATTTTCCCAAAACTGGAAACGTTGGATTCGTTTTTAAAAGATCTTTCCAAAGATATAAAATTTATAAAGATCCAATAGTTGGATTTTTAGATATGTGTAAATCAAATCTGAAGAAAAACAGCGCCACGGCCGCGTTGTGGTCTGAAGCGTCGTTTGAATGAATTGGCTATTTTTAAATAAATAAAAATAGCGATAAATTATTATAAAATAATACAAACGATATGGAATGGAAATAAACTGAATTTAATCAGTTTATTGGATATTTGATGGTTGAATGTGTTTGACGTGAAAATTACATTAATGAACTGAATTGTGGATGTCGAATAATTTAACAATTGAAATGAATTGATTTGAATTCTAAAAATACGTGAATTATTTGAAAAGGCCGAGTTAATTCTCATTTCAAATAATTGATCGACGATTAGAAGTCGAAGATATGAAGACGGTGCAAGACCTGATCTTCACATCGAATGGATGGCTACTGATGCCTTGGATGGGAGTTGCTGCCCTAAAGGGGTTACAGTGGTGGTTGTCCGGACGTACTTGTTGATCGTTCGGATGTGCGAGGAATAAAGATCCTCCGGTTTCGTTCAGATCAAGAACGGTCTTGTAAATGGATGTGTGTGTGACGTTGTAGATTGACAACGTGGCATACAGAGATGCAGTGATCAAAGATTTTGTTGAAAAGTAGAGATTTGTGGTTGATGATCAAAGTAGGGCTTTAAATAGCTAGCTTTGCGTTTAGCGTTGTTTCGCGAGCCTCACACCCCGGTATGATCCAGAAACGGGAGAGGACATCAGGGAGGACCTGCGTTTCTTTCTAGCTAGTAGTGGTGTTAGTGTTTTTACATGGCCTGGCATTTTACTTATGTGGATGATAGATAGCGAGGCACCTCGGTTATATCAATCGCTCCTGGGCCGATGGTTTGGTCGGTATATGACCAGTTTACGCCCCATAGGGTGGGGAAACGCAATGTTCAGGCATTTTAATCTACTCCGTGTGGACCGCCCCTAACGATCCAAGGTGCAGTTGCGGCTGTTCCTGAGACATGGTAGGCTAGATTGTCTCGAAGCGGTAAGGACGATCCCTTGCCTTGGTTCATGACGGAAATCCAATTTCCGAATACGACATTGTGCAGTTTAGATTGTATACCTATATATGGCGACGTAATATATGGTACCCATGTCATCTATGATTGATACTTATGATTTAAATTGTTTTTGAAACATATAAACACTAGTCATAATATCAAATGCTTTTGTTTTATTCGTATCAAGCATATTTTGGCCATTATAAGGTAAAGCTCTACCCTCTGGTTTGCGTTGCATTGTGTGATGGGAACTAATCCTTATAATGGCTTCATTTTTATAAAAAGCATGGTGATGTTTAAAAGATTTACTTGTTTAAAGCACTGCCAATCCAATGGAGTAAACCTGTTCCACGTTAGCGGCGTGGTCCTGTGATTGGCCATATTATAAAGTAAGTTAAGTAGATTTCTCATACCAGTCCCATGACTGACTCATAGTTTGTTTCACCTGCAAACTCTAGTGCCCTTATTTTCCACACGGGCAGCCTTGTATTCAGGTTTTAGCAGGCTCTTTTTGGATAGCTGGAGCTGAAGCTGGATGTTATCATTTCTTTCTTTTTATGCTGTTCAGCTCCTATTGTACATATTATGTTTTGATTCCGCTGTAAACATTTATGTAAAGTTGAACTGTATTTTGTACAAAGTATGATCCTGTATACTATGTAACTTTGATGATTATGTTTATCCAGTGTATTATTTGTACATTATCTGGTGTATTTATTTATTTCTGTTCTGCTGTGATCTGTTTATGTATTATATTTCAAAGATTACCCTTGCCACCATGGAACGGGATTTGGGGTCGTCACAAATATTCTGAATTGGAATGTAGCTTATGATGTGTTTTATGGCACTTGATTTTTATTACAAAATACGTGAGTTATTCGGAAAGACCGGGTTTAACCCATTCTGAATAATTATTATGACGATTAAAAGTCAAATATGAAGATGGTGGTTGAAGACCGGCGATCTTCACATCGAATGGATGAGGGCTACTGATGCCTTTGATTGGAGTTGTTGCCTTGAGAAGGTTCCAGTGGTAGTTGTCCGGACGTATTGTTTATTGTTCGGAGATGTAAGGTATGAAGTGCCTCCGGTTTCGTTCAAACCCAGAATGAACTTGTAAATGGATGTATGTCTGACGTTGTATTCCTTTATGCTGTATTCGTTAATCTCTGCTAAATATATGTATGTGGTGGCGGAAAATTTATTCTCTTGCTTAACACCCTTCTCTAAGATGTACGAGCTTAGAGGTTATATATTGGTAGAAAACAATGGTATGGTATGGATTGACAATATGGCATGCCAAGATGCAAATGATTAAGGCTTATAGTTGAAAAGAAGAGCCTTGTGGTTGATGATCAAAGCACAGCTTTAAATAGCATAGCTTTGCGTATAGCGATACTTCGCGAGCCTCACACCCCGGTATGAACCATAAATGGGAGTAAGGACTACAGGGAGAACATACGTTTCTTTCTAGCTAGAAGTGGTGTCTGTGCTTTAACAAGGCCAGGCATTTTTACTTATGTGGATGATGGAATGAGGCGCCTCGGTTATTTGAGTCCCTAGTGGCTCTATTTACGCCCCATAGGGCGGAGAAACGTATTGTTCAGGCATAACTAATGCAACCATTGCAATGTTGGTGGACTGGCCCTGCAAGATCCAAGGGTCACTCAAGCTCTGATCCTGAGGCACGGGCTAGAGTGTCTCAAATTCGGTAAGGACTACCTTTTGCCTTAGTTCATGATGGAAATCCAACTTCCAATACGACCCATGCGGTTTTGGTTGTGTTACTATTACGGCAACATAGTATATAGTAGCTATGCCGTCTATGATTGATATTATGACTGGAATATTTTTAAACATATATACACTAATAATAATATCAAATTTGTTTTATCATATCAAGCATTTTTGATCATTATAAGGTAAAACTCTATCCTCCGGTTTGCGTTGCATTGTGTGATGGGACTTGAGTCTTATAATGGTTTCATTTTTCTAAAAAGCATTGCGTTGTTTTAACGATATACTTTATTTATGCACTGGCAATCCAATGGAGTAAACCCGTTCCGCGTTAGTGGCATGGTCATGTTATTAGCCTTATTATCAAATAGGTTAAATAAGATTTCTCATACCAGTCCCATGACTGACCTGTAGTTTGTTTCACTTTGCAAACTCGGGTGCCCTCTTTTCCCCATGGGCTGTCGAGTAGCTTTTTGCAGATATTTATCTCTTGAGCAGGATTCTGGATTGAAGCTTAAATTTGTGTCCAGAGCATAGAAGGTCTTCCGCTGTGTATCGTATTAGATTATTGTAATTTATCTTTCGTTGTAATATGATTCGATGTACTCTAATATTCTGTACTCTGATGTAACATTATTATGATGTTTATAAAAGTCTGCTGTTATTTGTTCTAATGTATTGTATGCCCAAAGTTAACGTATGCAGGTTTTGAACGATTTTGATCAATCTAGCGATCGATTAAGGTCGGGAAAAATGCAGTATCGTTACAGTGAGTGTGTATAACTTCAAATGGGTACAGCTCTAGCGGACTAACCCAAAAACCAAATAAAATGCCAGTGCATGCAAGCAAAGCAACAACAACCAATCCAATTGATAGGAAAACACAACAGCAAAACAAGCACTAAACAAGTTATATTATATGAAACCAAAGTAGCGAATTAAAATATGTTTAATCGTAAGAAGACTTATCTTAAATCATAGTGGACTGGGCTAAAATGACAGCACGACATATCTGCAATCCATTCACCAGTATACCCAACCAAAGCGAAAACAAAATGGCCCCAAAAATCGTTGCAAAATACCTAGATGCAAGTTTCTAAAATATGGCGACCGATTTTTGACCTGCGATGCGGAGAACAACCTTGGGTGCAGATATGGAAGACTGAGAATTGCATGGTATTCCGGCGGCGCAGGCTTGGCTTTGTTGCGGGATCAAAGCAGCTCCAGCCACTGCAGCCGTTGATAGCTCACTAACGAAGGCGGAAAAAGGCAGGCTAGCATGGAGAGGCCAAGCTCGGTGGTAACTTGGGAATGCTGGGTTCGAGCAGTCAGAGGAGGTATGGCACAAGGAGGAGGATGGATTTACGGTGGAGGGACGGAATTTTTTTCCAATGGAGCCATTTTTAGAGGAGGCGATTTCAAGAATTTGGGGAAGAAAATGACTTCGTTGGAACAAAAAATTTAAGTGACTATGAATCTTAAAGGTCAAGGAATGATGTAATACAAGGGGAATGGTGGAAACAAGAAAATAGGACACGTTAGAACAATTCAGAATTATTCCAACAGGTGGCAAAATTAATAAATAAATAATTTTCCTTTCAAAGTGTACATACACCATCTATGATACTATGTATACAACACAAACTGTGTATTTATTCATTTCAAACATGCTTGAAAAACCAATTCAACAAAGCAAATTTATTTACATCGATATAATTCTATAACAAAATTAAAAAGTCAAATTCAACATTTCTCGAACAATATATTCATTTAATTTAAAATATTAATGCCGTTAAAATTGTACAAATCAATTTAGATTCAAAGATAATTTAATATTCACACTTATAAAAATCAATTTTAAATAAAATTTTAAAACCAAAATTTAAATCAAATTAAATTCTCAAGTTAAATTATATTCCAATTTTATAATTTCTTAATCAAAATATATCAACAACTTAAATTTAAAAATATTACTAACATTTGAATTAACCAACATTTAATTCAAATGTAAAATTTAAATTTATACTTACAAAATTTCTCTAAAACTGAATTAAAATAGACCAAATTTCAAAATTATAAACAAATATCCTTAATTGGTAAATTCAAATAAATTTCATATTTTAAACGTTAAAATCTTGGTTCATTACAGTGCAATCCAGTGTTGCGTGGGACTGGACGTAGAGTAATCCGAAGCAGTATAAAATCTGGTGTGTTCTTTCATTTTCTGCATTTTATATTTACTTATATTTGTGTCTATGATTGTTTCTGAGTTTATGATCATTTCTGGTGTGATAATCATTGTGTGATTCATATAGTAATTCAAGTTAGTTAAAATTTCTATAAAATTCTTATAAACACTATTCAACCCTCTCCCCCTCTTGTGTTAGTTCTTCCTTAAGATCCTTAATCTCCATCCTTAACATTATCATTAAGGAATAAACATGATTCCAACCTATCAAGCAGTACAACGAAGTTATTTGCAATGAGGTTGAGTGAAGAAGAGCATAAAACGTTTTTAAAATTCTTTACGTGAACCAATGCTAGTGATTTAACAATATAAAAACTCTTTACGTGAATTAATACTATTGTTTTTAACAATTTAAATTCATTATGTAAACTGATAATTTGAATTCTTATCATAATGTTGCTAAGTCACCAGGGAAACGTTCATTTATGCTTTAAATAATTTGAAAGTAGTATACAAGTAAAAAATGATACATGTACAACATAAATGGTAGCTATAAAACAAGGTTGAAGAAGAGTTTTACCAGTCTAAGCACTCTCTATTTCACATCAAAAGTTCAAAGATTGGCTCCTTCGATTACATATATCATGCATAATATTTACATAATAAACACATCAGGTATACATTAGGTTACGAGCTTGGAGACCAACAAATTTATTCAATTTTTAATTAAATATAGATTCCAACTACAAGAATATATAACACAACAGCTATAACACAATAGCATGGCAATAACTTAAGATTTCAAGGAATCACATTAGCTCATTCGGAGAACATGGAATGATCATGGTGGGGTTTTATTTGGAAATGAAATCAATGTTTTGCTTTAGAAACATGTTATTTAAAACATACCAGGAGAAAAAAGTGAAAAGTGATTAATTTGAAAATTGGTTTTAACACATGAAATTGTGAATGATGATTTTTTTTGGTTACATATAAAATTGAAAATGAAGTTTTTTACATGTAGCACATGAACTTTTTTACATATAAAAAGTGTTTTAACACATGAATTTTTTTACATGTAATAGATTGGAAAGGTGGAAAACAATTGATTTGAAGAAATAATTTTAACATATAAAATGGAAAATAATTGTTTTTGTCTTTCTCTTCTCCTCTTTGTTGAACCGAATAGTATTTCAACATCTAATTCTTTTTAATGTCATTTGAAGCTCATATTGAAAACAACAATTACTAGCTAAGGAGAAAATAAAAAGAACTTCCGTTCACTTGAGAAAAGAAACGAGAAAATGTACAAATGAGACAAAATAATAAAACAAAAATTTAGCTTATTCAAATGGAAAAAAAGAAAAAATTGTCATGATTTCAGCAAAACTGTAGATGATATAACATTATTTAAATATAATGCTAAATTTTTCTTAGAACTATTGTACTAAATTTCATCATCGTTGCCAGTCACATCATCATCTCAACTAAGGCCGTCTTCTGATAGTGTATCATTTGCACCATGTAATGGCACTGTTTTGTTAACATATACGCCACAGACATCATCCCTTATTTGTAGTTCTTCATTGTCTAAATTAGGATCATTAAGATTAGGTATTAGATAATAATCATCTATGTCGAATACATCATTGTTATCCATTACATCATAAAAATCTCTTGGCTTGGTCTTAACTACAACACTCCGATCTGCTTCTTTAGGATCACCAACATAATAAAATCGAATTGCTTACGAAGCGAATATAAACTTATCATTATTTTGTGATATTCTATTGAAATTCACTATGCTAAAACCAGATTGGTCATTTTTCTTTCCAATTTTTTTTCTCATTCACACTCATCACTTTGATTCATCTTCACATTCGTTGCATTTCAACAATCAACGAACGTCTCACATCACTTCGATCATTCCGTTAGAATTCACCTTGGAGCTACAACCATTTTACAACAAGAATAAACTTTCACTGGATTAGTCACCAATCCATCACTGGATCGGTCACAGATCCATCACTGGATCGATCATAGATCCATTACTGATCTGAGCCTATCCATGAATACTCGAATGCACACAACTCTAATAAAAAATCAACCAATCTCGATTCAACCAACCAACAACCAATTCAAGCAACTATCAACAATCATCCACGCACCAATAATCATCATTCAATTATGTGAAAATCACCAAATCATGATGAAATAGTGAATCAAAAGAATAGATCTAAACTTGCATAAACATATGAATTAACATATAAATTACCGGTTTTAAGTTGCTACATTAGACCCTATGGTGATTCATATTAAAATGGACTTACCATGATGTAGATCTAGGTGAAATCGACTTAAATGATGAAATTATGATCATATAACCCATATACTTGATTGAATCTATGTGAGTGATGCATATCACTCACCAATTCTCCCAAACAACACGAAACGATGAAATCTCAATTCTAGACTGCGAAGAATTTGCTCTAAACTCTTCGATTCGATGAACTCTCTCTTTGATTGATGTAGATCTAGCTTCAAACGATGTAGATTTTCGATTCTATTCTTTAGATCTCGATTCTAATGGTGGAAAGTTGAAGTTGGTTAATCGGTTGAACTAGGAAGATCGCAAGCTCGCCTAAATAGGAGAATGGAGAAAGTAAACTATTCTCCATGCCTCCTACCCCCTATTTATAGCCTTCCACCAGCTCCCTAATGGACCTCTCCAAACCAGCCTGGCTTTAAAAACCTAAACAACCAACTATAAAACACAAAAAAAAAAACGATTCCTCCCAAACCGCTGAACGAAATCTTTAATGTAACCATTCTATGGAATTGGCAACACAATTTACTTTACAATGAGACCACCCTCTGCACCTGATTCGATCCGAGTCAAAAGTTATGCCCTATACATGACTTACAGAGGCAAAATGGCCACAAACAGAATTGGTAAAAATTACGGACATGTCTCACATCCCCATAAACAACATATTAAAATATGAGAATGATCCAACCCTCAGAGAATAAAATAAAAATATTTAACGATCCTCCGATACGTAAAATGCGAGCTGTAACAATTATCAAGAGAAGGTATATGGTAAAGAATGAAGGTGGAAACAACTTCTCCATCATACATAAGGTAACACTATTTTGTATTTTAGTTTCACAACTGATGCAATATTATGCCTTTTACTGCATAATTTTCAAAAAACTGAACATAATTCAAGCATTACAAGCGTGATGGGTCTGGGCAACACTTGACAAATTGCAAGAGGAAGCAAAATTTGTATGATTGCACAATGATTGTGGCTTATCAATGCATGAATCCTTTTCTCCTTCATGTCTAAACTTCGAACAATATTAGTTGAAAATCCATCAGGAACATGTACACTCGAAAACACTTTACATAACAACATTTTTTCTTTGTTGGTCATGTAAAAAATTGATGGAGATACATATGTTCGATTTCCTTCATGAATTGGTTGAAATTCTTTTCTTGTACTTAAATGTCCAAGGTCACATCGGGCCTCAAGTCCGTGTTTTCCTTTTTTTGAAGTGTTAAGTAATGTTCCCAAGATATTTTCACTGACATTTTTTCCAAGATGCATCATGTCAATGTTGCGACGTAGCAAAATATGTTGCCAATATGATAAAGTGAAAAATATGTTTTTTTTCTTTCTATGGTCCAATAACCTTTAGTTCACTAGGGATATTCAAATATTCCACTTTTAATGTCCAATAATGGATTCTGTTGTTAGTGATTTACCAAATGCGAATCACCAATTGGATAATCGTCTTAAACACTCTAAACTCGTTAATGGCTTAGGTGGAAAATTATTTTCGTGCTTCCCATTGAATCAGTTAATATCATATCGAAATATATGTCTAATAGGTAAGAACTTACGAATACCTAAAAACCTTGTTTCTTACTATTGGGTAAGCATATTGAATAGGTTTGGTGATTGCAATGCAGACATGCAAGCTTTCTAGATGTACTTCATTTTGATAAGTTTGCATATGCAGGTATGTTATTTATAATCCATAAAACAGCTACCCTCATATTGAATGTTTGATTAGGAAAAAACATCATAAGTGTTAACGCCAACCTCTCATATCTCTTTAACTCATCAATCAATGGCTGCATATCATTTCCTGGTTTATGAGTCTAGGAATTAATAAAGAAATAAACAAAAATGTAGCTTCAAGCACATCCATGAAGGAAGATTATATATAGTAATTATAACAAGCTTAGTGCAATGTTTATGGTTCATAATGGGAATGGGATTAAATGCATCGTTGGATATCCCTAAACGCACATTACGAATTTCCACTACAGAATCCCGGTAGTTAGATTCTAAATGTTTCCAAGATGGTGAGTCAGTTGGACACCTCATAACTCCATTTATGTGGCATTTTGAGCACCATATCATTTGCTCTGCGGTATACTTCGACATACATAACCTTTTCAATCGAGGAACTAGAGAAAAATAACAAAATAATTTGGTTGAAACTTTTTTACTACCATCAACTTCATTCATTTATATCTTGAAGTACAACAATGGGAGCACGTAGTCAAGTTTGATTTATATTTCCAAAATAGCATGCAATCATTTGGGAAAGCATCTATCTTTTCATTGGTGAGAACCAAAGCAATGATAATTTTTCTAGCTTGTGCAGATGACTTTGGCATACAAGTATCGTTTGGTAACATGTGTTCAAATGCTTCCAAAAACATAGAAAATTTTGCATCGTTCACATTCCCCCAACACTTTATATGATATAACTTCACATTGCATCCAATTTCTTGTATTTCCTACCATGATCTTTTTTAACTACATCAAGAAACTTGTAAAATTGTTTTACTTGATTGAGTTTATAAAATAGGGGATGGCTTAAAGAACAAGCATTTTGTTTAGTCAAGGGTTACACGAATGTTTCATTGATAAAATCAAACATTTCACCACCATCTTCATTGCTATTAATATTTAGTCTAGTTTTATTAGCATGACTAATAGATGGGTCACCTTCAATATGATCAATATAAATTTCACTATGATGTGTCCAACGAGTTATTTTATACAATGGATCTGTAACACCCCCACACTTTTCTAAGCTCGAATTTTGACAAAAATCAAAATTCAAGCCCATCCAAGCGTGAAAAGTATAAATCTGGTACCTATAATAATGAGAATGAGCATAATCAGAGTAAAATAAAACTCATTCATAGCGGAAACAAAATAAGATAATAACTACCAATTAAGGTGACTATATTAAGGCATATCACCACATAGATGTTCAGCATGAGAGAACGAGAACTGAAACCAAACTTGAACATTTGCTAAGACCTGGTTTCCCTAAGATAAATTGAGAGTTTTTATGAGGAAGGGGTCGAAACAACAAGTGCTGGTGAGTAAAAAAATGTAAAATACTGTCTACAATACACATATGTATTCCGTTTGGTCAAAACCAAGACATATGTCTAACATGGCTAGTAATTCTAACCTAACCTTGTTGACATTTACACAAGACGACTAACTACAAAAACCTAAGGCAATATTCGCACCTAGCGATATCAGAATATTGAGATAGATTGTTTACACATAAGTATGAAGCCTAATAACCACCATTAACTAATCAAGAGGTGGGAAGATAACTTTAAACTATCACAAAAGGAGGGCACTTATTTATATATAGCTACTTAAGACCTTACTACCTGTAAGGTAAGAGTGAATACTTCCAATCACTTAATACACAAGACGGACCCTTTAGTCGATTCATACCTTATACGGTGGTTTTATTTTACCATAATATAAATTAGAGAACACTAGCTACAAAGTCCAACTAACCCAAGGCTTCAAACATTCACGCATATAACCATGCCCCGCATAAGAAAAGAGATAGTAAGAAAGCACTTATTACCTACAAAATAGGCAGGCGACGTTTTTCCATCTAATACCTTCCCCCGGTGGACCCTACTGTTACTATCTATCTGGCCTTATTAGATAATCCCCTTAAGTACTTAATACTTCCCGCAAGATATGCAATGTAACGACCCGGAGAATTTGACACTCGAAATTCGACAATATTCCTCAAAATCTGTATTACTTGTCAAAACTCAAGTATCGAAAACACCAGATAGTTAATGAAAGAGAATAGAGGGTGAGATAAGAAAGGAAAAAAATTAGAATAGAAGAAGAAGAAGAAAACAACAACATCAGAGTCTTACATCGTAGCGGAACAAAATATAATATAAAAATAAAACTATATTGAGAGATTTGAAATAAATAATTACAATCATCAGAGTACAACAATATCAACTGGACGGTAATAATAATTTGTCCTTACATACAACACATAGCGGAATAAATATAAATACATCTGAACTCCTTTAGCACGTCTTCTTGAAATTTGCATCATTTGTTGGAGAATGGAGTTTTGATGACAACAACCTTATTTAAATTATCATTGATTATAAAATATATTCTAACATATTTATCTAGAATATGTAGACATATATATATATATATATATGAAACACCCCACCTCCGTTAGGGTCACTCTCAAAGGGAATGCCCTAATTTTGGTGGAGGTTTGTAAGTATAAGTCACAGATACACAAGACAGATATAAGAACACATATTTTTGAACAGCGGAAAACAACAACAATTTTTATTTCAACAAAATACGTGTTACACAAACCATGTCATAATTTGTCTTACAATACTTCCAAAAACATAACATCTTCATAACTGTCTTGATTACATTATTTAAAGAAGCATAAAAACATAAGTAAACTGCAAAGTCCCATAATTGCTGTCCAAAGCCATAGTCCAAAACGAAAAAGATCCAAGCAATACATTCTTTCTCTTCAAGCTGGATGTGAAAACTGGTCAAGCTGCAGTATTCCATCCCTGTGGACCTGGGAGGGGGGGAAATGAAAGAAAAGAAGACGAAAGAAAAGTAGAGTCAGACATAAAGCCTGAGTAAGTCGAGGACTATTCAGTCTATGAATAAAGAATTGGGCATGATAAGTATAGCCTGGAAATGGGAAAACACTATAAACTAGGTTAAGTTATCTAGAGTCGAATGTACTTATCGTACCCCATATTAATCTCTACATCCATATTAACTAGTTCCCAACAGGCACCCCATAATCAGGGTGAAGTGATTTGTTTCTAATGATCGGCTCCTACTCGCATAGTTACATGTGTCTTACGGCCCCCGATGTTGTAGTTACCTATGCTGGTCCCACCATGGGGTGTATCAAGTCCCATGGTGGCGGCCCGACACAATCCTAGAATACACAGGTATGCTACTGGTGCCCAGTGCCTTATTTTTCTGTGCCGGAGTGTGTGCACACCCGCACCCCGTTAGAACCTACACTGCTGCACCACCGCCGTCGATTTGACCTCTTACAGTCAGCCCAGTAATCGTGCCCCACCCTGCCTAGTTCAGGGTATCCTGATACACCTTATAGGGTTACTGCTGAAAAGGGTCCCCCGCTACTAGGTTTTCTATTTCTAGCCAACATGCTAAGTTGGTTAAGTGTTTTGTAAACCTAACCCCCAATCAGTCTATATAGTTTAGCATGTTCCATTTTGATTAAGTATTAATTCAATTTACTTAATCCTATCAATCCTGACTCAGCCTTAATTGTCTTATTAAAGCCTCGACCTCTCACATTAACAGGTATTGTTGTGGCTGCCTGTTGCCGGTTGGGTCCGGGCAGTCTTACGCCACAACTCAGTCTAACCTTGGGTCTTTGTTGGGCTCCGTGTTTAACCACCCACATTGGATAGGTATTGTTGTGACTACTGGACAGCCGGGCGGTTCCGGGCAGGTTTACATCACAACTCAATCCAACCTCGGGTTAAACACATCGTATTTTCTACATTTACATATTTTGTCTCTTTCCTTTTTATATGTAAATATTTGCGGCCCATTATTCAAATTCATCTTTATTGGGTAAAATTAATTTATACCACTTAATTTTTTTTCAAGGTTGTTGGCATGCGTCAAACATGCCAACACATATGTTCTATATTTTAACTCCATCGTCATTACCCCCGTTTTATACGTTCACTAAAATATAACATATGTTGGGTTTAACATTTAAACCCAACTTAGCCACATGAAAAAGGGGAGGCTTAGAACTTGGTGTTTATATATTCTAAGTAACATAAAAAGGGGAGTGTGAACGCATGAACTTGCAACATAACGATCAAATTAACATGAATTAGGCACATGTGAACTTGCATTGTAATAGCATATAATCATGGCATAAACATACTTAAACATGAATCATTCTATTCATATAATCATGGCATAAATATCCCTAAACATGAACCATTCTATTCATATAATCATGGCATAAACATACCTAAACATGAATCATGGTTTTTAATCTATTCATGTAAACTTGCAATTGGAATGTAAATCTAACTTAATTATGTGTCACATATATCACCATATGATTTTGATAACAACATAGGCCTAAAACATGTTTTCAACTAGGCATAACACCAAACATAGTTAAGCCATGTTCATAAAGATGCTTAAATTTGTCTCTAATACAAAAGTATGGTTTTACACTTGAATCACGATGCTAATTCCAACATAAATTCATATAAACCCTAGTACTTAGATAAATCCAATTTCACACTAAAAGTGATCATAAAAGTATGTACATCATATTGGCATAATGGTGAATCATATACTTGCATGAATCTCAAATAAACTACCACAACATATGGTCGTTAACATGAATCATATACTTGCACGAATCTAAATTAAACCACCACAAACATGTAGTTGTTAACTTCCAACATAAATCACATACTTGCAAATATCCAATCGTTATACCACAACATTTCCAAATCGTTTAGAACCAAAGCAACATACAAATACAGATTATTATCATCACAAATCGAATACAATTCTATTTCTCATTTTACACAAATCAGAACACAATTATTTATTCACATCGGAATAGCACTCTACTTACAACGTATGACGAATCTTCAATTCATGAATCTGAATTCTGAATTTGGAGATGCTATCCTTTGTTGTAGGCGTTGTTTTGATTTTAATTAACGTTGCTTTAAGCTTTCGATTTGTCTCCTAATTGCCTCTCAATTTCTGACGGCTATTCCTAGTCTTTCCTCAGCAGCATGGCGGTATCATCTCCATTTTTGTTTGTATGAATTAGGGTGAGTCTTAGGTCCTTTTTATAGAGTTTGTGAATTGATTAGGACCGTCGATGGAGCTTGGATTAATATTAGCCGTTCATTTGAAGGAGAGACCAATCAGGAGCTGATACCTAGCCCTAGTGACAAGGCAAGGCTCAGAAAATCGACCAAGCACAGACCAGGCCAGCCAATGGGGCTGGGTTCGACCAGGCTCAGGGGCCAGGTCGACCCCCTAGTCGACCCCCAGGTCGACTACCCAGTCGACCTGGGTGTCTTGGGCGGGAAAATTCCCGCCCTGGCCAATCCGGCCCGATTTTTGAAATTTAAATTTGTTTTCTGAGCTGTTTTGGTCTGTTTGAATTTTAAACTGAATTCTGAAACTTTCGGAGGCCATATCTCCCTCATACGTAGTCCGTTTTACGCAAACTCGGACTCTATCTCAAGCATAATTCCGAGACGAACGCAATGGCGTATCCCGTTTCCCTTAATTATTTGATTTGAAATTAGTTATACTTTATTTTGTGAATTTCACTGTTATAGAATACACGGGGTGTTACATTCTCCCCCACTTAAAAGGATTTCGTCCCCGAAATCTTCAAGTTCAGGAAGAATGTACGTCCAACATCCAAACATCCATCTACCCATCCATCAAACACGAGCATCCATTGTCCTTAAAAGACTTCTAATGCTTCATGATCATATGCGAAGTGTGTGTACATGTGCTTATCTAATGCAAAATCAGTCGGTCTACTGATTCAGTTGACCTCCTTAATGCAAATTATGTAAGTGCCATGAATCCATTATGTATGCAAATTTTCCTATTCGTGATTCTACATGAGTGCACAATCATTCATATAAATGCAACATCCATATGACAACACATTAAACTTCAACCATATACAAATATAAATACATATATGCATATGCAGTATGAAGTGACTGAGCTGATCTAAAACCTAAATTGTGTGTGTATATGCAACCACGAGCAACCACTAGCAATCACTTGCAACCATCATCCATAACATGTTTCAATTACATGTTTTCATCCAAAGAGTTTATACCTAAAAGATAAGGTCGAGGAGATATACCTAAAAGATAGATAAAAGCGCAACTTAAGGAAAAAGAAAGATCAAAGATGTACCCTCGAAAAAAAAGGGTAGGCTGCGCGTATTCTAGCTTCAATTTCCCAAGTTGCGTCTCCCTCTGTGTCGCTCCACTGAACTTTGACGAGCTTGACTTCGCGGTTGTGTAGCTTCTTCACTTCCGTTCCTAATACGCGGGTTGGAACTTTCCTCACGGTTGCTTCACGTTCCACTTCAGCTTCTTCTAGGATATTTGGCTCTACCACTTCAGCGGATTCATGTAGACATTTTCGGAGGTGCGAAACATGAAAGATGTTGTGAACTCCGGCCAGCTTTTCGGGTAGCTCTAATCTATAGGCCATTTTCCCAATTTTCTCAATAATGGGAAACAGTCCTACGAACCTTGGTGCTAGCTTTCCTGTGGTTCCAAAACGAACAACGTTCCTTAGCGGAGATACCTTAAGAAAAACTCTGTCCCCAACCTCAAATTCAAGTTCGGTCCTCCTCTTATCGGCGTAGGATTTTTGTCTGTCTTGGTCTGTCTTCATTCTTCTCCGTATTAAGTCTACTTTTTCTGAAGTCTCTCGGATCATATCTGGTCCAAGTATGAGCTTGTCAGTAGACTCCCACCAACAAGTGGGCGATCGACACGGTCTTCCATATAAAGCTTCGAAGGGCGCCATTCCGATGGTTGCTTGGTAGCTGTTGTTGTAGGCAAATTGTACCAAAGGAAGATGGTCTTCCCACGTCCCTCCGAAGTCAAGGACGCACAGTCTTAAAAGGTCCTCCAAAACTCTGTTCACTCTTTCTGTCTGGCCGTCGGTTTGGGGATGATAGGCTGTGCTCAAGCATAACTGTGTTCCTACCGCTTCTTGCAGACTCCGTCAAAACTCACTTGTGAAGATAGGGTCTCGGTCACTAACAATGTTGGATGGTATTCCATGGAGTCGAACAATTTCCTTGAGGTAAAGAGATGCTAGGGATGAGGCAGTTCTTTTACTTTTGACAGGTAAAAAGTGGATGCTTTTAGTAAGCCTATCCACTATTACCCAAATGCTAGTGTTGCCTCTTCTAGACCTAGGCAGCCCATCAATGAAGTCCATTGAGATGCTATCCCACTTCCACTGCGGGACCTCTAGAGGATGGAGCAGACCGCCATGCTTTTTCTTTTCCGCCTTAACCTGTTGGCACACCATACACTTAGAAACGAAATCTGCCACGTCCTTCTTCATGCCGTTCCAAAAGAAAGTTCTCTTTATGTCCTTGTACATTTTATCTCCGCCTGGATGTATCGTCATCTTGGAGTGATGTGCTTCCTCGAGAACCTTCTTTACTAAATCCCTTGTCTGTGGAACGCATAGTCTTCCGTCTCGCCTTAGCCAACCCTTGTCGTCGATGGAGTATCTGCTGAGGTGACTTGAAGTCTCACCCCTAATTAGCCTATCAATCGTCTCCACAAGCTGAGGGTCTTCGCGTTGTGCTGTCCCTATTGCGTCCACTAAAGTTGGGCGTACTTCGAGAGATGCTAGCAAGCCCAGTACAAAATCGGAGGAGGGCCTAAAGTCAAAGCTGGCTATAAACTCTAGGCTTTGTCTTTCAACAAACAACAGGCTTAGGGTTAGTTTCTTTCGGCTGAACGCGTCTGCCACTATGTTGCCTTTGCCCGGAGTGTAGGAGATCTCGAAATCGTACGAGGCAAGAAACTCCATCCATCTCTGCTGCCTCAAGTTAAGATCTTTCTGCGAGAAAAGATATTTCAACGATTTATGGTCAGTGTAAAGTTCGAACTTCTCACCTAGGAGATAGTGTCGCCAAGACTTGAGTGCAAAGACGATGGCAGCTAACTCAAGATCGTGGGTCGGGTAGTTCTTTTCATGCACTTTCAATTGCCTTCCACCATAAGCTACTACCCTCCCTTCTTGCATCAAGACGGCGCCTAGCCCTGTCCTACATGCATCTATATAAACGGTGAACATCTTGCTTCCATCTGGCAACGTCAAAACTGGGGCTGTTGTAAGAGCCCTTTTTAGTCGTTGGAAAGCAAACTCGCAATCCAAGTCCCAATTGAACACTAGATTCTTCTTGGTCAGCTTTGTGAGTGGAGCTGATATCTTTGCAAAGTCTCTGATGAATTTCCGATAGAAGCCTGCTAGCCCAAGAAAGCTTCGGACTTCTGTTGCGTTCTTTGGTGTCTTCCAATCCTGTACCGCTACTACTTTAGCAGGGTCCACAGCTAACCCTTCTTTGGATACTATGTGCCCAAGGAAACTCACTTCTTCTCTCCAAAAGTGGCATTTGGAGAATTTGGCTTTTAGCTGATGGACTCGCAGAGTTTCCATGATTGCCCTTAGGTGCTGAGCATGCTCTGCTTCACTCTTTGAGAAGATCAAGATATCGTCTACGAAAACCACTACGAACTTATTGAGGAAATCTCTGAACACCCTACTCATCAGGTCCACGAAGTAAGCGGGTGCGTTTGTCAAGCCGAAAGGCATGACAAGCCATTCAAAGAAGCCGTCTGGGGTTCTGAATGCCGTTTTATCGATGCTATCTTCAGCCACCCTTAGCTGATGAAAACCGGTCGCTAAATCGAGTTGGGAGAAAACAGACGCTCCTACAAGCTGATCAAACATATCGTCAATTCTGGGGAGAGGGTGCCTATTCTTTTTCGTTAGCTTGTTGAGCTCCCTATAGTCAACACATAGACGGAGTGAACCATCCGCCTTTGTGGCAAACACCACTGGAGCGCCCCATTCTGAAATACTCCTTCTAATGAACCCCTTCTCTAGAAGCTCTTTAATCTGTTTACTGAGCTCCTTTCTTTCCCGTGGATCCATGTGTCTAACGGGCAACGCAATGGGCTTTGCATTATCTACAAGATATATGCGGAAGTCTATCTCCTGCTTCGGAGGCAAGCCCTTCACCTCTTCGAAGACATCCGGATATTCCCGGACCACTCTAACCGATTGCAAACTTTCAACAGAGGCATCTAGCGATTCAAGATAACTAAGCATAACCGCGTACGAGGGATTACAAGTAATTTCCAGAGTGTTACCGATTTGGGTCAGAAGCCTAACCACATTTTTCTCACAATTAAGGATGGCACCATTACTGGATAGCCAATCCATGCCCAAAATCAAACCATATCCCGAAAAGCCCAAAACAAAGGCACTACATTTAAATTCTATGCTTAGAATAGAAATTTTCAATCCCACACAGATCATAGACAAATGAGCTGGGCCCCCAATTGGATTTGAAACAATTAAGGGGTCCTCTACCATTCTAGTTTCTAGGTGCAGAGATTTTACTAAAGCAGATGAGATAAAGGAGTGTGATGCGCCATAATCAAATAAAGTGCGAACTGGGTGATCATAAAGATAAACTACACTTTCTACAGAAGTATTTATACCTCGCTTCTGCAGAGGTGGTGCTTCTAGCGCATGAACTTGTGCCTCTGAGGTGGATCCAGCCCTCTGCCCCTACCCTCGCTTCTTTGGGCAATCCTTAGCCAGGTGGCCTGTCTCACCGCAAGAAAAGCACCCACCATTCATCTTGGCCTTCTTTTTCCGGAAATCTTTCACTAAGTGCCCCACTTTGCCACAGAAATTACACTTCCTCTTCTCTTTGTTGTCTTTCCCGCCCTTCTTAAAGTCTGTCTTCTTAGGCTGCAAACCCTCTTTCTTCCCTTGAGAGCTTTCTGCCTTTGTCTCCTTCTTGCCCTTATCCTCTTCGTTCAGCAATGCCATCTGCACCAACCTTTCATACGTAGCTCCCATGGGTATATGGGTCATGGCCAAACTGTGTAATGGCTCATTCAACCCCTTGACAAAGCGGAGAGCCTTCTTGTGCGGGGTGTTGACTAGGTCCAGTCCGAACCTAGCCAGCTGATCGAACTGATTAACATACTCTTTGATTGTCATATTCCCTTGCTTAAGAAATAAGAATTTTTCCAACTGAAGACTCCTTTCAGCTTCTGAGAGAAATTTAGCCTCAAACCTTGCCCTAAAGTCCTCCCATGTTTCCACCGGTCTTTCTGCATTAGTGACTTCCCACCAATAGGAAGCCTCGCCTTTGAGTAGCCATACTGCCAGTTGTACCTTCTGCCTATCTTCTACCTCAAAGATGACGAATAAGTCCTCGGTTTCTTTCAGCCAATTCCTGGCTACCACGAAGGACTCAGTTCCATGAAAGTCCTTTCCTCTCATAGCTTTAAAATCTTTACATATCTTAGCAAAAGTATTTCCCCGCGGAGGAGGTGAAGGAAGAGGTGCTGCAGCAGCTGGATGATTTCCTGTAGCTGGGGGAGGAGGAACGGTAGAACCTGGCTGAGTGGCCCTTGCTTCTAAGAATCGTCTAAACCAACCAGGTATTGGTACACCCTCTGGCAAGTTAAGTTCTTCGGACATGCTGAAAAAAGGATAGATTCAAGACGAAGGATAAAAGATAGTACCTATGGCTTTGGGGGACTGTGCCTTTTTAAAATAAAATAATATTTTATCTTTAAAAATGCTTCTTTAAATTTTCTTTTGAAAATAAATTTTCAAAACTTTTTTATCTTATCTGGAAACCTATGCTCTGATACCAAGTGAAATACCCCACCTCCGTTAGGGTCACTCTCAAAGGGAATGCCCTAATTTTGGTGGAGGTTTGTAAGTATAAGTCACAGATACACAAGACAGATATAAGAACACATATTTTTGAACTGCGGAAAACAACAGCAATTTTTATTTCAACAAAATACGTGTTACACAAACCATGTCATAATTTGTCTTACAATACTTCCAAAAACATAACATCTTCATAACTGTCTTGATTACATTATTTAAAGAAGCATAAAAACATAAGTAAACTGCATAAGTCCCATAATTGTTGTCCAAAGCCATAGTCCAAAATGAAAAAGATCCAAGCAATACATTCTTTCTCTTCAAGCTGGATGTGAAAATTGGTCAAGCTGCAGTATTCCCTCCCTGTGGACCTGGGGGGGGGACGAAAGAAAAGAAGACGAAAGAAAAGTAGAGTCAGACATAAAGCCTGAGCAAGTCGAGGACTATTCAGTCTATGAATAAAGAATTGGGCATGATAAGTATAGACTGGAAATGGGAAAACACTATAAACTAGGTTAAGTTATCTAGAGTCGAATGTACTTATCGTACCCCATATTAATCTCTGCATCCATATTAACTAGTTCCCAACAGGCACCCCATAATCAGGGTGAAGTGATTTGTTTCTAATGATCGGCTCCTACTCGCATAGTTACATGTGTCTTACGGCCCCCGATGTTGTAGTTACCTATGCTGGTCCCACCATTGTGTGTATCAAGTCCCATGGTGGCGGCCCGACACAATCCTAGAATGCACAGGTATGCTACTGGTGCCCAGTGCCTTATTTTTCTGCGCCGGAGTGTGTGCACACCCGCACCCCGTTAGAACCTACACTGCTGCACCACCACCGTCGATTTGACCTCTTACAGTCAGCCCAGTAATCGTGCCCCACCCTGCCTAGTTCAGGGTATCCGGATACACCTTATAGGGTTACTACTGGAAAGGGTCCCCCGCTACTAGGTTTTCTATTTCTAGCCAACATGCTAAGTTGGTTATGTGTTTTGTAAACCTAACCCCCAATCAGTCAAAATAGTTTAGCATGTTCCATTTTGATTAAATATTAATTCAATTTACTTAATCCTATCAATCCTAACTCAGCCTTAATTGTCTTATTAAAGCCTCGACCTCTCACATTAGACATGTATTGTTGTGGCTGCCTGTTGCCGGTTGGGTCCGGGTAGTCTTACGCCACAACTCAGTCTAACCTCGGGTCTTTGTTGGGCTCCGTGTTTAACCACCTACATTGGATAGGTATGGTTGTGACTACTGGACAGCCGGGCGGTTCCGGGCAGGTTTACATCACAACTCAATCCAACCTCGGGTTAAACACATCGTATTTTCTACATTTACATATTTTGTCTCTTTCCTTTTTATATGTAAATATTTGCGGCCCATTATTCAAATTCATCTTTATTGGGTAAAATTAATTTATACCACTTAATTGTTTTTCAAGGTTGTTGGCATGCGTCAAACATGCCAACACATATGTTCTATATTTTAACCCCATCGTCATTACCCCCGTTTTATACGTTCACTAAAATATAACATATGTTGGGTTTAACATTTAAACCCAACTTAGCCACATGAAAAAGGGAAGGCTTAGAACATGGTGTTTATATATTCTAAGTAACATAAAAAGGGGAGTGTGAACACATGAACTTGCAACATAACGATCAAATTAACATGAATTAGGCACATGTGAACTTGCATTGTAATAGCATATAATCATGGCATAAACATACTTAAACATGAATCATTCTATTCATATAATCATGGCATAAATATCCCTAAACATGAACCATTCTATTCATATAATCATGGCATAAACATACCTAAACATGAATCATAGTTTTTAATCTATTCATGTAAACTTGCAATTGGAATGTAAATCTAACTTAATTATGTGTCACATATATCACCATATGATTTTGATAACAACATAGGCCTAAAACATGTTTTCAACTAGGCATAACACCAAACATAGTTAAGTCAAGTTCATAAAGATGCTTACTTTTGTCTCTAATACAAAAGTATGGTTTTACACTTGAATCACGATGCCAATTCCAACATAAATTCATATAAACCCTAGTACTTAGTTGAATCCAATTTCACACTAAAAGTGATCATAAAAGTATGTACATCATATTGGCATAATGGTGAATCATATACTTGCATGAATCTCAAATAAACTACCACAACATATGGTCGTTAACATGAATCATATACTTGCACGAATCTAAATTAAACCACCACAAACATGTAGTTGTTAACTTCCAACATAAATCACATACTTGCAAATATCCAATCGTTATACCACAACATTTTCAAATCGTTTAGAACCAAAGCAACATACAAATACAGATTATTATCACCACAAATCGAATACAATTCTATTTCTCATTTTACACAAATCAGAACACAATTATTTATTCACATCGGAATAGCACTCTACTTACAATGTATGACGAATCTTCAATTCATGAATCTGAATTCTGAATTTGGAGATGCTATCCTTTGTTGTAGGCGTTGTTTTGATTTTAATTAACGTTGCTTTAAGCTTTCGAATTGTCTCCTAATTGTCTCTCAATTTCTGACGGCTATTCCTAGTCTTTCCTCAGCAGCATGACGGTCTCATCTCCATTTTTGTTTGTATGAATTAGGGTGAGTCTTAGGTCCTTTTTATAGAGTTTGTGAATTGATTAGGACCGTCGATGGAGCTTGGATTAATATTAGTCGTTCATTTGAAGGAGAGACCAATCAGGAGCTGACACCTAGCCCTAGTGACAAGGCAAGGCTCAGAAAATCGACCAAGCACAGACCAGGCCAGCCAGGAGGGCTGGGTTCGACCTGGCTCAGGGGCCAGGTCGACCCCCTAGTCGACCCCCAGGTCGACTATGTAGTCGACCTGGGTGCCCCAGGTCGACTACCCAGTCGACCTGGGTAGTCCAGGTCGACTACCCAGTCGACCTGGGTGTCTTGGGCGGGAAAATTCCCGCCATGGCCAACCGGCCCGATTTTTGAAATTTAAATTTGTTTTCTGAGCTGTTTTGGTCTGTTTGAATTTTAAACTGAATTCTGAAACTTCCGGAGGCCATATCTCCCTCATACGGAGTCCGTTTTACGCAAACTCGGACTCTATCTCAAGTAGAATTCCGAGACGAACGCAATGGCGTATCTCGTTTCCCTTAATTCTTTGATTTGAAATTAGTTATACTTTATTTTGTGAATTTCACTGTTATAGAATACACGGGGTGTTACAATATATGCGGGATTTGTATACAGGAATTAAGTACTGTAGACTGTACAGTTTTAGAGTTTCAAGAGATTCATAATTCAAGGTAGATTCAAGACTCATGAGTTATCAAGCTATCAAGATTTCAGGAGTTCAAGAAAAATATAATAATAGAGTCTAGTTTATATACAAGACTTCGAATAGCACTCCAGGTTCAAACTCTGTTTCAAACTCTGTTTTTCAAATTATCTCTTTTCAAAATTAATTTACAAACTATTTTTGTAACGACCCGTATTTTTGGTCGTCAAGATTTAATTTAATTTATTATTTTAAATATTATATTTGGGATAGTAATGGACTTTTAATATTTAATTCATTATTTAAAAACGAAGTTTGAACGTTATATATTTATATAATTATAAATCGAGTTTGAAATGGCGCTGCAGTTCATAAAATGGAGTTTTGAACTTCAGTTGAATATACAGGATCCGATATAAGTCGGATTACTGTGAAATAAGAAACGTTGGAACTGTATTTATGATAATTTTCATATGAAAGAGAAAAATCCAGATTTCGTGTTATAGATTGTTAGTTATGGCCAAATCAAATTTTGAAATAGTCGCTATGAAAATCGTTATTAAAATATAGGCCTTTTAATTAGCCATTTTGCAAACGGTCTCCTTTTTCGACGAAATCAGTTTCATTGGGACCGTAACGTTAAATTATTGTACGGTGTTGAACTCCATGGCAAACCAATGTAGTATGTGACCAAAGTAGCCGCAAACGCCTGTTCATTTTCTATAGCACGTAATTTAATTAAACTAATTTAATAAAGGGATATTTGGGAACAACTTGAGCAGACAATCAAATTAAGCCACGAAACTAGTTCTGTTGAGTTCATATCGACATTTAGAGCCAGGATAAGTATATAGTTTTTTATTTTTAGAGAGCAGGTAATTTGGTGTCCAAAATGGCATTGCGGTGCATATAAAAATAGCCTACCGGAAAACCAGTCTCAGAATGCGACAAAACTAGTGCCGTTGGGTTCGTATTGAAGAATTATTATAGGATTTCAAAGTTTCAAGTTGATCGGATTTATTTAGTGATCGTGGAAAATTTAAACACGTGTTTATTTCTAGTTTTATAAAAGAAATTTTTTCAAACGATGTCAGAATTCGACGAAACTTGACGCATTGGGTCCAAAATATTTTTCTATGCTAGGATTAGTATTTTTATCAGAAAACAGAAGTCGATTGGGGTTAATTTCATGTGTTACTTCAAGGTGAAGTTCCATTGATAATAAAATAATAATAATTCCAATCCAATATATATATATATATATATATATATATATATATATATATATATATATATGTATATCCTCAAGGTAACCAGTCAAAACCCTCAATTATCTACGTTTGTGGTCAACCAAATACCATATGCCTCCACTATGTTTGAACGAACCACAACATCCGATCCTTCGTCCCTAATTTTCTTTTAATCGATTCAGTAACTTTAATAACTTTCAACTGCGAAACCGTTCATCTAGGCAAGCTCCAGGACTTCAATGGTGGAGATCACGCCTGGGGTCTCGAGATGGCCAGAAGCCTAGTTCGAAGTTGCTGTAATCAGAGGCCATTTGCGGTTAATGGGCGGAGCTTTTCGACATGGGGTTGAGGGTAGTGATCGAATTGGGTGGGGCGCAGGCTTTGGTAATGCCTGATTTAGGTCCGATCAGCTCCATGGCGGTGGATGATGGATTTGGGAAGGACGAGGTAAAAGTTTGGAAGGGGTTCGATTATCTGAAAGCAGGAACGAAGGATCGGGGTTGCTGCTAGTAACCAAGGCCTGAGAACGTAATTTGTTAAACGTAATTAAGTTAAATTTTAGTAATTAAGTCACCTAATTATGGATGTTTAACTAACTAACTGGTATGGTTTGGTGTTAAAAGGTTAATTAAAACTAATGGCATTCATGAAGGTGGCATCAGTTCTGAAGGTTGGGCAGGAAGGATACGGGAAGAACAATTTTGGCCAATATTCTTAAAATGAACGTGAGTCAAAGACTGAAGAAAGGGGAGTAGTTACGAAGGCTGCACGTGCCAGGGTGGACGGATTTTATAAGACTGATTGTTTACCAGTAATACCCTAATACAATTATAATTAAAGAGCAATTAAGAGTTAATTCTTAATTTACTTAAATCATATATATATATATATATATATATATATATATATATATATATATTAAGATATGATTTGTTGCAGGTGTCTATTGGCCTGATCTTATACGAGTGGAACGATCGAGATGAACAAAGATCTGATCGGCTCATTTTATATAAAATGTAAATTAATAAATATTAATTTTAGTTTAGGGATAGTAAATTATTAATTAAATCGTTAATTTTAAATATTTATAACTTGATTATATGCCTTCAGAATTGGACAAATAAGGTATCATTGGACCCACCCCAACGAGCACTACACTATGGAACAGAACTAGATGGAATTAGAATCAACTGGATTTTTAATCAAATTAAACACTCGTTTAATTTAATTAAACACAACCGTCTGAACAATGGAGGCAAGGTGAGTTAAACTCACTTAGTTTTACCCATTTATATTTTATATATATTGGGTTTTGATTTTATGTGTTCTGCTCGCCAATGGTTGACTATTTTCTAATCATATATTTATTTGCCGATTTAACTGATGAAATTAAACCATCGTTTAATTTCAGTGAAATACCAAATCATTATTCTAACGATTGGCTCCAATAAAGGTAACTTACATTGTTGGTCATGTTTATAAAATAAACGTGTTTAATTGGTTGCATTGTTTGATTTTCTTGTGGTTGGGATTAAATGGTCGTTATCTATTATTATCAGTTAAATAAAATTGAACGATCTATTTGGAGATAACCATTTGTATACAGGGAATAACAGGTTGGAGGGATCCAACCAGATTCCTTAAATATATTATTTATTTTCATATTATCATATGAACTGTCATGTTTGGGTGATTGATTTGAGTATTGATCATTGATCATTGATTGGAAATTAAACCTATGTTTGGTTTTAACCAATGGGCAGTATTGGTTGGGTAATCGGTAATAAATGGCCTATAAGTATTTTTTTTTATTTATATTGATTTACGTCAGGTAGATCGATAGAATTGAAGTTAAAAAATTTATTTTGTAACTGGAGATAGATTTTGAAATATATTATTTTGAATAGGAGTTTATAAAAGGAAAATAAATAAATATTTTATTTATTAAAGACTTTGATTTATTATAAATTGATTTTACAAAGTAAATCTAAGATTAATCAGATTTATGAATATGGGGATAGAAATTAACCGTAACGGTTAAAATGTGGAAAATTGGTTTGTTAAGAATTTATTTAATGGAATTTATTTAAATTAATTATATTATTAATTGATTTAAAGTGAGAACGAATTGTAACGGGTTAACAAGATAACCACGCCTTGAGTTGACTAAGTCAACCATTGTAATTGGAATTGATTTTAAATTAGTTTGATTTGAATTATTCTAATAAAATAGCTTAATGAATAATGTTTAAATTTAAATAAAGATTTTAAAAGGATTTACTATTTATTTTGGTTAATAAAAAAATTAACTACTGAAATAGTTAATGATCGAAGTAAATTATTATTTTAAGTAATAATAATTTAGAGAATTGCTTTTTAATTGAAAATCACTTAGAGAGTAACCGCAATGGAAATGAGATCTAATGGAATGGTGAAAGAAGTTTATGAACAGGTTTGGTTTAAACCTGAGTTTTATAACAAAGTTATAAAAGGGATTTTTAAGCGGATATTATAGCTTAAATAAATGTCACTTAATTACTTGAATTAAGTAAAAAGAAATTTAGATAAAGGGTTTACAATAAACCAGAGTTATATAAAAGAGGTTTGAGGTGTTATATCGTTAATTCTAAATGAACGTTACTTAATAATGTGATTAAGTAAAAGTGGGGAAGTTAAATAAGGACTTCAAAGTGAGGAAGTTAAATAAGGATTTCAAAGTAGGGATAGTTGAATAGACTGGAAAGGAGATTGGTAAAAGAGAATTTGGTAAAGAGATGGAGCATCGGATTTTGTAAACAAATCTGAATTATAAATAAAATTGTTTAAAAATAGGTAAAGGGTAAAAAGTGGTGTTTTATAAGGAATTACTTAATTATTAAATTAAGGAAAATGTTATATTTGAGAAAGATATTTTCAAAGAGTAAGAAGGTCGTATGAAATCGTATTTTGAATAAAATAGTTTAATGGTATTTGAATTTGATATTAGAATGAAATATTGGGTTTTAGATTACAACTCGTATCCATCTTGAGATATGAACGTTGTTGATCAAGGTCTGAGAGGTAATTAAAATACCCCAACTTGAATGACTTCAGGATTATATGAGGATGATATTAGTTGTAATGGTAAAAGAGGATAGTAAGGATATATTATTTCATTAGAGAAATAGTAACGCAACCCATTTGAGAAAATTTGGCAAGTATGTATATAATGAGATTCCAAAGTAAAAAAGAAAATAAAAGGGGATTGCGTGGAGTTCTAAAGGTAATTTCGAGTTAAAAAGGAAATGTAAAAGATGAGTTTTGTTCTACAATAATGAGCATGGATTATCGTTTTCAAGTAATGAATAAAAGATATGTCATAACATTGTTTTATATATAATAAGTTGAATTGATTTCCCAATATTGGATAATAATGTGGCTAATGTTTTGAAAGTGAAATAGAAACTGGATATGATATAGGATTTTCATAAGTATAAAAATGAATTTGTTAAGGAATAATCTTATGTTAAATAAGAAGCGAGAAAACTATATTTATAATATCGAAATATTTAAGAGTTTGAATTTACATTTGTTTTAGTTAAAAAGGCCAAGTGATGCCGAATATGGAACCAGTGAACTCATTGTATTGTCATGATTGAAACACTGTTTATTTTGATTGTTAAATCATCGACTATCAAATTTGTCCAATACAATTGTTGGTACGGAAAGACCGGGATCGAATTTATATTCGAAAACCATTCTGACCAACAAATACGTGAAGATATCAGAAGATGATCGAGATGGGGCAGTGAAGATCGTAGATCTTCATTGCACGGAAGAACTACTAATAATCTCTGGTTTAGCGGCCAGAGATGAACTGTGGTTCTGTCGTGGTTGGAATCTACCAGTTGCAAGGACTTCTCATTTCTGACCCATGAGGTGATTCCTATATTGGATGCAGTAGGAGAGTACCTTCGGTTCATCCTGTTCCTGGATGACTTGTATGGACGGATGCCTGACAGAGTATTTCCGAAGGGATCGCATACGTTGATTTCTTCAAACATTCCATAGTTGGGTAGCTCCCAACTTGAGTATTTTATGGACATTAATTAGTGATATCTGGCGGATCTGATGATGTGGCATTCAAAGTGAATGGTGACCAGATATTTCAGAAGATAATTTAAACCTTAAGCCTCACAGCCGGGAAATGGCAAAAATCGGGCAGGCAGCATGGCTATGTGCGTCGCTCCCATTAGGGTGTATAATCACCTATCTAGAGAAATTCCTTTTGCTTCTTTAATCTATTTCGATGCTGTCCCTTTTCGGGAAACAGTGGTTTGAGCCCAACCGTTGGTGATATACATTCCATACGCTCAAGCGAAATGAGTGGTCGGTCATGTGAGGGCCGGGTTGCAAGACGTTCTTGTTGAACCCAGTGTATTCGCCTCTAGAGATATACTATCGGCAGGTGGTCCCATACCTTGTCATAGGCGGAATCCAATCTCCAATAAGCACCCGCGGTTTTGATTGTATACTATATACGTGGAGAGTGAGATGCAAGAGTTCCACTAGATTGATATTTATATGTATGTAGACACTATTATAATATCAAAAAAGATATTGTTTTTAAAAACATTTTGGGTTATCGTAAGGTAAAAACCGTCCATATTTATGTGTGGATTTGGTCTTACGATCATCTTTTTCTTTCGAAAAGATTTTTAACTTTAAAATCAAGTTGGATGATCCCCTTAATACTATGTGAATTTTTTCTCACTCTGGTTCACCAGACTGACCCGGTGTTTTGTAAATGCTCGGGTTAGCTCGAGCTGTACAGGTTCAGGTTATCGAATGCTGTGAAGAGATGAGCTTGAAGAGCCCAGTCGTATGATATTGTATACCTACTATTCCACTGTGTTTTGTATATGGGACATATTTTTATAACTGTCCAAAGATGTTGATGTAATCTGATATTGTAAGTATTTTTAAAAGCCCTCAATAAAGTTTTATTTTTGTATTATATTTTGTTCCGCTGCGATGTGAGACTCTTATTCTGCGTTGTGTTGGTTCTTCTTCTTCTTATTTTTCTATTCTTATATTTCTATCTTTCTTATCTCACCCTCTAAATTCTTTCTAATAACGTTTCGGTGTTTTCGGTGTTTGGAAGGTCGGCTTGAGGTACGGGAGATGTATTTATGTCGATTTCCGGGGCGGAAAATCCCTGGGTCATTACAATTTTCAATTTGATTTCATACTTTTCTCAAAATAATTTTTAATCTTTCAAGAATTTCAAACTTATGATTTCAAATATATTTCCGAATTTATAAGTATTCTTATTTCTATAGGTTTATTAAATATATTTTACTAAGTTTATATTTGACTATAATATTCTCTAAGTTTTCATATAAACTTTTGTTTATATATGGTTTATAAGTATTTCTTTGTAAATTCCTATATATATGTTTATAATTATATTATATATTTTTATAATTATATTATATATAGTTTTTATATCACATATATATTAAGTTTTTAATCATATGTTTAAGTAATATTTTCTTATGTTTTTATACTTGAAAAATAATGTTTTAGCAACTAGTTTTGTTTCAGAAATTTCCAGAATTTAAATATTGATTTAAATGCTTAAAATATACCTTAAAAATCATAAAAATGATAAGTATGTCGACATATAAAATGGGTATGTCGACATACAACTGTCAAAAATCTAGAATTGAAAGAAAGTGTCCTTTCACCATTTAAAACGCTCCAGAAACGATGCGACCTTTCAGACTCTATAAAAAGGGATTAAGTTCGATTTTTTGTCATCTCTTCTTCTCCACTTTCACTCTCTTTCATTATATAATTATTCGTTATCGTTTTTATGATTTCTAAACCTATAATCTACCAAATTCAATTCTGTTTTGATCAAACTTCTTCTCTCTACGCTCTCTTCTCATCTCGCTCTGGATCAAGTGATATTGAAGAGTTATAGGACTGTTTGTAATAGCTTGGGTTGAGTGAAGTAGGAATCGGTGTGTTCCTTATAGCCGAGAAATCAAGGAAGTACGAATCGGTATTTCCCTTGTTGCCGAGAAATCAAGGAAGTAGGAATCGATATTTTCCTTGTAGCCATGAAATCAAGGAAGTAGGAATCGATGGTATCCCTTGTGGCCGTGAAATCAAGGAGGTTGTACTTGACTATTAATATAGTAATAAAACTCTGCGCAATCCAGCGTTGTGCAAGATTGGATGTAGAAGCATCCGAACTAGTATAAAATCTGGTGTGTTATTTCCTTTTCTGCATTTTTATTTCTATTTATTTTGCATCTGTGTTTGAATCTGTGTCTGTGATTGTGTTTGTGGTGTTTGATTCATTATGTTATTCAGATAAGTTTTAGATTTTGTTTGAATTCTCACAAAGACTATTCACCCCCTTCTAGTGTTTGTTTTGCCTTATAGATCCATTTTGTAATCCCTAACATCATCTAAACCTGTACCTGTATAACCCTGGCTAACCCGAGCATTACAAACGTCGGATCAATCTGGTGAACCAGAGTGAGAAAACTCGATAAGTTTATAAAATTATCCAACTTTATTTTAAAGTTAAAACATTTCTTTTCGAAAGAAAAGATAATCGTAAGACCGATCCACACATAAACACAGACGGCTTTTACCTTATGATAACCCAAATCATTTTCGAAATCATATAATAGTCTGATATTATAATAATGTCTGATCATAAATAAATATCAATTTAGTGGAACACTTGCATCTGAAGCTCCATATATATAGTACACAATCAAAACCACGGGTGCTTATTAGAGATTGGATTTCCATCTATGACAATGTATGGAACCACCTTCCAATAGTATATCTCTAGAGGGGAATACACTGGGTTCAATAAGAACATCTTGCAACCTGGCTACACATAACCGACCACTCATTTTGCTTGAGTGTACCGAATGTGTATCACCAACGGTTGGGATCAACAACCATTTTACGAAAAGGGAAAACATCGAAAATAGATTAAACAATGAAATGGATTTTCTCTAGATAGGTGATTATACGCCCTAATGGGAGCGACCCACATAGCCATGTTTCCTGCCCGTTTTTTGTCATTTCCTGGTTGAAAAGGCTTGAGGTTTAACACTGCCTTTTTAAGAACATCGTAATCACTTTGAATGTCACATCGTCAGATCTACCTAATCACAAATTGACATCAACAAAAATATTTTGGGTGTTTAAGCTAAGAGAAGGTGTCTTCTCTGCCACCTATAGAAATACGTTTGTAAAAATCAATGTACATGATTTTTAAGAAATACTCTGTCAGACATTCGTCCATACAAGTCATCCATGAAAAGGATGAACCGAAGGCACTCTCCTACCACATCCCAGGAATTACCCTAAAGATCAGTAGCGAGTATCCCTTGCAAATCTGTACATTCCAACCGCGACAGAACCACAATATATCTCTTGTTATAAAATATAGCTTAAGTTAATATATAGTAGACTTTGAAAACATATGGGAGTTAGCCAGAGATATAAGTAATCCTTCCGCTTTATAAAGATCTATGGTCTTCATTGGCTCCATCTTGATCAGCATATGGTATCTTCTCTATTTCGTATTTGCTGGTCGAAATGGTTTTCGAATATAATTCGATCACGGTCTTTCTGTACCAACAATCGTATTGGTCAAAATTGATAGTCGGTTATTTAACTATCAAATAAACAACCATTCAACCATAAAAATAAAATGAATTTACTGGTTCAGTACTCAACATCACTTGGCCTTTTCAATTTAAAAACAAATTAAAACTTTTTATTCTCTTAATATCTTATACCACAATATTACTTCTTATCTTATTATAAGAATGTTCACAAAAACCTTTTTAAACACTTTAACATTAATTATCTATATATATATATATACCAAATATTTGAGTCCATTCAAATTCCATATAAAAACAACCTTATGAAATCACTTTGATTTTTCATTGTTGGGAAACAAAACAAACACTTATTTCCTTTTAAATAAACCCATTCAAACTCATCCCACTAATTTCTTTTACTTCATAAATATTGTTATATTTTTTCCAAATCTATTTTTATTTCCTTTACATTGGAAATATTATTTTATATTCTCAAATCCTTTTTAATTTCCTTTACTATGGAATTATTATTATAATCTCGAACCCTTTTTCATAGTCGGAAACATTTCCATTTCTTAATTCTCTTGTCTTAACTACTTATCGACTCATATGATTCCCCTTCTAATCCATTGAACCATTTCCACTTTGGAAATCTCGTTCAATTCCAACCGTTTCACTTAATTTCATTATTAAGTAATGTCAACATAAAATAAACATTTTAACTTCACGCCGGTTCTATAAACCTTATTTATATAACTCTGGTTTAATATAAAACCCCTTTTATATCAGTCTCTTTTTGCATAATTTAAATCTTAAGTAAACATCTATTTTAAGCTACCATATTTGTTAAAAATCTCTTTTATAACTTTGTTATAAAAATTCGAGTTCAATATAAAACTCATTCATGATCTCTTTTCAAAACTCAACCATAATCCATTCCAAAATCGGTTACTTACTTAAATGTATTCCATTTAAGAAGTAATTACTTAAATTATTATTAATTAAAATAATAATTCATTTCATCATTAACTGCCGAAGAAGTAGTTAACTTCTTTATTACTAAAATAAATAATAAATTCCGCTGTTTAAAATCTTGTCAAAATTAACAAATATTCGTTAAATAGTTTTTCATTAGATTTATTTAACGATAACTAATTTTAATTAAATAATCAATCCCAGTTAAAACGGTTGACTTAGTCAACTCAAGACACAGTTATCTCATTAACCAATTCCAATTAATTATCCGTTTAAATTAATTAGTAATATAACTAATTTAAATAATTTCATTTAATCCAACTCTTTACCAGTTAGGTTAATTTCAGCAAATAAATCTTACTAACATAAGAATTTGTTTTATAAAACAATTTAATAATTACATATAAACTTTTCAAAATAAATAAAAAATATTTACTTCCTTTTTAAATAACTTTAATTCCAATTAATAGATTAAAAATCTATTTTCAGTTATAAAATAAATTTTATAACTTCATTATCGTCGATTCACTTGACGGTAATCAATATTTATAAAAACGATTGTTTTATATGCCATATGCTGCCATTACCCACCTATACAGTCCACTAGTTAATAACAAACAAACGTTGAATTTAAATTCAACGATCAATAAACAAATCAATCATCTAATTAGGTTGGTCAACAGTTCATATAATGTGATATGAAAATAAACAATAAATTTGAGAAATCCAGTTAGATCCCTCCAACCTGTTTTGCATGCATCCAAATATGTTACCTCAATTTAATTCAATAAACAAAATATAATATTCAATAATAAATAAATAAATAACAATAATCCAAGCACCCATATTTAAAATTAATACGTTTATATTATTATAAACGTAACCAACAGGGTAAGTTACCTTGTTTGGAAAATAATCGTTAACATAACGATTTGATTTAATTTAAACTAACGTTTTAAATCAATCAATTAAATCAATGTATAAATAATTAGCATACCACAAATAATTATCATCCATAGCGCACAAAATAAAACCCGACTTATGTAAAATATAAGTGGGTAAAAACTAAGTCAGTTATACTAACTTTGGTTATGTTCATAGAACGGTTCACCTATAGTTAAATTAAACCATTCACAACACCAAAATGACCAAATTGAAATGGTAACAAAATGTTCCTAAAAATTTTAGATACACTTTTAGATGTTGCAGATTAGTATGTTGTCGATTTTTGAAACACCTATATTATGTTTTAGATTGACGAATTGAAACTCTTAGGAAGTGTTTCGGTTTGATAATCTGCAACACTCAATGAGTGTTTCAAGTGGATAATCTGCAACACTTAATGAGTATTTCAAGTTCATAATCTGCAACACTTGGTGAGAGTTTCAAATTTATAGTCGCAACACTCAATGGGTGTTTCAAGTTCATAGTCCGCAACACTCAATGAGTGTTTCAAGCTAATAATCTGCAACACTGAGTGAGTGTTTCAACATGACAACCTATAACACTTAAAAATGCTTGTTTCAAACTGATAATTTATGACACCTCTAATGTGTTGCGGGTTTGAGATATGAAAATTATTTTAATATATAAAATTGATAGTTTCAGTAACATAAATACATTCAACCATTCTTCAAATCAAAAGATTAAAAAAAAATACAAAAAGGAATTCCACAAGCAAGTTTATCATTAACAAATTAGTATATAACAAAGATAAATCATATTTTCAAAGGAACAAAAAAATACAAATACAACGCAATAAATTCAAGTTACACAAATAAAAGGTTGACAACATAATAAAATAATAAACGAAAATAACCAACTTGCTCATAAGCACTTTCTACACACCATTATTCATCATATTGTTTTTTGAAGTCCATATCTGCACAAAAGCGATTTGAAAAATATCAGAATCTAATGCTTCTAGTGGAATGATTTTTTATATCTTAATAAAACTTCATATCACTTATACGCAGGTACATAAATATTTCCCCAAATTCTTGAAAATTGTATTAGCACTCTCATTTGTGCTACTCAATATCTAATGTTGCTAGTTTTATTTTCAACTTCCTATTTTTAAACCTGTATTTTAGATGCACTCTAAAACTCACAGTACATGACCATTGGCTAGGTTTTATATGTTTAGCTTCATTTAAGTTTTTCGTTCTGCACCATAAATTTAGCACCGCCCTTCAGTTACAAATGATGGTGAATAACTTAACTTGAATATACAAAAAAAAATCAGGTAAAGATATAAACGAATAGGTAAGGAATCGCTTGTCTATATAAAATCCCTAATGATCATAGTGCTTTTTTTCCAAAACATAATATTTTCTGTAGCTTAACTCTTACTGAACCGCAAATAACACTATCAACTGAATCACTAACCTCATCTTTAATAATCTCTACCAAATAGTGACCATAATATTTTGAGAATGTGAGATCGTACCTTATTACTACTGACCCATAAGACAAGCATGACCACTCCAAGCACAACTGGCAACTGGCGCCCACTTCTTAATCAAGGCCTGCAAACCAGAAAACTGTTTAGTACTAGGATAAATAACAACATAAATTTGTTATAAATACAATAGTTATGACAAAATCAAGTACTTTTAGACTTGTCAACGGATAATTATAAATACAATGGATTAACATCAACATCCATATTCAGTATTTTTTCAGATATAGATGTCTATGCAGTAGTATTTTATGCATGCAGATCAAATCTTCCTGTTTCTTATGCCCTTCCTTAGTCATAACACACAATTTATGTCCTATTGATAAAATTAAATCTTCAAAGCCACTTTTAGTTGGATACATACTCTTGTTTATATTTCTGAGTTTAAGGCTAGTAATCTAAAAAGCATCGGAAATTTCAGCATCAGAAGTGTCATGCAGCCTGTCAATGAGATGTCTAATGTAAATGGTAAAATACACAAACATTTGTTGAACTTGTACATTTTTTGATTTGTTGAAATAATCTTATATTCAAGTTAGTTGCAGCTGCTACCTATGATCAGGTATGTATATGTTATATTTTATTTGAATCTCTCGTTTTAATTTTTCTCCGACATAGTGATCATTAGTTACTTGGATTCCATGAATTTCAATATTCATCTTTGCAATCAAGTTCCGAACAAGTCGCAATTAAGACTGCACTTGATTCATCTCCGTAGATAGAGCTCGCAGCTGCTGATCCTCAGCAGCTACTGTGTTCCAGAAGGATTTATTTTATAAGGGGAGCCTGGTATATTCTTGATTCCAACTAATGTCGACTCTTGACTTATATTGCATTACCAAATGCTAAGCTTCTATGCTCTTATCAAATAATTCTATATTCTTAAGATTTAAAGTTTTCTTGTTTGAGAGGCAAACACAATGTTATTTTTGTCATCTGTTACTCTGACAAACAAAAAACATAGTTATACAGTGTATAGTTTTGCTTACTTTACACAAGTGACTAGTTCATGGAGGAAGATGGAAGCTATTAGTATAGCAAGATCTAACCCAGGACATGGTTTTTGACTGCATCCAATTGGAGTAAAGCTACTTGAAGCCATTTCATCCTTATCCTGTCAATTTCAGAATATATACATTGAGGTAAGGATTGACTATTATCATCTTCTCTAGGAAAAATAATTACAACTCTCCTGCATCACAAGAAATCAGTCCATGCCTTGGCATTGCATCAAACAGAGTAAAATAGTGCTTTATCATTTAGCCGCTTTAATGTTCTTTCCTGCTAACACCACCTTTTAAAACTTTTTCTTTTGACAATTTCATTTATGCAGGAGGACTTTTTCTTCAACATCAGCTAACACTATAAAGAAATTTAATCTTCTGAATATATATAGTGAATGTAGCACACGTCATCACATTCTCCATACATTTAAACAGTCCCCCAATAGGCCGTACTAGATCTTCTATAAATGGAAACAAAAGTCATGGACATTTCCAACTTATTTCTTAACATTGGCATATTTAATTTCCAATCTCAGAAGTCCTCAATAGCTCCTCTCTCATCTCCATAATTGACCTTCTTTCTTCAAATCTAAACAATGTTAGCGAGAAACGCTATCTACGAAGACAAGGGCGCTTCTTTGAAATTTATAAATATATGTATATTCTGCGGCAACAACTCTGGAAAGAAAGCTAGCTACCAGGAAGCTGCTATCGAGCTTGGCAATGAATTGGTACCAACAACACAACATCAAAAGCTCATTTTTTTTTATTGCTTTTACATGCTGTTTCCTTGTTTCTAGAGATACTCAAATGATTTTTATTGCAAAAAAGTTTTGATTTTTTATGTTTGATCATCTCGCCCTAAAATTTGTTTGATTTTCACCGAAGTGTATTGTTTGAGATTCTCATGTAAAGGATTTAAATATCCAACATCCAAAATTATAACATGGAAATTAATGAAAGTTATTTTTTGGATATGCAGGTGCGTAAAATGGTAAATTTGGTATATGGGGTTGCAGCATAGGGTTAATGGGACTTGTTTCTCAAGTTGTTCATAATGGGGGCTGCCATGTTATAGGGTATATTCTGAGTTAACATATTTCCCATGCGAAAAATTGATTGAAGTTTACAAGGATTTTTAGTTTATTAGCATTTATATATGTGTACTTTTCAGGCATTTAGAATACTGTGGAACCATGCATTTTATTCTGAAGTTATTGGTTATAGTATCTTAAGTACGTTGCTTTATATATGCTCTATTCACCATTCATTTGAATGCATTATGACAAAAGGTACATAACTGAATGTTTAGTTAATTGGGTAATATTGAAGAATATGTTTTCCCAGCAATGTGATCATTGTTTTGCAGGCATAGTAGGTACATGGTCTATACAATACTAATTGGACATTTTTTACTGATTTTTTACACTCCAAAGTCAATCATTTTTTACTTATTTTTCTACATCTGCGAATTAATCACTAAATGGTTGTATATTGATTTTAAAATAATATTAGGGCATATGATGTTGCATTGCTATTACTAATTATTATTGTTCATTGTTCACAGAGGATTGATTAAGTGTTTGACCAATTTCCTTTTTTATATTTGTTTTGCAGAGTCATGCCCAAATCTTTAATGCCAAAAGAGGTTAGTTCATACCCAAAAGCTATGTCTTTAGAATACTTAACTTGTGTATTAGTAATAATGTTGGACTTAATCATAATAAGATGCCATTGTCTGACTAGATACTTTTATGTAAGTCCATATGTTGTACCACGTATTCCTGCATATGACTTCTATAACTAAGTCCATATGTTGTACTAATGGGGGACAATTTCATTTATGCAGGAAGACTTTTCGGCCTTCATCACGGGTATATAATATATTTAATCAGTTAAGACATCTGAAACTGTTCCCTACTTTGTTTGAAGGTTCCAAATTTTCACTCCATGCTTTTAACAGATATTTTTTTTCTAAAGCTATTTGAAATTAAACTGCAAGCCTTGTGGGTAATTGTAGCAAATTTTACTGTAACAACTCGGGATTTCTGAACCAATTAAAATTTTTATTTTAGCTATTCTAATTAATATGGAAACATAAATTGGTTATTTTTGCTAAATAAAATTCGAGAATAATTTTAAAAGTAGTTTTTTTTATTTGACTTAAAACCAACCCAGTAAAATTATTCAAATGATTTATAAGTTTTGTTTTTGAAAATTTTATTAAAAATTTGATTTTCAAAATCATTGCCTCGCCCTTAGAAAAAAATGAAATTTTGCTACGAAGCTTAGAATTCAATGAGACAAATTTTGTTGGATTCATAATGATAAATCTTTGTTGAGTTCCAAAATCAGCGTTGAACTGAGTCAGTATGTGGCTGTGCGCGATAAAACAGTTCAGGGTAAAATATGATCAATTTACAAAGGAATATTATGGAGACAATCTCAGAATTCAATTTCGTTTTTTTTCTGGATTCATATTGTCAAATAATGGTTAAATCCATAAGTGCATAATTTTTTAAGTTAGTACTTGGGCATACAAGAAGAAAAGATACCCTAAAATCACATTTTTGAAGCTAATTTGAGCAATTTTACAAACGAACATTATTAAGACAACCTTGGAATTCGACGAAACTATTTTATTGGATCCATAATGTCAAATAATGGTAAGATTCCAAGTTTCATGATTTTTAGAGTTACTACGTGGTCGGACTTGATTTTTAAAGTGAAAAACTGACAATATTTTGACTTTAAAAATTCGCTGTTTGTGCACACAGACTCAAAATTTGACGAAACAAGTTTCGTTGGATCCGTAATGTTAGTGAGTAGCTGCCTGTCAATTTTCATTGAAAATGGGATCCGTAGGTGACCACACGGATTTTTAAACGATGAAAATGAGTGATATTTGAGTATAAAAAAAAAAGAAAAAATCAATAAAAAAATAAATTAGCTCCACTATAAAATGTCCTAAACTCCCCTAAACCTAAACCAAACATCATTTATATGGCATTCCCCTTTTCTATTTCAAAATCCTAAATCTTGAGCTTTTAAAATAAAAATCAAATCCAATACTCCACTAAAAATCATGAGATAAGTATATATGTGATCCTTATAGCTTGCTCTTCGATTTGGTATGAGTATGGAAGAGGTTCAAGAAAATTTCGTACGCTGCATTTTTCTAGCGTATGGTTTATGCGGGCTAAGGTTGATGAATTCGTGAAATAGAAGCAACAATATACGTTTTAGTTATTGTATTTGAGCTTAGCGTAGAAAATAGCATCGATTGTGTAAGTTTGGATGGATTTGTGACAAAAAGTGTCGAAAGGAAGAAGGGGCTGCGCACGTTTTGACAGTGGACGGGATTTTTGGGGAAGCTTGAGTTTGAGATTCATGGTGTTGACATTTTTGAGGAGAAGAAGAGAAGAACAATGGTGTTTACGGTTTGTGTTTTTATGGAGAAACGAAGGAGAAAGTGGTGGGGGAAGCTTGCATAAAGATGGACGTGGAGGGGCTGCGTTTTTGGACTGAGTAGGCGAGTTTTGGAGAGGGAGGAGGATTAGAGGAAGTGATTAGAGAAGAAATAAGGTAATTAATTATTTTATGTTAATGTTAATGACATATATATGCACACGAATCTTGTAAAAAGTATAACTTTTTCGTACAAACTCGGAATTCAGCGTAATAGGATCCGTTGGAACCGTATCGATGAGAGTTTCGCAATGAAATTGATTTGGAGTCATTTGGATGTCGTATGCAGACTGTGTGTAACGACCCAGAAAATCTGAACTAATTTAAATTTTTTAAATTGGCTAAAATAATGGATTTTAAATATTTAAAATAAATATTTTAAATAATAGCAATGAAAACTGAGTTTGAATCGACAATTGAAAACGAATATAATTAATTCTAATTATAAACAAGGCCTGAAATGGAGCTGCAGTTTCAAAATTGAATTCAAACTTTGTCGGACTGTACCGGGTGCAAAACAAAACGGATTTGAGTGAAACCAAAAATATTTAAATCTGTTAGTGAATACCTTTTTAACGAATCTGAAAAATCGAATTTTCATAACGGAAAGCAAAAGTCATGGCCAAATGAATTTTCAGAAAGGTCGCTATGGAAGTTATATAGCCCGTGAAATTGGCCATTTTGCATACGACCTCGGAATTCGACGAAACCACTTTTGTTGGATCCGGGATGTGAAGTTGTTGCTAGGTTTCAAATTTCATAATTTTTGAAGCTAGTATGTGAGCGTGGCAAGGGAAAACGTGTTTTGATCAATTACGGTTAAATTAGATCGACCAGAAATGGGCCTTTTTACAAACGGTCTCAGAATTCGACGAAACTAGTTTTGTTGGGACCGTATCGTCAAAACATAGCTAGATTTATTTTTCTGGAATTTTTCGAATCAGTTTGTGGCCCTAGCAAATTGAAATGTACGTTCAAATTTAATATTGAATGTTATATATTTTAATTTGAGGGAAAACTGGCTGAAACAGTCGAATGGGCCTACGAAACATATCCCATTGTGTTCGGAATGGGGGTAAAACACTAGGGACGACAGTCGTTGGGTTTAGATTGGTGGTCGTGTCAGAAAACCCCTTTAAAACTCTCCCGACCAATCATTTTTTTTTTAAAAGGAAAATTCCTTTTTTCCTCCCTCCCGATTAACGGCGGAAGTCGCTCTTTTCTTTCCGACCAAATCGCCACCGCTACAGGCACTTCCAGCCTTCGCCGCCGCCACCACTCGAAGCGCCGCTCCCTCCTCTTCCAATCCGACCCCACCACGACCCCGACCGACGCCCCCATCGCCGGAATCGGCCATCCAAAGTTTCGATCTTCCTGACGCCGCCGCCGACAGATCCAACCACCGTACCCCCTCAAACCACCATCGACCGACAGCCCTCACCTCCCTCTATGACGCTGCAGCCACCGATCATCCCAGTTCTTCCCGGATTTCGCGAATTTCTCCGACCTAGTTTTGAACATCGTATAAAGGTGGTTCCTTTATATTGTTTAAACACTTTAAAGAGTTCCAACTTTTGAAAAATCATATCTTTTTCGTTCGTTAACGAAATTCGATGAAACAGGAGACATCGGGACCGTGGCGACGTCCTCTACATTCTAGAAGAGACCGCGGATTTTTCTGAGCTCGTTTCAATTTTTAGCAAAGCAACGAACCAAGGTGAGATTTCTAAATTATAAACGATATGGAAAACGATGATGTATAAATTATATAGTCGATGTATGAGTTATATAAGCGTTGTACACCTCATGTATAAGCGTTGTATAAGTTGTACGTTCGATGTATAAGTTATATATGCGTTGTAAAAATTATATGTGTTGAAATAGAAGTGAATTGCTATATATATATATATATATATATATACACACGCCCGTCGTCCACAAACCATGGACGATATTTATTGGTTGTGATTGGTGTGAAAATTGATTGATAGCGAATGGTTGATTGTGATTGTTTGGGTTGATATTGGTTGATTGTGGTTGAAAAATACCCATTTGTGGTTGAGAAATATTTGGTTGAAACCACATAGGATTAGTTTGTGGAAATGAAATAAATATATACATGCCGCCTGCGTGTGAACTAGATGCATGATCCCCATTGTGAAAAACCGCGAGGTTTTAAGGTAGAGTGAGGAGCCGTACTAGGGACGGTCCCGGTTGTAACTACCCTGCCGTTATGCTGCCGAAATTTTGAATAATATTCATGTGTTTGAATTATTTTCATTTGCTGAAACTATATTCATTCGTTGAATTGAAACTCATGTGTTGAATGGTGTTCGTGTTTTAAATATAAAAATCACATTTTTATCTATATATATAAACTATAGAAAACCTTCATGTGTTGAATCGATATTCATTCGTTGAATTGAAATTCATGTGTTGAATGGTGTTCGTGTTTTAAATATAAAAATCACATTTTTATCTATATATATAAACTATAGAAAACCTTCATGTGTTGAATCGAAATTCATTCGTTGATTTGAAATTCAGGAATTGAATGGTATTCATATTTTGAAATAAATTGTTTTATAATAAAAATCACATTTTTATCATTTATATGAAATGTATAAAATAATCCCGTTTTGAAAGAAATTGTTTTATAATAAAAATCCTATTTTTATTACCTATATAAACTATATAAAATAATAGTTTTTTGAAATAAATTGTTTTACAATAAAAATCACATTTTTATTGTATACATGAATTGCTAAATATAGTGAAGTGTTGAAATAGAAGACAGTTAGATAAAAATATCATTTTTATCAAATGTATGAAAAGAATATAGTTTTGAAATCGAAGAATCGATATATATTTAAATAGAATTGAAATATATCGAATAACGACGCTGCAGTTCGTATTTTGAAACCGTGATTTCAAACAATTAGTACGGGAGATCCGACCATCGGATTTTCCTGAAATCACAACCGTTGGGTTCGCTTTGGAAATTTTTTTCCAACGGCACCAACTTTGTAAAAATCCAAGGGTTGGATTGACTTGAATGTTTAATTCAAATCTGAAGAAAAACAGCACCAAAATCGATTATATATATATATATATAAATATAATTATATTTAATCGAATAACGACGCTGCAGTTCGTATTTCGAAATCGAAACTTCAAACGATTGTACCGGGAGATCCGACCGTCAGAATTTCCCGAAACTGGAACCGTTGGATTTGTTTTGAAAAGATCTTTCTAATGATGTAAATTTTGTGAAGATCCAACAGTTAGATTTTCAGATATGTGTAAATAAAATCTGAAGAAAAACAGCGCCACGGTCGCGTTATGGCCCGAAGCGTCGTTTTGAATAAATTGGCTATTTTAAAATAAATAAAAATGGCGATAAATCGTTATAAAATATTATAAACGATATGGATGTGATTTAGAAATTAACTGAAGGTTGGCTAAGTAGAATGGTTTCATGGGTGTTGATCTGATGTTGGTTTCGGCCTTCGGGGTTAATATTTGGGAAATCGTTCTCTTATTGATTGACGGTTAGTGACTAATGAATTGAAATGATGCGTGTATATGTTAGTGTTGCACTTGTTTATTATATACGCGAGTTGCTCAGAAAGACCGGGTTTATCCCATTCTGAATAACTGAATAGACGATAAGAAATCGAAGATGAAGACGATGGTCGAAGACCGGAGATCTTCACCTCATTTGGATGGTAACCGAGGTCCTGATTGGGAGGCATCCCGAAATGTGGATAATGAGTGGTGATCGTCCAGATGTACGTGGTGATCGATGGGTTTGCGAGGTATTTAGTGCCTCCGGTTTCGTTTAGACCCAGAACGGACTTGTAAATGGACTGTGTGTCTGACATTGGATTTTATTCTATGTTGATTGATCTCTATTAAATATACATCTGTTTGGCGTCAGAGAATTTATTCTTTTGCTTAACGCCCTTCTCTGAAATGCACGAGCTCAGAGGTTGTATATCGATGGACATCAGTCGCACGGCATGAATTGCTAGCGTGGCATGCCTAAGTGGCAAATGAACAGGGCTTCTGTTGAAAAGCAAAGTCTTGTGGTGATGATCAAAGCACCACTGTGTGGCGTAGCTTTGTGTATAACGTGGAATCGCGAGCCTCACACCCCGGTATGAACCAGAAACGGGAGAAAGGACCTCAGGGAGGGCCTGCGTTTCTTCCTAGCTAGAAGTGGCGTCAGTGGTTTTACACGCCCTGACGAGTTTGACTTATGTGGTTGTTGTTGTTGCGAGGCGCCTCAGTTAGATCGAACGATCCGGGTCCGATGGAGTCATTCGTTGGCTCACTTACGCCCCAAAGGGCGGGGAAACGCATGGTTCAGGCATTTTAATCCACATCGGTGGACCGGCCCTGACGATCCAAAGGCTTGACAGAGTACTTGCCTGAGGCTCGGGCTAGGCAGTCTCGAATTCGGTAAGGACTATCTTTTGCCTTGGTTCATGACGGAAATCCAACTTCCAAATACGTGACTGTGCGGATTTGATTGTATACCTATATATGGCGACATAGTGGTATGGGGCATTAATGCCGTCTATGATTGATAGTTATGATTTGAAATTGTTTTCAAAACATATAAACACTAGCACTAATATCAAATGCCATTGTTTTATTCGTATCAAGCATATCTTGGCCGTTATAAGGTAAAAACTCTATCCTCCGATTTGCGTTGCATTGTGTGATGGGAACTGAGTCTTATAATGGCTTCATTTTTTATAAAATACATTGCATTGTTTAAAAGAAAGATTTGTTTTAAAGCACTGGCAATCCGATGGAGTAAACCCGTTCCACGAAAGTGGCGAGGTCCTGTGATTAGCCATATATTAAATGTGTTGAATAGATTTCTCATACCAGTCCCATGACTGACTCGTAGTTTGTTTCACTTTCAAACTCGGGTGCCCCTTTTTCTACATGGGCAGCCTTGTATTCAGGTTTAGCAGGCTTTATCCGGATAGCTGGAGCTGAAGATGGATTCTATTATTTATCTCTTTTTATGCTGTTCAGCTCCTATTGTACATTATGTTTGTTTTCCGCTGTAAACATTTATGTATAGATGAACTGTATTTGTACTAAGTATGATCCTGTATACTGTGTAACTCTGATGATTTCTTTTATCCAGTATATTTTATTGTTCATTTTCTGGTGTATTTATTTATTCTATACTGCTATTATCTGTTTCTGTGTTATATTCCACGGATTACCCTTGCCACCGTCAGTATGGGGTATGGGGTCGTCTCATTTGGTATTAGAGCTTTGGTTAAGCTTAGTTCTTGAATATAACATATTAACGAACTCTTCAGAAATAGAACCAGTAGTGTTCTAGGACGGGTAACTCTATACAGATAGGATCAGTAATATCCTAGTATGAGTAAAGCAGAATGAAATTACACCTCGATAGACACATTTACATTTGAAGTATTTGTTTCTATGTTTTAAAATATCTTTTCTGTAACCTGACACTTGATCTGCTATTTGCAGAAGTACTAGAAAATGAGTGTCAGAAACAGAAGGAATGCAAAACCGGATATTGAGGCCCTATTAGTCAAATATTGAAATATGGGTGGAATACCGTTCTCTGGTGAAGAATCTATTATGAAGACACAGGCTTGGATTCGCTCTGCCGAGAAAATCTTTGATGGTTTAAAATTGAGGGATGACCAGAAAAGATTACTGGCCTCCTGGGCACTCAAAGATGAAGCTTTGCTCTGGTGGGATTCAGTTATTGAGAATAATCCAGAAGGTGATATCACCTGGGACAGATTCAAAGTGATTTTCCTAGAAAGATCTACTCCTCCAGAAGCGACTGAGCGATTATGCGACGAATTTTCTTATCTGATACAAGGCGATATGACCATCCGGGAATATCATAAGAAATTCAATGAACTTTCTCACTTTGCTCCTCATCTGATTAAAGACCCAAAGAGGAAGAATCTAAGATTTATTCATGGCCTACAAAGAAAATATCAGAACAGTTTAATGAGGAATGTGAAGCTTCCTTTTTCAGAAATGATTTATATGGCTTATCAGTATGAAGATCTTCATAAGAAAGGCATGTTGCGCGACGATGAGGAAGTCAGCTCGAGTGATAAAATTGAGTCTGAAACTGATCGTCCTGAGGCCAGTACGATGTCTGAGATCAGTAATAAGCCCAGTGCCAAGAGGAAAAGGGCTAAATCTAAGAGGGAACCAGTAACAGCTGCCACATGCTCTAACTGCAATAAACAGGGCCATTTGTCCAGAAAATGTAAATCTTTAAAGAAACAGAAGAAGAATGAATCCGCATCTACTAAGAAAAGGAACCCACATGGTGAAAGGACATGCTATGAGTGTCATCAAGTAGGTCATATTGCACGGGAGTGCCAACTCTCAAAGGAACCTGAAGCAGTACGTATAAATGAAATAGTAGAAACTTCTGGGCCCTCAGATGTTCTGGAAAGGCCAGATGTTTTAGAAGGCACGGTAACTGTCAAAGACATCCCAGTTAAAGTACTGTTTGACACAGGCGCTTCACGAAGCTTCATTGCCAAGAATGCAGCTAAGAAACTAGATTTGAATTTGAAGAAGCTCAAAGAACCAATGACTGTCCAGAATCCGGTTGGGGGTTCCATTGATCTCAGTTGGGTTTGTGGAGTGCCGGTTTCTTTCTCTCGTTATCGGTTCCCTACCATCGCGGCCGTCCTGAATTTTACAGAGTTTGATCTTATCTTGGGGTTAGACTGGTTGACCAAATATGAAGCTGAAGTTAAATGCGCCGACAGAGTCTTAAAGGCGAAGATTAAATCAGGTGATTATATAACCATTCCCTGTGAAGGTCAGAATGTTAATAGAAAAGACTTCTGGGCAGCTTTGAATGTTTCTCCATCTCAAATAGAAAATATCCCTGAAGTCGCAGAGAATATTCCTGACCTCATCAAAGACATCCCTGTTGTCAAGAACTATGTGGATGTGTTCGAAGAAGTGGTTCATTTGCCTCCACAGAGAGAAATAGATTTTAAGATTGCTTTGATTCCGAATGCAAGGCCGGTAGTTCACGCTATTCGAAGAATGTCCTTGAAAGAGAAAGAAGAACTTGACAATCAAACACGACAGCTAGTATGGAAGGGTCTAATCAGGCCCAGTTTCTCTGATTGGGGAGCAGCAGTGGTGTTTGTCCCAAAATCTGACATTACTCTATGGCTATGTGTGGATTATCGTGATTTGAACAAGCAGACAATAAAGAACAAATATCCATTGCCACGAATCGATGATTTGTTGGATCGATTAAATGGCGCACAAGTATTTTCACGAATGGACCTAGCTACAGGTTTCCATCAACTTCGAATTGCCGAAAAGTGTGTTCCAATGACAGCATTCAGAGGTCCTGACTTATTCTACGAGTGGTTAGTAATGCCGTTCGGCTTGTGTAACGCTCCAGCATACTTCGTCGATTTGATGAATAGAGTGTTCAGGGGAGTTTTGAATAAATTTGTTCTGGTTTTCATTAACGATATTCTAATCTTCTCTAAATCAAAGGCCGAACATGAAAAGCATCTGGAACAGGTCCTAGAAATTCTCAGAAAGAATGTGTTGAAAGCAAAGTTTTCCAAATGTATATTCTGGCAAGAAGAAGTCAAATTTCTGGGCCACGTTGTATCGAAAGAAGGAATTGCTGTGGATCCAAGTAAAATCACAGCTATTCAGAATTGGAAACAGCCCAGTACCCCTACAGAAGTCTGCAGTTTTCTCGGATTGGCTAGCTATTACCGGAAGTCCGTTAAAAACTTTTCGAAGTTATCGGGTCATTTAACGAAGCTTACAAAGAAACACTCTAAATTCAAATGGACTCCAGAAAGTGAAGAGGCTTTTGAAGAGCTAAAGTTAAGACTAACGACTGCTCCGGTGTTAACCATCATCGATGGCAATCAGGATTTGAAAGTCTGGACTGATGCTTCTAGAGAAGGCCTTGGCGCAGTGTTAATGCAAAGGGGTCAAGTGATTGCTTATGCTAGCCGTCAGCTGACGCCGCATTAGAAAAACTACGTAACCCATGATCTTGAGTTATTGGATATTGTGTTCGCTTTGAAAATCTGGAGACATTATCTTCTGGGTGAGAGATTTGAACTATTTACAGATCACCAGTCGTTAAAGTATCTGTTCACCCAGAAGGACTTGAATCTGAGGCAGCAACGTTGGATGGAGTTTCTTGCAGCATATGACTTTGAGATTATATACACTCCAGGGAAAGCCGATGTCGTGGCCGATGCGTTAAGCCGAAAGAATGTAATGATCGCCAACTTTATTAGCACGACTTCCTTGATTGACAAAATATCTATTCTTCAGAAGGAGGATAACTTTATTAAGGATATGATCAAAAAGATTCAGAAAGGTGAACCCTCGTGTTTTCAAATAGATAACGACGAGACCCTGAGGTTGAAAGGAAGGATTTGTGTTCCTGATATCCCAGAGTTAAAAAGGGAAGTGTTAGACGAGTGTCACAAGTCCAAGCTGAGTATCCATCCTGGTGTAGCCAAAATGTATAACGATCTCAAGCGAACATTCTGGTGGAAGGCTATGAAAAGGGACGTTTCAATATACGTTAGCCGATGCCCTACTTGCCAACTAGTCAAGAGCGACCAACAGAAGCTGGCTGGATTGTTACAACCGCTAGACGTTCCTGGTTGGAAGTGGGAACATATTTCTATGGATTTTATTGATGGTCTGCCCAGAACCAGAAAAGGGAATGACAATATTTTGGTGATCATAGATCGCTTCACGAAGACCGCCCATTTCATACCTGTCAGATCAAACAGAACTGCTCAGAGTCTGGCGCAGATATACTTCAAGGAAATAGTTAGACTACATGGAGTGCCGCTCAGTATAGTCAGTGATAGAGACACAATATTCACTAGCAAATTCTGGGAGGCGTTTCAAGTCGAGCTGGGAACGAAGTTGAACTTGAGCACCTCTTATCATCCTCAGACAGACGGTCAAACTGAGAGGGTGAATCGTATTTTAGAAGATCTATTGCGGGCTTGTGTTCTGGATTTCGGCGGATCATGGGAAGACCATCTACATTTGGCTGAATTCTCATATAACAACAGCTACCAGGCGAGCCTGACAATGTCTCCATTCGAAACGTTGTATGGTAGACCGTGCCGATCTCCTGCTTGTTGGGTCAAACCCGGTAATAGACTTGTGTTGGGGCCTGATATGATTCGAGAAGCTGCCGACAAAGTCGACTTTATTAAAAAACGATTACTAGCCGCTCAAAGCCGACAAAAGAGCTATGCCGATAGGAGAAGAAGAGATATATCATTTGCTGTTGGCGACTACGTATATTTGAAAGTATCGCCGATGAGAGGAGTTATCCGGTTCGGTAAAATTGGAAAGTTGGCGCCCAAATTCATTGGTCCATTTCCTATTCTGGAACGGATCGGAACTCTCACTTATATGGTCAAATTGTCTGACTGGTTGCCTGGAGTTCATGATGTATTTCATATATCTCAACTTCGAAAGCACGTTCATGATCCAGACTTGATCGTGGAAGAAGCAGCTCAACAGGATATTGAAATTACTCCAGAACTAGCTGTGAGAAGAGAGCCGCTAAAGATTATCGGCAAAGAAACCAAAGAGTTGAGGAACAAGAAGGTTCGCTTAGTCAAAGTGAAATGGAGTGGAGATCCGCGAGATTGTACTTGGGAAACCGAGGAGAGCATTCAGAAAGATTATCCTAGATGCCGAGTGGATATCTCTGTTTGACTCCGGTGCAAGGTACATTTACCATACTTTGCATTACCAATTAGTTCTCTACTCTGTTGTTATTTTCTTTCCATGGATGTGCACTTTTAATTCTATAGTCTGAATGATTTTTAAAGAATATAGAAATTGATTAGTATATTTTTGAAAAGTTAAAAATGATTTGATTGTTGTTTGTGTTGTGTGGTAGTAAATTAGATTAATTAGATTATTGAAACGATAGTTAATTTAATTAATAAGAGGTTGAATGGTAGAATTTATTCGATTATATCACACAATGAACTGTTTAGAAAATAAATAGAAATATATATATGTGTATTATATATGTTTTAACAGGTAAATAGATAGTTGTTGTGTAAAGATTTTATTTGCGTGCTCGACAAATAGGTAAACCTTAATGAGTTGGATGCGAAATATTATTATATCAACTCCTGTGAATGCCATTGGATGCGGAGTGCTGGTTATTCTGTGTGTAAAAATAAATGTCGCCATAGGATAGTAACAATTAATTTTGAACTACATTGCATGGCATACTTCAGAAGATAGACATACTTCATCATATACCACATAAGCATTTGGAGCTTATGTGACGAGGTGGAAGATTTACCATACGAGCGAGAGGCTTGTATGGCGATGACTATATTTTACAGATTGAACTGATGACTGATATGGACTATTTAAATTGTAACGATTAAATTGCCAGATTAATAAAAACCCCACACGGGTCTGGAGTTGACAATAATCAAGTCTCTCTAGTTATTAGATACGGTACATGGACTATTTATTTCCCACACGGGACGAGGTGACGAGGATTTATCCTCTGGAGCATTTAAAATACACACTCCCTCAGGCTTTGACAAGGTGACGAGAATTTATTCTCTGGAGTTATTATCAATACACGCTCCCCTGTAAACACCAGAATATATCACTATAAATATGTGTATGCTTATTAGGATTTATTGGGTACCTAATACGGCCCAATAAAATTCCAAACCTCTCCCCGTACAAAGGAGGTTATGGCGAAATTTTTCGAAAATTTCGGGTGTTAGCCAAATTTTTGAAGAATTTGAAAATTCTCAGAAACTGAAAAGTTGGTGAATGGAAGCCAGATCGGACGTAGAGTTGATTAATCAAACCACTTTCGACTTTGTTCCTTTTCGGGGACGAAAAGTTTTAAGTGGGGGAGATTGTAACGACCTAGAAAATCTGAACCAATTTAAAATTTTTAAATTGGCTAAAATAATGGATTTTAAATATTTAAAATAAATATTTTAAATAATAGCAATGAAAACTGAGTTTGAATCGACAATTGAAAACGAATATAATTAATTCTAATTATAAACAAGGCCTGAAATGGAGCTGTAGTTTCAAAAATTGAATTCAAACTTTGTCGGAGTGTACCGGGTGCAAAACAAAACGGATTTGAATGAAACCAAAAATATTTAAGTCTGTTAGTGAATACCTTTCTAACGAATCTGAAAAATCGAATTTTCATAACGGAAAGCAAAAGTTATGGCCAAATGAATTTTCGGAAAGGTCGCTATGGAAGTTATATAGCCCGTGAAATTGGCCATTTTGCATACGACCTCGGAATTCGACGAAACAACTTTTGTTGGATCCGGGATGTGAAGTTATTGCTAGGTTTCAAATTTCATAATTTTTGAAGCAAGTATGTGAGCGTGGAAAGGGAAAACGTGTTTTGATTAATTACAGTTAAATTGGATCGACTAGAAATGGGCCTTTTTGCAAACGGTCTCAGAATTCGACGAAACTAGTTTTGTTGGGACCGTATCGTCAAAACATAACTAGATTTATTTTTCTGGAATTTTTCGAATCTGTTTGTGGCCCTGGCAAATTGAAATGTACGTTCAAATTTAATATTGAATGTTTTATATTTTAATTTGAGGGAAAACTGGCTGAAACAGTCGAATGGGCCTACGAAACATATCATATTGTGTTCGGAATGGGGGAAAAACGCTAGGGATGACAGTCGTTGGGTTTAGATTGGTGGTCGTGTCAGAAAACCCCTTTAAAACTCCCCCGACCAATCATATTTTTTTTAAAAAAAAAGGAAAATTCCTTTTTTCCTCCCTCCCGATTAACGACGGAAGTCGCTCTTTTCTTTCTGACCAAATCGCCGCCAATACAGGCACTTCCAGCCTTCGTCGCCGCCACCACTCGAAGCGCCGCTCCCTCCTCTTCCAATCTGACCCCACCACGACCCCGACCGACGCCCCCATCGCCGGAATCGGCCCTCCAAAGTTCCGATCTTCCTGACGCCGCCGACGATAGATCCGACCACCGTACCCCCTCAAACCACCATCGACCGACAGCCCTCACCTCCCTCTACGACGTTGCAGCCACCGATCATCCCAGTTCTTCCCGGATTTCGCGAATTTCTCCGACCTAGTTTTGAACAGCGTATAAAGGTGGTTCCTTTATATTGTTTAAACACTTTAAAGTGTTCCAACCTTTGAAAAATCATATCTTTTTCGTTCGTTAACGAAATTCGATGAAACAGGAGACACTGGGACCGTGGCGACGTCCTCTACATTCTAGAAGAGACCGCGGATTTTTCTGAGCTCGTATCAATTATTAGCAAAGCAACGAACCAAGGTGAGATTTCTAAATTATAAACGATATGGAAAACGATGATGTATAAATTATATAGTCGATGTATGAGTTATATAAGTGTTGTACACCTCATGTATAAGCGTTGTATAAGTTGTACGTTCGATGTATAAGTTATATATGCGTTTTAAGAATTATATATGTGTTGAAATAGAAGTGAATTGCTATATATAAATATATATATATACGCCCCTCGTCCACAAACCATGGACGATATTTATTGGTTGTGATTGGTGTGAAAATTGATTGATAGCGAATGGTTGATTGTGATTGTTTGTGGTTGATATTGGTTGATTGTGGTTGAAAAATACCCATTTGTGGTTGAGAAATATTTGGTTGAAACCACATAGGATTAGTTTGTGGAAATGAAATAAATATATACATGCCGCCTGTATGCGAACTAGATGCATGATCCCCATTGTCAAAAACCGCGAGGTTTTAAGGTAGAGCGAGGAGCGGTACTAGGGACAGTCCCGGTTGTAACTACCCTGCCGTTATGCTGCCGAAATTTTGAATAATATTCATGTGTTTGAATTATTTTCATTTGCTGAAACTATATTCATTCGTTGAATTGAAATTCATGTGTTTAATGGTGTTCGTGTTTTAAATATAAAAATCACATTTTTATCTATATATATAAACTATAGAAAACCTTCATGTGTTGAATCGATATTCATTCGTTGAATTGAAATTCATGTGTTGAATGGTGTTCGTGTTTTAAAAATAAAAATCACATTTTTATCTATATATATAACTATAGAAAACCTTCACATGTTGAATCAAAATTCATTCGTTGATTTGAAATTCATGTGTTGAATGGTGTTCGTGTTTTAAATATAAAAATCACATTTTTATATATATATAAAAACTATAGAAAACCTTCATGTGTTGAATCGATATTCATTCGTTGAATTGAAATTCATGTGTTGAATGGTGTTCGTGTTTTAAATATAAAAATCACATTTTTATCTATATATATAAACTATAGAAAACCTTCATGTGTTGAATCGAAATTCATTCGTTGATTTGAAATTCATGTGTTGAATGGTATTCATATTTTGAGATAAATTGTTTTATAATAAAAATCACATTTTATCATCTATATGAAATGTATAAAATAATCCCGTTTTGAAAGAAATTATTTTATAATAAAAATCCTATTTTTATTACCTATATAAACTATATAAAATAATAGTGTTTTGAAATAAATTGTTTTACAATAAAAATCACATTTTTATTATATACCTGAATTGCTAAATATAGTGAAGTGTTGAAATAGAAGACAGTTAGATAAAAATATCATTTTTATCAAATGTATGAAAAGAATATAGTTTTGAAATTGAAGAATCGATATATATATATTTAAATAGAATTGAAATATATCGAATAACGACACTGCAGTTCGTATTTTGAAACCGTGATTTCAAACGATTAGTACGGGAGATCCGACCATCGGATTTTCCTGAAATCACAACCGTTGGGTTCGCTTTGGAAATTTTTTTCCAACGGCACCAACTTTGTAAAAATCCAACGGTTGGATTGTCTGGAATGTTTAATTCAAATCTGAAGAAAAACAGCGCCAGAATCGATTATATTTATATATATATAATTATATTTAATCGAATAACGACGTTGCAGTTCATATTTCGAAATCGAAACTTCAAACGATTGTACCAGGAGATCCGACCGTCAGAATTTCCCGAAACTGGAACCGTTGGATTCGTTTTGAAAAGATCTTTCTAATGATGTAAATTTTGTGAAGATCCAACAGTTAGATTTTCAGATATGTGTAAATCAAATCTGAAGAAAAACAGCGCCACGGTCGCGTTATGGCCCGAAGCGTCGTTTTGAATAAATTGGCTATTTTAAAATAAATAAAAATGGTGATAAATCATTATAAAATATTATAAACGATATGGATGTGATTTAGAAATTAACTGAAGGTTGGCTAAGTAGAATGGGTTCCTAGGTGTTGATCTGATGTTGGTTTCGGCCTTCGGGGTTAATATTTGGGAAATCGTTCTCTTACTGATTGACGGTTAGTGACTAATGAATTGAAATGATGCGTGTATATGTTAGTGTTGCACTTGTTTATTATATACGCGTGTTGCTCCGAAAGACCGGGTTTATCCCATTCTGAATAACTGAATCGACGATAAGAAATCAAAGATGAAGACGATGGTCGAAGACCGGAGATCTTCACCTCGTTTGGATGGTAACCGAGGTCCTGATTGGGAGGCATCCCGAAATATGGATAATGAGTGGTGATCGTCCAGACGTACGTGGTGATCGTTGGGTTTGCGAGGTATTTAGTGCCTCCGGTTTCGTTCAGACCCAGAACGGACTTGTAAATGGACTGTGTGTCTGACATTGGATTTTATTCTGTGTTGATTGATCTCTATTAAATATACATCTGTTTGGTGGCGGAGAATTTATTCTTTTGCTTAACGCCCTTCTCTGAAACGCACGAGCTCAGAGGTTGTATATCGATGGACATCAGTCGCACGACATGAATTGCTAGTGTGGCATGCCTAAGTGGCAAATGAACAAGGCTTCTGTTAAAAAGCAAAGTCTTGTGGTGATGATCAAAGCACCGCCTGTGTGGCGTAGCTTTGTGTATAACGTGGAATCGCGAGCCTCACACCCCGGTATGAACCAGAAACGGGAGAAAGGACCTCAGGGAGGGCCTGCGTTTCTTCCTAGCTAGAAGTGGCGTCAGTGGTTTTACACGCCCTGACGAGTTTGACTTATGTGGTTGTTGCTGTTGCGAGGCGCCTTGGTTAGATAGGACGATCTGGGTCCGATGGAGTCATTCGTTGGCTCACTTACGCCCCAAAGGGCGGGGAAACGCATGGTTCAGGCATTTTAATCCACATCGGTGGACCGGCCCTGACGATCCAAAGGCTTGACAGAGTACTTGCCTGAGGCTCGGGCTAGGCAGTCTCGAATTCGGTAAGGACTATCTTTTGCCCTGGTTCATGACGGAAATCCAACTTCCAAATACGTGACTGTGCGGTTTTGATTGTATACCTATATATGGCGACATAGTGGTATGGGGCATTAATGCCATCTATGATTGATAGTTATGATTTGAAATTGTTTTCAAAACATATAAACACTAGCACTAATATCAAATGCCTTTGTTTTATTCGTATCAAGCATATCTTGGCCGTTATAAGGTAAAAACTCTATCCTCCGGTTTGCGTTGCATTGTGTGATGGGAACTGAGTCTTATAATGGCTTCATTTTTTATAAAATGCATTGCGTTGTTTAAAAGAAAGATTTGTTTTAAAGCACTGGCAATCCGATGGAGTAAACCCGTTCCACGAAAGTGGCGTGGTCCTGTGATTAGCCATATATTAAATGTGTTGAATAGATTTCTCATACCAGTCCCATGACTGACTCGTAGTTTGTTTCACTTTCAAACTCGGGTGCCCTTTTTTCTACACGGGCAGCCTTGTATTCAGGTTTAGCAGGCTTTATCCGGATAGCTGGAGCTGAAGATGGATTCTATTATTTATCTCTTTTTATGCTGTTCAGCTCCTATTGTACATTATGTTTGTTTTCCGCTGTAAACATTTATGTATAACTGAACTGTATTTGTACTAAGTATGATCCTGTATACTGTGTAACTCTGATGATTTCGTTTATCCAGTATATTCTATTGTTCATTTTCTAGTGTATTTATTTATTCTATTCTGCTATTATCTGTTTCTGTGTCATATTCCACGGATTACCCTTGCCACCGTCAGTACGGGGTATGGGGTCGTCTCACTCTGGAGCCGAAAAGGTCACATTTTCTTCTTATAAAGACCGATGGAGTGGAAACCAAGGTAAGGACTCCTTCTCACTCAAAATTATATTTTATCAAGTTATTGTATTCATGTATAAAAATATATAGGATTGCCAGTGTAGATTTTTATCAGTTTAATCATTATAAATTGTATACGGTGCCTGTTAGATCACCTCCCTCGTCCACAGACCACGGACGACTTAAATTGACTGTATCGTGTGTTGTTTGTGATGTTGAAATGTTTAACATATTAAAAATAATGTTAACATTAATGTGGTAGTTGAAATTAAATTATAAATATCCATTTATAATTTAAACAGTGAAAATTGGCTAATTAGAAAAATAATTCAAACCGAATTAGAATTGGTTAAATTTGTTAACCAATAATTTATTTAAACAAACTGTTATTGTTTGAAAACTCCACATGGGTCTGGGGATGATAATTTATTCACATCTCCCCTGAATTTAGTTATATGTCAACCGATAGGTTGACACGCTGTGATGAGCGTTATTTAATTATTTTAACAATTATACAGTTGTAAACTTCACTTTGGATGATGTTTGAATGTGTAATGATTATTTATCATTATGGTGAAGACATGCGATGTATGAAATCCATATAACTGAAATTATATGGTAATTCATTGAGTCGCATTCTAATTCAGAAATAAAGAATATTTTAAAATAATGAATATTTTATATAAAATATTCATGTGTTTAATAAAATGTTTGAACAATAAAAATATCATTTTTATTGAATGTACAAACTATATAGGATATTCATGTGTTGAATAAAATTTTTGAACAATAAAAATATCAATTTTATTGAATGTATAAACTATATAAATTACTCATGTGTTGAATAAAATGTTTGAAGAGTAAAAATATCATTTTTATTGAATGTATAAATTATGTAAAATATTCATGTGTTGAAAAAATGTTTGAACAATAAAAATATCATTTTTATTGAATGTATAAACTGTATAAAATATTCATATGTTGAATAAAATGTTTAAACAATAAAAATATCATTTTTATTGAATGTATAAACTATATAAAATATTCATGTGTTGAATAGAATGTTTGAACAATAAAAATAGTTATGTAGTTAAATGCCATTTAAACCCAAACGATTTTATCAATCGATTTTATTCATTTTATAATGAATATCGAAAAGAAGTGATTTCAAAATCTAATATTTTGAAAATATTATCATTTTAATATGATAAAGATATAGAATATTCAATTGTGATTTAAAAATAAAAATGGAGTTAAAATCATTTTAAAATGAATTTATAAATGATTTATAAAATACATTTTAAATGGGAAATCGATGAAATATATATAATATATATTATATATATTTAATGGCCTGAATAGAACGAGCCGCGCAGCGACCGTTCGCGAATTTCGACCAATGACTTCAAATTGATGTAACAGGAGATTCGACCGTCAGATTCTCCTAAAACTAGAACCGTTGGGTTCGTATCGAAAAGAGCTTTCCAAAGAATATAAGAGATTAGAAATCTAACGGTTATATTTGAAATTATGTCCAAATCAATTTCAGAAAAGGTCGCTATGAATGCAGTTCGTTGGTCGTTACTGGAAACCGACTGTACATGCATTGATAAAATTATTAAAATTTGGGAAAATATGGGAAATTATGTAAAATCATAATAAGTGATTTGGAAACCGACCATCGGATTTCCCCAAAACTGAAACCGTTGGGTTCGCTTTGAAAATATCTTTCCAACGATATAAAATTTGTTAAGATCCAACGGTTAGATTGTGTGAAATGTTTAAATCAAATCCGAGGAAAAATAGCACCAGAATGAATTATACTTATATATATATATATATAAATTAAAATAAAATGAATTGCGCCGCTGTAGTTTGTGTTTTAAAATGGAAACTTTAGATGATTATTACGGGAGATCCGACCATCGGATTTTCCCGAAACCGAAACCGTTGGTTCGCTTTGGAGAGATCTTTCCAATGATATAAAATTCTTTAAGATCCAACGGTTAAATTTAGCGAAATGTCTTATTCAAATTTGGACGAGAGCAGCGCTAGTGCCATCGAATGACCTGAAACATCATTCGACGAAAATGGGCTAACTTTAAATAAATAAAAATAGCAGAATTATAAAATATTATAAGCGATATGGAATGGAAATAAACTGATTTTACTTGGTTAATTGGATATTCTGATGGTTAGATGTATTTGACATGAAATTGTTTTACTGAATTGAAAAGTGAATGTCGAATAATTTAACCATGGAAAAGAACAGATTTAAATTCTATGTATATGTGAATTATTTGAAAAGGCCGAGTTAATTCTCCTTTTAAATAATTGATCAAGGATTAGAAGTCGAAGATATAAAGACGGTGCAAGACCGGTGATCTTCACATCAAGTGGATTACTACTAATGCCCTGGATCGGTTAGCTCCCAGGAGGGGTTACAGTGGTAATAGTCTGGACGTATTTGTTGATTGTCCGGATGTGCGAGGGCCTCTCCCTTATATTGGACATATGGGACGAGGAATAAGGTGCCTCCGGTTTCATTCAGACCCATAACGAGCTAGTAAATGGATGTGTGTCTGACGTTGTATTTTCTTCTGTGCTGATTGATTTCTATTAAATATGTATCTGTTTGGTGGCGGAGAATTTATTCTCTTGCTTAACACCCTTCTCTGAGACGTACGAGCTCAGAGGTTGTATATCGATAGACATCAGTCGCATGGCGTAGAATGTCAATGTGGCATGCTCAGATGCAAGTGATCAAGGCTTTTGTAGAAAAGCAGAGCCTTGTGGTTGATGATCAAATCACAAGTTTAATATAGCATAGCTTTGTGCATGGCGTTAATTCGCGAGCTTCACATCCCGGTATTGACCAGAAACGGGATGAAGGACGGCAGGGAGGACATGCGTTTCTTTCTAGCTAGGAGTGGTGTCATGGTATGGAACCCAGTCATTTTTACTTATGTGGTTGTTTGAAAGCGAGGCACCTCGGATATATCGGTTACTACGGAGCTGATGGATATTGAGTCATCTGGCTCATTTAAGCCCCACAAGGCGGAGAAACATATTGTTCAATGATTACTAATCCACTTAACATGTGGACCAGCCCTGCATTTTCCTAGGTGCAATTGCGACTGTAGCCCGAGACATGGTAGGCTAGATTGTCTCGAATTCGTTAAGGACGATCCCTTGCCTTGGTTCATGATGGAAATCCAACTTCCAATACAACATGTGCGATTTTTATTATAAACCTATAAATCGCGACATGATATATGGTACCCATGCCGTCTGTGATTGATAGATTATGATTGAAATTATTTTCAAAACATATATGCACTAGTTATAATATCAAATGATTTTGATTTATACGTATCAAGCACATTTTGGTCATTATAAGGTAAAACTCTATCCTCCGGCTTGGGTTGCATTGTGTGATGGGACCTGAGTCTTATAATGGCTTCATTTTTGTAAAAAGCATTGCGATGTTTAAATGATTTACTTGTTTTATGCATTGGCAATCTAGTGGAGAAAACTCATTTCGCGTTAGCGGCGTGGTTTTGTGATTGGCCTTATTGTCAAATAAGTTAAGTAGATTTCTCATACCAGTCTCATGACTGACTCGTAGTTTGTTTCACTTTGCAAACTTGGCTGCTCCTTATTTCTACAAGGGCAGCCTTGTAATCAGGTTTTAGCTGGTTTATTCTGGATAGCTATGGAACTGAAGATGGATTCTTTCATTTCTATTATGTTGTTCAGACTTCATTATGTATATTATGTTTAATTCCGCTACAGACATTTTATATTAAGCTGTAACTGTATTTTGTACTAAGTATGGTCCTATTATGATGTGTAACTCTGATGTTGACATTATTTACAGTGTAATCTAATGTACATTATCTGGTGTAATTCTATATTTTTGTTCTGTTGTTATTGTTTATATGTTATATTCCAAAGATTATCCTTGCTTCCGTGGCACGGGAGTTTAGGGTCATCTCAATTGGTATCAGAGCTTTGGTTAATCTTAGTTCCAGAATATATAATATTAACGAACTCATCAAAAATAGAATCTATTCTAGGGCGAGTAACTCATTACAAATAGGATCAGTAATATATTATATTTAGTATAGCAAAATAAAATACACCCTAATAGATGCATATACATTTAAAAATATGTCTATATACTTTACAATATCTTTTCTGTTGGCCTGACTCTTTGTCTGCTATTTGCAGACATAGTAGAAAATGAGTGGTAGAAGCAGAAGAAGTATAAATATGGTTCAGCAATCTAATGAGCCAATCGTGCTCCTGTAGCCAGAAACAAATATGGAAGCTCTATTAAAGAAGTATCGAAATCTGGGTGGAGTACCATTCTTAGGTAAAGAATCTATTATTGAAACACAAGCACTGGTGCATTCATTTGAGAGAATATTTGAAGTCTTAAAGCTGAGAGATGATCAAAAAAGATTATTGGCATCTTGGGCACTCAAAGACGAAGCTTTAATCTAGTGGGAAACGAATATTAAGATTAATCCAAAAGGTAATATTACCTGGGATAGATTTAAAGAAATTTTCAAAGAAAAATTTATTCCTCCAGAAGCAACTGAGCGGCTATACAATGAGTTCTACTATCTGAAACAAGGAGATATGACCATCCAGGAGTATCAGGATAAATTCAACAAACTTTCTTGTTTTTCCCCGAACATAATTGAAGATCCTTTGAGGAAGAATCTGAGGTTTATTAATGGGCTCAAAGAAAATACAAAAGTAGTGTAACAGCACATGTGAATCTTCCTTTTTCCGAAATTATATACATGGCTTATCGCTATGAAGATCTTGATAAGCAAGGTCTTTTGATGGACGAAGAGGAAATCAGTTCTAGCAACAAAAGGAAGTTTAAAACTGATAGCCCAGAGACAAGTACGCATCCAGAAGCAAGTACAAAGCCTGAGGTCAGTAAGAAGCCTAAAGTCGATAACAAAGGAGTCAAATCTAAGAAAGAATCTTTAATGACTGCTACATGCTCTAACTACAATAGGCAAGGACATTTGGCGATAAGTTGCAAATCTTAAAGAAACAAAAGAAGGATTGATCTAAATCCAATAAGAAGAAAAAGAAATCTCATAGTAGAAGGGAATGCTATAAGTGCCTACAGGCGGGTCATATTGCAAGGGATTGCCTGCTTTTGAAAAAGTCTAAAGTGGCACATGTGAACAAAGTGGCAGAAACTCCAGCACCCTTAGCTAGTAGGGAAAGGCCAGATGTTTTGGAAGGCACAATCACTTTCAACAATATTCTAGTTACAGTATTGTTTGACATAGGCGCGTCACAAAGCTTTATCTCAAGCAATACGCTTAAGAAATTGAGGTTAAAACTAAGGAATCTTAAAGAATTGATTAGAGTTCATAATCCAATAGGAGGTTCTCTTGTTTTCAAGTCGTATTGTAAAGTGTCGGTTTCTTGATCTTGTTATCGGTTTCCTTTTAAATTGATCGTCATGAATCTTTCTAATTTGATATAATTCTTGGGCTGGATTGGTTAACCAAATTCGAAGCCGAGATTAAATGTGCAGAAAGAGTGGTTAAAGTTAAAACGAAGCTTGGATATATTATCATACCATGTGTAGGCTCAGATTCAGATAGAAAAGGATTTTGAGCTGCTCTGGAAGTTACTCCCACTTTAATCGAGAATATTCCTGTCATCAAAAATTATGCGGACGTGTTTGAATAAGTGGATAGCTTACCTCCATGTAGAGAAATTGATTTCAGAATCGATCTGGTTCCGAATGAAAGGCCAGTTGTGCACCCTATTCGGAGAATGACTTTAAAGGAGAAACAAGAATTGGGGGATCAGACTCGACAATTACTTTGGAAAGATCTGATCAGGCCTAGTTTCTCTAATTGGGGAGAAGCAGTGGTGTTTTTCCCAAAGTCAAAAGGTACCCTCAGACTATGTGTGGATTATCATGACTTGAATAAGCAGACATTGAACAATAAATATCTATGGACGTGAATCGATGATTTATTGGATCGTTTGAATAGAGCGCAAGTATTTTTAAGAATGGACCTAGCTACAGGTTTCCATCAGATGCGAATTGCCGAAGAATATGTTCCTTTGACAGTATTCAGAGGTCTAGACTTATTTTATGAGTGGTTAGTAATGCCATTCGGCTTATGTAACGTTCAAGCTTATTTTGTCGATCTAATGAACATGGTATTCAGAGAAGTCTTAGATAAATATGTACTAGTCTTCATTGATGACATATTGATCTTCTCTAAGTCAGATAGGAACATGCAAAAATTTGAAAGTTTTGGAAACCCTCAGAAAGAATGTAGTGAAGGCTAAATTTTCCAAATGTATATTCTGGCATGAAGAAGTGAAGTTCCTTGGTCACGTTATATCGAAGGAAGGAATTTCAGTTGATCCCAAGTAAAATTTCAGTTGTTCAAGATTGGAAGTAGCCTAGTACACCCACAGAAGTCTGAAGTTTTCTGGGATTGGATAATTATTTTCGGAAATTCATTAAAGATTTTTCGAAGCTATCTAGTCCATTAACGCAGCTTACTAAAAAGCACACAGGATTTAATTGGACTTCAGAATGTGAGGCGGCTTTTCAAGAGCTGAAATTAAGATTAACTACTGCTCCAGTGTTAACTATTATCGATGGTAATCATGATTTGACGGTCTATACAGATGCTTCTATTGAAGGTGCTGGTGTGGTATTAATGCAAAGAGGCCAAGTAGTTGCCTATGCTAGCCGCCAGTTGAAACCGCATGAGAAGAGATATGCTACTCAAGATCTTGAGTTGTTAGCCATCGTGTTTGCTTTGAAAATCTGAAGTCATTATCTATTGGGTGAGAAGTTCGAATTATATACAGATCACAAGTCTTTATAGTTTTTGTTCACCCAGAAGGATTTAAATCTGAGACAGTAGCGTTGGCTAGAATTTATTGCAGCGTACGATCTAGATATATTTTATACTCTGGGGAAAGCGAATGTTGTAGCTGATGCGCTTAGCAAAAAGAACTTGATTATCGCCAGCCTTATTATTACGCCTACATTAATTGATATAATATCTGTTCTTCAGAAGGATGATCACTTCATTCAGAGGATCAGAGAGAGAATTCAGAATGGCGAACCCTCGAGTTTAAAGATTGATAACAATGTGGTTCTGAGGTTAAAAGGCCAAATTTGTGTTGCAAATATTCCTGAGTTCAGAAGAGAAGTACTGGATGAATGTCAGAAGTCCAAACTTAGTATCCATCCAGGAGTGAGCAAAATGTATAACGATCTTAAGCGCACATTCTGGTGGAAGTCGTTGAAAAGAGACATTTCCTTATACGTTAGCAGGTTTTCCACTTGCTAACAAGTCAAGAGTGATCAACAAAAACTGGCCGGATTGTTACAACCATTGGAGATTCCAGGATGGAAGTGGGATTAAATTTCCATGGATTTTATAGATGGTTGGCCCAGAACCAGGAAAGGTAATGACAGTATATGGGTGATCATAGATCATTTCACGAAGACCGCCAATTTTATATCTAACTGATCAAATAGAACGGCTCAAAACCTGGCTTAAATTTATTTCAAAGAGATCGTTAGACTACATGGACTTCCCAGTAGTATTGTTAGTGATCGTGATCCGATATTCGCTAGTAAATTCTAGGAAGCATTTCAGGCAGAGCTGGGAACAAAGTTAAACCTTAGCACCACATATCATCCTCAAACAGATGGCCAAACTGAGAGGGTGAATCGTATACTAGAAGATTTATTGCGGGCATGTATTATTGATTTTGGTGGATCGTGGGAAGATCATTTGCATTTGGCTGAGTTCTCGTATAATAATAGCTACCAAGCGAGCTTGGGAATGTCACCATTCGAAGCATTATATGGTCTACCATGTACATCTCCCGCATGTTGGGTAGAATCAGGCAATTGATTAGTATTGGGTCTCGACATGACTTGTGAAGCCTCGAATAAAGTCGATTTCATTAAGAAGCGACAGCAAACAGCTCAAAGCCGACAGAAGAGTTATGCATATTCTAGAAGAAGAGATTTAGCGTTCGTTGTTGGTGATCACGTATATCTGAGAGTTTCTCCGATGAGAGGAGTAGTCCGATTCGAGAAAACAGGAAAGTTGGCACCGAGATTTATTATTCCATTTCCTATACTTGAAAGGATTGGAACTCTTGCTTATAGGGTTCAATTACCTAACTGGTTGCCAAGAGTGCATAATGTATTTCACGTGTCTCAACTTCGAAAGCATGTGCATGATCCGAACTTGGTCGTTGAAGAAGCAGCACAACAAGATTTGGATATTACTCCGAAATTAGCTGTGAGAAGAGAGCCGATAAAGATTATTGGCAAAGAAACTAAAGTGCTAAGGAACAAGAAGGTTCATTTAGTCAAAGTGCAATGGAGGGGGGATCCTAGAGACTGCACGTAGGAGACAGAAGATAGCAATAAATGGACTTATCCCAAGTGCAGAGTGGACCTCCCTGATTAGCTCTGGTGCAAGGTACATTTATAATATTTTGCATTTCCGTTTTGTTTACTACTTTACTGTTGCTTCCTTTTCGGGGATGAAAAGTTTTAAGTGGGGGAGATTGTAACAACTCGGAAAATCAGAACCAATTTAAAATTTTAGTTTAGCTATTTCAATGAATTTGGAATATTTAAAATGATTTATTTTAAATAATAACGGCTAAAAATTTATTTTAAATAAAGTTAGAACAAACAAATTTATTTTAATTATATAACTTGCATGAAATAGCGCGATAGTTCGAAAAATTCAACTTTGAACTTTAACTGAATGTATAGGATTCAAAATAAATTAGATTTCAGCAAAACCAAAAATATTTGAATCTGTTTAATTATATCTTTTTAACGAATCTGAAAAATTGAAATTCATAGCAGGAATAAAAATTTATGGCCAATTGAATATTCAGAATAGTCGCTATGAAATTTAATATAAATATAGCCCTTGAAAATAGACATTTTACAAACGACATCTATTTTCGACGAAACCACTTTGGTTGGATCCGGAATGTCAATTTATTGCTACATTCCAAATTCCATAATTTTTGGAATTAATATGTGAGTGTGGAAAAGGAAAACGCATTTGGTAATTTCAGTTTGAATTGGATCGACCAGAAAAAGTCCATTTTTTAAACGGCCTCCAAATTTGATGAAATTAATTTTGTTGGGACTGTATCCTCCCAACATAGCCATATTTATTTTTTAGGAATTTTTGGAATCAGTATGTGGCCCTGGAAAATTAAAATGTAAGTTCAAATACAAATTTGAATGTTTTATATTTTAATTTGAAGAATAACTGACTGAAACAGTCAAACGGGCCTACGCAACATATTTTATTGTGCCTAGAAGTGGGGTATTTAGCTAGAGGCATCAGTCACTGGGTTTGATTTGGAGTTTGGATAAGAAAACACTATTTTCCGAATAAATATATAAACCGACCAATTAAAATATTCCATTCATTATTTTTATTTTATAAAAATCAAGAAAAACCCGACACTCTCTAGTATTGATGGCATAAGAGCTTCAATACCTTCTCTCCTCTGTATATCTCAAACCACGCTATGAAATCGAATGAGCCAGTAGAGGATTTTGGAGAGCTCCTCCCTCTCTTCAAATCAATACCTATTGTATCCATTATCGTGGAGTATTGGACGATTTCTGCACCTCCAAAGTTCCTCCGTATCGCGCAGATTTGCTCCTTCATCTCGAGTTCAAGTTCATCGAGGGTGAGTCCACATGCGCGTTTTCGGAGCTAGAGAACGTGGTATGGTCTGATCGTCCTCAGGTGCTACGGATTGGACAAAATTTCAAGACCTAGTTTTGAACCTAAGTTGAAGGTATACGGCTTGTTTATATTTAACTGTTTATAACAGTTAAAAGCATTGCAAATTATGATTTTAGAATAAAAATTATATCTTTAACATATGTTGTCGAAATCAAGTGAAACCGGAGACATTGGACTCGTGACGACGTCTTCTACATTCTGGAAGAGACCAGAGAACTTTAGAAAGGAGTGGAACTTTAATGACCCGCATTTTCAGCGATATAATAATTAATTTAATTTAATTATTTAAAAGGTGATTAAGAGGATCTAATGGTCGTTGGATTAAATAAGAGTGAATAATTAATTAAAATAATAATCATTAAATAATATATTTAAATCTGAAATAATCAGAATGGGCTGAAATGGCGATATGGTGTGAATTGGGCAATTCAAAATACATAATTCAGTTAGAGTTGAATTATATTGACGAATATATTATATTAACGATGGTTGAACGTATAAATTATATTATAATTATAATCAAGCTTGAAATGGAGCAGCAGTTCGCCATTTGGTGATTTGAACTTTAAACGAATATACAGAAGCCGTTTTAAATTGGATTTCTATGAAACAAGAAATGTTAGGAGCTGGGGAAGTATATTTTTCTAGTGGAAGAGAAAAATCGGGATTTCGTCGTATAGATTTTGATTTATGTCCAAATCAAATTTTAGAAAAGTCGCTGTGGAATTCCTTTATAATTTATAATGATTTATTTATATTTATAAAAGGAATTTCGTTATAAATTGAATATCGATATAACTCTGATAATGAAATATCAAGCTGTAAATCTATATATAATTATTCTGGAGCTGTATGGTATTCGACTGTGAATATATACAATAATATAAATTTATTTATATTTAATTTAATTATATTTAAATATATTTATATATTTAAATGGGTCATTCAGAGCTTTAAAAATAGCCACTTTTGCAAACGAAGTCGAAATTCGACGAAACTAATTTTGTTGGATCCGCAATATCAAATTATTGCTAGATTCCAATATTTGTGATTTTTGAAGTCAGTATGTGGATGTATGGGATTTTAATGTAAAAAACAGACGATAATTTGACCTTTAAAAATACGCTGTGTGAGTAAACGGAGTTGGAATTCAACGAAACTAGTTTCATTAGGACCGTAATGTCGAACTGTAGCTGCATGATGGTTTTCGTGATTTTTGGGTATCGTGTGTGATCACACAGATTTTTAGAAGGCAAATATAGTATAAAGAATCAATAAAATATTTATATAATATATCCTAAATTTTCTATGATCCTAAACTAGGCCACCCACACATCCTTCCAGCCACACAAAAAGTTGAATCCCGTTATAAAACCTCCTTGGAGCCGCCGGGTTCAATTTTTTCAGCAAAGAAAATTTGTGCAACTTCAAAATTCAATTAAAAATCAAAACAAAATCCCTAAAATCGTTATACCAATATGATTGAGATCTATGTAGAGTGCTCTTCATTTGGGTATGCTTGTTAATGGGTTCGATGCCCCTTTATGGCCGCGGCTATTCACAAAAACGTCGGCTAGGGTTGGAGATTTTGTGCATTTGGGTTGGTAATTCGAGAATTTGAGTACGTATATGAGTTTGTGGGATCAATACGCACACGTGGGAGGAGACTGGAGATTTCCGTGATGAAATACTATCGATCAGTAATCGTTCATGGTGGGTGACGCATTTTGTTGCGTGGGTGCGAGTAGGGTAAAAGTGGGATGGATGGATGGAGATTCGAGCAAGGAGTTCAACGATGGTCCTGGATTTTGATTTCGTGGAGTTTAGTCGGAGTGTTGGAGGTTTGATGCACGGAAATGGTATCGAAGTGGCACAGTTTTTGTTTCAGCGATTGCGGAAGAAGATTACAGGGAGTGGGTTGGATCTTTAGTGGGCCTGTTTAAAGAGTAAAGCCTAAATGGAGTTTTATTTAGGTTTATTTAAAATTCAAAATAGTGTATTAACTTCTAAATGGTATAACTTCGTCGTACCTTATCAGAATTTGACGAAACAAGATCCGACATGATCGTATGGACGACGGCTACACATTGGAACTGACTGGGAGTCCATCGGAGCTCGTCACAATTTATAGCAAAAAAATTGTCCGTCTAAATCAAGAGATGGTTATCGTTATTAATGATGACCGTCCAATGTGAGTAAAACTCACCAACTCTGAACAGTTCTATTTTTATAACGTATATTTAGAACTGATAAATGATGACTGATTGCTGTGTGTTAACTGTTTGGTTGAATTGCTTATGTGTTGGTTGAAATTTTAGATAACGATATTTATATAAATCGTTAATCAAGTATTGATTCTTTTTATCAGAATATTTCATATCGAAATGAAATCGATGTTATTATGTTGACTAACATCTGTGATGCAGGAAAACAGGTTGGAGGGACCCAACTGGGTTCCTCAATATATAAAATACTGTTTTGTTTCATATATTGTAATATATGTTGTGATATATAATCTGTTGATGATTATGTGTGTTTAAATGATATCGATCATTGTGATTTGGTATTTAAATACCGTAAGAAATGCTAGGATGTAAAAAGGGGGATTTTCAAAGTATATTTGAAAATAAATTATTTATATAAAATCAATGGATTTTATATATAAAAGGAAAAAGGATTTTATAAAAGAAATTAACTATAAAATCAAAGATGAAATCGAAAAGGAGATATTTGTAAAACACTTACAAATGGAATCGAAAAGGAAATATTTATTTGTCAAATAAATACAAAGATAAAGGGAATTTATTTATAAAATCAAAGGATTTTATAAAAGGGATATTTGTTTATAAAATGAATTAGAATTATTAAACAGAAAATATTTATAAAAACAAGGGATTTTATAAAAAGGGAATTATTTATAAAATCAAAGGATTTTATGACGAGGAACATTCATTGGGATAATAAATAGAGTTTTATAAAGGGATTATTTGTCAAAACAAATGGAGTTTGTAAAAAGAAATATTTGGAAATAAATAGAAAAGATAAAAGAATTATTTATTGGTTAAATATATAAAATTGAAAGGAAATATTTATTTGTTAAATAAATAGAAAATGAATTATTCGTATAAACAAACAGAAAAGGGATTAACCCAAAGGAGTTAATGAGTTAGAGTTAATCCAAAGAAGTTAATCGATAAAGTTAACCCAAAAGAGTTAATCGATTAGAAATAGAGTTAATCGAATAGAATTAATCGAATGGAATAAATTGAATTGAGTTAATCAACTAGAGTTAATCGATTAGAGTTAGAATTAATCGATTAGAGTTAATCCATTAGAGTTAAATGGAAAAGAGTTAATCGAGATAGAATAAATCGATTAAAGTTAATGGAAAGGAGTTATTCAAATGGTGTTAGAGTAATTGATTAGAGAAAATCAGTTAGAGTTAACTAATTAAAGTCAGAGTTAATCAGTTAGGGTTGACCAGTTAGAGTTAACCAGTTAGGGTTGACCAGTTAGAGTTGATCAGTTAGAGTTAACCAGTTAGAGTTAATCAATTAGGGTTAACCAGTTAAGAGTTAATCAGTTAGAGTTAACCAGTTAGAGTTAGAGTTAACCAGTAAAGTACTTAAATAGAGTTAATCGAATTTAAATAAATCGATTAGAGTTAGTCGAATAAGGAGTTATCGGATATTAGTTATTCGAATCGAGTTGAAAGGAGTTATCGAATCTAGTTATTCGAAGGGAGTTATCGAATCTAGTAATTCGAAAGGAGTTATTGAATCTAGTTATTTGAAAGGAGTTATCGAATCTAGTTATTCGAAAGGAGTTATCAAATCGAGTTAAAAGGAGTTATCGGTTAGTTTAAATCGAAAGGAGTTATCGAATATTAAGTTATTCGAATCGAGTTAAAAGGAGTAATCGAATATAGTATTCGAAAAGAGAGATTATCGAATTTTGTTTATTCGAAAGAAAGAATAATCGAATATTAGTTATTCAAAGTGAGTAAATCGAATATTAGTTATTCGAAGAGAGTTAATCGTCGAATTCGATTATATCGAATTCGGGAAAGTACTTACACTTTCCGGTGTTTAAATCAAGATTTTGTTTATTTATAAATTAGGGGTTTATTTATTTATTCACATTAAAGAATAAAAGTTATAGTTGAAGTTAAATATTTCGAAAGTAGGGATTATAACGTTATCGTTATAACCAAAGTTTTCAATAAAGAAGTGGATTCGTAAATAGAATCTGAGAGTTTCGTAAAGAAATTTGTTAAAGGTTTAAATGATAAACTTTGACTATTTCAAAGTTAAAACGTTGTTCAGTTAAGGTCTGAGAGGTAATTATACCCCAACTTGATTGACTTCCTTCTTAACTAAGGAATCGTAAGGTTTGATAGTGAAGGAGTTTTGGAAATGTTTTACAAACGAGAATCAGAAATGTTTTCTGATAATAGAAAATAAGAATTTAGAACATATGGAAACATGAGATAAGTATACTAATGAACTAAAGAGATAAATGTTCAATGATGATTGATCGATATGATTTCCATCTGGAAATGATATCGTTGTTTGCACATGTGTTTTTCTTTGATAGTTAACTCACCAACTATCGAAGTTTTTTACAATTTTAACGTTGTTAATATGGAGATAACGGTTGGATTATTATCCTAAGAACCACTCCGTATGGGCATAAGCGTTGCGAATAAAGTACGTTGAATATATTGAAGACGGAGTGAAATGCAAGGGCTATTTTATAAATCTTAAATAACAGTGCCTAAGATGGATATACTGAATAGTGCCTTCGGTTTGTCCAGTCCCTGGACAACTTGTATGGAAGAAGGTCTGACAGAGTATATCTAATAGATCGGGTAAGTTGATCTCTTCAAACGTATTCACGTTTGATGGCGGAGGAATTTGTTTCTCTTGGCTGTATACCCGTGTTATTTTTGGATAAATCATTTTGTGATTTTGGCGGGTATGACGATGTGACATTCTAAGTGAATGAAGATGTGGCATGTAAAAGATAAGCGTAACTTTTAGCGTCACATCCGGAAAATGACAGAAATCGGGCAGGCAGCATGGCTATGTAGGTCGCACCTATTAGGGTGTATAATCACCTGATCTAGACTTTCATTTACTTCTAAAAATCTATTGTTGATGTTGTCCCATTCAGGAAAAGGTTGTTGATCCCAACAGTTGGTGATATACATTCGATACACTCAAGCGAAATGAGCGGTCAGTCATGTGTGGCCGGGTTGCAAGATGTTCTTGTTGAACCCAGTGTATTCCTCTCTAGAGGTAAACTAGCGAAAGGTGGTTCCATACCTTGTCATAGTTGGAAATCCATTACCCAATACGTGCTTGCGGTTTTGATTGTATACTATATATGTAGAACGTGAGATGGAAGCGTTTCTACTAGATGATTATTATATTGTGGTTGATAGACATTATTATAATATCAAAAGGCTTTTGGTATAAAGATATTTTGGATTCTCATAAGGGAAAAACCCGTTCCGTTATACGGCGTGGTCTTATGAGATATCGTTACTTGTTCGAACTGTTTTAAACTATTTTACTCATACCAGTCCCATGACTGACCCGGAGTTTATTTTGTTTTGTTTTTCCTAAACTCTTGGGTGCCCAATTTTGTACAGGCAGTCAAGTTGTCGGGATTTACAGATACTTGAAGAGCTGGAGCAGTAGGCTTCAGGATTATATAGCTATTATTATACCGTTCTGTTGTAAGTGTTGTACTTTGATAATGATGTGTATGCATATACTGATTTTATAAAAAGGATATATTATCTATTATATGTTGTTCATTCCGCTGTGAGATTCGTGTTACTCAGATGTTGTGTTCTTCTTCTTCTATTCTACGTTTCTATCTTATCTTTCCTCACCCTATAATTTGTTTCATTAACTTTCTGGTATTTTTCGATATTTGGTTAGTCGCCATTGAGTTTATGGCGATAACAAAAGTCGCTAAAAACCGGGTCATTACAGTTGGTATCAGAGCTTAAGGTTAAGTGAATTACCTTGGCTCTGTGGCGCGACTCAGTAGGGATGGGGTTAGTAATACCCTAGATTGAGTTTGAGTGTATATATATGAGAGCGTATTTTTTGTTCAATATAAAACTGTTTTATATTGTGGGGATTTATTGGTTGAGTTGTTTATGAGTTCTGGTCGATCAGTTTGACTGTATCAGTAGGAGTTTCTAAACACTCGAATATGATGGGTCGACACGATATGTTTTGAAAAGAGGGTAAATTAAAATAAGTTTACCCAAAGTATATTTTGATATAAAGGATTTATATTGGAATGATTATAATATATTGGTTGTTATTATAATCAAGTAAGATTATGAAGTGAAATGGTTATTTAAATATAACTAAATAAAATTTGTATAAGTGTTACGAAATGAATTGAATCTGAAATTAAAATCAGAATTGAAATTAAACCCTGGAAATTTGAATAAGAATTTGTAAATGGACTTGGATTAAATACATGGAAATTTTAAGATCCTGGGAGAGTTGGAAATGTTTTTCAAGCTTTATGAAAGATTTTTGAAATGTATTTCAAAATGGAAATGGTTAGGAAAGGTTTTGAAAGTGATATAGTATTGAACTCACTTCGATAACTGGAAAATAATTCTGATAATGACTACAGCATCATCAGTGTTCATTTTCAAGTTCTAAGTGACGGATTACTACCAAAGAGATTGTTTTTAAAATTGTTAAACAAGTTGTTTGAATCATGCAAAGGAAAGTTTGGTTTTTGAGAAAAACAAAGCTATTTAAAACTCCCAGGAAAAAGACTGTTTGAATTAAAAACAAATTTAAATAGAAATTAGTGAAACCAAGCTGGAACTGAATTGAAACAAATTAACTGGAAATTTGAATTGGATACGATATATCAAGTAGAATCAGATTTTGAATTGTGAGATTGAATCTAAAATGGTATTGGATTGATGAGTTAAGAATTTAAAAATCGAAAATGGAACTTTGATTTGAAACTGAATTCGACTTAGGTATAAGCATATGGTTGGATTTGAGGATAAAAAAAGATTGGAATTTGATTGGGAGGTATCTACTGAATTGGCAGCAGATGGAAATGGTATAACGATATGCCCGAGAAAAAGGTACAAGTTTATATTTGATATAAGCATGAGATTTATGAGCTGATTGGCATGCCGCTTGGCTGTTTGATTTTCTTTTGGGTTGTAGATGGACCAGAGAGGCGAGTTGGAGTTTGACCGATTGACCAGTACAAAGGAGGTGTTGGCGAAATTTTTCAAAGAGTTAAGGCGTTAGAAAATTTTCTGGATTTTTGAAAATTTCGTTGATAAGAATTAGTTAACATTTAACTGAAATTAAATTGGTTCAGTAAACTGAAATGAAGAAGTGAACAAATAAGTTCTAACTGGTCGATAGGGTTTGGTTTCTACCTTAGCAATTTCGAGGACAAAATTATTTTAAGTGTGGAAGAATGTAATGACCCGCATTTTTAGCGATATAATAATTAATTTATTTAATTATTTAAAAGGTGATTAAGAGGATTTAATGGTCGTTGGATTAAATAAGAGTGAATATTTAATTAAAACAATAATAATTAAATAATATATTTAAATTTTGAAATAATCAGAATGGGCTGAAATGGCGATATGGTCTGAATTGGGCAATTCAAAATATATAATTCAGTTAGAGTTGCATTATATTGACGAATATATTATATTAACGATGGTTGAACATATAAATTATATTATAATTATAATCGAGCTCGAAATGGCGTGGCAGTTCGCGATTTGGCGATTCGAACTTTAAACGAATATACAGAAGCCGTTTTAAATTGGATTTCTGTGAAATAAGAAACGTTAGGAGCTGGGGAAGTATATTTTTCTAGTGGAAGAGAAAAAACGGGATTTCATCGTATATATTTTGATATATGTCCAAATCAAATTTTAGAAAAGTCGCTGTGGAATTCCTTTATAATTTATAACGATTTATTTATATTTATAAAAGGAATTTCATTATAAATCGAATATCGATATAACTCTGATAATGAAATATCGAGCTGTAAATCTATATATAATTATTCTGGAGCTGTATGGTATTCCACTGTGAACGTATACGATAATATAAATTTATTTATATTTAATTTAATTATATTTAAATATATTTGTATATTTAAATGGGTTATTCAGAGCTTTAAAAATAGCCACTTTTGCAAACGAAGTTGAAATTTGACGAAACTAATTTTGTTGGATCTGCAATATCAAATTATTGCTAGATTCCAGTATTCGTGATTTTTGAAGTCAGTATGTGGCCGTACGGGATTTTAATGTGAAAAATAGATGATAATTTGACCTTTAAAAATACAATGTGTGAGCAAACGGAGTCGGAATTCGACGAAACCAGTTTCTTTGGGACCGTAATGTCGAACTGTAGCTACATGCCGGTTTTCGTGAATTTTGGGTATCGTGTGTGATCATACGGATTTTTAGAAGGCAAATACAGTATAAATAATCAATAAAATATTTATATAAAATATCCTAAACTTTATGTGATCCTAAACTAGGCCACCCACACATCCTTCCAGCCACACAAAAAATTGAATCCCATTATAAAACCTCCTTGGAGCCGCCGGGTTCAATTTTTTCAGCAAAAAAATTTGTGCAACTTCAAAATTCAATTAAAAATCAAAACAAAATCCCTAAATCGTTATACCAATATGATTGAGATCTGTGTAGAGTGCTCTTCATTTGGGTATGCTTGTTAATGGGTTCGATGCCCCTTTATGGTCACGGCTGTTCACAAAAACGTCGGCTAGGGTTGGAGATTTTGTGCGTTTGGGTTGGTAATTCGAGAATTTGAGTACGTATATGAGTTTTTGGGATCAATACGCACACGTGGGAGGAGAATGGAGATTTCCGTGATGAAATACTGTTGATCAGTACACCATTCAGTGTGGGCGATGCGTTTTGCTGCGTGGGTGCGAGTAGGGTAAAAGTGGGATGGATGGAGATTCGACCAAGGAGTTCAACGATGGTTCTGGATTTTGATTTCGTGGAGTTTAGTGGGAGTGTTGGAGGTTTGATGCACGGAAATGGTATCGAAGTGGCACACTTTTTGTTTCAGCGATTGGGGAAGAAGATTACAGGGAGCGGGTTGGATCTTTATTGGGTCTGTTTAAAGGGAAAGCCCAAATGGAGTTTAATTTAGGTTTTATTTAAAATTCAAAATAGTGTATTAACTTCTAAATGGTATAACTTCGTCATACCTTATCAGAATTTGACGAAACAAGATCCGACAGGATCGTATGGATGACGGCTACACACTGGAACTGACTGGGGGTCCATCGGAGCTCGTCACAATTTATAGCAAAATAAATTGTCCATCTGAATCAAGCGATGGTTATCTTTATTAACGATGATCGTCCAATGTGAGTAAAACTCACCAACTCTGAACAGTTCTATTTTTATAACGTATATTTAGAACTGATAAATGATGACTGATTGCTGTGTTTAACTATTTGGTTGAATTGGTTATGCGTTGGTTGAAATTTTAGATAACGATATTTATATAAATCGTTAATCAAGTATTGATTCTGTTTATCAGAATATTTCATATCGAAATGGAATCGATGTTATTATGTTGACTAACATCTATGATGCAGGAAAATAGGTTGGAGGGACCCAACTGGGTTCCACAATATATAAAATAGTGTTTTGTTTCATATATTGTAATATATGATGTGATATATAATCTGTTGATGATTATGTGTGTTTAAATGATATCGATCATTGTGATTTGGTATTTTAAATACCATAAGAAATACTGGGATGTAAAAAAGGGGATTTTCAAAGTATATTTGAAAATAAATTATTTATATAAAATCAATGGATTTTATATATAAAAGGAAAATGGATTTTTTAAAAGAAATTAACTATAAAATCAAAGATGAAATCAAAAAGGAGATATTTGTAAAACACTTACAAATGTAATCGAAAAGGAAATATTTATTTGTTAAATAAATACAAAGATAAAGGGAATTTATTTATAAAATCAAAGGATTTTATAAAAGGGATATTTGTTTATAAAATGAATTAGAATTATTAAAGAGAAAATATTTATAAAATCAAGTGATTTTATAAAAAGGGAATTATTTATAAAATCAAAGGATTTTTAAAGAGGAACATTCATTGGGATAATAAATAGAGTTTTATAAAGGGATTATTTGTCAAAACAAATGGAGTTTGTAAAAAGAAATATTTGGAAATAAATTGAAAAGATAAAAGAATTATTTATTGGCTAAATAAATAAAATTGAAAGGAAATATTTATTTGTTAAATAAATAGAAAAGGAATTATTCGTATAAACAAACAGAAAAGGGATTAACCCAAACGAGTTAATACGTTAGAGTTAATGCAAAGAAGTTAATCGATAAAGTTAACCCAAAAGAGTTAATCGATTAGAAATAGAGTTAATCGAATAGAATTAATCAAATGGAATAAATTGAATTGAGTTAATCAACTAGAGTTAATCGATTAGAGTTAGAATTAATCGATTAGAGTTAATCCATTAGAGTTATATGGAAAATAGTTAATCGAGTTAGAATAAATCGATTAAAGTTAATGGAAAGGAGTTGGATTAATTAATTAGAGAAAATCAGTTAGAGTTAACCAATTAAAGTCAGATTAATCAGTTAGGGTTGACCAATTAGAGAGTATCAGTTAGAGTTAACCAGTTAGGGTTAATCGGTTAGGGTTGACCAGTTAGAGTTGATCAGTTAGAGTTAACCAGTTAGAGTTAATCAATCAGGGTTGACCAGTTAAGAGTTAATCAGTTAGAGTTAACCAGTTAGAGTTAACCAATAGAGCAATTAAATAGAGTTAATCGAATTTTAATAAATCGATTAGAGTTAGTCGAATAATGAGTTATCGAATATTAGTTATTCGAATCGAGTTGAAAGGAGTTATCGAATCTAGTTATTCGGAAGGAGTTATCGAATCTAGTTATTTGAAAGGAGTTATCGAATCTAGTTATTCGAAAGGAGTTATCGAATCTAGTTATTCAAAAGGAGTTATCGAATCGAGTTAAAAGGAGTTATCAGTTAGTTTAAATCGAAAGGAGTTATCGAATATTAAGTTATTCGAATCGAGTTAAAAGGAGTAATCGAATACAGTATTCGAAAAGAGAGATTGTCGAATATTGTTTATTCAAAAGAAAGAATAATCGAATATTAGTTATTCGAAATGAGTTAATCGAATATTAGTTATTCGAAGAGAGTTAATCGTCGAATTCGATTATATCAAATTCGGGAAAGTACTTACACTTTCCGGTGTTTAAATCAAGATTTATTTGTTTATAAATTATGGGTTTATTTATTTGTTCACATTAAAGAATAAAAGTTATAATTGAAGTTAAATATTTCGAAAGTAGGGATTATAACGTTATCGTTATAACCAAAGTTTTCAATAAAGAAGTGGATTCGTAAATAGAATCCGAGAGTTTCGTAAAGAAGTTTGTTAAAGGTTTAAAAGATAAACTTTGACTATTTCGAAGTTAAAACGTTGTCCAGTTAAGGTCTGAGAGGTAATTATACCCCAACTTGATTGACTTCCTTCTTAAGTAAGGAACGGTAAGGTTTCATAGTGAAGGAGTTTTGGAAATGTTTTCCAAACGAGAATCAGAAATGTTTTCTGGTAATAGAAAATAAGAATTTAGAATATATGGAAACAGGAGATAAGTAAATTAATGAACTAAAGAGATAAATGTTCAATGATGATTGATCGATATGATTTCCATCTGGAAATGATATCGTTGTTTGCACACGTGTTTTTCTTTGATAGTTAACTCACTGACTATCGAAGTTTTAAACCATGTTAACGTTGTTAATATGGAGAGACCGGTTGGATTATTATGCGAAGAACCACTCCGTATTGGCATAAGCGTTGCGAATCAAGTACACTGAATATATTGAAGACGGAGTAAAGTGCAAGTGCTGTTGTATAAATCTTAAATAACAGTGCCTAAGATGGATATACTGAATAATGCCTTTGGTTTGTCCAGTCCCAGGACAACTTGTATGGAAGAAGGTCTGACAGGGTATATCTAATAGATCGCGTAAGTTGATCTCTTCAAACGTATTCACGTTTGGTGGCGGAGGAATTCGTTTCTCTTAGCTGTATACCCATGTTATTTTTGGATAAATCAATTTGTGATTTGGCGGGTATGACGATGTGACATTCTAAGTGAATGAAGATGTGGCATGTAAAAGATAAGCGTAGCTTCTAGCCTCACATCCAGAAAATGACAGAAATCGGGCAGGCAGCATGGCTATGTAGGTCGCACCTATTAGGGTGTATAATCACCTGATCCAGAGTTTCATTTACTTCTAAAAATCTATAGTTGATGCTGTCCCATTCGGGAAACGATTGCTGATCCCAACCATTGGTGATATACATTCAATACAATCAAGAGAAATGAGTGGTCGGTTATGTGTGGCCGGGTTGCAAGTTGTTCTTGTTGAACCCAGTGTATTCCTCTCTAGAGGTACACTAGCGAAAGGTGGTTCCATACCTTGTCATAGTTGGAAATCCATTACCCAATACGTGCTTGCGGTTTTGATTGTATACTATATATGTAGAACGTGAGATGGAAGCATTTCTGCTAGATGATTATTATATTGTGGTTGGTAGACATTATTATAATATCAAAAGGTTTTTGATATAAAGATATTTTGGATTCTCATAAGGGAAAAATCCGTTTCATTATATGGCATGGTCTTGTGAGATATCATTACTTGTTTGAACTATTTTAAACTGTTTTACTCATACCAGTCCCATGACTGACCCGGAGTTTATTTTGTTTTGTTTTCCCAAAACTCTTTGGTGCCCAATTTTGTACAGGCAGTCAAGTAGTCAGGATTTACAGGTACTTGAAGAGCTGGAGCAGGAGGCTTTAGGATTATATAGCTATTATTATTCCACTGTGTTGTAAGTGATGTACTTTGATAATGATGTGCATACATATACTGATTTTATAAAAAAAGATATATTATCTATTATACGTTGTTCGTTCCTCTGTGAGATTCGTGTTACTCTGATGTTGTGTTCTTATTCTATTCTAAGTTTCTATCTTATCTTTCCTCACCCTCTAATTTCTTTTATTAACTTTCTGGTATTTTTCGATGTTTGGTTAGTCGTCATTGAGTTTATGGCGATAACCAAAGTCTTTAAAAACCAGGGTGATACAGGAACCCAATGTGAGCAATCTAAATTCAAAAATAAATAAATAAAAATATATAGGTTGCAGACGGGGCTTTATGGCTCCTGATACCATCGTCCACAGACCATGGACGATTTGTTTGATAGAATTGTGTTGTAGGAATTGGTTGTGGTTGTAAATGATTGATTGTGGTTGCATCAAAGTTGATTGTTTGTGGTGAATTCATTATATTAAGGAAAATGAAAGTAGTGTAATGCTGCAAGGCCTAGGATAGTAGAGGAGCCGTACTGGACACGGTGCCGGTGCTACCTATCCTGCCATTGTATGCTGAAATTTTCTGAAATGACTATATAAAATAGTTTTTATGTTGAAATAAATTGTTTGAATAATAAAAATCACATTTTTATTTTATATACGAAGTGTTAAAAATATTCGTATGTTGAATAAATTGTTTGATAATAAAAATTACATTTTTATTGTATATACGAAGTGTTAAAAATATGCATATGTTGAATAAATTGTTTGAACAATAAAAATCATATTTTTATTATATATATGAATCATTAAAAATATTCGTATGTTGAATAAATTGTTTGAACAATAAAAATCACATTTTTATTGTATATATGAATCACTAAAATATTCATGTTTGAAATAAATTGTTGGAACAATAAAAATCGCATTTTTTTTGTATATATGAATCACTAAAAATATTCATGTTTGAAATAAAATGCCTTAACAATAAAAATCACATTTTTATTATATGTAGGAACCTTTAAAAATAGTCGAAGGTTGAAATAAATGTTTGTTGATTGAAATTATTATTTTTAACAAATACTTGAAGTGTTAAAAATAACCATCAGTCAAAATAAATATTTGTTGATTGAAAATATTATTTTTAACATGTATATGAACTGTTAAAAATTACCAAAGGTTGAAATAAATATTTGTTGTTTGAAAATATTATTTTTAACATGTATATGAACTGTCAAAAATAACCAAAGGTTGAAATAAATATTTGTTGATTGAAAATATTATTTTTAATATGTGTATGAACTGTTAAAAATAACCAAAAGTCAAATAAATATTTGTTGATTGAAAATATAATTTTTAACATGTATTTGAACTGTTAAAAATAGTCGTTTGTGGAAAGAATTATTTGTTCGCTAAAAATATAATTATTAGCGTAGATATGCATATATATGTATATACATATGTTGAACAGGAAAATGGGTTAGCTGTTGAGTAAAGAATTTATTTGCGTGCCCGACAAATAGGTAGGCCTTAATGAGTTGGCTACGCAATTTTATTTATTATATAAACTCCTGGGAATGCCATTGGATGCGGTGTGCTGGTTGTTCTGTGTGAGATTATAAACAACACCATAGAATAGTAACAATTAATTTTGAACTACACTGCATGGCATACTTTGTGAAGATAGCATACTCTATCGTATACTACAAAAGCATTTGGAGCTTATGTGACGAGGTTGGAATAACCATACAAGCGAGACGCTTTATGGAGATGACTGTATTTCAGGTTGAACCGAGATGAACTATTGATTTCATAGCATATCATATTCTATATAAGCATTTGGAGCTTGTATGACGAGGTTGAGATTACCATACGAGTAAGATGTTCATATGGTGATGATTGAATTGCAGGTTGAACTGAGGACTGATATGGTTAAATAAAATATAACGATAATCACGTCTCTCTAGTTATTAGATATGACACATGGATTATTTATTTTCCAACACTGGACGAGGTGGCGAGATTTATCCTTGGAGTAATTTTACACACTCCTCAAGCATAGAATAGGACACAAAAAATTGTGTATGCTTACACTGGATTTATTGGGTGCCTAATATGGCCCAAGAAATTTGAAGCGACCCGAACTTCCCCGGTCTCCGAAGAGAAGAGAAAGAACGAATTGTTTTGAGAACACGACAAATCAGAACGCATACAAAAGAACATTTCATTGTATATTACAACAATTCATCAGATTACAAGAATATACAGAGTATAAATGAATAAATTACATTCGATAAATATCAGAGATTACAATACATTACATAGCAGCGGAAAAATAATACAAAACACAACTAGAATGAGATATACGGATACAAAGCTTTCCGGATATCGTTCCAGCTGTAAACCAGGATCCTGTGAATATAAATCTGCAAAACCAAAACTACTAGCTGCCCGTGTCAAAATAAGGGCACCCAGAGTTTAGGTTAAAACAATAAACTCCAGGTCAGTCATGGGACTGGTGTGAGAAATAAAACAGTTATTAATCTTTATTTTAAAGTTAGGTAAATCAAGGGACCACGCCGTATAACACGGAACGGGTTTCCTCCCAAGAATACCAGTGCATAAAACAACAGCGCAATGCTAAATAAAGAAAAATGAAGCTATTATAAGACCCAGGTCCCATCACACAATGCCACACAAACCATAGGATAGGGTTTTCCCTTATAATAGCCAAAGCATGCTTGATACGTTTAAAACAAATCATTTGATACTATAATAAGTGTATAGTGTCAAAACAACTTCAAATATAAATGTATCAATCCTAGACGGCATGGGTACCATATATCATGTCGCCATACTAGGCTCTACAATCAAAACCGCAAAGTCAGGTATTTGGAAATTGGATTTCCGTCTGTGAACCGAGGAAAAAGATAGTCCTCTACCGATTCGAGACAATCTAGCCTACCATGTCTCAGGAACAACCGCAACTGCACCTAGGAGCCACAGGGCCGGTCCACCGATGTGGATTAAAATGCTTGAACACTGCGTTTCCCCGCCCTTTGGGGCGTAAATGAATCAACGAATGACCCTATCGGACCCGGATCGTCCAATCAAACCGAGGCGCCTCGCAACCGCAACAACCACATAGGTGAAAATAATATGAATGTCAGAGCTGGTAGGTCACTAACACCATCCTAGCTAGAAAGAAACGCTTGCCCTCCCTGGATCCTTCTCCCGTTTTTAGTTCACAACCGGGGTGTGAGGCTCGCGAATCAACGTTACACAAAGCTATGCCACACAGGCCTTGCTTTGATCATCGTCCATAAGACTTTGCTTTTCAACAGAAGCCCTGATCAATTGCCACTTAGGCATGCCACACAGGCAATTCACTCCATGCGATTGATATCCATCAATATATAACCCCTGAGCTCGTACGTCTCAGAGAATGGCGTTAAGCAAGAGAATAAATTCTCTGCCGCCAAACAGATGTATATTTAATAGAAATCAATCACACAGACTAAAATCCAATGTCAGACACACAGTCCATTTACAAGTTCGTTCTGGGTCTGAACGAAACCGTAGGCACCTAGTACCCCGCATATCCATCGATCTCCAAGTACGTCTGGACGATCACCAACTGTTTCCATCTTCTTGGGTGTACAGCCCAATCAAGATCATCAGTAATTACCCAAACGACGTGAAGACCTCCGATCTTCAACCACCGTCTTCATCTTCGACACCACGTCGAACCAGTTATTCAGAATGGGATAAACCGGGTCTTTCTGAACAACTCGCGTATATATATATAATAAACACGTGTTACACAAACACAGCATACGCCTCATTCCAATTCAGAATATTCTTTTATTCAAATATTCTTTTATTTTGGGAAAGGTTCCCATTAATTTTATCAAAGATAAATTCTTTAAATTTATTCTTTAATCTTCTTTGAATATCAATTCAAACTAATCGGGATTAGCGAACCACACCGGAGTAATCATTTATTTTATTTCCCAATCCCCATCTATTCATCCCATGAAGTAAAACTGGTCATACTTCATATCTAACACCATGGTGTTATCGGTAAATTCAATTACCATTTCACGTTCAAATCTAATTAAGATTTAACTACCGCCCGGAGAAAAACTGGTGATACTCCATTCTCGACCATTTCAATCTAATTAAAGATTCATTAAAACCCCACTTAGTTTTAATCTTCACAGAAATCAATATCCTGCCTTTACTTGGGTTAAAGAACCAATGTCATTTAGAACACGGCTCACGATAAACCCAAAATCACCTTCCATTAATTATCGGGTTAAAGAACCAGTGTTATTTGAAATACCGTTCACGATAAACCCAGAAATCAATTCAAATTCAATTCCAATTAAATATTATTCAATTGGTACACTTCATTAAATCTAAATAAAAAGATTTAATCTTTTTCTCAACTGGGCTTAAGAACAGTGTTAATGAAGACACCATTCACGACAAACCCAAATCACATTTGATATTAAATACAAGGCTCTGAATAGAAAATATATCGGCTTATATTCAATATCAAATTCCACGACCAACAAATATCGTATTGGAAATAACGATATTGACATATCTTTCAAATTCCCATAACAATACCTATATCATCACGAAATCCAACATCGAAATATTCCAAAGACAATTTCGATTCAAATCCATTCCAATTCAATTATTGGAAGTTCTGGTTACCTTTAAAACCCTTTTCAATTTCAATTTATTTATTTAAAAATAAATAGAATTATAATTCTAGTTTAAAAATAGTTCATTTCGATAAAAATCTATTTTTATCTTTTCAAATATGGAGTTTTTCATCCCAATTCTTCCCAAATCATTTCTTATGATTTTACACAAATTATTACTATTTTTAATAATTTTATCAAGGCCCGTACAGTCGATTTCCATCAACGACCATCGAACTGCACTTACAGCGACCTTTTTCAAATTTGATTTGGACATAATTCCAAATCCAACCGTTAGATTTCAAATTTCTAATATTCGTTAGAAAGCTCTTTTCGATACGAACCCAACGGTTCCGGTTTTAGGAGAATCCGACGGTCGGATCTCCCGCAATATCCATTTGAAGTCAATGGTCGAAATTCACGAACTACCACAGTGCGACGCGTTCTATTCAGGCCATTATATTATATATATATATATAATATATATAATATATACTTCGTCGATTTCCTTTTAAAACGTATTATATAAATCGTTTTAAATTCGTTTTCGAAACGATTTCAACTTCCTTTCAAATTCAAATCAAAATTGAATTTCTCCTTATAAATTCGTTTTAAATTCATTTCAAATTGATTTCAATTCAAATCGATTTTTATTTCAATTTCAATTCGTTTTCAATTCAATTCAATTTCAATTCGAATTCCTTTCTATTCAATTTCAGTTCGAATTTCAATTCTTTTCAAAATATCAGATTTTGAAATCACTTTTGATATTCATTATAAAATGAATAAAATCGATATAAATATCATTCACGTCAAAATGGCGTCAATCTAATCAACACGGCTTCATATATTTATATTTTCAAATATTCTATTTCAAACATTCTATTTCAAACATTTCTTTTTCAAATATTTCTTTTTCAAATATGGAATGAGGCCCAATCAATTACCATATAATGTTAATTATATGGATTTTCTACAACACATGTATACAATAACAATGATGAATAATCAACCATCATCCAAAGTGCATTCTACACTGTATAAGTATCAAATATAAATATTCAACGCTTACAACAGTCTGTCAATCAATCGATCGACATACAACTAAACAATCGGGATTAGTGTACGTCAAATATCATCCCAATACCCATGTGGGGTTTCAAACCATCAAACAAAGATTTTATTTGTGTAGTTGGGCGATGTGTAAAATTTATCGTCCCAATCAATATCAGTCAAATGTGTGTATATAAACAAATCATTCGATTTGTTTATTTTTATTTCATTTCATATACATGTTAAAAATTTTATTTCAACTATAAAATAGTTTTCCACTATAAAATATTTTATTTCATTTCACATCATATCACACAATCAACTACACATCAAAATCAAACAAACAAGCATACAAGCCGTCCAAGGTCTGTGGACGACGGGTGTCGGGTGCTACTAAACACCGTCTGCATCCTAGTATATATTATTAACTAGAAAACAAAATTAAAAGGTGAGAAGTTCTCACCGAATTGCTAATCCAATCCCACGACTCTTCTTATGTAGAAATCTTCGTCGTTCTTGCTTCTTGTCACTTTCTTTGCCCGTATCCTCTACATATGTAAAAATCGAATTTTTACTTTGCTATTCAATATATAAAAATCGAATTTTTACTTTGCTATTCAATATATAAAAATCGATTTTTACTTTGCTATTCAATATATAAAAATCAAATTTTTACTTTGCTATTCAATATATAAAAATCTCGTCTTTCCTTGACTAAAAATCCGATCTTTCTTCTAAATAAAAATCGATCTTTCTTCAAACAAAAAGACTGTTCTTTTTATACTTGCTAATTCATATAAAACAAACTGATTATATAAATGCTAATTATATAAAATAAATTAAAAACAAAACTTACATACATCGAAGAAGGAAAGAAAAGAAGGAGCTTCGCTGTTGTATTGTGGCTCCAAGAGGAAAAGAGAGGAGCTGGGGTCTTCACGTCAGTCGGGGAGCACGAGGGGAGGTCGGAGCTGAAGAGGGGGGGTGGTGCGCGTCGCTCAGCAGGAGGGGGAGAAATCGCGTCGCTCAGCAGGAGGGGGGGAATCGCTCAGTAGAAGGGGGGAAATTGTGGCACCGCCAGCGCCTGGGGGGGAGGGGGGTCGCAGTCGATTAGGCTAGGTTTTTTTTTCTTTTTTACTTTCTGATTTGAAGTCAACAGGGGGGTGAAGGAATAAGGGGGGAATATATAATATATTTATAATATTTAATTTTATTTATTCTCAAAAAAGTAACCTTTATTTTAGGCCTCGAAACGAGAACCACCGCCTGTTGTCCATAGCTAATTACCCCCATTCCGAACACATTGGGATATGTATCGCAGGCTGATTCGACTGTTTCGATCAGTTTTCGTTTAAATCAAAGTATAATTCTTTGTATATTCAATTTAAACGTACATTCCAAATTAACGGGGCCACATATGGACCCTAAAAATTCCAGAAAAATATTTTCTAGCTTCGTATTGACGATACGGTCCTAACAAAACTAGTTTCGTCAAATTCTAAGACTGTTGGAAAAATGGCCAATTTCCAGTCGATTAAAATCAACTAAAACTGGTCAAACGCGTTTTCCTTTGCCACACTCACATATTGATTCGAAATATTATGAAATTTGAAACCTAGCAATAATTTGACATCGCAGATCCATCAAAAGTGGTTTCGTCGAAATCCGAGGTCGTTTGCAAAATGGCATTTTCAAGGGCCGGAATTCCATAGCGACTATTCTGAAATTTCAACTGGACATAACTTTTTATCCCCGCTATGAAATTTCAATTTTTTGGATTCGTTGGAAAGATATTCTCAATTAGATTCAAATATTTTTGGTTTCACTAAAATCCGGTTTATTTTACACCCGGTATGTTCATTTGAAGTTTGAAATCGAATTATCGAACTACCGCGCCATTTTCAATTTCTTTTATAATTATAAAATAAATATTTATATTCCATCGATGATCTATATAAATATATACGTTCGACTCTATTCAAAATAAATTTCTCGACGATATTATTTAAAATAATTCATTTTAAATAATCAAAATTCGCAAAAATTGCCAAAATAAAATTTTTAAATTGGCCCAGATTTCCGGGTTATTACAAAATTTCCAAACCCCTCTCTGTACAAAGGAGGTTATGGCGAAATTTTTCTAAATTTGAAGCCATTAGCCAAATTTTTGAAGTGAAAAGAATTTGGAAATCATCGAATGAATTATATATATATATGAAAATTAAAATAAAAAAATTGTGCCGCTGCAGTTCGCGTATTGGAATCGTGATTTTAAATGATTATACCGAGAAATTCGACCATCGGATTTCCCCGTAATTGAAACCTTTGGATTCGCTTTGAAAATATCTTTCCAACGATATAAAATTTTGTTAAGATCCAACGGTTAGATTGTGTGAAATGTTTAAATCAAATTTGAGGAAAAACAGCGAATCACGCCGCTGTAGCTCATGTTTTGAAATGGTAACTTTAAACGATTATTATAGGAGATCCGACCGTCAGATTTTTCCAAAACTGGAACCGTTGGATTCGCTTTGGAGAGATCTTTCCAGTGATATAAAATTCATTAAGATCCAAAAGTTAGATTTGGCGAAATGTCTAATTCAAATTTGAACGAGAGCAGCGCCAGTGTCATCGAATGACCTAAAACGTCGTTCGATGAAAATGGCTATTTTTAAATAAATAAAAATAGCGAAAATTCATTAAAAAATATTGTAGGCAATATGGAATGGAAATAAACCGATTTTACTTGGTTTATTGGATATTATGATGGTTAAATGTATTTGACATGAAATTATTATATTGAATTGAAAAGTGAATTACGAATAATTTAACCATGGAAAACAATTGATATAAATTCTATGTATACGTGAATTATTTGAAAAGGCCATGTTAATTCTCATTTCAACTAATTGATCGACGATTAGAAATCGAAGATATAAAGACGGTGCAAGACCGGTGATCTTCACCTCGAATGGATTACTATCGATGCCCTGGATCGGTTAGCTCCTAGGAGGGGTAACTGGGGTAGTAGCCCGAACGTATTCGTTGATTGTCCAGATGTGCGAAGGCCTCTCTCATGTATTGGACATATGAGGTGAGGAATAAGGTGCCTCCAGTTTCGTTCAGACCCAGAACAAACTAGTAAATGGATATGTGTCTAACATTTTATTTTATTCTGTGCTGATTGATTTCTATTAAATAAATATCTGTTTGGTGGAGGAGAATTTATTCTCTTGCTTAATACCCTTCTCTGATACATACGAGCTCAGAGGTTATATATCGATAGACATCAGTCGCATGGCATAGAATGTCAATGTGGCATGTTGAGATGCAAGTGATCAAGGCTTTTGTTGAAAAGCAGAGCCTTGTGGTTGATGATCAAAGCACAAGTTTAATATAGCATAGCTTTGTGCATGGCGTTAATTCGCGAGCTTCACACCCCGGTATTGACCAGAAACGGGATGAAGGACGGCAGGGAGGACATGCGTTTCTTTCTAGCTAGGAGTGGTGTCATGGTATGGAACCCAGTCATTTTTACTTATGTGGTTGTTGGAAAGCGAGGCACCTCGGATATATCGGTTACTACGGAGACGATGGATATTGAGTCATCTAGCTCATTTACTCCCCATATGGCGGGAAAACGTGTTGTTCACGGATTACTAATCCAATTAATATGTGGACCGGCCCTGCATTTTCCTAGGTGCAGTTGTGACTGTAGCCTGAGACATGGTAGGCTAGATTGTATCGAATTCGGTAAGGATAATCCCTTGCCTTGGTTCATGATGGAAATCTAACTTCCAATACGACATGTGCGGTTTTGATTGTAAACCTCTATATGGCGACATGATATATTGTACCCCTGCCGTCTATGATTGATAGATTATGATTGAAATTGTTTTCGACATATATATGCACTAGTAATAATATCCAACGATTTTGATTTATATGTATCAAGCATATTTTGGCCATTATAAGGTAAAAATCTATCCTCCGGCTTGCGTTGCATTGTGTGATGGGACCTGAGTCTTATAATGGCTTCATTTTTGTAAAACGCATTGCAATGTTTAAATGATTTACTTGTTTATGCACTGGCAATCCAATGGAGAAAACATGTTCCGCATTAGCGGTGTGGTCCTGTGATTGGCCTTTTTATCAAATAAGTTAAGTAGATTTCTCATGACAGTCCATGACCGACTCATAGTTCGTTTCACTTTGCAAACTTGGGTGCCCCTTATTTCCACATGGGCAGCCTAGTATTCTGGTTTTAGCTTGTTCATTCTGGATAACCATGGAGCTGAAGATGGATTATATCATTTCTATTATGCTGTTCAGACTTCATCATGTGTATTATGTTTGATTCTACTGCAGACCTGTAACTATATTTTGTACTAAGTATGATCCTGTTATGCTATGTAACTCTGATGTTGACATTATTTGCCATGTAATCTGATGTACATTATCCGGTGTAATTTTATATTTTTGTTCTACTTTTATTATTTATATGTTATATTCCAAAGATTATCCTTGCTTCCGTGGCTCGGGAATTTAGGATCATCTCACCTTATGCAAGACTAAATCTATCCTAAACTCTAATTCCTTAAAACTATAATAAGACTTTAATCTAGACTAAGAGTTAACTAAGATATCCTTAAAATAAGTATTTTTCTAACAAACCTATCAACCACTAATGAAATTTAACCATGTCAAGTAAGTCAATCAAGTTTTTCAAGTCAAACAAATTAAATAAACCAAACAAGTCAATTAATCCAATAAATTAAATCAAATCAACCAAGTCAATCAAGTTAATCAAGACAAAGTAAATATGTTATATGTTTAATAATCCCATGTATTTTTAAGACAATAATTCCCTATATAATATACTTGTTATATGTGGAGTTAAAGGTTAATACGTAATTTAGTGTGTTGGTAACAATGCAGTATGACATATACAAAACAATATGAAGTGATATGAAATGCAATTTGTGATGTAAATGATTTTAATTTGAGATGCAATGTATTGATGTATGATATGAAATAAGATATGTAATGATATTATTGTAATAATATATAGAATGATCTGATGATGATATGGATTTCTATAAAAGATACTTAAAGTAAAATCTAGCTATTATCCATATAATAAATTATTTGAATTAAACAAGGACAGTGTTAATTTTTAGACATAGGTTAACTATACTAATGAAAGTGATTGAAATAATAATAAAGATAAGAGTTTTAAAAAATATTCATGATAAGTAGTAAAATATTCAAAATAATTATGGAGTTAAATAATATTAGTAGGGTAAATATAGTAAGAATTGAAGACCTTTTTAGAGAGAATATAACATTATATAAAGTAGAATATATTCTTCAAATTTAATTTATTATTTATCTTTCGATACAAATCAATTTTTCATTTAAACTTTAGAAATAAAAATATATTAATTTTCTAAAAAACTATAAAATTAATATATAGTTATACAAAAATTATTTTTGGTAATATAAAGTAACCTATAAAGCTATAAATTCTTATTAAACTATATATTTAAGACATAAAATCAGATATATATATATACACACACACACACACCAGAATATTAAGTTACAAGATACAAGTTTCATAAATCTTAATAAACAAAGAAATCAAAATTAGTATTTAGTTTCAAATAATATATGTGATAATGTAACCCAAATTTTTTTGTGAAAATATAAGTTAAACTATAAATGTTTAAACTACATATAAAAATAAATAAATATATAAACTTATATTTTATAACTATATCAAATGTCTTCAAAATATATTTTAATCATATTAAATTGTCTATATAATTTAATCAATTTATATATATTTTGAAACAAAATATATTAAGGAAATAAGTAAAAAGACAAAGTTAATAACTAGAATTTGAACTGCCGTTTTCTTATTGAAAATATGAAGAGAAGTTTCAAAGTTTATGCTTTTGAAACTCAAAATTTGAATTTCGTTTTACAAGCCTTTATGATTACAAAAGAACATATATATGTCAACATTCATGTATAATTTTCAAAGAACATATGGTTTTGTGACTTTGGTTTTAAATTATCGACTTATATTCAGGTTTAACTATTTCCTAATATAATATTAATCCTAACAGATATCCAAAATTCATTTTATATTTATTACTTATTGTTTTATTAGTATTTTGAATTTCAAAATTCAAATTTGAATTTCAAAATTCAAATTTGAATTTTAAATTTCAACTTTTGAAATTTAAATTTTAAGTTTGAATTGTAAAGTTTTAAGTTTCAAATTCAAAACAAAGCATAGAAACAAAACATCCATTCAACGAAAAATTTCAAAATTAATTAAGGCATACTTAGTTTTTAGATCCATTTATTCGATATTCTCTAAATTCTTAATTGGTCTTTCGGAATTTGATGATGAGATCTTCTCTAATGCGACGGGCTCATTTTTCTGATCAGAATAGTGTATTCATTTGCTGAATTTGAACACCGTATGAGAAAGATATAGAAGATTCAGTAGTTCGACCAACTTGGCGCCAAAATTTTGAATTTGAATGAAAAGACACTTCAGCCATTATAAATAGGCCCAAAAGTCATGTCTATTCTCTTCTTCTTCTGCCTCCCTACTTTCAATCAAACTTTCAGGAGGCATAACTTCTTAATTTCTTAACTGAATTGGATGAAATTAGCAGCAAATATAAGAGGAATTCAAGAACTACGAACAGTAGCAGTTTGGGGATGAATTTTGATGGTATTGGTGTGTAGCAATGGAAACAATAAGAGGTATGCATGAAATCCCATAATAGTTTTTCAGTTTTGAATCGCCAACTTCAAACTGCCATATCTCACTCAATTTTGATCAGAATTTGACGATCTACTCATCAAATCAACTGCAAGAATGAGAACTACAATCTGGAAAAGGATCTGGGACAAAATAATCTAACATGTGGATGAAATTTGAAGATAACCATGGACAATTTTGGTTTACTTCTCTCTTTATTCACCAAAACTTCATTTGATCATTACTTGGTCAATTTTTGATGGAATTTCATGAAACTAGTGACATTACTTAGAAAATGAAGAGAAGCACATCATAAAGATAAGTTGTAGATGAAAATCCAAAGTTGTAAATTGATCTGGTACCCATTTCTTTTTTGATTTACATTATATATATATCCATTTCTTCTAGATGTCACTTCACCAACCGTCGTTACTCTTCTCCTCTTTTTGATTTCTTTTCAGAATTTGAATTTTCAAACCATTTCGGAATTTGAATTGCTAGCAGCCACGTCACGCATCTTTTCAGAGTTTGAATATCCAATAGCCATATAACCCATCTTTTCCTGTAAAACAACACAACTTTTCAAATAATCAAATAACTTTTCAAATAATTCAAATGACTTTTCAAATACTCAAATGACTTTTCAAATAATTAAGGTACATTCCAAAATAAGTAACTACAATTATATCATGATGGTTTTATAACATTTCCAAGATTTCAAAATCTTCAAATTTAAAAGTTCCAAATTTCAAAATTTCAAAATTCAAAAATCAAATAGTAATTTGATTTTTCAATAAAATTAAATGCAGATTTATCTAATACTTGATGCAATACATGAATTAAAATTAGTGTTCAAAATTTGCCATTTAACATTTTCGAAAATCAGATTATGAACCTTTTGAAAAACCTTCCTCTGATACCAACTGTTAGGGAATGTGGAATGGATCGTTAAGCCAAAGCAAAGACTAGAGGAAGGGGTGAGTAGTGTTTTTAAGAATTTAAACAAAATTAAAACTAAAGTGAACTACGGGATGAACCAAACACCACAAACGCAATCACTAACACAGATTCAAATAAAAATGCAAAATATACAGAAATAAAGATGCAGAAAAGGAAAGAACACACCAGATTTTATACTCGTTCGGATTGCTCCTACGTCCCGTCCCGTACAACACTACATTGCACAGAGCTTTATTACTATTTCCAATAGTAAAATACAACCTCCTTGATTTTATGGCTCAACAAGGAGACACGACTCCTATTCCTTGATTTCACGGCTCAACAAGGACACACCGACTCCTATTTCCTTGATTTCACGGCTACAAGGACACACCGATTCCTCTTTGATTCAACACTAACAAGGTTTATTTTACCCAAGCAATTATAAATAGCCCTATAGCTCTTCAATAGCACTTGATGCAGAGATAGAGAGTGTAGAGAGAAGAAGTTTGATCAAAACAGAATTGAATTTGGTAGAGTATAAGTGTAAAAACCATAAAAATGATTAAGAATAATGATGTAGAGAAAGAAGAAGAAGTTAGAGAAGAAAAGATGATTAAAAATTCGGTTTTAACCCCTTTTTATAGAGTATGAAAGATTGCAATGGTTCTGAATCGTTTCAAATAGCAAAAAGACACTTCCACACAAAATTGAAAAAAAAATGACAGTTATATGTCGACATGGAGTTTTTGTTATTTCGAAATACTCCTTTGAAAAATTAAATTTTGAAATGTTTTTCAAATATTGTTTGATATAAATATAATTCTGGAAATTCTTGAATTAAAATATAATGATATAAATTAATATTATAAACTAGAAAAATATATGAAAACAAAATTTTAAATCATATAAACATATTTATAATTTTACAAGGTTTTAAACTATATAAATATAAAGTATAAGAATATAAAGTATAAATATAAAAGTTAAGAATGAAAAATAAAGAAGAATAAAAATAGAAATAGAACCAAATAGAGAAATAAAATAGAGAGGATTAAAGATAGAATTGAAATCAGAATTTGAAAATTAGAATTTGAATTTGAACCAGGAGTGCTATTTAGAGTCTTACAAAATCTAGACTCTATAACTGCATTAATCTTGAACTCTTGAAATCTTGATTACTCATGAGTCTTGATATTTCACTGATCTTTGAATCTTCGTCATCTTTATAACTGTACAGTCTTCAGTAATATTTCCTATATATAATTCCTATATATATATATATATTCTATACAAAAAGTGTTAGTATATATTTTATAATTAGTGATAATTGAAATAAGGTTGTTGTCATCAAAACTTCGTTCTCCAACAATATTTTTATGGTCAAATTAATTGAATATTGATTTTTAGGTACATTATAAAGATTTTGAAAAAATAATAACTTGTTTCAAAAAATTATATTAGAAAATCAATAATCAAGTCCAAACTAGGCATATCGCACAACGGTAATTAACATTTCACACCGCAAAGTTTGTAATTGAATTCTAGACGAAGTATAGCTCAGATTTCAGCATAGTTTGAAACATCCAAACTATATTATCTGTATATTTGGATTAAAGGGAATAAATTAAGGATTTATCTTATATCTTTTGAAATATGGATAAAACAAATTTTCTAAGAAATCCCAGCTTTGCAATAAAGCGGCTGTATTTTGAAATTGGTAGGAATTAGCTATTTTAAATTATTAAAAATAGGGAATAAATTTGATAAATCATTTAATGTGGTTTAAAAGAGTTTATCATTGGAAAATATGGATTTTAAAATGAATTAGAATTAAATAACCAGTTTTGGCAATATTTACAACACTGCCCTTTAACTTATGTAAATTACTACAACACTTAAATTTATCTGGAGGATAATAAGTATTCACTAAATCAATCAGGAATGATTTTGAAAGAATAATGAAATATTTTAATAATGTTTTAAGTGATTTAAATCATCATTAACAAAAGCGTATGCAGAAATGACTAAAACATTTGTTCCCTTTGTGAGAGTCAATTTATTGATCGAGGAATGGAACTAATTGAATGGAAAGCTCAGATGACCTAAAATTAGGTTAGAGAAATAAAAAGGGTTTATAATTGATCAAATAACTTGACTGCCTAAAGGTGATAGAGAGATAGTGACTTAGCTTAGGTTTGGAAAAACTAGTTTCCTGCTCCCTTGGGCTATTAAGGACTGTCCCAATCGAGAGAATAGTGAATTTGATTTATTCATATTCAAATATATTAATGAGAATTTTGGATTTCACATATAATTTTACTTGATATTGAAATCCATAGAGGGAACTCGTCATATTTATGGAGTTTAAATGGTGTTGTCACTGTTATTCTGCATATAACACTTGTTGAACATAGAGATTGATATTTAGTAGAATTTTAGAAATCTATATGATGCGTATTTCTCCAAAAAGGTATTCTGAAGAATAAAGTAGAATTATTTTCGAATAAAGGAATAAATAGGAAGAATATTGATTTAGGAAACGAAGCATTAAAACTGAAATTGGTTGGGTTAAAAATAATTTCCCAAGGAATTAACTTTATAAACCAGGTAGGTTTAAATGGAGATTTGGGAAAATATAAAGGAAAATCCTTTGATTAACGAAGATAGGATTATTCAGAATCCTATTTATCCATAATTCCTTTTGTTAAAATTGATAATTGGATTTTGAAGGAACTAGGTCGGATTTGCTTGATACATATCTGAAAACCACTTCGAACCAATTTGCGTTGCGAAGTAATAAATTGTAAGAATGAAGACTTATGAAGATGATGGTTATTGAAGATTGAGGATCTTCACATTGGAAGGACTGCTTGTTGACTTCTAAGTAGGTATCATATTATTGAGATTACCTATAGCAGTGGTCCTAACATATTTGGAATCTTCAGATTCAATAGCTTCGCGGTCGATTAGGCCAAGGAAAATTAGTTTCGTTCTTACCTGGAACGAACTTATATTTTTGTTTGTCTAACAATGGCATTTCTATGACTACGAACATCAGTTTTAATTAATGTACATTTGTTGGTGGTGGAGAAGAAAACTTATCTTAGCACTAACACCCTTCTTTGAGGCATACAAGCCCAAGGGTTGTATTTTGTGAAAGTCAATTAGTATTCAATGGGAATGCCAATGTGGCATTCAAAGAGGACGATTATTAATATGTGTAATGGTACATCGTTACTCATTTGAGCCTTACAACCTAGTAAATTACCAAAATAGGATATATGCGGCAAGGTTATGTTGTTCGCTCCCATTAGTGTATGATTTTTTCTATTCTAGTTGAAAAATGATACTACGTTATGGAGCCAAGATATTCTTATTTATGTGGATGCATGAAAAATACAAGGCCTCGGTTAAAGGTTAGTTACGACTAGGGAAATGATATATTTGGTATCATCTAGTGCATAAGTGGAACATTATAGATATGGGTCAATCTTGTGTTGGCAAAGTTCCATATAAGGACTTTAGGGCATCCCTCTAGAGGTGTTCCCATCGTGGAAAGGAAGATCCTTAGCCTGGTCATTTGATGAATATCCAATTCTCCAAAAAGAACCTACGATTTTTGATTATATGGCATAATAGCCCTAAAATTTAATAATGATAACAATTTTGGGAAATTGAGTAAGTCTACTCACAAATGATTTTAAATAATCTCATCAGAAATAATATCAAAGGTTTTTATACATAAATTTTTTTGGTTATCATACAGGAAAAACCTGTCCGTATTTATGTGTGGGCATAGTCGAATGAGATACCCTTTCTTTCAAGACGAAAGCTGATATATATATATATATATATATATATATATATATATATATATATATGTAACACCCCAAATTTTTAATGACATCAAAAAAAATTAAATAATAATTAATTTAATGTTCAGAATTAGAGAAAACGGACTGCGCCATTGCATCTATCTCGAAAGTTTGGTCAAGATAGAAGTTTCTTTTGCGTAAACCGGACACCGTATGAAGAAGTTAAGTAGGTTTTAAGTCTGTATACGCACATAAATATTTTATATATACGAATGTGTCAGAGGTGAGTCAGAGATGAGTCAGAATCCTATCAAGAGGATTCAAATTCAAAAAATTCCTCTGAGCGGCAAAATTCCTGCTCTAGGGGGTCGACCCCCTAGAGGGGTGTCGACCTAGGGATCGACCTACCCACAGGGGTGTCAACACCCCTAGGGATGAGGTGGCAGTCGATTTCAGAGGGCTTTACAGCTATAAATATGTGGCTATTTCTCACATTTTCTTCATGGGAAGTCATGGAGGCCATATGCTATTGGAATGCGAACTGAATCGTTTTCTACAACTACATACTTTGCAAATCAAATTCAGAATTCAAGATCTATTCTCTCCATTCTCTAAACCTAACGCTGTGAGTTCTAGTTGCTATTTGGTTTAGATAAATAAAAGTAAATTATGAAAGACTGTGATTTGGATATGTGTAAACCATGGATCTATGCTATTATCATACTAATACTATAGCATGATAGATCTATTTCTTTAGATCCAATGCAATTATGATTATTCTGCTATGTCATGATAGATCTATTTGTAATAACCCTGAATTTTGGGGTAAATTTAAAATTTTATTTTAATGAGTTTTTGATATTTAAAATAATTTATTTTAAATAATCACGACTAAAATTTTATTTTATTTGAAGTTAAACTTAAAATTTATATTAATTCCATTCCGAACCCGAAATGGCGCTGTAATTTCAGAATTCGTTTTTCAACTTTGGAAAAATATATAAAATTCATTATAAGTCGAAATCAGATGAAACAAGAAACGCTAGAACCATATCGATGATATCTTTATAATGAATTTAAGAAATTTTAGATTTCAGTTTATAATTTATAAGTTATGTCAAAATTAAAATTTAGAAAGGTCGCTATGAAATATATATATATAATATATAAAGGTCAAAAACGCTACTTTTTGCATACGAAGGAATTTGGACTCAAACCCACTTCCATAGAGTTCAGAATGATGTTTCTGCATTTAAAAAGTATAAACACTTATATATTTCGAGTTTCGAAAATTATTTATTTAAAAATGTATTTTTAATATTTAATTTATACGCCTTAAAAATAGTCATTTTACAAATGTCCTCGGTTTTCGACGAAACCACTTTTGTTGGAACCGGAATGTCGAATTATTGTTAAGTTTAATTTTCCAGAATTTTTCGAATTAGTACGTAAGCGTGGTAGAAGATAACACGTTTTGTCAGTTTGTAGTTAAAACTGATCGACCTGAAAAGGCCATTTTTGGAACAGTCTCAGAATTCGACGAAAATTGTCTCGTTGGAACCGTATCGTCAATGCGAAGCCAAAAGTATTTTTTTTGCAATTTTTGGAGTCCGTATGTGGCCCCGGCGTATTTAAATGTACGGTAAATATTTAATTAATTAATATTTAATTAATTAATTTTTAATGTAAATTTAAATAAAATTTTTACAGATTTCGGAATTGGGCCACGAGACCTGTCCAATTGCGTTCAAAAGGCGTCAAAACCTTAAGAACGACAGTAAGCACCCGCATTTTTACCTTTATAACACGCTTTACGATGAATAAATTAATAAAAAATTATTTAAAACCCTAAAAATGGCCAACCGCCTGCTATTGAAACCGAAGGCCACGAATGACCGAAAATTCAAACCTCAATAACTTTTGATCCGCTCAATGAAATTCAACGTATTATGTACCAAATCGAAGCTCTTGGAGAGATATACAAATCCATACGGTTAATATCGGGTTTTAGCTCACGGATTTCGCGAATTCTGGCCATGAAGTGCCGACGCCTAGAGGTGTTTTCAAGGCGCATGGGCCCATCGCGACCCATGGTGGTCCGGCGCTGGGGAGTTCTGGCAAAGGGGCTTCGGGTGGAGGTGTTGGATCGTGGTCCGGGGCACCAGGGTGGCGCGCGCAGGGGTGGATTCATGGTGGTGATGGGTTCGACGTTTAACAGAAGAAGGAGATGATGAGGAACGGGAATTAGTGAGTTAAGCCATCTATTTAATTAAGTTAATTATTTATTTAAATTTCAAATCTTTAAGTACTGATAACTTCCACATATAAAATCGGAATTACGCGAAACAAGTTGCGTTGGATTCGTATTCCCGAGCACTACAACATGGAACAAACTAGGACCAATTCTGCGCAAATCAAGATTTGAGGAAAATTTCAGATCTGAATTGATTGGTGAGATTTCTTTTGTTTAAAAACAATTAATAAATTCAATTATTTTATTTGTTATATGATGACTGTATGTATATAATTTATATCTGTTTGTGCTGAAATTTGTATGATGTTTGATCTACTGTTTGTGGTGGATAATTATAGATCCATATGTGTTAGTCAAATATTATGATTCATTTTTTATTTTATTTGAATTGATGTAGTTAAATCTATTCAACATAAAAATATAATCTGTCACTTTTATTGAATTGATTTAGTTTATCAATTCAAGATAAAATTAAAGTTTGTCATTTTTTTTGTTGAATTGAATTGAGTTTTCAAATTCTATGTTAAGCATTATTCCGTCAATCCAATATATAATATTATTTTGTTGAATAGGAAATTAAAAATTTCTTATTTGGTTGAATAGGAAAATATGAAAACAAAATTACTTATTTTGTTAAATAGGAAATTGTCATGTTGATCAAAAATACCACCTTGTTGGAAATTGTCACGTAAATCAAAAATATCACCTTGTGGATTTGGTCATGTTAATACCACCATTAATAGAAGACGCTATTTACTAAGAAATGTATGTTATATAATAAATGACCTTTATTAAGGAATGTAATGTTATATAGAAATGCCATTTATTAAGAAAGGATTACATATAAAATATTACTTTATGTGACACTAGAATTAAAATAAAAAATTTCATTTCAATAAATTATTTTGATTATTTTTGATGAATTGCATTAGATTGGCAACTCAACATAAAAAAACATTACTTTGATCATTTTGTTGAATTTAAATAGAATGGTTAATTCCAAATAAAACATGTATTGTTAGAAGAAGTTTTTAACACAAAGATCGCTCTTTTATGTCTACATGTATGGTTGGAAAAGTTTTTAAGTTTTTTATGTTAACATGTAATATTAAGATTGTCAAAACATAGAAAACATTCATTTTGTTGAATAATTTTTTTTTTCCAATAAAACTAAGTAATCATTTTTATAGAATGTTAGCGATATTAGAACTATCATTGTTATGAAATGTCACATTGGAATCAAAATAACTTTCTTGTTATGAAATCCGCATTAGAATTAAAAATAACATTTTTGGTTAAGGTATATGTAGGCTAAAAATCTCATTTATTTAGAAGTGACATTAGAATAAAGTGTCATTTGAAAAAAAAAAATTTTTATTGTATATAAAAAATATCTGTGCTAATTAAACAGCATTTTTGTAAGGATATATTATGTTGTGTTAAACATATCATTTTAGTTAGGAAATATCATTTTAGTCAAAAATGTTTAATTAGGATAGACATGCCACTTTTATTAGAAATATGTTATGTAAGATAAATTTGTCATCTATGTTTACATTGAATTTGTTATTTATGTAAAAATTAATTTGTCATTTATGTAAAAAAATTAATTTGTCATTTGTGTGGAATTTAGTTTGTCAATTTTATGAAAATTTGAAATTGGCATTTATGTTAGGATAAACTTGCCCTTCATGTCAAAATATTATAATGTCATTTATTGAAAATGTCATTAAATTAGAGTGTCATTAAAACTAGAATATCACTAGATTGAAATTGTCGTTAAATTATAATGTCATTAAAACTACAAGGTCATTTGATTAAAAAGGTCATTAGAATTCATAGAAAATATATTTATATATAAAATATCCTCTTTATATGACATTAGAATTCATCACCTTTATTAAAGAATGGCACGTGAATTAAAAACATCAATTTTGTTAAGAAGAGTCATGTAAAATAATATTTTTAGTAGAACAATTATAATGATTAACTAAAATTGTACTTGGATATGAGGTTAGGTCACATTTGTGGTGGAAGTCTGCCCGGACCCGACCGACATATCCAACAGCCACAAATGTTGGGCCTAATGTGAGAGGTCCAAGTGCGCAAATACAAATTGGGCCAAGACACGAGGTTAAGCCCAACTTGTGGGAGAAGTCTGCCCGGAACCGACCGGCCTATCCAGCATCCACAAGTTGCAGGCCTAATGTGAGAGGTCTGGCCCATATTAAAATATAAATGGTTAAATAGAAAATGGACATTATTTACACTGTCACGAGTTAAATTAGAAATTGACGTTATTTTCACACCGTTATGTGTTAATAATGAAATGAATATTTTCAACTCCAAGTTTTTTATAAAAGAAAGTTACATTTTTAATGTAATAAGATAAAGATTAGAAAAGTTTTTACATTTTCTTAATGTAAATGAGGATTAGAAGAAAATTTCATTTTTTTATGTAATTAAGTAAGAGAACATAAAATTTCATTTTTGTGTAATTAAGTCAATCTGCATGTGAATTAGATTGAAAGTGGAGAATTTGCATTTATCATGTAAATTAAGATAAAGGAGAAAAATTATATCTTATGTAATCAAGTTAAAGTAGAAAGAAGTTTACATTCTTAATGTAATTAGATTATAGAAATAACTTACATTTTTAATGTAAATTAGAAAGGTTTACATGCAATGATCAAGGTTTCTTGTTGAAAAGCATAACCTTGTAGTGACGATCAAAGCATAGCTTGAATAAGCATAGCTTTGTGTATTACATAGCTTCACGAGCCTCATAACCCGGTGGAGTCTAAAACGGGAGAAGGGAATGCAGGGAGGGCAGCATGTTCCTCTCTGGCTAGAAGTAGTGTCAGTGCTTAAACTGGCTGATATTTTACTTATGTGTATGATGGAATGAGTCACCTCGGATGATAGGTCCTATAGGATCGGGAAACGTGTATTCAGGAATTGTCAATCCACGAAGCTGTATGTGTGGACCGGCCCTGCAGGATCCAAGGGTTAACTGCGGGGAATCCGTAGACATTAGCTAGAGTGTCTTGAATCGGTAAGGAGCTCCTCCCTAGCCTTGACTCATGATGCGAACCCAACTCCCAATACGACCCTACGGACTTGATTGTATTACTAGTATGGAGGCATAGTATATGGTAGCTATGCTTCCTAGGATTGATACATTTACTTTGAAATGCTTTTGAAACGTATATACACTAAAAATAATATCAAATCCGTTTTATCGTATCAAGCATGTTTGACCATTATAAGGTAAAACCCTATCCTCCGGTTTGCATTGCATTGTGTGATGGGACTTGGGTTTTATAATGGTTTCATTTTTCTAAAAAGCATTGCGTTGTTTAACGATTTACTTTTAATTATGCACCGGCAATCCATTGGGATAAAACCCGTTCCGCGTTAGCGGCGTGATCCTTGGATTTGCCTTATTACTATTAGTTAAATTAGTTAAGAATTCTCATACCAGTCCCATGATAGTTTGTTTCACTTGCAAACTCGGGTGCCCTCTTTTCCACACGGGCAGTCGAGTAGCTTTTTGTAGATATTTATCCCTTTAGCAGGATCCTGGATCGAAGCCTAAACCTGTGTCTAGAGCATCGAAGTCTTCGCTGTGCACTGTATTTAATTTATTGTAATTTATCTTCCACTGTAATTTTATTCAATATACTCTGATATGTTCTGTACTCTGATGTAATATTATTGTAATGTTTATAAAAGTCTGTTGTTACTGTTCTGATGTGTTGTAGCCCATAGTAAGTGTATCCGGCGATTTCCCGCAAGAGCGATTTTCGGGTCATTTCATTTTGGTATCAGAGCTTTGGTTAGCTCAAATCTTTGGGATACAACTCATTAGAACCAAACAAAAGACTCATCAGAGATTGGATTAGTAATATCCAATAAGAATACTCATTAGAGATAGGATCAGCAGTATCCTAGAATGAGAAAACTCATTAGAGATGGGGTTAGTAATGCCCTAGAATGAGTAGAGAGTAGCAAGCTTATAATATACGCTTTTGTAATTATAATCTATTTTATAAAATATGAGTTTTGAATATATAGAAGTTATATATTTTAAAAGCTAATCAACCAATTGATTGATGATTGTGTAGTGTAATTATTAGTTTAACTATAAAATTATGTAAACCAGTGAATGAATATAAAAAATGAAAAAATTGAGTAGGATAATTAAACACTTTTAGCTTCGCTCCTTTTCGAGGACAAAAAGTTTTTAAGTGTGGGAGACTGTATCAACCCTAAATTTTGGGGTAAATTTAAAATTTTATTTTAATGAGTTTTTTATATTTAAAATAATTTATTTTAAATAATCACGACTAAAATTTTATTTTATTTGAAATAAAACTTAAAATTTATATTAATTCCATTCTGAGATCGAAATGGCAAGGTAATTTCAGAATTCGTTTTTCAACTTTGAAAAAATATATAAAATTCATTATAAGCCGAAATCAGACGAAACAAGAAACGCTAGAACCGTATCGATGATATCTTTATAATGAATTTAAGAAATTAAGATTTCAGTTTATAATTTATAAGTTATGTCAAAATTAAAATTTAGAAAGGTCGCTATGAAATTTATATATAAATGTCAAAAAACGCTACTTTTTGCATATGAAGGAATTTGGACTCAAAACCACTTCCATTGAGTTTAAAATGATGTTTCTGCATTTAAAAAGTATAAACACTTATATATTTCGAGTTTCGAAAATTATTTGTTTAAAAATGTATTTTTAATATTTAATTTATACGCCTTAAAAATAGTTATTTTATAAACGACCTCGGTTTTCGACGAAACCACTTTTGTTGGAACCGGAATGTCAAACTATTGCTAAGTTTAATTTTCCAGAAATTTTCAAATTAGTATGTAAGCGTGGAAGAAGATAACACGTTTGTCAGTTTATAGTTAACACTGATCGACCTGAAAAGGCCATTTTTCGAACAGTCTCAGAATTCGACGAAAATAGTCTCGTTGGAACCGTATCATCAATGCGAAGCCAAAAATATTTTTTTTGGGAATTTTCGGAGTCCGTATGTGGCCCCGACGTATTTAAATGTACGGTAAATATTTAATTAATTAATTTTTAATGTAAATTTAAATAATTTTTTTACAGATTTCGGAATTAGGCCACGAGACCTGTCCAATTGCGTTCAGAAGGCGTCAAAACCTTAAGAACGACAGTAAGCAGGCCCAATTCGGAGACAGCCCGCATTTTTACCTTTATGACACGCTTTACGATGAATAAATTAATAAAAAATTATTTAAAACCCTAAAAATGGCCAGCCGCCTGCTACTGAAACCGAAGGCCACGAATGACCGAAAATTCAAACCTCAATAACTTTTGATCCGCTCAATGAAATTCCACATATTATATACCAAATCGATGGTCTTGGAGAGATCTACAGATCCATACGGTTAAGATCGAGTTTTAGCTCATGGATTTCGCGAATTCTGGCCATGAAGTGCCGACGCCTAGAGGGGTTTTCGAGGCGCATGGGCCCATCGCGACCCATGGTGGTCCGGCGCTGGGGAGTTCTGGCGAAGGGGCTTCGGGTGGAGGTGTTGGATCGTGGTCCGGGGCACCAGGGTGGCGCGTGCAGGGGTGGATTCATGGTGGTGATGGGTTCGACGTTTAACAGAAGAAGGAGATGATGAGGAAAGGGGATTAGTGAGTTAAGCCATCTATTTAATTAAGTTAATTATTTATTTAAATTTCAAATCTTTAAGTATTGATAACTTCTACATACAAAATCAGAATTACGCGAAACAAGTTGCGTTGGATTCGTATTCCCGAGCACTACAACATGGAACAAACTAGGACCAATTCTGAGCAAATCAAAATTTGAGGAAAATTTCAGATCTGAATTGATTGGTGAGATTTCTTTTGTTTAAAAACAATTAATAAATTCAATTATTTTATTTGTTATATGATGACTGTATGTATATAATTTATATCTGTTTGCGCTGAAATTTGTATGATGTTTGACCTACTGTTTGTGATGGATAATTATTGATCCATATGTGTTAGTCAAATATTATGATTCATTTTTTTTAATTTTATTTGAATTGATGTAGTTAAATCTATTCAACATAAAAATATAATCTGTCACTTTTATTGAATTGATTTAGTTTATCAATTCAAGATAAAATTAAAGTTTGTCATTTTTTTGTTGAATTGAATTGAGTTGTCAAATTCACTGTTAAGCATTATTCCGTCAATCCAATATACAATATTATTTTGTTGAATAGGAAATCAAAAATTTCTTATTTGGTTGAATAGGAAAATATGAAAACAAAATTACTTATTTTGTTAAATAGGAAATTGTCATGTTAATCAAAAATACCACCTTGTTGGAAATTGTCACGTAAATCAAAAATATCACCTTGTGGATATGGTCATGTTAATATCACCATTAATAGAAGATGCTATTTACTAAGAAATGCATGTTATATAATAAATGAACTTTATTAAGGATTGTAATGTAATATAGAAATGACATTTATTAAGAAAGGTTTGCATATAAAATATTACTTTATGTGACACTAGAATTAAAATAAAAAATTTCATTTCAATAAATTATTTTGATTATTTTTGATGAATTGCATTAGATTGGCAAATCAACATTAAAAAACATTACTTTGATCATTTTGTTGAATTTAAATAGAATGGTCAATTCCAAATAAAATATGTATTATTAGAAGAAGTTTTTAACACAAAGATCACTCTTTTATGTCAAATAGTATGGTTGGAAAAGTTTTTAACTTTTTTATGTTAACATGTAATATTAAGATTGTCAAAACATAGAAAACATTCATTTTGTTGAATAGATTTTTTTTCAATAAAACTAAGTAATCATTTTTATAGAATATTAGCGATGTTAGAACTATCATTGTTATGAAATGTCGCATTGGAATCAAAAAAACTTTCTTGTTATGAAATCTGCATTAGAATTAAAAGTAACATTTTTAGTTAAGGTATATGTAGGCTAAAAATCTCATTTATTTAGAAGTGCCATTAGAATAAAGTGTCATTTGAAAAAAAAATATTCTTATTGTATATAAAAAATATCTGTGCTAATTAAACAACATTTTTGTAAGGATATATTATGTTGTGTTAAACATATCATTTTAGTTAGGAAATATCATTTTAGTCAAAAATGTTTAATTAGGATAGACATGCCAATTTTATTATAAATATGTTATGTAAGATAAATTTGTCATCTATGTTTAAATTGAATTTGTTTTTTATGTAAAAATTAATTTGTCATTTATGTAAAAAAAGTAATTTGTCATTTATATGGAATTTAGTTTGTCAATTTTATTAAAATTAGAAATTGGCATTTATGTTAGGATAAACTTGCCCTTCATGTTAAAATATTATAATGTCATTTATTGAAAATGTCATTAAATTAGAATGTCATTAAAACTAGAATATCACTAGATTGAAAATGTCGTTAAATTATAATGTCATTAAAACTAGAAGTTCATTAGATTAAAAAGGTCATTGGAATTCATAGAAAATATATTTACATATAAAATATCCTCTTTATATGACATTAGAATTCATCACCTTTATTAAAGAATGGCACGTGAATTAAAAACGTCAATTCTGTTAAGAAGAGTCATGTAAAATAATATTTTTAGTAGAACAATTATAATGATTAACTAAAATTGTACTTGGACACGAGGTTAGGTCACATTTGTGGTGGAAGTCTGCCCGGACCCGACCGGCACATCCAGCAGCCACAAATGTTGGGCCTAATGTGAGAGGTCCAAGTGCGCAAATACAAATTGGGCCAAGACACGAAGTTAAGCCCAACTTGTGGGTGAAGTCTACCTGGAACCGACCGGCCTATCCAGCATCCACAAGTTGCAGGCCTAATGTGAGAGGTCTGGCCTATATTAAAATATAAATGGTTAAATAGAAGGGGATTGTTAAAGGGACTCCAATTTTTGTTAAGGGAGGGACAATTTTCTAATTTTTGATGAATTGTTAAGGGGGGACAAAATAAATTAGCCCCCCCTTAACCATATAATTAAAAATTCCATTACTATCCCTATAGTCCTCTTATACATGCACATATACGTACACATGAACTCACACCAGCATTACCCATATAGATACAAATACATAACACATAAGCCCTCCTAACAGAGAAAAACTAATGCTCACCTACAAATAACTATACAATTTAAACACTTAAGCATAAGTGAGACAACACTTGCAATTCAAACATTTAAGCATAAGTCAGACCATAACTTATTAACATTTCTTTGGTCTAATAAGATACATGAATAATTAACTCTGCAAATTGCAAAATAAATTTAGAAACAATATACACTGACGTTCTATAATTCAACTTAAAAGGAAAATAAAAATAAATAACAATCAGACGAAGATCCAACAATTTCAACTCTCCCTGATTCAAACAAAGTTCATATAATTTCGGTAATCTAGTTTAAATATGTTTTTATCACTCATATATATAAATAAATAAATAATAGAGAAAATAAAAAATGATAATTGCAGTTGCATGCGCTTTATATTTGGTGATGATATAAATAGCGTAAATGATTCTATGCAAGTATCTAAAAAAAGTCAATACCAAACATATCCAAAACTCAGCCTGGAATTATGAGAAGTAATTAACAAAATATAATATAGTTAATCCTTGCATGTCTAATTAATTAAGATTTCGAAGGGCAGTCTAGTCCATGCTTATTTTAAAATAAAAAAACCAAACACTCCCTTAACAAATTTTTGTTAAGGTGGAGTCCCCTTAAAAATGTCCCCCCCCCCTTAACCAAAATTGGAGTCCCTTTAACAATCCCCAAACAGAAAATGGACATTATTTACACCGTCACGAGTTAAATTAGAAATTGACGTTATTTTCACACCGTTATGTGTTAATAATGAAATGAATATTTTCGCCTCCAAGTTTGTTATAAAAGAAAGTTACATTTTTAATGTAATAAGATAAGGATTAGAAAAGTTTTTACATTTTCTTAATGTAAATGAGGATTAGAAGAAAATTTCATTTTTTTATGTAATTAAGTAAGAAAACATAAAATTTCACTTTTGTGTAATTAAGTCAATCTGCATGTGAATTAGATTGAAAGTGGAGAATTTACATTTATCATGTAAATTCAGATAAAGGAGAAAAATTACATCTTATGTAATCAAGTTAAAGTAGAAAGAAGCTTACATTCTTAATATAATTAGAATATAGAAATAACTTACATTTTTAATGCAAATTAGAAAGGTTTACATTTTTTTATATGAATAAGAATTAAGATTTAAGGATAAAATCACATTTCCATGTAAAAAGAATTAGAGAAGAAAATTTCCTTGTCATGGAATTAGTTTTAATGTAAATGAAAATTGCATTTTTATGTAAATAGATTTTCAATGAAAATTATAACGATGGAAATATAGTTTTAAATGAATTAGATTTCATTAAAAGATTAACAAAGTTATTATTTTTGTAGAATTGAAGTTGACACCAAAATATATTGCATTTTGTTAGAAATTGAAATGACACAGAAATACTTGTTTTTGTTAAATTATAAATGACGTACAAAAATATTCATTTTTGTTGTAATGGAAATGAAACACCAAAAAAATACCTATTTTTGGTGTAATTGGAATGATACATGAAATATACAATTTTTGTAAAATCAAAAATTGAAAGCAAAATATACATTTTGTGTATAGGATATGTATGGTAATTGGAAATGAAAACATTGTTGTGCGTGATGATATGTATCAATATTGGATAAATAAGAATATTTGTGGGTAGCAAGATAAAGTGTAATAAAATACATTTCATTACACTTATAAAAATAACGATATGAAATGGTTTTCAAATTTTTATATGCGAGAGTTATTTGGAGAGCCCGAGTTTACTCTCATTCCAAATAATGATACGACGTTCGAAGAATTGTAGACGGCGATTGAAGACCGACGATCTTCACATCGAATGGGTAGATAGTGTTGAGGCCCTTGATTTAATTCGCTCCCAAGACGGGGCTAAGATGGTAGTTGCCCGGACGTAGTGTTGATTTGTACGGATTTGTCTTTCTCTCAGACCCAGATCATAAGCTTATAAATGGAATGTGTGTCTGACATTGTACTCCTTTATATTGTATTTATTGATTTTCTGTCGAATGTGTGAATGTTTGGTGGTAGAGAATTTATTCTCTTGCTTAACACCCTTTCATATATTTCGGCAAAGGATTGGTAGTGTGATATGGAGTGACAGTGTGGCATACTAAGATGCAATGATCAAGGTTTCTTGTTGAAAAACAGAACCTTGTCGTGACGATCAAAGCATAGCTTGAATAAGCATAGCTTTGTGTATTACGTAGCTTCACGAGCCTCACAACCCGGTGGAGTCTAAAACAGGAGAAGGGAACGCAGGGAGGGCAGCACGTTTCTTTCTAGCCAGATGTAGTGTCAATGCTTAAACTGGCAGATATTTTACTTATGTGGATGATGGAATGAGGCGCCTCGGATGATAGGTCCTATAGGATCGGGAAACGTGTGTTCAGGAATTGCCAATCCACGACGTTGTATGTGTGAACCGGCCCTGTAGGATTCAAGGGTTAACTGCGGGGAATCCTGAGACATTAGCTAGAGTGTCTCGAATCGGTTAGGAGCTCCTCCCTAGCCTTGACTCATGATGGGAACCCAATTCCCAATACGACCCTACGGACTTGATTGTATTACTAGTATGGAGGCATAGTATATGGTAGCTATGCTTCCTAGGATTGATACATTTACTTTGAAATGTTTTTGAAACATATATACACTAACAATAATATCAAATCCGTTTTATCGTATCAAGCATGTTTGACCATTATAAGGTAAAACCATATCCTCTGGTTTGCGTTGCATTATGTGATGAGACTTGGGTCTTATGATGGATTCATTTTTCTAAAAAGCATTGCGTTGTTTAACGATTTACTTTTAATTATGCACCGCCAATCCATTGGGATAAAACCCGGTCCGCGTTAGCAGCATGGTCCTTGGATTTGCCTTATTACTATTAGTTAAATTAGTTAAGAATTCTCATACCAGTCCCATGACTGACTTGTAGTTTATTTCACTTGCAAACTCGGGTGCCCTCTTTTCCACACGGGCAGTCGAGTAGCTTTTTGCAGATATATCCCTTTAGCAGGATCCTGGATCCAAGCCTAAAGCTGTGTCTAGAGCATCGAAGTCTTCTGCTGTGCATTGTATTTAATTTATTGTAATTTATCTTCCGCTGTAATTTTATTCAATATACTCTGATATGTTCTGTACTCTGATGTAACATTATTGTAATGTTTATAAAAGTCTGTTGTTATTGTTCTGATGTGTTATAGCCCAAAGTAAGCGTATCCGGCGATTTCCCGCAAGGGCAATTTTCGGGTCGTTTCACTATTTCTTTAGATCCAGTTCAATTGTGACTATTATACTATATTATTATTGTGGATCTAGGTTTGTAACTATATTGTGGTTAATATAAATCTATTAATTTGAATAGTTATGTCATTGGGTAGATCTAATCATTTATGTAAATCATGAACATATGCCACCTTGAATTGGTTAGGATTGGATCTGAATCTTTATCTAAATTTAAACTTCGATTGCATGTTATTATGTGGATTTGTGTAGATCTATTTCTAAATTAGTAGGTCTAATTTATGTGGACATTGAAACTGTTAGTCAGATCTAGATTATCACCTTGTGTTATCATGTTAGATCTGTTCTATGCGATCTAATTTATCACCTTGTGTTATCATGTTAGATATATTTTAACATCTAGATCTAGATCATGTGATCTAACCTATCACCATGTGTTATTATGTTAGATCTAAATGGGACATCAAAAACTGCTGATTTAAATCTTACTGTGCTTATTGAGACATCATGTTATGTTCACTAGTTTCATGTTCATCTTGTTATGATAATAATTACATGTCCATGCCAGTTTGTATGTTCACATTATCATGCTAAGTTTATGTTTATGCCAAGATGATCACTTCTGTTACATTCCTATTGTTTTCCCTATTATCATTTATGACTAGGCCGTTGTCTAGCCTAGGCATACTGCCAATTTTGTGAGGGCACTAGTTAAGGAACGAGGGAAAAGGGGTTAATATTGGCATAATTTGAATATGAACATTTTTGGACATGTAATTCAAATTAATGGATAAGATAGGTATTGACACCTATAAAAGGAAATGATTAATTAATTAGTAAATTAATTAAAAATGGAATGTTTAGTAATTACAATTAGGAATTGTAATTGTACTTATGACACGAGGTTAGGTTGCATTAGTGGTGGAAGTCGACCCCCTGTAACACCCCACGTCCATTAATGTCACTCTCTAAGGGAATGCATTAACTTTAATGGAGTATTATTGGTGAATAGAACAGAATAAAACAAGACAGATACATATATTGGTACTTGAAAATTTTCAAAACAACTTTTATTGCAGCGGAGAAATAGTTTGATTACAACAACATCATAAACCAATAGCAAAACCAAGTACACTTAGTAACCATCTTGACAAATTGTTTTCTGAGTACATAAAGTAAAAAACATAACCCCGACATAAGTGGTAAAAAAGAGATGAGCTAAACTTTATTTTCAGCAATCCAAGCACTTCCAAAAGAGAGAGAAGGATCCAGATCAAGCTCCACTAGTACTAGTCCCTCCCTGAGAAAGGAGGAAAAAAAGAGGAGAAAACAAAGGGGGTCAGACACAAAGTCTGGCGAGTACCATAAATTTAATGATATAATTATTAAAGCAATTATGATAAGGCATAAACTGGTAAAACAAGGAATGACTGTGAAACTAGTGGGCAAGACAAAACAAACAAGAGGGGTATTCTGGCATTAATCTCTCTCCTAATCACTATAGGATAATTACTATACTGCTCCATTTCTAGTCACCCTAAGAGTTGATCCCGCCTACTGAACATAATAATCATAATGGTAGTTTCGTGTACCCCTAGCTATCTCCATAGGTGCCGCCTGCCCCTATCTCCACTAGTTGTACCCACTATCCCCATGCGATCGGCTCCCTAACTCGTAGATACCCATGCTAGTCCCACAGTGGGGTGTATCACTCTCCAAAATGGCAACCTGATACCACTGATGATGCACGGCTTATATCTACACGATGCAATAACGTCTTACCTACCAGCCCTGGCCCACGCACGCACATGACCCTGTTGGACTTGCGTTGCCACAGTTAACCCGTTTTGACCTCTTACAATCAACCGCAGTAAGCGTGTCCCGTCCTCGATCTAACTCGAGCTCACAAAGATACATAATGGGTTACTGGTTTGAAATGTGTCCCCCATGCTTGACACAAGCTTTCCACCTATGCTTGATCCCCACTAGAATTTTCCACTTAACCCCTTCTTATTCATGTCTTATTACATGTTTTAATTTGGTTAAGTGTTTCTAATGGTATTTCACATGCCACCAATGTCACCCACTTAACCCCCATGTCCCACCACATGTTTATCTTGGTTAAGTGTTACTTAATTCATTATAACCATAACCTTGTAAGACCTCTCATATTAGACTACCGTTTGCGGTTGCTGGATTTGCCGGGAGGGTCCGGGTAGTCTTATACCGCAAACGTGTCTAACCTCGTATCTTTACAATTGTTACGCATTTAATTTATGCCTTCGCCCTCTCACATTAGACTACCGTTTGTGGTTGCTGGATTTGTCGGGCGGGTCCGGGCATTCTTACGCCACAAACGAGTCTAACCTCGTGTCTTAGGCGTTTATCATTACAAATTATTTCACCCCAATTTGAATTAATTATCCCTATTCAAATTGTCAATAATTTCCAAATTAATTATGTCCATAATTGTCACCTAAATTATGTCCATACTTTTTAGGTATAAAAATTATACCAATTAATGTCTCAATTTAATTATATGCTTTTAAAGCCATTTTATGCCCATTCACAATTTACATAATTAATATTTTCCCATTGTCCCCACGCTATTCATACGTTCAAATATGAAATATGTTAGACTCGCAAATAGTCTAACTTATAAAAAAAAGAAACATCACAACTTGCATAACACATAAAAATAGATCTAACATGCAAATAGGAATTATAACATAAAATTGCATAGCCAATAATTTGCATAGACAATGGTCATATAGAATCATATATTTGCATAAACTACCATGGACCTAAATATAGGTCTAAACATGAAATCGTGGACATGCATATATAAATTATGGGTCTCACCTAACTTGCATATGTGAATATAATCTTCACCCAAAAATGTGAATATAGTTTTTCACCTAAACTTGCATATGGATTTCTACAACACGCATATGAATTTATCATACATTTTTGCATATAAACTCGCATATGTATATACTTGATTCACATATAAACTTATTTACAATTCACATATAGACTTGCATAAGATTCACATTCAAACTAACATGCAATTTAACATCCCAAACTTGCATAAAATGAATCAAGTTAAATATGAAATAGATCTACCAACATAAGATAACAAAGATAAACAACATCACGTGATTCAACAGACATGTTCTCATAATCCAATTACAACCCATTCTAATTAATTTATTAATTATATTGTGAAAGAAATAGTACTCACTAAGATGAATTAGAGAAGAGAATGATTTGTTTGGCTTTTGAATTAGAATTTTGACTTGCTAAATCCTAAGCTTTAGGAAGGAGAATTATCCTAGCAGCAGCGTGGTGGCCAATAGACAAATTTTGTTTAGGTTTAGGGTTTGAGTCTAGGCAGTCTTTTATAGAAGTTCGAATCAATCTAAGCTGTTGGATTATCATAGGAGCAATCCCAACCATCCATAGTAGATAGAGTTATCTAGAACAGTCACATCAGCCCTAATGACTCAGCATAGAGTCAGAAATCGTCACATTTCAGATCTATCCGGGGGGAGGGGGTTAGGTCGACCCCCTGGTCGACCTGGCCCTTGGGCGAGAGAATTCCCGCCCAGCCGGCTCCCCTGTTTGAATTTTGAATTTTGAATTTATTATTCTGAACTGTTTTAATTTATATAAAATTGCTGAAACTTCTAAGGACCATAACTTCCTTATACGAAGTCCGATTTACGAAAACTTGGACTCTATTCAAAGAAGAATTTCGAGACGAACGCAACGGCATAACCCGTTTCCCTTAATTCTCACTTTAATATTTAAGTATTCTTAGGATTAATAGTTTTAATATTCACAGAAAATTCAAGGTGTTACATTCTCCCCTCCTTAAAGGATTTCACCCCCGAAATCTTCAAGTTAAGGAGAATGTATATCCTAACATCCAATCGTCCATCTAATCAACCATCAAACACAGGCATCCATTGTCCTCACAAGATTTCTATTGTCGTATGAACATATGCAAAAAGTGTGTGTATATGTTCCTTATCAAATGCAAAATCAGGCGGTCCACTGATTCAGTTGACCTCCTTAATGCAAATCATGATAGTGCCATGCGTCCATTATGCATGCAAAAGAATCCTAACGATACATATTACTTCTACATGTGTGCACAACCATTCATCAGAATGCAGCATCCATATGATAACACAACCATTATTCATCCATTAATTTAAATATGCACACGCATTTATATGCAATATGAAAGTGATTGAAGTATGCACTAAATGGGTACTATGTAGATCTGTGTGGAAATAAACGGTCAAATTAATGGCGGAGATCCCTCAGCCTCAAAATTCAACCCCCTCTTCCAGGCAACATACCGTACCTCCCGCAGATCTTCCCCCAGAAATCGTACCTCCCCCAGCCCCTCCTGACCCAGAGCTTCAAATCAGCGCCACCTAGAGCCTTCCTCTAGCCCCTCCTGACACTGTGCCTTCTATCAGCGCCTCCCTAATCCCAGCGTCTTCTTCTAGAATCAACCAACCGCCTCCTCCTTCTGTCAAACCTCTCTCTGCTATGTCAAATACTTCGAACGCAAAACCTCCAAGTGAATCAACCTCAGTGACGCAAATTAATCCCCAATTGAATCATCAACGTGCTTGGACTTCCTTGATTCATCGTCAGCCACGCAACGCTGGGAAGTACAAGCCTATTGATATGCAACCGGTCTTTGAAGGTGAAGTCATGAAGCATACTGATGCTATTGTTGATGCTGGAACTGCTATGTGGAAAAATAACTTAGTTGGATTCTTCTTGGATAAGCCGCTTTCCTTCTCGACTGTTGAATATAAGTGTAGATCTGTGTGGAAACCTAGAGGAGATCTAAAAGTCAGATCAGATGGAGTTCTCTTCACCTTTCAATTCGCTAGCGCCGATGATAAGGAAAGAGCTCTTACAGGAGATCCGATAATCATTCAAAGTAAGATCTTTATAATTAAGTCTTATGACCCTAATGTCAGTAATGTCCGCGATATGACAAAATCTGTACCAGTGTGGGTTATATTCACTAATATTCCTCTCTACTTATGGTCTCACACTGGTATAAATTGGTTAGCTTGTCGGCTAGGTAAATTGATATGTTTAGATGAATCGACTGAAAAGCTGGACAGATTAACTTATGCGAAATGTTTGATTGAGATTAAACCAAATAAAGAGCATGTTGATGACTTCTTAATTTCCTTGCCTGATGGCAGGACTCAGAGAGTAAAAGCGACATACTTATGGAAACCTGATCTCTGTACTAAGTGTTGTGTGTTCGGGCACAAACAAGAAGAGTGTGAAGCAAATAAGACCAAGGAAATAACTGTAATGAGCAACTCAACAAGGAAACAGAACAAGTAAACATTGCTGGTATGAATAAGGGTAAGGAGCTACCCAATCATCAAGTTCAGCAACCAGTGAATAGAATGACCAATCTTCAAGGAAGGAAACAGATGAAGCAAAATGACAATGCATGGCATATGATAGAAAGAAATTAAAACAAAATTGCTTTCAAAACCGCTAGAGCACCATATAAAGCAATAACATATACTCCGCAGAAACCAGTCTATAAAAGGAAAGAATTAAGTCTTGCGGACTTTATGTTGGAAGACGGAGAGATTAGAGAAACAATAACTCTAAAACAAGCAACTAGCAAAGCTATGGTCAGTGCCAACGTTAATTCTGAGCATGTTGTTACCAAAATCCGTTTCAGTACACTTCTTGAATGTGGAGAATCATCCACTGACAAGTCTAGTGATAAAAGTCGTGGCAGTAGATCTGATAACGACAACCTTGCGTTTGAGGCAGCACTTTCTCAGCAAGTACATGTGCTTGGTCAAACTGCTACTCAAGTGCAACTAACAAAGAAGGTCTCCCCTCAGCAAGCATACAAAAACCTGGACGAAAATGTGCTTAATAAGAATAAGAGCAGCACAGGAATACATGAAAAAGGTACAGTTGATGTGCAAGTCCCTATCGGTGGTATCATGATGCCTATTGGAACGACGAGTGAGAATGTGCAGGTTCAGGGAGTAGAGTTAACTGACAAAGACAAGGGGGTATCAAGCAAATGTGGTGTTACAAATAATTTGACTGGTTCTAAATCAGGTGATGGAGCCTATGTATTTACAGATACGAACTTTGAGCCTGGAATTCTGGAAAATATGCCGCAACTGTCTATCACCAACATGTGCACGCTCAAGGACAGTGTCGAAGCAAGGTCAAGTAATCAGGAAACTCAAGCTACGGAAAGAACACCAAGTAAAGACAATGATGTTATAAGCGATAAAGATGCTAATCAAATAGTGAGCATTTACAGCGAAATACAACCACCGCCAGGATTCAAAGGAATTACTGAAACGCACTTTTATTCAACTGACAAGAGCAATGTGGTCACCCATAAAAGCAGCACTTGAACCAAGTATGATACTCCCAGAGCGGGTGATGAAGACAACAAGGTCAACACTAGATTTATGATAAGGAGTGCAGCAAAACATATTGAGTTTAATAATGATGAATAAGATCTGTACATGGAACATAAGAGGAGTGCACCTGGACACAAAGCTTGATAGATACAAGATATTCATTAGAAAATACAATTTATCTGTGTTAGCACTGCTGGAAACGAAACTAAACGAGCAACTTTCTACCAGAGCAACCAGGCACGTAAATCCCAATTGGAATATGTTACATAACTTAGAAGATGCTAATTATGGTGGAATATTAGTCATGTTTGGTCCTAGTGTTAACCAAATGACCAGAATAAGCTCCTCCAGTCAATTTCTGCACTATAAGAATTTTCATATCCCCTCCTCAACAGTATTTTACATAACCTTTGTTTACTCCCACAATACTGTTGTTGCTAGGGAAAACTTTTACAATATTATGCCATCTTTGAGAAGAACTCTTGAACCATGGATAGTTTGCGGGGATTTCAATACCCCTCTTAGATTAACTGACAGAATTGGCAGCACTTCTGTCTCTATTTCTGAAATTAGAAGCATTAATTTGGCACTAATGAACTCTAATCTTATTGAAATTAACTCATCTGGACCTGATTATACGTGGAATAGCTATAATAGGAATGGATCACGTACTTTTTCTAGAATAGATCACTCCTTTTGTAATACTGTTGCCACTGAAATTTGGCCTAGCTTAGTTAATGTTCTTGAAATGCCAATCCTCTCTGATCATACGCCTCAGATTTTACACTTAAATGACCATATTTTTGAAAGGAGACCTGCATTTAAATTCTTTGATGAATGGACCAAGCACTGTGAATTTTTTAGCATTGTGAAAGGAGCTTGGGAAGTTCCATATTTTGGCCACCCGATGTATAAACTTAGCAGAAAACACAAAACACTAAAAAATGCACTTAATGACTGGTCTGCCAATTTTTTTGGCAATGGTAGTTTGAAGTATCATCTACTTGAGAGTTAGCTTACTCAAATACAATCCAACATGCTTCGAAACCCACTTGATGCGACACTATCACCAATATAACATGATATGGCATGTCAACACAAAGAAGCTTTGATGATGGAATCCAACATGAAGAAGCAAAAAGCTAGAATTCAATGGTTTGAAGATGGTGACAAGAACTCTGCGTACTTCCATGCAGCTCTTAAAGCTAAACAGGTTAGAGAATCGATACATACAATCATGGATGAGCAAGGGCAGGTACACTCCAATTTAAATTCTATTCAAAATGCTTTTATTTCCTATTACTCTAGCCTCTTTAGAAATAGTGACAACTTTGAACCTCAAATTGACGAAATCAACCCTTTGATACTGCCTAATCTAAGTCATGACATGAAACAATTTTTGTGCAATACAATCACAGACGAAGAAATTAAACTAGCTGTGTTTTCTCTTAATAAACACTCATGTGGAGGTCCGGATGGTTACAATGCAGTTTTCTATGTAACTTATTGGAATATTGTAAGCGATGATGTTTGTAATGCCATTAAACAATTTTTTAAAAGGGGTCGTATGTTACAATCTTTTATTAACACTATAATTTCCCTTATTCCGAAAAAGAGAAATGCTGACAATGTAAATGCCTTTCGTCCGATTTCCTGTTGTAACACTATCTATAAATGCATTTCTAAAATTATGGCTAGTAGATTTAAACATGTACTCCCCATGCTCATTTCAGCTAATCAGGCGGCCTTTTTGCCGAATAGAAATATTCTCGACAATGTGCTTGTAGCCCATGAACTAATTAAGGGTTATAATACCCAAAATGTTTCCCCTAGAGCTATGATAAAATTATACATTAGAAAAGCCTTTGATATGCTGCAATGGTCTTCCATTATCCATATTATTAGTTTTATGAATTTCCCTGCTTGCTTTTTGGCATGGGTTTACCCCTGCATTAGTTCATCCCACTTCTCAATCAACGTTAATGGCACTTCTGCTGGATTTTTTGAAAGCAAACAAGGTATAAGGCAAGTTGATCCTATCTCTGCGTATATTTTTATCTCTGTCATGGAATTGGTAACAAGAATGCTTGATAAATTGGTTGAGGATAATCTTTTTGACCATCACCCTAAATGTAAAAACCCTTGTATTACATCACTTATGTTTGTTGATGATTTGATAGTCTTTTGTAAGCCGAACGACAAAACACTATCCAACATAATTCTAACACTTCACAAATTCTATTCATTAACTGGTTCGAAAATAAACTTCTAAAAATTGATTATTACGCTTGCTGGTGTGAGTCATGAGCGCGGGCTTTATATTCAAACCTTCACAGGTCTTAACTGTAGTGACTCGACACTCTCTTATCTTGGTTTGCCTATGGCAACCTCGAGGATCACGACTCAACAATGCTTACCCTTGTTTGATAGAATCACTAACAAATTTAATTGTTGTCCATTAGCTTCCTTAGTCAAGCTGGAAGATTAACTCTGATTAAGTCAGTTATTATATCTATGCAAGTTTACTGGTCTAGAACATATTTACTACCTAATAAGCTACACAGTATGATTAAGTCTGCATGTCTAAAATTTCTTTGGAAAGGTAATATTCATGCGAAATACTTGGTACCTATATCGTATGAAAAAATAACTAGACCTATTAGCAAAGGAGGACTTGGCATAGTTAATACTAAAATCTGGAATATGTCTGCAGTAGCTAAGCACATCGATGACATACTTAATAAAAAACCTAGTCTATGGGTTAGATGGTCGCTGAAGCATGTTCTCAAAGAATAAAATCTTTAGTGCTTACGCACTCAACAGGGATTTAGCTGGACATGGAAATGTATTGATAAGCTAAAATATAAAAGTCTCCCGCATTTCGAATATGGGTTTGCGTCTTACGATTATATCAGCTTTTGGGAAGATCCGTGGATAGATTATGGTATAATTTTGGATGATAAATTGACATATCTAGAGAAGCATGGCTCCGTGTCCGTGCCGATAGCAAAGTGGGTGACTATCTTGTTCATGATAAACCGTGTATGCCCAGCACATCCATAAGCAATGTTCAACATATTTGGAAGCAAATAGAAGACCTCAATGGTAAACCTGTCGTGTATAGTACTACTATGTGGAAATGGAAAGGTGAGAATTTCCAAATTAAAAATATGTATAATGTTATGTCAGATGCTTCATCACTTATCAACTGCAGATGGCAAAGAAGAATATGGAAAAGGGACAATAGTGCGAATGAATGCATGCTATTATGGAAGGTCATCAATAAAGCAATAATGACAAAGCAAAGACTGGCTGACTTTGGGATGGAAATACAACTTGGCTATGTACTGTGTGGCGTTGGAATTGAGACATTGGATCACTTGCATTTTGAGTGTAGTACTATTCAACAACTATGTAAGGATGTGCTTTAACTTGTAGGACTTCTCAACTTTCCTGCAGATAGCTCACGACAATGGGGCTACTTCAATAGACATGCAGGTGCTAAAAGGCCAAAGTCAAGAATCATCAACTTCTTGCTTAAGAAGATAACGAATAGTATATGGCATCAGTGAAATACCTGTATATTTGACAATGTGAACGCAATGACTATGACGCAATGGAAGCTCAGCTATGGAGGGATATAAGAAATGGACAGAAATTACTTAGATTTACTTACGATCCGGGAATTATTAGTTTCTAACATAGCTTTTAGCTATTTGCTCCTTGTTGTAAGTATTTGTTCTTCTTCGTAGATTAGTGTTGATATGCTTGTTCTCTATGTTTTTTTTTGGTTTCTTCTTCTTTGTTATCTTGTAATCGTCTTATCATATCAATAAAAGTGGTAGGGGTCCACTCAACCCCGTCAGCTTTGCCAAAAAAAAGTGATTGAGCCAATCTAGTGCCTAAAGTGTGTGTACATGCATCCATGAGCAACCACTAGCAACCACTTGCAACCACTCCCAACCATCAATCATAAAATGTTTCAAATACATGTTTACATCCATTGGGTTCTACCTAAGGATAAAGAGTAGGATTGAGGAGATATACTTAAAAGATAGATATAAGCACGAATAAACTTATGGAAAAAGATATCGAGGAGGTACCCTCAAAGAGAAAAGAGTAGGTTGCGCGTATTTTCCCCTTAGTTTCCCAAGTTGCGTCTTCCTCAGTGTCACTCCATTGAACTTTAACAAGCATGACTTCACGGTTGCGTAGCCTTTTGACTTCCGTACCTAAGATACGAGTTGGAACTATTCTCACAGTCGATTCTCGTTCCACTTCTACTTCCTCTAGTTCACCGTGCTCCGCCACTTCTTCAAATTCATGTAAACACTTTCGTAGTTGAGAAACATGAAAAACGTTATGAACTCCAGCCAGTCTCTCGGGTAGCTCTACTTTGTAAGCCATCGTCCCAATCCTTTCAATGATAGGAAATGGACCTACAAATCTTGGTGCTAGCTTTCCCTACGGACCCAAAGTGAATGACATTCCTCAAAGGAGATACTTTATGGAACACCCTATCTCCAACCTTAAACTCAAGGTCGGTCCTTTTTTTGTCTGCGTAGGACTTCTGTCTATCTTGTGCAGCCTTCAACCGTCTTCTTATCGAGTCCACCTTTTCTGAGGTCTCTCTAATCATGTCTAGCCCAAGTACGAGCATGTCTGTAGACTCCCACCAACAAGTTGGTGATCGGCATGGTCTTCCATACAAAGCTTCGAAGGGCGCCATGCCTATGGTGGCTTGGTAGCTATTGTTGTAGGCGAATTCCACCAGAGGAAGATGATCCTCCCATGTCCCTCCAAAGTCAAGAATGCACAATCTCAAGAGGTCTTCCAATACTCTATTCACCTTTTCCGTCTGACCATCGGTTTTGGGGTGATAGGCCGTGCTTAAGCATAATTGTGTGCCTACAACCTCTTGCAAACTTTTCCAGAGCTCGCTCGTAAAGATAGGATCTCGATCGCTCACTATGCTGGAGGGTATCCCATGGAGTCGAACTATCTCTTTAAGATAAATGGATGCTAAGGATGAGACAGTCCTTCTACTTTTAACAGCTATAAGGTGGGCGCTTTTAGTGAGCCTATCCACTATTACCCAAATACTGGTATTGCCCCTTCTTGACCTAGGAAACCCATTAACAAAGTCCATCGAAATGCTATCCCACTTCCACTGTGGGACCTCTAGGGGGTGAAGCAGACCACCGGGATTCTTCTGCTCCGCTTTGACTTGCTGGCATATCAAACACTTAGTGACGAACTCAGCTACATCACTCTTCATGCCATTCCAAAAGAAAACCCTTTTATATCCTTATACATCTTGTCTCCGCCTGGGTGTATGGTCAGCTTAGAATGGTGTGCTTCTTCGAGAATCGTCTTCACTAAACCCCTTACTTGTGGGATGCATAGCCTTCCATCCCATCTCAACCAACCCTTATCATCGATGGAGTATCTAGTGAGGTGACTAGAAGTCTCACCCCTAACTAGTTTATCCATCACATCAACTAGTTGAGGGTCTTCTTGCTGCGTGGTTCCTATTGAGTCCAAAAGAGTAGGCCGCAACTCTAGTGATGCTAACAGACCAGCACAATTTTAGAGGGGGGGTCTAAAGTTAAAGTTTGCTATATACTCCAAGCTTTTCCTTTCTACAAAGAGACGACTCAAGGTCAGCTTCTTCCTACTTAAGGCGTCTGCTACCCCCATTACCCTTACCTGGGGTATAGGAAATCTCAAAATCATAGAAGGCCAGAAATTCCATCCACCTTTGCTGTCTTAAGTTAAGATCTTTCTATGAGAAAAGGTACTTGAACGATTTATGGTCAGTACATAATTCAAACTTCTCACCTAGGAGATAATGGCGCCAAGACTTAAGCGCAAAGACGATGGTAGCCAAATCTAGATCGTGGGTTGGCTAGTTTTTCTCATGTACTTTCAACTGCCTGCCTCTATAAGCTACTACCTTCCCTTCTTGCATCAAGACAACACCTAGTCCCGTACCACATGCATCCATGTGTACGGTAAACATCTTGCTCCCATCCGGCAATGTCAGAACTGGGGCTGTTGTTAGAGCCATTTTCAAATGTTGGAAAGAAATATCACAATCCAAATCCCAAGCGAAAGTTAGGTTCTTCTTCGTTAATCTTGTGAGTGGGGATGAGATTTTTTCAAAGTCTTTAATGAACTTTCGGTAAAAGCCCGCTAGCCTGAGGAAGCTTCGGACTTCAGTTGCATTCCATGGAACCTTCCAATCTTGCACTGCAACTACTTTCGCGTGGTCCACAGCTAGCCCCTCTTTGGACACCAAAAGTCCCAGAAACCTCACTTCTTCTCTCCAGAAATGGCATTTGGAGAATTTGGCTTTCAGCTGATGTGCACGAAGAGTATCCATGACTTCCCTTAAATGCAAAGCATGCTCTTCTTCATTCTTTCGAGAAGATCAAAATGTTGTCTACGAAGACCACCACAAACTTATTAAGGAATTCTCTAAATACCCTGCTCATCAAGTCAATGAAGTAAGCGGGTGCGTTTGTCAAACCGAAAGGCATGACAAGCCATTCGAAGAAACCATCCGGGGCTCTGAATGCGGTCTTATCAATGTTGTCTTCAGCCACTCTTAGCTGATGGAACCCTGTAGCCAAATCTAGTCGGGAGAACACCGGCGCACCTACAAGTTGATCAAACAAGTCGTCTATCCTTGGAAGTGGGTGACTATTTTTCTTGGTCAGCTTGTTTAGCACCCTATAATCAACGTATAGGCGAAGTGAACCATCCGCTTTGGTTGCGAATATTACTTGAGCACCCCATTCAGAAATACTCCGCCTTATAAACCCATTTTTGAGCAGCTCTTTGACCTGCTTACTGAGCTCTTTTCTCTCCCTTGGAGCCATGTGTCTAATGGGTAGAGCTAAGGGTTTTACATTGTCAACAAGGTATATGCGGAAATCTATATCCCGCTTCGGAGGTAAGCCCTTCACCTCTTTAAATACATCTGAGTATTTACGGACTACTCTAACAGACTGCAAGTTTTCAACAAACGCATCAAGAGATTCTAGGTAGCTAAGCATAACAGAATGTATGGGACTACAAGAGATTTCGAGAGTGTTGCCAAGGCGAGTCATAAGTCTAACCACTCTCCTTTCACAATCGAGTATGGCACCGTTACTGGATAACCAATCCATGCCAAGAATCAATGCATAGCCCGTGAAGCCGAGAACGAAGGCCTTGCATTCAAACTCAACGCTCAAGATATACACTCTCAAATCCCGACAAATCATTGAAAGATGAGCCGAACCACCAATAGGATTTAAGACTACTATGGGATCCGTAACTAGACTAGTATTTAGGTGCAGTGTTTCAACTAACAAAGCAAACACAAACGAGTGTGAAGCACCAGAATCAAACAAAGTACGAACATGATGATCAAACAGAAAAACCAAACTTTCAATAGAAATGTTTCTACCTCTCTCCTGTCCTGGAGCCATGAGAGCATGAACCTTCTCTCTTGCCTGCCCTGGTGCCATGAGAGCGTGAACCTGCCCTCCAAAAGTAGACCCGACCCTCTGCCCTTGCCCTTGTCTTCTTGGGCAGTCTTTGATCAGATGTCCTGCCTCACCACAGTTGAAGCAGCCGGTCTTCTTCATCTTCCTACAGTCCTTGCTCAGTTGGTCTGGTGTTCCACAATTAAAGCATTTTTCTTTCCCTTGTTATTGTTGTCCTTACCACCTTTCTTAGGTTGCTGTTGTGACTTCTTTTGATCTCCTTTCTTTTCTGGTGCCTTATTAGCATTAGTGCCTTTCTCCTCTTCATGCATAAGCGCGATGTCAACCAGTTTCTCAAAGATAACCCCCATAGGAATGTGGGTCATAGCTAACCCATGTAGCGGCTCATTCAAACCGTTAACGAATCTTAGGTCCTTCTTTTCAGGTGTGTTCACCAAGTCTAAGCCAAACCTCGCCAACTGATTGAACTTGTTGATGTACTCCTTTACTGATAAATTCCCCTGCTTCAATGCCAAGAAACTTTCCATGTATAAATTCTCTTTTGCTCGTGAGAGAAATTTCATCTCGAACCTATGTATGAAATCCATCCACGCCTCTACTGGACACTCTCCATTCGTAACCTCCCACCAAAACGATGCTTCGTCCTTCATCAACCAAGCAGCTAATTGGACCTTCCTTCCATCTTCTACCTCAAAGATACCAAACAAATCTTCTACCTCCTTAAGCCAATTTCGAGCTTCAACAAACGTCTCTGATCAATGAAAAGGTTTTCCGCCCATTACTTGAAAGTCTTTGCATATCTTCGAAAAAGTATCAACACGAAGAGGGGGAGGAGGATGAGTGGTTGCAGCTGGAGGAGGAGGGATGTCTGCTGGGCCTGTGGCGGTGGCCTTAGCCTCCATATATCTTCTGAACCAGGTTGGTATTGGTATTCCCTCGGGTATCTCGGGTAACCCAGACATTCTGAAAAGTAAATGAAGAGATTCAAAACGGAGAATTTGAAAGAAAGATATATGGCTCTTGGGGGTTATGTTTTTTTTTAAAACAAACTTTTCTCTTGAAAATACTCTCCTTAAAACATACCTTTGAAAGTATTTCTTTATAAAATGCTTTTGAAAAACAGTTTTTCAAAATCTATTGTATGTTCTTGTAACCTTCAGCTCTGATACCACGTGTAACACCCCACGTCCATTAATGTCACTCTCAAAGGGAAAGCATTAACTTTCATGGAGTATTATTGTAACACCCCGAATTTCGGTTAATGCTAAAATTCACAAATTAAAGAATAACTAATCCCATATGTGGGAATTAGGGGAAACGGGTTGCACCATTGCGTTCGTCTCGGAAAAATACGCGAAATAGAGTCTGAGTTTTCGAAAATCAGAGTCCGTATGAAAAAGATATGGACGAACGAAGTTAGGCAGAAAAACCGAAAACAAGCCAGAAATGCACTGGCGCACTTGTGAAGTGCGCCAACACAAAAATACACTGGCGCACTTGGGAAGTGCGCCCGTGTCGAGCCAGAAACCTGCACAGCCTTCTGGCTTGACCCTGGCTGGCCTGGTGCACCTGTTTTGGCCCTTGGTCTTGTTTTGGAGGCTTGTGACGATTTTTGAGGGCTGGGATCTATCCTAGGGTTAATCTAATGGCCTAAAACACTTGCCTAATCCTATAAATAAGACCCTAAGCTAGCCCTAAATGATCATAATCCTATCTCCTAACTAAACTATGTCAAAATTTTCTATGATCATGGCCTCCACTCAAAACCCTAGCCTCCATCCTATTTCTAAACTATTTCTATGAAGGCTTTCATGTGCATACAAGCATCTTTGAGTTGTATGAGTGATCATTAGCTTGCATTCATCATCAAGTTGCAAGCTTTATGTTCAAGGCTAGAGTTTTTGGGTGATTTTTGGCAAGGGATTGCTTATTGGAGTTTAGTGGTGAGTTTCTATAGACTTAACAATCAATTGTTAAATTGATTATGATAGGATATGATAAGATATGGCTATGTTTGTGGAATCAATGTGTTTATGCAAGTTTAGTATAGTGTATGTTGCAAGTTTTATGCTATATGCAAGTTTAATGCTATGTTTTATGATGCACATTGATTCATATGTAACATGTTATGCAAGCTATATGTGAGATTATATGCAAGTCTATATGTAACATGTTATGCAAGCTATGTATTTGGTTTTATGCATGCTAAGTGTTTGGTTTTATGCAAGTTATGATGCAAGTTCATATGCAAGTTATGATGCAAGTTCATAAGAAAGTTATGATGCAAGTTCATATGCAAGTTTGTCTCTTTTTATGATATGCATAATATATGCAAGTTTGCCTCTAAGTATGGCATGTTATGCAAGTTCATATGCAAGTTATGATGCAAGTTCATATGCAAGTTATGATGCAAGTTCATATGCAAGTTATGATGCAAGTTCATATGCAAGTTATGATGCAAGTTCATATGCAAGTTATGATGCAAGTTCATAGGCAAGTTATGATGCAAGTTCATATGCAAGTTATGATGCAAGTTCATATGCAAGTTTGCCTCTATGTATGACATAAGTACATGTGCAAGTTCATCCCTTTAGACCTATGACATGTATACAAGTTGACACCTTTATGATAGGTCTATGACATGAACATTTAAGCAAGTTACCATCTTTATGACATATGTGATTCATGCAAGTTTGGGTTGGTTATTTATGCAAGTTGGGTTTATGGTCATATATACAAGTTGACACCTTTTAAACCCATGATAATGCTAATGATATGCTAAGTTGAACCCATTGTGTGTATGATGAATCTTCTCTTTTGAAGTATGTCATGTTAACGTATTTACGTGGGGACGATAGGGTAAAAAAATTAATGAACACATAAAATTGTGTGAAGTGGGTATGATTAAACATACCGTAAAGTGGATGGACATAATTGGGAATTTACCTATTAAGTTAGGTCTACCCATATTATGGAATTGGGAATTTACCTATTGAGTTAGGTCTACCCATATTCTTAAACATTTGTAATTAATTACGGATAATTAATACAAATTATGGGGGTGATTAATTAGGTGTAATTAATCTACTAAGACACGAGGTTGGACCCTTTTGTAGCATAAGACTGCCCGGAACCGACCGGCAAATCCAGCGGCTACAAATGATTGGCCCAATGTGAGAGGTCTTAGTCATAAACTAAATACGTGACAAGTGTAAAGACACGAGGTTAGACTCTGTTATGGTGTAAGGCTGCCCGGAACCAACCGGCATATCCAGCTGCCATAAAAGACAGTCTAATGTGAGAGGTCTTTACAAAGGTTACGATCTTAATTAATTAAGAAACACTTAACCAAATTAGCATGTAGAGGGGCATGAGGGGTTAAGTGGGTGCCTTGGGTGGCATGTAGTAACTAGTGGGGGTGCCTTGGGTGGCATGAGGAAACTAGTGGGTTGCCTTGGGTGGCAATAGAAAATACGATTAGAATACTTAACCAAAGCGGAACATGTAATTGGGCATGATTAAAGGGTTAAGTAAGTGCCCTGGGGTGGCATGTGGGAATCAAGTAGGTGCCTTGGGTGGCATGTGGAAATCTAGTGGGGGCCTTAAGTGGCAATTGAAATATAATTAAATGACAAGCTTAAGTAGTAGCTTGTGGGGGGCCTTAAGTGGCAATTGAAATATAATTAAATGACAAGCTTAAGTAGTAGCTTGTGGGGGCCTTAAGTGGCAATTGAAATATAATTAAATGACAAGCTTAAGTAGTATCTTGTGGGGGCCTTAAGTGGCAATTGTAATATGATTAGATGACTTAACCAAAGCTTAACATGTAAGTGGGCATGATTATAAAAGGGGTTAAGTGGGATGCACTAGATAAAATGGCAAGCTTAAGTAGTAGCTTGTGGGGGCCCATTTCAACCAATATCCCAAACGTATCTTTGTGGGCTCGACCCGAGTCGAGGACGGGACACGCATATTGGGCTTGACTATAAGAGGCCAAAACGGGGTAGCGGTGGCAACGCGAGTCCAACGGGTTTCATATGCGTGTGTGGACCCGGGCTGGTAGGTAAGACGTTGTTGCATCGTGTAGGTATAAGCCGTGCACCATTGATTATCGGGTTGCCACTTTGGGGAGTGATACACCCCACTGTGGGGCCAGCACGGGTATCTACGTTAGGGAGCCGATCGCTTGGGAGTAGTGAGTACACCTAGTGGAGATAGGGGCAGACGGCACCTATGTAGTCAGCTAGGGGTACAAGAAACTACTGGGTAAAATTACTAAGTACACTTAGTGGGATCAACCTTTAAGTAGGAATTACCCTTGGGTGGGTAGAACTGGTGTGGTGCAGTGTAGGAATTACCCTTGGGTGGGTAGATCTGGGGTGGTGTAATCTAGTAATTATCCTTGGGTGGATAAATGCGTCTTTTCGGTTATCTTAGTACATCCTGTGTTTAGTTGGCTACTTAGTGTAGTCATTATCCCCAGAGGTACCGTACCTTGTTTATATCATACCCTAATTACTTTAATGATTGTATTGTTAGGGTTATAGGACTCACTCAGACTTATGTCTGACCCCGTTGTTTCTTTATCTTTTTCCCAACCCTCAGGTTTTCAGAGTGGGCCTAGCACTAGTGGGCTTTGATCAAACTGCTTTATCACTCTTTTGGAGCTTGGACCGTGGATGTAAAGCTCAGTTTATCTTTTCTATTATGGCTATTAAGTTATGTAGTGGGATTATGTACTTGTGTTTTTATCAGGATGGATATTATGTACTTGACTCTCATTTATGGTTTTGGTGTAACCAAACATGTTTTACTTTCCGCTGGAATGAAATGATGTTTTAAATTCTCAAGTATTACTTATATCTGTCTTGTTGTAATTTTTCTGTTTTATATTCACTTAAAATACTCCACCGATGTTATGGCATTCCCTTAGTGAGTGACCGTAGCGGGTGTGGGGTGTTACACGTGGTATCAGAGCTTAAGGTTACCAGAACAGATAAATTTTTTAGAAAAACTATTTTCTAAGAATATTTTTGAAAGGAGTATTTTCAAAAACATGTCTTTTAAGAGAAAAGTTTTTGAAAGAAAAGCATAATCCCCAATAGCCATATCTATATCTTTCGTATTCTCCGTTTTGAATCTCTTCCTCTCTCGTTTTGAGTTTCCCCTCCGCGTATAGATGACCTTTCTAAGATAGATAAGAATGGAAAACCACTTCAAGGGACTTAGACATTAGTCGGATTAGAAGTTGGTTCAAGAAGGAGGAGGATTGGTAGGTATCTATTGGATAGACGATGGGAGGAAGGCTCAAATAGTTGTTTGGTTAATGAAGGATGAAACCTCATTGGTGGGAGGTTACGAGTGGAGAATGGGAAGAAGAAGGCGAGTAGTTATCCTTTTGGAGGAATGGGACACCTTATTAGGATTGTCCAAAGGGGCATGGGCAAGGTATGGAATCTCCTGGAGGGTAGTTGTATTCCCTCGCGGCTAGTGTACCAGATGGGGATAGGACCGTCTAGGTTGGAATTTGGATTTCTTTATTATCCGGTTCGAACTTTATTTGATTCTGACGCATCGAGTTCGTTTATCTCATCATTGTTAGTTGAGTCACTGCACTTAGACACCAGTTTGGTAGATGATCCCTTAGTTGTTTCAAACCCAATTGGGGCTCCATGATGTGTTTGGGTTTGAAAGTTTCTATACTTAGCATTGAGTTTAGATGTGATGCTTTTTGGGCTTCACGGGCTACGGGATAGTTTTGGGCATGGACTGGTTATCCAGTAGGGGTGCCGTTCTTGATTTTGAAGGGAGAGTTGTTAGGCTTGTGACCCGCTTGGGTAACACTCTCGAGATCTCTTGTAATCCCATGGAATCTGTTATGCTAAGTTATCTAGAATCGCTGGACACGTCGGTCGAGAGTTTGCGATCTGTTAAAATGGTCCGGGAATACTCGGATGTGTTTGAGGAGGTGAAGGGCTTACCTCCGGAGCGGGAGATTGACTTCCGAATATATCTGGTAGACAATGCCAAACCAGTATCCTGGCCAGTGTGCCACATGGCTCCTTGTGAGAGGAGGGAACTCCATAAGCAAGTAGGGGAGTTGCTTGAGAAGGGGTTCATAAGACAAAGTATATCGGAGTGGGGTGCTCCAGTAGTTTTTGCTACGAAGGCGGGTGGGTCCCTCAGACTTTGTGTAGGCTAAAGAGAACTAAATAAACTCACAAAGAAGAATAGACACCCATTGCCGAGGATTGATGATCTCTTTGATCAGTTAGTTGGCGCCTCAGTATTTTCGCAGTTGGACTCAGCCACGGGGTTTCGTCAGTTGAGAGTGGCTGAGGATAGTATAGAGAAGACTGCCTTTAGGACTCCGGATGGTTTTATGAGTGGCTGGTGATGCCATTTGGTTAGACGAACGCCCCCGCATACTTTATTGACTTGATGAGAAGGGTGTTCAGGGAGTACCTAAATAAGTTCGTGATGGTCTTTGTAATTGACATCTTGGTCTTTTCTAGGAGAGAAATAAGTTTTCGTATGTGCTCAATAGGTTGAGCAAAGCCAGTTATGGGATAAACGGTGGTTTTAGAGCGAGACTGGCGAGGACATCCAGAGTTGGACAAGGGCTTAATTATTTAGCCGTTTTTACTAGTATCATCTCACGTAGGTCGTCTGAATTCGAAGGAGGTATCCCTTAGGTGTTTGTCTGATATTGGTTTAGGCCTTTGGGGCTTGCATTTGGGGGATGTCGAGTTCGACTAGGGTGGTCTGCGTGAGAGATGGACAGTTGTGTGGATTTTTGGATGGGGTAATATCCTGGTTTTCTCTAAAAGAGGAGAAGAGCATGCCCTACATCTTAGGGAAGTGTTGGAGACTCTTCAAGCGCATAGTCTTAGGACAGCAAAAGTGGATAGGATTCTTAGCATCCTATGAGTTTGAAATAGCGTATACCCATGGCAAGGGTAACGTGGTAACGAATGCCTTAAGTAGAAAAAGGTTGTCCTTGAGTTCATTATTCGTTGAACGACGGAGCTTAGAGTTTATTTCTATGTTTGACTTTAGACCTTCCGTTGACTTTGTACCCGGTTTGCTAGCCTCCTTGGAGGTTAGGCCTACTCTTTTGGGGCGTATTAGCGGAGCACAGCGGGACGACCCACAGTTGGTTGAGTTAGTAGAGAAGCTCATGAGGAGGGGGAGTCGTCCAGCCATTTGAGTAGGTACACCCTAGATGGTAAGGGGTGGTTGCGTAGAGACGGTAGACTTTGTGTACCGCAAGACAAGGGTTTGAGGAAGGCTATACTTGATGATGCACATCGATCGAAGATGACCATTCATCCCGATAGGGACAAGATGTACCAAGACATGAAGCGAGTTTTCTTTTGGGCCGGTATGAAGAAAGATGTGGCCAAGTATGTCGCTCGATGCTTGGTGTGCCAACAGGAGAAAGCGAAGCAAAAGAAACCAGGTGGGTTGCTTCACCCATTGGGAGTTCCGCAATGAAAGTGGGATAGCGTCTCGATGGATTTTATTGACGGGTTACCGAGATCGAGGAAAGGTAATACGGGAATTTGGGTTGTGGTATATAGACTTACTAAGAGTGCCCATTTCATACCCGTAAGAGGACTGTTCCATGTTTAGCTTCAGTTTATATTCGAGAGATAGTTCAGTTGCATAGGGAACATGACATATCCCATGTGTCACATTTGAGGAAGTGCCTACATGAGACCGCAGAGGCGGTAGAGCCGAGCTTGCTTAAAGAAGTAAAGATAGAGCGTGATGTGATTATTCGACGAGCTCCTACCCGCATCCTTGGGTCAGAGATTAGGAAGTTGAGAAACAGAGAGGTTCGACTAGTCAAAGTGAAAAGGGGAGAAGGTGAGAGCAATGCTACTTGGGAGACAGAAGCGAAGATGCGTTCGTTATACCCATTCCTTTTTGAGGGTATGTCCTTTAAACGTCTCCTTTATCATTTGTCTAGTGCTTATCTTATCTTTAGTATGTCCTCTCATTAGTACCTTTGACCTTTAGATAGGGTAAACCTATGGTTGAAACATGTGTTTGAGACATGTTATGTTTGATGGATGCATGTGGATGCAAGTGGTTGCCAGTGGTTGCTCGTGGATGCATATACACACACTCTAGACACTAGATCGGCTCAATCACTTCATATTGCATATTGCATATAATTGTGTGTAGGTAGCTATATTTATGGATGTATAATGATTGTGTTATCATATGGATGATGCATTTTGGTGAATGATTGTGCAATCATGTAGATATTGTATGTGTCGATAGGGTTCTCTCGCATACATAATGGATGCATGGCACTATCATGGTTTGCATATGTTCATACATTAGATAGGGAACATATACACTTTTTGCATATGCTCATACATCATTAGAAATTGTTTTAAGGACAATGGATGCCCGTGTTTGATGGATTGAGTAGATGGTTGTTTGGATGGTAGGATATGCATTCTCCTTAGCTTAGAGATTTCGGGGAAGAAATCCTTTAAGGAGGGGAGAATGTAACACCCCGAATTTCGGTTAATGCTAAAATTCACAAATTAAAGAATAACTAATCCCAGATGTGGGAATTAGGGGAAACGGGTTGCACCATTGCGTTCGTCTCGGAAAAATACGCGAAATAGAGTCTGAGTTTTCGAAAATCGGAGTCCGTATGAAAAAGATATGGACGAACGAAGTTAGGCAGAAAAACCGAAAACAAGCCAGAAATGCACTGGCGCACTTGTGAAGTGCGCCAACACAAAAATACACTGGCGCACTTGGGAAGTGCGCCCGTGTCGAGCCAGAAACCTGCACAGCCTTCTGGCTTGACCCTGGCTGGCCTGGTGCACCTGTTTTGGCCCTTGGTCTTGTTTTGGAGGCTTGTGACGATTTTTGAGGGCTGGGATCTATCCTAGGGTTAATCTAATGGCCTAAAACACTTGCCTAATCCTATAAATAAGACCCTAAGCTAGCCCTAAATGATCATAATCCTATCTCCTAACTAAACTATGCCAAAATTTTCTATGATCATGGCCTCCACTCAAAACCCTAGCCTCCATCCTATTTCTAAACTATTTCTATGAAGGCTTTCATGTGCATACAAGCATCTTTGAGTTGTATGAGTGATCATTAGCTTGCATTCATCATCAAGTTGCAAGCTTTATGTTCAAGGCTAGAGTTTTTGGGTGATTTTTGGCAAGGGATTGCTTATTGGAGTTTAGTGGTGAGTTTCTATAGACTTAACAATCAATTGTTAAATTGATTATGATAGGATATGATAAGATATGGCTATGTTTGTGGAATCAATGTGTTTATGCAAGTTTAGTATAGTGTATGGTGCAAGTTTTATGCTATATGCAAGTTTAATGCTATGTTTTATGATGCACATTGATTCATATGTAACATGTTATGCAAGCTATATGTGAGATTATATGCAAGTCTATATGTAACATGTTATGCAAGTTATGTATTTGGTTTTATGCATGCTAAGTGTTTGGTTTTATGCAAGTTATGATGCAAGTTCATATGCAAGTTATGATGCAAGTTCATAAGAAAGTTATGATGCAAGTTCATATGCAAGTTTGTCTCTTTTTATGATATGCATAATATATGCAAGTTTGCCTCTAAGTATGGCATGTTATGCAAGTTCATATGCAAGTTATGATGCAAGTTCATATGCAAGTTATGATGCAAGTTCATATGCAAGTTCATATGCAAGTTATGATGCAAGTTCATATGCAAGTTATGATGCAAGTTCATATGCAAGTTTGCCTCTATGTATGACATAAGTACATGTGCAAGTTCATCCCTTTAGACCTATGACATGTATACAAGTTGACACCTTTATGATAGGTCTATGACATGAACATTTAAGCAAGTTACCATCTTTATGACATATGTGATTCATGCAAGTTTGGGTTGGTTATTTATGCAAGTTGGGTTTATGGTCATATATACAAGTTGACACCTTTTAAACCCATGATAATGCTAATGATATGCTAAGTTGAACCCATTGTGTGTATAATGAATCTTCTCTTTTGAAGTATGTCATGTTAACGTATTTACGTGGGGACGATAGGGTAAAAAAATTAATGAACACATAAAATTGTGTGAAGTGGGTATGATTAAACATACCGTAAAGTGGATGGACATAATTGGGAATTTACCTATTAAGTTAGGTCTACCCATATTATGGAATTGGGAATTTACCTATTGAGTTAGGTCTACCCATATTCTTAAACATTTGTAATTAATTAGGGATAATTAATACAAATTATGGGGGTGATTAATTAGGTGTAATTAATCTACTAAGACACGAGGTTGGACCCTTTTGTAGCATAAGACTGCCCGGAACCGACCGGCAAATCCAGCGGCTACAAATGATTGGCCCAATGTGAGAGGTCTTAGTCATAAACTAAATACGTGACAAGTGTAAAGACACGAGGTTAGACTCTGTTATGGTGTAAGGCTGCCCGGAACCAACCGGCATATCCAGCTGCCATAAAAGACAGTCTAATGTGAGAGGTCTTTACAAAGGTTACGATCTTAATTAATTAAGAAACACTTAACCAAATTAGCATGTAGAGGGGCATGAGGGGTTAAGTGGGTGCCTTGGGTGGCATGTAGTAACTAGTGGGGGTGCCTTGGGTGGCATGAGGAAACTAGTGGGTTGCCTTGGGTGGCAATAGAAAATACGATTAGAATACTTAACCAAAGCGGAACATGTAATTGGGCATGATTAAAGGGTTAAGTAAGTGCCCTGGGGTGGCATGTGGGAATCAAGTAGGTGCCTTGGGTGGCATGTGGAAATCTAGTGGGGGCCTTAAGTGGCAATTGAAATATAATTAAATGACAAGCTTAAGTAGTAGCTTGTGGGGGGCCTTAAGTGGCAATTGAAATATAATTAAATGACAAGCTTAAGTAGTAGCTTGTGGGGGCCTTAAGTGGCAATTGAAATATAATTAAATGACAAGCTTAAGTAGTATCTTGTGGGGGCCTTAAGTGGCAATTGTAATATGATTAGATGACTTAACCAAAGCTTAACATGTAAGTGGGCATGATTATAAAAGGGGTTAAGTGGGATGCACTAGATAAAATGGCAAGCTTAAGTAGTAGCTTGTGGGGGCCCATTTCAACCAATATCCCAAACGTATCTTTGGGGGCTCGACCCGAGTCGAGGACGGGACACGCATATTGGGCTTGACTATAAGAGGCCAAAACGGGGTAGCGGTGGCAACGCGAGTCCAACGGGTTTCATATGCGTGTGTGGACCCGGGCTGGTAGGTAAGACGTTGTTGCATCGTGTAGGTATAAGCCGTGCACCATTGATTATCGGGTTGCCACTTTGGGGAGTGATACACCCCACTGTGGGGCCAGCACGGGTATCTACGTTAGGGAGCCGATCGCTTGGGAGTAGTGAGTACACCTAGTGGAGATAGGGGCAGACGGCACCTATGTAGTCAGCTAGGGGTACAAGAAACTACTGGGTAAAATTACTAAGTACACTTAGTGGGATCAACCTTTAAGTAGGAATTACCCTTGGGTGGGTAGAACTGGTGTGGTGCAGTGTAGGAATTACCCTTGGGTGGGTAGATCTGGGGTGGTGTAATCTAGTAATTATCCTTGGGTGGATAAATGCGTCTTTTCGGTTATCTTAGTACATCCTGTGTTTAGTTGGCTACTTAGTGTAGTCATTATCCCCAGAGGTACCGTACCTTGTTTATATCATACCCTAATTACTTTAATGATTGTATTGTTAGGGTTATAGGACTCACTCAGACTTATGTCTGACCCCGTTGTTTCTTTATCTTTTTCCCAACCCTCAGTTTTTCAGAGTGGGCCTAGCACTAGTGGGCTTTGATCAAACTGCTTTATCACTCTTTTGGAGCTTGGACCGTGGATGTAAAGCTCAGTTTATCTTTTCTATTATGGCTATTAAGTTATGTAGTGGGATTATGTACTTGTGTTTTTATCAGGATGGATATTATGTACTTGACTCTCATTTATGGTTTTGGTGTAACCAAACATGTTTTACTTTCCGCTGGAATGAAATGATGTTTTAAATTCTCAAGTATTACTTATATCTGTCTTGTTGTAATTTTTCTGTTCTATATTCACTTAAAATACTCCACCGATGTTATGGCATTCCCTTAGTGAGTGACCGTAGCGGGTGTGGGGTGTTACAATTATTGGTGAATAGAACAGAATATAACAAGAAAGATACATATATTGGTACTTGAAAATTTTCAAAACGACTTTTATTGCAACGGAGAAATAGTTTGATTACAACAACATCATAAACCAACAGAAAAACCAAGTACACTTAGTATCCATCTTGACATATAGTTTTCTGAGTACATAAAGTAAAAAAGCATAACCCTAACATAAGTAGCCATAAAAGAGATGAGCTGAACTTTACTTTCAGCAATCCAAGCACTTCCAAAAGAGAGAGAAGGATGCAGATCAAGCTCCACTAGTACTAGTTCCTCCCTGAGAACCTAGGGGAGGGGGAAAAGGAAGAAAAGAGGCGAAAACAAAGGGGGTCAGACATAAAGTCTGGCGAGTACCATAACTTTAATGATATAATTATTAAAGTAATTAGGATAAGGCATAAACTAGTAAAACAAGGAATGACTGTGAAACAAGTGGGCAAGACAAAACAAACAAGAGGGATATTCTGGCATTAATCTCGCTCCTATTCACTATAGGATAATTACTATACTGCACCATTTCTAGTCACCCTAAGAGTTGATCCCGCCTACTGAACATAATAATCATAATGGTAGTTTCATGTACCCCTAGCTGTCTCCATAGGTGCAGCCTGCCCCTATCTCCACTAGTTGTACCCACTACCTCCATGCGATCGGCTCCCTAACTCGTAGATACCCGTGCTGGTCCCACAGTGGGGTGTATCACTCCCTAAAATGGCAACCCGATACCACTAAAGATGCATGGCTTATATCTACACAATGCAACAACGTCTTACCTACCAGTCCGGTCCCACGCACGCACATGACTCCGTTGGACTTGCGTTGCCACCGTTAACCCATTTTGACCTCTTACAATCAAACCCAGTAAGCGTGTCCCGTCCTCGATCTAACTCGAGCTCACAAAGATACTTAATGGGTTACTGGTTTGAAATGGGTCCCCCATGCTTGACACAAGCTTTCCACCTATGCTTGGTCCCCACTAGAATTTTCCACTTAAACCCTTCTTATTCATGTCTTCTTACATGTTTTAATTTGGTTAAGTGTTTCTAATCATATTTCACATCTCACCCACTTAACCCCCATGTCCCACCACATGTTTGTCTTGGTTAAGTGTTACTTAATTCAGTATAACCGTAACCTTGTAAGACCTCTCACATTAGACTACCGTTTGCGGTTGCTGGATTTGCCGGGCGGGTCTGGGCAGTCTTATACCGGAAACGTGTCTAGCCTCGTGTCTTTATAATTGTTACACATTTAACTTATGCCTTCGACCTCTCACATTAGACTACTGTTTGTGGTTGCTGGATTTGTCGGGCGGGTCCGGGCAGTCTTACACTACAAACGAGTCTAACCTCGTGTCATAGGCGTTTATTATTACAAATTATTTCACTCCAATTTGAATTAATTATCCCTATTCAAATTGTCAATAATTTCCAAATTAATTATGTTCGTAATTGTCACCTAAATTATGTCCATACTTTTTAGGTATAAAAATTACACTAATTAATGTCTCATTTTAATTGTATGCTTTCAAAGCCATTTTATGCCAATTCACAATTTACATAAATAATATTTTTCCCATTGTCCCCACGCTATTCGTACGTTCAAATATGAAATATGTTAGACGCGCAAATAGTCTAACTTATAAAAAAACAAGAAACATCACAACTTGCATAACACATAAAAATAGATCTAACATGCAAATAGGAATTATAACATAAAATTGCATAGCCAATAATTTGCATAGACAATGGTCATATAGAATCATATATTTGCATAAACTACCATGGATCTAAACATAGGTCTAAACATGAAATTGTGAACTTGCATATATAAATTATGGGTCTCACCTAACTTGCATATGTGAATATAATCTTCACCCAAAAATGTGAATATAGTTTTTCACCTAAACTTGCATATGGATTTCTACAACTTGCATATGAATTTATCATATGTTTTTGCATATAAACTAGCATATGTATATACTTGATTAACATATAAACTTGTGTGCATAAGATTCATATTCAAACTAACACACAATTTAACATCCCAAACTTGCATAAAATGAATCAAGTTAAATATGAAATAGATATACCAACATAAGATAACAAAGATAAACAACACCACGTGATTCAACAGACATGTTCTCATAATCCAATTACAACCCATTCTAATTAATTTATTAATTATATTGTGAAAGAAATAGTACTCAATAAGATAGGTTAAAGAAGACAATGATTTGTTCGTCTTTTTAATTAGAATTTTGACTTGCTAAATCCTAAGCTTTAGGAAGGAGAATTACCCTAGCAGCAGCATGGTGGCCAACAGACAAATTTTGTTTAGGTTTAGGGTTTGAGTTTAGGCACTCTTTTATAGAAGTTTGAATCAACCTAAGCTGTTGGCTTATCATGGGAGAAATCCCAACCATCCAGACTAGATAGAGTTATCTAGAACAACCACATCAGCCCTAATAACTCAGCACAGAGTCAGAAATCGTCACATTTCAGATCTGTCTGGAGGGGGGGGGGTAGGTCGACCCCCTGGTCGACATGTATGGGTAGGTCGACCACTAGGTCAACCTAGCCCTTGGGCGGGAGAATTCCCACCCAGCCTGCTACCCTGTTTGAATTTTGAATTTTGAATTTATTATTTTGAACTTTTTAAATTTATATAAACTGCTGAAACTTCCAAGGCCCATAACTTCCTCATACGAAGTCCGATTTACGAAAACTTGGACTCTATTCCAAGTAGAATTTCGAGATGAATGCAACGGCATAACCCATTTCCCTTAATTCTCATTTAATAATTAAGTATTCTTAGGATTGTTAATTTTAATATTCATAGAAAATTCTGGGTTTTACACCCCCTCTAGGGGGTCGACCTGCTAGAGGGGTGTCGACCTAGGGGTCGACCCACCCACAGGGGTGTCGACACCCCAAGGGGTGAGGTGGCAGTTTGTTTCGAAGGGCTTTGCAGCTATAAATATGTGGCTATTTCTCACATTTTCTTCATGGGAAGTCATGGAGGCCATATGTTGTTGGAATGCGAACTGAATCGTTTTCTACAACTACATACTTTGCAAATCAAATTCAGAATTCAAGATCCATTCTCTTTATTCTCTAAACCTAACGCTTTGAGTTCTAGTTGCTTTTAGGTTTAGATAAATAAAAGAAAATTATGAAAGACTGTGATTTGGATATGTGTAAACCATGAATCTATGCTATTATCATATCTAATACTATGGCATGATAGATCTATTTCTTTAGATCCAATGCAATTATGATTATTCTGCTATGCCATGGTAGATCTATTTCTTTAGATCCAGTTCAATTGTGATTATTCTACTATATTATTATTGTGGATCTTGGTTTGTAACTATATTGTGGTTAATATAAATCTATTAATTTGAATAGTTATGTCATTGGATAGGTCTAATCATTTATGTAAGTCATGAACATATGCCACCTTGAATTGGTTAGGATTAGATCTGAATCTTTATCTAAATTTAAACTTCGATTGCATGCTATTATGTGGATTTGTGTAGATCTATTTCTAAATTAGTAGATCAAATTTATGTGGACATTGAAACTGTTAGTCAAATCTAGATTATCAGCTTATGTTATCATATTAGATCTATTCTATGTGATCTAATTTATCACCTTGTGTTATCATGTTAGATCTATTTTAACCTCTAGATCTAGATCATGTGATCCAACCTATCACCATGTGTTATTATGTTAGATCTAAACAAATGGGACATCAAAAACTATTGATTTAAATCTTACAGTGCTTATTGAGACATCATGTCATGTTCACTAGTTTTATGTTCATCTTGTTATGATAATAATTACATGTCCATGCCAGTATGTATGTTCACATTATCATGCTAAGTTTATGTTTATGCCAAGATGATCACTTTTGCTACATTCCTATTATTTTTCCTTATTATCGTTTATGACTAGGCTATTGTCTAGCCTAGGCATACTGCTAATTTTGTGAGGGCGCTAGTTAAGGAACGCGGGAAAAGGGGTTAATATTGGCATTATTTGAATATGAACATTTTTGGGCATGTAATTCGAATTATTGGATAAGATAGGTATTGACACCTATAAAAGGAAATGATAATTAATTGGTAAATTAATTAAAAATGGAATGTTTAGTAATTACAATTAGGAATTATAATTGTACTTATGACACGAGGTTAGATTGCATTAGAGGTGGAAGTCTGCCCGGACCCGCCCGGCATATCCAGTAGCCACTAATATTGAACCTAATGTGGGAGGTCTTTGTACGCAAATTTGAATTGGGCTAAGACACGAGGTTAGGCCCAACTGTGGAATAAGACTGCCCGGTCCCGACCGGCATGTCCAGCATCCACATGTTGTAGGCCTAATGTGGGAGGTCTAGACCATTATAAACCATAAATGGACATGGTAATGAATTGGACTACTTAACCAAATCTAATCCATAGGAATTGTATGATATAGAACTGAAGTTAGGGTTAAGTAAAAAATTATTAGATCAGCGCGAGGGTTAAGTAGATCTTGGGTAGTGGGTAATATTAGTACATATAGGCCCACAACTTAACCATTAAACAAAAAGGCTTGGATCAGTGGGAGGTTAAGTAAATCTTGGCTAGGTGGGTAATATTAGGATGTATAGGCCCACAAACTTAATCGTTAAATAAACATGCTTGGATCAGTGTGAGGGTTAAGTAAATCTTGGGTAGGTAGGTAATATTAGTATATATAGGCCCACAACATAACCATTAAACAAATATGCTTGAATCAGTGGGAGGTTAAGTAAATCTTGGGTAGGCGGGTAATATTAGGATATATAGGCCCACAAACTTAACCGTTAAATAAACATGCTTGGATCAGCGGGAGGGTTAAGTAAATCTTGGGTAGGTGGGTAATATTAGTATATATAGGCCCACAAACTTAACTCGATAAGGTTATGTAATTAAAGACACCTTTTAGGGTAAACATAACTTGTAGAAATGATAGGGTTATGTATTAAAGACACCTATAGGTAAGCATAACCAGTTGGAAGATTGGGGTTTTGTATTAAAGACACCTGCAGGTAAGCATAACCTGCAGAAAGATTGGAATTATGTAATTAAAGGCACCCTTTAGTGTAAGCATAACTAGTAGAAATAAATAAGGTTATATAATTAAAGACACATAGTGGTATACATAACCAGGGAAAAAATATAATAAAGTTATGTAATCAAAGACACCCTTTTTGGGTAAGCATAACTAGTATAGGGATATGTAATTAAAGATACCTAAGGATATACATAGTCAGTGGAAAAACCTAGTAAGGATACAAGACAAGGGAGAGAGCTTGTATCATATTGTGCAGGACCCATTTTAGGCAGTAACCCGGAGTTGGTGTCAAGTAAAGAACTCCGTACTAGGCAGAGAAGGGGCACGCTTACTGGTTGATTGTAAGAGATCCAAACGAGGTGGATGGTGTAGGCAGCGCAAAACGACTGGGGACATGTGCGTGCATGGGCCGGGCAGAGTGGGCTAAGACGAGCGTGACACCATTAGATATGGTTGTACACATCTTGAGTTGCCACTTTAGGAAGTGATACCTCCTACTATGGGGCCAGTACAGGATATCTACGGAGTAGGGAGCCGATCGATTAGGGTAGTTGTTAGGGTATACTTGGACGTATGACCTAAGCCTACCAACTTATAGTGGAATGGGTCATCTCTTTCTGGACATACTAGAAACAGTGCAGTGTAATCATTAGAAGCATATACGCCTTATCCTGCCTACCTTGTCACACCTGCCATTTATGTAGTGATCTCTCTTATTATCCACTTTATATGCCTATCATGTTACTTTATTTATTTATTGGCTAAAAGTAACTAGACTTGGCAGACTTTATGTCTGTCCCTATTTGTTTCTCCTTCTTTCTTCCATTCCCCCCTAAGGTTCTCAAGGGAGGGAATTATCAGGCTTAGTCAGGAATCGGATATCATCTTACTAGGAGCTACTTATGAATTATGGCTCAAGTTCTTGTCTCTACTATGGCTTATAATTTGGGGATTATGCTTGCTTTGTTAGTGCACTCTGATATTTAAAGTACAAGACAGAAGTTTTAATGATGTACTGAGTTTATGTATTTTTAGACATATGGTGTAACCGTGCTTTATGATTAATAAAAGTTTTTAAATCCGCTGCTAATTTATATCTATCTTGTAATGTTTCTGTTCTTCTTACCTATAACGCTTCACGAAACATAATGCATTCCCTTAGAGAGTGACATTAACGGACGAGGCGTGTCACAATACATATGACACTGTCATTTATTATTAAGTTCTTCTCATACTAGTTTATCTAAGCCTAATCTGAGCGTTTTTAATGCTTGGGTCAAATCCGTGTAATTTCAGGTTTTGTTGAAGATATACGAGTTTCCAGAGGAGAGTTGGAGTTCTTCATCAGACGTATAGATGTATTCTATTATCAGCAAATTGTAAGGAAAAATATTTATAACTATCCTAGTTGAATCTAGGTTAGACTCTGATAAATGTATTTTTTTCCACTGTAAAGAATACTGTTTAATATTATATGTAATATTCATATAAGATTCCATTCTGTTCCACCTTCCTTATTTTCACCTTGATAATTTGAGAATTCATAAAGTTTAAATCGAACATATGTGTCTTATTATTAGTCTAAAGAGTATAGATTTTTTTGGTTGTCAAAGAAATGGCAAAAAATTGCATATGTTATGGTTTATAGTGGTTCAACGTGTCAAAGCCTACGCCCACTTTGAATATTTTTGACATTATTGCTTAAAATCAATTATTACAATGGCAGATTGGTATTGCTCCTAGTTTTGCAAAAGCATGAATCCCAAGTGCCAAAAGTCCTTTTCTTGCCTAGGAGAGGGACATTTATAGTTATAGTTTTGGAGGGAAGCACAGAAATGTGTGGGAAACGACGCTTATGAAGGGTAATGCCCAAATCATTATGTTTTGGGATTGGTACCGATCTCGGAATCGGTATCGATCACCTAACACATAGTTTGGTCTGGGGATCATGAATTAATGGGTTGCTTTCCCTCGCTTTTCTTTGAACCATTGTGAAGTTTGGTTGAATTCGAGTTGGTGAATCAGGGAGTACGAGCTCTGAAGTTGAAGTTGTGTAGAAATCAGGGAGTTATACTAACCCGGGAAGTGCTTTGTTGAACGTTGAAGCGCTGCGGAGTTGTATCGATCTCGGGAGTATGTTGTTTGTATGTTGAGCTGTTTGGAGTGATGGATAATTATACCGACCCCTTGATGGATTCCTATCAATCCCCAAACACTTGTGCATCCAGGACTTGTTTTGGTAATCTATGATGGTCGTACTTAACTCCATCTGGACTTGATCTCTAGATGTTTGAATGACAATTCTGAGTTGTTAAGTCCCTTAATGGTGGAATCGTGCCAACCTGGATTGCCTTTGATAGCCGAGCCAAAAAGTTAGGTGACACTTGCCCCTAAAATACGTGCTTTGAATCGAGTTAATGTTTGGAAATATCTCTAAGCTATGCTTGTGGAATGGTTGTGACCTTTCCTTTGAGAATCATAAACTAAGAAGTGAATCATTTTTGAGTGCTCGCGATGCTTTATTGAAGCATATTGGAATAAGTGCACAGTTCTAGCATCATTGATAGTTCTGACTGGTTTCAAATCCAATACTAGGACTGATATTGGTTTGATTACCCAAGTAAACATCTAATCTATGACAACTTAAGAAATTAAGCATTCGTTGTCTTATCCTGCTTATGTCGACATGCAATTAAGTCATTGCTGGTATAGAGTCACATATGCACTTATACATCGTACGTGTTTTTGCGTGATATGATCGAAGGTGTTAATGTGTATTCATAATAATATTTATATATATATGGGCATATGATCATATAGGTTAATTTTCAAAGTGAGACTGAATTCGAGCGCCATGCACATACTCCTGTTTTGTCAGGTGTTGTTAAGTACATATTTTGTAATTGGTTTGTGTTTTCTTTTGCAATCAGAGCTTTAAAATTAGTGTACTTATCATAGCCATAATTTGATTACACGAACATCGTTCCTTCACTTTCCCCCTTCCTTTTTTTAGAATTGTATGTTTAGGGATCAGTACCGAAACAGGTGTACGTACCAGTCCCTAAACACATAGAAATTTCATTGGTTCTAATGGGAATCGTCCCCTTTCCCTATAAATAAACTAATCTAGTTCCCATTTCCCCTTCTTTACTTCCTGCGTATCCCTGTGCTTAGAGTTTCATTGCTCTAAAAACCCTAACCTCCCCTATACTCCACCGTTTACCAATGTACTTCCTGCCTCCGACCGTATCCGACCTCCAACACCACAACACACCCTGTTCCAGCCATCTTCGAACAATCTCAAGTGATTTGTCCTTGATTTAGGCTTTGATTTTATACAATCTTTTTGGTTTTTGTGAGGAAGACGGTGGGAGTAAGGCATCGAGGATTGGAGATGACTGAATGTGGCACTGGGTGTTGGAGTAGTGTGCGTGGTTGTGAGTAATAATATAATGATGGTGGAATAGCCTGGAGTTGGTATGGTGCGAATGAGGAAGAAAGGATATGGGAAGAAGAAGGGAGAAGGAAGCAGGATACGAAATAGAAGAGTTGGAAATATGATACGAAGATGAAAGGGAAGTGGGAAGGAGAAATTTTGATATGTTTGGAGATATGAAATTTAACTGCGTATCTCCGTACTAAGAAAAAATTCAGAGTTTTTAGGGAGAAGAAAAGGGGATCGGTAGTGAGAGTATGCAGTGGAAGTGCAGAATTTTCTCTAAGTTAGCGAGTAAATTTAGTTTCTTATCCCAAAAACTAAGAAAATTTTCTGAGCTTTCTGGAGATGTTGGAGTAAGAGGCACAGGGATACGAACCTGAAAAGGAAAGTAAAAAATTTCCCAAGTGTTCGGGGATATGTTATGGAATTCATATCTCGGGACTTGGTGAAAATTTTCAACTCCAGCTTCGAGTTCGTAAATTTGGACCATTTCGTGAAGTTATGTGATTGGAAGCTTAATCGAATGTATATATTCTAATGACTGAATGTTCAAGAAATGAAACTTGTGACGAACTAATAATTCAGACATACACATTTGATTAGAGCATAAAATCGGACTTGAATGTACGACCGAATCATCAATTCCAAAATTCGATTCTTGATCTGATCACAACAAAATTACAGCTCAATCCAAGTGCCACAAATACGTTCATGAATGATCATGATTCTAGTCGAAGGACTGAAAGTCGTTATCGCGTTCTGAAGTATTTACTGTATTTTCCTTAGCACGCATGACACTGCATGTTCCATGTTAGCCTACACTAACACGAAGGGCACATTCTTTATCATGCTGATTATTGTAATTATTTCAAAATATATAGCCTACAGAGGAGTTCTAGATGATTCCAAGGTCTGACCGAAAGCTAGAGGACTGCCTTCAAACTCGAATGGTTCTTCAAACGATTCATGCCCGACTATAAGTCATTACAATACCTATAAAGCATCCTCCCCTTCCCAATGAGGAAGTCCATCAGATTCACATAATCAGTAAGAGCAATCCGATGGGTCACAACCATTAGATCATCACGAGGACGAGCTAGTCGCTGAGGGCAAGCTTGATGAAGCAGAATAAGTCCCATAAGAGGATAAGGATGAAGGGGATGATCATGAATAAGTTCCTTTGGCATCGAATATGCTAGAGAACGTAACTATAGAGAATCCTTTAGATTCGGTTGCCTCTAGAACTGATGGTGCCCCGTTAGCATAAATATGCACGAGGTACGACATACCCCAGGATGAAGTCTGAATTCCTGAGAGAAATAATGCAGCGTATTCACCCCTGGAGGGATATACCGCATGGAATAGATACATATGTTATGTCGGGTGCATGCCTTATTCATGTCCATTAATCTGAATCATTTGTACCAGATGCATTTGGCACTGACATAGCTTCATCCGAACAGGTACCCTTTCTTGCTCGGAACATACATCCATTATATTGAAAACTTGAGCATAGATCCATCTAGAAAAGACATCAGATCACTTTACTCTTTCAAGCAAAGAAGTCCCTATCCATACCAAATCTATTTGGAATCTCAACCTAAGACCCGAATCATCCTTGGGCATGGAATAAATTAAGCTATTTCAAGCACGATTGGTTAGGCGAGTGTAAGCGCTTTATGACTTATATCGTATACCAAGTTATTCGAGTCGTAAGCTCCAAAGTAAATTGAAATCTATCTGGAAGGTATTCTCCAATGGCCCAGAGACGCAGTATACTTGAAGAGGGTCATGGTTTTGAGAGACGTAGAAGATGATAGGCGCAATGCCCGGACCCTAATTTCAGACTACCTTCTCCACTTGGCAGGTTTACTTCCCGAGGGTCATTCTACCTGCTGCAGAATGATGTTGGAGCATGATATGAGGAGGGAGATATGCCCATAGGCCCGCTTCAAAACGTTCCCCTATTGTGCTCCCTGATGCGCCTATGGCTGAAGGGGAAGAAGTTGAAGCTCAGGAAGAATTGGAAGGCCACGACATGAATGGTGAGGAGGACTTTTTTGGAAAAGAGAATTTTTTTCCTCCCTTTTCGGTTTGGTCTCCGTCAAAGGAGAAAAGGCTAGGAGAGGTTTCCACACTGGTATCTCCAGTGACAGGCTCAGAAACTACCTCGTCGATGGAAGGACGTTTCAAGAATTTAGACAAAATCCCTATGGAAACATCTTCGTTTGGCTTTAGTAACACAAATGTCGAAAGTTTATTGCAGAACGTTGAGGAGAAAACCCCTTCATTCAAGCAGAAAAATGGTCTAACGGGGGGACACTAATATACACACGTTCATCAGCATTGCATGTCACAACACTTGTCTTATGCATGCATTTGATTATTTTCTATAACTATGGTTTATCTCGTCCAAGTATATTGGCCCGAGATGGTTACAGGGACCAACATAGAGATCACAACTACGAAGGCGATAAAGATTGGGGACAAGATTGTTCTTGGCAACAAAAGTCGTAGATCGTAGGGGTCTTCGCTTGAGGAACATAAGAATGAGGGACTCTCCGCAAGTGGTCTCGTGAATATTATGGCAGTCCCTACAACTGAGACTATCCTTAGAGTTCAAAGTCTCCATCGGCGAATATAAGGCCGAAGGATCCTGAGAGAAGGACTGAGTTAATGTGCATGAGGCAATCAGTGGTTCCCCCATTTCCTTCTCCTTCTTCTCCTGCACCAAGAAATTCCCCCCATAACCTATGATGGGAGACACAGGCATTGATAAACGCAATAAAGGCTTAGTAGCTAGGAAATAGGGAGAGAGGAAGAAAATAAGACAATCAAAGTGGGCTCCTGAAGTAGATGAGATGACTCCTCAAGATCTTCCACAATTATACTTTAAAGAGCTCATCTGGCTGCTCCAAATGAATCCCATTCCTCTAGACAATAACTAGTAGGCATTTAATAGGATCTTGGTCATTTATAACCAATACAAGATTGCCATAGTGTAATACCTCATTCTCTAAGGTCAGAAGATATACACTACAAGCACTGAGTCACTTAAAGTTTTAATTTTCAGTGATAGAAAATTGAGCGTTATTCAATCTCAACATCAGATAACATGGTAGTATGAAAAATTTCACAAACATTCATTCGGACATAAAAAGTCCATTCACACATCCCAACATAGATCCCGTTCATAGAAAATATAAATTATTACAAAATAACACCAAGAGAGACATATGAAGATGCACCCTCAAAAGATCAAAATATGCAGATTTTGGCGTTCAAAGTACATGCCAATACATAAAGCCAACAAAAAAACAAAACATAGAAGTGCTTTCTAAATAGATACCGCCATCTTCGCCTCTAACACTTTATTCGTAGCTAACACCTAAAACACCCTAACCCTCAACCTTCTCAATTGAGCACCAAATAGTTTAAGGGTAAAAAAATAAACTTCAGTTAGTCAATAGAATGGTATGAATAATAACTTATAACCCGACACCAATGATATATAACGAGACCACACTGCATAGCGGAACAGGTTTCCCCTCGTTAGCATCTCATGTGAAAACATAAAATCCTGCATCCGCTGCTTCATAATAGTTAGTTTTATTATCATAACATAACAAAAAAACAAACAATGTCCACAATGACATTAATCATGCAACACATGGTGGATTACCTTTCAAATTATCTCCTATCTGCGCTTTCCAAAGATCTGCTTTGTACTCAATAGACCTAAATCTTCATTTTATTATTGGTTTCCTTCTGGTATTTTACAGCATCTCAAGCCATCTATATGGAACCAACATGCCCTTTATTCCCATTCAGTGCTTGTACCTCCCTACTAACACGAAACCGATGGTTTCTTTCCCAATCCTTCCATACTACGCGAAGCAATGGATTTACATTCATTGATCGTTATTTTAATTATTAGTGAATGTCAATTTCACTTCCCTGGGACCCTCCCGTCATTCCCTACACAAACACAATAACTTAACAATGGAAACAACCTATACATAAAATTTCAAGGGAAAGTAAAGAACACATAGTTTACATCAAACCCGACACTTGTGTCGGCTCCTATCCACTTTGACCCTCAATGATATTGAAGGCTATTTCTGAGCTAATTCGAAAGGGGTAGCCCTTCCGGCTTTGCTTTCTCAACAATAATCTGTGTAACGACCCAGATTTTTGGTCGATTAGTTTTAATTATTTAACATTGTTTTAAATATTGAGTTGATAATATAAATGAATTTTTATATTGAGTTATCAATTTGTTAATCAAAATATGATATATTTCGAATATATATATAATTATCGTATAAGAGAACTTGAAATAATTCAATTCAGAATTAAAAACGGAGTCAAATTAATTCAAATGATTAATAGAAATTCTATCGGAATAGAAACGACGATGATAATAATTTTATTACCGAGGAATTAACTGTTTTGAATTTAATTTATATTATATCAATTTAAATTGATATCTTCTCCATACGATCTAATAAGGCTTCAAAACCTGTTCCAATGTATTTAGAATAGTGGGATGACCCTAGGTATGCATGTTGTTGTGCTCAAATAGGAGTTCAGAACCAACGTGATAGTTTAAATTAAATAAAAACATATCGGTTCAATTCAAAACTAAAATTAAATTATCGTACTAGAAAATTCATTCAAGAAGATTCGTAGCTAAAGATTTGGATATAAACAGGATATTCGACAACCGTAAATTTCGGTAAGTAAATCTCACATAAAATTTATTATTTAGAATTAACTTTATAGTTAAAAATAATTGTTGGTTGTTTGGATGCATTTAAATATATTTGTGGTTATTATATATATTAGTTGTTTAGGCTTAGTGTTTGTGGTTATTATTATATATATATATATATATTGGTTGTTGGATATTTCCTGCAACACCATTAGCGAATGCCCGTAGTATCATTAGTGGATGACCCTATGTTCCCCCACAATATGATAGTGGATGACCTTCTATACCACGATATCATGCCTCGAAGCAGGATGGGTTTTATTTATGTTGGCTAACGTCTGTAGATATACGAAAAACAGGTTGGTGGGATCCAACTGGATTCCTCAAAAATATTATTAGTTGTTTATTTTCATATATATTATCATATATGATGTAATATAAAATCTGTGATTTATAATTAGGTGTTTGGATGTTTAAATATCACTGGCCCTAGATGTTGATTTATAAAAATGTCATGAAAAATGGATTTTGAGATTTAAAGGAGAGATCTATTTTTCTAAAATAGAAATTGAATTTCAATTGGGCTAGAAATATGAACTTGTTTTGAATAATAAAAACAAGCAGTTTATTTATAAACGATGTTTATAAATGAAGTGAAATGAATTATCATTGGATAATTCAGGAAATGTAAATACAAGTGTGAATTTAAAAAGGGAAATTTATTTTTTCCAAAGTAGAAATTTAATTTCAAATGGATTTGAAATAGAGACTTGTTTAAATATATAAACAAGTAAAATAAATGATGTTTATAAAGAAAGGTGAAAAATTATCAATTGGATAATTTAAATATTTAAATTCAAATATGAATTTAAAATGAGAATTGGGAACCTTGTGAAAAGGGAAATAAGGAAATCTAATCAGATGTTCGAAATTGAAACGACCTGAACTTCCCTGGTCTCCGAAGAGAGGAGAAAGAACGGATTGCTTTGAGGACTAGACGAATTAGAACACAAATAGAAGAACATTTCATTGTTATTACAACAATTTACATCAGAATACAAGAATATACAGAGTATGAAAAAATATTATACATCAAAAAAATATCAGAGATTTACAAGTTACAATGCAGCGGAAAAATAAAACAAAACTGAAAAGAATATACGAATACAAAGCTTTCTGAATATCATTCCAGCTATAAACCAGGATCCTGTGAATATAAATCTGCAAAACCAGAACTACTTGCTGCCCGTGTGGAAAATAGGAGCACCCAGAGTTTAGGTTAAAACAATAAACTCCAGGTCAGTCATGTGACAGGTGTGAGAACTAAAACTGTTATTTATCTTTATTTTAAAGTTCGGTAAATCAAGGGACCACGCCGTATAACACGGAACGAGTTTCCTCCCAAGAATACCAGTGCAAAAACAAATAGCACAATGCTAAATAAAGAACAATGAAGCTATTATAAGACCCAAGTCCCATCGCACAATGCAATGCAAGCCGGAGGATACGGTTTTACCTTATAATAGCCAAATAATGCTTGATACGTGAAATTTCATATTTTACTATCATTATAAGTGTATAGTGTCAAAACAGTTTCAATCATAAGTATCAATCATAGACAACATGGGTACCATATATCATGTCACCAACACTATGCTTTATAATCAAAACCGCAAATGTCACGTATTGGAAGTTGGATTTCTATTTATGAACCAAGGCAAGGGATCATCCTTACCGCTTCGAGACTCTCTAGCCCGAGCCTAGGAACAGCCGCAACTGCACCTTGGATCGTCAGGGCCGGTCCACTCGATATGGATTATAATGCCTGAACACTGCGTTTCCCAGCCCTATGGGGCGTAAATGAGCCAAATGACTCCATCGGCCCCAGATCGACTGATATAACTGAGGCACCTCCGATCCATCATCCACGTAAGTAAAATGTCAGGGCGTGCAAAACGCTGACACCACTCCTAGCTAGAAGGAAATGCATGCCCTCCCTGATGTCCTCTCCCGTTTCTGATCCATACGGGGTGTGAGGCTCGCAAATTAACACTACGCAAAGCTACGCCACAAAGGCCGTGCTTTGATCATCAACCACAAGACTCTGCTTTTCAAAAGAAGCCTTGATCATTTGCATCTCAGCATGCCACACAGGCAATTCACGCTATGCAACCGATGTCAATCAATCACACAGAATGAAATCCGATGTTAGACACACATCCATTTATAAGTTCGTTCTGGGTCTGAACGAAACTGGAGGCACCTTATTCCTCCCCCATATGTCCAATACAGGGGAGAGGCCCTCGCATATCTGGTCGATCTCCAAGTACGTCTGGACGATCACCACTTATTACCTTGCCTTGGGTGTACAACCCAATCAAGACATCAGTAATCATACAAACGATGTGAAAATCTCCGGTCTTCAACCACCATCTTCATCCTCGACAGATCGTCGAATCAGTTATACAGAATGGGATAAACCAGGCCTATCTGAATAACTCACGTATATAATAAACAAGTGTTATCAAAACACAACATACGCCTTATTCCAATTCAGAATATTTCTTTATCCAAATATTCATATACTTTGGGAAAGGTTCCCATTAATTTTATCAAAGATAAATTCTTTAAATTTATTCTTTAATCTTCCTTTGGATATCAATTCAATATAATTAAAGATGCATTAAAACTCCACTTGGTTTTAATCTTCCCAGAAATAAATATTAACGATTGTTTAACTTAGGAAATCATATCTTGCCTTTATCTAGGTTAAAGAACTAATGTAATTTAAAACACGGTTCACAGTAAAACCAAAATCGCATTCCATTCCATCAGCCTTTACCCATAAATTAGCAAGTGAACAATTCCCTAAGTATTAACCCCGAAGGCCAAAACCAACATCAGATCAATACCCAGGAAACTATTCAACTTAACTAATCTCCAGTTAGTTTCTGATTTTCTTAACTCCATTGGGTCTAAGAAAAATATTATTAAAGATACCATTCACGACACCCCAAAATCACATTCCATTTACAATGGAATCTTCATGGAAAACAAATCGATATATATATAATTGATATAAACTTCCATATCCAACCGATAATATAAATGGAATAAAGACAAGGCCTTTTAAATTCCACATGTATTAACCGTCTTCCTCTACAAATGCTTACTTCGATTGTTACCAAATCGAATTCCATTCAATTCCAATTTAATAAGCTAAATTGGAAAACTTTACTTTGGAAAATCTCCTTTAAATCTTAACAAAAGATTTATAAATTCCAAATCCCATTTTACTGTAAATCGGGTTAAAGAATGAATGTCGTTAAAAACACAGTTCACAATAAACCCAATTCACATTCCATCAGTCCCTAACCGTAAATTAGTAAGAGAACAGTTCCCTAAGTGTTAACCCCGAAGGCCGAAACCAACATCAGATCAATGCCCAGGAAACCATTCAACTTAACTAATCTCCAATCAATTTCTAATTTTCTTAACTCCATTGGATTTAAGAACAGAATTATTAAAAATACCATTCATGACAACCCAAACTCCAATTTGATATAAAATACAAGGCTCTGAATAGGAGATATATTGGCTTATATTTAATATCAAATTCTTAAATCAACCAATATCGTATTGGAAATAACGATATATATATATATCATTCAAATTTCCATAACAATATCTGTATAATCACGAAATCCAACATCGAAATATTCCGAAGACAATTTCGATTCAAATCAATTTCCAGTTTATATATTGGAAATTCTGGTTATTTTTAAAACCATTACAAAACCAATTATTTATTTTAAAAAAAAAATTGAATTATAATTCTAGTTCAAAACTAGTTCATTTCGATAAAAATTTGTTTTTATCTTTTGAAATATGGAATTTTTCATTCTAATTCTTTCCAAATCATTTCTTATGATTTTGCACAAATTATTGATATTTTTAATAATTTTATAAAGGCCCGTAGAGTCGATTTCCATAAACGGCCATCGAACTGCACTTACAGCGACCTTTTCCAAATTGGATTTGGACATAATTCCAAATCGAACCATTAAATTTCAAATCTCTAATATTCGTTAGAAATCTCTTTTCGATACAAACCCAACGGTTCCGGTTTTAGGAGAATCCGACAGTCGGATCTCCCGTAATGTCCATTCGAAGTCAATGGTCGAAATTCGCGAACTTCCGCAGCACGACGTGTTCTATTTAGGCCATTATATATAATATATATATATATTGTATATATATTTCACCAATTTCCTTTTAAAATGTATTTTTTAAATCGTTTTAAATTCATTTTCAAAACGATTTCAACTTCATATTTAATTTCTATTCAAAATTGAATATTCCATATCATCAATATATAAATGATATTATTTTCAAACCATTATATTTTGAAATCAATTCCTTTTCGGTATTCATTATAAAAGTGAATAAAATCGATATAAATATCGTTCACATCAAAATGGCGTCAATCTAATCAACATAGCTTTATATATTTAAATATATTTTCATGTCCATCCCAAATCGGACATCAAAATCAGATTTTGATTCTTTTCTGAATATTTTTTGAAAATATTCGTTATTTCAAAATAATCGTTATTTAAAAATATTCATTCTTTCTAAACTGGAATTAGACATAGTCAATTATCATATAATTTAATTTATATGGATTTTATACAACACATGTACACAACCACTAAACATAGTCAACTATCATCCAAAGTGCATTTTACACTGCATAAGCATCAAATATTAATATTTAACGCTTATAACAGTCTGTCAATCAATCAGTCGACATACAACTAATTATTGGGATTAGCGTATGTCCAATTTCATCCCAATACCCATGTAGGGTTTCAGACAACAAATAATGAATTTTATTTGTGCAATTGGTCGATGTGTAAAATTTATCGTCCCAATCAATATTAGTCAAATGTGTGTACATAAACAAATCGTCCGTTTTGTTTATAAATATTTTATTAATATACACGTTAAAAATTATATTTTTAACTATAAAATAATTATTCCATTCCACAAACACAATCAATTTTCACAACACATCAATCAAACAAACAAGTCATCCATGGTCTGTGGACGACAGGTGTCGGGTGCTGCTAAGCACCGTCTGCATCCTAGTATATATTATAACTAGAAAATAAAATAAAAGTGAGAAGTTCTCACCTTAGGGATCCAATCTGCCCATCTTTGATCGTCAATCTAGATTGCATCCCTACGTTAAAAATCATATTTTTAACCCATTAATAATTATTTCCTTCCATACGATAAAATTCTAATTTAATCCAACTATAAATCATATCATACATACGATAAGAGTAATATTTTTATCGAACTAAAAATCGTATTTTTCATAACAAAGGAAATGGATTTCTCATATCAAAGAAAATCATAATTTTCTATCTTATAAAATCTTATTTTTCAAAGAAAATTATACTTTTACATCTATAATTTCTAGACAAAGATTATATTTTTACAACTATAATTTCTATACAAAGATTATATTTTTATTATCTCTACATCATAAAAATCATATTTCTATTATCTCTATAACATAAAAATCATATTTTTATTATCTCTATAACATAAAAATCATATTTTTATTATCTATATAATATAAAAATAATATTTTTATTTTGCTACATATAGGATAAAAATCACTTCTTTTTATTTCAAAGCTATATGTTATTTATTTATTTATTTCATAGAGACAAAAATCATAATGATAGAAACAAAATCATATTCCTATTTTAGAAACAAAATCATATTTTTCTTTTTCAAACTATATATTTTCTATTTTCAAATATTATATTCCACTATACAAAATCTATGTTTTAATCCTATGGTTTTCAATCAAAAAAATAAATAATTAAAACAATGCCATTTCCATTTTAAAACTAAGTTAAATAACTAACTAATTTAATTAAGTTTTTAAACTTACCTTAATAAAGCTTCCTCTTCCTGTATCACATACTGTTGCTAAAAATTGAACCAGCTGCTTCCTAGGGTTTCCCTGCTCACGACGAAGGAGGACTCCGGACCACTGGAGGAGGTGGAGGTGCAGTCAGGAGAGGGCGTTAAGGTGTGTGCAGGTGGAGGGAGGCGGCAAACGGTCGGCAGTGGGCACAAGAAGGTGGCGGCGGCGGAATCAGAGGCTTGGAGCTAGGGCGTTCGGTTTTGGGTGAAGAGGGAGGGATAGGAGGCGCAACAGGAGGAGGGGGAGCCATCGGAGGTGGGCGGCGCATCGAGGTCGGCAATGGGGCTTCAGCGTCATGAGATCGGGGGAAGGGGGCGGGGGGAGGCTATCGCGCTGTAGATCGAAATTTTTCATTTTTTTTTCTTTCTTTTAATAACTTAAGTCAATGGTAGGAAGGAGGGGGAGTTAAGAAGAAATATAATATATTTTTAGTTATTTTACTGTTTAATTATCCAAAAAGTTGAAGTTTCGTCCGAACCCCAAACAATGCCCAACGACTATCACCCCTAGCTAATTACCAACATTCTGAACACAATGGGATATGTATCATAAGCCAATTCAGCTATTTCGATCAGTTTCCGTCAAAATCAAAATATAAATCTATATATTGATTTTGAATGTACATTTCGATTTACCAGGGCCACCTACGGACTCCAAAAATTTCTGAAAAATATTTTCTAGTTTCGCATTTACGATACGAATCTAATAAAACTAAATGGCCATTTTCTGGTCGATCCAAATTGACTAAAACTGTCAAAACACGTTTTACTTCGCCACGCTCACATATTGATTCAGAAAAATACGATTCTTGGAATCTAGCAATAACTTGACATCCTGGAACCAACAAAAGTGGTTTCGTCGAAAACGGAGGTCGTTTGCAAAATTTCCATTTTTAAGGGCCAAAATTCCATAGCGACTAATCTGAATTTTCATTTGGGCATAACTTTTTAGTCCTGCTATGAAATTTCGATTTTTCGGATTCGTTGGAAATATAATTCCATTTAGATTCAAATATTTTTGGTTTCGCTAAAATCCGGTTTATTTTGAATCTTGTACATTCATTTGAAATTTGAAATTGAAATTTCAAACTACCGCACCATTTTCAATTCCTTTTATAATTAAAAATAAATATTTATATTCTAACGACGATCTATATAAATATATACGTTCTAATTCTATTCAAAATAAGTTTCTCGTTGCTATTATTTAAAATAATTCATTTTAAATATCCAAAATTCATTAAAATTACCAAAATAAAAATTTTAAATTGGTTTAGATTTTCCAGGTTATTACAATCTCCCCCACTTAAAATCTTTTCGTCCTCGAAAACGAACAGAGTTGAAAGTTGTTTTACCAATCAACTCAACTTTCATTATTTTCAGTATGGCTTAAGTTCTTCAACTTTTCAGTTTCTAAGAACTTTCCAAATTTTTCAAAAATTTGGCTAACACCCTAAATTTTCGAAAAATTTCGCTATAACCTCCCCTGCACGGGAGCACCAAGAAAATCCCGAAATTGCCATACAGGCTTCTCCAATCCAAAAAGAAAAAGAAACAGCCAAGCGGCTAGCCAATCGGCTCATAAAATCATCCAAACCCAAAGAATTACAATAAACATGTACCTATTTGTCGGGTAAACGATTTTATTCTTCTTCTTAAGCCTCTTTGCAATGACATGTTCAATGGATACACATGTATATGCACGCAATTTCAAACAATTTTCAATACGGTTCAAAATTTGGTTCAATTTGGCCTAAATTTACCTTTCTTTCACATAATGGTTTAAATGAATAATCATACAACACAACCATCAATCAATTAGTGAATTAATGTTTAAAATTCATAATTTTGATACATATACAGAAAATCATGTTTTTGATGCCAATTCACAACAATAAGCCCTATCTAGTTTGGTTCTCATACTAGTCAATTGGAAATATATAGAAATCCCACTTTCGAAACTCGAACACAAATACTGATGATACTACAGTAATCATCAGGATCGTCTCGGGACGACTAGAGTGTAATTATATATCTATCCAATATATTAAAACTTCGAGTACACGTTTGCAAGGCGTATATGCAAAATCTTTGTATATTGGATTGCCCAAATTCAATACAAATAAAATATTCAAATACGTATGAAATGATTTAAATTTTCAAAAAAAAAGCTTGTTTTCATTTTAAAAATATACTCTTCACACTCGTTCTAGGATACTACTGATCCTATCTCTAACGAGTCATTCTTATTGGATTTTGCTAATCCAATCTCTGATGAATTCTTTCATTCAGTTCTAATGTGTCTTGTTCTCGAGCTCTGTAAACCAGAGCTCTGTACCAAACTGAAACGACCTGAACTTCCCCGGTCTCCAAAGAGAGGAGAAAGAACAGAGTGCTTTGAGGACAAGACGAATCAGAACACAAGAAGAAAAACATTTCATTGTTATTACAACAATTTACATCAGACTGCAAGAATATACGGAGTATGAATAAATATTATACATCAGAAAAACATCAGATATTTACAAGTTACAATGTAGCGGAAAAATAATACAAAATACAACTGAAAAGAATATACGAATATAGAGCTTTCCGAATATCATTCCAGCTGTAAACCAGGATCCTGTGAATATAAATCTGCAAAACCAAAACTACTAGCTGTCCGTGTGGAAAATAGGGGCACCCAGAGTTTAGGTTAAAACAATAAACTCCAGGTCAGTCATGTGACTGGTGTGAGAACTAAAATAGTTATTTAACTTAATTTTAAAGTTTGGTAAATCAAGGGACCACGCTGTATAACATGGAACGGGTTTCCTACCAAGAATACCAGTGCATAAAACAAACAACGCAATGCTAAATAAAGAACAATGGAGCTATTATAAGAACCAAGTCCCATCACACAATGCAACGCAAGCCGAAGGAAAGGGTTTTACCTTATAATAGCCAAATAATGCTTGATACGTGAAATTTCATATTTTACTATCACTATAAGTGTATAGTGTCAAAACAATTTCAATCATAACTATCAATCATAGATGGCATAGGTACCATATATCATGTCGCCAATACTAGGCTCTACATTCAAAACCGCAAATGTCATGTATTAGAAGTTGGATTTCCATCTGTGAACCAAGGCAAGGGATCATCCTTACCACTTCGAGACTCTCTATCCCGAGCCTCAGTAACAGCCGCAACTGCACCTTGGATCGTAAGGGCCGGTCCACTCAATGTGGATTATAATGCCTGAACACTGCGTTTTCCCGCCCTATGGGGCGTAAATGAGCCGAATGACTCCACAGCCACGGATCGACCGATATAACTGAGTCACCTCCTATCCATCATCCACATAAGTAAAATGCCAGGGCATGCATAAAGTTGACACCACTCCTAGCTAGAAGGAAACGCATGCCCTACCTGATTTCTTCTCCCATTTCTGGTCCACACCGGGGTGTGAGGCTCGCGAATTAAAGCTACACAAAACTACGCCACAAAGTCCGTGCTTTGATTATCAACCACAAGACTCTGCTTTTCAATAGAAGCCTTGATCATTTGCATCTCAGCATGCCACACAGGCAATTCACGCTATGCAACCGATGTCAATCAATCACACAGAATGAAATCCGATGTCAGACACACACATCCATTTACAAGTTCGTTCTGGGTTTGAACGAAACCATAGGCACCTTATTCCTCCCCCATATGTCCAATATAGGGGAGAGGCCCTCGCATGTCCGGTCGATCTCCAAGTACGTCTGGACGATAACCACTTATTACCTTGGCTTGGGTGTACAACCCAATCAAGACATCAGTAATCATCCAAACGATGTGAAAATCTACGGTCTTCAATCACCGTCTTCATCATCGACAGATCGTCGAATCAGTTATTCAGAATGGGATAAACCTGGCCTTTCTGAATAACTCGCGTATATAATAAACAAGTGTTATCAAAACACAATATACGCCTTATTCAAATCCAGAATATTTCTTTATCCAAATATTCATATACTTTGGGAAAGGTTCCCATTAATTTTATCAAAGATAAATTCTTTAATCTTCCTTTGGATATCAATTCAATCTAATTAAGGATGCATTAAAACTCCACTTGGTTTTAATCTTCCCCGAAATCAATATTAACGATTGTTTAACTTGGGAAATCATATCCTTCCTTTAACTGGGTTGAAGAACCAATGTCATTTAAAACACGGTTCATGATAAACCCAAAATCACATTCCATTCCATCAGCCTTTACCCGTAAATTAGCAAGTGAACAATTCCCTAAGTATTAACCCCGAAGGCCGAAACCAACATCAGATCAATACCTAGGAAACTATTCAACTTAACTAATCTCCGGTTAGTTTCTGATTTTCTTAACTCCGTTGGGTCTAAGAACAGTATTATTAAAGATACCATTCATGACAATCCAAAATCACATTCCATTTACAATGGAATCTTCATGGAAAACAAATCGATATATACAATCGATATAAACTTCCATATCCAACCGATAATATAAACGAAATAACTACATGGCCTTTTAAATTCCATATATATTAACCGTCTGCCTCTACAAAAGCTTACTTCGATTATAACCAAATCGAATTCCATTCAATTCCAATTTAATTTGTTAAATTGGAAAACTTTACTTTGGAAAATCTCCTTTAAATCTTAACAAAAGATTTATAAATTCCAAATCCCATTTTACTGTAAATCGGGTTAAAGAACGAATGTCATTAAAAACACAGTTCACAATAAGCCCAATTCACATTCCATCAGTCTTTAACCATAAATTTGTAAGACAACAATTCCCTAAGTGTTAACCCCGAAGGCCGAAATCAACATCAGATCAATACCCAGGAAACCATTCAACTTAACTAATCTCCAGTCAGTTTCTAGTTTTCTTAACTCCATTGGATTTAAGAACAACATTATTAAAAATACCATTCACGACAACCCAAAATCCAATTTGATATTAAATACAAGGCTTTGAATAGAAGATATGTCGGGTTATATTCAATATCAAATTCTGAAATTAACCAATATCGTATTGGGTATAACAATATATATATGTATATATATATATACATATATATCTTTCAAATTTCCATAACAATATATGTATAATCACGAAATCCAATATCGAAATATTTCGAAGACAATTTTGATTCAAATCCATTTCCTATTTATATATTGGAAATTCTGATTATTTTTAAAACCATTTCAAAACCAATTATTTATTTTATAAAAAATAATTGAATTATAATTCTAGTTCAAAACTAGTTCATGTCGATAATTTTTTTTTTTATAATTTTAAATACGGAATTTTTTTATCCAAATTCTTTCCAAATCATTTCTTATGATAATTTTATCAAGGCCCGTACTGTCGATTTCCAAAAACAGCCATCAAACTGCACTTACATCGACCTTTTCCAAATTTGATTTGGACATAATTCCAAATCCAACCGTTATATTTTAAATCTCTAATATTCGTTAGAAAGCTCTTTTCGATACGAACCCCAACGGCTCTGGTTTTAGGAGAATCCGACATTCGGATCTTCCGTAATGTCCATTCGAGGTCAATGGTCGAAATTCGCGAACTACCGTAGTGCGGCGTGTTCTATTTAGGCCATTATACATATATAATATGTATACTATATATATTTCGTCGATTTCCTTTCAAAACGTATTTTTTAAATCGTTTTAGATTCGTTTTCAAAACGATTCCAACTTCATATTCAATTTCTATTCAAAATTGAATATTCCATATCATCGATATATAAATGATATTATTTTCAAACCATTATATTTTGAAATCAACTCCTTTTCAGTATTCATTATAAAAATGGATAAAATCGATATAAATATCGTTCACGTCAAAATAGCGTCAATCTAATCAACACGGCTTTATATATTTAAATATATTTTCGTGTCCATCCTAAATCAGACATCAAAATCAGATTTTGATTCTTTTCTGAATATTATTTGAAAATATTCGTTATTTCAAAATAATCGTTATTTTAAAATATTCATTATTTCTAAACTGGAATCAGACACAGTTAATTACCATATAATTTAATTTATATGGATTTTATACAACACATGTACACAACCACTAAACACAGTCAACCATCATCCAAAGTGCATTCTACACTACATAAGCATCAAATATAAATATTTAACGCTTATAATAGTCTGTCAATCAATTGATCGACATACAACTAATTATTGGGATTAGTGTATGCCTAATTTCATCCCAATACCCGTGTGGGGTTTCAAACGACAAATAATGAATTTTATTTGTGCAGTTGGGCGATGTGTAAAATTTATCGTCCTAGTCAATATTAGTCAAATTTGTGTACATAAACAAATCGTTCGACTTGTTTATAAATATTTTTTTTTATATACACATTAAAAATTATATTTTTAACTATAAAATAATTATTTCGTTCCACAACACATAATCAATTTTCACAACACATCAATCAAACAAACAAGACATCCATGGTCTGTGGACGACGGATATCGGTGCTGCTAAGCACCATCTGCATCCTAGTATATATTATAAGTAGAAAATAAAATAAAAGTGAGAAGTCCTCACCTTAGGGATCCACTCCTCCCATCTTTGATTGTCGATCTAGATTGCATTCCTACGTTAAAAGTCATATTTTAACCCATTAATAATTATTTCCTTCCATACGATAAAATTCTTTTTTTATCTAACTATAAATTATATCATACATACGACAAGAATAATATTTTTATCCAACTAAAAATCGTATTTTTCATAACAAAGGAAATGGATTTCTCATATCAAAGAAAATCATAATTTTCTATCTTATAAAATATTTTTTTTATTTCAAAGAAAATTATATTTTTACATCTATAATTTATACACAAAGATTATATTTTTACAACTATAATTCCTACACAAAGATTATATTTTTATTATCTCTACATCATAAAAATTATATTTTTATTACCTCTACAATATAAAAATCATATTTTTATTATCTCTATAATATAAAAATCATATTTTTATTTTGCTACATATATGATAAAAATCACTTATTTTTATTTCAAAGCTATATGTTATTTATTTCATAGAGACAAAAATCATAATGATAAAAACTAAATCATATTCCTCTGTTAGAAAAAAATCATATTTTACTTTTTCAAACTATATATATTTTCTATTTTCAAATATTATATTCCACTATACAAAATCTATGTTTTAATCCTATGGTTTTCAAACAAAATAAATAAATAATTAAAACAATTCCATTTCCATTTCCATTTTAAAACTAAGTTAAATAACTGACTAATTTAATTAAGTTTTTAAATTTACCTTAGTAAAGCTTCCTCTTCCTGTGTCGCATACTGTTGCTAAAAATCAAACCAGCTGCTTCCTAGGGTTTCCCTGCTCACGACGAAGGAGGACTCCGGACCATTGGAGGAGGCGGAGGTGCAGTCAGGAGAGGGCGTCGGGGTGTGTGCAGGTAGAGGGAGGCAGCAAGCGGTCGGAGGTGGGCATATTAAGGTGGCGGTGGCGAAATCAGGGGCTAGGGCGTTCGGTTTTTGGGGAAGAGGGAGAGGTAAGGAGGCGCAACAGGAGAAGGGGGAGCCATCGGAGGCGAGCGGCGCATCGAGGTCGGCGATGGGGCTCCAGCGTCACGAGATCGGGGGGAGGGGGCTATTGCGCTGTAGATCGTGATTTTTCATTTTTTCTTTCTTTCTTTTAATAACCGAAGTCAACGGTAGGAAGGAGGGGGGAGTTAAGGAGAAATATAATATATTTTTAATTATTTTGTTGTTTAATTATCCAAAAAGTTGAAATTTCGTCCGAACCCCAAACGATGCCCAATGACTGTCTCCCCTAGCTAATTACCCACATTCCGAACACAATGGGATATGAATCGTAAGCAAATTCAGCTGTTTCGATCAGTTTCCATCAAAATTAAAATATAAATCTGTATATTGATTTTGAACGTACATTTCGATTTACTGGGGCCACATGCGGACTTTAAAAATTTCCAAAAAATATTTTCTAGCTTCGCATTAATGATACAATTCTAGCAAAACTAATTTCATCAAATTTGGAGACCATTTGAAAAATGGCCATTTTCTGGTCGATCCAAATTGACTGAAAACTGTCAAAACACGTTTTACTTCGCTACACTCACATATTGATTCAAAAAATTATGATTTTTAAAATCTAGTAATAACTTGACATCCCGGATCCAACAAAAGTGGTTTCGTCGAAAATGGAGGTCGTTTGCAAAATTTCCATTTTTAAGGGCCAAAATTCCATAGCGACTATTCTGAATTTTCATCTGGGCATAACTTTTTATTCCCACTATGAAATTTCAATTTTTCAAATTCATTGGAAAGATATTTCCAATTAGATTCAAATATTTTTGGTTTCGCTAAAATCTGGTTTATTTTGAATCCTGTACATACATTTGAAATTTGAAATCGAAATTTCAAACTACCGCGCCATTTTCAATTCCTTTTATAATTAAAATAAATATTTATATTCTAACGATGATCTATATAAATATATACGTTCTAATTCTATTCAAAATAAATTTCTTGTCACTATTATTTAAAATAATTCATTTTAAATATCCAAAATTCATTATGAAAATTTTAAATTGGTTCGGATTTTCCGGTTTATTAAAGGAATATAAGTTAAAATAAATCCAAACGGATTTATGTTTAGAATTTGACTATGTTGCATTTATAAAAATAAATTTTATCCAGAAAGGATATTTAAATTGTATTAAATAGAAATAGAAATTAAATACAAAAATTGATTATACAATATATATGAAAGTTATAAAAATAACATATTCCAAATATAAGAATCGAGTTGTTTTAATATGTAAAACAAGGCACTAAATTTATAAATGATGTTTATAAATAAAATTGAATAATTATTATGGGATAATTTGGGATTTTCAAATTCAAGTATGAATTTAAAAGTGAATTAGGAATCGTTTCGAAAATGAAACGACGAACGTTATTCCAGGATTCGGAGTATAAACCGATTTGAGATAAATCCAAAGAATTTATAATTATAATTCGATTATATCGAATTTTATAAAATAATTTATTCCTAAAGGAATTGGGATCTTACAATAAATAGAGTTGTAAATAAATTTACAACTGAGTTATGAAAATCGATGATTTAGAAAAATCAAAATTCAATTAAGTATATAGAACTCAATTTAAGTTGGAATTCTTTGAAACAAAAATCATCAGGACAGATTTGATAATAGTTTTCTAATGGAATAGAAAAATATGGATTTCGTCGAATTGATTTTGAGTTATGTCAAAATAAATTTTCCTGAAAAACAGCACCATAACCATTATAAAACCATAACGGTTTATTTGAATTAATAAAAGGATTTAAAGTAAATAAAATCCGAAGGTCTATTAGAAAAATCCAGACTAGAGATATAAAATAAATATGAACTCAAGAGGAGTAGATAAGCTGATTTTTTAAATAAAAATCATTTTTTTATTATTAAATAGAATTAACTAATTTGAAGAATAACTAGTTAGTCAAATTTTGATAAAAAATGGATTTTGGGTAAGTAAATTGAAATCGTGAATTCATATTCGAAATCGAATGTGAAACTTGAATTGAAAATGGAATTAAATTGGTTTATAAGTATGTTAAAATTTTATTTGAAAATGATATGATCAAATAAAAAGTGAAGTAGGCAAAAGAGCTAATTTACAAATAAATTAGCAAACTTGAGTTAAAAATGATTGGATTGAGTTGGAATAAATTGGGAATGGACGTATATGAGTTAGACAAGTATGGAATGAAGTGTACGAAGATTATAATTCGACTACCCGACAAAAAGGTACACCTTTAAATTCCATATGAGCTTTTATGCGCTGAATCGACAAGCCACTTGGCTTTTTGATTTTCTTTTTGAATGAACAGGGCATATAGAGGTGATTTGAGGTTTGAGCTATTAGCCGGTACAAAGGAGTTGCTGGCGAATTTTTCTGGAAATATAAGGAGATAGAAAAATTTAACAAAAGTTAGATAACTAGAAATTGACTTATCAAATATATATGAATTTAATAAACGAACAAATGTATAATGAAATTTTATATGAAAAAAAGGGAATTTGTAAATAATATCCTAGGAGATTGGATGGAGAAACGTATATACGTTTTAAAGTGAACGATGATTTAAAAGCAAACGGCTTGCAGATTAAAATGATTGTATTGATAAGAAGTTAAGAAATGTAGTTGATCAAATTAGAAACTGACTGGAGACTGGCTGAGTTGAATGGCTTCTTGAGTGTTGATCTGATGTTAGTTTTGGCCTTCGGGATTGATACTTAGGAAATTTTTCTCTTACTAGTTTACAATTAGGGACCGATAAATGGGGAAGAATAATGATATGTAAATAGGAAATGGAAATGTTTTTCGACGTTGAAAAGTGATATTTTATGGAATATAGAAAAAAAATGGTTATAACAGATGGAAATGTTTTTCCAAGAATCGTGAGAGGCTAAACGAGTTTGGAGAAATATCTGGGTAAAGATATTGAAAAGATATTGGGGCATGATAAATTTAAATTAATAGAATATTAAACAAGGGGACCACTGATTGTTTGATGTTTGAATGGATGATTGCTTTCCTTCGATAGTTAAATAACCGACTATCGAAGTATTTGCCAAAATCGTTGTCAATATGGAGAGACCGGCTGGATTATTATCCGAGAACCACTCCGTATTGGCAGTAGCTCTACAAATCAGATTATATGAAGATAATCAAAGTTGGAGTAAAGTGCAAGGGATTTTTCTGTTAATCCTAGGTAGAAATCACCTAATATGGATTAATGAAAATTGTGCCTTCGGTTTCGTTTAGTCCCAGAACGAACATGTATGGACGAGTGTCTGACAGAGTATTTCCAATGATCGCATATGTTGGTCTGTATAGATGTATATGATGATGGAGAATTTATTCTCTTAGCATAATATCCGGAGTATATTTGTGCAAATCAATTAATGATTAATGGATTCGACAATGTGGTATTCAAAGTGATTGTGTTATCAATGAAATGTAAGTAATCGTAGCCTCAGATCTCAACAACCGGGAAACGACAAAAATCGAGCAGGCAACATAGCTAAATGGGTAGCTCTCAATTAGGGTGTATTACCACCTATCTAGAGTAACTAGAATGAGGCTCGTGCTTCGCACATGGGCTACTGCCTTTTAATGTTGATTTGTTTTTTTACATGTGTATAATGTCTCGTTTGTTGTTGATGTGAATGTTTTTTAAACTATGTGAGTAACGGGTAGAAGCTTGGTTTTGGCAACGTGTGGACTATGGCTTAAAGGTCTGTTGGACTGTGGATGCATAGTGAATAGTGATACTTGTAACTTGTAAAGCCATTCATATAGTTTCAATGATGTACTACAAAAGTATCTTATCATCAATGGAAATATATACCAGCTTCTAAACAAATATACATTTTTGAGTTTTTTCATCCAATTTTATTTCGTTGGAAGTCTGTTACATTCCTGGAATTGCTTTTAGCAACTAGGTTGTTGTATGGTGATCAAAAATCCACCCAACTCATTCCATTTATTTAAACTATCATGTTTTTCAGCACCATTTTCTAATGATTGTTGAAACATGGTGTCGACATGGATTACGAATTGTTGTTGGTTATGTTGTTAATAATTTGGAAAAATGAAGTCCATCATAGAAGATTTTTTGAATGTAATTAAATTATGGACCAAACCAGAAACGTGACCATCTACTTGTTTATGAAAAATGGAATTGTGGTTGTTCAGTTCAGGTAGTAAGCGCAGTGTGGACGTTTATGGTAATACTCGATGTCAATCTAATGGATCTTGACAGCATGAGTTATTATAATATTTTGTTAATAGCCGTACGATGGAAGTATTACTGCAGCGGGTAAATAGTCAGTCGGGAATGTGAAGTTTTAGACTATTATGTTTAACTTGGAATGTAGCCTAAGTTGCTTTCAGTATTTTTATTAATTCTATTTTTGTCCTTTTTTTTTGGGCATGCATGCAGCCGTGCGTGTGGAAGAATAATAGGCCACAGTTTGTGAGAGCATAAGTAAAATGTACACATAGAAATTAACCACTTAAGGAGTTTCAGATGAAGAAATCTTTGGTATTAGCATATATACAAATATATACAAGTTGACAGTATAGAATAGTAACGAAATTCAAGTTATAGAATATTTTAAATCTAGCAGATGGTGTGTAGCAGATTAACTGATGTGGACTGGTTTTTAGATCGTTGTCAAGTCTGGTTATTGTGATCTTAGCTAGTGCAAAATATCGAACACTATCAGAGTTGTTTCAACTAGCCCCTTTCTTTTGTCGCTTGTTGGCTGGTTTGCTGCCGTTTGAAATTTTGGCTTCTGCAGACTGCTCACCATCCTAGTATAATTGCAAAAAAGGAGTGTCATCGGTATTATGAGTTTTAATTAAAGTATGGTTTTGATGTGCAACATTTTAGTTACTGTAATAGACTTACTAACATGGATTAGAATACTCTGTCTTTCAGTTTTTTGTCCTTGCTTCTGCGAAGGCCGCAAGTTAATTTGTCTCTTGTGCACATAATTATTTTATCTTCCCATTTAGAAGTAGTTGTACGTATGTTTTTGTTATTTAAGATGCCTCTCAGTAGATGATTATGTGCAGAAGTAATCATTTGGTTGAGTACATTCATATATGCAGAAGTAACTGAATTAATAAATACAGCAGTCTATAGTAATAATGAATATGTGTAGTACATCAGAAAGCATAGTAGGAATCAGTTAGTTGCTACAAATAGCTGGTTAGTTGTTCGACGGAAGCAAAGAAAGAACATAAAGTTTCTTAAATAAACATATGTACTGGAGTTAGCTGTGTCATAGGACCGTGGTATTTCAGTGTTAGTATAGTTAGGTAGTAATATAAGTTTAAACTTGATAATGCATGCAGCTGTAATTAGTGGAACTGTACCAATTTTTTGCCCCTTTCGATCGTACTTGGTTTAAGAGGGATCAAATATGTGGGTAGTAACACTGTCACTAGATAGACTTCGTGTGGACACAGAGCTTACCTGGTAAAGGTAAGCAGATATCCATATTTTTTCACTATGAAATTGTGATATCTATTTATTATTATTATACAATACAAGCATCTCTAGAATTTGTTTAGCTTACATACAAATACGTATAAAGTTACAAACATCTTGAAAACATCATCCTTTTTCACTGTGAAAACAAACAAAAGCATTAACAATTAAAACCTGACTCTCCAACAACGATGACTGAATCTCCCGAGCTTAATTTTCTCCTGATAATTCAAACCGGATTCAGGAAAATCATGACAAATTATTTCTGGTTTGCTATGTACAGCAAAAGGAATCTATTTTTGTTTAGATGCAACTGTTCTTGTTATTGTGGAAACTCCATCAACAAATTCAGCTCAGAATAAAACATTGGCATTATCAAACTTCCCTTCTTTCAAAGAAACTACAATGTACAGAGAATGTGCGAAATGAGCGTTGATCATTCTTCCAATATTTTGAGTATGACTAAGATCAAGGGCATCATTCACCTCGTCTAATATATAAAGTTGTGCCGGTTTAAAAAGAAGCAATGCTAGAATAAGTGAAAGCACAAAAATTGATCTTTGTCTACCGCTTAATTCTGAGAGTGGCTGTTTCTAGACACTTCCAAATGCGACACGAACATCAAGGTGATCCAAAAAACTGCATCCTTCGGATGGTTCTTGGTTTGCCGTTGTACCTGGTAATAATGTGCTAAAGATGGAACCAAATTCCTTGTTTACCTTGACTCATGTCACTTTTAGAGCTTTTTTTTTCATCCAATTCTTCAATCACTTTCTTAATTTTTTCCTTATCATTCTCAATGATGTTTTCCTCGGAAATAAGATTATCGTATTCTTCCTCTGATTTCTCAAACATTGCAATAGCATTTTTATTCACTCTTTTTTCAAGTCCTGACCGTTCAACTGTAGGTTTCTCTAACTCTTGTCTCGCTTTATGAGGATCATGAGAAGAGAAATCATAATCAGTCCCGCTTTTTCCAAACAATTGTTTCCCGCCAGTGATACATCCATGTTTTTCAATTAATTTGTCAACTCTCAAAGAACAATCTTTTAGCTCCATCTCCATGCAGACACGTGTATATACACACAAAAATACATGTATACATACTATCAAGAAAATTAACAACACGAGAACCAAATCGAGGGAGTAGGAATCTAACTAAGAATACATAAGTCGAGCATATTTTTGGATGTATCCTGTCCAAGGGTCAACCTCATGCCGTATAGGCCAGTTGTAACACCCCGTAATTCTATTAATATTAATATTCACAAAATAAAGAATAACTAATCTCAAACGTGAGAATTGTGGGAAACGGGTTGCGCCATTGTGTTCGTCTCGGAATTCTGGTTGAGATAGAGTCCGAGTTTGCGCGAATTGGACTTCGTATGAAGAAGTTATGGCCATCGGAAGTTTCTGAAAATTTAAAACAGCTCGCAGGAAATTTAAAATTCAAAACAGAAAGTGCAGAAGCGGGCTGGGCAGGAAAAATTCCCGCCCAGGCAGGTCGACTGGGGAGTCGACACTAGTGTCGACCCCCCCCCCCACAGGTCGACTACCATGTCGACCTCCCCCCCCCAGGTCGACTATGGTGTCAACCTGGTCAGTCGGCTAGGGTTTTGGCTGAGCCTGTTTTTGACTGAGTGAAGACCCAATTAGGGTTTTGACCTAATCTGGTTGGCTAGGATTAGTTCTGGGTTGATCTGACGGTCTAAAATAAATCCTAACTCTATAAATACCTAGGTAGTCTCTCACCCTAATTCATATGAAAAATAGAATAGCTACCGTCATACCGTCGCCATGGAATTCAGTCTAGCCGCCGCCAACTAAGAAGGAAGAAAAGCTAATCAAATTCTAATTCTACTCAACTCTAAAGCAAATCTAGGCTATCTTTCTCTTCTAAATTGTGAGTATGATGATCTTAACAAGATTATTGTTAAACTAATTCGATTAAGTCATGAATGGATTATGAGTAGATGATGTGAATTGTCATATATGTTGTTGTAAACCATATACTATCATGTATGTTATAAATCCTATGCTATGTGGTGATGATATCCTATATGTTGTAAATCATGCTATAATGATGTTATGTATGTTGAAAGTTTCTATGCTAAGTTGAGATGAATCATACATGTTATAAAATCATGATGTTATTGTCTATGCTAGTTAGTTCATGTTAATCAAATCATAATGTTTGGGCTATGTTGATCTATATGACAAGTCACATATGCAAGTTTATGTTGATTAGTAAAAGTTATAAACATATGCCATGACATCTATTATGACATCCAGAATTGTGCTATGACATATGTGAAATTCTATGCTAGTTCACACCATCATTATGTTGCCTAAAACCCCCTATGCAAGTTCATACATAAATTTGGGTTATGATCATATCATGTAAATTGTAACATTTAACAAGTTGACACCTTTAGATCCTTAACATGTGTAGTTTATGCAAGTTTCACCCCTATTATGATTAGATTCATTTTAATTGTCTATATGTTGTGATAGTTTATTTTTGTGCTATAAGTTAGACTATTCGAGTCTAACGTATATTCTGCGTTGAATAAGCGAACGTATAAACGTGGGGTAGGGGTAATATTAAGGATTTATTAATAAGAAGTTGGGGTGCAATTGATATGATTTTGCATGCCATAAGTGGATGGCCATAATTGAGTCAATTATGGACATCATTAAAAGTTGACTTAAATAATAATTTGAATAGGGAATTATTAAAACTGGGGTAAAAGATTATAAGTGTTAATCAATGCTTAGGACACGAGGTTGGACTCGTTTGTGACGTAAACCTTCCCGGACCCGCCCGGCAAATCCAGTGGTCACAAATGTCAGCCCAATGTGAGAGGTCCTAGGCCTAAACTAAAGCATAACAATTGTAAAGACACGAGGTTAGACTCTTTTATGGTGTAAGACTGCCCGAACCCACCCGGCAAATCCAGCTGCCATAAATGCCAGTCTAATGTGAGAGGTCTTTATGAGGTTATGGCCTGAATGAATTAAGAAATACTTAACCAGATAAACATGTAAGGTGGGACATGGGGGTTAAGTAGGTGCCTTGGGTGGCATGAGGAATCTAGTGGGTGCCCTTAATGGCATGTGAAATACGATTAGTAAGACTTAACCAAACACACATGTAAATGAACATGACTAAGAGGGTTAAGTGGGATATACTAATGGTGACAAGCTTAGGTGGGTAGCTTGTGGGGGCCCATTTCAACCAGTATCTCAAATGTATCTTTGTGGCTCGACCCAAGTCGAGGACGGGACACGCATGCTGGGTTTGACTGTAAGAGGCCAAAACGGGGAGCGGTGACAACGCACATCCAACGGGTTTCATATGCGTGTGTGGACCCGGGCTGGTAGGTAAGACGTTGTTGCATCGTGTAGATATAAGCCGTGCATTCTCAAGTTGTATCGGGTTGCCACTTTAGGGGAGTGATACACCCCATTGTGGGGCCAGCACGGGTATCTATGAGTAGGGAGCCGATCGAAAGTGGGTAGTGGGGTACACCTAGTGGAGATAGGGGCAGACGGCACCTATGTAGTCAGCTAGGGGTACGCAAGGCTATTTATATAGTTTCTGTGTGAAGCAAGTGGGATCAACCTTTAGGGTGACTGGTGCAGTGCAGTGTAGTAATGTGCGGTGCAGTGTAGTAGTTATTCGTTAGTAATTAGATATGCCTTTAACGTCATCTTTAACGTTATCTTTATCTGCTTTCCATACCCAATAGTTCATAGACATTTACTTGTCTTCCAGCTTATGCCTTAGTCCAGTTATTTTGATAATAGTATTGTTAGAATTATCATACTCGCCAGACTTTATGTCTGACCCCCTCCATTTCTATCCTTTTTCCCCCTCCAGGTCCTCAGGTTGGGCCCAGCTCCAGTGGAGTTTGATTGGATTGCTTTATCTCTCTTGGAAAGCTTGGACCGTTGAAGTAAAGTCCAACTTGTTATCTTCTTTAATGGCTATTTGTGTAATGGGATTATGTATTTTGTTTTATCAAGATGGATATTGTACTTGACTCTGATTTATGGTTTTGTGATGTAACAAACATGTTTAAATTCCGCTGCAATAAAATGAAGTTTTAGATTTCCAAGTACTGCTTATTATCTGTCTTTTTGTAATTTTTCTGTTCTATATTCACTATTAACCTCCATGGAAGTTAATGCATTCCCTTTGTGAGTGACATTAATGGACGTGGGGTGTTACACGTGGTATCAGAGCTTAAGGTTACCAGAACAGATATTTTTTTTAGAAAAACTATTTTTCTAAAGTATTTTTGGAAGAAGTGCTTTCAAAACATGTTTTAATGAGAAATTTAAAGAGGAAAGTTTTTATGAAAAACATAATCCCCAATAGCCATATATCTTTATCTTTCGAATTCCCCATTTTGAATCTTTCCTTTTTTGTTTCAGCATGGCTGAAGATCTTAACCTACCTGACGGTGTAACGATACCAAGATGGTATAGGAGGTTATTAGAGGCTAGGGCCGCTGCAGGTCCAGACAATGTTCCTCCACCACCAGTTGCACCCGTTCCTCCTCCTCCTCGCCCTGATACTTTTGCAAAGACGTGCAAGGAATTTAAGGCTATGGGTGGAAAACCTTTTCAAGGGTCAGAAACATTTGTGGAATCTAGAGATTGGCATAAGGAGGTGGAAGAATTGATAGAAATCTTTGAAGTAGAGGAAGGGAGGAAAGTTAAATTAGCAGCTTGGTTAATGAAGGGAGAGGCCTCGTTTTGGTGGGAGGTCACTAATGGGGAGCGTCCTGTTGATTCTTGGGCGGATTTTAGGCGTAGGTTTGTGGCAAAATTTCTCTCGAGGGCGGAAGAAAATCTATATGTGGAAAGGTTCTTGACATTGAAGCAAGGAAGCTCATCAGTGAAAGAATATGTTAACAAATTTAATCAGTTAGCAAGGTTTGTCTTGGACTTAGTGAACACGCCGGAGAAGAAGGCGCTGAGGTTCGTTAATGGCTTAAATGAACCATTGCAAGGGTTGGCTATGACCCACATCCCTATGGGGGCCACCTTTGAGAAGCTAGTAGAAATGGCGCTCATGCACGAGGAGAAAAGCGCTAATGCTAATAAGGCACCCGAGAAGAAAGGGGATCAGAAGAAACCACAACAGCAAAACAAGAAGGGTGGTAAAGACAATAATGGCAAGGGAAAGAAGAAATGCTTTAACTGTGGAACACCAGGCCATCTCAGAAAGGATTGCCGAAAGAAAAAGAAGACTGGTTGTTTCCACTGTGGCGAAGCGGGACATCTAGTGAAGGACTGCCCAAAGAAGGGGCAGAGGGCAGGGACTACCTCGGGAGGACAGGTGCAGGCTCTTATAGCACCAGGGCAGGCAAGGGGACAAGTTCAGGCTCTCGTGGTCCCACCGCTGCAAGAACGAGGTAGAACCATTTCTGTTGAAAGCTTAGTTTTTCTGTTTGATCATCTTGTCCATACCTTATTTGACTCGGGCGCACCGCATTCGTTTATCTCTACATCATTAGTTGAATCACTGCACTTAAACACCAGTTTAGTAGAGGATCCCATAGTTGTTTCGAATCCAATTGGGGGCTCAGCTTCTTTGTCCATGATGTGTTTGGATGTGAAAATTTCTATACTTAGCGTTGAGTTTCGATGTGATGCTTATGTGTTGGGCTTCACGGGCTATGGGCTAATTTTAGGAATGGATTGGTTATCCAGAAATGGGGTCGTTCTTGATTGTGAAAGGAGAGTAGTTAGGCTCGTGACTCGCCTTGGCAACACCCTCGAAATCTTTTGTAGTCCCATAAATTCCGTTATGCTAAGTTATTTAGAATCGCTTGACGCGTCGGTGGAAAATCTACGATCTGTTAGAGTGGTCCGAGAATATTCGGATGTGTTTGAGGAGGTGAAGGGCTTACCTCCGAAGTGGGAGATAGATTTTCGAATATATCTTGTGGATAATGCGAAACCAGTATCTTTGCTAGTTCGCCACATGGCTCCACGTGAAAGGAGGGAACTCGATAAGCAAGTGAAGGAGTTGCTTGAGAAGGGGTTCATAAGACGAAGTATATCGGAGTGGGGTGCTCCAGTAGTATTTGCCACGAAGGCGGATGGGTCCCTTAGACTTTGTGTGGACTATAGAGAACTTAATAAGCTTAATAAAAAGAACAGACACCCACTGCCGAGGATTGACGATCTCTTCGATCAGTTAGTTGGCGCCTCAGTGTTTTCGCAGTTGGACTTAGCCACTGGATTCCATCAGTTGAGAGTGGCTGAGGATAGCATATACAAGACTACCTTTAGGACTCCGGACGGTTTCTATGAATGGCTAGTGATGCCCTTCGGGTTGACAAACGCCCCAGCATACTTTGTTGATTTGATGAGTAGGGTGTTTAGGGTGTACCTTAACAAATTTGTGGTGGTCTTTGTAGACGACATCTTGGTCTTTTCTAAGGATGAAGAAGAGCATGCCCTACATCTTAGGGAAGTGTTGGAGACCCTACGAGCGCATAACCTTAAAGCTAAATTTTCTAAGTGTCACTTCTGGAGGAAGGAAGTGCGATTCTTAGGGCACGTGGTTTCCGAAGAAGGGATAGGAGTGGATCCCGCGAAGGTGGTGGCCATCCAAGATTGCAAGGTCCCTAAAAATGCTATCGAAGTAAGAAGTTTCTTGGGGTTGGCTGGCTACTATAGGAAGTTTATCAAAGACTTCGCAAAGATATCAGCTCTAATGACACGCCTGACGAAGAAGAACCTAGTCTTCGAGTGGGACATAGATTGTGATGATGCGTTCCAACGTTTGAAAAGAGCTTTGACCTCAGCCCCAGTCTTAGTGCTGCCAGACGGGAGTAAGCCATTTACTGTTTATACTAACGCTTGTGGGACAAGACTAGGTGCAGTCTTAATGCAAGCGGGTAGGGTAAGAGCCTATGGTGGAAGGCAGCTGAGAGCGCATGAGAAAAATTACCCCACACATGACCTAGAGTTGGCCGCTATTGTTTTTGTGCTTAAGTCTTGGCGTCATTATCTTCTTGGCGAGAGATTCGAATTATTCACCGACCACAAATCTTTAAAATACTTATTCTCTCAGAAGGACTTGAACTTAAGGCAGCAACGGTGGATGGAGTTCTTAGCGTCCTACGACTTCGAAATAGCCTATACCCCCGGCAAGGGTAACGTGGTGGCAGACGCCTTAAGTAGAAAAAGATTATCCTTAAGTCCTTTGTTTGTTGAGCGGCGAAGCTTAGAATTCATTTCGATGTATGACTTTAGACCTTCCGCTGACTTTGTACCCGGTTTGCTAGCATCCTTGGAGGTCAGACCTACGCTTTTGGGACGGATTGGCGAGGCACAGCGAGATGACCCACAGTTGGTTGAGTTAGTAGAAAAGCTCAAAGGAGAGGAGTCATCAAGCCATCTCCGTAGGTATACCCTAGAAGATAAGGGTTGGTTACGTAGGGATGGTAGACTTTGTGTACCAAAAGACGATGACCTAAGGAAGACTATTCTTGACGAAGCACATCGTTCGAAGATGACCATTCATCTCGGCGGGGACAAGATGTACAAAGACATGAAGCGAGTTTTCTTTTGGGCCGGTATGAAGAGGGACGTGGCTGAGTATGTCGCTAGATGCTTGGTGTGCCAACAAGCAAAAGCGGAGCAAAAGAAACCCGGTGGGTTGCTTCACCCATTGGAGGTTCCACTATGGAAATGGGAAAGTATCTCGATGGACTTTGTGGATGGATTACCAAGATCAAGGAAGGGTAATACGGGGATTTGGGTTATAGTAGATAGACTTACTAAGAGCGCCCATTTCATTCCCGTGAAGAGTAAGAGGACTGCTCCATGGTTAGCTTCTGTATATGTCCGAGAAATAGTTCGTTTGCACGGTGTTCCTTCTAGCATAGTGAGCGACCGCGATCCTATTTTCACTAGCGAATTTTGGAGAAGCTTACAAGAGGCGGTAGGGACTCAGTTATGTTTGAGCACCACATATCATCCTCAGACGGACGGCCAGACCGAGAGGGTGAATCGCATTCTAGAGGACCTTTTGAGGCTATGTATCCTAGACTTTGGGGGTACATGGGAAGAGCATCTTCCATTAGTGGAGTTCGCATATAATAACAACTTTCAATCTAGCATTGGCATGGCACCTTTCGAAGCTCTTTATGGACGACCTTGTCGTTCACCTACATGTTGGTGGGAATCTATGGACAAGATCTTACTTGGGCCCAATATGATTAGAGAGACTTCGGAGAAGATCGACTTGATTCGAAGAAGGATGAAAGCAGCGCAAGATAGGCAGAAATCTTATGCGGATAAGAGGAGGACAGATCTCGAGTTTGAAGTTGGGGACATGGTCTTTGTCAAAGTGTCTCCATTACGAAACGTAGTTCACTTTGGTCCGTTGGGAAGTTAGCACCAAGGTTTGTAGGGCCGTTTCCTATTAATGAGAAGATTGGACAGATGGCGTATAGAGTGGAGTTGCCAGAGAGACTTAGTGGTGTACACGACGTATTCCATGTATCACATTTGAGGAAGTGGTTGCACGATACCGTGGAGGTGGTAGAGCGGAACTTGCTTAGAGAGGTGGAGATAGAGCGTGATGCGACGATTCGACGAGCTCCTACGCGCATTCTTGGGTCAGAGATTAAGAAGCTGAGAAATCGAGAGGTCAGACTAGTCAAAGTGCAATGGGGAGATGATGAGAGCAATGCTACTTGGGAGACAGAAGAGAAGATGCGTTCACGATACCCTTTTCTTTTTTAGGGTATGTCTTTTAATTTCTCCTTTATTGCTTAGCTTGTACTTATCTTATCTTTAGTATATCCTCTCGCTAGTATCTTTGACCTTTAGTTAGGATAATCCTATGGTTGAAACATGTGTTTGAGACATGTTATGTATGATGGATGCAAAGTGGATGCAAGTGTTTGCTAGTGGTTGCTCGTGGACGCATATACACACACTATTAGGCACTAGATCGGCTCAGTCACTTCATACTGCATATTGCATATAAATGGCTGTATTAAGTAAAACGGATGTATAATGGTTGTGCTATCATATGATACCGCATTTTGGTGAATGGTTGTGCACGCATGTAGAAATAATATGTAGCATTAGGGAACTTTTGCATACATAATGGACGCATGGCACTATCATGGTTTGCATTAAATGAGGTCAACTGAATCAGTGGACCGCCTGATTTTGCATTAGATATGGACATATACACACACTGTGCATTTAAACATGAAAGCATTAGAAGTCTATAAGGACAATGGATGCCTGTGTTTGATGGTTAAGTAGATGGTTGTTTGGATGTTAGGATATACATTCTTCTTGACTTGAAGATTTCGGGGACGAAATCCTTTAAGGAGGGGAGAATGTAACACCCCGTAATTCTATTAATATTAATATTCACAAATTAAAGAATAACTAATCTCAGACGTGAGAATTGTGGGAAACGGGTTGCGCCATTGTGTTCGTCTTGGAATTCTGGTTGAGATATAGTCCGAGTTTGCGTGAATTGGACTTCGTACGAAGAAGTTATGGCCATCGGAAGTTTCTGAAAATTCAAAACAGCTCGCAGGAAAATTAAAATTCAAAACAGAAATTGAAGAAGCGGGCTGGGCGGGAAAAATTCCCGCCCAGGCAGGTTGACTGGGGAGTCGACACTAGTGTCGACCCCCCCCCCAAGGTCGACTACCATGTCGACCTCCCCCCCAGGTCGACTATGGTGTCGACTTGGTCAGTCGGCTAGGGTTTTGGCTGAGCCTGTTTTTGACTGAGTGAAGACCCAATTAGGGTTTTGACCTAATCTGGTTGGCTGGGATTAGTTCTGGGTTGATCTGACGGTCTAAAATAAATCCTAACTCTATAAATACCTAGGTAGTCTCTCACCCTAATTCATATGAAAAATAGAATAGCTACCGTCATACCGTCGCCATGGAATTCAGTCTAGCCGCCGCCAACTAAGAAGGAAGAAAAGCTAATTAAATTCTAATTCTACTCAACTCTAAAGCAAATCTAGGCTATCTTTCTCTTCTAAATTGTGAGTATGATGATCTTAACAAGATTATAGTTAAACTAATTCGATTAAGTCATGAATGGATTATGAGTATATGATGTGAATTGTCATATATGTTGTTGTAAACCATATACTATCATGTATGTTATGAATCCTATGCTATGTGGTGATGATATCCTATATGTTGTAAATCATGCTATAATGATGTTATGTATGTTGAAAGTTTCTATGCTAAGTTGAGATGAATCATACATGTTATAAAATCATGATGTTATTGTCTATGCTAGTTAGTTCATGTTAATCAAATCATAATGTTTGGGCTATGTTGATCTATATGACAAGTCACATATGCAAGTTTAGGTTGATTAGTAAAAGTTATGAACATATGCCATGATGTCTACTATGACATCCAGAATTGTGCTATGACATTTGTGAAATTCTATGCTAGTTCACACCATCATTATGTTGGCTAAAACCCCCTATGCAAGTTCATACATATATTTGGGTTATGATCATATCATGTAAATTGTGACATTTAACAAGTTGACATCTTTAGATCCTTAACATGTGTAGTTTATGCAAGTTTCACCCCTATTATGATTAGATTCATTTTAATTTTCTATATGTTGTGATAATTTATTTTTGTGCTATAAGTTAGACTATTCGAGTCTAACGTATATTCTGCGTTGAATAAGCGAACGTATAAACGTGGGGTAGGGGTAATATTAAGGATTTAATAATAAGAAGTTGGGGTGCAATTGATATGATTTTGCATGCCATAAGTGAATGGCCATAATTGAGTCAATTATGGACATCATTAAAAGTTGACTTAATTAATAATTTGAATAGGGAATTATTAAAACTGGGGTAGAAGATTATAAGTGATAATCAATGCTGAGGACACGAGGTTGGACTCGTTTGTGACGTAAACCTGCCCGGACCCGCCCGGCAAATCCAGTGGTCACAAATGTCAGCCCAGTGTGAGAGGTCCTAGGCCTAAACTAAAGCATAACAGTTGTAAAGACACGAGGTTAGAATCTTTTATGGTGTAAGACTGCCCGGACCCGCCCTGCAAATCCAGCTGCCATAAATGCCAGTCTAATGTGAGAGGTCTTTATGAGGTTATGGCCTGAATGAATTAAGAAATACTTAACCAGATAAACATGTAAGGTGGGACATGGGGGTTAATTAGGTGCCTTGGGTGGCATGAGGAATCTAGTGGGTGCCCTTAGTGGCATGTGAAATACGATTAGTAAGACTTAACCAAACACACATGTAAATGAACATGACTAAGAGGGTTAAGTGGGATATACTAATGGTGACAAGCTTAGGTGGGTAGCTTGTGGGGGCCCATTTCAACCAGTATCCCAAACGTATCTTTGTGGCTCGACCCAAGTCGAGGACGGGACACGCATGCTGGGTTTGATTGTAAGAGGCCAAAACGGGGAGCGGTGGCAACGCAAGTCCAACGGGTTTCATATGCGTGTGTGGACCCGGGCTGGTAGGTAAGACGTTGTTGCATCGTGTAGGTATAAGCCGTGCATTCTCAAGTTGTATCGGGTTGCCACTTTAGGGGAGTGATACACCACACTGTGGGGCCAACACGGGTATCTACGAGTAGGGAGCCGATCGAAAGTGGGTAGTGGGGTACACCTAGTGGAGATAGGGGCAGACGGCACCTATGTAGTCAGCTAGGGGTACGCAAGGCTATTTATATAGTTTCTGTGTGAAGCAAGTGGGATCAACCTTTAGGGTGACTAGTGCGGTGCAGTGTAGTAATGTGCGGTGCAGTGTAGTAGTTATTCGTTAGTAATTAGGTATGCCTTTAACGTCATCTTTAACGTTATCTTTATCTGCTTTCCATACCCAATAGTTCATAGACATTTACTTGTCTTCCAGCTTATGCCTTAGTCTAGTTATTTTGATAATAGTATTGTTAGAATTATCATACTCGCCAAACTTTATGTCTGACCCCCTCCATTTCTATCCTTTTTTCCCCTCCAGGTCCTCTGGTTGGGCCCAGCTCCAGTGGAGTATGATTGGATTGCTTTATCTCTCTTGGAAAGCTTGGACCGTTGAAGTAAAGTCCAGCTTGTTATCTTCTTTAATGGCTATTTGTGTAATGGGATTATGTATTTTGTTTTATCAAGATGGATATTGTACTTGACTCTGATTTATGGTTTTGTGATGTAACAAACATGTTTAAATTCCGCTGCAATAAAATGAAGTTTCAGATTTCCAAGTACTACTTATTATCTGTCTTGTTGTAATTTTTCAGTTCTATATTCACTATTAACCTCCATGGAAGTTAATGCATTCCCTTTGTGAGTGACATTAGTGGACATGGGGTGTTACACCAGTCAAGTTAATCATTTGGGTACATGTAAACAATTTTGTATGCGCATGCATATGCACATATACGCATACACATACACATACACATTCTAACAACGCTGGCAAAATCTAGATTGAGATTTCTTCCATAAAAGTTGAGTCATGATGCTTTAAAGTCTCTTAAATTTTGGATTTTTTGAAACTTCATATCATTTCAGATTTTGTTGAAAACGCTTGCATTTTGTTTGAATGAAATCATGCATGAATTATGACTGTTATGCAGATAGATCATGCTGTTCTAGATTGTAAAAAAATAAAGAAAAATGTATTCACTATAAAACTCACACAAATCAAAGCCATTTAGTTATATTATATTTTGTTAACTTGTTAGTATTATTCTGTAAGTCATCCAAACATTCATTGTGATATAAAAAATGCACAAAATTATTAGCCATTTCATTAGATGGCTGGACTTCAGTAATCGAACATTACAGTTCAGTAACTTGAAGCACATACAATGAAGCTTGTCGGAGGGACCACTATAATAAAACAAATGAAACAGTAAAATGCAAAGAACTCATGGTACTCAAAACTCTTCCCTATTATATAAATTATCAACAAACAAAAAATCAAACAACAAAATAAACACTATGACATGTTACCTCATTCAAAAAATATTATGGCTTCCAACTGTATAAAAAATGTACTGTAGAAGAGAATACATGAAAAATGACATAAAATTGGGAGAAAAGAATTATGACCAATATATTGATATCAAATAATTATATGTTAGCTATTTTGTAGCAGGGATAAACTTTCTGAATGAACTTGCAAGTTGATCTTGGTATTTGTATTCAACAAAAGCCTGCTTTGTACAGTCCAAAATTCACATTTTCACATGATATGTATAAACCCGACACAATAAAATATTTGTGTAATGATGAGTATGTAACGATAATATGAAGTAGATTAGGTTCATTACCATGCTTCCTATGGAGAATAAGCTTTGTTTTACTAAACTGTGATTACATCATAAATTCATTTATGCTGAAAATAGACAGTCCCAAGAATATATCAACCACTGCTTCTGACATGTTGATGCTCAAACGTACCATTTCCACTTTTTAGTGATCTTCACACATCTTTACATATGAGTGTACTTATATTTCACACCTATGTTGTGGGTGTCCAACAAAAGGCCTCATTCCTCGAATAATCATCAAATGTTTGAGCAAACTAAGCGATGCTCATCAATTAAATTTTTAACATTTAAATAGTTAAAAGGCAATTGTATATAAAAAATATTCAATTTATAACATGGCAAAAGCTTAAATTCAATTTTCTAACTCAAAACAATGATGTTGATTCAGTTATAATGTAGTTCTCTTAATAATTCTGTGATTAATAGATGAAGCATCATGTAACCATTTGTTCATCCATGTGGACTTACGAATGAAATTTCCTAAATGATAATAGATACCAATTTTGTTTGTAAATGTTTACTGTTCACCAACAAATAAAATAATCAGGTATATCATATCATGCTAGGTTCAACATGCATATTCGTAAATAACAAAACTGAATTAATATCGATTCATAAGAAGTTTTTTCTGATTTGTTTAGTTTGACATTTTTATTGTCGTATCATCAATATTATCTGAATGAAATCAATTGGTAAATATTATACGTTTTAATAAAATTTGGATAAAATTTATTAAAGGTAAAAAGGTGATTAATGACAAAAAATCACAAAATGAATTCTTTCCATTATTTTTTAATTACGTAGGAAAAATAAATCATTCGATGTAGCTAGCATTCATAGGATGTTAACCTACACAAAATTGCGTATTATATTTTTCTGTAACTGGACTCGTAAAACTTGCAAAAGTGTACAAAAATAAAGTTTTTTTATGACAAAAACCTACACTGTCAGTAATTATATTTGTTAGGTTGTGGTATTTCATGAGAATGTATTTTGATAAGCTTCAATGATGGGACCCCTAAAATAAATGGCATACTTTTGAAAGATGGTGCACATTCATGAGCTGATCAGTAGAAATGGTACCCTGAATTGTTCTTGTACAAAGATGAATGACCCTAATATGATCCTTGCATTATTTTATATCTGCAAACATTTATTTTTTGTCAATGGTGTGTAAGATTATTCAATACAATAGCATATGATTTTGTATATCGTAATCAGTTCAATGAAGTTAAGAGTTAAAAAGACAGGGTTGGATTAGTGGAAAACAAAAATAGTGTAAAAATGAAACAACAAATTATTAATGAATCTAATGAGCAAAAAGTAATGGATGTAAGGTGACGGGCACAACAAAAACAGTGATTGGTATAAAATTATCAAACGTGCATCAGTTATCAGTTAAAAAAACTAATGTGAATGTAAATAGATGAACGAAACATGATTACGTGGATATGGTATCATAGCTAACAGTAAAGTGCTTTTATTATCCAAGTGCTATGTTTGTTTAAAGTAACTAACTAAAAGTCTTAATATTGTCCTATGCCTTGTAGAAGTTGATGGCAGAGGCCAGAACTAATAGTGGGACAGTCATAATCAAATGTTTGATATATTAGTACACCATGACTATGAAGGTTGCAACAAAATAAGGAGGAAGCTTCTGTCTCAAAATAGGGATGTGCACAAAATGTTGTCTGTGATTGTAAAATAAAGGTTAGCAGATTCTCCCAAGAACAATTCATCTTTGATATCAATTGCACAGTTAAAAATGAGTAAACTTGATATAAGATAGTAAGAAATACTTTTTAATACATATGCTTACTAACTTGGAAAATAAACTTTTAATGTAAGCGCAAGATGAGTAATAACTAATGAGGACTGCGGACAAAGTCATAGCTTGCTGAAAGTGTAGACAAATGTGAAAGAGCCATTAACTAAAACTTTTTGTTACAGCAGTGGTAGTACCAGGATTGCATTTAATATACATTGAGTGTCTTACATTGAAAGAAAAAAGGAAATACAACAAACTGGAAATGAATTAACCTTTAAAAAAAACATGAGTACGGTACATATACAAACATACATTAAGAGACTTCGACCATCTCGTTTAAAAATGACAAAGCATTTTTTCACAACCATTGCACATCATTTGTTCATAGTAAATAACACATATTAATATAATTTCGAAAAAAGAAAATGATTCGGAAAAAGAAAACCTGTCACAGATCAGTGAGATGAATCTTTGTTCGAGTATTCTCACATGCAGTTGTATCATATGTCTTGCAGCATAAAACATGTTTTATCTGGTATCATCTGTGATTTGGAAGAATACAAACTTAAGTATTCATTCATTAAACACAACGATCAGAATCATTGTACATGGAGAAGTTGATTAAACTAATGAATTGGAAGTTAGTAATTGTATGAGAGTTTTCAAAGTTTCTAGGTGGCAATAACTATTAGTATTTAAATTAAGGGGAAAACCCACTGCAGTTATTGAAATTGGGTACAGTAAAAAGAATGAGGTTTGATATATAGAGGAATTAATGGGAAAATAACAATTGCCCGTAAGCAGTAAGTGTAAAAAGATTAAAAGAAATAATGGGGAGCGCTGGAGGTTACGAAAGTGGGGAAATTAGACAGGGAGAGAAGAAATTTCAGGAGGATATGGTTAACGGGAGGAATACCATTCATGGGTAGAGAAAGACAAATTAACGGTGGAAATGTAAGTTAATTAGTTGGGAAAAATTAGCAATGTGACTTGAATTGGAAATATCTGAGTATGATGTCAGAAACTGTGAGTAGAAGAAACCCTCATAGGGCGTACGACTTATTCTGCAAAGTAGAATGGAGAAAAGGGAAGAAGAGGAGTGGATTAGAGAAAGGGGATGACGGATTGGTATGGGAAGGTAGTTATTTTGGTTTTGGTAAATGTTCACGGTGTTCGAGTGGGTGCTGTTATCGATTGAATAAGCGTTGTGCGGGAGTAACGGGCCAAAAAAGCGTTTTGCACGAGCATTCGTTATTTTGAAATGACGGTCTGTAGGAAGGCCACACAAGCAGCTATAAGTTCCTGTTTTCTTGTTTAAGTAGTAGATTCATTTCATTCTTTATTTTATCCGATGTTGTCCCATTCGGGAAAATGGTTGCTGATACCAACCGTTGGTGATATACATTCGATACACTCAAGCGAAATGAGTGGTCGATCATGTGTGGCTAGGTTACAAGATGTTCTTGTTGAACCGAGTTTATTCCTCTCTAGAGATACATTATCGGAAGGTGGTTTCATACCTTGTCATAGTTGGAAATCCATTATCCAATCAGTGCTCGCGGTTTTAATTGTATATTATATATGTGGAACGTGAGATGCAAACGTTCCGCTAGATTGTTATTTACTTGATTTAGACACTATTATAATATCAAAAGAGTTTTGATATAAAGATTATCGTTTCTTTCAAAAGGATTTTGAAAGTTAAATCAAGTGTTTTGGATTCTCATAAGGGAAAAACTTGTTCCATGTTATACGGCGTGATCTTATGAAATACCGTTTATTTTCTCAAGCTGTTTTAAATTGTTCACTCATACTAGTCACATGACTGACCTAGAGTTTATTTTGTTTAGTTTTATCCTAAATTCTTGGGTGCCAAAATTTGTACGGGCAGTCAAGTAGTTCAGGTGTTTATAGATATACTTGGAGGAGTTGGATCATGAGGCTTCAGTGTTATATAGTATTGTTATTTCAGTTGTGTTGTAAGTGTTGTACTCTGATAAAAGTTTGATATACAGTTAAAATTTTGTATTTCAAAAGTTATGATATGTTATATTTTGTTCCGTTGCGATATGAGATTCTGTGTTGTTATTGTTGTTCTTCTTCTACCTTTCTCTTCTTTATTTTTTATAATGATTCATATTTCTGTACAATTTGGGTTGGACGTGTGTTCTATTTAGTCAACTTAGATAGTACGGATTTGCGGGCCTTTACAATCAGTTCCTATCACCCCAAAATGATGGCAAGCAAAAAAGGCAATGCCTTTATTCCATTTAGAAAATATACTTATATTATTTTTAGGTAAAATTTCTTTGTTGCCATAACCGACGAAGACTTCCATGGAGGCAAAGCCTCAAAACATTTGATTTTATGAAAAGTTCTGTAACGGCTCCGTAAGTTCCTAAGGAAGAATTTTATGAAAATAGATTTATAAAGGCATGTCTGCGGAAGTAATGAGTTCAAGGGTTTCTAGGTTTTTGGAAGCATATGCTTCGGTTGGAATCCCCCTCTGATGCCAATGAAAGACCTAGTGGCATTTAACCCCCATTCCTTTTAGAGAAACCACTTAGAAACTTTTATATGTACATATATATAATATAGTTCTTTATAGAAAACACCCCCTTTGACATAAACTTAAAGTGTTCTAGTGGAGCAGTTAACTTTTAAAGCCAAAATATTTATAAGTATCAGAACCAATCCCCCAAAACCAAAAGGCAGAGGAAGAAGCCTGAATACTTCATATGGCATACATGTAATATTCCGAGTATCCACTTCTTTAGGAAGAGATTTCGAACTTGTGTCCGAGTGCTTCAAGATCCGGAAATGACACTGACAGTAATTTAAAAAAAAAACGATATATTACTATATAAAGTATTTCTTTTCACCAACTCCGTTATATTTTCGAAAGTCTATTGGTATATAAAAAGTATTTTGAATAATGTGCATACAATTTCCCAATACTTTGTACTTCATAAAAATAAAAAATACACGTCTCTAATAACCTATATGTTAATACTAGACTTAACACATAATTTTTCATAAAGCATGCACCCTTTGGAAATTCATAATGAATTCATACAAGCATAACAATTCACGAAACTTGAAATCCATCTTCGTAATCATCCAGCATACATCATACAAAAGTTTCATGTTATTTGGAGACCCCTAGGGATTTCGACCTATACCTAATCTTTTTCAATTATTATTGCACTTAACATGCAAAGGAAGGTTATTCATATGTGTTGGTAATATATAGAACCATCTTCCACTTAAACCATAAAACAAGACATCCGAAACAAACTCATACCACATAACTAAACATAGATGACTCACAACATTACATGATACCAAGGCCAACACGAAACCAAACTAAAATTCTACACAACTTCTGTGTATAATAAAACAGCCAGAACCGTAATGGTAAGTACATCATTTATCTTGATCAGATAGAGAGATGAGATTTGTTGAAAAAATATTCCATGCTCTAAGTTTTCCTAGCTTTATCTTCTTCTTTTCCTAGCTTGTAATGGCCGACCTTATTATGTTTATTTTAGTTTTTGGTTTAGGTTTTAGAATGAATATTATGAGTGAACTACTGGAGAACACCACATATATATCATAGGCTTAGGGCCAATATTGCCTTCCTCATGTCTCCCTTAATTATACATGTTTATTTAGTTATAACAATCAACCTTCTAATCAATTTATTAAACAAAAATCGGCTTCGAAATTTTTTATACAAGGACTTAAAAAAAACGTAGCAACAAGCAATCAAGACAATAGGGTAACACCATAAAAAAATCTGGGTAAGCTTCTCTAATTCTTCTTTCGGTTTTCCAAGTGCAATCCCTTTCATCTGCACTCCACTAGGCCTTCACTAGTTTAACCAACTTATTTCTCAATTTCTTTTCATCACTTTCCATAATTCTTACTTGCTTTCTTATAATAGTTAGATCAGGTACTATAGCCAGCTCCTCCGACCTCTTCGGATCCACGGTTGCATTGGTATCATGCACATACTTTCATAAGTACGACAGACGAAACACATTATGAACACCCGTAAAATTTTACGGTAGCAGCACCATTTAAGAAAGCTTTCCATTAGTTTCTGTGATAGGGAAAGGTTCAACATTGCTTGACACTAACTTTCAGGATTTCTCGAAATGAACAATGACTTCCATAAATGATACTTAAAAAAATCTTCATCTCCAATCAAAAACACCAGCTCCTTGTGCCTCCTATCTGAGTAACTCTTTTGCCTAGATTGATCTTCCTTCATTCGCTTTCGGATAATCTCGAAATTCTTGGTGGCTTCTCGTATAATTCATGACCAAGAATTAATCAGTCTCCTATTTTTAACTAACATGATGGTGATTTACATGGTCTTCCATATAAATATTCGAAAGGCGCCATTCCCATCTAGTTTGAAAAATATTATTATAGGTAAAATCTACTAAGTGTGAATGAACATCCCATGAACCCTCAAAATCCAAATCACTAGCTCTCAATAAATCTTTCAACACCTTATTTACCCTTTTGGTCTGCCCATCCATATGCGAAATGTAAGTAGTACTCGTCTTAAGCTTCATTTCTAAAGCCTTCTGTAGGATCGTCTGAAATTCGCTAGTAAATTGGGGTCTCTATTACTTACAACACTACTCAGAACACCATGAAGTCTCACGATGTTCTTCATGAATAACATTGCTAAAATAAATGCTGCCCTATTAGTCCATATTGGAATAAAATGTTTACATTTGGTTAACATATCCACATCAACCCAAATGCTTGCGTTTCCCCTTCTTGTTCTTGACAAACCATCAACAAAATCCATGGTTATCGAATTCCACTTCCAAATTGTAACTTCTAACAGCTGTAAAAAACCAGTAGGCTTTTGATGTTAAGCTTTTACTTCCCGGAAGTTCCCGCACTGTGTTACCCATAAACCTACATCCTTCTGCATTCTTTCCTAATAAAAACCTCTCTTCATATCCTGATACATCCTTCTTCATGCTTTCAAACCTTTTCGCCTAACAAAGGGTCTTCTTCTTGCTTAGAAGTGATGTTCTCAATCAAAATAGGTTGAACTTCCAAACAAGACACCATAGGTGTACTTCCATTATAACATGTTGTCGACGGACTCCTTACATTACACACTACCAAAGCTTCCAAATCTTTCCATTCAATCAATATCGCTGACACTAACATTTGATGCTTCTGACTAGTTGCACCAACAAACTTATTTCTTTTAGCTGGGTTATACTAAATACTAAAATCTTAAGTAGCCAAAAATTACAACCATCTCAGTTGTCGCATATTCAGTTCCTTAAGAGAAAGCAGAGATCTCAAAGATTTATGATCCATAAATAAATCAAATCTTTTACCCAATAAATAAGGCCTCTAATTTTTAAGGCAAAAACTAAAGAGGCTAACTCAAGATCATGAGTTGGGTATCTTACTTCATATGGCCTTAACTGTTGGGAAGCATAGGAAACAACCCTTCCTTTCTGCATAAGAACAGCTTCTGAGCCTATTCCACAAGCATCAGCATAAACAACTAAGTCCATATTTCCATCTAACACCCATTACTACAAAAGTGGGCATATTAGACACTAATTTTTGTGCGTTGCATGAAAAGTGTGGCGAAAGCTATGCTTTCTTTGATCTTCTGCAAAAATATTCTTATGTTGTTGCATTAGACAGGAATGCACAATTGCAATGAGAATTCTAGTGTTTTGACGCGCAATGCCAGTTAAAAGCGTAGCTTTACATATATACAATCCAGCTCAGCTATCTGCGTTATCATCATAAACAAAACCCCAACCATAGATGTATGCTTAATCCAACGGTTCAAACCATCTATAGTTATGATGATTCTAAACATTATTATCATCCAATCAGTGACAGCCACCTCATTGCATTCTTCCCATGAAATTTTGGCGCGATCTTTCCCCCTTCACAAAATAATCTAAAAATAGTCCGGTCATCTCTTCTCTCCTTCTCTTTCTCTCTCATCTAATCATTCTTTCCCCTTTTACTACTGTCAAAATATTTTTAAACCTAAATTCACATCGATCCACTCCTGCTATATAACAAATCGGCTGTCGATTCCATGGTAATTGGTAATGGTAATCAAATCGTTGAAGCATACAACTAGATCCCTGCAAATTCAGCCATGCTTCAGTCGCGGAGATTGCCGTGGGGAACGCTGAAGATTTCTCGTGGCCACTCATCCTCAACCACGGGGAGCACTGGTGGTTCACCTTTGGAAACTCCTCCTAGTGATAATACGTTTGTTAGGATGAATCAGCTTGATATTCACGGTGATGATGCTGGATCTTCCCAAGTAGCTGTTAGGTAATTTTTTGTATCTTTTTTCTAATTAGTTCTTTTGTTTGGTTGCTATTGATACAAAATGCAGATTTAGATTATGAATATTCTTTACAAATTACGTATTCATGTGTAAAATGGGATTAGTTATGTTAGACCATTTATGTTATTCAATGGTTAGTATACAAATTATGAATTATAATGGGTTATGGCTTGCACATTGGGCACGTTAATTTTAAGACATTGTTTTGTGTATGTTTCTTAACCAATGCTAATTCTATACAAACCTCATAAGACATTGGGTCGTCCCCGTAGTTAATACCTGTTGTTATTGCTGCTACTTGGATTTCATGATAAATTTGAATTTTTTAAAATTATTTTTGGTTCAAACCAATTTATGCAAAATAGATTGACTTTAGATAATACAAGACCATTGCACCAAGATAATTTTGTTAGGCAAACAACAAGCAGATGTCTTACTAAAAAAATGATACTTCTGTATCATATGGTTACATAAATACATAGTAATTAAGCATTACTTTCTATTACTAAGCTTGCTAACGGTAGGTTTCATTTGGTTATATGTTATAATTTGCTAAGGGCATAGCCGATAGATGCTTGCAGAGTGCATGTATATGTCACTTGTTTGATTCGAAAAACCAGCCACATTTAGTCTCCATGGCTGATGAACTGGTTGAAAGACTAGGTATTGAAACAACATATCGGTCATTTTGTGGTTGGTTTAGCATATATTTTGACGAGTAATTATTTATTTAAAAATTGGTTGTGTTGTCGGTATGGTTGCTTCTGAGTACGATAGGTGGTGGTCTGGTCAGTTTTTTGGTACAAAAAGATGAAATGAACAAAACAGCCGTTGAGAATGGTATTAGGTACACTGTCATGAATGCCACCGCTATGGTAGAAAGAAAAGCCACTTGATTTTAATCAAAATACAGTATACCCTAAGTTGCATTGTATTGAAGGATAGATATTGTACGTAGGAGGTCGTCGAGAAAATGACTGGACATGTCCAAGCTGTGGAAATGTAAACTTCTCCTTTAGAACAACATGTGTAGTTGTTCTCAACTGAGATTACTGTTCCGAGGGCATGTTATGGTAACTTCCTAAAGTTGCCTCACAGCGAGCATTAGTCTTTACAAATTAACCGATAACCATATAACTAGGTATAGACATGGTGCTTCGTAAGTTGTCGTCATCCTTAATGGACGATTTCAGCCTTTTCTTTCGTTTATTGAATTGCTAATAATATATGATCTTGCTGATGCATGATTTCAGCCTAATCCAAATGGAAGGCGAATAAAAATAACATGTAGATAAAAAAAGTTTGGGGAGGGAGGGGAGAGGAATTTGGGTCACTTATTTAGTGGAAACAATTTGATACTAACTGGTGATCTGTTAGCAATGTTGCCTGCTATTATAAGTGTAGAATTTTAGTTCTAATCAACATAGATGTTGGGGACAACAAATCCTATTTTGTGAGCATGTTTCTTTACTATTTGAAGAAAAAAAAATTCTAGATGTCCAACATCAGCTTGTTCATTTACTTATTCCCATAACTGTGACCTGCTGAGAACTATAGATTGTGGGACTCATGTAAAACTATACTACCTAATTTTTGTTTCTTTTACTACTAGGAATGGTCTATAACCCCGTATGCAACCTTCTAAGAGAAATTTTGTGCCAAACGGTAGGATGTAAGAAATTAATTCATGAATTTCGAGAGATGGTTGTTTGAATTTAGGTATCAAGGGATTTAATTATTTATGGTGGTCTGGTCTTCTGAAAAACATTTTAACCAAAACTGATAGTATCGGCTAATTTAATACAGTTTCACCATTTTTCAAATTGTGAATGACAGTAACTTCCCTCGAGCTGCTGAGCAACAACGACCATTTACCTATTTGGATCAGCTTATTTCAGTTTCTCATCAGATATGCAAACATTTTAATAGTATATAACATGTTATAAAAGAACAGTGCAGTAAAAGTAAACTTACTGTTGTTTGCTCAAACTTTTCGCCTTAGCACCTTGTTTAATTTGATCAAATGCACTATTGAAACATCGTTGTAGGGCTTAGTATCTATCTTTTGCTTGTAACATCATGGAATTTCCGGCTAGATTTCATTATAATTATGTAAGTTTCAAGCTTGTATGTATTTTAACTTTGTTGTAAGCTTCTGAAAGTTTGCCCATAACTTTGCTGTAAGTTTGCCCATAACTTTGTTTATACTATAGGGGTGACTGTTTTCATTCTGCATATGAATTACTGTAGATTAAATCAATGATTAATTGAATTATAGACAAACATCTATGGGTGTTTATGATAAAGTACTAGCACTTGCTTATTTGGCATAAGTTTTTTTTTTGGCTGCGTATTACATAACTCAAACTTCACGCCATGTTTGTGTTTAAAAGTCTTGCATTTAAATGTTTACCACATATAGTCTACCATCGCCGTTGTTTTAATGGTTTATTTTTTAATGTTGTCCCTGGATATAACATATTTTTTATTGACAGTTCAGATTACTTCAGAATTTGCTATACCGTATCCAGGTTCTCATTATACTTGACAGTTCAGCTTCTGGCTTGCATTAGTATGTGTGTATATATTTAAACTCTTCTATAGATGTTACCTATATATCAAATATACGCTCTTTAATTACTCAATAAGTTAGTCTAAGCGAACATCCATCTTCTGCCTTGCATTAGTATGTGTGTATATATGTATGTTTGTTGATATATATATAAATATGCAAACTAAGTAACAAGCATGCTAAATATTCTTGTAACGTTTTAACTTTAAATCTCAGCTACCTAGCGATACATCTCAGCTAAGAAGTATGAAGACTGAAAGTGGAGGCTACAAAAGCTAATAATTTGTGGTGGTTCCTAAATTTCCAAGGTACGATTGACTGAGATGCAACTGATTCGTCTAATAGATATATCTTCGTGATCTAGAATAATAGAAAGCAGTTTTAATGGGGTTCATATGTTTCACTAGAAGTTTGGAAATAATATGAGATTCACATAAAAAAGTTAAACAGGACTTCATATTAACTAAGCTCTATATATAGTAAAAGGTGTTAACCTTTACTCAGATTAACAATTTAGCTAGAACCAAATTTAGTTTACTAGCTCTCTGTTATTACTCTCGACAATTTTTCATTTGTTTTTTAATCTCATAAAACCATTCATTAACAGATTTGGTGAACCAAATTTAGTGAACCAAATTTGCTCTCTACTCTTTGTGCTGATGCATAACTATAGTAAGTTCTGATATTGTAAGTTCTCTATTGTAGTGAACTATAACTAAATTTATGAGATTGTAGTGAATCACTATAATAGAGAGCAAATTTAGTGAGTTATGATTCACTACAATAGAGATCAGAACTAAAATAGAGATTCACTATTGTGATGATGTATAACTATTGTAGTGAACAATAACTACAACAGAGATTCTCTATTGTATTTATGTAGCATAACTAAATTTAGTGAGTTAGATTTGCAGAGATTCTCTATTGTAGTGAATCATAAATTTGTAGTGAATCTCTATTGTAGAGAATCTCTATTATAGAGAATCTCTATTTTTAGTGAAGCATAACTACAATAGTTAGAAGAAAACATAACAGATCAGAACTACGACAGTTAGAAGAAATCATAAACTAACAAAATTCGCTCACTAAATTTGCTCACTAAATCTCTATTGTAGTGAATCTCTATTGTGGTTATGCTTTACTACAAATTTGCTCTCTATTTGCAGAGATTCACTGCAATAGTTATGCTGTGATAGAGATTCACTACAAATTTGCTCTCTATTGTGGTTATGTAGCATAACTAAATTTGCAAATCTAACTCTCTATTATATAACAAATTTAGTGAGTTATGGTTCACTACAATGGAGATCTAGTTCTGATATAGTAAGTTCTGATATTGCAAATCTAGTTTTATAAGATTTGGTTATGCGTGGTAATGCATGGTTGTGATGATGCATAACTATAGTAACTTCTGATATGTTTTCTTCTAACTTCTGAAATTTAGTCACATGTCACTAAAGAGCAGAGAGCAAATACGAAGTTAAAAATGATTACTGTAATTTTGTTTTATTTTATTAAACTACGTTATTGTTTTTAAATTCTATTAACATTAAACCATATACAAATAGGTTATGCTAGTAGCTGGAGATCACAGATTCGGAATATTTGCGAAAGGACACATTGAAGCGAGCGAGGATTCGAAGTTATAGTGGATACAAAGTCTTAAGTAGAAGCTGCATGTCTAGAAGTTGTGTCTTGTTTTGGATTTGAATGTGATGATTAATGGTTTGAATGTGATAACTAATGTTTTGAATTTCTTCTATGTACAAAACTGGTATTGCAATTTTTTTTAATTAAAGCGTTGTATTTGCTTTCTTCTATTGTAGTATTTGCCTTCTTCTACTGTTGCGTTTTCTTTTTTTGATGTTGCATTTCAAGATAATTGTGTTGCGTTACATAATACAGCGGTGTTGCATTAAATAAATATTATTAATTCCACATGGCACGTGGCCCCATAGCTGACGTGGCGTGTGACACGTATGCAACTGACATGGAGAGCTGATGTGTCGTGTGACACGTAGGCAGCTTACGTGGAAAGCCGACGTGGCTCCACTACCATGACCTGGCAGCCAAACTCAAAATAATGCTTAAGGCAACATTGCATATGGTTGCATTACTTGCAAGTACTGCTGCATTAGGGTTATAATGCAACACTTTCTTTCCGTGGCACTAGATGGGCAAAAGCGTTGCCTTAGAGAGCTAATGCAATGGCTGCGGATGCCACGCCTCCCTGGTGTTGCCTATTTGAAAAAATGGCCTACGGCAACGCTTTTTTGATCTACGGCCACCGAAAAATAGTGCCGAATATGCCCACTTTTGTAGTAGTGACCACTAAGGCTATAGAATTGGTCAATAACCGCTTCAACTTCCAAAATGATTCTTTACACTTTCCTGACCTTACAAACTTAACATCATTTTGGGTCAACTTACTAAGTGACGATGCAAATCTTGAGAAATATTTAATAAACCTTCCATATTACCTTTCCAATCCAAGAAAGCTTCTGACCTCTATAACACATGTTGGCCTCTTCCGACTTACAATGACATCAACCTTCTCTATATCCACCGAAAGTCCTTTACCCAAAATTGTGTGGCTAAGAAATTTTACTCTCTCTTCGGAAAACCGACACCTTATCAAATTTATCCTTCAAGCAATGCTTATACAAGGTTTCAAGAACAATCCAAAGGTGGCACTCGTGCTCTTTTGCATCCTCCGAGTATGCTAGTATGCCATTAATGAAAATAAATACAAATTTACCTAAGTATTCCACAAACACTCGGTTCATCAAATCCATAGAGGATGCAGGTGCATTTGTTAATCCAAATAGCATTACCATCCGTTCGTAAAATCAATATCCATACGAAAGGTTGTCAATGGAATGTTATCTTCTTCTATCCTCCGTTCGTGAAAGGAGGTAGCCAAGTCCAACTGGAAAAAACACCTATTCTTCACTTAACTAATCGAATAGATCATCAATGCAAGGTAGAAGGTAATTATTCTTTATCACCCTTTTGTTATGCTTCCGATAGTCAACATTCCATAAGTGTAATTCGGCTAGGCCATCAACTAACTGGCTTTGCTCTTGGAACTAAATCAATGACGAACTCAATAACCTTCTTTGGTGGAAAACCCTATACTATTCAAAGACATCGACAAATTCCATTATGATAGGAACATTACTTACCTCTTCTTCCAACTCCAAAACGTGTAACATTGGAAAATTTTATGGCATCTCCTTTTCTACTAGGAACACAACCCTTTCATTGCTTTCGAGATGTTTCAGTGACACCTTCCTACTTCGATAAAAGATTCTAGCATCATATCAAAATAGAAAATCCTTCCCTAAAGTAATTCTGAAACCATCAAAATCAAGCACATACAAGCTATAAACAAAACATAAACTAGCTAATGAATTTCTAACTTATCGTGTCTCATCCTAAGTATCTCCTAGCCGCTGATAGGATTAGCTACTCTGAAGGATGTAGTAAGGTATAATGGTTCTAAGGATAACTTATCCAGTACACGTCCGGCTATAAATAAATGGTATGCACTTGTATCAAATAAAGCTTTAGCATGCATGTTACAAAACAAAAATACCTTCAAAATCTCTTTCTTAGTAGCATTAGGTCCAGTAGTCAAAGGCTCTACAGCAAGCACTTTCCCTTTTGCTGCTTCCAAACACTTGTTCTTATAGTGCCCAATCTAATTACAATTAAAACATTTAATGTTCTTCCTTCCAACTATGACCCGGGGTATGATGCCATTGTCCTTGTATTCGATAGAGTAATGGCCTTTCTAATGGCACTTAAAGCACACCTCTTCCTTTTTATTCTTCCTCTACTTTCCTCCTTTTTAAGATTTCTTTTCTTTTAATAATTTCCTTTTCTTACCATGAAAATTTTGGCTTTCTTTGGACTGCTCAATCTCCCACAACAATTCTTCATTCCTGATAGCCATTTCGACAACAAAATCGCTACGATCTCACAAGTGTGGCTTTGTTGTCTTCATGATATCAAACCGAAGCCCCCTTATAAACTTCTTATTCCTTAAGATAACAATATCCATCAGTCCATATGCATAACGAGATAACTCATCAAACTTAGCAGTAAATTCCATAATCAAAATCTCTTCTTGCTTTAATACATCAAACTTCCTTATCATCATAAACTGAGCCGCTTCCGAAACAAAACTTGCCCTAAGCATCCGACAATAGTTTTCCCAGGTGATTCCTTCATGTGGTGTCCTTACAATACTTTCGTTCCACTAATGCAAAGCATTATCATGCAGTTGCCTCGAAGCTAACCTCTTCTTATGCTCATCCATCAAGAAAAAGTTTCCAAAGAACCTTTCGTAATGTAGCAACTAGGTATCCACAACAGTAGCATCTTAACTTCCAAGGAATGGTCTTCCTTCCAAGCGAACATAATTCTTACTTCATTTTGATTAGTATGGAAGTATGTGTATTATACTAAATGCGGATGTTCTGATTTACTAATTTGTTATAAGAAAGTAATTATTTAATGAGATAAATATGTAGAAATGATATCACAAATAAGCAGTGTAAAAGTAGTAAGTAAAAGTGAAGACAATAGGAATTTTTATACTAGTTCGGAGCACCGTCCTACGTCTAGTCTCTAAGATATCCTTAAGTCTTTCACTATAGACCCTCACCTCACTCGGAGGAGAGGTCACTACTACCGTTACATGACTTCTTTCCACCTAGACTCTGCCAACTAGGATTTTCCGCCTGGACTAGCTTACATGACCTTACCACCTGAATTGCCTTCAGGATTTTCTACCACCTTTGCAGGACTTTGTTACAAGAGTATAGATGACTTGTTTGCGTTCTAGGACAACACAGATTTGTCACAAAATGAAGTACAACATCCTGTTATTTTCTCCTCGAGCTTATAGATTGATAAATGATAGTAATTGGAGATAGAATAAGATTGTGATCTCTTTAAAATTCAAACGATGTTTGAAATATAATTGCAAAATTCAAAGATATCAAGTATGCAATAAAGTAGCACTTGGAATTAACAAGAACTTGAACTCAATAAAATAGATGAAAATGAGATTAAGTAAGGTGTTTTGAGATATTTTTATTGCATGTATACATAGTGAATAAAGAGTTACAACTGCTGGTGAAGAATCATGGCCGAAATAAGAGAGTTACATCCATTAAGTTTAGAGAGAACTCTTCAGAAAAGTCATGTTTCTTCAAAATATGACAGTTGGAACTTAGTTCAGTCAACCGATTATTTATAGTCAGTCGACTAATTTGGGAGCAAATAAAAGTTTTGTATAATGTTCAAATTCAATCGACTGAATAGGTAAATTTAGTAGCTTGAACTTGAAACATGCACACAACATTCATGTGCATACATATTCAGTCGACTGACCTGTTTAAACCAATTGACTGGAAAATGTATTTTCTAGACTCACTTTTATACACATAAAATATTTGAGATAACTAAAAATTAAAATTTCGAGGAGAGATCTTAATGTTATAATCTAAGACTTGACTCTACTTATTATAAAAAACTAACATACTTCTGGATATCATGTTCACACATAATAATACATACCCATAAAGTCATAAAAGAATATTTACAAACCATTGTTTCGAGCATAAGATTAATAAAAAGTGTTTTTGAAATAAAAGACCAAAACAATGATATAGTACGTTCATTCCTTCGAATCATCCCCTCCATCCTTTGATGGTTCATCTCCTTCGTTATCTCCAGCTTCTTCATCCTTGTCCGAGTCATCGAATCCCCGACATGTGCCATGAGTGGGATCAAAATCTGGTACCACATTGGACATAGAGGAGGATTGAAGAATACGAGTGACATCATTAAATTATGAAAAGATTTTGTCTTGTCTAATATCGAAGATGACCATTTTTGCTTCAATCATAGACAGTAATTGATTACCCATTGTTTTTATTGTCTTTTGATTCTTTGCTAGAGAAATAATAATGTTTTTGGTAGGGTCATCGGGATTTATTTCCTAAAGCACAAGACTAGACGGAAAACGAGTTTCTGGTTGAGCATTTGGTTGATCTTAGGGTTGAATTTGTTGACTGAAGGAAGGAGTCTGAAGTGATTGAGTAGGTTATGTAGGATTTGAATGCATAGGTTTAGTTATATAAAGAGAAAAAGGTTAAGGAATATTTTCTTCCTTACGCTTCTTCCATTGCTCAAATGTTTGAATATGTTGATTGATAACTTGGTAGGAAGAAGCATCAAACTCAAAGTGTACCTAAAACTCCAATGGTAGAATTTTCTATTTTAGGAGGTGGGATTTGCAATTGATTAAGGACACGAGTAATGTGAGCTCTATAATACATAGTATGTAATCAAGATTTATTAAATGTGTAATGCTCAGTTAATCTGTTTACTCCCCTAAATCGCATACAATGCTTGGAAATTACGATGATAAACTTAATTATAACTTCCGGTTCATGGATTAATAGTATGAGTTAAGGCACGATGTATCACATAAGCACTTGGTCGAAGATTGACAGCTCTGAGTTTGGCGAGATCATCGGAAAGGAACTGGTGACGAATCACATCACGACCTAACCTATCACATAATACCTCAAATAACTCTAGTCCTTCGGATGGATATTGAAGAATCTGACCAAGTTTCGTTAGTGTGAGATATATATGTAATCCACAAACATTGTAATGTAATGTATTCTAATCCTATGTTTCTTATGGTTTAAGATTCGTGTTTGCAAAGAAGAGTTTGAGTAATAAAGGATTAGTGTTGACAATGTTTGGACTATATGAGAGGAGTGATTCAAGAACATTTAGTTGAAGCATTGGAAGGATTTCATAGGATTCACAATCATAGAATTTCATAAACGAACCTTCAAAAATCCTAGTATTCTTCATTTTCTTGAATCAATATTTGGATTTTTGAGATAGTAGCGAAGATTCTATTTGAGTTTTGGATGGACCGGTTGATCAAAAAGCCTCTCTTTGCCTTGGTGCCATTTATTTGTGTTTTATTTGGAATTTAATGGGCTTGAAATGTTAGGGTTTTAAAAGATTTTGTAATTTTCAGGAATAGATAATAAAATGAGGGAGAAGAGGAAGAGGCAATGTGTATATTCCAAGTTTATTACAGATTCAGTCAACCGAATATTCCAGATTTTCATCCCGAGGGCAGGTTTAATTATTCAGTTGACTGATTTATTGCAATCAGTCGAATAAGTTACAAGAAATATTATCCTAAGATTTTTATCCTTGAATTTATTCGACTGGTTATGGAAGTATAGTCGATTGGTTATAAAGAATTTCAAACCTGAAAGAACTAGGTATTCAATCGACTAAATTGAATATTTTAGTTGATTGAATACTGCAAATATTTTCAAATTAATATAGTCTGAACTTGTTTGCAATGAGAAAAACGTTATTGATGCTTGATTATTCATATTTGAATGTCTTATATTTGAATGCATATATTGTAACCAAAGTTTATTTAGATGTTGATGAATTCGAATTCTTTGGAGATTCATTCTTCTCCTTGCTAGCCACTTCATTTGCGTTATAGTTTCTATCCCAAGTATTTGGTGATTATGATGGTCATTTTGGACTTTGATCCCATGGAGTCTGTTGATGGTAAAAATGGTCATCACACCTAAAGATTCTCTAAACTCAAGATTTAGCGTTTCGCATACGGAAAATTAAAGTGCGGAAACTAGAAAATAACACAGAGAATTATAGTGATTCAGTCCACTAGGGACCAACATCCATTTTGAAGGCTTTTGTTGATCTTTACTCACAAAAGGAGCTACGAGCACTAAAAAACATCATCACATTTGTTTACAAGTTGTTCTATATATTTGGGAGTCATATTTGTCATACGCCAAATCTTGGAAAAAAAGTAAGTAGTCTTCTTCTCTCTCAAGAGCTATGATGCCTTTAATGGAGTTCTAGGAGCCTGTAGAGCTACCAAATCAATCAAAATCCAAACTTTATAAAGAATGAGTAAAGGGGTATTTACTGGTAGTGTATTAGGTGGGAGTAGGTGTGATTTAGGGACCACACAGCAGAATTTCGCGTCTTGGAGGCACAACAACAGGAATTTCACATCCCTCCCCTGCTTGTTGCTGAATTTCGCTTCCCCTTTAAAGGATGCAAAATTTTGCATTCCGAGGGATGCAGAAATTCGCATCCCAAGAGGACGTAGTTTAATTTTGCATCACCGGTTTCATATCGCATCACATCCTGTGGATGCGATATATCGCTCCTGGAGGGAAGCGATATATAGCATCATGAGGGATACGATTAGATCACGTCCTGAGGGATGCGATCATATCACATCAATGGGGTGCGACCACATCGTGTCTATAACGACCCGCATTCTACGTATCGGATGGTCGTAGAATATTTATTTCACTTACATACGAAGTCATCTGGTCATGTAACTTTGGGAAAAGACTATTGGGGTCATTTCCCATGTTCATGATTTTTACCGAATTTTAAATGACCATTTTGCCCCTGAAGAATCTTGGTTCGCCTATAACTTTTGATTGGTAAGGGGTCTTGACCTGAAACCACTTCCATTGGATTCAAATGATGGTTTGCCTTTCCGTAGAGAGGTCATATTAATCAAACAGACTTACCGTTTGGGAGATGTGGCTGAAATAAAGTTTGGAAGATGCAAAACAGCTTAATTGGGCTTAATAGGTTAATTAGCAGCTAGGTCCATAACTCATTTCGGGATTAGGGTTATGGGAGGGCTGAAAGGGTTTAGGTAAACATTTCATTTCATTTTCTCAGCTGCCATTGACATTCCTTGAACCCTAGCAATGGCCTCCATCCTCCAAATCTCATTCTAATCGCTTCCTAATCGCTAATTAACAAAAACTACATCAAATTAAGAGAAATTAGCATCCAATCAGAGATAAAATTGCTGCTATACATTAGAATTCGTGCCATATCAGTCATATTTCAGATCTAAGATTCATTTGTGGCTAAGGTGAGTGATTTGCGCTTTTATTCACTAATTATGGCTAATTTGTGGTGATCAGTGATAATTAGTGAAATTAAACACCGTAAAAATCTGGAAAAATATGTAGAAATTCTAAAATATTATTTTATGTCACTGGTAAAAATTTGGGTTAATATGGATTAAGTTTGCTAAACTTATAGTTAAAACATACTTATGGGGATTAAGGGGAAAATCATGCTTTTTGGGTATGTTTGATCTAAAATATTTCATGTAATTAATATTTTGGTGTTTTTGATTGATTCTACATGTTACTACTATTGTTTTGTATGTTTTGTGACCTTATAGTAAGGTTATAATGGTTGAAAACACCATCGTTTGGCGAAATTAGCTTGTTGGAAAAACGGCAGAAAATCGGTTCCTGAAGGGGGTATGCCTCACGAACCACCAGGAAGAACTTCGATTCCTGAAGGGTGTATGTCTCACGAACCACTCCAATATGATAGTCACGAACCGCTCCAGGATTATGGTCACAAGCCGGGGGGGGTGGTCACGTATCGTGGAGGGGTCACGAGGTGGGGTGGGGGGTGGTCACGAACCGGGGGGGGGGGGTAATCACGAACCCGTGGGGTCACGAGCCACGAACCGACCCGGACGAGGACCACGACCACGACCCGAACAAAGGTGATGACTCCAAACCGAACCAGATTCAAACTTCTGCCATGCAACGACAATTGTGAACTCTTCTGAAGAATAACTACAATTCAACCAAAACCCGAGATGCAAAGGAAGCCCAAATGAGAAGTTATTACTCAGGATCTAGATGGGAACCGACAAGCTAAATCCTAAAGTTGGGCTTTGCTGCGGGACGTGTGCAAAGGGGTTATCGATATCCATAACTTTGGTTCACTGTTGAAGAGAGTAGGCATGTAGACGAACGAGAGCCAGGGAAGTGTAGACTGGTTGGCCCTTAACCTAAAGCCAGGGATGTATGGACTGGGTAGGTTTATTGACTATAAACCAGGGAAGTATGGTCATAGCAATAGTTGTACGGAGTTACCGTTATGGCCCTAATGGATTTGGTGATCAAAGCAGTGGATATCGTATGCTTTACGCATTGATTGAATGATGTGAGGATTATTGCTATGTTTGATGTTTATTATCACCATAACATGCACGCTCCCATTTTACACTCTATGTAAGTGTTACGTTAGAGTACTGTGCATCTTGTTGTGCTAACTCTTTGGTTGCAGGTCCAGGTTCGGGTATGATTATTTACACATGTTATTGTTTTAATTTGCTTTTATCGCTCGTAGCAGACTTTTGTCTGACCCAGAGTTTTATGTCTCTTCTTATTACTCTTGGTGCTCCTAAACGAGCAGACTAGAGGCTGGTCAGGTGGTTACGCACAAGTAGCTGTCCGGAGATGAGCAGGAGGCTTCCACGTACTATTTACATGTATTCTCCATGTGTTGTTGTTGGTCACTGCTTTGGGCATTAGCAGTGTACCTTTTCTATTTTGCGTTAGAGACAGTATTTTGAGGTTGTAATAATGATGATTTGGATCATAAGCTGTATTTTGGATTCCGCTGCTATGATGTTTTAGTTTTTAGCTTATGCACTTTCTCGCCTATTTTATGTCAAGTTATGTTATTATTATATTTCACTCCATGAGTTGTGAGATATACTATAGGTTTTTTGGCGATTCATAGTTTCAAACACTTTCCTTTTTGACAACCGTTCCGTGATAGTTGGACATTGGTACAGCGCATTTCGTGGAAATGTCAGCTAGTACAGGGTAGGCTTTCACACTTGGTATCAGAGCCTAGGTTGCATAGTTTAACCTAGGGGATGACCTAAGGGAGAGATAATATACGTATATGAGAGCGCGTATTTGTGATATTTTGGTTTTCAAAAACTACGCATATATATATATATATACTATTAGTATATCTAAGGGTGAAGTTGCACTTCACGGGCACCACTGAGGAGATGGTTAATCATTTTCTCTATATGGATTGGGCGATAAGCCGAAATATGCGGAGTATGGGTTCAAGGGCCAACAATGGGAATGTCCACGATATAAGGATAATATTCACTGCCTTCATGCGAGAGATGCTTAGGGATGCTCAGGGAGCATCTCCTAATGCTGCTAACGGTGGTGGTGCAGCAGTGCAAGCGCCTAGAGCTCATTTTTCCAAGCTTAGTAAGGATTATACTAATCTTGGTGGAAAGTCGTTCCACGGAACAAAATCGGCTACGGAGGTTCAAGATTGGTTTTATAGTTGTGAGTGTATCTTCGAGGATTTGGGGATCAAGGATGCAATGAAGAGAAATTTAGCATCGCGTCAGCTTCAAGGATGTGCTATGAATTAGTGGAATGCTATTAAAGCAGCTACTCCCGAGGATCAAGTTACTTGGAATCAGTTTAAGACTCGCTTCAGTGATAAGTTTATTCCAACTGCTCAGAAATTAGAATTTTTTAAGAAATTTTTGGAACTTAAACAGAATGGTAGGGCACTCTCGAGATATATTTCCGAGTTCAATACTTTAATCGAAATATGGATTTTCTCTTATCGATATTGTTGAGAAGAAGAACGAGAAGTTCATAACTATTCTAGATGAGTACTTGGGGGAAAGACTCACAAACCATATCGATGAGACATTCAAATCTATTGCGGGAAAGGCATTGAGATCTGAGAGCCTTTACCCTAAGTCAAAACCAAGGTTGTTGTTACATCTACAGTGGAGCCAAAGCCGCAGGAAAGCGGTGGAGGCAAGAATAATTCTCGGAATAAGAGGAAACAGAATCAGACCAAGGATGGTCACAAAAAGAAGAATAAGAAAGATATCGAGTGCTATAGCTATGGAAAGAAGGGTCACTATGTTAAAGAGTGTCAAGCAAATCAAGGGGAAAAGAAGTGCTTCATCTATGGCCAAGTGGGTCATTTTATGAATGAATGTCCGCAATCCCATAAGAAGAAGCAAATGGTGAAAGCATATGCTATCAATGTTATTCCTTCTTCGTCGAATGCCCCAACTGCGGCATAGAAGGGAATGGGTATCGTTATTCAAGGTACGCTTTCTATTAATGATGTTCCTATCTGAGTATTATTTAATACCATGGCTTCTCATTCCTTTGTATCTAGTGAACTAGTAGATAGTTGGAATTAGAACCCGAGGTAGTCGATAGGCCTTTAGTTGTGACGAACCCGATCGGTAGTTCGACTAGCCTTAGTATGATTTTTAATAATTAGGTCTTATCGATTCATGGATGCATGTTTGCTTTTGATTGCTTTGTTTTCGGCTAGATTGGGTTTGGCATTATTTTGGGAGTCGATTGGCTCTAAAGATATGGGGTAGTGGTAGACTATAATGGGTCTTCTATGACCATTAGAGCGGACAATGGGCTTAAGGTGGTATTGGGTTGCTTACCTAGTGATGAGGTGATAACTAGCTTTCTACATTCCCTTGACATCCCGCATGATGAGTTATCAGATGTACCTATTGTTGGCGATTATCTAGACATCTTCGAGGAAGTCACCGGACTTTCACCACCGAGAGATCGTGTTTCTGATTGATTTAGTGAAAGATGCCAGACCTATAGTGATGCCTCTTCATCGTATGATACCAAGAAAGCAGTGAGAGCTCGAGGTGCAAGTGGGTGATCTTCTGAAGAGGAGATTTATCAAAAGGAGTGTTTCCGAGTGGGGATCACCAGTTGTATTTGCTACCAAGGCTAATGGTTCCTTTCGCTTATGTGTAGACTACCGTGAGCTGAACAAGGAAACTAGGAAGAATAAGTATCCTCTTCCATGGATATATGATTTTTTTGATCAACTAAATGCAGCAAGAGTGTTTTCCCAGTTGGATCTCGTGATAGGTTTTCATCAGCTCCGAGTAGAAGTTGAAAGTATACCTAAAACGGAATTTCAGACGCCGTCTGGATTCTATGAGGGGTTGGTCATGCCATTAGGATTGACTAATGTACCCGCATATATTGTGGATCTTAGAATAGAGTTTTCAGAGATCAATTAAATAAGTTTTTTCTTGTGGTCATGGATGATATCTTGGTTTACCCGAGGATGGAGGAAGAACATAAGGAACATTTGAGGACAGTATGGAGGTACTGAGGAAACATCAACTAAAAGCAAAATTTTCTAGGTGCCACTTCTGGAGGAGGGAAGTGAGATTCTTAGGCCATGTTGTTTTAGAGAATGGTATTGCCGTGGATCCTACGAAGGTGGATATGGTACAAGATTGGTCTATGCCTAAGAATGCAATGGACGTGAGAAGTTTCTTTGGGTTAGCTGGACACTACCGTAAGTTTATCGAAGACTTCTCAAAGATAGAAGCACCATTAACTCATTTGACCAAGAAGAATCAAGCTTTCGTTTGGGACGAACGGTGTGAGAATGCATTTAAGAGCCTAAAGGAAAAGTTAACGTGCACACCAGTTTCTGTTATTTCTAAAGGGAATGAAGAAATTACGGTATACACGGATGCCTATGGTACCAGACTAGGTGTTGTACTGATGCAAGGAGGTAAGGTTGTATCCTATGCTAGACGGTAACTGAAACAACATGAGAAAAGATATCCTACCCATGATTTGGAATTGGCAGTGTTTGCGTTAAAAATGTGGAGACACTATCTCTTGGGGGAAAGATTTGAGTTGTTTACCGATCATAAGTCATTAAAGTATCTTTTCTCTCAGAGGGATTTAAATCTTCGTCAACAGAGATATATATGATTTCAATATCGCATACACACCCAGGAAGGGCAATGCGGTAGCTGATGCATTGAGTAGGAGACATGCCAGTTTGGGGGATATGTTTCTTGAATGGAAGCAACTAGAGTATATTTCGGGATATGATTTCAGACCTAAGTACGAATTAGATCCAGAGATGATCAGACCAACTTTGATTGAGCGGATTGGTTCCAGTCAGAGGAACGATCCTAATCTATTGGAAATCATCTCCAAGGTAGAGATGGGTATCGATGATGAGAGAATGAACAAGTATGGTCTTGATCAAGAGGGATGGCTTCGAAAGAATGGTAGGCTGGTTGTACCCAAAGTTAATGGATTGAGATATGAAGTGCTTAGAGAGTTTGAAACTGACTATACATCCCGGTGGTAACAAAATGTATCGAGACATGAAGAAGACCTACAACTGGGAAGGGATGAAGAAAAACGTTGGGAAGTTTATATCCAAAAGCATGAATTGCCAACTAGTTAAAGTCGAGAAAAAAAATCCTAGTGGTTTGTTACAACTGTTGGAAATTCCCAAATGGAAATGGGAACGAGTCTCAATGGATTTCATTGACGGTTTGCCAGGGACTAGATCGGGTCATGATATTATTTTGGTGATTATGGATCAACTGACCAAAAGTGTAAGGTTTATACCCGTCAAGTTGAACAGAACAACAACTAAGTTAGCAAAACTGTATATGAAGTGGGTAGTAAGATTTCATGGAGTACCTAGAGGTATTGTGTGTGAACGAGATCCGTTATTTACTAGTGGGTTCTGGAAGAGCTTACAAGAGGCTTTAGGATCTGAATTACATCTCAGTAAAGCGTACCATCCTCAAACCAAAGGTCAAACAGAGAGAGTGAATCATATATTAGAGGATCTCTTAAGGGCTTGTGTATTGTACTTTGGAAGATCATGGGATGAACATTTACATCTGGTTGAATTCGCATATAATAATAGTTATCAATCCAGTATTGATATGGCTCCATTTGAAGCTTTGTACGGAAGACCGTGCAACTCACCATCATGTTAGTTGGAAACCGGTGAGAAATTTGTGCTTGTGCCAAATGTAATAAGAGAAACTTAAGATAAGATCAGGGTTATTCAATAGCAAATGAAGGCTGCCCAAGATAGGCAGAAGAGTTATACTGATAAAAGAAGAAGAGAATTGAAACTCTCCATTGGCAACTTGGTATTCATCAAAATATCACCGTTAAAGAGTGTGATTCAATTTGGTAGGAGCGGTAAATTGGCACCAAGTTTGTTGGTCCATTTCCAATTCTCGAACAAGTTGGGATTTTAGTGTATAAAGTTGGATTACCAGACAAGATGGTGGGAGTGCACAACGTATTTCATGTCTCCCAGTTAAGGAAGTTCGTGCACGATTCTGATATGACTATTTCACTAAATCAGTTGGATGATATCGAGATGGAATCTGAGAAATTTGGGAGCCACAGAACGATTCTTATTGTCAAACATGATACAAAGCAACTTCGAAGGAAGACGGTTAAATTGGTTAAGGTCTAATGGGGTGATAATGAGAACGACTGTACTTGGGAAACCGAGGAGAGCATACGGAAGTCGTATCCAGAACTCTCTACTTGGTAAGATTTTAATCGCGATATAGTTATTCCCTTGTTAGTAAACTGTATGCTAGGATAGGCTTATGATGTTATTATGTATGTTTTATTGTTTGTAAATGGTTGATAGGCATGTGGGCCACCATTGTATGTTTGGTTAAGGAATTTTGGGCGCGAAATTTCTTAAGGGGGGAGAGTGCAACGACCCGCATTCTACTTATCGGAGGGTAGTAGAATATTTATTTCACTTACATTTGAAGGCGTATGGTCGTGTAACTTTGGGAAATGACTATTGGGGTCATCTCTCATGTTCACGATTTTTACCAAATTTTAAATGACAATTTTGCCCCTGATGAAATTTTTTTCACTTGTAACTTTTGATTGGTAAGGAATTTTGGCCTGAAACCACTTTCATTGGATTCGGATGATGGTTTACCTTTCTGTAGAGTGGTCACATCAATCAAACGGACCTGTCGTTTGAGAGATATGGCTGAAATAATGTTTGTAAGATGAAAAACAACTTAATTGGGCTTAACAGTGTAATTAGCAGCTAGGCCCATAACCCATTTCGGGATTAGGATTATGGGAAGGATGAACGGGTTTGAGAAAACATTTCATTTTCTCAGCCGCCACAAACATTCCTTAAACCCTAGCAATGGCCTCCATCCTCCAAATCTCATTCTAATCGCTTCCAAATCGCTAATTAACCAAAACTACATAAAATTAAGAGAATTTAGCATCAAACCAGAGATAAAGATGCTGCTATACTTTAGAATACGTGCCATATCAGTTATATTTCAGATCTAAGATTCATTTGTGGCTAAGGTGAGTGATTTGCTTATGGCTAATTTGGGGTGATCAGTGACAATTAGCGAAATTAGGCACCATAAAAATCTGGATAAATATGTAGAAATTCTAAAATATTATTTTATGTCACTAGTAAAAATTTGGGTTAATATGGATTAAGTTTGCTAAACTTATAGTTAAAACATACTTATGGGGATTAAGGGGAAAATCATGATTTTTGGGTACGTTTGATCTAAAATATTTCATTTGATTGATAATTTGGGTTTTTGGTTGGTTCTACATGTTACTACTGTTTTTGGGTATGTTTTTTGACTTGATAGTAAGATTAGAATGGTTGAAAATGCCCTCGTTTGGCGAAATTAGCATATTGGAAAATTTGCAGAAAACTAGTTCCTGAAGGGGGTATGCATCACGAACTGCCTAGGAGAACTTCGATTCCTGAAGGGGGTATGTCTCACGAACTACTCCAAGATGATGGTCACAAGATGGGGGGAGGTCACGAACCGGGGGGGTGGGTCATGAGTCAAGGGGTGGTCACGAACCAGGGGGTCACGAGCCACGAACCGACCCTGATAAGGACTACTACTCGAACCAATATGATGACTCCAAACCGAACCAGACTCCAACTTCTGCCACACGACTACAATTGTGAACTAAACTAAAGATTAACTACAATTCAACCAAAACTCGAGATGCAAAGGAAGCACAAATGAGAAGTTATTACTCAGGATCCAGATAAGAACCGACGAGCTAACTCCTATACGGGACGTGTGCAAAGGGGTTATCGATATCTATAACTTTGGTTCACTGCTGAAGAGAGGGGGCATGTAGACGAACCAGAGCCAGGGAAGTGTGGACTAGTTGGCCCTTAACCTAGAGCTAGAGATGTGTGGACTAGGTTGGGTTATTGACTATAGACCGGGGAAGTATGGTGATAGCAATAGTTGTGTGGAGTTGTCGTCATGGCCCCAATGGATTTGGTGATCAAAGCAGTGGATATCGTATACTTTACGCATTGAGTGAGTGATGTGAGGATGATTGCTATGTTTGATGTTTGCCATCACCATGACATGCACACTTCCATTTTACACTTTATGTTAGTGTTACCTTACAGTATTGTACATCTTGTTGTGCTAACTCTTTGGTTGCAGGTCCAGGTTTAGGTTCGGGTATGATTATTTATGCCTGTTATTGTTTTACTTTGCTGCTATCGCTCATACCAGACTATTTTCTGACCCAGAGTTTTATGTCTCTTCTTATTACTCTGGGTGCCCCTAAAAGAGCAGACTAGAGACATGTCAGGTGGTTATGCACGAGCAGTTGTCCAGAGACGAGCATGAGGCTTCCACGTACTATTTACATATATTCTCCCTGTGTTGTTGCTGGTCACTGCTTTGGGCATTAGTAGTTTACCTTTTCTATTTTGCTTTAGAGACAGTATTTTGAGGTTGTAATAATGATGGTTTGGATCATAAGCTGTATTTTGTATTCCGCAGCTATTATGATTTAGTTTTTAGCTTATGCATTGTCTCGCCTGTTTTATGTCAAGTTATGTTATTATTATATTTTATTCCATGCGCTATGAGATATACTACAGGTTCTTTGGTGATTCAAAGTTTCAAACCCTTTCCTTTATTATGACCGTTCCATGCTAGTTGGACATTGGTACAGCGCATTTTGGGAAAATGTCGGCTAGTACGGGGCGGGCTGTCGTAGCGCCCATATATTGCATCTCGAGGGATGCAATATTACACCCGTGGGATGTAATGCGGGGTAATGCAAGTTGAGGAGAGACATGAAATTTAGGATGTGAGGCTATAAGGATTCGTAACTCCTAGGGTTCGAATCCAAGGATGAGGCGAACACTTGCACGACTCCTTTCTGGCCTGAATCCCTAGTGTTCTGGAGACATTTCGAGCTATAGCGCCACGCGACGGTCCAAGTCGAGTGGGCCTGGTATGATTTTGAGAACCAGACCAAAAGACCGATTAACACTTTCCCCCATAACACGTCTTATCTTAACACAATTTGCTGTGAGTTGAAATTGTCGTCTCTGGAAGCAGAGAAGATCTCCAGGCTGTTTAACACTCAGTCATGATTGTTTTGTTGAGCGCGTCAAGAATCTTGGTCCGTTTGTGGCTTCTTTAAACATCTAATTCCTATCGACTTATGAAATTAAACGTTACTCGTCGAATCCCTTTTACGTCGTAACGTAAACGAGTCGTTGTTGACATGGTGTTGTGTGTACGCTAACACGTTTTCATTTGATTTCGCGTGGTATGATCGAAGTATTAAAATAAAATATGAGTGGTGAATGTACTATTCTATGTAAGTTGGATTTCGAAAAGCGATATCGAATCGTGGATTCGACCGCTTGTCGTATGTTCTCGAGTCGTTTAGATTTACGAGCATACAATAGGTTAGCGAATCGGATCAGTGTCGATTGTGCGTGGTCGAAGTCGGAATTGTGATCTAGAAATTTCTCGAAGTTTGGAAACTTCATGTAACAACCCGTATTTTAATATCGTGTTATAACTATAAATCAAGGCAGAATTAAATTTTAAAATAAGAATCAAGGGAAACGGGTTACGCCATTACGTTCGTCTCGAAATTCTGCTTGAAAACGAGTCCGAGTTTACGAAAATTGGAGTACGTATGACCAAGATATGGCTCTCCAAAGTTTCAGAAAATTCCAGAGTTCAAAATAGTTCAAATTCAAGTCCAAAATTCGAATTTCAAAACCCAGACAGACTGGACGGGAAAAATCCCGCCAGCACCAGGTCGACTGGGGAGTCGAACCCCCCCCCCCCCCAGACCAAGTCGACTGGGCAGTCGACTTGGGTGTCGACCTGGTCACCTACCCTGTTTTTGAGCCAGATGTATCTGGTCTCGTTGCTTGTCCAGATTCACTCTCTAAACACTATATAAACAGCCCCTGACCCTAGACTTTCTATCACATTCTTGTCCGACCATAAGCTGCTGAAGTTCTAACTGGAAGATAGAGAACGAGGAGGCTATTCAGGACTTTGTTAGTGCTACGTTGGTTTGGAGATTTGCTAGAGATTCTGCTTCTACTCTTTTTGCTTTCTCATTCTCTAGACTACGATCTGTAAGCGCTTTGTCACTCTTAGATTTAAACTGTAAATTTAACCTGAACATGATGTAAACTGAAATTATGCCTAAACATGATAACTAAGTTGGATCTACTCTTGTATATCTTGGATCTATGACTATCACTTTTAAATCTGTTATTTTGAATCTAGTTTTGTACACCCCAGATCTATTCATCTTAAATGTTTACTTGTGGAATATTAGTATGAACTTGATTTGGATATATTCATGTTTAATCTAAAACCCCTTTTCGATCTTTATCTTGCCATGCCTGTGATGTTGAAACTATTATTGGGGTACTATCTTATGTCAATCCTTTACCATTTCTATCACCATGTCTTGTCAAGTTGATGTTGAGACCCTATTTCATATGCCTGTAATGTTATAATCATCATGCTTAACTTGTGAACACCTTTGCCATTCTATGACTATCCTGTTTGTGTTATTCCCTATTTTGACATGTTGTATTAATGCGAATTCACGTACGTGGGGGTACATTTTGGGGTAGACTAGGCAAACTTGAAATTGGCTATGGAATTGACATGATATGACATGAAAATATGATATGAAAACTAGACATGAGAATAAGCTTGAAAACATGAATTTGGGACATGACAATTAGATAACTTGAAAATGGTCAACTCGAGGTTGTGTTGAATTTGCAATGTAAATCTGCCCGGAACCGCCCGGCAAATCCAGTTGTTGCAAATAATAGGACCCAATGTGAGTAGTTGGTCATATAGCACTTTAAACCCGAGGTTAGACTAGGTTATGGTGTAAATCTGCCCGGAACCGCCCGGCACATCCAGTAACCGTAACCAAGTCTAATGTGAGAGGTTGGGGTGTGTTAAGTGAATTAATGCCACATGGTAAGGTTAAGTCATGGACCCCCTTGAATATACTTAACCAATTTGACACGTCGATTTGATAGGGTTAAGTCTTGAACTGCTTGTATATATACTTAACCAACTAGATACATGTTTGGATAGGGTTAAGTCATGACCTTTTTAATGACAATACTTAACCCATTAGAATTCCTAGCCACGTGGTCCCTTTCAGCAGTAACCCACTTAGAAGTATCACGATACCCTGGGGACTAGGCAGGGTGGGGCATGATTACTGGGTTGATTGCAAGCGACCAAGAATAACGGCTGAGTAAGGTGCGCCAGTGTAGGTTCAGGCGGACTAGGGTCGTGCACTTGGTCCGGAGTTGAAAAAGTAGGCATTGGCACCCGTAGTACTACATTGTGCGTGCTTGAATTGTGTCAGTGGTTTACACCCTAGGACCTGATACACCCTAGGGTGGACCTAGCACATGTGACTATATTCCGCGATTGGGCCGTATAACACCAACACACGACGAGTAAAGTCGATCGATTAAGATGGACTGTTAGACCCCGTATTGGGTCATTTCATGTTACTGGGTTTAGGGATCATTTCTGGATTTATATTTGACATGGATTTGGACACTAGTACAGTTAGTGCAGTAAACCTTGTATATGTGATGCCACTCTTATCTTGTTACCTTTTATTATCATGCCAGTCCAGTTATTATCTTTATGTTTAATCTCAGTTTCTCATGTCCAGTTAACTTTATTAGTTTTTATGCTGATAGTCACTAGGGCTTACCAGTCTTTTTGACTGACCCGTTTTCTTCCACCTCTTTTTCTTTCGTTTCCCCCCTCCCCAGGTTCTCAGGGAGGAAACCCTAGCTCTTAGCCTGGACTTTGCTTGCTTTCTGACAGCTCATGTACGGTTTGGTCTTGAGCTATGCTATGGCTGCACTCATGCTCTTTTCGGGGAATAATACTGGACTTATGTTGTTTTAAGTACTTTGCTTCTTTAGAACTTGATGTAATGAAATAATAACTTGGTATTTTGATGTAAGAGATTTTGACTCTAATTTCCACGTAATGAGATTTGGTTAAATTTATATCTGCTGTTTTTATATACTCTGTTTAATTTATGTTCTGTCTTGTGTTATCTCTGTGCCTGTTTACTAGATAATACCCCTCCAAAACTAGTGCATTCCCTTTGTGAGTGACCCTAGCGGAGGTGGGGTGTTACATTTGGTATCAGAGTAGAAGGTTACCAGACTGGGCAAAAGTTTTAAAAACTTTTTGAAAATTATTTTCATAACCATTTATAAAGAAGCATTTTTCAAGAAAAGCTCTATTTTTAAGAAAAGACTATTCCCCAAAAGCCATTAGCACTTTCCTTGTTTCCTCGTTTGAATCTTTTTCTTTTCGTTTTTCAGCATGGCCGATCTTAACCTTCCCGAGGGAGTACCATACCCGGATGGTTCCGAAGATACTTGGAAGCTAGGGCCAACGATGCGGGCCCGGCAGACATCCCTCCCCCTCCTCCTCCAGTAGCTGCGGTTCCTCCTCCTCCTCCCGGCACCGCCTTCGCCAAAATATGCAAAGACTTTATAGGAATGGGCGGCAAGAGCTTCCTTGGAACTGAGACCTTCGCTGAGGCACGAAACTGGTTAAAGGAGACTGAAGACCTGTTCGTTATCTTCGAGATGGAGGATCATAGGAAAGTTCAGTTGGCAGCATGGTTGTTGAAAGAGGAAGCTGCATTTTGGTGGGAAGTCACCAACGCTACCAGACCAATTGAGACTTGGGCAGACTTTAGAGAGAGGTTTGGGCTTAAATTCTTATCGTCAGCAGAAGCGAACCTTCAGATGGAGAGGTTCCTGGCACTCAAGCAAGGGGACATGTCTGTTAGGGAGTATGTGAATAAATTTAATCAGCTTGCTCGGTTTGGTTTAGACTTAGTCAACACGGCTGAGAAGAAGGCTCTACGGTTTGCTCGAGGATTGAGCGAGCCACTCCACACCATGGCCATGACTCATGTGCCCATGGGGCGACCTTTGAAAGCTTGGTGAATATGGCCCTACTTCATGAGGAAGACAAGGGTGACAAAAAGGAGGTTAAGTCTAATGAGACTCAGAACAAGAAGGTTGACTTCAAGAAGGGAGGCAACAAGAATAACAAGAATAACAAGGGCAACAACAACAATGCTAACAAGCCACGTGAGACGAGGAAGTGCAACTTTTGTGGTATCACGGGACATATAGCTAAAGACTGTAGGAGGAAGAAAAGAAAGTTGGGTGAATGCTTTCACTGCGGGGATACTGGACACATCAGTAAGGATTGCCCTAAGAAGCAAGGACAGGGGCTAGGGCAGACACAGCGAGCAGGACCTTCTGGAGGGCAGTTGCAGGCTCTCAACACCACTCCAGCTCTTGACCGAGGTAGTAATATTTCTGTAGAAAGCCTTGTTTACATTTTTGAATTTCCTGTTCGAACCTTATTTGACTCTGGCGCATCGCATACTTTTATCTCTTCTGATATTGTTGAAAATCTGCACTTAAGTACTAGTCTAGTTGATGATCCCGTTAGTGTTTCAAATCCGATTGGGGGCTCCACCCATTTATCTATGATTTGTGTTGTTTTGAGGATTTCCATCTTAAGCGTGGAATTCACGTGTAATGCTTATGTTCTCGGATTCATGGGATATGGTTTAATTCTGGGCATGGATTGGTTGTCCAATTGTGGAGCTATCCTTGATTGTGAACGAAGGGTAGTGAGGCTCATAACACGCCTTGGTAATACCCTTGAACTTTCTTGTAACCCGAAGGGTCCGGTCATGTTATGTTATCTTGAATCTCTTGACTCGTCCGTCGACAATCTGCACTCCATGAGAGTAGTCCGAGAATATCCAGATGTCTTTGATGAGGTGAAAGGGTTACCCCCTAAACGCGAGATAGACTTCCGAATTTATCTGGTTGATAATGCCAAGCCTGTTTCATTGCCCGTTAGGCATATGGCCCCGCGAGAAAGAAGAGAGCTCAGTAAACAAGTCAAGGAGTTGCTCGAGAAAAATTCCATAAGGCGAAGCATTTATGAATGGGGTGCTCTGGTGGTATTCGCTACTAAGGCGGATGGTTCGCTTCGTCTGTGTGAAGATTATCGTGAGTTAAACAAGCTGACGAAGAAGAATAGGCACCCACTACCAAGAATCGATGATCTTTTTGACCAGCTTGTGGGAGCATCTGTTTTCTCTCAACTCGATCTAGCCACAGGATTCCATCAACTTAGAGTGGCTGAGGATAGCATTGACAAAACTGCGTTTAGGACTCCAGATGGGTTCTTCGAATGGCTCGTCATGCCGTTTGGGTTAACGAATGCACCTGCGTACTTTGTAGACCTGATGAGTAGGGTGTTTCGGGAGTTCCTTAACAAGTTCGTGGTGGTTTTTGTGGACGATATTCTAATTTTCTCAAAGGATGAAGAAGAGCATGCTAGACACCTCAAGGAAGTCATGGATACGCTTAGAGCACACCAGTTAAAGGCTAAGTTCTCCAAATGCCATTTTTGGAGGGAGGAAGTTCGGTTTCTTGGGCACGTAGTTTCTAAGCAAGGTTTAGCTGTGGACCCCGCAAAGGTAGTTGAGGTGCAAGACTAGAAAATTCCTAAGAATGCAACAGAGGTGAGAAGCTTTCTTGGTTTGGCGGGATTTTATAGGAAGTTCATTAAGGACTTCGCTAAGATTTCAGCCCCTCTTACTAAGTTAACGAAGAAAAACCTAGCGTTTGCATGGGACATAGAATGTGAGATTGCTTTCCAGAGACTCAAGAGAGCCCTCACCACAGCTCCAGTTTTAGCATTGCCCGATGAAGGAAAAATGTTCACGGTGTACACAGATGCGTGCAGCATGGGATAAGGCGCTGTCCTAACGCAAGAAGGAAGAGTGATATGCTATGGGGGTAGACAGCTTAAGGTTCATGAGAAGAACTATCCCACACATGACTTGGAGTTAGCCGCGATTGTTTTTGCACTTAAAGCTTGGCGCCATTATCTCCTAGGGGAGAGATTCGAGCTGTACACCGACCACAAATCGCTTAAGTATCTCTTTTCGCAAAAAGATTTGAATCTGAGACAGCAGTGGTGGATAAAATTCTTGGCCTCATATGACTTCGATATAACTTATACCCCTGGCAAGGGTAACGTGGTGGCGGATGCGCTAAGTAGAAAAAGGTCGACTTTGAGCCCCTTATTTGTTGAAAGAAAAAGTCTAGAGTTTATAGCGACCTTTGATTTTACGCATGCTGTTGAGTCATTGACTGGTACGTTAGCATCTCTTGAGCTGAGACCTACGCTTCTAGATCAAGTAGGGACTTCGCAGAAAGAAGACCCACAGATAGTCGAAATCATGAACAAGTTAATCAGTGATAAGACGTCAAGTCACCTTGGTAGGTATGCCATTGATGACAAAGGATGGCTAAGGCGCGATGGAAGGCTATGTGTTCCACTAGTGGGAGACTTAGTAAATAAAGTTCTCGAAGAGGCGCATCACTCGAAGATGACTATACATCCCGGAGGGGATAAGATGTACAGAGATATGAAACGCATTTTCTTTTGGGCCGGAATGAAAAAGGACGTGGCAGAATTCGTCTCAAAGTGCATGGTGTGCCAACAAGTCAAGGCCGAATCTAAGAAGCCCGGTGGGCTATTACATCCTTTAGAGGTCCCGCAATGGAAGTGGGAAAGTATCTCGATGGATTTCGTGGATGGATTGCCTTGGTCGAGGAAGGGGAATACTAGCGTATGGGTCATTGTTGATAGACTCACGAAGAGTGCTCACTTCATTCCGGTGAAAAGCCAAAGGACTGCATCATGGCTAGCGTCTATTTACCTTCGAGAGATAGTACGGTTGCACGGGGTTCCTTCTAGCATAGTCAGTGACCGTGACCCAATTTTCACTAGCCAGTTTTGGAATAGTATGCAAGAAGCAATGGGTACGCAACTTAATTTAAGTACAGCCTATCACCCTCAGACGGATGGGCAGACCGAAAGGGTAAATAGAGTACTAGAGGATCTTTTGAGGCTATGCATTCTTGATTTTGGTGGTACTTGGGAAGACCATCTCCCTCTCGTGGAGTTTGCTTATAATAATAGCTACCAAGCTAGCATAGGGATGGCACCGTTCGAAGCCCTGTATGGAAGACCGTGCAAGTCACCAACTTGTTGGTGGGAGGCGACTGACAGACTTATACTTGGGCCCGACATGATACGAGACACTTCTGAGAAGGTGGAGTTGATACGAGGACGAATGAAAGCGGCCCAAGATAGACAGAAATCTTATGCGGACAAGAGAAGGACAGACCTAGAGTTCGAAGTCGGAGATATGGTTTTCATAAAAGTCTCTCCTTTGCGCAATGTGGTTCGTTTTGGAGCAATTGGAAAGCTAGCACCGAGATTCGTAGGACCGTTCCCTATCACTGAGAGGATTGCGCAGATGGCCTATAAGGTAGAGTTACCTGAGAGGCTGGCCGGAGTACACAATGTCTTTCACGTCTCGCATCTCCGAAAGTGCCTACATGAATTAGCTGAGGTGGTTGAGCCAAGCATCCTCGAAGGCGTAGAAGTGGAGAAAGAAGCAACGCTGAGGCGAGTTCCTATTCGTATCTTAGGGACGGAGACCAAGAAGCTAAGGAATCGCTAAGTCAAGCTAGTCAAAGTACAGTGGAGTGAAGCCCAAGAAGACGCAACTTGGGAAACCGAGGAGAAGATACGCGCGCTTTACCCATTTCTTTTTTAGGGTACTTTCTCGATCTCTTTTTCCTTTGAGCTAGTAAACCTTTCGTATCATGCTACCTATGTTTTTTTGTTAATCTTGTCTTGAGAACCTTAGAACCCTCTTTGGATGTAAACATGTATTTGAAACATGTTATGGTTGATGTTTGCAAATGGTTGCAAGTGTTTGCAAGTGATTTCTAGTGGATGCATGACACACATTAGGCATTAGATCGGCTCAGACACCTTTTCGTGTTGCATTTGCATGGGTGCTTATACTTGTACATGGATGAACATGTTATGCTATCACGTGGAAGTTGCATTTGGATGATGTTTGTGCACTCATGTAGAAATTTTAAGTTATGTTAGGAATTTGCATACATGTTGGACTCATTATACTAACATATCTTGCATTAAGGAGGTTTACTGAATCAGTAACTGCCTGATCTTTTACATTAGATAAGTACATATACACACATACTGCATATGTTCATACAGCATTAGAAATCTTTTTAAGGACAATGGTTGCTCGTGAATGATGTTGTGAGTAGATGGATGTCGATGGTAGGATGCGTTCTTCCTAACTTAGAGATTTCGGGGACGAAATCCTTTAAGGAGGGGAGAATGTAACAACCCGTATTTTAATATCGTGTTATAACTATAAATCAAGTCAGAATTAAATTTTAAAATAAGAATCAAGGGAAACGGGTTACGGCATTACGTTCGTCTCGAAATTCTGCTTGAAAACGAGTCTGAGTTTACGAAAATCGGAGTCCGTATGACCAAGATATGGCTCTCCAAAGTTTCAGAAAATTCCAGAGTTCAAAACAGTTCAAATTCATGTCCAAAATTCGAATTTCAAAACGCAGACAGACTGGGCGGGAAAAATCCCGCCAGCACCAGGTCGACTGGGCAGTCGACTCCCCCCCCCCAGACCAAGTCGACTGGGCAGTCGACTTGGGTGTCGACCTGGTCACCTACCCTGTTTTTGAGCCAGATGTATCTGGTCTCGTTGCTTGTCCAGATTCACTCTCTAAACACTATATAAACAACCCCTGACCCTAGACTTTCTATCACATTCTTGTACGACCATATGCTGCTGAAGTTATGACTGGAAGATAGAGAACGAGGAGGCTATTCAGGACTTTGTTAGTGCTACGTTGGTTTGGAGATTTGCTACAGATTTTGCTTCTACTCTTTTTGCTTTCTCATTCTCTAGACTACGATCCGTAAGCCCTTTGTCACTCTTAGATTTAAACTGTAAATTTAACCTGAACATGATGTAAACTGAAATTATGCCTAAACATGATAACTAAGTTGGATCTACTCTAGTATATCTTGGATATATGACTATCACTTTTAAATCTGTTATTTTGAATCTAGTTTTGTACACCCCAGATCTATTCGTCTTAAATGTTGACTTGTGGAATATTAGTATGAACTTGATTTGGATATATTCATGTTTAATCTAAAACCCCTTTTCGATCTTTATCTTGCCATGCCTGTGATGTTGAAACTATTATTGGGGTACTATCTTATGTCAATACTTTACCATGTCAATCACCATGTCTTGTCAAGTTGATGTTGAGACCCTATTTCATATGCCTGTAATGTTATAATCATCATGCTTAACTTGTGAACACCTTTGCCATTCTATGACTATCCTATTTGTGTTATTACCTATTTTGACATGTTGTATTAATGCGAATTCACGTACGTGGGGATACGTTTTGGGGTAGACTAGGCAAACTTGAAATTGGCTATGGAATTGACATGATATGACATGAAAATATGACATGAAAACTTGACATGAGAATAAGCTTGAAAACATGAATTAGGGACATGACAATTAGATAACTTGAAAATGGCCAACTCGAGGTTGGGTTGAATTTGCAATGTAAATCTGCCCGGAACCGCCCGGCAAATCCAGTAGTTGCAAATAATAGGACCCAATGTGAGTAGTTGGTCATATAGCACTTTAAACCCGAGGTTAGACTAGGTTATGGTGTAAATCTGCCCGGAACCGCCCGACACATCCAGTAACCATAACCAAGTCTAATGTGAGAGGTTGGGGTGCGTTAAGTGAATTAATGCCACATGGTAGGGTTAAGTCATGGACCCCCTTGAATATAATTAACCAATTTGACATGTCGATTTGATAGGGTTAAGTCTTGAACTGCTTGTATATATACTTAACCAACTAGATACATGTTTGGATAGGGTTAAGTCATGACCTTTTTAATGACAATACTTAACCCATTAGAAATCCTACCCACGTGGTCCCTTTCAGCAGTAACCCACTTAGAAGTATCACGATACCATGGGGACTAGGCAGGGTGGGGCACGATTACTGGGATGATTGTAACCGACCAAGAATAACGGCTGAGTAAGGTGCGCCAGTGTAGGTTCAGGCGGACTAGGGTCGTGCACTTGGTCCAGAGTTGAAAAAGTAGGCATGGGCACCCGTAGTACTACATTGTGCATGCTTGAATTGTGTCAGTGGTTGACACCCTAGGACCTGATACACCCTAGGGTGGACCTAGCACATGTGACTACATTCCGCGATTGGGCCGTATAACACCGACACACGACGAGTAAAGCCGATCGATTAAGATGGACTGTTGGACCCCGTATTGGGTCATTTCATGTTACTGGGTTTAGGGATCATTTCTGGATTTATACTTGACATGGATTTGGACACTAATACAGTGAGTGCAGTAAACCTTGTATATGCGATGCCACTCTTATCTTGTTACCTTTTATTATCATGCCAGTCCAGTTATTATCTTTATGTTTAATCTTAGTTTCTCATGTCCAGTTAACTTTATTAGTTTTTATGCTGATAGTCACTAGGGCTTACCAGTCTTTTTGACTGACCCGTTTTATTCCACCTCTTTTTCTTTCGTTCCCCCCCAAGGTTCTCAGGGAGGAAACCCTAGCTCTTAGCCTGGACTTTGCTTGCTTTCTGACAGCTCATGTACGGTTTGGTCTTGAGCTATGCTATGGCTGCACTCATGCTCTTTTTGGGGAATAATATTGGACTTATGTTGTTTTAAGTACTTTGCTTCTTTAGAACTTGATGTAATGAAATAATGACTTGGTATTTTGATGTAAGAGGTTTTGACTCTAATTTCCACGTAATGAGATTTGGTTAAATTTATATCCGCTGTTTTTATATACTCTGTTTAATTTATGTTCTGTCTTGTGTTATCTCTGTGCCTGTTTACTAGATAATACCCCTCCAAAACTAGTGCATTCCCTTTGTGAGTGACCCTAGCGGAGGTGGGATGTTACACTTCATTCTCATTCATCGACCATTTTTATATAGGTATATATATATATAAATACGTAAGTTATAGGATGTATATTATATATATATATTATTCTTTTGAAAGACTCCGCATCCTTGATGGGATACAAAATTTTGCATCTTGAAAGGGATACAAAATTTGCATCCTTGATGGGATACAGAAATTTGCATCTCTAGAGGGATGCGGAATTTTGCATCCCTGATGGGTTGTAGAAAATGAAAACAGGCCAGCCCCATCTCCCTTCCTTTATATAAAAACCAAAAATCAAAACCCCTTCTCACACTTTATTTTTATCTTGCATCGCTCTGGACCTGAATCCACACGCCTAAATTGAGTTTGACTTCCTGACTATTAAGTGGTTTTTCGAATTGATTTCAAGTTTGAAATCGCATAAACACCCGTTTGCTGTAATCAAACTCGATTTTGACAGTTTTGGTGAGCTCGATCTCGTGTCAATGGAGGTGCCAAAATGCGAGCAGATCGTGTTGTCTCCCTGGGAATGCGAGCCATCACATCTGATAGTGCGACTATTTGCATCAGAGAGATGGGATCTCTCGTACCCGAGGGATGCGGCTTCTCACATCAGAGGGATGCGAGATTTCACATCCGGGAGATGTGAGGTTTCACATATAATGTAACACCCCATGTCCATTAATGACACTCACAAAGGGATTGCATTAACTTCTATGGAGCGTTTTAAGTGTGAATAGAACAGAAACTTAACAACAAGACAGATATAAAACAGTACTTAAAAATTTAAAACTTTATTAATTGCAGCGGTAATAGATAAGTTTGATTACATCTTCAAAAGCCAAAGACTAGAGTCAAGTACATAATATCCATCTCTGCTTAAATCAGAGTACATAAAATGAATGACATAACCCCAAGATAAAATAGCCATAAATAACGTAGGATGAACTTTTACTTCAGCGATCCAAGCAACTTCCACAGAAAGAGATAAAGTTGTCCAAATCAAGCTCCACTAGTGCTAGTCCCACCCCGAGCACCTGGGTGGGAAAGGGAAGAAAAGAGGTGGAAATAAAGGGGTCAGACATAAAGTCCGGCGAGTGCAATAACTTTAACAATATAATAATTAAGTAACTAGGATAAGGCATAAGCTGGAAAATAAGGAAATGACTGTGAACAATTGGGTATGACAGAGCAAACAAGGAAATAAGACGAACAAAGATAACGTTAAAGGCGCCCCTAATCACTATATGATAATTACTATACTGCACCACCATTAGTCACCCTAAAGGTTGATCCCGCCTACAGAACTTAATACTGCTAATGGTAGTTTCGTGTACCCCTAGCTACCTCGAAAGGTGCCGTCTACCCCTATCTCCACTAGGTGTACCCACTACCCCCATTCAATTGGCTCGCTAAATCGTAGATACCCGTGTTGGCCCCATAGTGGGGTGTATCACTCCCCAAAGTGGCAACCCGATACTACCAAAAATGCACGGCTTATATCTACACGATGCAACAAAGTCTTAACTACCAGCCCGGGCCCACACACGCATATGAAACCGTTGGACTTGCGTTTCCACCGCTGACCCGTTTCGGCATCTTACAATCAAATCCAGTACGCTGTCCCGTCCTCGACTTGGGTCGAGCCCACAAAGATACTTAATGGGTTACTGATTTGAAAAGGGCCTCCATGCATGACACTAACTTTCCACCTATGCTTGGTCCCCTCTAAGGTTTTTCCCCACTTAACCCCGTTATTATTCATGTCTTCTTACAGGTTTCTATCTTGGTTAAGTGCATCTAATCGTATTTCAAATGTCACCCAAGGCACCCACTAGATTCCACATGCCGCCCAAGGCACCCACTTAACCCCATCATGTCCCACTACATGTTTTTATGGTTAAGTGTTTCTTAATTCATTAAGATCGTAACCTTGTAAAGACCTCCCACATTAGACTGGCATTTTTGGCAGCTGGATTTGCCGGGCGGGTCCGGGCAGTCTTACACCACAAACGAGCCTAATCTCGTGTTTTTACAACTGTTACGCATTAAATTCATGCCTTTGACCATTCACATTAGACTGACATTTCTAGCAGCTGGATTTGCCGGGCGGGTCCGGGCAGTCTTACACCACAAAAGAGTCTAACCTCGTGTCTTAGGCGGTTTATTATTACACATTTCATTTAACCCCAAATTGGATTAATATCCCTAGTTTAAATTGTCAATCAATTCCAAATTTAACGATGTCCATAATTGTCACCTTAATTATGTCCATCTGTTTGTGGTATATAAAATTATACCAATTAACATTACAAATTAACTATATGCCATTTTAAGGCACTTAAGCCAATTCTCCATATTAAAATTTTTGATCTTATCCCATTGTCCCACATTGTACGTTCGTTCGTTTAACATGAAATATATGTTAGACTCAAATAGTCTAACTTATGGAATAGAGAGAAAACATCATAACATGCATAGAATATAAATTAGATCTAACTTACGAATAAAAGTCATAACATGAATTGGCATATAGACCTAAACATAAGGGGTGAACTTGCATGTGTGAATAAGGTGTTTCATCTAAACTTGCATAGACAATGGGTGTATAACACATGTACTTTCATAACTTATGTAGTTTTAACATAAAGGTATGAACTTGCATAGAAATCTCAAACTTTCATTACATGATTCATACCCCAAACATATATATACTTACATATGTGATTTATGCAACATAAACTATGATGTAAACTTGCACCTAAACATGTAAATTAAGACCTACATGTAAACTATCATATAAAATTTTGTATAATCCGCATACATACTTGCATATAACTCACACATGTCTTAACCTAAACTTTAGGTCCAAACTTACACATAAAATAGATGTCATGAAACATGCAAGGATTGTATATGATTCTCATCAACTTTCATATGATTCCTATATAAATTAACATCCAAACTTGCATATAGAACTATGAATCAAGTTGAGCATAGGTGATTGAGCATATGATAAGGATCCACAACACAAATAAACTAAAACTATCATTATGAACAACTAGCATATATTCACCCAATATTACATTTTCCAATGCTTCACAAACATAGCCATATAATCCAATTTATATCTCAACCCAATTAACATATTAATTATCTTATTAAAGAAATTGAACTCACAACTCAGAGAAGGTCTTGAGTTCTGAGTTCTGAAATTGATTTAGCTCACCTCTGAAGTAGACAATTCGTTGTTGTTGTTATAAGCTTGATTTGAATTGAGTTGATTAGCTTTTCTTTCTCCTAAATGGTGGCGGCTACTCTAGGTTGTAAGGTGACAGCCTGGCAGCCATGGTTCTAATTTTAATTAGGTTTTAGGGTTTGAGTCTACATGTGTTTATATAGAGTTCAGAATTAATTTAGGCCATCCGATCAACCTAGAATTAATCACAGCCATTCAGACCATATAGGGTGACAAGTCAGCCCTATTGACTCAGCCAAAAGTCAGAAAAACGTCATCACTCAAATCTGCCCCGGGGGACAGGTCGACCTCCTGGTCGACCTGTATGGGTAGGTCGACCCCCAGGTCGACCCCCTGGTCGACTAGGCCCTTGGCGGGAATTTTCCCGCCTAGCCAAATCTGAGTCTGAATTTGAAATTTTGAAATCTGTTTGAATTTTTCGGAAACTTTTGATCGCCATAACTTCTTCATACGAAGTCCAATTCACACAAACTCGGACTCTACCTCAACCAGAATTCCGAGACGAACACAATGGCATAACCCATTTCCCTTAATTCTCACATTTAAAATTAAATATTCTTTAATTTATCACTTTAGTGTTAACAGAAATACGGGGTGTTACATTCTCCCCTACTTAAAGGATTTCGTCCTCGAAATCTCTAAGTCAAGAAGAACATATCCTACCATCCAATCATCCATCTACTCAACCATCAACCACAAGCAATCATTGTCCTTAAAAAAATTTCTAATGCTATATGAACATGTGTAAGAAGAGGGTGCATATGTTCCTTATCTAATGCAAAATCAGGTGGTCTACTGATTCAATTGACCTCCTTAATGCAAATCATGATAGTGTCATGCATCCATTATGTATGCGAAAGAAACCTATCGATACATATTATTTCAACAAGTGTGCACAACCATTCATCAAAATGCAGCATCCATATGACAATGTACATTCATTTTACTAAAACATCCATTTATATGCAATATGAAAGTGATTGAGCTGATCTAGTGCCTAAAGTGTGTGTATATGCATCCACGAGCAACCACTAGCAAAGACTTGCATCCACATGCATCCACCATACATAACATGTCTCAAACACATGTTTTTACCATAGGACTACCCTATCTAAAGGTCAAAGATACTAGCGAGAGGACATATTAAAGATTGAACAAGTACGAGCTAAGCGATAAAGGAGAAATTAAAAGACATACCCTCAAAAAGAAAAGGGTACAATGAATGCATCTTCTCTTCCGTCTCCCAAGTAGTGTCGCTTTCATCATCTCCCCATTGCACTTTGGCTAGCTTGACCTCTCGATTCCTCAACTTCTTAATCTCCGACCCAAGAATGCATGTAGGAGCTCGTTGAATCGTCGCGTCACACTCTATCTCCACCTCTCTAAGCAAGCTTGGCTCTACCACTTCTGCGGTCTCATGCAAGCACTTCCTCAAGTGTGATACATGGAATACGTCGTGTACACCACTAAGTCTCTCGGGCAAATCCACTCTATACGCCTTCTGTCCAATCCTCTCCTTTATAGGAAACGACCCTACGAACCTTGGTGCTAACTTCCCAACGGACCCAAAGCGAACAACATTCCGTAATGGAGACACCTTGATAAAGATCATGTCCCCAATATCAAACTCAAGATCTGACCTCCTCTTGTCCGCATAAGATTTTCTGCCTATCTTGCGCCATCTTCATCCTCCTTCGAATCAAATCAATCTTCTCCAAAGTATCTCTAATCATATCGGGCCCAAGTAAGATCTTATCTGTAGATTCCCACTAACATGTAGGTGAACGACAAGGCCTTCCATAAAGAGCCTCGAAAGGTGCCATGCCAATGCTAGACTAAAAACTATTATTATACGCGAACTCCACCAAAAGAAGATGCTCCTCCCATGTACCTCTGAAGTCCAAGACACACAACCTCAAAAGGTCCTCTAGAATACGATTCACCCTATTGGTTTGGTCGTCCATCTGAGGATGATATGCGGTGCTCAAACATAATTGAGTCCCTACCGCCTCTTGCAAGCTCTTCCAAACTCGCTAGTAAAGATCGGATCGCGATCGCTCACTATGCTAGAAGGAACACTGTTCAAATGAACTATCTCCCGAATGTATACGGAGGCTAACCATGGAGCAGTCCTCTTACTCTTCACTGGAATGAAATGGGCGTTCTTAGTAAGTCTGTCTACCACGACCCAAATCCCCGTATTACCCTTCCTCGATCTCGGTAACCCATCCACAAAGTCCATCGAGACATTCTCCCACTTCCATTGTGAGACCTCTAATGGGTGAAGCAACCCACCAGGCTTCTTTTGCTCTGCTTTTACTTGATGGCACACCAAGCATCTAGCGACAAACCCGGCCACATCCCTCTTCATACCGGCCCAAAAGTAAACTCGTCACATGTCCATGTATATCTTGTCTCCGCCGGGATGAATGGTCATCTTCGAATGATGTGCATCATCAAGAATGGTCTTCCTCAAGTTCTCGTCTCGTGGAACACAAAGTCTACCGTACCTACGTAACCAACCCCTATCATCTAGGGTATGCCTACTGAGATGGCTCGATGACTCCCCCCTTATGAGCTTCTCTATTAACTCAACCAACTTTTGGTCATCTCGCTGTGCCTCACCAATCCGTCCCAAAAGCGTAGGTCTGACTTCTAAGGATGCTAGCAAACCGTGTATATAGTCAATGGAAGGTCTAAAGTCAAACGTAGAGATGAACTCTAAGCTTCACCCCTCAACAAACAACGGACTCAAGGACAACTTTTTCCTACTTAAGGCATCTGCCACCACGTTACCATTTCTAGGGGTATATGCTATCTCGAAATCATAGGAGGCTAAGAATTCCATCCACCTTTGCTTCCTTCATTTCAAGTCCTTCTGAGAGAACAAGTATTTCAGTGATTTGTGGTCTATGAACAATTCAAATTTCTCGCCAAGAAGATAATGGCGCCAAGACTTAAGCGCGAAAACAATAGCGGCCAACTCTAGGTCATGCGTAGGGTAATTTCTCTCATGCACTCTCAACTGCCTTCCTCCATAGGTTATTACCCTCCCCTCTTGCATTAAGACTGCGCCTAGTCCTGTCCCACAAGCATCGGTATAAAAGGTAAATGGCTTACTCCCATCAGGAAACACTAAGACTGGGGCTGTGGTCAAAGCTCTCTTTAAACGTTGGAACGCAACATCACAATACACGTCCCATGTGAAAACTAGGTTCTTCTTCGTCAAACGTGTCAATGGGGCTGATATCTTTGCCAAGTCCTTGATAAACTTCATATAGTAGCCAGCCAACCACCAGAAACTTCTCAACTCGGTAGCATTTTTAGGGACCTTCCAATTTTGGATGGCCACCACCTTCGCAGGATCCACAGCTATTCCTTCTTTGGAAACCATGTGCCCTAAGAATCACACTTCCTTCCTCCAAAAGTGACATTTAGAAAATTTAGCTTTAAGGTTATGTGCTCGAAGGGTCTCCAACACTTCCCTAAGATGTAGGGCATGCTCTTCCTTGCTCTTTGAAAAGATCAAGATGTCATCCACAAAGACCACCATGAATTTATTAAGGTACTCCCTAAACACCGTACTCATCAAGTCAACAAAGTATGCGGGGGCGTTTGTCAAATCGAAGGGCATCACAACCCACTCATAGAAACCGTCCGGAGTCCTAAAGGTAGTCTTGTCTATGCTATCCTCAGCCACTCTCAACTGATGGAAACTAGTGGCTAAGTCCAACTGCGAAAACACTAAGGCGCCAACTAACTGATCGAAGAGATCGTCTATCCTCGACAGTGGGTGCCTATTCTTCTTAGTAAGTTTATTAAGTTCTCTATAGTCCACACAAAGTCTAAGGGACCCATCCGCCTTCGTGGCAAATACTACTGGAGCACCCCACTCCGATATACTACGCCTTATGTACCCCTTCTCAAGCAACTCCCCTACTTGCTTATTGAGCTCCCTCCTCTCACGAGGAGCCATGTGGCGTACTGGTAGAGATACTAGTTTTGCATTGTCTACAAGATAAATACGAAAGTCTATCTCACGTTTTGGGGGTAGACCCCTCACCTCATCGAAGACATCAACATATTCACGGACTATACGAACAGAATGTAAATCATCAATGGATGCATCAAGTGACTCAAGATAACTAAGCATCACCGATCCTCTAGGGTCACAAGAAATATCAAGGGTCTTTCCACAACGAGTTAACAATTTAACTACCCTTCTTTCACAATCTAGGATGGCGCCGTATCTAGTTAGCCAGTGCATACCTAGAATCAAGCTGTAGCCCATGAAGCCAATAACAAAGGCGTTGCATTCAAACCCAACACCCAAGATAGACACTCTCAAATCACGACAAATCATAGAAAGATGAGCTGAACCACCAATAGGATTTGAGACTACTATGGGATCCGAAACTAGACTAGTATTTTGGTGTAGTGTTTCAACTAATGAAGCAGATACAAACGAGTGTGAAGCGCCAGAGTCAAATAAAGTACGAACAGGATGATCAAACAGAAAAACTAAACTTTCAACGGAAATGTTTCTACCTCGTTCTTGCAGAGGTGGGACCGCGAGAGCCTGGACCTTCTCCCTTGCCTGCCCCGGTGCCATGAGAGCCTGAAGCTGCCCTCCAGAAGTTCTTTGCCCTTGACCCTGTTTCCTTGGGCAGTCCTTAACTAGATGACCTGCCTCTCCACAGTGGAAACAACCAGTCTTCTTCTTTTTCCTACAGTCTTTACTCAGATGGCCTGGTGTCCCACAATTAAAGCACTTCTTCTTTCCTTTGCCGTTATTGTTCTACCCGCCTTTCTTGTTTTGTTGTTGTGGTTTCTTTTGATCTCCTTTCTTCTCAGGTGCCTTATTAGCATTGGCGCCTTTCTCCTCTTCATGCATAAGCGCCATGTCAACTAGTCTCTCGAAGGTGGCCCCTATAGGGATGTTGGTCATAGCTATCCCATGTAGCGGTTCGTTCAAAGCCTTAACGAATCTCAGGGCCTTCTTTTCGGGTGTATTCACCAAGTCCAAGCCAAATCTCGCCAACTGATTGAACTTGTTGACGTATTCTTTAACTGATAAATTCCCTTGCTTCAACACCAAAAATCTTTCCATATAAAAATTCTCTTCAGCCCGTGAGAGAAACTTTGGCTCAAACCTACGCTTGAAATCCGTCCATGTATCAATTGGACGCTCTCCACTAGTGACCTCCCACCAAAACGAGACCTCATCCTTCATTAACCAGGCAGCTAACTAGACCTTTCTTCCTTCTTCTACCTCAAAGATTCCAAACAATTCTTCCACCGCTTTTAACCAATTTCGAGCTTCAACAAATGTCTCCGACCCGTGAAAAGGTTTCCCGCCCATTGCCCGAAAGTCCTTGCATATCTTTGCGAAAGTGTCAACACGAGGAGGAGGAGGGGGGGAGGGGGAGCATTTGCTGGGCCTACAACATTGGCCCTAGATTCCAGATACCTTCTAAACCATCCTGGTATCGGTATCCTTTCGGGAATCTCGGGAATTCCAGACATGCTGAAAAGAAAATGAAGAGATTCAAACGATGAATTCGAAAGAAAGATATATGGCTCTTGGGGTTATGTTTTTAAAATAAATTTTTCTCTTGAAAATACTTTCCTTAAAACACTTTTGAAAGTATTTCTTTATAAAAGTGCTTTTGAAAAATAGTTTTTCAAAATTCATATATGTTCTGGTAACCTTCAGCTCTGATACCACGTGTAACACCCCATGTCCATTAATGTCACTCACAAAGGGAATGCATTAACTTCTATGGAGTGTTTTAAGAGTGTATAGAACAGAAACTTAACAACAAGACAGATATAAAACAGTATTAAAAAATTTAAAACTTTATTAATTGCAATGGTAACAGATAAGTTTGATTACATCATCAAAAACCAAAGACTAGAGTCAAGTACATAATATCCATCTCTGCTTAAATTAGAGTACATAAAATGAAAGACATAACCCCAACATAAAATAGCCATAGATAAGGTAGGCTGAACTTTTACTTCAGCGATCCAAGCAACTTCCAAAGAAAGGGATAAAGTTGTCCAAATCAAGCTCCACTAGTGCTAGTCCCACCCTGAGCACCTGGGGGAAGGGAAGAAAAGAGGTGGAAACAAGGGGGTCAGACATAAAATCTAGCGAGTGCAATAACTTTATCAATATAATCATTAAGTAACTACGATAAGGCATAAGCTGGAAAATAAGGAATGACTGTGAACAATTGGGTATGACAGAGCAAACAATGAAATAAGACGAACAAAGATAACGTTAAAGGCGCCCCTAATCACTATAGGATAATTACTATACTGCACCACCACTAGTCAACCAAAAGGTTGATCCCGCCTATAGAACTTAATACTGCTAATGGTAGTTTCGTGTACCCCTAGCTACCTCTATAGGTGTCGTCTTTCCCTTCTCCACTAGGTGTACCCACTACCCCCATTCGATCGGCTCCCTGACTCGAAGATACCCGTGTTGGCCCCATAGTGGGGTGTATCACTCCCCAAAGTGGCAACCCGATACTACCAAAAATGCATGGCTTATATCTACACGATGCAACAACGTCTTACCTACCAGCCCGAGCCCACACACGCATATGAACCCGTTGGACTTGGGTTACCTATACTGACCCGTTTTGACCTCTTACAATCAAATCCAGTACGTGTGTCCCATCCTCGACTTGGGTCGAGCCCACAAAGATACTTAGTGGGTTACTGGTTTGAAAAGGGCCCCGATGCATGACACAAGCTTTCCACCTATGCTTGGTCCCCTCTAAAGTTTTTCCAAACTTATCCCCATTCTTATTCATGTCTTCTTACAGGTTTCTATCTTGGTTAAGTGCATCTAATCGTATTTCAAATGCCACCCAAGGCACCCACTAAATTCCACATGCCACCCAAGGACCTACTTAACCCTCTCATGTCCCACTACATGTTTATCTGGTTAAGTGTTTCTTAATTCATTAAGACCGTAACCTTGTAAAGACCTCCCATATTAGACTGGCATTTGTGGCAGTTGGATTTGCCGGGCGGGTCCGGGCAGTCTTACACCACAAACGAGCCTAACCTCATGTCTTTACAACTGTTACGCAATTAATTTATGCCTTTGACCTCTCACATTAGACAGGCATTTGTGGCAGCTGGATTTACCGGGCGGGTCCGGGCAGTCTTACACCACAAAAGAGTCTAACGTCGTGTCTTAGGCGGTTTATTATTACACATTTCATTTAACCCCAAATTGGATTAATATCCCTAATTTAAATTGTCAATCAATTCCAAATTTAACTATGTCCATAATTGTCACCTTAATTATGTCCATCTATTTATGGTATATAAAATTATCCCAATTTACATCATAAATTAATTATATGCCAATTTAAGGCACTTAAGCCAATTCTCCATATTAAATATTTTGATCTTATCCTATTGCCCCACGTTGTACGTTCGTTTGTTTAACGTGAAATATACGTTAGACTCGAATAGTCTTACTTATGGAATAGAGAGAAAACATAACAACATGCATAGAATATAAATTAGATCTAACTTACAAATAAAAGTCATAACATGAATTGGCATATAGATCTAAACATAAGGGGTGAACTTGCATGTGTGAATAAGGTGCTTCATCTAAACTTGCATAGACAATGGGTGTATAACACATGTACTTTCATAACTTATGTAGTTTTAACATAAAGGTATGAACTTGCATAGGAATCTCAAACTTTCATTACATGATTCATACCCCAAACATATATATACTTACATATGTGATTTATGCAACATAAACTATGATGTAAACGTGCACCTAAACATGTGAATTAAGATCTACATGTAAACTATCATATAAAATTTTGTATAATCCGCATACATACTTGCATATAACTCACACATGTCTTAACTTAAACTTTAGATCCAAACTTACACATAAAATAGATGTCATGAAACATGTAAGGATTGTATATGATTCTCATCAACTTGCATATGATTCCTAAATAAATTAACACCCAAACTTGCATATAGAACTATGAATCAAGTTGAGCATAGGTGATTGAGCATATGATAAGGATCCACAACACAAATAAACTAAAACTATCATTATGAACAACTAGCATATATTCACCCAATATTACATTTTCCAATGCTTCACAAACATAGACATTTAATCCAATTTATATCCCAACCCAATTAACATATTAATTATCTTATTAAAGAAATTGAACTCACAACTCAAAGAATGTCTTAAGTTCTGAAATCTGAGTTCTGAAATTGATTTGCTTGCCTTTGAAGTAGACAATTTGTTGTTGTTGTTGTTGTTGTTATAAGCTTGATTTGAATTGAGTTGATTAGCTTTTCTTTCTCCTAAATGGTGGCGGCTAGTCCAGGTTGCCAGGTGACAGCATGGCGGCCACAGTTCTAATTTTAATTAGGTTTTAGGGTTTGAGTCTACATGTGTTTATATAGAGTTTGGAATTAATTTAGGCCATCCGATCAACCCAGAATTAACCACCGCCATTCAGACCAGATAAGGTGACAAGTCAGCCATAATGACTCAGCCAAGAGTGAGAAAATCGTCATCATTCAAATCTTCCCGGGGGGCAGGTCGACCCCCAGGTCGACCCCTTGGTCGATGTAACAACCCGAATTTTTAATAACATGTTAAAATAAGAAATCAGGGCAGAATTAAATTATACGTTAAGAATCAATGGGAACGGGTTACGCCATTGCGTTCGTCTCAAAATTCTGCATGAAAACGAGTCCGAAATTTCGTAAATCGGAGTCCGTATGACCAAGTTATGGCCCATAGAAGGTTTCACAAAATTCAAAATTTAGCCCGAAATTCAAATTCAGCCCCAAACAGATTGGGCGGGAAAATTTCCCGCCCAGCCCCAGGTTGACTGGGGAGTCGACCTGCCCCAGCCCAGGTCGACTGCCCAGTCGACTTGGGTGTCGACCTGGGGGTCACTTCCCTGGTCGGCCATGTTGGCTTGGTGCACCTGTTTGCTCCTTTGGGTCTGTTCAGTTGGCCTGTGACGGGATTTGATGGTTCAGATCTAAACTAGGGATAATCCAATGGCCTAAACTTGTCTCTACACCTATAAAAACACCCTAAGACCTAGCCTAAACCACCACAAATCATCCTAACAACTAAGTGCTGCCAAAATGCTCCTAAATCATGGCCTCCATCTTCATCATTGAGAGCTTGAGAGTTCTAAACTAAATCTAATGAAAAGGAGCAATCTTTCTCCATCAAATCAAAGGAGCTACTTATTTCTCAAGGCTTTTAGTGTTGCTACATCAATCCTAGAGCTTCTACAACGTCTCTATCTTGTTCTATTTGGTTCTAGTTCTCATAGCCACGATTTGTAAGCCCCACTCTACTCTTAGATTTAAACTATGAAATTAATATGAACATGTAGCAAGTTGAAATGGGACTCTTGTGTAATACTTGTCTTTGGTCTATCATTGTATGCATAGATCCATTTATGACTCTTTTGGTCTATGATTGTGGAACTATCATGAACCTAGTACCGTTCATCTTTATTTTTGGGTAGAAAGCTATGAGCTTTATTTGGGGATTATGCATAATGCAACATAGAACCCCTCATAACTTTGATGTTAACTTGCCTGTGATGTTGAACTACATGCTAGCCACAAGTTTATCACTCTATGTCAACTATTATCATGTTATCACCCTATTTGCTAAGTTTGATGTCATACATGTTTTGAGGCCAATAATCCTATATGCTAGTTGTGATGAACACCTTTGCCTCAAATATCATCATGTTTAACTTATGACCAAATTTACCACCTTATGCCCATCTTGTTCATATTTTTATGTTCCTTGACTCATTTGTATTGATGCGAATTTACGTGCGATGGGGATACGTTATGGGTAGTTAGGTGTACTTGAAATGACATGAAAAACATGACTTGAAATGTGACATAAAACTTGATTATGCTTGAAAACTTGAATGTGGTCATGACATGTAGAAAACCATAAAGTGGCCAACTCGAGGTTGGGTTGAGTTTGTAGCGTAAATCAGCCCGGAACCGCCAGGCAAATCCAGTGGCTACAAGCAATAGGACCCAATGTGAGAAGTTGGTCATATCGCGCTTGAAACCCGAGGTTAGACTAGGTTGTGGTGTAAAGCTGCCCGGACCCGCCCGACACATCCAGTAACCACAACAAAGTCTAATGTGAGAGGTTGGGCGCATTAAATTAATTAATGCCACATGTTAGGGTTAAGTCATGAACCACTTGGATACACTTAACCAACTTGGTACATGATTGGATAGGGTTAACCACACTTAACCCGTTAGAAACCCTAGTTACGTGGTCCTTTTCAGCAGTAACCCTCTTGGATGTATCACGATACCCTAGGGACTAGGCTAGGGTGGGGCACGATTACTGAGCAGATTGTAAGCGACTAGAAAGTCGGCTGAGTAGGTGCGCCAGTGTAGGTTTAGGCGGGCTATGGTCGTGCACATAGTCCGGAGTTGAAAAAAAACAGACATGGGCACCAGTAGGTTTAGACTATGCGTGTTTGATTTGTGTCAGTGGTTGGCACCCTAGGGCTTGATACACCCTAGGGTGGACCTAGCACAGTTGACTACATTCCGTGATTGGGACGTATGACACCGACACTCGACGAGTTAGGCTTATAGGGAGCCGATCGACTAGACCGTACAGTTGGACCTTGACTTGGGTCATCTCATGATATTGGGCCAAGGGGTCATTTCTTGTTTATACTTGACATGGGTTGGAATACTAGTACTATTGGTGCAAAACTAAACCTTGTATATGCGATGCCACACTTGATCTACCTTGTTATCTATTTATCATGCCAGTTAGTTACCATCTTTATGTTTCATCTCAGTTTCTCATGTTTAGTTAACTTCATTAGTTTTTATACTAATAGTAGGTAGGACTTACCAGTCTTTATGACTGACCCTTTTTCTTTCGCCTCTTTTCTTCCATTTCCCCCCCCCCCCCAGGTTCTTAGGGAGGGAACACTAGTGCTTAGCTTGAACATTTGGCTTGCTTTCTTGACAGCTCATGTACGGTTTGGACTTGAGCTTGCTATGGCTTCACCACATCTATTTGGGGATAATTTACTTTATGTTATTTTCAGTTTATATTTCTAGACTTGTGGTAGTTGGAAAATAACGACTAAGTATTTTGATGTAAGCTGACTTTGGTTTTGAAATGGTTAACTATGGTTTTTAAATTTCTACCGTTGCTTTACTTATTTATTTATCTATGTTCTGTCTTGTGATATCTCTGTGCATGTTTACCTAGACAACACCCCTCCAAAGCTAGTGCAATCACTCGTGAGTGGCCCTGGCGGAGGTGGGGTGTTGCATTTGGTATCAGAGCAGAAGGTTTACTAGACCGGACAAAAGTTTTAAAAACCCTTTTGAAAAAAACTATTTTCAAAACCAATTAAGTATTTTTCCAAGAAAAGTCTTGTTTATTTTAAAAGGCTATTCCCCAAAAGCCATTAGCATTATCCTTCGTTTCCTCGTTCTAAATCTATCTTTTACTTCGTTTCAGTATGGCCGATAACTTTATCATCCTGGAGGGAATACCGGTACCTATTTGGTTTAGGAGGTACATGGAGGCTAGGGAAAATGGAGCCGGCCCAGCAAACACTCCCACTCCTCCTCCCATACCTGAGGTTCCTCCTCCTCCTCCTCCTCAGCGTCCACAAGCGGATTTCGCGAAGATTTGCAAAGACTTTAAGGCGATGGGTGGTAAGAGTTTTGTTGGGACAGAGACTTATGTTGAGGCAAGAAACTGGTTAAGGTAAACTGAAGACCTTTTTGCTATCTTTGATGTAGAAGATCGTAGGAAAGTTCTGTTGGCAGTATGGCTATTGAAAGAGGAAGCTGCTTATTGGTGGGAAGTCACCAATGCTACTAGGCCTATAGAGACTTGGGCCGACTTTAGGATGAGGTTTGGGCTTAAGTTTCTATCATCTGCTGAAGAGAATCTGCAAATGGAGAGGTTTATATCTTTGAAGCAAGGGGACATGACCGTGAGGGAGTATGTGAATAAGTTTAATCAGCTTGCTCGATTCGGTTTAGACATGGTTAACAAACCTCAGAAGAAGGCTCTACGCTTTGCTCGAGGATTGAATGAGCCATTGCAAGGTTTGGCCATGTCTCATATACCCATGTGGGCCACTTTTGAGAGCTTAGTGGATATGGCCTTGCTTCAAGGAGATGATAAGAATGGCAAGAAAGAAGTTAAGCTTAATGAGACTCAAACCAAGAAGGTGGACTCCAAGTGGGGAGGCAATCAGAACAATCAGAACAACCAGAACAACAAGAACAACAAAGGTAACAAGGCCAACAACAACAAGGCAAGGGAGACAAGGAAGTGAAACTTCTGTGGGATCACTGGAAACATAATCAAAGATTGTAGGAAGAAGAAGAGGAAGTTGGGAGAATGCTTTCATTGCGGAGAGTCTGGACACTACAGTAAGGATTGCCCAAAGAAGCAAGGACAGGGGCAAGGACAGACTCAGCGAGCAGGACCTTCTGGAGGGCAGATGCATGCTCTCAACACTACTCCAGCTCCGGACCGAGGTAGTATTTCTATAGAAAGCCTTGTTTACATTTCTGGTTTTCCTGTTTGAACTTTATTTGATTCTGGCGCATCGCATACCTTTATTTCTTCTGACATTGTTGAAAGTTTGCACCTAAGTACTAGTCTAGTTGAGGATCCCGTTAGTGTTTCAAATCCAATTGGGTGTTCCGCCCATCTATCTATGATTTGTATGGATTTGAGGATTTCTATCTTGACCGTAGAATTCACATGTAATGCTTAAGTTCTCGGGTTCATGGGATACGGGTTGATTTTGGGCATGGATTGGTTGTCTAGTTATGGAGCCATTCTCGATTGTGAGCATAGGGTAGTGAGGCTTATGACTCGCCTTGGCAATACCCTAGAGATTTCTTGTAACCCTCTGGATCTCGTCATGTTATGTTATCTTGAATCCCTCGACTCGTCTATTGACAATCTTCAATCTGTGAGGGTGGTCCGAGAATATCCTGATGTTTTTGATGAGGTGAAGGGGTTACCCCCTAAACGCGAGATAGACTTCCGTATTTATCTTGTTGATAATGCCAAGCCAGTTTCATTGCCTGTTAGGCATATGGCCCAGCGAGAAAGAAGAGAGCTTAGCAAGCAAGTCAAGGAGTTGCTTGAGAAAAATTTCATTAGGCGAAGCATTTCTGAATGGGGTGCTCCTGTGGTTTTCGCTACTAAGGCGGATGGTTCGCTTCGTCTATGTGTTGATTATCGTGAATTAAACAAGCTGACAAAGAAGAATAGGCACCCGTTACCGAGGATTGATGATCTCTTTGACCAGCTTGTTGGTGCTTCTGTTTTCTCTCAGCTCGATCTAGCCACCGGATTCCATCAGCTTAGAGTGGCTGAGGATAGTATTGACAAGACTGCGTTCAGGACTCCAGATGGATTCTTTGAATGGCTCGTCATGCCGTTCGGTCTGACTAATGCACCCGCATACTTCGTTGATTTGATGAGTAGGGTGTTTAGGGAGTTCCTTAACAAGTTTGTGGTTGTCTTCGTGGATGATATTCTGATCTTCTCTAAGGACGAGGAAGAGCATGCTACACATCTCAAGGAGGTTATGGATACGCTTAGAGCTCATCAGTTAAAAGCCAAGTTCTCCAAATGCCATTTTTGGAGAAGGGAAGTTAGGTTCCTTGGGCATATAGTTTCTAAGCAGGGCATAGCTGTGGATCCCGCTAAAGTAGTGGCGGTACAAGACTGGAAAGTTCTGAAGAATGCAACTGAAGTGAGAAGCTTTCTCGGTCTGGCAGGATTTTATAGGAAGTTCATTAAGTACTTCGCTAAGATTTCAGCCCCTCTAACTAAGTTAACGAAGAAGAACTTACTCTTTGCATGGGACTTAGAATGTGAGCTTGCTTTTCAAAGGCTCAAGAAAGCCCTCACCACAGCTCCAGTTCTAGCATTACCCGATGGAGGGAAGTTGTTTACCGTGTACACCGATGCATGTGGCACGGGATTAGGCGCTGTCCTGATGCAAGAAGGGAGAGTGATATGCTTTGGGGGTAGGCAACTCAAGGTTCATGAGAAGAACTATCCCACTCATGATTTGGAGTTAGCGGCAATCGTCTTTGCACTCAAATCTTGGCGCCATTATCTTCTAGGTGAAAGGTTTGAGTTATATACTGATCACAAGTCGTTCAAGTACCTCTTCTCGCAGAAAGATTTGAATCTAAGGTAGCAGAGGTGGATGGAATTCTTGGCATCATATGACTTTGATATAGCTTATACCCTTGGCAAGGGTAATGTTGTGGCGGATGCGCTAAGTAGAAAAAGGTTGACTTTGAGTCCCTTGTTTGTTGAGATGAAGAGCCTGGAGTTCTTGGCAACCTTTGATTTTACACCTACTGTGGAGTCGATGACTGGTTCGTTAGCATCCCTTGAGCTTAGACCTACACTTCTTGATCAAGTGGGGACTTCACAGAGGGAAGACCCGCAGATAGTCGAGATCATGGACAAGTTGATTCGGGGTGAGACGTCAAGTCACATCGCTAGATATACTATTGATGACAAGGGGTGGCAAAGCCGTGATGGAAGACTATGTGTCCCACAAGTGGGAGACTTAGTAAATAAAGTTCTTAAGGAGGCGCATCACTCGAGGATGACCATACATCCCGGAGGGGATAAGATGTACTGGGATATGAAGCGCATTTTCTTTTGGGATGGGATGAAAAAGGATGTTGCAGAGTTTGTTTCTAGATGCATTGTTTGCCAACAATTAAAGGCCGAGTCGAAGAAGCCCGGTGGGCTACTGCATCCATTGGAGGTCCCGCAATGGAAGTGGGAAAGTATCTCTATGGATTTTGTGGATAGATTGTCGAGATCAAGGAAGGGGAACACTAGCATATGGGTCATAGTGGATAGACTCACAAAGAGCGCTCATTTCATTCCAGTGAAGAGCAAGAGGACCGCATCATGGCTAGCATCTGTTTATCTTCGAGAGATAGTGCGATTGCATGGAGTTCCTTCTAGCATAGTGAGCGATCGTGACCCAATCTTCACTAGCTAATTTTGGAATAGTTTGCAAGAAGCGATGGGTCCGCGATTGAATCTAAGTACAGCCTATCACCCACAGACGGATGGACAGACCGAAAGGGTGAATAGGGTACTAGAAGATCTGTTGAGGCTATGCATTCTTGACTTTGGTGGCACTTGGGAAGACCACCTTCCTCTCGTAGAGTTTGCTTAAAATAACAGCTACCAAGCAAGCATAGGGATGGCACCATTCGAAGCTTTGTATAGGAGGTCGTGCAAGTCACCAACATGTTGGTGGGAGATGACGGATAAGCTTATACTTGGGCCAGACATGATAACGGACACATCCGAGAAGGTTGAGTTGATTCGAAGGCGGATGAAAACGACCCAAGACAGACAGAAATCCTATGCAGACAAGCGAAGGACAGACTTAGAGTTTGAAGTTAGAGATATGGTCTTTGTGAAGGTTTCTCCCTTGCGAAATGTGGTTCCTTTTGGAGCAGTTGGAAAGCTAGCACCAAGGTTCGTAGGACCCTTCCCTATCGTTGAGAAGATTGGGCAAATGACTTATAAGGTGGAATTGCCCGAGAAGCTGGCAGGAGTGCACAATGTCTTTTATGTCTCGCATCTCCGAAAATGGCTACATGAATCAGCCGAAGTAGTTGAGCCTAGCATTCTTGAAGGCGTGGAGGTAGAGAAAGAGGCAACCCTGAGGCGAGCTCCGATTTGTATCTTGGGAACGGAGATCAAGAAGTTGAGGAATCGAGAAGTCAAGTTAGTAAAGGTTCAGTGGAGTGAAGCCGATGAAGATGCAACTTGGGAAACCGAGGAGAAGATGCACGGGCTTTATCCATTTCTTTTTGAGGGTACATTCTCAATCTCTTTTCCTAGTTAGCATATCTTTGTTTTGCTATCCATGTTTATCTTGTTATTTCGTTAATCTTGTCATGAGAACCTTAGGTAGAAACCCTTTGGATGAAACATGTATTTGAAACATGTTATGCTTGATGGTTGCAAATGGTTGCAGGTGTTTGCAAGTGGTTACTCGTGGATGCATGATACACGTTAGGCACTAAGATCGGCTCACACACTTTCATATTGCATATGCATGAGTGTTTATGCTTATTCATGGATGAAACTTGTTATGCTATCACATGGATGTTGCATATGAATGAATGTTATGTGCACTCATATAGAGATTATAAATTATGTTAGGAATTTGCATACATTTGGACTCATTTCACTAACATATTCTGCATTAAGGAGGTTTACTGAGTCAGTAACCGTCTGATTTTCGCATTAGATAGGTGCATATACACACACCTTTGCATATGTTCATACAGCATTAGAAATCTTTTAAGGACAATGATTACTTGTGGATGATGTTTTGAGTAGATGGATGATGCATGGTAGGATACGTTCTTCCTAACTTGGTGATTTCGGGGACGAAATCCTTTAAGGTGGGGAGAATGTAACAACCCGAATTTTTAATAACATGTTAAAATAAGAAATCAGGGCAGAATTAAATTATAAGTTAAGAATCAATGGGAACGGGTTAAGACATTGCGTTCGTCTCGAAATTCTGCTTGAAAACGAGTCCGAAATTTCGTAAATCGGAGTCCGTATGACCAAGTTATGGCCCATAGAAGATTTCAGAAAATTCAAAATTCAGCCCCAAACAGATTGGGCGGGACAATTTCCCGCCCAGCCCCAGGTCGATAGGGGAGTCGACCTGCCCCAGCCCAGGTCGACTGCCCAGTCAACTTGAGTGTAGACCTGGGGGTCGACTTCCCTGGTCGGCCATGTTGGCTTGGTGCACCTGTTTGCTCCTTTGGGTCTGTTCAGTTGGCCTGTGACGGGATTTGATGGTTCAGATCTAAACTAGGGTTAATCCTATGGCCTAAACTTGTCTCTACCCCGATAAAAACACCCTAAGACCTATCCTAAACCACCACAAATCATCCTAACAACTAAGTGCTGCCAAAATGCTCCTAAATCATGGCCTCCATCTTCATCATTGAGAGCTTGAGAGTTCTAAACTAAATCTAAGGAAAAGGAGCAATCTTTCTCCATCAAATCAAAGGAGCTACTTATTTCTCAAGGCTTCTAGTGTTGCTACATCATTCCTAGAGCTTCTACAACGTCTCTATCTTGTTCTATTTGGTTCTAGTTCTCATAGCCATGATTTGTAAGCCCCACTCTACTCTTAGATTTAAACTATGAAATTAATATGAACATGTAGCAAGTTGAAATGGGACTCTTGTGTAATACTTGTCTTTGGTCTATCATTGTATGCATAGATCCATTAATGACTCTTTTGATCTATGATTGTGGAACTATCATGAACCTAATACCGTTCATCTTGATTTTTGGGTTATGAGCTTTATTTGGGGATTATGCATAATGCAACATAGAACCCCTCATAACCTTGATGTTTACTTGCCTATGATGTTGAACTACATGCTAGCCACAAGTTTATCACTCTATGTCAACTATTATCATGTTATCACCCTATTTGCTAAGTTTGATGTCATACATGTTTTGAGGCCAATAATCCTATATGCTAGTTGTGATGAACACCTTTGCCTCAAATATCATCATGTTTAACTTATGACCAACTTTACCACCTTATGCCCATCTTGGTCATATTTTTATGTTCCTTGACTCATTTGTATTGATGCGAATTTACGTGCGATGGGGATACATTATGGGTAGTTAGGCGAACTTGAAATGACATGAAAAACATGACTTGAAATGTGACATAAAACTTGATTATGCTTGAAAACTTGAATGTGGTCATGACATGTAGAAAACCATAAAGTGACCAACTCTAGGTTGGGTTAAGTTTGTAGCGTAAATCTGCCCGGAACCGCCCGGCAAATCCAGTGGCTACAAGCAATAGGACCCAATGTGAGAAGTTGGTCATATCGCGCTTGAAACCCGAGGTTAGACTAGGTTGTGGTGTAAAGCTGCCCGGACCCGCCCGACACATCCAGTAACCACAACAAAGTCTAATGTGAGAGGTGGGGTGCATTAAATTAATTAATGCCACATGTTAGGGTTAAGTCATGAACCACTTGGATACACTTAACCCACTTGGTACATGATTGGATAGGGTTAACCACACTTAACCCGTTAGAAACCCTAGTTACGTGGTCCTTTTCAGCAGTAACCCTCTTGGATGTATCACGATACCCTAGGGACTAGGCTAGGGTGGGGCACGATTACTGGGCAGATTGTAAGCGACTAGAAAGACAGCTGAGTAGGTGTGCCAGTGTAGGTTCAGGCGGGCTATGGTCGTGCACATAGTCCGGAGTTGGAAAAAAAAACAGACATGGGCACCAGTAGGTTTAGACTGTGCGTGCTTGATTTGTGTCAGTGGTTGGCACCCTAGGGCTTGATACACCCTAGGGTGGACCTAGCACAGTTGACTACATTCCGTGATTGGGCCGTATGACACCGACACTCGACGAGTTAGGCTTATAGGGAGCCGATCGACTAGACCGTACAGTTGGACCTTGATTTGGGTCATCTCATGATATTGGGCCAAGGGATCATTTCTTGTTTATACTTCACATGGGTTGAAATACTAGTACTATTGGTGCAAAACTAAACCTTGTATATGCGATGCCACACTTGATCTACCTTGTTATCTATTTATCATGCCAGTTAGTTACCATCTTTATGTTTCATCTCAGTTTCTCGTGTTTAGTTAACTTCATTAGTTTTTATACTAATAGTAGGTAGGACTTACCAGTCTTTATGACTGACCCTTTTTCTTTCACCTCTTTTCTTCCGTTTCTCCCCCCCCCCCCCAGGTTTTCAGGGAGGGAACACTAGTGCTTAGCTTGGACATTTGGCTTGCTTTCTTGACAGCTCATGTACGGTTTGGACTTGAGCTTGCTATGGCTTCACCACATCTATTTGGGGATAGTTTACTTTATGTTATTTTCAGTTTATGTTTCTAGACTTGTGGTAGTTGGAAAATAATGACTAAGTATTTTGATGTAAGCTGACTTTGGTTTTGAAATGGTTAACTATGGTTTTTAAATTTCTACCACTGCTTTACTTATTTATTTATCTATGTTCTGTCTTGTGATATCTCTGTGCACGTTTACCTAGACAACACCCCTCCAAAGCTAGTGCAATCACTCGTGAGTGGCCCTGGCGGAGGGGGGTGTTACAGTCGACCTGTATGGATAGGTCGACCCACTGGTCGACCTGGCCCTTGGCGGGAATTTTCTCGCCTAGCCCAATCTGAGTCTGAATTTGAACTTTTGAAATTTGTTTGAATTTTTCTGAAATTTCCGATCACCATAACTTCTTCATACGAAGTCCAATTCACGCAAACTCGGACTCTATCTCAACCAGAATTCCGAGACGAACACAATGGCATAACCAGTTTCCCTCAATTCTCACATTTAAAATTAAATATTCTTTAATTTGTCACTTTAGTGTTAACAGAAATACCTCGTGTTACATATAAGGAATGAGATTTCCTCGTATCCGAAGGATGCGAGAATTTGCCCCTAATAGGGATGCAATATGACTAGAAGCCTTGATGTAGCTTTGGTGTAAGGGGGATGCTAATTATTTCTGGAAAAAAGGAGCGGTGTAAGGTTTTGATCCAGATTGGGATACGAATTCCCTGGTCTTGGGGATGCGATTTTCGCGTCCCCTGGACCCAAGAAATTTTAGGCCTTCCTAGCTACAATGCATTCTGCTGTTCCCGGCGAGGAGTTCGAATCCAAGATGGCCTAGCCATCGAACTTGCGGTGTTCCGTGATTGGATGGGAGTTAGGCTTTGCACATAGGATTTAGAGCATAAAACTCAAACTATGAACACAAGAGCGAACCATTGAACTTTAGATTAATTTCCCAATTCCAATTGTACCATAGTAGCAACTCGACGTGAAGCTGCTAATGTTGGTCAACGACGATGATGGTTGCAGATTTAAGAATTAGTGGTCTTCGCTGCATCCCGAGTTCTTTTATTATAATCGTATCGTCATCGCAGTTCACTACACGTACATGTTAGCTTACACCAACACGAGGGATACAGGTTTTCATTACGATGTCTAACGCAACTTTATTAAAAGTATAGCTAGAAATGGAAACAAGATCAACCTTGAGACAATAAACGTTGAAAGCCAAGACTTCACAGAACTCGCTGTCCCAATCTGGATCATCTGCAGTACCGACTCAGAGGTTAGCAAGCTTTAGACTTCTGGAGAGTCTAACCCCTCCCAGCTCAAAGGTTCACTGAAAGTGCCCGAAGAGGGTTTGTAGGCGAAAGATTAACAACAAATGACCGAGCACCCAACTGAAACGGCATTGCCGGAAGTGACTACTTCCATGGAAGAAAATCCCAAAGAGGAAGAGATATAGATATCGAGGTAGGAGACACCCTTGAGGCTCTGGATATGATGGAGGAGACCATCATAGTTGACAACCCACCGGATTCGGGGACTTCAAGTGTGGATGAAGATGCGTAGTGATGCATTTGTGCAAGATTCAGCGTACCTTGGTTGACGTTCGTGTTCCCAAAGAGGGGGACAGGGCACATGCTTCTCTAGAAGGATACACTGCTTGGAACACATGTATGTTCTTTTCTGGGTGCTTGCCCCCATCTTGCGCTTTGTTCGAGATATGTTGCATTACTTTCGTTTAGTAAAAATGCAACTTCATTCGAATGGATATCCCTTGCTCTTTGGCAACTGCCTCTTATTCAGGGTGCATCTGCACATAGGATACCCGAGAGGAGATCTGGTCCCTGTTTCGGATTAAGAGGAGAGTTACCGGCGTGCCTTCCCTGTATTACCCGTAGGCAATACATAAAACCCGATTTATCAAGGGGTCGTGGAGTAGAATTGGTGCTTTCAAGCATGAGTGGTTCTTTGTCCGCTGTCCTCCAGGATTTGCGAGTTGTTGGTTGGTCGAAAGTAATTATCTTTTATTGCTTTAGGCTTGAAGTTAGTTGAGTCATGGGCTCTGTGTTAACTTTGAGCTTCTGTAATAGGGATTCGTCCGGCACCAAAGGCACGGTGTACCAAGAGTGTATCGAACTATTGAGGGACATCTCGGTCAAATCTCGCTCTACAAAGAACATCTTGGACAAGGAGGCTCTTCATCAGATGGGTTTACTCCCTGCTAAATATACAATGTTCCATCCAGCACCTGTTGGAAAGGGGAAGGCGGAATCTGAAGGAGAAGGGAGTCCTCCGAGCCCCAAAAGGAATGCGCCCTTGTCGTGTCCAAGCTACACAAGGCTGCAAAAACTTAGGAAGGAACTAGTGGAGGCGTCATTGGTGATGTGGAGACGGTCACTGGAGAAGAGGGTCAGCCGCCCACCCTTGTCCCGTCTATGACTATTGAGATGGGGGCGAGAGTGTTGACTAGGTCGATTTCCTCAGTTACTACGTCTAGGACCACCGCATCGATAGAAAGAGTGGACTAATTTAAGGACTTTGACAGGGTCCCAATTGATCTTACATTGTCTTGGCCTAGCGACACAAGCTCAGGAAGTCTTGCACCGAATGTTGGGGAGATAACCCCTTCAAGCAAGCCTCAGTCTTGTCTATGGATAGTGCACTTAGGATACACACTCATAAAAACTACATAAAACAACATTTGGCTTTGTGTATTGGGTGCTGGAGCCTAACCTTGAGTGTATTCCGTGTAGGTGAAATTGTTCGAGGTAGCGGCGGCAGATACCAAGGTTGGGGGGCTGGAGACCAATGACCATAAAGGAGCGCGGTGATAAGTTGTTTTAAGAAATCGATTGATCCGTCCCAATCTTCTTCTCTCTCCTTAGGCTGTGGTAGTGATCGTAGACATTGAGATTAGCTAAGACACTTGGAATCCCCACTACCTATCATTTGATCTTTAGGGGACGACCCAAGTTTTGAGACTAAGGGCAAAAGGCCGTAAACGTTGAAACTTCCTGCTCATGCTCCAGCAGTGGTGCTTGCTCATAAATCCACCGGCAAAGATACATTGCCAATCAACCGCAGGACAATGAAGACGACTGCATTAAAGGAAGGTTTCGAAGTTCCAACGCCCACCCCTGAATAGAAGAAGGCACTTTTGAAAGAGGTATTTCCCAAGTATTATTTTCAGGAGCTAAAACGGATGCTAGACATTAGTCTGATTCCTCGCGAGGACAATGACAAGGTGCGGATGAAAGTGCATGCTACCTTCTACCAGTGCAAGGAATTCAACAAATATGCAGGGCATCTCTCAGAGCCGATCTTTGAAAAAAATGTAGAATTGTAATACTTGGAGCTGGCTCTCGAAGTTGAGCGGGATAGTGTCCGGAATCGGGACAACGAGTTGGGTAAGATAAGTCCTAGACTGTAACTATTCCCATGTACACGAGTAACACACTAAGGTGCTAACTCTTTGTTTCCAAAATAGTTCAATTAGGGGAGAAGAACAAGAATCTGGAGGAAAAGGAATAGAATGCTGAGACAACGTTAAAAACAAAGAGGCATTAGTGACGACTAACAACATGAATATCAAAGGAAAGAACCAACGACTAGTGGAGGAGAACCATCGACTTCTTGAGGAAAATAAGGGAGTACACCAGCTTCACATGGACAACGAGGCCTTGGTCCAGGAGAACCAAAGGCTAAAAGTTGAAAATGAGGAAGCCCGGAGGTTTATAAATGAGAATGATGAGCTAAAGAAGTTTCTGGAGCAGGCTAAGAAAGACAAGGAGGCCGCTGAGGCTTCTTACAAAGAGACGCTGAGCCTGATGGATGAATTAAGCGTGGAGCATCAAAGAGAGGAGGAACAACTCAAGGATGAGATTGCGGATGATGAGATTAGGGAGGATCTGTCTTTGGAGCCATGTGTCAGGGAATGTACGTCAAAGAGATTTGATTCTGCAGAATCCAATGGGTCGACAATTACCCCTGGACATTGGCTCAGGTTTGGGATAGGCTACTAGAGTACGAGGCTGAGCTACGATAGCCGGAGGCAGTTAATGAGATTGATTTCATGTTCTCACACTTGGATGAGAAAGAAATCTTGGTGCTGTAAGAGGAAGACAATTGTTGAGGGATGATGCCAAGAGAGCGAAGGACGCGACGCTAACTGCTGCAAAAGGGAAGTTGGTGGAAACAGATAACTTAGAAGTGGCTCATTAGTTTGTTGAAGACAATTCCCAGCAATAGAAAGCCACGCCTTTCATCTATTAAATGGTCCATAGGTCCCCTCCTCTGTCGACATTGAATACAGTCCCGATCGACCGGGGTTAGGACTAGGGAGCTTCCCTCACCCAGCCGGTGGAAGCCTTGTGCATGCCAAAACTACGCCATAGGGGTTGGTAGATAAAGCCGTATTCTCACGAGTGCTTAGAAGGATGATAACATAGTCGAAGTGGATTAATTAGCCTTTTTCTTCACCATGCAGGTTCCTTCAGAGCAGAAGTGGCAACAGGCTTCAGATCAACACAACCCATACTGCCTGCGATAGGAAAGGAAGGTTTGGGGGAGAAACTGGGCGAAGGAGGCGGTCCACTATACACATTTTCTAACATTGAAATGGTGATCTTCAAGGAACTTCTAGGAGAATGAGAAGGAGAAGGGAAAGAGGTGTAGGTGGTCGGGCCGATCGAGACGAGTGAGCATGTCGTGCATGACTTGGTCGAAGCACAGAGAGCTCAGCTGTTTGCCAAGCCTAAAGAGCAAGAGGAAAAGAGGGTAGCTGATGAGTTGTCCCGGCAGACAGCACATGTAGAGGCTAGGTATAAGGCTGAAAAGGAAGCTAGGACTAAGGTGGAGGAGGAACTAAAGGAAAAGGCTAATGTTGAGGGTGCCAAGAAGAGGGCTGATGATGTGTTTAAGAAACAACAGGAGGCTAAGGCCAAAAAGCTCAAGGTTGGTAAGGCGACATAGCAGAAGGCAATTAGGAAGGCCAGGCAGAAGATCAAAGAGGGCACACCTGTGATACTCGCGCTCTCCAGCGAGGTCACCCCCAAACCTCTGAAGGAGATCCTGCACGAAGGCGATGAAGACATAGAGATCTCGAGGGGCGATATGAAGAGGGAGAGATTCCATTAGTTACCCTTAAGTCATCTTCTTCTACCAAGGGGAGGAAAGGGGAAGGAGTGAGCGGCTCCAAGAAGAAGAAAGATATTGAGCCTTCCAGTGGTGACTCGAGCAAGAAGACGAAGAAGAAGGACAAGGAGACGGAGGTGGGCGACTCGCCCAAGTGATTGTTATAGGAAACTTTTGGTTATGTAGGCCAACGGGATATGCGAGTATGATCCTCGCTTTTGGAGGCGTGATGTGTTTTTCATGTGCATCACGTCATTAGAAAATAATAGACAGATGTAGTTTGCTTTCGGTTGTGAATGAATGCTTTAGTTAACTTTTATATATCACATTTTGTATTAAGTGTTCAAATGTACACCTACGCTTTCCATTTTTTGTACTTGCGCAAACTTACTTGTCGTTACACTAAAACAAACGCCATCCCAAGACTTCACTCTCAATACTCGAATCATGTGAAACTCAAATGTTGGTTCCTCTCCCGAGACCATCCTTTCGGTCGTTGGTCTGGAGTCGTACAAAGTTCGCGGTGAACGTCGTCGATTCATCCTTGAGACTATCCATATCCTTTAGGTCAAATGGAGCCAAACGAGTAGTCTATATCAAATTCATTCGGCTGATGGGTTCCCCTCAAGTCCGGAGACATAGGAACGGAGTTTTACACTCAAGTGAATTAGCGTCTCGAATTATTTATACCTGGCCTCGTCATTGATCGAGACTCGAGTTGAGTTATTTATACTCGGCCTCGTCGTTTATTCGAGACTCAAGTCGAGTTATTTATACTCGGCCTCGTCTTTGATTCGAGACTCAAGTTGAGTTATTTATAATCTGCCTTGTCGTTGATTCGAGACTCGAGTTGAGTTATTTATACTCCGCTTTGTCGTTGATTCGAGACTCGAGTTGAGTTATTTGTACTCGTCATCACCGTTGATTTAGCACTCGAGTTTAGGAGACCGGTTTCAAGCTTCGGGGTGTTGATCCGATGTTGTGCGCTTGTGTATGAAATTCGGTTGTAATAGTTGCTCAAACATACTACACACAACGTAAATACACCAAGAACATAGAAATCTAAAACTTTCTGTATTGGTAACTTTGGCAGTAATGGACTTTACTTTACAATGCCTTGAATTTGAAGAAAACAAAACATTGTCGGAAAATAGTAAATCTGTACACTAAGCTAAGTGAAGTAGTGTTGGAGATGTTTGTTGTTCCATGCTCTTGGGAATTTAGCAGCATCAACGGTAGTTAGCTTGAGGGTTCTATCTCCAAGCCTCCACTGTATGACGTACGAACCTTCCAAGCGAGGAATGAAGCTAGTCGGTGTGGGAAAGATCCTCTTTAGGGCGAGGATACCAGTGTCAAAGTGCTTTGGGCGAACTTTGGAGTTGAATTATCGGGTGACGTTTTGTTGCTAGGCGGCAGCTCTGAGTCCATCTTCTTCTCTTTTGTCTTCAAGTAAGTCGAGTGATTTCAAGAGAAGGTCTTGGTTGGTCTTCTAATCGTAGCAAGTGACTAAATGAGATTGGAGTTTGAGCTCCATGGGAATGACGGCTTCGGGTCCATTGGAGACAGTGAAAGGAGTATGAGTAGTCACTGACTTATGGGTGGTCCCGTACGCCCGTAGGGCCAGAGGATCTCATTGACCCATAAGCCTCTGGCTTTTTCCAGATGCTTCTCGATGATGGATTTGATCACTTTGTTAACAACCTCTACTTGCCCATTGGCTTAAGGATGAGCTATTGCCGGGAATTTCTTTTCAATGTTGTGTTGTCGGTAGAAGGCCTTGAACTCAGTGCTCTCGAATTGCGCCCCGTTGTATGAAATGATAGCTTGGGGGACTCCATATCGGGTGATGATGTTGCAGAAGATGAAGTTGATCACCTTCTTAGTAGTAACTGTGGTAAGAGGCTCGTTTTTGGACCATTTGGTGAAGTAATCAATTGCGACGATAACATAACGTGCACTGCCTCTGGCCATCAGAAGAGTTCCGATGATACTATTCACATCTTGGCCTAAAATCAAATCTTGCCAAATACTCGAGGCTTTTCCATTCTGAAAATATCGCTCCCAAACTTACTTATCTTCGACTCAACGCTTCTGCGACCGCATTACCCTTGCCAGAAGTATAAGCTATACCAAAATCATACAATGCCAGAAACTCTAACCACCATTGTTACCGAAGATTCAAATCCTTTTGGGATAAAAGATACTTCAGCGACCTGTGATCCATAAACAACTCGAATCGAACTCCAAAGAGGTAACGTCTCCACATCTTTAGAACAAACACAATCGCCGCCTACTCTAAATCATGAGTTGGGTAATTTCTCTCATGCGGCTTTAGCTATCGACTCGTGTAGGCTACAACTTTATCCTTCTGCGTTAGCACTGTTCCAAGTCCAGTACCACATGCATCGGTATATACCACCATCTCTTCATTCCCACTCGGAATGGTCAACACAGGAGAAATCGTTAGTCCCTCTTTTAGGATTCCAAAAGCATGTTCATACTTTGCGTTCCATGTGAATACTTGGTTCTTCTTGGTCAATCCTATCAATGGTGCAGCTATCTTGGAGAAATCCTTGATAAACCGTCGGTTATAACCAGCCAATCCAAGGATACTCCGAACATCCGTCGCATGCCTATCCCAGTCCTGGATTGCTGCTACTTTTGTGGGGTCAACCGCTATCCCATTTCCAGAAACAACACGGCGTAAGAACCTCACTTCACTCTTCCAGAAGTGACACTTTGAAAACTTAGCTCTCAGTTGATGCTTTCGCAAGATTTCCAACAAGTGCGTCTTGTGCTCTTCCTCATTCCGAGAGTAAACCAGAATGTCATCCACGAAGAAAAGCACGAACTTGTTCCACTGATCTCTGAAAACCCTATTAATAAGATCCACAAAATACGCTGGTGTGTTAATTACACTAGATGGCATCACCAAACATTCGAAGAAACCAGATGGTGTCCCAAAAGCAGTATTTGGCACACTATCATTTGCCACCCTCAACTGTTGAAATCCCATGGCCAAATCCACCTGAGAAAAAACTTTGGCTTCGTGAAGCTAGTCGAACAAGTCATCAATCCTTGGCAATAGGTACTTGTTTTTTTAGTCACCTTGTTCAGCTCGCGATAGTCCACACACAATCTTAATGAGCCATCTGCCTTGGTTGCAAACACGACCGGTGCACTCTATTCGGATACACTCCTCTGAATGAATCCTTTTCCCAAATGGTCACGAACTTGCACCTCCAGCTCTCATTGTTCCTTAGGCGCCATCCGCCTAAGAAGCATTGCAACAACCCTGAATTTTGGGGCTAATTTAATTTTTTTTTAAGTTATTTTAATGAGTTTTGGCTATTTAAAATAATTTATTTAAATAATAACGGGAAAAAAAATCAAAAAAGTTATTTTGTGATTATACATTGGATGAAAATAAATAAATGTTCTTTATTTTGATACTAGGATATATAGAAAAATGTGAACATGTTAATTATACTTTTATATGATAATTAGACTGCATAGAAAATGTAAACAAGTAGAAATATCCATTCATATGTCATTAGTATTTATAGAAGAATGTGAATATATAAAATTTATTTTTATATGTCATTCATGTTAGCACAAATTTTGTCAATTATGTTAGGAGTTAAATTATGTCATTTATGATAGAACATACATTTACCATTTATGTTATACATGTTGTATTATATTAGTATAAAAATGTCAAGCTTGTCATGTTAGAGATGTAGAATAAAAATACCCTTTGTGTTAAATTATGTCATATTAGAAATAAAACACAAGAAAAGAAAGGATTACATTTCTTTGTAATGTAATATAAGGATGGAAAAATTTATATTTTTATTGTAATATGAAATATTAGAAAAGTGAAGACAATAAATATTATATTTTTGTTGTAATATAAAACATTAGAAAGTAGGAAGACAATGGAAATTTCATTTGTATGTAAAATGTGACACTGGATAAGAAATTACATTTTTTCTTTAATGTAATCAACAGAAGTTAATAGGATTTTAAATCTTAACAAGTCAAAACAAAAGAATGATTTTTCTAGTAAGTAGTTCGGACTAGATTGTAAATAAATTGAAATTAACAAATTTTGTAAAGGAGTAAATATAGAAATTTAGAAATAAGCATACACGTAATAAGTACATTAAAAATATATATATTGATACTATATCCATCCAAAAACACAAGTAATCAATGCTAGTTATTATTAATATTAGATAAACGTTAAATGTAGTTTTGAATTTGAAACGTTCTCCGATACTTATGCATATTAATTAACGTTACTTATAATAATAGGAAAATTTACAATGTAATCGTTGGTGTTAATGTGAAATAAATGTGGAAATAAATGGTAATGAAGCCAGAAAGGTTGCAACTAGTACAAATGAGAATTAAATATTGTAACTCTAAATTAGGGGAAATTAATATAACAAATATATGCATATATATACACACACATAATAATTATAATATTTGCTTGAAATCTATAGATTTATGAATATGATTGGAATTACTTTAAAATAACAACCGTTATGTTTCATTTTCTTATCTATTTTAAATCAGTATGAAATTTATGAGATTTAAAGGTTAGATAATAAATTTTTAGATAATAATTTTATCATGAATTTTAACTAACGTTTATTGTTTTCATAGAGACTTATAACTTGTTGATTTGTAATTTGAAAGATAATTAACTTTGATATTGTTAATAAAAAAATTGGAAATTAAAATAAACGATTAATATGGAAATTTAAGAAAGAAGAATTTGATTCGATTCTAAACTTTTTCCTAATGATATAACAAGTATAGTAGTTAATATAACTATGATTTTAGGATGCTAATAAATTTGAAATGGGAAATTCAGCAGGTTAATTAATTGCTTCAAAATGGAAACTACAAATATAAAAGTCATATAAATAAATGTAATTGTAAATGATCTATTTTGGATCCTCATAAATAAGATTTATAACTAAAACCATTTTAATCATATTTGGAATTTCATATATGTTGAAAATTTTAAATTAACTTATATGGTAATAATATACGTTCGTTGTTTGTGTAATGAAGATCCACCGGTAATAAGTATCATTATTTATGTGAATTTAAAATTTACATTATCAATTGATTTATATGGTAATTATTGAGAGTTGGGATTAAATATTAAATTATTTATGTTAAATTGGGTTAATAAATTCATAATTTAATTTTGTAATTGATTGTGGAAATTTATTGGTGTAATTAATAATTGAAATACAATTTTGAATTCGTAATTAATGAAATCCAACTTACTTGAAAAATAGTAACTTTATTTATCATTAATATTTGGTTTGTTTTGGTAAGTATTAAAATTTATATTTATGTATTTGAATGAAATGGAATTAATTAATTTATAATTGGAATTAAAATTGAATGTTCAATCAAAATTGTAATTAATAGGAATCAATGCAGTGGAATAATTGTTTATTTCTCCTATTGGACCATCTACACATATGCCAAATAAAATTCAGTTCCACCTCGTCAGCCAATTTTCATTGTACGTATATTTTTCATCTGAACATTTCTTTCTCTAATGGCAGATCAAAACATAACTTGAAAATCAATTTATGCGTTTCGGTGAACGCCTTATACTTGGAACGAAGATGATGAGGGCGGCCTGAATTTGGATTAAGAGGTTAAAGGGAAAATTTTGTTCATTATTTAAGATAATTATTTACTAAATTATCAAATGTGTAATTTATCGTATCTTCTTCGTACGAGATCCAATTTACGAACCGTAAGTTGTGTTGCACTCGTATCAGAGAGATCTACAACTTGGGACAGGCTAGTTCTGAAACGGAGTAGATCAAATTTAGACTAATTCTCAAGCGAGGTGAGAATTCTTTTCCTTTAAAATAATTAAACTTTATTGATTATAATCATGAAAAAAGGAAAAAAAAATCATTTATTTATCTGCTGTAAATTAAGGTTGTTGTATATGTAATTTGATTTTGTTTGTTTGATGTTGTTAGAATGATCTGTTAAGGTGATTGATTATTATGTTAGAAATAAAATTATCATTTATGTTTTGTTGAATTAGATTATGGTCAGATTTAAAAATACCATTACATTATAGAAATGTTATGCTAGGAAAAAAACATTTTAGTTAGATGTTTATTCGATTAAAAATAACATTTATTTTATAGAAATGTTATATTAGATTTCAAAAGCCATTCTGATTAGAAATACGTTGTGTGGACAAAAACAACACTTTGACAGAATCATTATATGTAGATTAAAAACATCACTTTGATAGAATCATAACACGTAAATTAAAAATACCATTTGTGTTAGAGAATTAAATTTTTTAGTTTACATAGAATCGTTATTCATTAAAATGAATCAATTATTGATGAAGTATTATGTATGGATTTGAATCATGATATATTTGTTGGCACCAACGATATAATTTTGGTTACATGTTTTAGGTTAGATCATGAAATGAATGTGACACCATAACATAATTTCTGTTTCATGTTTTGAATCACGATGCGAAAATTTATACCTTATGTTGCCACCAAATTATATAATGTTCTCATAAGTAGTGGTTTGACATTTGACACCAAATTATATGTTGTTCTAATATGTTGTTATGAAATTTACACCTAAATTATAAGTCATCCTCATATGTAGGTGAAAGTAGAGAAAAATATCATATCTCTAGCGCGTTAATGAAAATAAGGGAAATTATCATATTTCTAGCGCATTAATGAAAGCAGGAAAATTTATAAAATCTTTTTCGCGTTCATGAAGACAGAAAAATTATCATATTTTTAACGTATTCATGAAATCAAAAAAATAAACATATTTTTAGCGTCGTAGTTAAAATATGAGAATAAACTTATGTTTACCTTAAGTGTAGTAACATGAAAATATTCATTTATTTGATTAAAAGGAAAGCACATTATTTACACAGTATTTTTGTCAAATTACAAAGAAGGAATTTCCACCGTCCCTTTTGTCAAATTACAAAAGTGATATTTTCACCGCCATTTTTTTTTTGTCAAATTAAAAAAGATGATTTCACTATCATTTTTGAAAGGAAAAAAATGATTTCACCGTCAGTTTAGTGGTAGTGAAAAGAATGGGTCTTAAAGTATCATTATTGATGTCATTTTATATGCAAAAAGAATAGAAGAGTTTAAAGTACATATTTGTCATAAAATGTTGAAATAGAATAAAAGTAGTCGTTCATGTTAGAAAGTAAAGCAAACATTTATGTTATTATAGAAAGTTGTCATTTCTTGGATTATACTTTTGCACACCAGTAATATAACCTTTCATATGCTAATGAAAACAAGATAATCATTTATTGAATTCAATACTTGTACATTAAAAATGCCACCTTCAATAGGTTATGAAAGTAAAATAATCATTTTATGTAAGGGTACAATTCTATATGAAAAAGAAACATATTTATATAAAAGGAATATGTTTATGTAAGAGGACATATTTATGTAAAAGTACCTTTTTATATATATAAAGAGGTTACATTAAAAGATTGGGCTTTACTATTACAATAGAAAGATTGGCATATATAAAGAGCATTTTTAGTATGAGAATTATTTTAATAAAGAACGTTTAAAATAATTTTCATTAAAGTATTTATAATCATAATTAAAAATTACAATTGTACTTGGACACGAGGTTATGTTACATTTGTGGTGGAAGTCTGCCCGGACCCGACCAGCATATCCAGCAGCCACAAATGTTGGGCCTAATGTGAGAGGTCTAAGTGCGCAAATACAAATTGGGCCAAGACACGAGGTTAAGCCCAACTTGTGGGAGAAGTCTGCCCGGAACCAACCGGCCTATCCAGCATCCACAAGTTGTAGGCCTATTGTGAGAGGTCTGGCCCATATTAAAATATAAACGGATAACTTAGAAATGGACGTTATTTTCACACCGTTATGTGTTAATAATGAAATGAATAATTTCACCTCCAAGTTCGTTATAAAAGAAAGTTACATTTTTAATAAAATAAGATAAGGATTATAAAAGTTATACATTTACTTAATGTAAATATTAGAAAAGTTACAATTTTCTTAATGTAAATAAAAGGAAAATAGGAAGTTACATTTTTATATGTAATTAGAAAAATATAGAAACTTACATTTTTCAATGTAAATAAGGATGAAATAGAAATTATATTTTTATATGCAAATAAAAGAGTTTAAAATTTTCAATGTAAACAAAAGAATGATTTAGAATTTATATTTTCCAATGTAAATAGAATATGAAATAAAGGTTACATTTTCAATATAATAATGTATTGATGTATAAGTTTACATTTCTCAATGTCAATAAAATAGGAATAGAAATTTACATTTTTCAATGTAAATAATAAGATTAGAAATGTATATTTCTAAGGAATGGATTTTCATTAGAAAAATAATGAAACCAAATATACATTTGGTGTAAATTGAAAAATGGAAGAGTAAAATATACATTGTTATGTTTAGGATGTGTATGTAAAGTAAAAATAGCGATAGATCGTTATAAATTATTAACAACAATATGAAATGGTTTTCAAATTTATATATGCGAGAGTTATTTGGAAAGTCCGAGTTTACTCTCATTCCAAATAATGATACGACGTTTGAAGAATTGAAGACGGCGATTGAAGACCGACGATCTTCACATCGAATGGGTAACTAGTGTTGAGGCCCTTGATTGATTTGCTCCCAAGACGGGGCTAAAATGGTAGTTATCTGGACGTAGTGCTGATTTGTACAGATTTGGATTTCGCTCATACCCAGAGCATAAGCTTATAAATGGAATGTGTGTCTGACATTGTACTCCTTTATATTGTATTTATTGATTTTCTGTCGAATGTATGAATGTTTGGTGGCAGAGAATTTATTCTCTTGCTTAACACCCTTTCATATATCTCGGCAAAGGATTGGTAGTGTGATATGGAGTGACGATGTGGCATGCTAAGATGCATATGGTCAAGGCTTTGTTGAAAAGCAGGTCTTGTGGGATGATCAAAGCATAGCCTGTTTAGGCACAGCTTTGTGTATAGCGTGACTTCGCGAGCCTCACACACCGGTGGAGTCTAAAACGGGAGAAGGCAACGCAGGGAGAGTAGCACGTTTCTTTCTAGCTAGAAGTGGTGTTTTGGGCTTTAACACGGCCTGGCATTTTACTTATGTGGATGATGGAATGAGGCGCCTCGGATGATAGGTCCTATAGGATCGGGAAACGTGTGTTCAGGAATAACTAATCCGCAACTCGTATGGTGGACCGACCCTGCAGCTATCCAAGGGTTCACTGCGGGGGTTCCTGAGGCATTAGATAGAGTGTCTCGAATCGGTAAGGAGCTCCTCCCTAGCCTTGACTCATGATGGAAACCCAAACTTCCAATACGAACCCACAAATTTGATTGTATTACTAGTATGGAAGCATAGTATTGTGGTATCTATGTGACCTAGGATTGATACATTATGATTGAAATGTTTTAAAACATATATACATTAATAATAATATCGAAATCCGGTTTTATCGTATCAAGCATTTTTGACCATTATAAGGTAAAACCCTATCCTCCAGTTTACGTTGCATTGTGTGATGGGACTTGGGTCTTATGATGGTTTCATTTTTCTAAAAAGCATTGCGTTGTTTTAACGATTTACTTTACTTTATGCACTGGCAATCCATTGGAGTAAACCCGTTCCGCGTTAGCGGCGTGGTCCTTGGATTTGCCTTATTACTATTAGTTAAATTAGTTAAGAATTCTCACACCAGTCCCATGACTGACCCGTTGTTTGTTTCCACCTTTACAAACTCGGGTGCCCTCTTTCCACACGGGAAGTCGAGTAGTTTGTCTACAGGTTCTTATCTTGAGCAGGATTCTGAATTGAAGCCTAAAGCTGTGTCCAAAGCATAATTGTCTTCCGCTGCCTTAGTTATTTTATTTCCGCTGCAATGTATTAAAATATTGTAATTTATCTTCTGCTGTAATTTATTCGATATACTCTGATATTCTGTACTCTGATGTAACATTACTGTAATGTCTATAAAAGTCTGTTGTTGTTGTTCTGAAGTTGTTGTTTTCCCAAAGTTAAAGTATTCGTGGATTTCCAACTTTTGGGTCAGACTTGTGTGGTTTATGGTCGATCCAAAGAGTGGGAATTTACGGGTCTTTACAGTTGGTATCAGAGCTTTGGTTAGCTCAAATCTTTGGGGTACAACTCGTTAGAACTGAACAAAAGACTCATCAGAGATTGGATTAGTAATATCCAATAAGGATACTCATTAGAGATAGGATCGGTAGTATCCTAGAATGAGAAAACTCATTATAGATGGGGTTAGTAATACCCTTGAATGAGTCCAGAGTGATAGGCTTATAATTAACGTATTTGTGATTATATATAATTTATTTTAGAAAATATGATTTTTGAATATATAAAAGTTATATATTTGAAAGTTAATCAACTAATAAAATTATTTAAACAAATGGAGAAAATATATATATAAATTATTTAGTTAATTAATCAACTTTTAGCTTCGTTCCTTTTCGAGAACGAAAAGATTTTAAGTGGGGGAGACTGTAACAACCCTGAATTTTGGGGCTAATTTATTTTTTTTTAAAGTTATTTTAATGATTTTTGGCTATTTAAAATAATTTATTTAAATAATAACGGAAAAAAAAAAAAATCAAAAATGTCGTTTTGTGATTATACATTGGATGAAAATAAATAAATGTTCTTTATTTTGATACTAGGATATATAGAAAAATGTGAACATGTTAATTATACTTTTATATGATAATTAGACTGCATAGAAAATGTAAACAAATAGAAATATTCTTTCATATGTCATTAGTATTCATAGAAGAATGTGAATATATAAAATTTATTTTTATATGTCATTCATGTTAGTACAAATTTTGTCAATTATGTTAGGAGTTAAATTATGTCATTTATGATAGAACATACATTTACCGTTTATGTTATACATGTTGTATTAGTATAAAAATGTCAAGCTTGTCGTGTTAGAGATGTAGAATAAAAATACCATTTGTGTTAAATTATGTCATATTAGAAATAAAACATAAGAAAAGAAAGGATTACAATTCTTTGTAATGTAATATAAGGATGGAAAAATTTATATTTTTATTGTAATATGAAATATTAGAAAAGTGAAGACAATAAATATTATATTTTTTTTGTAATATAAAACATTAGAAAGTAGGAAGACAATGGAAATTTCATTTGTATGTAAAATGTGGCACTGGATAAGAAATTACATTTTTTCTTTAATGTAATCAACAGAAGTTAATAGGATTTTAAATCTTAGCAAGTCAAAACATAAGAATGATGTTTCTAGTAAGTAGTTCGGACTAGATTGTAAATAAATTGAAATTAACAAATTTTGTAAAGGAGTAAATATAGAAATTTAGAAATAAGCATACACGTAATAAGTACATTAAAAATATATATATATATCGATACTATATCCATCCAAAAACACAAGTAATCAATGCTAGTTATTATTAATATCAGATAAATGTTAAATGTAGTTTTGAATTTGAAACGTTCTCCGATACTTATGCATATTAATTAACGTTACTTATAATAATAGGAAAATTTACAATTGTAATCGTTGGTGTTAGTGGGAAATAAATGTGAAAATAAATGGTAATGAAGCCAGAAAGGTTGCAATTAGTACAAATGAGAATTAAATATTATAACTCTAAATTAGGGGAAATTAATATAACAAATATATGCATATATATACACACACATAATAATAATAATATTCGCTTGAAAACTATAGATTTATGAATATGATTGGAATTACTTTAAAATAACAACCGTTATGTTTCATTTTCTTATCTATTTTAAATCAGTATGAAATTTATGAGATTTAAAGGTTAGATAATAAATTTTTAGATAATATTTTTATCATGAATTTTAACTAACGTTTATTGTTTTCATAGAGACTTATAACTTGTTGATTTGTAATTGGGAAGATAATTAACTTTGATATCGTTAATAATAAAATTGGAAATTAAAATAAACGATTAATATGGAAATTTAAGAAAGAAGAATTTGATTCGATTCTAAACTTTTTCCTAATGATATAACAAGTATAGTAGTTAATATAACTATGATTTGGGGATGCTAATAAATTTGAAATGGGAAATTCAGGAGGTTAATTAATTGCTTCAAAATGGAAACTACAAATATAAAAGTCATATAAATAAATGTAATTGTAAATGATCTATTTTGGGTCCTCATAAATAAGATTTATAACTAGAACCATTTTAATCATATTTGGAATTTCATATATGTTGAAATTTTTAAATTAACTTATATGGTAATAATATACGTTCGTTGTTTGTGTAATGAAGATCCACATGTAATAAGTAACAATATTTATGTGAATTTAAAATTTAAATTATAAATTGATTTATATGGTAATTATTGAGAGTTGGGATTAAATATTAAATTATTTATGTTAAATTGGGTTAATAAATTCATAATTTAATTTTGTAATTGATTGTGGAAATTTATTGGTGTAATTAATAATTGAAATACAATTTTGAATTCGGAATTAATGAAATCCAACTTACTTGAAAAATAGTAACTTTATTTATCATTAATATTTGGTTTGTTTTGTTAAGTATTAAAATTTATATTTATGTATTTGAATGAAATGGAATTAATTAATTTATAATTGGAATTAAAATTGAATGTTCAATCAAAATTGTAATTAATAGGAATCAATGCAGTGAAATAATTGTTTATTTCTCCTATTGGACCATCTACACATATGCCAAATAAAATTCGGTTCCACCTCGTCAGCCAATTTTCATTGTACGTATATTTTTCATCTGCTCATTTCTTTCTCTAATGGCAGATCAAAACATAACTTGAAAATCAATTTATGCGTTTCGGTGAACGCCTTATACTTGGAACGAAGATGATGAGGGCGACCTGAATTTGGATTAAGAGGTTAAAGGGAAAATTTAGTTCATTATTTAAGTTAATTATTTACTAAATTATCAAATGTGTAATTTATCGTATCTTCTTTGTACGAGATCCAATTTACGAACCGTAAGTTGCATTGCACTCGTATCAGAGAGATCTACAACTTGGGACAGGCCAGTTCTGAAACAGAGCAGATCAAGTTTAGACTAAATCTCATGTGAGGTGAGAATTCTTTTCTTTTAAAATAATTAAACTTTATTGATGATAATCATGAAAAAAGAAAAAAAATCATTTTTTTTAATATGCTGTAAATTAAGGTTATTGTATATGTAATTTGATTTGGTTTGTTTGATGTTGTTAGAATGATCTGATAAGGTGATTGATTATTATGTTAGAAATAAAATTATCATTTATTTATGTTTTGCTGAATTAGATTATGGTCAGATTTAAAAATACCATTATATTATTGAAATGTTATGCTAGGAAAAAAACATTTTAGTTAGATGTTTATTCGATTAAAAATAACATTTATTTTATAGAAATGTTATATTAGATTTCAAAAGTCATTCTGATTAGAAATATGTTGTGTGGACAAAAACAACACTTTGATTGAATCATTATATGTAGATTAAAAACATCACTTTGATAGAATCATAACATGTAAATTAAAAATACCATTTGTGTTAGAGAATTAAATTTGTTAGTTTACATAGAATTGTTTTTCATTAAAATGAATCAATTATTGATGAAGTATTATGTATGGATTTGAGCCATGATAGATTTGTTGGCACCAAAGATATAATTTTGGTTACATGTTTTAGGTTAGATCATAAAATGAATGTGACACCATAACATAATTTTTGTTTCATGTTTTGAATCACGATGCGAAAATTTATACCTTATGTTGCCACCAAATTATATAATGTTCTCATAAGTAGTGGTTTGTCATTTGACACCAAATTATATGTTGTTCTAATATGTTGTTATGAAATTGACACAAAAATTATAAGTCGTCCTTATATGTAGGTGAAAGTAGAGAAAAATATCATATCTCTAGCGCGCTAATGAAAATAAGGAAAATTATCATATTTCTAGCGCATTAATGAAAGTAGGAAAATTTATAAAATCTTTAGCGCGTTCATGAAGATAGAAAAATTATCATATTTTTAACGTATTCATGAAATCAGAAAAATAAACATATTTTTAGCGTCGTAGTTAAAATATGAGAATAAACTTATGTTTACCTTAAGTGTAGTAACATGAAAATATTCATTTATTTTGATTAAAAGGAAAGCACATTATTTACACAGTCATTTTTGTCAAATTACAAAGAAGGAATTTCCACCGTCACTTTTGTCAAATTACAAAAGTGTTATTTTCACCGCCTTTTTTTTTTGATCAAATTAAAAAAGATGATTTCACTATCATTTTTGAAAGGAAAAAAAAATGATTTCACCGTCAGTTTAGTGGTAGTGAAAAGAATGGGTCTTAAAGTATCATTATTGATGTCATTTTATATGCAAAAAGAATAGAAGAGTTTAAAGTACATTTTTGTCATAAAATGTTGAAATAGAATAAAAGTAGTCGTTCATGTTAGAAAGTAAAGCAAACATTTATGTTATTATAAAAAGTTGTCTTTTCTTGGATTATACTTTTGTACACCAACAATATAACCTTTCATATGCTAATGAAAACAAGATAATCATTTATTGAATTCAGTACTTGTACATTAAAAATGTCACCTTCAATAGGTTATGAAAATAAAATAATCATTTTATGTAAGGGTACATTTCTATATGAAAAAGAACATATTTATAAAAAAGGAATATGTTTATGTAAGAGGACATATTTATGTAAAAGTACCTTTTTATATATTTAAAGAGGTTACATTAAAAGACTGGGCTTTACTATTACAATAGAAAGATTGGAATATATAAAGAGCATTTTTAGTATGATGATTATTTTAATAAAGAACGTTTAAAATAATTTTCATTAAAGTATTTATAATCATAATTAAAAATTACAATTGTACTTGGACACGAGGTTATGTTATATTTGTGGTGGAAGTCTGCCCGGACCCGACCGGCATATCCAGCAGCCACAAATGTTGGGCCTAATGTGAGAGGTCCAAGTGCGCAAATACAAATTGGGCCAAGACACGAGGTTAAGCCCAACTTGTGGGAGAAGTCTGCCCAGAACCGACCGGCCTATCCAACATCCACAAGTTGTAGGCCTAATGTGAGAGGTCTGGCCCATATTAAAATATAAATGGATAACATAGAAATGGATGTTATTTTCACACCGTAATGTGTTAATAATGAAATGAATATTTTCACCTCCAAGTTTGTTATAAAAGAAAGTTACATTTTTAATAAAATAAGATAGGGATTATAAAAGTTTTACATTTTTATTAATGTAAATATTAGAAAAGTTACATTTTTCTTAATGTAAATAAAAGGAAAATAGGAAGTTAAATTTTTATATGTAACTAGAAAAATATAGAAACTTACATTTTTCAATATAAATAAGGATGAAATAGAAATTATATTTTTATATGCAAATAAAAGAGTTTACATTTTTCAATGTAAACAAAAGAATGATTAGGAATTTATATTTTCCAGTGTAAATAGAATATGAAATAAAGGTTACATTTTCAATATAATAATGTATTGAAGTATAAGTTTACATTTCTCAATGTAAATAAAATAGGAATAGAAATTTACATTTTTCATTGTAAATAATAAGATTAGAAATGTACATTTCTAAGAAATGGATTTTCATTAGAAAAATAATGAAACCAAATATACATTTGGTGTAAATTGAAAAATGGAAGAGTAAAATATACATTGTTATGTTTACCATGTGTATGTAAAGTGAAAATAGCGATAGATCGTTATAAATTATTAACAACGATATGAAATGGTTTTCAATTTTATATATGCGAGAGTTATTTGGAAAGTCCGAGTTTACTCTCATTCCAAATAATGATATGACGTTCGAAGAATTGAAGATGGCGATTGAAGACCGACGATCTTTACATCGAATGGGTAACTAGTGTTGAGGCCCTTGATTGATTTGCTCCCAAGACGGGGCTAAAATGGTAGTTATCCGGACGTAGTGCTGATTTCTACGTATTTGGCTTTCGCTCAGACCCAGAGCATAAGCTTATAAATGGAATGTGTGTCTGACATTGTACTCCTTTATATTGTATTTATTGATTTTCTATCGAATGTATGAATGTTTGGTGGCGGAGAATTTATTCTCTTGCTTAACACCCTTTCATATATCTCGGCAAAGGATTGGTAGTGTGATATGGAGTGACGATGTGGCATGCTAAGATGCATATGATCAAGGCTTTGTTGAAAAGCAGGCCTTGTGGGATGATCAAAGCATAGCCTGTTTAGGCATAGCTTTATGTATAGCGTGACTTCGCGAGCCTCACACACCGGCGGAGTCTAAAACGGGAGTAGGGAACGCAGGGAGAGCAGCACATTTCTTTCTAGCTAGAAGTGGTGTTTTGGGCTTTAACATGGCCCGGCATTTTACTTATGTGGATGATGGAATGAGGCGCCTCGAATGATAGGTCCTATAGGATCGGGAAACGTGTGTTCAGGAATAACTAATCCGCAACTCGTATGGTGGACCGGCCCTGCAGCTATCCAAGGGTTCACTGCGAGGATCCTGAGGCATTAGCTAGAGTGTCTCGAATCGGTAAGGAGCTCCTCCCTAGCCTTGACTCATGATGGAAACCCAAACTTCCAATACGAACCCACGGATTTGATTGTATTACTAGTATGGAAGCATAGTATTATGGTATCTATGTGTCCTAGGATTGATACATTATCATTGAAATGTTTTAAAACATATATACACTAATAATAATATAAAAATCCGGTTTTATCGTATCAAGCATTTTTGACCATTATAAGGTAAAACCATATCCTTCTGTTTGCGTTACATTGTGTGATGGGACTTGGGTCTTATGATGGTTTCATTTTTCTAAAAAGCATTGCGTTGTTTTAACGATTTACTTTACTTTATGCACCGGCAATCCATTGTAATAAACCCGTTCCGCGTTAGCGGCGTGGTCCTTGGATTTGCCTTATTACTATTAGTTAAATTAGTTAAGAATTCTCGCACCAGTCCCATGACTGACCCGTTGTTTGTTTCCACCTTTACAAACTCGGGTGCCCTCTTTCCACACGGGCAGTCGGGTAGTTTGTCTACAGGTTCTTATCTCGAGCAGGATTCTGAATTGAAGCCTAAAGCTGTGTCCAAAGCATAATTGTCTTCCGCTGCCTTAGTTATTTTATTTCCGCTGCAATGTATTAAAATATTGTAATTTATCTTCTGCTGTAATTTATTCGATATACTCTGATATTCTGTACTCTGATGTAACATTATTGTAATGTCTATAAAAGTCTGTTGTTGTTGTTCTGAAGTTGTTGTTTTCCCAAAGTTAAAGTATTCATGGATTTCCAACTTTTGGGTCAGACTTGTGTGGTTTATGGTCGATCCAAAGAGTGGGAATTTACGGGTCTTTACAGTTGGTATCAGAGCTTTGGTTAGCTCAAATCTTTGGGGTACAACTCGTTAGAACTGAACAAAAGACTCATCAGAGATTGGATTAGTAATATCCAATAAGGATACTCATTAGAGATAGGATCGGTAGTATCCTAGAATGAGAAAACTCATTATAGATGGGGTTAGTAATACCCTAGAATGAGTGCTGAGTGATAGGCTTATAATTAACGTATTTGTGATTATATATAATTTATTTTGGAAAATATGATTTTTGAATATATAAAAGTTATATATTTGAAAGTTAATCAACTAATAAAATTATGTAAACAAATGGAGAAAAAATATATATAAATTATTTAGTTAATTAATCAACTTTTAGCTTCGTTCCTTTTCGAGGACGAAAAGATTTTAAGTGGGGGAGACTGTAACAACCCTGAATTTTGGGGCTAATTTAATTTTTTTTAAAGTTATTTTAATGAGTTTTGGCTATTTAAAATAATTTATTTAAATAATAACGGAAAAAAAATCAAAAATGTCGTTTTGTGATTATACATTGGATGAAAATAAATAAATGTTCTTTATTTTGATACTAGGATATATAGAAAAATGTGAACATGTTAATTATACTTTTATATGATAATTAGACTGCATAGAAAATGTAAACAAATAGAAATATCCTTTCATATGTCATTAGTATTCATAGAAGAATGTGAATATATAAAATTTATTTTTATATGTCATTCATGTTAGCACAAATTTTGTCAATTATGTTAGGAGTTAAATTATGTCATTTATGATAGAACATACATTTACCATTTATGTTATACATGTTGTATTAGTGTAAAAATGTCAAGCTTGTCATGTTAGAGATGTAGAATAAAAATACCCTTTGTGTTAAATTATGTCATATTAGAATTAAAACACAAGTAAAGAAAGGATTACATTTCTTTGTAATGTAATATAAGGATGGAAAAATTTATATTTTTATTGTAATATGAAATATTAGAAAAGTGTAGATAATAAATATTATATTTTTGTTGTAATATAAAACATTAGAAAGTAGGAAGACAATGGAAATTTCATTTGTATGTAAAATGTGACACTGGATAAGAAATTACATTTTTCCTTTAATGTAATCAACAGAAGTTAATAGGATTTTAAATCTTAGCAAGTCAAAACATAAGAATGATTTTTCTAGTAAGTAGTTCAGACTAGATTGTAAATAAATTGAAATTAACAAATTTTGTAAAGGAGTAAATATAGAAATTTAGAAATAAGCATACACGTTATAAGTACGTTAAAAATATATATATTGGTACTATATCCATCCAAAAACACAAGTAATCAATGCTAGTTATTATTAATATTAGATAAACGTTAAATGTAGTTTTGAATTTGAAACGTTCTCCGATACTTATGCATATTAATTAACGTTACTTATAATAATAGGAAAATTTACAATTGTAATCGTTGGTGTTAATGGGAAATAAATGGTAATGAAGCCAGAAAGGTTGCAATTAGTACAAATTAGAATTAAATATTGTAACTCTAAATTAGGGGAAATTAATATAACAAATATATGCATATATATATACACACACATAATAATTATAATATTCGCTTGAAAACTATAGATTTATGAATATGATTGGAATTACTTTAAAATAACAACCGTTATGTTTCATTTTCTTATCTATTTTAAATCAGTATGAAATTTATGAGATTTAAAGGTTAGATAATAAATTTTTAGATAATAATTTTATCATGAATTTTAACTAACGTTTATTGTTTTCATAGAGACTTATAACTTGTTGATTTGTAATTGGGAAGATAATTAACTTTGATATCGTTAATAATAAAATTGGAAATTAAAATAAACGATTAATATGGAAATTTAAGAAAGAAGAATTTGATTCGATTCTAAACTTTTTCCTAATGATATAACAAGTATAGTAGTTAATATAACTATGATTTTGGGATGCTAATAAATTTGAAATGGGAAATTCAGCAGGTTAATTAGTTGCTTCACAATGGAAACTACAAATATAAAAGTCATATAAATAAATGTAATTGTAAATGATCTATTTTGGGTCCTCATAAATAAGATTTATAACTAGAACCATTTTAATCATATTTGGAATTTCATATATGTTGAAATTTTTAAATTAACTTATATGGTAATAATATACGTTCGTTGTTTGTGTAATGAAGATCCACCGGTAATAAGTATCATTATTTATGTGAATTTAAAATTTAAATTATCAATTGATTTATATGGTAATTATTGAGAGTTGGGATTAAATATTAAATTATTTATTTTAAATTGGGTTAATAAATTCATAATTTAATTTTGTAATTGATTGTGGAAATTTATTTGTGTAATTAATAATTGAAATACAATTTTGAATTCGTAATTAATGAAATCCAACTTACTTGAAAAATAGTAACTTTATTTATCATTAAAATTTGGTTTGTTTTGGTAAGTATTAAAATTTATATTTATGTATTTGAATGAAATGGAATTAATTAATTTATAACTGGAATTAAAATTGAATGTTCAATCAAAATTGTAATTAATAGGAATCAATGCAGTGGAATAATTGTTTATTTCTCCTATTAGACCATCTACACATATGCCAAATAAAATTCAGTTCCACCTCGTCAGCCAATTTTCATTGTACGTATATTTTTCATCTGCTCATTTCTTTCTCTAATGGCAGATCAAAACATAACTTGAAAATCAATTTATGCGTTTCGGTGAACGCCTTATACTTGGAACGAAGATGATGAGGGCGACCTGAATTTGGATTAAGAGGTTAAAGGGAAAATTTAGTTCATTATTTAAGTTAATTATTTACTAAATTATCAAATGTGTAATTTATCGTATCTTCTTCATACGAGATCCAATTTACGAACCGTAAGTTGCATTGCACTCGTATCAGAGAGATCTACAACTTGGGACAGGCCAGTTCTGAAACAGAGCAGATCAAATTTAGACTAAATCTCATGTGAGGTGAGAATTCTTTTCTTTTAAAATAATTAAACTTTATTGATTATAATCATGAAAAAAGAAAAAAAAAATTATTTTTTTAATCTGCTGTAAATTAAAGTTGTTGTATATGTAATTTGATTTGGTTTGTTTGATGTTGTTAGAATGATCTGTTAAGGTGATTGATTATTATGTTAGAAATGAAATTATCATTTATTTATGTTTTGTTGAATTAGATTATGGTCAGATTTAAAAATACCATTATATTGTTGAAATGTTATGCTAGGAAAAAAAACATTTTAGTTAGATGTTTATTCGATTAAAAATAACATTTATTTTATAGAAATGTTATATTAGATTTCAAAAGCCATTCTGATTAGAAATATGTTGTGTGGACAAAAACAACACTTTGATAGAATCATTATATGTAGATTAAAAACATCACTTTGATAGAATCATAACATGTAAATTAAAAATACCATTTGTGTTAGAGAATTAAATTTGTTAGTTTACATAGAATTGTTTTTCATTAAAATGAATCAATTATTGATGAAGTATTATATATGGATTTGAATCATGATAGATTTGTTGGCACCAAAGATATAATTTTGGTTACATGTTTTTGGTTAGATCATAAAATGAATGTGACACCATAACATAATTTTTGTTTCATGTTTTGAATCACGATGCGAAAATTTATAACTTATGTTGCCACCAAATTATATAATGTTCTCATAAGTAGTGGTTTGTCATTTGACACCAAATTATATGTTGTTCTAATATGTTGTTATGAAATTGACACCAAAATTACAAGTCGTCCTCATATGTAGGTGAAAGTAGAGAAAAATATCATATCTCTAGCGCGTTAATGAATGTAAGGAAAATTATCATATTTCTAGCGCATTAATGAAAGTAGGAAAATTTATAAAATCTTTAGCGCGTTCATGAAGATAGAAAAATTATCATATTTTTAACGTATTCATGAAATCAGAAAAATAAACATATTTTTAGCGTCTTAGTTAAAATATGAGAATAAACTTATGTTTACCTTAAGTGTAGTAACATGAAAATATTCATTTATTTTGATTAAATGGAAAGCACATTATTTACACAGTCATTTTTGTCAAATTACAAAGAAGGAATTTCCACCGTCACTTTTGTCAAATTACAAAAGTGGTATTTTCACCGCCATTTTTTTTTGATCAAATTAAAAAAGATGATTTCACTATCATTTTTGAAAGGAAAAAAAATGATTTCACCGTCAGTTTAGTGGTAGTGAAAAGAATGGGTCTTAAAGTATCATTATTGATGTCATTTTATATGCAAAAAGAATAGAAGAGTTTAAAGTACATTTTTGTCATAAAATGTTAAAATAGAATAAAAGTAGTCGTTCATGTTAGAAAGTAAAGCAAACATTTATGTTATTATAAAAAGTTGTCATTTCTTGGATTATACTTTTATACGCCAACAATATAACCTTTCATATGCTAATGAAAACAAGATAATCATTTATTGGATTCAATACTTGTACATTAAAAATGCCACCTTCAATAGGTTATGAAAATAAAATAATCATTTTATGTAAGGGTACATTTCTATATGAAAAAGAAACATATTTATATAAAAGGAATATGTTTACGTAAGAGGACATATTTATGTAAAAGTACCTTTTTATATATATAAAGAGGTTACATTAAAAGACTGGGCTTTACTATTACAATAGAAAGATTGGAATATATAAAGAGCATTTTTAGTATGAGGATTATTTTAATAAAGAACGTTTAAAATAATTTTCATTAAAGTATTAATAATCATAATTAAAAATTACAATTGTACTTGGACACGAGGTTATGTTACATTTGTGGTGGAAGTCTGCCCGGACCCGACCGGCATATCCAGCAGCCACAAATGTTGGGCCTAATGTGAGAGGTCCAAGTGCGCAAATACAAATTGGGCCAAGACACGAGGTTAAGCCCAACTTGTGGGAGAAGTCTGCCCGGAACTGACCGGCCTATGCAGCATCCACAAGTTGTAGGCCTAATGTGAGAGGTCTGGCCCATAGTAAAATATAAATGGATAACTTAGAAATGGATATTATTTTCACACCGTTATGTGTTAATAAAGAAATGAATATTTTCACCTCCAAGTTTGTTATAAAAGAAAGTTACATTTTTAATAAAATAAGATAAGGATTATAAAAGTTTTACATTTTTCTTAATGTAAATATTAGAAAAGTTACATTTTTCTTAATGTAAATAAAAGGAAAATAGGAAGTTACATTTTTATATGTAATTAGAAAAATATAGAAACTTACATTTTTCAATGTAAATAAGGATGAAATAGAAATTATATTTTTATATGCAAATAAAAGAGTTTACATTTTTCAATGTAAACAAAAGAATGATTAGGAATTTATATTTTCCAGTGTAAATAGAATATGAAATAAAGGTTACATTTTCAATATAATAATGTATTGAAGTATAAGTTTACATTTCTCAATGTAAATAAAATAGGAATAGAAATTTACATTTTTCATTGTAAATAATAAGATTAGAAATGTACATTTCTAAGGAATGGATTTTCATTAGAAAAATAATGAAACCAAATATACATTTTGTGTAAATTGAAAAATGGAAGAGTAAAATATACATTGTTATGTTTAGGATGTGTATGTAAAGTAAAAATAGCGATATATCGTTATAAATTATTAACAACGATATGAAATGGTTTTCAAATTTATATATGCGAGAGTTATTTGGAAAGTCCGAGTTTACTCTCATTCCAAATAATGATATGACGTTCAAAGAATTGAAGACGGCGATTGAAGACCGACGATCTTCACATCGAATGGGTAACTAGTGTTGATGCCCTTGATTGATTTGCTCCCAAGACGGGGCTAAAATGGTAGTTATCCGGACGTAGTGCTGATTTGTACGTATTTGGCTTTCGCTCAGACCCAGAGCATAAGCTTATAAATGGAATGTGTGTCTGACATTGTACTTCTTTATATTGTATTTATTGATTTTCTGTCGAATGTATGAATGTTTGGTGGCGGAGAATTTATTCTCTTGCTTAACACCCTTTCATATATCTCGGCAAAGGATTGGTAGTGTGATATGGAGTGACGATGTGGCATGCTAAGATGCATATGATCAAGGCTTTGTTGAAAAGCAGGCCTTGTGGGATGATCAAAGCATAGCCTGTTTAGGCATAGCTTTGTGTATACCGTGACTTCGCGAGCCTCGCACACCGGCGGAGTCTAAAACGGGAGTAGGGAACGTAGGGGTGCAGCACGTTTCTTTCTAGCTAGAAGTGGTGTTTTGGGCTTTAACACGGCCCGGCATTTTACTTATGTGGATGATGGAATGAGGCGCCTCGGATGATAGGTCCTATAGGATTGGGAAACGTGTGGTCAGAAATAACCAATCCGCAACTCGTATGGTGGACCGGCCCTGCACCTATCCATGGGTTCACTGCGGGGGATCCTGAGGCATTAGCTAGAGTGTCTCAAATCGGCAAGGAGATCCTCCCTAGCCTTGACTCATGATGGAAACCCAAACTTCTGATACGAACCCACAGATTTGATTGTATTACTAGTATGGAAGCATAGTATTATGGTATCTATGTGTCCTAGGATTGATACATTACGATTGAAATGTTTTAAAACATATATACACTAATAATAATATCAAAATCCGGTTTTATCGTATCAAGCATTTTTGACCATTATAAGGTAAAACCCTATCCTCCGGTTTGCGTTGCATTGTGTGATGGGACTTGGGTCTTATGATGGTTTCATTTTTCTAAAAAGCATTGCGTTGTTTTAAAGATTTACTTTACTTTATGCACCGGCAATCCATTGGAATAAACCCGTTCCGCGTTAGCGGCGTGGTCCTTGGATTTGCCATATTACTATTAGTTAAATTAGTTAAGAATTCTCACACCAGTCCCATGACTGACCCGTTGTTTGTTTCCACCTTTACAAACTCGGGTGCCCTCTTTCCACACGGGCAGTCGAGTAGTTTGTCTACAGGTTCTTATCTCGAGCAGGATTCTGAATTGAAGCCTAAAGCTGTGTCCAAAGCATAATTGTCTTCCGCTGCCTTAGTTATTTTATTTCCGCTGCAATGTATTAAAATATTGTAATTTTTCTTCCGCTGTAATTTATTCGATATACTCTGATATTTTGTACTCTGATGTAACATTATTGTAATATTTATAAAAGTCTGCTGTTGTTGTTCTGATGTTGTTGAATTCCGAAAGTATTCGTTGATTTCCAACTTTTGGGTCAGACTTGTGTGGTTTATGATCGATCCAAAGAGCGGGAATTTACGGGTCTTTACAAGCATAATGATTTGTCTAGCACCCTCGACCAAATCGATCCTAAACTCAGTCTCACGATACAGTGGCAACCCTTTGACCTCATCAGAGATGTCCTCAAACTTATTAGCGATTAGCACAAATGACAAGTCTTCTTGTGGAATCCCAAGCAAATGTAGATAGCTCACGAAGACACCTTCTTCGCACGTACATCTAATTAACACCTTTTGCCCTTCCACATCCCCGACTCTCACCTCTAGCTTCTCGTAGTTCACTCTTTCTGCATACCTCTTCATTCAATCCATGCCTAAGATGATCCCAAACCCAACAAAGTTAAGAACAAAGCATTCACACATAAAAGAGCAACCACGACTTGATAACACTAGACCATGACACAATATGCATAAACTGGACGAACCCCCAACTGGATTAGTCACGATCAATGGTCTATCACTAATCTCGGGTTCCGAACCCAAGCGACACACAAGCTCATTGCAAATAGAAGAATGTGATGCTTCAGTATCAAATAACACTCAAACTGAAACACCATTAACTGAAAAAGTACCTTGAATGGTGACACACTTTCCCTTTTCCTTTGCAGTAGGAGCTTTTGAAGAAGATGGCCCGTCTTCTAAAGCATATGCCTTTACTACCTATTTGCCCTTAGCTAATTTTGGACATTCTTTCTTCTCATGTCCAGGCTTTCCACAATTGAAGCACTTCTTATCAACTTTGGGATTCTTGCACTCATTCGAGCAATGACCCTTTTGTTGGAAGTTAAAGCAAACCACCTCACTCTTAGGATTCTTTTGTCCATCCTTTCCTTTCTGCTATTGCTGCTTCCTTTTCTTATTATTACCACGTTGCTATGGTTTCTGAGCTTCCTTGGTTGTAGCAACAACATTAGCTTCCTTAGTAAACATGCTCTCACGGTGAATAACTTTTTCCACAATCTTCTCGAATGAATCGTCAAGATGATCCGCCAATGGCCTTCCAGTATAGGTATCCAAACCCATAACAAACTTCTCTTTCTTATGATAAGGTGTATCAATGTTGGAACGAGCATACCTGGACAAGGTTTCAAAATCAGAAACATAATCAAGCACAAAATGACCATTCTGTTTTAGCTCTACGAACTTCTTGAATAGTAGATTTATGAGCAGTGGAGATAAAATTTGCTTCAGACTTATCCTAGAATTGTTCCCATGAAATCTCTTCCTCTGGAGTCTCAAGAGTGACTGAATTCGACCATTCCATGGCCCTGCCTTGCAGTTGCCTTGACGCAAGATTTCTCTTGGTTGCACCATCCAAACTCAAGTTTCCAAAGATACGAACACAAGATTCCATCCATCTCTGAACCTCTTTATCTGTCTTGGACCCTTTGAATGGTTTTCCTCCTAGAGATGTATAATCTTTGCATAGCTTCGCAAATTCCACAACTCTAGGCAACTGAACTCCTACGTCTACCGTAGCTGCCACTGGAGCGGGTACCCTTTGCATGAATGCCTCCATCATGGCTTCAAACATGGTAGGGTAGTCTGGTTCACCTCCATTTCCCCCTCCAATATTAGCTTCCCTAGCAGCGTGTCTTGATGGTCTTCTACTCATTCTAAATCTGCAATTTAGAATAATTAGCCACTTCCAAGAAAAATTGCTAAAGGAATACGACCGCTACTACTATATATACGAATATATATAGTAAGCATCCAACTGAAATGTACAAGTGGTTCTCTCTTACGTAATTACATCTTCGAACTTTGGCTAAAACCGTTAACCAGAACTCTGATACCAAATGTGATGACCGCCCATAACCCCTGCACTAAACAAGAGGAATAATGCACTTAAAGGTGTGTCAGGAAGCTATGGACGATCATTAGATAGGTTTACAACATCGGAACCTGTCGTAGAACTCACAGTGCGAGGATAAATATAATAGAACATATACAACAGGTAATAGTAGTGAAGAATCATATAACAAACTTTTCAAACTTTCATAACATCCTGAAAGATTATGCCAACATCATAGGAAATATTAAGTATGTATATAAGGCCTCACTACAAAACACATAGTGCAACTCAAACAGCGGAAACAAAAATACTAGATAGTAACAAAACTGGTACGCTAGCCTCCTGCTCGCCTTCGCAAAGCAGCATCTCCTCACTAATCACTTGTAACCTACTACTTATTCTGCCCATCCAGAACCGAATGAACAACCCAAGGTAATAAGATGAGACATAAAACCTTGAGTCAGACAACAGCCTTAGTGAGCGATAAAACAACTAACAAACTTCATCAATAAAGTATATGAGAATAGGTAGATTAATAAACCAATCTACCAAACATCAGAGAAGAACTCAACTCCCGTCTTCCCCACATCGGACAGTGATAGCCTTTACATTCAAACATTCAACCATTCATTCGTGGAAACCAGAACCCTCATTCAATCATAGTAAAGCACTCGTGACATCCAGATTATATATCTCATGTAAACCTTCCTAATTGAATTCAACATCCCTCAAGCACAAGCCCTAGAGGCCTAAACCAATATCAGAAAAGCACTTAAGGAACATCTCCTTCGATGTTGGACAACCTACATAAGAAGGTACAAACAGAACAACCAATCAACCATAACTGACTCTGGCTATCGCCGCTAATCTTGCTTTGAAACCATCGTTAATCGTATGATGGTCAACCTTGCCATATGTCAAGGGCTAATGGTGTAACACCCCGTAATTCTGTTAATATTAATATTAACAAATTAAAGAATAACTAATCTCAGATGTGAGAATTGTGGGAAACGGGTTACGCCATTGTGTTCGTCTCGGAATTCTGGTTGAAATAGAGTCCGAGTTTGCGTGAATTGGACTTCGTATGAAGAAGTTATGGCCATCGGAAGTTTCAGAAAATTCAAAACAGCTCGCAGAAAATTTAAAATTCAAACAGAAAGTGCAGAAGCGGGCTGGGCGGGAAAATTCCTGCCCAAGCAGGTCGACTGGGGAGTTGACACTAGTGTCGACCTCCCCCCCCCCAGTCAACTGCCATGTCGACTTCCCCCAGGTCGACTGTAGTGTCGACCTGGTCTGGTGGCTAGGGTTTCTGGCTGACCTATTTTTAATTAAGTAATGACCCATTAGGGTTTCTGACCTAATCTGGTTGGCTGGGATTAGTTCTGAGTTGATCTGACGGTCTAAAATAAATCCTAACTCTATAAATACCTAGGTAGTCTCTCACCCTAATTCATAAGAAAAATAGAATAATTACCGTCATACCGTCGCCATGGAAATCAATGGAGCCGCCGCCAACTAAGAAGGAAGAAAAGCTAATTCAATTCTATTTCTCTCAACCCTAAAGCAAAACAAAACTCTCACTTCTTCTCTAAATTGTGAGTATGATAGTCTTAACAAGATTATTATCATTTTAATCAGGATAAGTCATGAATGGATTATGAGTAGATGATGTGAATTGTCGTATATGTTATCATGTATGTTATTAATCCTATGCTATGTGGTGATGATATCCTATATGTTGTAATTCATGCTACGATGATGTTATGTATGTTGAAAGTTTCTAGGCTAAGTTGTGATGAATCATACATGTTAAAAAGCCATCTATGCTAGTTAGTTCATATTAATTAAATCATCATGTTTGGGCTATGTTGATCTATATGACAAGTTACATATGCAAGTTAGATTGATTAGAAAAGTTATGAACATATGCCATGACATCTATTATGACATCTAGGATTATGCTATTACATATGTGATACCCTATGCTAGTTCACACCATCATTATGTTGCCTAAAAACCCCATATGCAAGTTTATGTATAGATTTGGGCTATGATCATATCATGTAAATTGTGACATTTAACAAGTTGACACCTTTTGATCCTTAACATGCGTAGTTTATGAAAGTTTCACCCCTATTATGATTAGATTTATTTTAATTGTCTATATGTTATGATAATTTATCTTTGTGCTATGTGTTAGACTATTCAAGTCTAGCCTATATTATGCGTTGAATAAGCGAACGTATAAACGTGGGGTAGGGGTAATATTAAGGATTTAATAATAAGATGTTGGGGGTGCAATTGATATGATTTTGCATACCATGAGTGGATGACCATAATTGAGTCAATTATGGACATCAATAAAAGTGGACTTAATTAATAATTTGGATACGGAATTATTAAAACTGGGGTAAAAGATTATAAGTGATAATCAATGCTTAGGACACGAGGTTGGACTCGTTTGTGACGTAAACCTGCCCAGAACCGCCCGGCAAATCCAGTGGTCACAAATGTCAGCCCAATGTGAGAGGTCCTAGGCCTAAACTAAAGCATAACATTTGTAAAGACACGTGGTTAGACTCTTTATGGTGTAAGACTGCCCGGACCCGCCCGGCAAATCCAGCTGCCATAAATGCCAGTCTAATGTGAGAGGTCTTTACGAGGTTATGGCCTGAATGAATTAAGAAATACTTAACCAGATAAACATGTAAGGTGGGACATGGGGTTAAGTAGGTGCCTTGGGTGGCATGAGGAATCTAGTGGGTTCCCTTAGTGGCATGAGAAATACGATTAGTAAGACTTAACCAAACACACATGTAAATGAACATGACTAAGAGGGTTAAGTGGGATATTCTATTGTTGACAAGCTTAGGTGGGTAGCTTGTGGGGGCCCATTTCAACCAGTAACCCAAACGTATTTTTGTGGGCTCGACCCAATTCGAGGATGGGACACGCATACTGGGCTTGACTATAAGAGGCCAAAATGGGGAGCGGTGGCAACACAAGTCCAACGGGTTTCATATGCATGTGGACCCGGGCTGGTAGTTAAGACGTTGTTGCATCATGTAGGTATAAGCCGTGCATTCTCAGTTGTATCGGGTTGCCACTTTAGGGGAGTGATACACCCCACTCTGGGGCCAGCACAGGTATCTACGAGTAGGGAGCCGATTGAAAGTGGGCAGTGGGGTACACCTAGTGGAGATAGGGGCAGACGACACCTATGTAGTCAGCTAGGGGTACGTAAGGCTATTTATATGTTTCTGTGTGAAGCAAGTGGGATCAACCTTTAGGGTGACTGGTGCGGTGCAGTGTAGTAATTATTCGTTAGTAATTAGGTGTGCCTTTACCGTTATCTTTAACGTAATCATAAACGCTATCTTTATCTACCTAATAGTTCATAGACATTTACTTGTCTTCCAGCTTATGCCTTAGTCTAGTTATTTTGATAATAGTATTGTTAGAATTGTCATACTCGCCAGACTTTATGTCTGACCCCCTCCATATCTATCCTTTTTTCCCTTCCAGGTGCTCAGGTTGGGCCCAGCTCTAGTGGAGTTTGATTGGATTGCTTCATCTCTTTGGAAAGCTTGGACCCTTGATGTAAAGTCCAGCTTGTTATCTTCTTTAATGGCTATTTGTGTAATGGGATTATGTATTTTGTTTTTATGAAGATGGATAATGTACTTGACTCTAATTAATGGTTTTGTGATGTAATAAACATGTTTAATTTCCGCTGCAATAAAATGAAGTTTTAGATTTTTCAAGTACCACTTATTATCTGTCTTGTTGTAATTTTTATGTTCTATATTCACTTAAAACCTCCATGGAAGTTAATGTATTCCCTTTGTGAGTGACATTAATGGACGTGGGGTGTTACACGTGGTATCAGAGCATAAGGTTACCAGAACAGATAAAAATACTTTAGAAAAATAGTTATTTTTGGAAGGAATGTTTTCAAAAACATGTTTTAATGAGAAATTTAAAGAGGACTTTTTTATGAAAAACATAATCCCCAAATAGCCATATATCTTTATCTGTCGAATTCTCCATTTTGAATTTTTCCTTTTTCGTTTCAGCATGGCTAAAGATCTTAACCTACCTGACGGTGTAGCGATACCAGGATGGTATAGGAGGTTGTTAGAGGCTAGGGCCGCTGCGGGTCCAGCCAATGTTCCTCCACCACCAGTTGCACCCGTTCCTCCTCCTCCTCCTCGCGTAGATACTTTTGCAAAGACGTGCAAGGAATTTAAAGCTATGGGTGGAAAACCCTTTCAAGGGTCAGAAACGTTTGTGGAATCTAGAGATTGGCTTAAGGAGGTGGAAAATTGCTAGAAATATTTTAAGTGGAAGGAGGGAGAAGAGTTAGATTAGCAGCTTGGCTAATGAAGGGAGAGGCCTCGTTTTGGTGGGAGGTCACTAATGGGGAGCGTCCTGTTGACTCCTGGGCGGATTTTAGACGTAGGTTCGAGGCGAAGTTTCTCTCTAGGGCGGAAGAAAATCTATATATGGAAAGATTCTTGACATTGAAGCAAGGAAGCTCATCAGTGAAAGAATATGTCAACAAATTTAATCAGCTAGCAAGGTTTGGTTTGGACTTAGTGAACACGCCGGAGAAGAAGGCTCTAAGGTTCGTGAATGGCTTGAATGAACCATTGCAAGGGTTGGCTATGACCCACATCCCTATGGGGGCCACCTTTGAGAAGCTAGTAGAAATGGGGCTCATGCACGAGGAGAAAAGTGCTAAAGCTGATAAGGCACCTAAGAAGAATGGGGATCAGAAGAAACCCCAACAGCAAAACAAGAAGGGTGGTAAAGACAATAATGGCAAGGGAAAGAAGAAATGTTTTAACCGTGGGACCCCAAGCCATCTCAGCAAGGACTGCCGAAAGAAAAAGAAGACTGGCTGTTTTCATCGTGGCGATGCGGGACATTTAGTGAAGGATTGCCAAAGGAAGGGGCAGAGGGCAGGGGCTACCTCGGGAGGACAGGTGCAGGCTCTTATAGCACCAGGGCAGGCAAGGGGACAAGTTCAGGCTCTCGCGGTCCCACCGCTGCAAGAACTAGGTAGAACCATTTCTGTTGAAAGCTTAGTTTTTCTGTTTGATCATCCTGTCCGTACCTTATTTGATTCGGGCGCATCGCATTTGTTTATCTCTACATCATTAGTTGAATCACTACACTTAAATACCAGTTTAGTAGAGGATCCCTTAGTTGTTTCGAATCCAATTGGGGGCTCAGCTCATTTGTCCATGATGTGTTTGGATTTAAAAATTTCTATACTTAGCGTTGAGTTTCGATGTGATGCTTATGTGTTGGGCTTCACGGTCTATGGGCTAATTTTAGGGATGGATTGGTTATCCAGAAATGGGGCCATTCTTGATTGTGAAAGGAGAGTAGTTAGGCTCGTGACTCGCCTTGGCAACACTCTCGAAATCTTTTGTAATCCCATAAATTCTGTTATGCTAAGTTATTTAGAATCTCTTGACGCGTCTGAGGAAAATCTACGATCTGTTAGAGTGGTCCGAGAGTATTCGGATGTGTTTGAAGAGGTGAAGGGCTTACCTCCGAAGCGGGAGATAGATTTTTGAATATATCTTATGGATAATGCAAAACCAGTATCTTTGCCAGTACGCCACATGGCTCCTCATGAAAGGAGGAAACTCGATAAGCAAGTGAAGGAGTTACTTGAGAAGGGGTTCATAAGACGATGTATATCGGAGTGGGGTGCTCCAGTAGTATTTGCCACGAAGGAGGATGGGTCCCTTAGACTTTGTGTGGACTATAGAGAACTTAATAAACTTGCTAAGAAGAACAGACACCCACTGCCGAGGATTGACGATCTCTTCGATCAGTTAGTTGGCGCCTCAGTGTTTTCGCAGTTGGACTTAGCCACTGGTTTCCATTAGTTGAGAGTGGCTGAGGATAGCATAGACAAGACTGCCTTTAGGACTTCGGACGGTTTCTATGAATGGCTAGTGATGCCCTTCGGTTTGACAAACGCCCCCGCATACTTTGTTGATCTGATGAGTAGGGTGTTTAAGGAGTACCTTAACAAATTCGTGGTAGTCTTTGTAGACGACATCTTGATCTTTTCTAAGGATGAAGAAGAGCATGCCCTACATCTTAGGGAAGTGTTGGAGACCCTACGAGCGCACAGCCTTAAAGCAAAATTTTCTAGGTGTCACTTCCTGAGGAAGGAAGTACGATTCTTAGGGCACGTGGTTTCCAAGGAAGGGATAGCTGTAGATCCCGCGAAGGTGGTGGCCATCCAAGATTGGAAGGTCCCCAAAAATGCTACCGAAGTAAGAAGTTTCTTGGGGTTGGCTGGCTACTATAGGAAATTTATCAAAGACTTCGCAAAGATATCAGCTCCATTAACACGCTTGACGAAGAAGAACCTAGTTTTCGCATGGGACGTAGATTGTGATGATGCGTTCCAACATTTGAAGAGAGCTCTGACCTCAGCCCCAGTCTTAGTACTGCCAGACGGGAGTAAGCCATTTACTGTTTATACTGACGCTTGTGGGACAAGACTAGGCGCAGTCTTAATGCAAGAGGGTAGGGTAATAGCCTATGGTGGAAGGCAGTTGAGAGCGCATGAGAAGAATTATCCTACACATGACCTAGAGTTGGCCGCTATTGTTTTCGCGCTTAAGTCTTGGTGTCATTATCTTATTGGCGAGAAATTTGAATTATTCACTGACCACAAGTCTTTAAAATACTTGTTCTCTCAGAAGAACTTGAACGTAAGGCAGCAAAGGTGGATGGAGTTCTTAGCATCCTACGACTTCGAGATAGCCTATACCCCTGACAAGGGTAACGTGGTGGCAGACGCCTTAAGTAGAAAAAGATTATCCTTAAGTCCTTTGTTTGTTGAGCGGCGAAGTTTAGAATTCATTTCGATGTTTGACTTTAGACCTTCCGTTGACTTTGTACCCGGTCTGCTAGCATCCTTGGAGGTCAGGCCTACGCTTTTGGGACGGATTGGCAAGGCACAGCGAGACGACCCACAGTTGGTTGAGTTAGTAGAAAAGCACAAAGGAGGGGAGTCATCAAGCCATCTCCGTAGGTATACCCTAGATGATAAGGGTTGGTTACGTAGAGACGGTAGACTTTGTGTACCAAAAGACGATGACCTAAGGAAGACTATTCTTGACGATGCACATCGTTCGAAGATGACCATTCATCCCGGCGGGGACAAGATGTACAAAGACATGAAGCAAGTTTTCTTTTGGGACGACATGAAGAAAGATGTGGCCGAGTATGTCGCTAGATGCTTGGTGTGCCAACAAGTAAAACCGGAGCAAAAGAAACCCGGTGGGTTACTTCACCTATTGGAGGTTCCACTATGGAAGTGGGAAAGCGTCTCGATGGACTTTATTGACGGATTACCGAGATCGAGGAAGGGTAATACGGGGATTTGGGTTATAGTAGATAGACTTACTAAGAGCGCCCATTTCATTCCCGTGAAGAGTAAGAGGACTGCTCCATGGTTAGCTTCTGTATATGTCCGAGAGATAGTTCGTTTGCATGGTGTTCCTTCTAGCATAGTGAGCGACCGCGATCCTATTTTCACTAGTGAATTTTGGAGAAGCTTGCAAGAAGCGGTAGGGACTCAGTTACGTTTGAGCACCGCATATCATCCTCAGACGGACGACCAGACCGAGAGGGTGAATCGTACTCTAGAGGATCTATTGAGGCTATGTATCCTAGACTTTGGGGGTACATGTGAAGAGCATCTTCCTTTAGTGGAGTTCGCATATAATAATAGCTTTCAGTCCAGCATTGGCATGGCACCTTTCGAAGCTCTTTATGGACGACCTTGTCGTTCACCAACATGTTGGTGGGAATCTACGGATAAGATCTTACTTGGGCCCGATATGATTAGAGAGACTTCGGAGAAGATCGACTTGATTCGAAGAAGGATGAAAGCAGCGCAAGATAGGCAGAAATCTTATGCGGATAAGAGAAGGACAGATCTCGAATTTTAGGTTGGGGACATGGTCTTTGTCAAAGTGTCTCCATTACAAAACGTTGTTCGCTTTGGGTCCGTTGGGAAGTTAGCACCAAGGTTTGTAGGGCCGTTTCCTATTAAGGAGAAGATTGGACAAATGGCGTATAGAGTGGAGTTGCCGGAGAGACTTAGTGGTGTACACGACGTATTCCATGTATCACATTTGAGGAAGTGCTTGCACGAGACCGCGGAGGTGGTAGAGCCGAGTTTGCTTAGAGAGGTGGAGATAGAGTGTGATGCGACGATTCGACGAGCTCCTACATGCATTCTTGGGTCGGAGATTAAGAAGCTGAGAAATCGAGAGGTCAGGCTAGTCAAAGTACAATGGGGAGATGATGAGAGCAACGCTACTTGGGAGACAGAAGAGAAGATGCGTTCACGATACCCTTTTCTTTTCGAGGGTATGTCCTTTAATTTCTCCTTTATCGCTTATCTTGTACTTATCTTACCTTTAGCGTATCCTCTCGCTAGTATCTTTGACCTTTAGTTAGGATCATCCTATGGTTGAAACATGTGTTTGAGACATGTTATTTATGATGGATGCAAAGTGGATGCAAGTGTTTGCTAGTGGTTGCTCGTGGACGCATATACACACACACTATTAGGCACTAGATCGACTCAGTCACTTCATACTGCATATTGCATATTAATGGCTGTATTTAGTAAAATGGATATATAATGATTGTTTAATCATATGGATGCTGCATTCAGATGATGATTGTGCACGCATATAGAGATAATATGTAGCATTAAGGAACTTTTGCACACATAATGGATGCATGGCACTATCATGGTTTGCATTAAGGAGGTCAACTGAATCAGTGGACCGCCTGATTTTGCATTAGATAGGGACATAAACACACACTGTGCATTTAAACATGAAAGCATTAGAAGTTTATAAGGACAATGGATGCCTGTGTTTGATGGTTGAGTAGATGGTTGTTTGGATGTTAGGATATACATTCTTCTTGACCTGAAGATTTCGGGGACGAAATCCTTTAACGAAGGTAGAATGTAACACCCCGTAATTCTGTTAATATTAATATTCACAAATTAAAGAATAACTAATCTCAGACGTGAGAATTGTGGGAAACGGGTTGCGCCATTGTGTTCATCTCGGAATTCTGGTTGAAATAGAGTCCGAGTTTGCATGAATTGGACTTCGTATGAAGAAGTTATGGCCATCGGAAGTTTCAGAAAATTCAAAACAGCTCGCAGAAAATTTAAAATTGAAACAGAAAGTGCAGAAGCGGGCTGGGCGGGAAAATTCCCGCCCAGGAAGGTCGAATGGGGAGTCGACACTAGTGTCGACCTCCCCCCCCCCCAGTCGACTGCCATGTCGACTTCCCCCAGGTCGACTGTAGTGTCGACCTGGTCTGGCGGCTAGAGTTTCTGGCTGACCTGTTTTTAATTAAGTAATGACCCATTAGGGTTTCTGACCTAATCTGCTTGGCTGGGATTAGTTCTGAGTTGATCTGACGGTCTAAAATAAATCCTAACTCTATAAATACCTAGGTAGTCTCTCACCCTAATTCATAAGAAAAATAGAATAGTTACCGTCATACCGTCGCCATGGAAATCAATGGAGCCGCCGCCAACTAAGAAGGAAGAAAAACTAATTCAATTCTAATTCTCTCAACCCTAAAGCAAAGCAAAACTCTCTCTTCTTCTCTAAATTGTGAGTATGATAGTCTTAACAAGATTATTATCATTTTAATTAGGATAAGTCATGAACAGATTATGAGTAGATGATGTGAATTGTCGTATATGTTATCATGTATGTTAACATTTCCTATGCTATGTGGTGATGATATCCTATATGTTGTAAATCATGCTATGATGATGTTATGTATGTTGAAAGTTTCTAGGCTAAGTTGTGATGAATCATACATGTTAAAAAGCCATCTATGCTAGTTAGTTCATATTAATTAAATAATCATGTTTGGGCTATGTTGATCTATATGACAAGTTACATATGCAAGTTAGATTGATTAGAAAAGTTATGAACATATGCCATGATATCTATTATGACATCTAGAATTATGCTATTACATATGTGTTACCGTATTCTAGTTCACACCATCATTATGTTGCCTAAAAGCCCCATATGCAAGTTTATGTATAGATTTGGGCTATGATCATATCATGTAAATTGTGACATTTAACAAGTTGACACCTTTTGATCCTTAACATGCGTAGTTTATGCAAGTTTCACCCCTATTATGATTAGATTTATTTTAATTGTCTATATGTTGTGATAATTTATCTTTGTGCTATGTGTTAGATTATTCAAGTCTAGCCTATATTATGCGTTGAATAAGCGAACGTATAAACGTGGGGTAGGGGTAATATTAAGGATTTAATAATAAGATGTTGGGGGTGCAATTGATATGATTTTGCATACCATGAGTGGATGACCATAATTGAGTCAATTATGGACATCAATAAAAGTGGACATAATTAATAATTTGGATAGGGAATTATTAAAATTGGGGTAAAAGATTATAAGTGATAATCAATGATTAGGACACGAGGTTGGACTCGTTTGTGACGTAAACCTGCCCGGAACCGCCCGGCAAATCCAGTGGTCACAAATGTCAGCCCAATGTGAGAGGTCCTAGGCCTAAACTAAAGCATAACAGTTGTAAAGACACGAGGTTAGACTCCTTTATGGTGTAAGACTGCCCGGACCCGCCCGGCAAATCCAGCTGCCATAAATGCCAGTCTAATGTGAGAGGTCTTTACGAGGTTATGGCCTGAATGAATTAAGAAATACTTAACTAGATAAACATGTAAGGTGGGACATGGGGGTTAAGTAGGTGCCTTGGGTGGCATGAGGAATCTAGTGGGTGCCATTAGTGGCATGAGAAATACGATTAGTAAGACTTAACCTAACACACATGTAAATGAACATGACTAAGAGCGTTAAGTGGGATATACTATTGTTGACAAGCTTAGGTGGGTAGCTTGTGGGGGCCCATTTCAACCAGTAACCCAAACATATCTTTGTGGGCTCGACCCAAGTCGAGGACGGGACACGCATACTAGGCTTGACTATAAGAGGCCAAAATGGGGAGCGGTGGCAACGCAAGTCCAATGGGTTTCATATGCGTGTGTGGACCCGGGCTGGTAGGTAAGGCATTGTTGCATCGTGTAGGTATAAGCCGTGCATTCTCAGTTGTATCGGGTTGCCACTTTAGGGGAGTAATACACCCCACTGTGGGGCCAGCATGGGTATCTACGAGTAGGGAGCCGATCGAAAGTGGGTAGTGGGGTACGCCTAGTGGAGATAGGGGCAGACGGCACCTATGTAGTCAGCTAGGGGTACGTAAGGCTATTTATATGTTTCTGTGTGAAGCAAGTGGGATCAACCTTTAGGGTGACTGGTGCGGTGCAGTGTAGTAATTATTCGTTAGTAATTAGGTGTGCATTTACCGTTATCTTTAACGTTATCTTAAACGCTATCTTTATCTACCTAATAGTTCATAGACATTTACTTGTCTTCCAGCTTATGCCTTAGTCTAGTTATTTTGATAATAGTATTGTTAGAATTGTCATACTCGCCAGACTTTATGTCTGACCCCCTCCATTTCTATCCTTTTTCCCCCTCCAGGTCCTCAGGTTGGGCCCAGCTCTAGTGGAGTTTGATTGGATTGCTTCATCTCTTTGGAAAGCTTGGACCCTTGAAGTAAAGTCCAGCTTGTTATCTTCTTTAATGGCTATTTGTGTAATGGGATTATGTATTTTGTTTTTATGAAGATGGATAATGTACTTGACTCTGATTAATGGTTTTGTGATGTAATAAACATGTTTAATTTCCACTGCAATAAAATGAAGTTTTAGATTTTTCAAGTACCACTTATTATCTGTCTTGTTGTAATTTTTCTGTTCTATATTCACTTAAAACCTCCATCGAAGTTAATGCATTCCCTTTGTGAGTGACATTAATGGACGTGGAGTGTTACAAATGGTAACCCCGGTTCTAGCATAAACTTCATACGCCTTTCAACGATACGTGTGTATGTCCAACCTTGACAACTAGGCCTTTCAGCGATACCCAGAGTACTCAACCTATAACCAGTCTTTCGGGTGCCCCCATGGTATCCCTGCTTTGAGCCTACTAGAAATTATGACAATGATAATCTCCCGGCCTTCTCATCTCTAACCATCCAACTCGACTCTTTCCATAGCCTAAGAAAGCTTCTCGAGCAACCATTATCCACCAACTCACGACCTTTGAGTTGTACCTCATTCGTTGTTCTACACCGATCAACGAACACATTCAACACTTCGAACCTTCCTACTGGAATTCACTTCGAATCCCGTCCAACCAATCCTCCCGTCCGATCGATCCTTCTGGACCGACCCCCCCGACCGATTCCCCTGGACCGATCCATCTGGACTGATCTCCTTAGACCGATCATCCTACATCGGTCTATTTAGATCGATCCCCTAGACCGATCTCCCTAGATCGGTCTCCCTGGACCAGTCTCCCTGGACCAGTCTCCCTGGACCGATCTCCCTGAACCGATCTTCCTGGGTCGATCTCACCAGACCGATCTCCCCTTTGGCTCGCTCGATCGCTTCTTCCTGTCTTTCTTTCCAAGAAAACCACCCTACGGTGCGCGATCGACCATAGATGCATGACCCAAAACCGGTACTTCTCAAATGCGACTCCGATTTCGACCAAAACTTCGCCAATCGACTCAGTCGATGAAACATAGCTCATCCAATTCATTCAGCACAATCATGAACATGCTACGAAACCACTAACATCACCAGTTTGGCCATTTCATCAATAATTATGTGAAATCCACCGAAATCATCATAAATGTAAATATGAACAAAACGATAGATTTAACTTGCATATACACATGAAATAGCATTGAAATCATTATATTAAACTTGCTAAAATATATCATAGGGCGATTAATGTGAAAATGAATTTATATCGCTTAGATCTATGATAAAACACTTAAATATGATGAAAAACATGATCAAACTTTCATATACTTCATTGCATCCATGTGAGAGATGTAAATCACTCACCGATTTGCCAAAACAAGCTGAAATTGATCAAACAAGAATCCGGACAGTAAGCATCTCGCACCAAATCCCTTGATCCAATGAATCCTTTCTCCAATTGATATAGATCTAGCCTTTAATGGTGTAGATCTATGATTTCCCTCCTTGGACTTTGATTTTTGATGGTGGAGAGGTGTTACTAGAAGATGGAGTTCAAGGCCACCTAATGAGAGAATGGGGAAGTAAACTATTTCCCTAACCTCTCACCCTCTGTTTATAGTTTCCGTCAGCCCACTACTTGGGCCTTCTCAAATCAGGCTCAAAATCCTAAATAGCTAGCTGAAAAACCATAAAACAATGATTCTACCCAAACCGTTGAGCCGAATATGTAATACAACCACTCTACGGAAAGGCAATCATCAATTCCTTTCCATTGGCACAGGTCTCACCCTCTGATTCGACTTAAGTCAAAAGTTATACTCTGTATAAGACTGACAGTGGAAAAATGGTCATAAACAAAATCGGGAAAAGTTATGGACATGTCTCACATCCCTATAAGCAACATATCAAAAGAAGAGAAAGATCCAACCCTCAGAGAATAAAATAAAAATATTTTATAATCTTCCAATACGTAAAATGCGGGCTGTTACATTTCACGACGATCTCCTTTATCTATTATTATTCTGCCACCCATCATGATTTTATATTAGTGTGGAGAGTTTTTTTTTAAATCATCTTGAATAAAAATTGGAAATATTTGTGATGGAAATGCGACTGTGTTATTTTTTCGGAATTAGTGATAATTGAAAATTTTCAAAGATTCCAATATATTTGAGCATATTTTATAATATGATTAATTTAGAAATTTATTTCACAAATCATTTCTATACCTACCACATTTATATCATCCATATTGGTTTTGTATAATGAGGAGACTTTTGAAAAGCAAAGTTATAAAAATATAACATACATAAGTGTGTCTCTAACATCATTTAAAAATCCAAGCTCTGGTCATGCACGGTTATGAGATAACTTATAATTTAAGCTACGACTGACCTCATTTAAAAATCCAAGCTCTAGTTATGCGTGGTCAGTTACTCTTAATTAAAAAGGAAATAAGCTGCTATAGATAAATATTTTTCAAATTCTCCTTGGTGTATAAAAACAAGTCTATCAATCCATCTTCAAACATGTGAAATGTGTTAATATTTTATGAAATATTATGATTTGTTGATTGATAGATATTGGGATTCGAGATTACTTGATTTTTTTCACTTAAGTTGAATTTATAAGCGTTGTCCAAATCCATCAATGTTTTTATGCTAAATTTTAATAAAATTCTTTTGAAAATTATTAGAAATCATGTTTTGAACTCTCTCCATTTTTAAGATTCATCGTAAATCCATCATTCTACAATGTGAAATATGCCACTAGTTCTTAGATTATTATGATTTTTGTTTGACTGTTTGAGATTTATGATGATCGTTCTTCCTCTTAAGATGAAATTACAATTTTAGTCTATTTTTCATCATTATTTTAATTTTTGCATCCTTTTGATGATAACAAATGTGGTAGAATGGGTTGAGATTTTGATTTATGAGTGAATATTTTATAAATATTTTAATACTGAAAATTCCATTCAATTTTTTCTCATTCTTTTCACTCATGCACATTTATAGGGGGAGTTTCTATTGTAGGGGGAGCATTTAAATAGGGGGAGTTCAATGATTCATTGTCAAACACATTTATTATATTCAAAATCTTATTATTTGTTTGTCATCATCAAAAGGGGGAGATTGTTGTATATAACAATGCTATGATTTTTGTTTGATAATTACAAACAAATATATATTTTTATAAATGCGTTTGTATTTGTACTGTTATACTACATCATAGGCAGAATATAATATTTATATTTACATAAAATACTACTGCATAAGAATCTAAACATTCAAATAGTATTTTATTAAAATATAATATTGTATTTCTAAATTGCAACAGTACAATCTTTCAATTCCACTATTTGTAAAGCTCATTTACATACAATTCTTTTTCACATACAATCTATTCATCACTACAATACTCAGCACTCAGTGTACAAACTCATATTCATTGGCGCTCTATATAAATACTTTCTCTTATATACAGTAACACTGCCACATACGTTTCCCTGACACTATATTTGTCTTCAGTCTTCTGTCCTCACAACTCACAGTCAGTCTAATCATCTATACTTGTCATATACAGAAATACACACGTAGTATTTGGAACAGAAATAATTTCAAATTCTAGCAGATACAATTTTTATTTTAAAAATTTATTTGCCTTATAATTCTGGTGTGTTTCTCATCATTTTCATGACTTGATCTGATTTATTAATCTATTCATCTGTGTCTAAATAGCTTGTGATATTCACCGTGATACATTGTAAATACCACAAGGTATACTGTATAATCTAGTGCTCACTAATCAGCCTCAACACACTATACTGGTTTGCTAATCAAGACCAGTTGATTCTGAACAACCAAAAAACAGTGTAGCGGTCTGCGGATATATATTCATGTCTGACATTTTAAACAGCCATACATTTGTACATGCATATATATACACATATGTGTAAATGTCAAGACAATGCAAAGTGGCTCAAGGCAGATTCACAAGTCAAGCACTAATATACATATGCAAACATGATAAATGGTGCATGACTACTCATAGTGTATGTCAACATGTCAGCAATGGATAGTGATTGGCAGATCAGCATATTCAAGTGTACTTGCACAAGTCAAACCAGAATGGTCAAGCATAGTCAATACTGCATAGTTTAGCAGCTCAAACAAGTTCAAAGATATTGTCATTCAACATGCAAATGAAACAGCAAGGACCAGCATGATCAAGGCAGTCGAGCACAAGCCAAAATAGTGCTACTCAGCTACATATGGTGCAACTCAACAATGTGGCAAAAATTCAGCAATACAAGGTTCTGTATGCATCAAGACAGTGAACACATCATGGCAAACTAGTATACAAATAGTAGCAAGTATGGGCAGTTACATGGATGAAGATGGCATGTCAGTGTCAACATAAGGATGTACAAGTAGCTAGATGTACACAAGAGGATAGACACAAAGATACAAGGCAATGGTGCATAAAATGTCAAGAATCAAGTGCAGATACAAGGTTAAACATGCATAATATACATATTGCCAATATATTCAAGAGAAAGGTGCAATCTAGCTTCAAATGTTCAGAAGTCTTGACAAGGACAAAAATGGACAACACAGCTCAGTACATAGAAGTAAAATGTATGGATAAAACAACAATGGGTCTTGGTGCACCATACAGTGGCATATACACATAGCAAACATGATGCAAGAGTGCCAAATTCATTTACATGAAGTATGGATCAACTCACGTCTGTGTTCAACATAGCTCAATCATTTCGAGTCAAATTCTTTTTTAAGCACAGGTAGAACAACACATATAAGAATGTGGTCACAGGTTAAAGCTTCCAAGAATTACAAAGCAACAAGTTTTTGATTTCCAGAAATACAAGTATGAAATCAATTGGCGTTCAAGTTTTAAAGTTGTTTCCAGACGTGGCAAAGTATTTTGGGAAAAAACACAACATATTTGGCAAATGCAATTTTCCACAATTCATGCAAATCAGTGTGGCAGCAGTTTAATATTTGGGGAGTTTACATTTACAATGAAAGATGTATTTCAGAAATTTTGGCAAACTGTTTTGGAAAGAAACATTCATTTTTGACAAAATTTTCCAAACTGTTTCCTGTTTTTGTCAACGTCTTTATTTTGGGCAAGATATTCTCAAAATGTTTCCAGTTTAGAGTAGAGAAATAAATGGCATCTTCCTGGAGAATCATTTTAATCGAGGCAGCTATTTATGGAAAAAATCAATTCATGTTTCTCAAGAATTTACAAAAGTAAACAGTGCATCAATCACCCAGAGAAATTATCTGAGGAAGAATTCATTTCCATGATTTCACAAGCAAACAAATCAAACAAATGCATTGGACACTAATGACTTGTCTGGATTCATCAATCAATATCCATGGTTTTACAAATCCTGGCAGCATTCATTCAATTGAAGCAGAAGAGGAAATTGTACAAAATCAGGATCAAGTCATTTTTGGTTGAAATTAGAGAATATACGGATTTTAATATTTTTATAATATCAACCAATTCTTCGCTGGAAAAACAGCTGAGATCGAAACCACAAGCAACAATTTCCATCAAAGAATTAAAATCAGAAAACTCACAATTCTTCTAGGTTTTCGATCAACTGCATTCCCAAATTGATCACGGGAGAACATTCAAGAGCATCCACTGATTCAAATCTTCAAAGATTATTTCAGATCAATCACGAAGATGAAGTGATTTTGGGAGAACAAGAAAAACCCTAGATTTAAGGCCGCCATTTCTATTTTTCCCAAAGCGAAAGAGATCATGTCAAAACAAATAGGAGAGTTGTCCGGCCTACTTGATTCTAAGAGATAAAAGGGATTTTCTTCATTTAATTTCTATTGTTTTTTTTTTTTTGAATTTAATTTGTATTCTATCAGTTTGTCGAGTCTGTAAAATCTAGGTGATCTAGTTAGAGTTTTAACTAGCAGTTTTCTAGAATCTGTAAAAACTAGGGTTTTTGTTAAAGGGTTTGTAATGGGGAAAATTCGATTTTAGGGTTAAAATCAGTACAGGGTTTTGAGCGTAGAATTAGTGCAACTTGGGCGAGATTGTGAGGCTTTTTGTGTAGCACCTAATAGAAACTTTAGGATAAGTTTGAGCGTAAGTTAGGACATTTAGGCTAGGAATTGTCACGAGTTTACAGGTGTTGTAAGCATTGTAATAGTTGACTAATATCTAGTAGAAACCTTGGGGAATGCAGCAGTAGGCAGGGTTTGCCAAAGCTGGGTAAAATCGATGTATTATTTATTTCTGCATTTATTTTTCTCTATTATAATCTGTGTTGTGATATTTTTTAATATCTCATTAAAATTCAATAAAACCTATTCACCTCCCCTCTAGGGTTAATCTAGATCCAACAAGTGGTATCAGAGCTTGGTTTTTCATTAACTCTAGAGTCATGGATCATAGTTGTCTATATAGTGAGAGTCAGTCCAGTTATATTCCAATTGTTTTCAATGGGAGAGATTTTTTATTTTGGAAATCATAAATCGAATTCTATTTAAAATCTGTTAATTTTGAATATTGGAATATTTTTGAAAATATGGGAGATATGCTAGGTAAGAAAAATAAAGTTGTCAATGCTCATGTTTGCATATTCTGTATTCTTATTTTAGTAATAATCATCTTAATCTTATCTCTCATTGTTTGACATCGCAGGAGATCTGGATCGGAGAACTCTCGAGGCCTTTTGTGTAGCACTTAGTAGAAACTTCGAGATAAGTTTTGAGCGTTTGGTTAGGATATTTAGGCTAGGAATTGTCGCGAGTTTATAGGTGTTGTAAGCATTGTAATAGTTGACTAATATCTAGTAGAAACCTTGGGGAATGCAGTAGTAGGCAGGATTTGCCGAAGCTGGGTAAAATCACTGTGTTATTTATTTCTGCATTTATTTTTCTCTGTTATAATCTACATTATGATATTTTTTAATATCTAGTTAAAATTCAATAAACCCTATTCATCCCCCTTCAGGGTTAATCTAGATCCAAAACACTTCACTACATTGCCATAAGTATACACAAAACAATCCCAAACATGATCCAGGACATAGCTAAAGCTCTTGCAAAGAATTTTTCTCCTTTCTCATGCTTTCCACATTTAATGTGCATTAAGGACAAATCTACCTTCATATCAGCCACAAATTCATCGGCTTTTTCCCTCTTTTTCTTTTGCTACAGTAACTTGTCTTCAAGTGTCTTCCTTTCCATGAGCAACTGTGATATAGTACTTTCTTTTTCCATCAATTTAACAGTAGTATCTTCCATTCCAGCATTGCTATTGATTTCATACACTTCATCATGCCATATAAAATACCCACAGTTGCCATTCTGCACATATGTTAAATTCTCGACTAAAACATCATTGAAAAATACGATAATCGATGAAGCAACCAAAAATATCTGATTTATACTTACATGCCACATGAAGCAACCAAAAAACTTCTTCCACACATTCAAACCTACCTTTACAGTCTTCATCTTCATTGGGATTTTGGGGTGGCAACGCTTAATTCCCGCCGATGTTGTTGAAGTTGAAGTAGAAATTGATTGATTGATTATTGAACTCAAAGATGGACAGATAAACTACATATATATACACATACATGTGAATATTAATATATGCATGTGTATTTGTGTGTATGAATTAATTTTTTAACAACTATACATGTTCAAGAAGATGGACAGATCAATTACACAAGCACTCGAACAAGAAACAGGGAAATGGATAAACAACATATATCTGAATATATTCACCACAATCATCATAATATCCACGAACTAACAACATATATCCACGAACAAGATTCAGATCATACTGAATACAGTTCGAGTTAAAACCCACAAACGAAATTAAAGCCTTAAATACTTGCAACAACATTGAACTGATACCAGTCCTTACAACAACATTTTTAGAATTGTCACTATTAGTACCAGCAAATCAACAAACAAAACTAAAGCCCCAAATCTAATTACTTATATCAAAAAAAAATTCTTACCCTATATAGAATGATCAAAAGCAGCGATAAAAAAAATCCATTCTATTAGAGATCAGTTGGGTGAAATGGAAATCCAGTAGGAATTTGGAAGTTCAATACGCAAAATAACTCAGTTTCTCTAAAGCCTTGACCTCGATTCCACTTTCAAAACAAAGATTGAATCACTAGAAACCCATATCTGATTTCGCTAAGGACCGGTTGGAGATGGGTGTCCCCAAGATCGAAGATTAGGGATAGAAGATTTTGAAATTTTGGGGATTAGAACGGAATGAAAATTAGGGACTGAAGATTTTGAAATTTTGAAATGAAAGTGAGCGAATGAAAATAAAACCAGGAAATGGAAATAGGTGGGATGTGGATTGATGGCGTGGATGGATGGCTAAGATATTGTTTTAACTAATGGTGCAGATCGCTAAGTAGGACATAAGAAGGTCTGCTATATCAACACTGTACAAAACGTTGCATCGTGTTACACTTGTTTACCTATAGCAACAATTTTTTATGGCTAAGGTAACACTAAATATAAAACATTGCAGTAGGACCAAATAGTATAGCTATCGGAAATTTTGGCTCGCAACACCTTGCAAATTCATTGCATTAGGCCGTTTATGGCGTAGTGATGAGACCCCGTCCCAATCTAACTCCATTGAAAGGATCAAAGGGAACAAGGAGAAATGTGTCGGAGTGGAAAAGGAAGGAAAGAGAGGTTAAGCCACCAAAGACAGCAATGAAGAAGTCACATGAGAAAAAAAAGGTGGCTCCTCCAAATGATATTGTGGATTTAAGAATGCTTTTTTGGTTTTTTGGCTGATTGTAATGCGTGTAAGACCCTCGCTTTTTGTGACACCACTATATTTTTTGTATAGATCGTGTCATTTGAAACTTTGACTTGTGAATATAAGTTAACTTTACTTTCAGTTCATGTGAATTTATTTTAAGTGTTCGATAATTTTTTACATTTTCCAGTAGTTGTATTCATGTAATGTAACTCGTTATTACACTTAGATTTGTGTTGCTCGAGACTTCACCCCTGATGAACTCAAGTAATGTGTAGTTCGACTATAATTCACTCCCAAGACTTTCTTTTGATCATTAATCTCGAGTCGTATGGTGTTCGTGTTCGGTAGCTCCACTCTTAGGACCATCTTTCATTCGTTAATATCTAGTTGCGAGGAGCTGAGAGATGGATATTGTTTGTTCATCCTTTATACTCGCCCGTTGTTTCATTCGAGTTAGAGTTGAGGTTGACGTTTATTCGCCAGTTTATACTCAGACGCAAACTTTGAGGAACAGAGTTGGCTAAGAAATCGGTCGGTGTCACACTCACTTATGCTGGTGAGTTGCCTCCAAGTCCATAGACCAAGGGTTAGGAGTTCGACACTTAGGATATAAATGTCACAAGTTATTTATAATCAGTCTCGTCATTGGTTTGAGATTCGAGTTAACTTATGGAGGATCAGATCACTCCTACAAGATTGAAGCCTAAGTATAGACTCGAAGCAGCGAATCGATACCAAGCTCTGAGGCATCATATTCATTATTCTATGCTTATGCACAAGAGTTAGTCGAACCGCAACAAACTATTGTGCATAATGGGAGTTTACCGGTTGTGCGATTCGACGAGTAAGTAGGTGGATCTCATTTAACTTTATTCACACTTCTATATGGTAAGTTTAAGGTCATGCCAACTTATAGAATCCTAAATATGTCGGAGCATAAATTGTACATGTCATATCCATCAGGCTTAAGGTTGTGCCAATGGATAGACCACTAAATATGGCAGATCATAAATTGTTCGTGTCATATCCCTCGGTATTAAGGTAGCTTTAATGGATAGACTATTAAATATGTAACAGCAAAAATTACTCGTGTCACATTCATCGGGCTTAAGGCTTCTACCCCTCGTATTGAAGGCAAAAGAAAAGTGGAATGATCTGATCACATTTGAAGTAGTAGTACTCCGATGATCAATATATGAATCATGAAAGTTTAAGTCGATACTTTAACACCTTATATAAGGGTTACATATAAGTCGGCCATGTCAACGTTTCAAAAAATAGGCCAAAATAACATCCTACAATCAAACTATTCTTTGACAATAAACACCAACGTTTACATTGAATGTAAATTATAGAAAAATGAAATAAACATCATGGCATTATAGGCTAAGACACTTATTTCTATTACAGTCTTACTAAGTCGAAGAGTTAATCCCTGAGGATCTAGTCTATAACCAGGACCCTCATTGGTTGTTGTTTTCCGCTAGTGTTGGATATCTTAGGAACTTCATTTAAGAGGACCCTGATTGTACAGCCTAAGTATTCTGGAGGATAAGCTTCTCGAATAGCTTCCATCAGATAATGACATTCGTTTGTTTCATAGCCATACATTTTGTGGTGCCTTGAGTATTATCCAAACTCTTTAGCTTTATCTGTCGATTCTCTTGGATTTGGCTTCTTGTACTAGACAGTATTGCAAGTTTCAAGGTAAATATTCTCGAGTTAGTTATTGAGCGGAGTATAAATGTTGAATGATTGGAATCCCTATTAATTCTTCTTTTTATCGTGACTACCTCCACTGTTTCCGCTTTAAGTAGGTTTGTAAGGAGCATTCCCATTACTATTTCTAGAGCTTTCTTCGGGTTTTTTAACAACGAGACTGCTTTGCATAGTGCCCTAACGTGGGTAGATAGGATGACTGCTTTGAGCAACACGATTCCTCTGCCCTTTTCTTGGCATAGGAATTGATTGGTCTTCTCATAGAAAACTTCCTAGCGCTTTGGTTAATTTCGATTAATCCGTGCCCTCGAATTCAGAATTGGGAAGCACGACCTTTCAAACTGGACGAGGAAGGTACGGAACACTGGATCTTCAACTTCCTCTAAGGCATTGTTGAACCTTTCTACGTAACTCTTTAAGGTGTCGCCTGTTCCTTGGTAGATGAAACACTCTATCTCCGTTAAGGTCACTCACAAAGGGAAAGCATTAACTTTGGTGAAGCATTTTAGGTAAAAGACACAGATAATTTACAAGTCATACATATAAACAGCGGAAAAATGAAATCATTTCATAAGTAGCGTGGTTCAGTCAAAACATTACAAGCATTGTCTCAAAACCCAACTTCTAAATTATTACAATGAAACATCTGTCTTGATTTAAAACTCCAAGAACATAAAGAAGCATAAAACAGTAGTAAAGCAACATAAATCCCCAATAAAAATGTAACCACAGCCATAGCCCAAGAAGAGAGAATCCAAGCAATACATCTACTCTCTTCAAACTGGAAAAGGTCTGCACTAAGCTGAAGTATTCCCTCCCTGCGGACCTGGTGGGGGGGGAACGGAAGAAAAGAAGGCAAAAGAAAATAGGTCAGACATAAGTCTGGTAAGTCCAGTGATTATTCAGCATGTAAACAGGTAAAAGAATCATGACATGAATAAACTGAATATAGGACAATACCATAGAAATAAGATAACATAAGATAAGGCAAGACAAACTGAATATACTATCGCACTCATTTCCACTTCTCTGCACCTACTACGAATGTTTCAACTACCATCATGTGTTCATAACAAAGTGATCCCTTTTCCAATCTGCTTCTACTCGCATGCATTTACTACTTGTGTCATTCGGTCCTGCTTGATTGTAGATACTTGTGCTGGTCCCACCATAGGGTGTATCAATTCCTATGGTGGCAACCCGACACAAATTCGAGATGCACAGTGTATACAACTGATGCTTAGTGCCTGCTTTATCCACTCTGGAGTACGTGCAAGCCCATACTCCGCCGGAACCTACACTGCTGCACCACCCGCCGCTATTTTGACCGCTTATAATCAGCCCAGTAATCGTGCCCCACCCTGCCTAGTTCAGGGTACCGTAATACATCTTTGTGGGTTACTGCTGAAATGGGTCCCCATTACTAGGGTTTCCTAATCAACATGTTATAATGGTTAAGTGCTCTCAAATTTACCTAACCCCGCCCATCTGTTTAAGTAACATGTTGTATTGGTTAAGTGTTTTTTTAATTAACTTAACCCTACCATTCTTAGTCTGTCTGTTCCTTATCTTTAAGTCATTCATTAAAGCACCAACCTCTCACATTAGGTCTATATTGTTGCGGTCGCTGGTTGTGCCGAGCGGTTCTGGGCAGTCTTACACCGCAACTCAATCTAACCTCGGGTTTTTGGGCTTAATGCGCTAACCTCTTACATTAGATTTATATTGCTGTGGTAGCTGGATGTGCTGGGCTGTTCCGGGCAGTATTACACCACAACTCAATCTAACCTCGGGTTGGGCAAGTTCATCTTTAGACAATTTACATATTTGTCATATGTGTTCAAATCTATGTGTCCAATTCTCCACAAGTCTAGTAAATATAAGTTTATGCCACATTCTCAAGCAATGCCCAAATTTTACTAAATTAAATTATACCCTATTTTCCCCGCGTTATAGTCGCACATACAACGAGATTCAATCTAAGTTCCAAATGAACTTAGTAGTCACAAAAGCAAGCAAAAAGGGGAAAATATAGAAGGAGCATAAGAATTGACATAAGGAAAAATAGGCATGTAAAGATGTACCAAATTCAAGAATCATGTTTCAATGTTGTACATTAACACTATGTGTAGACAAGCTAAGCAATTCACACCATAGGTATAAAGATTAGATAGAATTGGACTTAAGAGAATTACTAATTTAATGTACAACATGATAAGTCCCATTTGATAAATCACAATAGTCTCATAGGCATAGGTTGTACAACATGAAAAGTTCCATCCTATCAATCACAACAATCTCACAAGCATGATAGGTTCATTTATGTCAGTCCAACAGTCTCATAGGCATGATATGTTCTATTATGTCTGTCCAACAGTCTCATGGGCATGATAAGTGCCATTACATCAATCACAATAGTCTCATAGGCATAAGAAATTTAGATTAGACAAAAGTATAGGCACGAATCAGAATTAGTCATCGTTCTAGATCCAATTATTACAATCATGATTTCTATTAGATGTTTAAATCTAAATAATAACTAAACTTACAGAAAAAGGACGGATCTTGTATTCTTGGATCTGATTTTTGAATTTGAAAAGCTATCCTTTGATGTAGACTTTTGATTTGAAGTTCTTCTAATCGATTACTAGTTTGGATTTATTTTTCTAGTTAGGAGAAGATGAAGGAGGCTAGGCTATCTTATAGATAAACAGCATGATGACACCATAGTCTTAGGGTGATGAGGTTAGGGTCTAGGTTTGGCTATGTATATATAGTTGTTTAGGATTAATTCTAGCCTTTAGATTAGTCTAGGAGAAATCAGAGCCATCAAACCGAAGAGATGTGTCATCCAACCAACCATAGCACGACACATAAGCCCTAACACCTCAGAAATTAGTCATTGGCCAATTAGAGAAGGCCACATCATCTAAGGACTACAGAAATTCGTCAAAGGAAGCAGATCTCAAAGGGGTCGACTCCCTGCATGGGGGTCGACTCCCTACAGGGGGGGTCGACGCCTATGTCGACTCCCCCTCGGGGGGTCAACACCTTGAACGGGAATTTTCCCGCTCAGCTTGTTCTGTCCGAATTTTGAATTTTGAACTAGATTTATTATTTAATTATTATTTTCTGTTTATTCTTGAAATCTTCTGAACTCCATAACTTTTTCATACAGAGTCTGATTCACGCAAGCTCGGACTCTATCTCAAGAAAAATTCCAAGACGAACGTAATGGCGTAACCGTTTCCCTTAATTCTTCTTCTGAAAATTAAGTGTTCTAAGATTTGTTAATTTTAATATTCATAGAAATTACGGGGTGTTACATTCTCCCCTCCTTAAAGGATTTCATCCCCGAAATCACTAAGTTAAGAAAAATGTATCCTAACATCCAACATCCATCTACTCAACCATCAATCAAAGGCATCCATTGTCCTTAAAAGACTTCTAATGCTTTCATGATCGTATGCATAGTGTGTATATATGTCCTTATCTAACGCAAAATCAGGCAGTCTACTGATTCAATTGACCTCCTTGATGCGAATCATGTCAGTGCCATGAGTCCATTATATATCCAATTTTTCCTAATCATACTTTCTACATGAGTGCACAATCATTCATACAAATGCAACGTCCATATGATAACACATAAAGTTTCACTCCATATACAAACACATATATGCATATGCAATATGAATGTGACTAAGCCGATCTAGTTCCTAGTGCATGTGTATATGCATCCACGAGCAACCATTAGCAACTACTTGCAACCATCAATCATAACATGTTTCAAATACATGTTTACATCCATTGGTTTCTACCTAAGGATCAAGAATAGGACCGAGGAGATATACAAGCATGCATAAAATTATGAAAAAGAGATCAAGAATGTACCTTCAAAAAGATAAGGGTAGGCCATGCGTATCTTATCCTTAGTCTCCCACGTCGCCTCTTCCTCAGCATCACTCCATTGTACTTTAACTAGTTTGACCTCACGATTACGTAGCTTTTTAACTTCTGTACCCAAGATAGGAGCTGGGACTCTTCTCACCATTGCTTCTCGTTCCACTTCTATTTCCTCTAGTATGCTTGGCTCCACAACTTCCGCAGACTCATGTAAGCACTTTCGTAGATGAGAGACATGAAAGACATTATGTACTCTAGCCAATCTTTTGGGCAGCTCTACTTTATAAGCCATCTTCCTAATCCTCTCAATGATAGGAAATGGCCCTACAAATCTTGGTGCAAATTTTCCTATGGACCCAAAGCAAACGACATTCCTCAAAGAAGATACTTTAAGAAAAACTCTGTTCCAAACCTCAAACTCAAGGTCGGTCCTTCTTTTCTCAACGTAGGACTTCTGTCTATCTTGTGTGGTCTTCATTCGTCTTCGTATCGAGTCCACCTGCTCTGAAGTTTCTCTGATCATGTCAGGCCCAAGTATGAGCTTGTCTGTAGACTTCCACCAACAAGTTGGCGATTGACATGGTCTTCCATATAAAGCCTCAAAGGGTGTCATGCCTATGGTGGCTTGGTATCTATTGTTGTAGGCGAACCCCACCAAAGGAAGGTGATCCTCCCATGTTTCCCCAAAATCAAGAATGCACAATCTCAAGAGATCTTCTAAAAATCTATTCACCCTTTTCGTCTGACCATTGGTTTGAGGGTGATTAGCAGCGCTTTAGCATAGCTGTGTGCCTACAGCCTCTTGAAAACCCTTCCAAAACTCGCTCGTAAAGATAGGGTCTCGATCACTTACTATGCTGGAGGGTATTCCATGCAGTCAAACTACCTCTTTAAGATAAATGGATGCTAACAATGAGGTAGTCCTCCTACTCTTAACACGTATAAAGTGAGAGCTTTTAGTGATCCTGTCCACAATTACCCAAATAATGGTATTGCCCCTTCTTGATCTAGGCAACCCATCAATGAAGTCCATCGAAATGCTATCCCATTTCCACTGTGGGACCTCTAGAGGATGAAGTAGACCACCAGGCTTCTTCTGCTTTGCCTTGACTTGCTGGCATATCAAGCATTTAGAGACAAACTCAGCTACATCCTTCTTTATGCCATTCCATAAGAAAACCCTTTTTATGTCTTTATACATCTTGTCCCCGCCTGGGTGTATGGTCAACTTAGAATGGTGTGCCTCTTCGAGAACGGTCTTCACCAAATCCCTTGCTTGTGGGACGCATAGTCTTCCATCCCGTCTCAACCAACCCTTGTCATCGATGGAGTATTTATTGAGTTGACTAGGAGTCTCACCTCTAATTAGCTTATCCATCACATCAACTAGCTGAGGGTCTTCATGTTGCGCGATTCCTATTGGGTCCAAAAGATTAGGCCGCACCTTTAGCGATGCTAACAAACCAGGTACAAATACAAAGGAGGGTCTAAAGTCAAAGTTTGCTATGTACTACAAGCTTTCCTTTTTACAAGGAGAGGACTTAAGGTTAGCTTTTTCCTACTTAAGGCGTCTGCAACCACATTGCCCTTGCCAGGGGTATAAGCAATCTCAAAATTGTATGAGGCAAGAAATTCCATCTACCTTTGTTGCCATAAGTTAAGATCTTTCTATGATAAAAGGTACTTTAACGATTTATGGTCAGTAAACAATTCAAACCTTTCTCCTAGCAGGTAATGATGCCATGACTAAGAGCGAAAACAATGGCAGCTAGTTCTAAATCATGAGTTGGGTAGTTTTTCTCATGTACCTTCGTCTGCCTTTCTCCATAACAAACTACTCTGCCCTCTTGCATCAAGACAACGTCCAATCCTGCACTACATGCGTCTATGTACACTGTAAGCATCTTACTCCCATCAGGCAATGTCAGAACCAGGGCTATTGTTAGAGCCCTTTTCAATCGTTGGAAAGCAACATTGCAATCCAAATCCCAAGCAAAAGTTAGGTTCTTCTTTGTCAATCTAGTAAGTGGGCCTGAGATCTTTGCAAAGTCCTTAATGAACTTTCTGTAAAAGCCAGCCAGCCCCAGAAAACTTCGAACTTCGGTTGCATTCCGTGGGATCTTCCAATCCTGCACCGTAACTACTTTTGCGGGATCCACAGTTGTCCCCTCTTTGGACACTACATGTCCAAGATACCTTATTTCATCTCTCTAAAAATGGCATTTGGAGAATTTTGCTTTCAGCTGATATGCACAAAGAGTATCCATAACTTCCCTTAAATGCAAAGCATGTTCTTCCTCAATTTATGAGAATATCAAAATGCCGTCCTGGAAGACCACTACAAATTTATTAAGAAACTCTCTGAATACCCTACTCATCAAGTCTACGAAGTTGGCAGGTGCGTTTGTCAGGATGAAAGACATGACAAGCCATTCGAAGAAACCATCCGGGGTCTTGAATGCAGTCGTATCTATGCTGTCCTCAGCCACTCTTAGCTGATGAAATCCGGTCGCCAGATCTAGTTGGGAGAAAACTGAAGCACCTACGAGCTGGTTGAACAAGTCGTCTATTCTAGGAAGTGGGTGTTTATTCTTCTTGGTCAATTTGTTTAGCTCCCTACAGTTAACGCACATGCGAAGTGAACCATCTACTTTGGTTGCAAACACCATTGGAGCACCTATTCAGAAATACTCCGCCTTATGAACCCATTTTCAAGCAAATCTTTAACTTGCTTGCTAAGCTCTTTCTTTTCTCCTGGAGCCATGTGTCTAATGGGTAAAGTAATAGGTTTTGCGTTATCAACAAGGTATATGCGGAAGTCTATCTCTTGCTTCGGAGGTAAACCCTTTACCTCTTCAAAGACATCCGAGTATTTACGGACCACTCTAACAGATTGCAAGTTTTCAACCGATGCATCAAGAGATTATAGGTAACTAAGCATAACAGAATTCATGGGATTACAAGAGATTTCGAGAGTGTTACTGAGGCGAGTCGTAATTCTAACCACTCTCTTTTCACAGTCGAGGATAGCACCATTACTCGATAACCAATCCATGCCTAGAATCAACCCATAGCCCGTGAAACCCAAAACATAGGCATTACATCTAAACCCAACGCTTAGTATAGAAATTTCCAAATCCAAACAAATCATGGACAAATAAGTCGAGCCCCCAATTGGATTCGAAACAACCATGGTATCTTCTAATATACTGGTATCTAGGTGCAGCGATTCAACTAAAGCAGTAGATATAAAAGAGTGCGATGCGCCAGAATTAAAAAGAGTACGAACTGGATGATCAGAAAGATAAACTAAACTCTCAACAGAAATATTTCTACCTCTTTCTTGCGGAGGTGCAATGAGAGCATGATTCTGCCCTCTAGAAGTGGATCCAATCCTCTGCCCTTGCCCTTGCCTTTTTGGGTAATCCTTAGCCATATGTCATGTCTCGCCGCATTGCTAGCAACCACCCATCTTCCTTTTCTTCTTTCTGCAGGCCTTAATCAGATGTCCCGGTATGCCAAAAAATTTACACTTCCTCTTGTCACGGGGTTTGTTATTCTTCCCGCCTTTCTTGGAATCCGTCTTCTTATTCTGCGATCCCTCCACTTTCTTGTCTAGAGGTTCATCCACCTTTACCTCTTTCTTGCCACCCTTATCTTCCTCCTGTAACAGTGCCATGTCCACCAGTCTCTCAAAAGTCACACCTATAGGTATATGGGACATAGCTAGGCTGTGCAGCGGTTCATTCAACCCTTTCACGAAACGGGGAGCCTTTTTCTGTGGAGTGTTTACCGACTCCAGTCTGAATATAGCCAACTGGTTGAATTGGTTGACATATTCCTTAACCGATAGGTTTCCCTGTTTGAGTGCGAAGAACTTCTCCATCTGTAGGCTTCGCTCAGCTTGCGAGAGGAACTACATTTCAAATCTCCTTCTGAAATCCTCCCAAATTTCAACTGGTCTCTCAGCATTAGTAACTTCCCACCAGTAAGAGGCTTCGTCCTTAAGTAACCATACAACCAATTGTATCTTATGCCGATCGACCACTTCGAAGATAACAAACAAATCTTCTGTTTCCTTGAGCCAGTTTCTTGCTTCCACAAATGACTCAATCCCATTAAAGTTCTTTCCATCCATAGCTCGAAAGTCCCTACATATCTTAGAGAAAGAGTTCACCCGTGGAGGAGGAGGAGGAGGAGGAACGACTGTAGTTGAGGGAGGAGGAACGTCTGCTAGGCCTGCATCATTAGCCCTAGCCTCCAGATACCTTCTGAACCAGCTAGGTACCGGTATGCCCTCTGGAAGATTAAGATCCCCAGACATGCTGAAACGAAGAGAAAAGGTTCAAAACAAAGGATAGAAAGATAATGCATATGGCTTTGGGGATTATGCCTTTAAAATAAAACAACAATTTTCTTGAAAATGCTTCTTTAAACTTCTCCTTGAAAAATAGTTTTCAAAAACTTTTATCTAATCTGGTAAACCATCGCTCTGATACCAAGTGAAATACCCCACCTTCGTTAAGGTCACTCACAAAGGGAAAGCATTAACTTTGGTGAAGCATTTTAGGTAAAAGACACAGATAATTTACATGACATAAATAGCGGAAAAAATGAATTCATTTCATAAATAGCATGGTTCAGTCAAAACATTACAAGCATTGTCTCAAAACCCAACGTCTAAATTATTACAATGAAACGTCTAGCTTGATCTAAAACTCCAAGTACATAAAGAAGCATAAAACGATAGTAAAGCAGCATAAATCCTCAATAAAAGTGTAACCACAGCCATAGCCCAAGAAAAGAGAATCCAAGCAATACATCTACTCTCTTCAAACTGGAAAAGGTCTGCATTAAGCTGAAGTATTCCCTCCCTGCGGACCGTGGGAGGGGGGGATGGAAGAAAAGAAGGCGAAAGAAAATAGGTCAGACATAAGTCTGGTAAATCCAATTATTATTCAACATGTAAACAGGTAAAAGAATCATGATATGAGCAAACTGAATATAGGACAATACCATAGAAATAAGATAACATGAGATAAGGCAAGATAAACTAAATATACTATCGCACTGATTTCTATTTCTCTGAACCCACTACGAATGTTTCAACTACCATAATGTGTTCATAACAAAGTGATCCCTTTTTCTATCGGCATCTACTTGGATGCATTTATTACTTGTGTCATTCATCCTTGCTTGATTGTAGATACCTATGCTGGTCCCACCATAGGGTGTATCAATTCCTATGGTGGCAACCCGACACAAGTTCTAGATGTATAGTGTATACTACTAATGCCTAGTGCCTGCTTTATCCACTCCGGAGTATGTGCACGCCCATACTCCGTCGTAACCTACACTGCTGCACCACCCGCCACTATTTTGACTGCTTATAATCAGCCCAGTAATCATACCCCATCCTGCCTAGTTCAGGGTACCGTGATACATCTATGTGGGTTACTGCTGAAATTGGTCCCCGTTACTAGGGTTTCCTAATCAACATGTTATAACGGTTAAGTGCTCTCAAATTTACCTAACCCCACCCATCTGTTTAACTAACATGTTGCATTTGTTAAGTGTTGCTTTAATTACCTTAACGCTGCCATTCTTAGTCTGTCTGTTCCTTATCTTTAATTCATTCATTAAAGCACTAACCTCTCACATTAGATCTATATTGTTGCGGTCGCTGGATGTGCCGGGCGGTTTCGGCAATCTTACACCGCAACTCAACCTAACCTCGGTTTTTGGGCTTAATGCGCTAAACTCTCACATTAGATTTATATTGCTACTGTAGTTGGATGTGCCGGGCAGTTCCGGACAGTCTTACACTGCAACGCAATCTAACCTCGGGTCAGGCATGTTCATCTTTAGCCAATTTACATATTTGTCATATGTGTCAAAATCTATGTGTCAAATTCTCCACAAGTCTAGTAAATACAAGTTTATGCTACATTCCCAAGCTAAGCCCAAAATTTACTAAATTAAATTATACCCAATTTTCCCCGCGTTATAATCCCACGTACAACGAGATTCAATCTAAGTTCCGAATGAACTTAGTATTTACAAAAGCAAGTAAAAAGGGGAAAAATAGAGAAGGAGCATAAGAATTGACATAAGGAAAAATAGGCATGTAAAGATGTACCAAATTCAAGAATCATGTTTCAATGTTGTACATTAACACTATGTGTAGACAAGCTAAGCAATTCACACCATAGGTATAAAGATTAGATAGAATTGGACTTAAGAGAATTACTAATTTAATGTACAACATGATAAGTCCCATTTGATAAATCACAATAGTCTCCTAGGCATAGGTTGTACAACATGAAAATTCCATCCTATCAATCACAACAATCTCACAGGCATGATAGGTTCATTTATGTCAGTCCAACAGTCTCATAGGCATGATAGGTTCTATTATGTCAGTCCAACAGTCTCATAGGCATGATAGGTGCCATTACATCAATCACAATTGTCTCATAGGCATAAGAAATTTAGATTAGACAAAAGGATAGGCACGAATCAGAATTAGGCATCGTTCTAGATTCGATTATTACAGTCATGATTTCTATTAGATTTTTAAATCTAAATAATAACTAAACTTGCAAAAAAATGATGGATCTCGTATTCTGGGATCTGATTTCTGAATTTGAAAAGATATACTTTGATGTAGACGTTTGATTTGAAGTTCTTATAATCGATTACTAGTTTGGATTTATTTTTCTAGTTAGGAGAAGACGAAAGAGGCTAGGCTAGATTGTAGACGAACATCATAACGACACCATAGTCTTAGGGTTATGAGGTTAGGGTCTAGGTTTGGCTATGTATATATAGATGTTTAGGATTAATTCCAGCCTTTAGATTAGTCTAGGAGAAATCAGAGCCATCAAACCAAAGAGATGTGTCATCCAGCCAACCATAGCACGACACATAAGCCCTAACACCTCAGAAATTAGTCATTGGCCAATCAGAGAAGGCCACATCAGGTCAGGACTACAGAAATTCGTCACAGGAAGCAGATCTCAAAGGGGTCGACTCCCTACAGGGGGGTCGACACCTATGTCGACTCCCCTATAGGTGGGTCGACACCTATGTCGACTCCCCTTGGGAGGGTTCGACACCCTGAGTGGGAATTTTCCTGCTCAGCCTATCCTGTCCGAATTTTGAATTTTGAACTGGATTTATTATTAAATTATTATTTTCTGTTTATTCATGAAAACTTCTGAACTCCATAACTTCTTCATACGGAGTCTGATTCACGCAAACTCAAACTCTATCTCAAGCAAAATTCTGAGGTGAACGTCATGGCATAACTCGTTTCCCTTAATTCTTCTTCTAAAAATTAAGTGTTCTTAGATTTGTTAATTTTAATATTCACAGAAATTACGGTAATTTTAATATTCACAGAAATTACGGTAATTTTAATATTCACAGAAATTACGGGGTGTTACACTAGATGTTGGAAATAGTAAGGATGTCTTTAGGCCCGGCTATGTGCATCCTGAACTGTTTGACTAACTCCATTGCAAGTTGATCAAATGTTCAAATGGTTCTTAGCCAAATCGAGAGAACCATAATAAAGATACACCTTCAAGAAAGACGGAGAAGTACTTACACTTTACGGGAACTGTGGAACAAGTAGAGTCAATGTTCCATTTATTATGGTTTAAGAAGTTTCGTGGGTCTGTCTTCGCCAAGTAGTTCTCTATCTATGGCATATTGAAGTGCCTAGGCCATTCGATGTTTAGAAAGTTTATAGTGAGTGGGTCATGCCTTGTACTAGCTTCCGAATTGTCACTAGCATGGCCCAATGAGTCTCTCATAATCCTACGGGCCATGTCGGTTAGAGATGGAGTTTCAATCTACTCGGATTCCAACGGTCATGATCTAACTTTGGAGTACGCTTCGTGGAGCTTAGCCTTGAATGAACATCCTCATTATTATGTAATTCGTTATAATTCATTCTTTGATTTTGTAGAGGCTGGGTAGAGGTTACTTGGGCCTGGTTTGTTACTTGAAGCATAGGCGCCAAGTTTTGTACAGTGACGGGATGCTCTTTCCTTATATGGGATTGAGCACTAGCCCTTTGGTCGAGACCAGACCCTAATCAGGAATGCTCCTTTTGACGTGTTCCTTAACTAATGGTGATTCAAGCACCATCATGGTTAATTCTCCTTCATTGGTTCAGAATGTGTCAAACTCCATTAAGCCTAATATTATTCTTTTGCAAGAGATAAAATTGATGACGCTACTAATTTTAGATTTAGGTTTGTGTAATTTGGTTATGGATTCTTTGAGTTATGTTATTGCTATTGGTAGTTCAGTAGTATCTTTACAGGTTGGAACAATACAACTCTGATGTTAGTTCAGGAAATTAAGATGAAGTATATGTTAAATTTGCCTTGAGATGTACTTCTTCAAGAACTCTGTTTTTTGTTTGCAATGTGTAAGGGCCAAACAATGCTAAAGAGATAAACTATGTTGAAGTAAGAGGTTGAGTTTAAGAATTTGATTGTTGGCCCTTGGTTTACTTGGGGAGATTACTACTGGATTTCTTGGAGAGAGAAGTAATGCTATTGGAGACAACCTAGTGATTTGAATGATTTTAGCGATTTTGTGACTGATTGTAATTTGATGCCTATGAGTAATAGGAAGTTCAATTGGAGTAATAAACATGAAGACCCTTCACTGTTAGGCTTGATAGATTTTACATTAATCCGGAATTCGAAGATGTTTACCCTCTTTCTTTTGAGAAGGGGTTAGCCTGTATTATTTTGGATTAATGCCCTATTGTATTTTATTCTGGTGATAATACTATAACTAGGATTATGTTTAAACTTGAAAAAAATGTTGTGTTCAGAGGATAGATTTGGGTAGAAGATTATAAATGTTTGGTGTTATTTTAATTGTATAAAGGATGCTGGGAGTTTAATGGTTGGAAAGTTGAAGTTTTTAAGGAAGCATTTAAAAGTTTGTAATAAAGAAGTATTTGGAAATATTTTAGTCCAAAAGTGGAAGTTGGAACATGAGATTTTAGGTTTGAATAAGTTGGAAGAAGTTAGATCTTTTGATGTGGGGGGAAGAAATCCGTTATTATTGAAGGAAAATGAGTTGTTGAAGTTGATTGATCAGGAACAGAATTTCTAGGGACAAAGGTCGAGGAAGCAATAAATCAAAGAAGGTGATAAGAACACAAGTTATGTTAGTAGAGTATCCAATGGTAGGAGGAGGTCTAATCGCATTTGGAATGTGTTGTGTGATAATGTTGATATTACTGATCATGCTGAGTTGAAGAAGGTTTTTACTAGTATTATAAAACTATCCTTGGAAGCTTTTTGAATGAGAGAGTCAGTGCTGACTTGTCTGTCTTGTATCCGAATAAGTTGGATTTGTGCTATTTATATGAAAATTTTACCATTACTGAAGTTATGACGACTTTGCATGATATATCAGGTGATACATCACTAGGTTCGAATGGTTCTCCAAATTACAATTTTAAGAATTATTGGAGTTGGAATAAGGTGGATATCATGAAAGTGTTTGTTGAACTTTATAATGGTAGATTAAATTTATAGAAGTTGAATTGTGCTAATGCTCTTTTGTTACTTAAGAAGGATGGTGTACATGGTTTACGTGAATTTAGGCCAATTAGTTTGCTCAATATTTTTTTTAGAAAATAGAATATATAGCAAAAAGGAGAATAAAGCCATTCTGCAACTACTCACAAAAATAATTGAGTAGCTAATAAGTGACTACTTTAACTGTGGAAAAGAAAGTCCAAAACGGAAAATAACAGCAACAAAAACAACAACACATAACCATAGAGATAGACATCTCCAAGGATAAAGTCTATCGGTAAGACCCCCATTAGAGTCTAAAGTACCCTCCAGTCTCCACCTAACACTCGGTATTAGCTCCAGGGTACTAGCTCCAAACTTAGAGTGGTCCCGAGCTAGGAGAAGCAGATTCTACAGTGATCCAAGACCCTCCCAAAACTCTAGCTCCATTTACGTAGTATCTCCGTGAGATCCAACAACCAAGAAATCCCTACAGCCTGGAACTCACCTAGATCTGCTAACGTAACACTTGCACTTAGTAACAACTATTTAAGGGGCGATAGGAGTATTGAAATAAAACCTAGAACACACTAAATACACTTGCACGCACACATACACACAAAAACACACACAAACACAAACCCCAAAGCCTCATAATCAACCAATACCCGCATGGAGAGTGGAAGAAGCAAAAGAAATATCGAAGATGCAGCCCAAAACCTGCGAGCAATGTAAAGCTCCATTGAAAGGCCTTCCGAGAAAGACAAGAAAAACGTCACTCTTGACCCTTATGATAATGGTGAGAGGGTCCACAGGCGTCTCATCGAATCAAGCCTTGTTCCGCAAGCACCACAAATGCCAAAAATTAGGCACCAGCCCAGCCAGAAAAAAATAAAGACAAGTGATTTCATAGCTCGACCATCCCATGGAAAGTGAAGCAGACCATGGAGACTAGAGGCATTGCCTCAGAGACCAAACATATAACCGACCCAAACTCACCCTTACGGGAAAGCTCGGATTGAGTTGAGAACATGACAAATCAGAACACAAACAGAAGAACATTTCATTGCTTCTTACAATAATTTACATCAGAGTACAAGAATATACAGAGTATGAACGAGTAATATACATTTGATAAATATCAGAGATTTACAAATTACAATGCAGCGGAAAATATTACATAACACAAATGAAAGGAATACACGAATACATAGCTTTTCGAGTATAGTTCCGGCTGTAAACCAGGATCCTATGAATATAACATCTGGAAAACCAAAACTACTAGCTGCCCATGTGGAAAATAGGGGCACCAAGAGTTTAGGTCAAAACAATAAACTTCAGGTCAGTCATGTGACTGGTGTGAGAACTAAAACAATTATTTAAAACTTTACTTTAGAAATAAGGTAAATCAAGGTGCCACGCCGTATAACACGGAAAGGGTTTCCTCCTGAGACTACCAATGCATATACAGTTATAAACAACGTAATGCTTTTTGAAAAATAAAGCTATTGTAAGACCCAGGTCCCATCACACAATGCAACGCAAGCAGGAAGATATGGTTTTCCCTTATAATAGCCAAACATGCTTGGTTTGTTTAAAACAAATCAGTTGATACTATAATAAGTGCATAGTGTATAAAACAACTTCAAATATAAATGTATCAATCATAGACGGCATAGCACCCCATGCTACTATGTCGCTATACTAGGCTCTACAATAAAAACCGAAATGTCATGTATTGGAAATTGGATTTCCGTCATGAGTCCAAGCAAGGGATGTACTCCTAACCGCTTCGAGACACTCTAGCAAATGCCTTGGGACTACACACTCTGGGCAACCCTGGATCCTCCAAGGTCGGCCCTCTCTTATGTTTGAGGATTGGCAATTCCTGAACACGCATTTCCCGGTCATATAGGACATATCCATCGGCTATGTCGTAACTGATATATCTGAAGCGCCTTGCAATCCAACAACCACATAGGTAAAAATAATAAATCTCTAGGCTCCATACCATGACACCACCCATAGCTAGAAAGAAACGTCATGTCCTCCTTGGGTCCCTTATCCCGTTTTTGACTCATACCGAGGTGTGAGACTCGCGAATTAACGTTATACACAAAGCTATGCTATATTAAAGCCGTGCTTTGATCATCAACCACAAGACTCTGCTTTTCAACGGAAGCCTTGATTATTTGCATCTCAACATGCCACACATGCAATTCACGCCATGTGACTGATGTCTATCGATATATAGCCTCTGAACTTGTATGTCTCATAGAAGGGTGTTAAGCAAGAGAATAAATTCTCCACTACCAAACAGATAAATATTTTATAGAGATCAATCAACATAGAATAAAATCCAATGCCAGACACACATCCATTTACAAGTTCGTTCTGGGTCTGAACGAAACCAGAGGCACCTTATTCCTCGTCCCACGTGTCCAATACAGGAGAGAGGTCCTCGCATATCTGGTCGATCTCCAAGTACGTCTCGACGATCACCACCTATTACCTTGCCTTGGGTGTACCGCCCAATCAAGACAACAGTAATCATTCAAACGATGTAAAGTCCTCCGGTCTTCAACCACCATCTTCATTGTCGACTTATTGTCGAATCATTTATTTAAAATGGGTATAGACTCGGTCTTTCCGAATAACTCGTGTATATAATAAACAAGTGTTATAAAAACACAACATACGCCTCATTCCAATCCAGAGTATTCTTTTATTTATATATTTTTATCCTTTGGGAAAGGTTCCTATTAATTTTATCAAAGATAAATTCTTTAAATTTATTTTTTAATCTTCATTTCGATATCAATTCAAACCAAATTAAGGTTTATCCAAACTAATCGGGATTAGCGCACCTTACCAAAGTAATCATTCCTTTAATTTCCCAATCCCAACCTATCCATCCCACAGAGCAAAACTGGTAATACTCTATATCTAACACAACCATGTTATCGGTAAATTTAATTACCGTTTCACGTTCAAATCCAACTAAATATTTAACTATCGCTTGGAGCAAAATTGGTGATACTCCATTCTCGATCATTTCCCAAATTTGATAATTTTAACTATCAATTCACATTTCAATCTAATTAAAGATTCCATAAAACTCAAGTTAGTTTTAATCTTCCCAAAAATCAAAATTAATGATTATTTAACTTTGGGAAACCAAACATGCCGCATTGACAATCTACATCGTACTATTGATTTCTGCTTATATATAACCTCTAAGCTCGTATGTCTTAGGGAAGGGTGTTAAGCCAGAGAATAAATTCTCTGCCAACAAACAGATATATATTTAGCAGAGATCAACCATACAGTTTGATATACAATGTTAGACAAGTAATCATGTCTTTAACTGGGTTAAAGAACCAGTGTCGTTTATAACACAGTTCACGATAAACCCAAAATCCCAATCCATTAATTATGGAATCTTCACAGAAAACAGATCATTATATATAATCGATATCAATTTCTGTATCTGACTAATAATATAAATGGAATAACGGCAAAGCATTTTAAATTCCACATATAGTAACAGTCTTCCTCCATAGAAGCTCACTTCGATTATTACCAAATCGAATTCCATTCAATTCCAATTTAATATATCAAATTGGAAAACTTTACTATGGAAAATCTCCATTAAATCTTAGTAAAATATTTATAAATTCCAAATCATATTTCACTGTAAATCGGGTTAAAGAACGAATGTCGTTATAAACACAGTTCAAAATAAACCCAATTTACATCCCATTTTATTCCAATTAAATGTTAATTAACTGGAAACTCTAATAATCTTAATTAAAATATTTATTCTTTTCACACGCGGTTTAAGAACAGTGTTATTCAAGACACCATTCACGACAAACCCAAAATCCAATTCTTTTATTCAATTCCAATTAAATATTAATTAATTGGAAAAACTTCACTAAATCTTAATTAAAAGATTTATTCTTTTCTCAACTGGGTTTAAGAATAGTGTTAATGAAGATACCAACCATCCATTCTGGTTCTATATTTGTTCAAATGAAATGCTTCACGACAAACCCAAAATCCAATTCAATATTAGATACAAGGCTCTGAATAGAAATCATATCGGCTTATATTTGTTAGATCCAAAATTGGCTCTAACACCTAAACTAATAATAATTCTACTGAATTGAAATAAAAAACGATGAAAACACACAATTTATAGTGGTTCGGAGTTAAATAGCCTGCGTCCACTTTCTTCTTTTTTGATTGATGTCTTGAATGTGAGTACAACAATGATTTTCACTCAATTCTCACTTATCTCATACATTGATTCACTCAATTTCCATCACAGTATGATTCAAAAGATGATTGTAAGCTGAGTAAGTTGATGAAACTCGGATTGCAAAGGAGTTTAAGTTCTGAAAAATCCAAAAGATCCTTCCTAATGCCTCTTGATGGTGTATTTATAGGTGAGAAATGCTCCTGGGATGGCTCCGGTTCGGATCCACGTGGCCTCCATTCCATCACTTGCGGGTTCGGATATCACCGGATGGTGCAAGCACATTGAGTTAGTGGATGAACGTGGGAATGTGGCTTTCTAACCGCTCCGAATTTTAAGGGAACGTGGGTGTGATAGTTGCAGTTCTGAGTACATGGGTTCGTATCGGAGTCCTTCAGTTGAAAGGATGGATCGGATTTGTCTTATCCGATCCGGTTTGACCCAAGCCCCTTTTTACTCTGCTTTATGCTGACTTGCTCTGACCCAATGTTCTCCGATCCGATCCGACATTCCCTGATCCGATCTGGTCCTTGGAGTGAATGTTCTTCATTACTTGATCATCTAGCTTTGTGTAGCATAGTTCATAAAGTAGGCTAACATTTTTCCCCCTCAAAGGACGCTTCTATTGAAGATGGAGTGTGCTTTGATGTTATCTATCCATCAGTTTCTGAACTTGAACTGTTGAGTAGTCGCTTCCATTCGTTTGTAGGGACGTGTTGCCTTATAAAGTCATGCCTCTCGTTGTTTATATATACAACATAAAGCGTATGAAATACCTTCTTTATTTTTAAACAATTCTGGGAACTCTTTTTGATGTCTAGCAATTCCTCCAAGTAAGATTTTTCTTTGTTTTTCTTTGAATTCAATTCGTATACTATGTCAATGTGTATGATTCCCTCCGGGTTTAATCACCGATCCGAATAGCCTCTTTTTCATCCTCTTACCACTGGTTCAATGGGCCTACTGTACAGATCGTCTTGCACACCGGTCCAAGCGAAATTAAAGGGTTGAGAATACAAAGAGCCATCGCAAGCCTATATAGATTAGTCGCTCCTCTTCTTCTACCTCCCTTTCTTTTATCATTCTCGCCTTCTAAGCTTTACACCGAAACCCTAGTTCTCAAAAACTTAAAGAATTTTCACGCTAATATTCAAATCAAACAAATAGGTAGGTTTATAGCCTCAATTAACCTCGTAATAGCTGTTTTCAGTTAGGATTTGTGGTTAATTTGGGTGATTTGGGTACAGTTTATGTTTGACCTTGGCATCACGACCTCCTTCCATCGCCATCATTGTCGATGGCCTTGTCACTATCTTGAGGCAGTTACAGAGGAGACTAAAGCCTAATACTGGCCAAGCCAATGTGTGAACATTTGGTATCGACTTGGTTCTTGGCACAGAGTTGGGTTCGATGTTAGCTAAGGAAGAGGAAGGATGGAGAAGAGAAGAAAGGAGGAGGATTTGGGATTGGTTTGAGTGGAGAGACATAAGAGTGAAGAGGATAGAGGCTTCATATAACTAGACTGGATCGGATTGAAAAGTAAAGGGTAAAAAGAGAACAAGGCTTACTCAACTGGGTCGGGTCGAATGAAAAGCAAAGAGAGAAAAGTATGGGTTCCCGAGCCGATCCGGACCACTCAGAATATCCATTCCCGAACCGATCTGATTTACATATAGGGTGTTAACTTCTGCTTCAAACCGAATCGTGGTTTTGCCCTCGATCCGATCCCAAAATACACATCCGAACCGAACGGAACTCATCTAACTTAATGCAAAAAAATCTGTTTAACTAGCTCTGTCCATGCTTGCTGTGATCTACAACTTAATGAACAGTTAGGATAGTGCCTTATAAACATGAGCGAACATTTAAGACTATTGTGAACGTATTACTACTTCATCAAACTTTTGCGTTATGCTCTCATGTGTATACTTTGCATCCTTTGCACACATAGCACACACTTTAGTTCACACACGTACACGGGGGGATACGGGCTATCTTACTCTAGCTTATGTTATTGCTTCTTTAGTAGTTTAGCGATCATGGCAGAGAGACGTTCATCTTGGTTAGCAGAAAAGAGAGAAGTTGCAGAAACTTCCGAGAGATTCACTCTTGATGACATATCCTCTCCCTCAGACCCTGAATGGGACGATGAGGGCCCAGAATATGAAGTGGAAGTACAAAATAGTGAAATACCTTCTGATAATGAAGTTTCTCTTAGCGATGAAGAGGAAGGAGGGATAGGAGATGACCGTTCTCCTGATGAGTTTAAATCTGCCACTATATTGGAGTTACCCAAAGATTCTGTTGAATCGACGATCGATGATGACAGACTCGTTCGAATATGTCTAAAGCATGGAACACTAAAAAGAGATACCCTGGTGCCATCAAAAATAGATCACCCCCACAATCCCCCGGAAGGATTCATGGCAATTACCCAGTTGATGTGCCTGGTTGGGGCTATTCCACCGTTTCCGCATTTTGTCGTCGATTTTCTGAGACATATCCGGATTGCCCCCATGCAATTACATCCCAACTCTTATGCTTACTTATACACTTTGTATATAGCATACAAAGAGGTTTTAGGTATAGAGCCTACCTTCGATGACATCCACTTTTTTTATAATTTCAAGCATCAGACTCAGGAGACTCCTTCCTTCTCATATTTTGAATCTGTCCCGAAAAGGAAAATTATTACTGTTCCATTTAGCAACAAGCTTGAATGGTTTTATATCAGATAGCAGCCGGGGTGCGCCAGAGGATGGACCAAATCAAGTAAAGTGACAACTTTCTAGATCTCAATTTTAAGTGCTCATGCCAACACATTAACTTGCTTTCTTTTTCATTTCGCAGTTGATAACCCAAAGCAAATATCGGATCATTTATACTTTGATCATCTGCATCGGCTCCTCAATGGCGATCAAAAGTTCCTAACCATCGACGATGTTCTTAAGGATGAGTATCTCCATCATCACGGGTTACTATCTATTACCCGTAGTATAGGTCATGGGACGGGTCCATATGTGTACATACCCCCTGTAGACATTATTCCTAAGACGGGCGAGGGCTTGAAAGGTCCAACAATACCTCTTCGGACTTCGCCTTCTCCATCTTCAACTCAGGACGATGAGTTAGCCAACATAGCTGAAAAGCACAAAGAAGGGTATACCGTCCCTGATGACACTATTTCTCCTGAGAAGTCAACATCCCCTAAAGATCTTCCAATAGATGCTTCTCAAGGAGATTCTCCTACTACCGATGATTCCACATTTAAGGGTTTAGGAAATCTTCTGCTGCCTGAAACCATATATACTTCAGAGGACTTTGGCACGAATCCTTTAACTTTCACTTCTTCAGAGGAGAGTACTCCCATGAAGACCAAAGAGCCTGCTCATGTTAGTCTGGCTTCGGACTCGGTTTGTTGGGGGGAACACCACTTAGGATGCACATAACACATTAGCACCACACGTCACAACACTCATGTCTTATGTGAACATTGATTATGAATTCCACTTATATTGTTGCGCAGGTACAATGTATCGCCCTTACTACAATGTCAGAAAAATGCACCGTAGCATGTTTAGACCTCCTTCCGATATCGAGCATGATCGCCATGAGAGCCGGCGCAGAGATGACAGAAGGCCTCATGATTCTCATCGACCACACACCTCGCGCTCTTGTTCCCCTGTCCGGTCAGATCCAGACAGGTATAAGAGCAACCAGAGTCGTCGAGGAGAAGACACGTCGTAATCCAAAGATCGAACTTCTCCTCAAGACAAATATAGTCGGGAAAAAAGTCCACCAAAACATACCGATTCATGAGACAAACACAAAGTTTCTGAGAAGCGATCTGTAAAAGGTGAAGCATCCATCATCCCGGCTAAGCGAAAATGCGTTGAACTATCATACTACAAGCCTCCACCAATGGTTGCTGATTCCAAAATAAAGCTGGCATATCTTGAGAAGCAGTTCTCAGATCACTACTTTGAGAATCTAACTTTTTTCCCTGCACTTGAGCCTATTTCTTTAAAGTGCGCAGATGAGGCTAAAGCAAAGAATGACGCAGTTGAGAAGCAATACTCTGATATGTACAAATATTCACGCAATCTCTCCAGAATTATTCGGGCCTTAATTACATACGTTGATTCAATGAAAAAGGCTGCGGATTCCGATAAGAATGCTTTGAAAATTTTGGAGAAGGACCTAGAAGACACACAGTCTCAACTCATCATTGCTCAACGAGATGCCAACAACTTCAAACAGCAATTTAAGGAATTACAAAAGCGTTATCATGACTTGCTGGAATCTCATAGTCAAGAACGTTTGGAGTTGAAGAAACAAGCGGAAGATGCTAAGTCAGACTATGTCAAAATGCAACTGGCTTACAATACTCTTGAGCTAGAAAAGGTCGAGTTAGCGAGGAAAAATGCTGAACTGGAGAAACGAAATGCTGACTTGGAGTGCAAGTTAATGGAAGCCGAGAATAGGGCTGCCCTAGCTAAGGGGAATGTGGATAACACCATTAAGTCTGCTGAAGAATCCCATAAATAGCTATTAGATGCTCAGGAATAATTGTACAGTTTCGGAGAACTATTGATTGAATTCTTTGCACACATAATTCGTTGCCGAAACATCTCTTAGATCGAAGACTATCCGACTACCTTAGTTCACGTATGGAGTCAAATCATCGAATGGGAGAAGGAGGAACTTAAGGTAGACTTCGTTGACGAAAATAAACTTATGGAGAAGTATCTGAGAGATGATGAACCGGCATGCCTGGCCGAGGGGCGTCGCCTCATTGCTGCTGCTATGGAGGAGGAGAAATGCTTGGCCAAAAAAAAGAATATCCTTGAAGTTGGTTCTTCTTCTGCTACCGCCGAAACTACTGAAGTTGAGGGATATGATCCCGAGAATCTAGGAATTCCAATAGCGTCTCTTTTATCTCCTATACCCGAATCAGCGTCAGAGACGGTAGCCGCCCCAATTGAGAAATCATCAGAAGGTATTACTACCTTTTCACCTCAATTTGTCAAGGCCGTCTCCACCTTTCATCACATCATTGGGAAATCGATCAAGGATCCTTTATTTTTTCCTGAGTTGATAACTGTTGCTTCTCATTCTGTAGGTGCTGGACCAGCCGAGAAGATTGACAAGCCTCGGGGAGCCTCTATTAGAGAAGAATCCGTGGATAAGGCTCAGGGAGGACAGGATAAGGCTGCCATCGTCGAATCCGGTGGGGAAGCTGAACCGTCTAAGGCCGGCACTTCTCATGATGACGAAATGATAGATGCCTTGAAAGACGACGATGGTAATGAGGGGCATGAAGAAGATCCTGATGTTGCTATAACTGGGGATTCGAAAAGTGCTGATGATGTGACTTTGGCTGAAATGAAAGCCGAGCAAGACAAGCGCATGCAGCTGAAAGTCGATGACTTAAACCCCGAAAGCCTTAAGCCCCTTGCAGTGGTGGATCCTGGATCAAGGTTAGTTGTTAATCTTTCAACTAGGTCAATTATAGAAGGGCTTGATAAAAAATCTTCTCTTGATTCCAGTGTTCTGACTCCTAGGAAGAAATCTACCGATTCTGGTACTTCAACTACAGAGAAGAAAAGGCCAAAGCGTCTCATATCTGATGCTGAAAAAGAAGCTAGAAATGCTCTTAAGGCTGCTAAAAAATCCAAGTCTGCTTCAAAGCCTAAGTGATAATGTGCCTTGTTTCATTATATCTTGATATTCCACCGGTTCGCTAATATTGTAGTGAGTGCGGCCCTCACGTATTTTGCATAGTCTTCCTGTATAAACTCATATATTTGTGAATAAAGTGGTTTATTTCCTGCAATGTCTGATATCCATAAATTTTAACTTTTTGCTAAAAATGCAAACAAACATCATGTCAAATCATAGTTATATAGTAAAGTCGTTATTAAGGGAACATGTGTACATATATATGCCCCCAATCAATCTTGGATAACTGATTAAGACTTATTTAAGATCGATTAAATTCAAAATTCAGCTATCCTCGATTCTCAAACGAGGCCATATTCCTTTCATCATTGATGCTTGTTCTTTTTGGCATCTTTATACTCTCTTGTCTCATAACCAGGTTAGAGTATTACTGAGGCGGTCTCTTAACTGGGTGCACCTTAACGCCTCGAGGGACGTTGTCTTCCCGTCCTTTATACTCTCTCTCGTTTCATGAGAGTTAGAGTTAGGAATATTGTCTTCCCATTCTTTGCATCTGATCATGAAAACGGTCATTTTGCTAGCTCCTGCACACGGGTTGTCTTCAATTTTTGAAATTTAATTTTGTGTTTTTGTGTTTCATTGTCATGACAGAATAATAGTTAAAGATATAAATAATGCGGGAAAATAAATGACACACGATATTTTTATAGTGGTTCAGCTTAGTCGTAACCTACATCCACTTCACAATCCTTTGTTCATATAAACAAAATTTTTAAAGCAAGTCATGTCTTTATACATAGCTTATAAAAACTAAAAGGAAGACATTTCATATTTAGCTCGGATATCGTCGAAATTGCTGAGCATTCCAAGCTATGGGAATCTCTTCACCGTCCATGGTCGTTAGCTTGAATGCTACTATATCAAGCTTCCATTGGATGGTGTATGACCCTTCCCATTTTGGCCCCAATTGGGTTGAAGGCGGGAAGACTCGCTTCAGTACTAGGTCTTCTGGTTCAAAAGTTTTGAAGCGAACATTCCGGTCATAATAACGTGCTGCTTGATGTCGATGTCTTGAGGCACGCAAGTCTGCTTCGTCTCTTTTTTCTTCAACCATATCAAGAGACTCTAGGAGGAGTATTCTATTTGTCATCGGGTCATAGTACGCGACTCGATGAGAAGGGACTTCCAATTCTACAGGGATTACTGCTTCTGACCCAAAGGAAAGTGAATAGGGAGTATGGCCGGTGGCCATCTTAAAGGTTGTCCTGTAGGCCCATAAAGCTAGTGGCAACTCATCTACCCATTTGGCATTGGCCGGCTCCAACCGCTTCTTAAGAATAGATTTAATGACCTTGGTTATTGCTTCGACCTGCCCATTTGACTGCGGGTGAGCTACACCAGTGTACCGTTTATCAATCTTGTATTCTTGGCAGAAGTTTCTGAATTTGCTGTTGTCAAACTGTGTCCCATTATCAGTTATGATGGTCTTCGGTATCCCAAATCAACAGATAATGTTTCTGACCACAAAACTGATCACCTTTCTTGCCGTGATCGTTGTTAAAGGTTCAGCTTCCACCCATTTCGTGAAATAGTCCACGGCGACGATCGCGTACTTAGCTCCTTCTCTGGCAATAGGTAACACTCTAATAATGTCAATCCCCCACATGGCAAATGGCCATGGTCTTACCATCGACTTGAGCTGAGTCGGTGGCGCTCTGGGAATCTTAGCAAATCTTTGACATCTGTCACAGCGTCGTGAATAATTAGCCGCATCTTTATTCTCGGTAAGCCAAAAATATCCATACTGCAATACTTTCTTTGCTAGGGTTTAGCCCCCGGTATGGTCCCCACACTCACCTTCATGTACTTCTTGCAGTACATGTTTGATGTCGTCGTGTGTGATACACTGTAATAGGGGCATTGAAAACCCTTGGCGATAAAGGACGTTGTCCTGTAAAACGTATCTTACAGACTTGCGTCTTATAGCTCGTCTTTTGCACTTTTTCAATGGGAGGGTTCCATTCTTGAGAAAATTCTTGATCGGTGTCATCCATGATTCTCTCTCTGGGTCGACTTCCAAGGCTAGTTCCGCTTCCATCAGGTCGAAACTCAGTGATTCCAAAACCTCTATCGGAACCATTTTAGCTTCTTTGGGATTGTCAGAACTCGCTAACTTTTCTAGCCGATCTACTTTCTGATTTTCCATTCTTAGAATGTGCGTTATGTTGTAATGCTCCAAACAACCCAGCAACTCCTTTACCTTTTTGAGATAAGTAATGAGTCGAGGTCCTTTAGCAATAAATTCCTCCCGGACCTGGCATACAACTATCTTGGAGTCACAATACATATCTAGTGTCCTCACTCCCAGTTCTTTGGCTAGTTTCAACCCGGCAATCAGGGCTTCATACTCGGAATCGTTATTGGTAGCAGTATACTCTAATCGCACTGCACGGTAAATAGATCGTCCTTCAGGAGTTATTAAAACAACTCCGGCGCCAGACCTTCGATCATTTTTGGCTCCGTCCGTATATAGCTTCCACGGACTAAGCTCTAACTCTTGGTCCAAAGTAACTACCTTGTCACCCACCGTTTCCTCTTCGGGAATTGTGAATTCAGCTATAAAGTCGGCCAATGCCTACCCTTTTATTGATTTCCGCGATTGAAAATTTAAATCAAATTGACTCAGCTCGATGTTCCATTTAAGTAACCGCCCCGATGCTTCGGGTTTTTGCAACACTTGTCTTAAAGGTTGATCGGTGTATACAACTATCGGATGGGCCTGAAAGTAATGACGAAGCTTGCAGCGAGCAATCAGGAGTCTATAAGCAAGATTTTCTATCTTCGGATAATTACGTTCTGCAGCAGCTAGCTTTTTTCTCACGTAGTACACAGGCCTCTGGACTTTATCCTCTTCACGTACCAATGCTGTACCGACGGCGTGAGATGATACCGCTAGGTAGACTAACAAATCCTCATGTTCCACGGGTTTTGATAATATTGGAATCTTTTCTAATAAGTCTAATAAATTCTGGAACGCCTCCACACAGTCGGGGGTGCACTCAAAATTTCGCTTTCCTCGTTTTATTAGATCGAAGAAAGGTAAACACCTATATGTAGCTTTGGAGATAAACCTACTCAATGCAGCAACTTTTCCTACCAAGCTTTGAACATCTTTGATCTTTCGTGGTTCTTCAATATCCCTTATTGCTGCTATTTGACTAGGATTTATATCAATTCCTCGAGAACTCACGATAAACCCAAGGAATTTTCTAGATGCGACCCCAAACGAGCATTTTAGGGGGTTTAACTTCATCCCATACCTTCGAAGAATATCAAACATTTCAGCTAAGTCCCTTGTATGGTCGGAAGATTGTTTAGACTTCACAAGCATGTCATCCACTTAGACCTCCATGGTTTTCCCGATTTGATTATAGAACATGCGGTTGACCAAGCGCTGGTACGTCGCTCCTACATTCTTTAACCCAAATGGCATTTCCACACAACAATATAACCCCAAGTCTATAATGAAACTTATATGCTCCTGATCTGGTATGTGCATGGGAATTTGATTGTACGCGGAATAAGCATCTATAAAGGATAAAAGCTCGTGTCCAGACTTCGAATCTACTAGTTGATCAATTCTGGGGAGAGGAAAGCTATCCTTTGGACAGGCCTTGTTCAAATCAGAAAATTCGATACATGTACGCCACTTCCCGTTAGACTTTTTGACCAGGACAGGTTTTGATATCCAGTTGGGATATTTCGCATCCTTAATGAATCCATTATCTTTTAATTTCTCTATCTCTTCTTTCAAAGCTGCTGACCGCTCTGGGCCTAACATCCGTCTTTTCTGTTTGACTGGTGAGTGCTTTGTATTAATACATAAAGAGTGGCTCATAATGGCAGGCTAAATCCCACACATGTCAGCATGAGTCCAGGAAAACGCATGCAGATTTTCCCTTAAAAAATCAGCCAACTCTTTTGCTCGAACTGGATCTAGTTGCGAGCCGATCTTTTAGTACTTTTGTCGAATCAGTCTCATCAATAGGTATGTTTACTGTTATCTCATTGGGAGTCACCTTCCTATCCTAGGGTTCTTTATACTCTCTGGGATCTATATCCTCGAGCACATCTAAGGGCGACTCTCTTGGGGCTGGACCTATTAATTGCTATGCTGAATTCTCCTTCGGAGGGGGAGAATCGTCCTTAGTTTCTATATTCAACCCCTTCATTAACATCTTCAACTCCGTCATGTAACAATTCGTCTCGTAGCTTGGTCGCCTCTCGTCACCCCAATTCCTGCGTTAGTCGGAAATTTAAGCAGCAAGCACCAAGGTGCAATACATGCCCTAAACTCGGCAAGGGCAGGTCGGCCTAGGAAGGCGTTGTAGGGTGACTCTACATCCAAAACTACAAATGGCAGGATCCTCACACTCTGGCGATCTCCCTACCCTAATGTCACTGGTAATTCTACGTAGCCCATCGGAGCCGTCGATGCCCCGTTGAAGCCATGTATCCATCCTTCGCATGGCTTTAAATCTTTTGCTTCAAGTGTCATTTGTTCAAAAGCTTTCTTGAAGAGGATATTGACTGAGCTTCGATTGTCCACTAACACTTTATGGACTAAAGCAGGGCCGATGGTCGTGGTAATTACCAGTGGATCTTCAGTTGGGGATTGAACTCCTGAATCATCTCTACTACAGAATATGACGTCGTCTGACATCGTCTTTTGTTGTCTTAATGGAGTGATGCCTTCGAGGTTACTACATTCTCCTACCTCAAAATGCTTAGCGGCGTTGACGTACTGATCCAACGCTTTGAAATTACGACTAGCTAGGTGGGGTCCGCCTATAATGGTATTGATAACGATCCCCTTACCTTTCTGCTGGGCTATGGGTTTTGAAGTAGGTTGGTTTTGGTCTGGGGCTTGTCCCCCTTGCCCCCTCTCCCTAGGGGCAAACTTGTACTCGTCTACCTTCCCTTCCCGCAACAATCTTTCAATTATATCTCTCAAATGACGGCATTCGTTGGTGGAATGACCTTGGGTTCCATGGAACAAACAAAACTTTCCCATTGCAATTTCTTTTTCAGTGGAGTCTCTGAGTGGTGATTTTTTGTACTGCAATATGCTATAAGTATCCAAGTAAATATTCTCTATTGTATCACGTATCGACGTATAGTTTTCAAAAATCTGGAATCTGGGTCTTTTACTAGAGTTATTCCCTCGGTTCCTGTTCCTTCTATTGTCGTTCCCATTCCTATTGCTATTACTTCCGCTCTGGTTGCCAACGTTTACTTCTACCTTCCCTGAACTGTCACCAGATTGTTTCATAGCAACATTGCTTTGGACACCTTCCCTCTAGGCCCCTTCGGACTTTCTCTTCCTATTTGCATGAGCTTCTTCTCGCCTTAAGCGAATGTTAGTTTTTTCATATAATAATTCTCTAGTAGGAGGCGGTTTCTCCGACAAGTAATCCTTGACTTCTGTGTCAGGGTCAACCCCTTCTATCAAGGCCATCAGAATAGTGGGCTCATGTGGGTCACTAACTTCGGTGACGGCCAGTTTGAAGGGGTCTAAAGATGACTTCAAAGATTCTCCTGGGCCCTGTTTAATCCGTGACAACTCTATGACGCTCTTGGACTTTCGGGCGTGACATCGAAACTGGTTCATAAAGCGCTCACTTAACTCTGTGAAATTTGATATTGACCGAGGAGGGAGTCGGGCGAACCACATTAACGCCACGTCTTCAAGATAAATTGGAAAGGCTTTGCATTTTACAGCATCTGGAGCTGCTGCGGCATTCATGAACCATGCATATCTCATCAGATGCTATCCCGAGTCCGTTCTTCCTGAATACCGATCCATCTGAGGCAAGTTGAACCGCCGAGGGAACCAGAAATCCAATATATCATCTGTGAAGGGGGTATGACTTCTCTCAATACCCTAGTCCTCATTAGTATAGCGCTGGCTTTCGGACATAATATGACGCACCATCGCCCATACATCGGCATTTGTTAATGTCTACACCGGTTCTCTAGGTCTGATATTCGTATTACCCCTGGGCTCCTGATTAGGGGATAACCTCCTATTTCTAGCGGCGGCCATTCTACATTGCTCCCTACGCTCCAGGTCGATCTCAGGAGGGAGGGGCTGAAGAAGTTGTTGTTGCGTAGGATTAGTAATGTTAGGGCCCCTGGGTAGAACGTGGGATCCACGCATCGGCAACAGCATAGGCTCTTTCATGCTTGGATCCTCAGGCCCTAACACACGAGAATAGTCTTCGCGGGATCCTAAAGATCCAAAAGTTAGCTAATCAAGATTTTGAGGTCGCTCTAGCGGTCTTCTTTCACGAGGACGTCCCTCATCTGAAGAAGATGAATCGTCTACAGCAAGGCGGCATGTTGGGGAAGGTGTCTTTTGCCTCCGAAGCTCCTGGAGTACCCTACTCATAGTGATCATGTTTTCTTGCATGCGAAGACTGTCACGCTTATGGGCTTCCAATGCCTCCATAGTACTCTGGAGCATGTCAAGAAAGCGTGAAAAATCTCCTTGGGTGACAGGCGCAGATGGGTCAAGCTGATCATTGGTCATAGCCGCTGGAATCAGAGCATTGGAGGTAGCTCGAGTAGAAGTTCCAGCTTTATTCTGGTTCGGGTCGGATTGGAGCAAGTTAGTAGGACCAGACCAGTTCAGATGGGGGGAGCGAGTGACCTCAATGTCTTCTGATCGGCTCGGATCAGAGTCATCTGCTCGGATCGTACCTTCCTGAGCCGAGCGGCCTGCTCCAGAGTCTTTCCCACGTGACCTCGTCAATACCATGGCTTGTTGATTCTCTCTAGCGCCTTGCACTTCTTTTCCTTTCGTTTTGGCCATAGTGTTCAATCCTTCAATGGTTCACCAAAAGGTACTTAAAGATGTTAAAAACAGAGGATTAACTTCTTTGAACTTTGAAGGTCCAAATAGTAGAATGATAATCCCAAAAAACGAAGAGTTCAAAGATTTCTCGGTGAAAGCACCAAAATGTTAGATCCAAAATTGTCTCTAACACCCAAACTAAGAACAATTCTACTGAAATGAAATCAAAAACGACAAAAACACACAATTTATAGTGGTTTGGCATTGAATAGCCTACGTCTACTTTCTTCTTTTTTGATTGATGTCTTGAATGCTATTACAACAATGATTTTCACTCAATTCTCACTTATCTCATACATTGATTCACTCAATTTCCTTCACAGTATGATTCAAAAGATGATTGTAAGCTGAGTAAGTTGATGAAACTTGTATTGCAAAGGAGTTTAAGTTCTGAAAATGCCAAAAGATCCTTCCAAATGCCTCTTGCTGGTGTATTTGTAGGTGAGAAATGCTCCTGGGTCGGCTCCGGTTCGGATACACGTGGCCTCCATTCCATCACTTGCGGGTTCGGATATCACAAGATGGTGCCATCACATTGAGTTAGTGGATGAACGTGGGAACGTGGCTTTCTAACTGCTCCGAATTTTAAGGTAATGTGGGTGTGATAGTTGCAGTTTTGAGTACATGGGCTCGGATCGGAGTCCTTCAGTTGAAAGGACAGATCGGATTTGTCTTATCCGATATGGTTTGACCCAAGCCCCTTCTTACTCTGCTTTATGCTGACTTGCTCTGACCCAACGTTCTCCGATCCAATCTGACGTTCCCTGATCAGATCTGGTCCTTGGAGTGAATGTTCTTCATTACTTGATCAACTAGCTTTGTGTAGCCTAGTTCACAAAGTAGGCTAACAATATTCAATATCAAATTTTGAAATCAACAAATATCGGATTGGGAATAACGATTTATATATATTTATATATATCTTCTGAATTCCCCCACAATATCCATATAATCATGGAATTCAATATGAAATATTCCAAAGATAATTTCGATTCAAATCCATTCCAATTCATATATTGGAAATTCTGGCAATTTTTAAAACCATTTCCAATCCAATTTATTTATTTAAAAATATTGGATTCTTTTTCTAGTTCATAACTAGTTCATTTCAATATAAATATATTTTTATCTTTTCAAATATGGAATTTTTCATCCTAATTCTTTCCAAATCATTTATTATGATTTTACATAAATTATTAATATTTTTAACAATTTTATCAAGGTCTGTACAGTCGATTTCCATAAACAGCCATCGAACTGCGCTTTCAACGACCTTTTCCAAATTTGATTAGGACTAATTTCAAATCCAACCGTTAGATTTCAAATCTCTGATATTCGTTGGAGTGCTCTTTTCGACACGAACCCAAGGTTCTGATTTTAGGAGAATCCGACTGTCGGATCTCCCGTAATATCAATTTGAAGTCAATGGTCGAAATTCACGAACTGCCGTGGCGTGGCGCGTTCTATTTAGGCCATTAAATATATATAATACATATATTATATATATTTCGTCGATTTCCATTTAAAACATATTTTATAAATCGTTTATAAATTCGTTTTAAAATGATTCCAACTTCATTTACAATTTTAAATCAAAATTGAATTTTCCTTATCATTATAATATATAAATGATAATATTTTCAAAATATCAGATTTTTGAAATCATTTCCTTTTCGATATTCATTATAAAAGTGAATAAAATGGATATAAATATCGTGCACGTCAAAATGGCGTTATTCTAATCAACACGGCTTCATATATTTCAATATTTTCATGTCCATCCCAAATCGGACATCAAATCATATTTTGATCCATTACTGAATATTATTTTAAAATATTAGTCATTTTAAAATATTCATTATTCATCATTTAAAAATATTCGTTAATTTAAAATATTCATTCTTTCCCAGTTGGAATCAGACACAAACAATTAACATATAATTTTATTTATATGGATTTCATATACACATGTACACAAAAATAAACAAACACAGTCATCCATCATCCAGAGTACATTACACAACTACATAAGCGTTAAATACAAATAATTAATGCTTACAACAGTCTGTCAAACCATCGATTAACATACAACAAAATAGTTGGGATTAGTGTATGTCAAATATCATCCCAATACCCGTATGGGGTTTTCAAACAACAAATACTGATTCTTATTTATGCAGTTGGGCGATGTGTAAAATATATCGTCCCAATCAATATCAGTTAAATGTGTGTACATAAACAAATAGTAAGATTTGTAAATGAATACTTATTTTATGCATATACACATTAAAAATTATATTTTTAACTATAAAATATTTATTTCATCACATGAATAATTAATATACAGTTCATTTATACAATAAAAGTGATATTTTTACTGTTCTAACATTTTTAGAAAATTTCGGCAGAATAACGGTGCGATACTAAAACCGGAATAAGGTCTAGCCTTAACCCTCGCCTAATAATGGCTCGTGCCATATACAAACTAAATTCCAATTAATTCATTTAACTTCCCAAACCAAATTTAAACAAATAAACCAATCAACCAAACAAACATGGTTTCAAACAAAGGTATCGAGTGCTATTAAGCACCGTCTACATCCTAGTATATATATTTAACTAGAAAATAAATTAAAGTGAGAAGTTCTCACCTTTGGGATCCACTCCGTCAGTTCTATTTCTGAATTTCTGAATAGCTTGGATTTGCCCAAAATTCCAATGCAACGCTTTTCACGCTGTTCATAGTAAAAACCACATTTTTAATATGATGTTTATATATTTAAAAATTCCATTTTTATTTCGCTACATATATATAAAAATCATATTTTTATAATAATGCTAAATGGATAAAAAAAAATCACATTTTTAGACCGCTGTTATATTATAAAAATCATATTTTTATAATGCTACTACATATATAAAAAGTATTTTTTTATATCGCTACTCGCATAATAAAAATTATATTTTTACTATGCTATTGTACAAATAAAAATCATATTTTTATTTTACTATTCAAATAATAAAGATTCAATTTTTACACGCCATTCATATAAATAAAAATCGTATTTTTATTTGCCATTTTCTTATTAAAAATAATATTTTACCGTGTTGAAAATCATATCCTTTGATTTATAAAAATCAAATCTTTTTTAATATAGAAATCAAAAAAATTTCAATATAAAAAATCAATTCTTTTTAAATACAAAAATCTAATCTTTTTAAATATAAAAATCTAATCTTTTTAAATATAAAAATCTAAACATTTCAAATTAAAAATCAAAGCTTTATATAAATTAAAAATCAAAGCTTTACATAAATTAAAAATCAAAGCATTCAATTTTTTAAAATTATAACTTTCTATTTTAAAAAAAAAAATTCTTTTGATAAATAAAAACCAAATCTTTATAATCAGTTTTATGTATAAAAATCCTATTTTTATAACTATAATTTATAAAAATCCTATTTCCATTAAACTGAAAATAAATACGAAGTTATTTACCTTTCAATCGAAGGAAGGGGATTTCGCTGTTGGATTTGGAAGAGATGGGGTCGTCTGGGATGGCCAGGGGGCGCGGCGGTCTGCGCGTAGCGACTAGGGCTTGGCGCTGCACGATTTCTGGTAGTGTGGGGGGAGGGGGGATTTGAACGGAGAAGGGGCTAAAGGGGGTGTCGCGGCCTCTTTCGGGGGTGGAGAAGGACTCCGACGAGGGGCGACGATAAGGGGGAGGCGCGGTGAGCAACCGCGATGGCGTGGGGTGGGTTTCAGCGATCGTCAATCGCTTCTTCTTTTTCTTTTATTCTTTTTTATTTGTTTTCTGCGGGTTTGAATAAGTGAGGGAAGAGAGAGAGACAAAGGGGGGAAATATATATAATTATTTTTCTCTAAAAAGTCGACTTTTCATCCGAACCCCAAATCGAACCAAACGACTATCATCTCTAGCTAATTACACCTATTTTGAACCTAATGGGATATGTATCATAAGCTAATTCGATCATTACAATCTGTTTTCATTAAAATTAAAATATAAATCCATATGTATTAAATTCGAACGTACATTTTAATTTACTGGGGCCACATATTGACTCCAAAAGTTCCAAAAAAATAAATCTAGCTAAGTTTTGAAGATACGGTCCTAGCAAAACTAATTTCGTCGAGTTTGAAGACCGTTTGAAAAATGGTCATTTTCCAGTCGATTAAATTCAAACTGAATTGACCAAACACGTTTAAATCCACCACGCTCGCATATTAATTCCAAAAATTCTGAAAATTGTATTTAGCAGTAATTTGACATTCCGAATTCAATAAAAGTGGACTCCTCGAAAACGGAGGTCGTTTGCAAAATGGCTATTTTTAAGGGCTATATATTATATAAATTCCATAGCGACTATTCTGAATTTTCAACTGGTCATAACTTTTTATTCATGTTATGAAATACGGATTTTTCGCATTCATTGGAAAGATATTTTCAAACCGATTTAAATATTTCGGGTTTTACTAAAATCCGGTTTATTTTGAATCCTAGACATTCATTTGAAATTTGAAATCGAATTTTCAAACTACCGCGCCATTTCCAATTTCTTTTATAATTAAAATAAATATTCATATTCTAACTTCGATTTAAATGAATTTATACATTCTAATTCTATTCAAAATAAATTTCTAGTTGTTATTATTTAAAATAAATTATTTTAAATATTCAAAATCCATTAAATTTGCTAAAATAAAATTTTTAAATTGGTTCCGATTTTCCGGGTTGTTACAGTCTCCCACACTTAAAATCTGTTCGTCCTAGAAAAGGAATGGAGCTGAAATTTGTTTTACTAACCAACTCCACATTCATTCTGGCTTTCATTCTTCAACATTTCAGTTTCTAAGAATTTTCAAATTTTTAAAAAATTTAGCTAACACCCTGAATGTTCAAAAAATTTCGCCATTACCTCCTTTGAACGGGGAGACGTTTAAAACTGCAACTTGCCACGCAGGGCCCTCATCATCCAAAAAGAAAAAGAAAAAGCCAAGCGGCTAGCCTATCAGCTCATAAAATCATCCAAATCCAATAAATTTGTAAACATGTACCTATTTGTCGGGCATACAATTTTATTCCTCTTCTCTAGCCTCCTTGCTATGACCTGTTCAATGTATATACATGTATGTGCATGCAGTTGCAATCAATTTTCAAGTCAGTTCAATATTTGATTCAATTTGGCTAATTTTAACCTTTCATTCTCTTATTGAATTTATCATTCCAATATTATTAATTAGTTGAACTAATAATCATACAGCACAACCCTCAATCAATCAGTGGATTAAATTTCAAAACATATAATTTTTATACAGTCAAAAATCATATTTTTGATGCCAAATCACAAAATAAACCTTATCTATTTTTGGTTCTCACACCAATCAATTGGAAATATATAGATATTCCACTTTTGAAGCTCGAAAATAAACTACTGATGCTATATAGTCATCAATAGAATAATCCCCTGGCGACTAGAGTGTGATTCTATATTTATCCAGTATATTAAAACTTCAAACATATGCTTGCAAGGCGTATATGCAAAATCTTTATATACTCGATTGTCCAAATTCAATATAAAATAAATATTCAAATACGTATAAAACAGTTTAAATTTTCAAAACAAAATTTGTTTTCACTTTTATTTTGAAAATAACTCTTTCCACTCGTTCTAGGATACTACTGATCCTATCTCTAAAGAGTTATTCTTATTGAATTTACTAATCCAATCTCTAATGAATTCTTTCGTTCGGTTCTAATACGCCTTGTTCTCGAGCTTTGTAAACCAAAGCTCTGATACCAAACTATAACCGACCCAAACTCGCCCTTACAGGAAAGCCTGAATTAAGTTGAGAACACGAAAATCAGAACACAAACAGAAGAACATTTCATTGCTTATTACAACAATTTACATCAGAGTACAAGAATATACAGAGTATGAACAAGTAATATACATTTGATAAATATCAGAGATTTACAAATTACAATGCAGCGGAAAATAATAAATAACACAACTGAAAGGAGTACACGGATACAGAGCTTTCCCAGTATAGTTCCGGCTGTAAACCAGGATCCTGTGAATATAACATCTGCAAAACCAAAACTACTAGCTGTAGGGGCACCCAGAGTTTAGGTCAAAACAATAAACTCTAGGTCAGTCATGTGACTGGTGTGAGAACTAAAACAGTTATTTAAATTTACTTTAGAAATAAGGTAAATCAAGGGACCACACTGTATAACACGGAACGGGTTTCCTCCCGAGACTACCAGTGCATATACAGTTATAAACAACGCAATTGTTTTTGAAAAATGTACCTATTATAAAACCCAGGTCCCATAACACAATGCAACGCAAGCCAGAGGATAGGGTTTTCCCTTATAAAAGCTAAACATTCTTGGTACGTATTAAACAAATCAATTGTTAATAAAATAAGTGCATAGTGTATAAAACCACTTCAAATATAAATGTATTAATCATAGACGACATAGCATCCCATGCTACTATGTGGCCATACTAGGCTCTATACTCAAAACCGAAATGTCATGTATTGGAAATTGGATTTATGTCATGAGTCTAGGCAAGGGATGTACTCCAAGCCGCTTCGAGACACTCTAGCAAATGCCTCGAGACTACCCACTCTGGGCAATCCCTGGATCCTCCAAGGACGGTCCTCTCTTACATTTGAGGATTGACAATTCCTGAACACACGTTTCCCGGTCCTATAGGACCTATCCATCAACTCCATAGCAACCGATATATCCAAGGTGCCTCGAAATCCAACAAGCACATAGGTAAAAATAATAAATGTCTGGGATCCATACCATGACACCGCCGATAGCTATCATACTGAGGTGTGAGGCTCGCGAATTAACGCTATACATAGAGCTATGCTATATTAAAGTCGTGCTTTGATCATCAACCACAAGACTCTGCTTTCCAACAGAAGCCTTGATCACTTGCATCTCAGCATGCCGCACAGGCAATTCACGTTGCGCGACTGATGTCTATAGATATATAGCCTTTGAGCTCGTACGTCTTAGAGAAGGGTGTTAAGTAAGAGAATAAATTCTCCGCCACCAAACAGATCTATATTTAATAGAGATCAATCAACACAGAATAAAATCCAATGTCAGGCACGCATCCATTTACAAGTTTGTTCTGGGTCTAAACGAAACCGGAGGCACCTTATTCCTCGTCCCACATGTCCAATACAGGAGAGAGGTCCTTGCATATCCGGTCGATCTCCAAATCGTTTGGATGATCACCACTTATTAGCCTGTCTTGGGTGTACCACCTAATCAAGACATCAGTAATCATCCAAACAGTGTGAAGACCTCCGGTCTTCAACCACCGTCTTCATCGTTGACTTATCGTCGAATCAGTTATTCAGAATGGGTATAAACTCGGTCTTTCCTAATAACTGCGTACATAATAAAAAAATGTTACAAAAACACAACATACGCCTCATTCCGATCCAGAGTATTCTTTTATTTAAATATTCTTATCCTATGGGAAAGGTTCCCATTAATTATATCAAAGATAAATTATTTAAATTTATTCTTCAATCTTCCTTTTGATATCAATTCAAACCAAATTAACGTTTACCCAAACTAATTGGGATTAGCGCACCTTACCAAAGTAATCATTTGTTTAATTTCCCAATCTCAACCTATCCATCCCATGGAGCAATATTGGTAATACTCCATATCTAACACATCGGTGTTATCGGTAAATTTAATTACCATTTCGCATTCAAATCTAATTAAATATTTAAATATCGCTTGGAGAAAAACTGGTGATACTCCATTCTCAATCATTTCCCAAATTTGATAATTTAAATTATCAATTCACATTTCAATCTAATTAAAGATTCATTAAAACTCCACTTAGTTTTAATCTTCCCAAAAATCAATATTAATGATTATTTAACTATGGAAAACCAAACATGCCGCATCGAAATTCTACACCGTACTATTGATTTCTGCCTATATATAACCTCTAAGCTCGTACGTCTTAGAGAAGGGTGTTAAGCAAGAGAATAAGTTCTCCTCCACCAAACACATATATATTTAATGGATATATATATAATTTATATAATTATTTATTCTCTAAAAAGTTGACCTTTCGTATGAACCCCAAATTGAACCCAGTGACTGTCACTCCTAGCTAATTATCCCCATTTCGAACACAATGGGACATGTATCGTAAGCCAATTCGATCGTTATGATCTTTTTTAATTAAAATTAAAATACAAATCAATATATATTACATTTGAACGTACATTTTAATTAACCGGGGTCCCATACTAACTCCAAAAATTCCATAAAAATAAATCTAGCTATGTTTTGAAGATACAGTCCTAACAAAACTAATTTCATCGAATTTGGAGACTGTTTAAAGAACGATCATTTTCTAGTCGATTAATATTCAAACTGAATTGACCAAACACGTTTAAATCCACCACGCTCACATATTAATTCCAAAAAACCTGAAAATCGGAATCTAGCAGTAATTTGATATTCCGGATTCAACAAAAGTGGTCTTGTCGAAAACGGAAGTCATTTGCAAAATGGCTATTTTTAAGGGTTATATATTATATAAATTCCATAGCAACTATTCTGAATTTCGACTGGACATAACTTTTTTTTCCATTATGAAATCTGGATTTTTCACATTCTTTGAAAAATATTTTCAAACTGATTCAAATATTTCTTGTTTTACTAAAATTCGGTTTATTTTGAATCCTGTATTTTCATTTGAAATTTGAAATCGAATTTTCAAACTTCCGCGCCATCTCCATTTCTTTTATAATTAAAATGAATATTTATATTCTAACGTCGATTTAAATAAATTTATACATTCTAATTCTAATAAAAATAAATTTCTAGTCATTATTATTTAAAATAAATCATTTTAAATATTCAAAATTCATTAAATTACCTAAAATAAAAAATTTAAATTGGTTCTGATTTTCCGGATTGTTACAAACCAGATTTCAGAAGTAATTCTAGACAAACATCGCACATGATCTAAGGAATAATAAATGAGTAGTGAATTCTACATCTTCTGCTCTACAACACTAACAACGAGAAATAATAGAAATGCCGATCATCTTAAGGTTGTTGTCTAATGGTAAACCTTTATGAATGATTTTCCACATTATTTATACCAAAAATGGTCTAAACACCCAAGGTACTAAACTGTACTTCACCAATTCAGTAAGAAATAAATGGAACCGCATCTAATTAGCAATAAAAAGTAAAAAATGCGAGAAAAAGTAAAGTAGAGACAAGATTTAGAGTGGTTCTTCCACTAACGAGGCCTACGTCCACTATGAAGATGATTTCCTGTCTTATAATGAGAATTACATGGTACTTCAACTATTTAACCTCCTACATCTCTATATCCACTCAATATACCCTCGTTTATGTATTTTGATCTAGAGAATTATACGAGAGAATAATGAAGTTTGAGGAGAAGTAGAGTGGATGAATGATTGAGAGAGAAGATGCCTTTACTCTAAGATGGTCCTTGACGCCATGGCCAGATCTGTAGTTGAGTCTGAAGTTTAGCAGCACTTCGTGGTTTTTCCAATAGCCCCCCCTTAAATGTGGGTAGCCATGGTGTATTTATAGGTGGACCCCTCTTGGTAAAAGATCTGGAATCTGTTTATCCAGGATGTGGGTTATTCATTCTGCTAATTACGACCATGCCACTGGACAGTTGTAGCCAGTTGTCTTGGTCGTATTCGATGTTATGTGCGGACGATTTGTTGAGTGTTTTGAATAGTTGAGAGGGTCCTTAAGTGCGGGCACAAATGCTTTGGGAGATTTCATAAGAGCGGGGTGCGGAGCCGAGATCATTCCTCCTTTGTTCCTTGCGTGATCGCCCTTCTTGAACCAAGGGCGCTCGTCCTCTTGTTGCCTTTACATGGTGCCGCTTGGCTTTGTGGTTATACTACGAGGTTGCTATAGCTCGTGCAAAGCAAGTGTCCTGTCTTATTTTAGCGCCTGAGCGGTTCTTTGGATGTGCAGCCTTCATCTTTGTCGAGTCGCGCTTCTCATGGCTCGGTCACACTGGTAGACTTGACCTGCATTGGGTTTGATATTTGGATCCTGCTTATTGCAGTTGTGTTATGTACGACCTATGTTGGTAAGACCCACCTTGTACCCATTAACCCAATGTGCGTATGGTTTTTTAGGGATTAACACTTGCCCCTCGAAGTCCGTGATTTCTTTTTGGTAAGGAATTACGGGCTTCGATATATTTGATCGCACATTAGGTGGTAGGCTTATCCTGACTTGTTGAGAAGTCGTTCGTGCAAGGGCTGAGGCCGCTTTGTTGTAGCTGATCGGCATTGTCTTTACCTACGGGCGAGAGGCTCGTTGTACTTTCTTGATTACTGTAACACCTCGTATTTCTGTTAAACACTAAAGTAACAAATTAAAGAATAACTAATCTCAGATGTGAGAATTAAGGGAAACAGTTTGCGCCATTGTGTTCGTCTTGGAATTCTGGTTGAGATAGAGTCCGAGTTTGTGTGAATTGGACTTCGTATGAAGAAGTTATGGCCATCGGAATTTTCAGAAAATGCAAAACAGATTTCAGAAAATTCAAATTTCAGAGTCAAACAGGCTGAGCGGGAAAATTCCCGCCAGGGCTAAGTCGACCATAGGGTCGACCTATCCTGACCAGGTCGACCATATGGTCGACCTGGGGGTTGACCTGCCCCCCCTGGGCAGATTTGTTTGGTGACTTTTTGTGACTGTGTGCTGACTCATTAGCGTTTCTGATCTGCTCTGATTGGCTGGGATTAATTCTGGGTTGATCGGACAGCTAAAACTAGTCCTAAACTCTATAAAAAGACATGTAGACTTAAACCCTAAAATAAAAATAAAAATTAGATTCATGACCTCCATGCCGTCACCTTGCAACTCAGAATAGCCGCCACCAATTAGAGAGGAAGAAAGCTAATCAAACTCAATTCAATTCAACTTTAACAACAAATCTTCTTCAAAGGAAAGCTAATACAACTTCAGAACTCAGAATTCAGAACTCAAGACCTTCTTTGGGTTGTGAGTTCGATTTCTTTAATAAAATAATTAGCAATTTAAGTGGATTGAGTTATGATGTGGATTATTTGGATATGATGTATATTATTGACCGCATGTTATTATTTATGTTGCAAAATTGTGACGTTATCATTTATGTTGTAAATTCTATGATGTTATCATCTATGTTGTAAAGTTGTGATCATCTATGTTGTAATTTTATGATTGGCTTATTTATAATCAAGTCATAATGGTGTTTCATATGCTAGTTTGGTTATGTTGATTCATATGATAAATCATAAGTATGTATGCAAGTTTAGATTTTGATTTAGACATGAATCATATGCAAGTTGGGGAAAATTATATATAACCTTACATGTTTCATGACATCTAGTTTATGTGAAAATTTGATCTAAAGTTAGGCTATGACATGTGTGAGTTCTATGATAAATTCTACATGCTAGTTTACATGTTTAGATATAAGTTTACACCATCGTTATGTTGCATAAATCACACATGCAAGTTTATATAAATATATGTGTTTGGAGTATGAATCATGTTATGTAAGTTCGTGGTTATTGCCTGTGCAAGTTTACACCTTTAGATGTAGATCTATGACGTACATGATTTATGCAAGTTTGTGACCATTATCTAAACAAGTTTACACCTTTAGATTTGGATCTATGACATATGTAGTTTTATGCAAGTTGTAACTTTGGCCTATGCAAGTTTTAGATGTAGAACATCATTCACACATGCAAGTTCACCCCTATGTTTAGATCTAGTTTTATCTATATGTATGTTGTGATGTTTTCTCTTTATTCTATGAGTTAGACTATTCGAGTCTAACATATATTTTACGTTACACGAACGAACGTACAACGTGGGGTAATGGGATAATGTTAAAAAGATTTAATATTAAGAATTGGCGTAAATGCCTTAATTGACATAAAATAATTTTGTGATGAAAATTGGTATGATTTTGCATACCATAAATGGATGGACAAAATTGAGTCAATTATGGCCATAGTTAAATTTGGAATTGATTGATAATTTGAATATGGAAAGTAATTCAAATTGGGGAATGATTAATTAGGAGTAATTAATCGTCTAAGACACGAGATTAGGCTCTTTTGTGGTGTAAGACTGCCCGGACCCACCCGACAAATCCAGCTGCCACAAATGCCAGTCTAATGTGGGAGGTCTTAGGCATAAAGTAAATACTTAACAATCGTAAAGACACGAGGTTAGGCTCTTTTGTGGTGTAAGACTGCCCGGACCCGCCCGACAAATCCAGCTGCCACAAATGCCAGTCTAATGTGGGAGGTCTTTACGAGGTTACGGTCTTAATGAATTAAGAAACGCTTAACCAGATAAACATGTAGTGGGACATGAGGGGGTTAAGTGGGTGCCTTGGGTGGCATGTGGAATCTAGTGGGTTCCTTGGGTGGCATCTGAAATACGATTAGAAACACTTAACCAAAATTGAAACATGCAAGTGAATATGAATAAGAAGAGGGTTAATTGGGATGCACTAGAGGGGACCAAGCTTAGGTGGATAGCTTGTGTCAAGTAATGGGGGACCGTTTCAACCAGTAACCCATAAGTATCTTTGTGGGCTCGACCCAAGTCGAGGACAGGCCACGCGTACTAGGTTTGACTGTAAGAGGCCAAAACGGGTTAGCTGTGGCAACGCAAGTCCAAAGAGTTCATATGCATGTGTAGACCTGGGATGGTAGGTAAGACGTTGTTGCATCGTGTAGGTATAAGCCGTGCATTATTGGTGGTATCGGGTTGCCACTTTGGGGAGTGATACACCCCACTGTGGGGCCAACACGGGTATCTACGAGTTAGGGAGCCGATCGCATGGGGGTAGTGGGTACACCTAGTGGAGATTGGGGCAGGCGGCACCTATGAAGGCAACTAGGGGTGCACAAAACTACCATTATCATTATTAAGTTCTGTAAGCGGGATCAACCTTTAGAGTGACTAGTGGTGGTGCAGTATAGTAATTATCTTATAGTGGTTTAGGTGCGCTTTAACGTTATCTTAGTTCAACCTTATTTCCTTGTATATTCTGCCATACTCAATTGTTCACAATCATTTCCTTATTTTCCAACTTACGCCCTAGCCTAGTTATTTTGGTAATTATCTTGTTAAAGTTAACGCACTCGCCAGACTTTATGTCTGACCCCCTTTTTCCGCCTCTTTTCTTCCTCCCCCCTCCTTAGGTGCTCAGGTTCGAACTAGCACTAGTGGAGCTTGATTTTGGATAGCCGTATCTCTGCTTTCAGAAGTTGCTTGGATCGCTGAAATAAAGTTCAGACACTCTTATTTATGGCTATTTTGTACTGGGTTTAGGTCTTTCAATTTATGTACTTTGAGTTGGTCAAGATGGATATTATGTACTTTGACTCTGGTTTTGATGATGTAATCAAACTTATGTATTTTCCGCTGCAATGAAATAAAGTTTTAAAGTTTTAGTACTGTTTATATCTGTCTTGTTGTTAAGTTTCTGTTCTATACACACTTAAAATTCTCTATGAAAGTTAATGCATTCCCTTTGTGGGTGACATTAATGGATGTAGAGTGTTACACGTGGTGTCAGAGCTGAAGGTTACCAGAACAGATATGAATTTTGAAAAGTGTTTTTGAAAAACAACTTTTATAAAGAAGTACCTTCAAAAGTATGTTTTAAGGAAAGTATTTTCAAGAGAAAAGCTTATTTTAGAAACCATAACCCCAAGAGCCATATATCTTTCCTTCGGTTCTTTTGTATTGAATCTTTCCTTTTTTGTTTTAACATGTCTGGAATTCCCGAGATACCCGAGGGGATACCGATAACAGGATGGTTTAGGAGGTATTTGGAGATTAGGGCCGCCACCCAGGTCCAGCAAATGCTCCTCCTCCTCCTCCTCGTGTCGATACTTTTGCTAAGATATGTAAGGACTTTCGAGCAATGGGTGGAAAACCTTTTCACGGGACGGAGACATTTGTTGAAGCACGAAATTGGCTAAAGGAGGTGGAAGAATTGTTTGGGATCTTTGAAGTGGAAGATGGAAGAAAGGTCCAGTTAGCTGCCTGGCTAATGAAGGATGAGGCCTCATTTTGGTGGGAGGTCACTAATGGAGAACGTCCAGTTGATACATGGCCAGATTTTAGGCGATGGTTTGAGGCGAAGTTTCTCTCACGTGGTAAACAAAATTTATATATGGAACGATTTTTGGCATTGAAGCAAGGGAATCTATCGGTGAAAGAATACGTCAACAAGTTCAACCAGTTAGCGAGATTTGGCTTGGACTTGGTGAATACCCCAGAAAAGAAGGCCCTGAGATTTGTTAAGGGTTTGAACGAGCCGCTTCATGGGTTAGATACGACCCACATCCCCATGGGGGCTATCGTTGAGTGACTAGTTGACATGGCGCTTATGCATGAAGAGGAGAAGGGCACCAATACTAATAAGGCACCCGAGAAGAAAGGGGATCAAAAGAAACTGCAAAGCAACAACAGAACAAGAAAGGTGGTAAAGGCAACAATGATAAGGGAAAGAAGAGATGCTTTAACTGTGGGACACCAGGCCATCTAAGCAAAGATTGTAGGAAGAAAAAGAAGACTGGCTATTTCCACTGTGGTGAAGCGGGACATCTGATTAAGGAATGCCCAAGAAAAGGGCAGAGGGCAGGGTCTACCTCGGGAGGACAGGTGAAGGCTCTTATGGCACCAGGGCAGGCAAGGGGACAAGTTCAGGCTCTCGCGGTCCCACCGCTGCAAGAACGAGGTAGAGCAATTTCCGTTGAAAGTTTAGTTTTCCTGTTTGATCATCCTGTCCGAACTTTATTCGATTCTGGCATGTCATATTCGTTTATCTCTACATCATTAGTTGAAACACTGCACCTAGATATTAGTCTAGTTACGGATCCCTTATTAGTCTCAAATCCTATTAGTGGTTTGGCTCATCTTTCTATGATTTGTTGGGATTTGAGAGTGTTTATCTTGGGCATTGAGTTTGAATGCAACGCCGTTGTTCTTGGCTTCATGGGCTACGGCTTGATTCTAGGTATGGATTGGCTAACTAGATATGGGGCCATCCTAGATTGTGAAAGAAGGGCAGTTAGATTGTTGACTCGTTGTTGAAAGACCCTTGATATTTCTTGTGACCCTAGAGGTCCAGTAATGCTTAGCTACCTAGAATCCCTTGACGCATCCAATGATGATTTACATTTTTTTCGTATAGTCCGTGAATACGTTGATGTCTTTGATGAGGTGAGGGGTTTACCCCCAAAACGTGAGATAGACTTTCGAATATATCTAGTAGATAATGCAAATCCAGTTGCATTGCCAGTGCGCCACATGGCTCCAAAAGAGAGAAGAGAACTCAGTAAGCAAGTGAAAGAATCTCTTGAGAAGGGGTACATAAGACGTAGTATATAGGAGTGGGGTGCTCCAGTAGTATTTGCCACGAAGGCGGATGGGTCCCTTAGACTTTGTGTGGACTATAGAGAACTTAATAAGCTTACTAAGAAGAATAGACACCCATTGCCGAGGATTGACGATCTCTTTGATCAGTTAGTTGGCGCCTCAGTGTTTTCGCAGTTGGACTTAGCCACTGGTTTCCATCAGTTGAGAGTGGCTGAGGATAGCATAGACAAGACCGCCTTTAGGACTCCAGACGGCTTCTTCGAATGGCTTGTGATGCCCTTCGGTTTGACAAATGCCACCGCATACTTTGTTTACTTGATGAGTAGGGTGTTTAGGGAGTACCTTAGTAAATTCGTGGTAGTCTTTGTGGACGACATCTTGATCTTTTCTAAAAACGAGGAAGAGCATGCCCTACATCTTTCGGAAGTGTTGGAGACCCTTCGAGCGCATAGCCTTAAAGCTAAATTTTCTAAATGTCACTTTTGGAGGAAGGAAGTGCGATTCTTAGGGCACATGGTTTCCAAAGAAGGGATAGCTGTGGATCCCGCGAAGGTAGTGGCCATCCAAGATTGGAAGGTCCCTAAAAATGCTACCGAGATGAGGAGTTTCTTAGGGTTGGCTGGCTACTATAGGAAGTTTATCAAGGACTTCGCAAAAATATCAGCCCCATTAACACTCTTGACGAAGGAGATATTAGTCTTCACATGGGTCGTAGATTGTGATGATGCGTTCCAACGTTTAAAGAGAGCTTTGACCACGGCCCCAGTCTTAGTGTTGCCAGATGGGAGTAAGCCATTTACCGTTTATACCGATGCTTGTGGGATAGGACTAGGCGCAGTCTTAATGCAAGAGGGAAGGGTAATAGCCTATGGTGGAAGGCAGTTGAGAGTGCATGAGAGAAATTACCCTACACATGACCTAGAGTTGGCCGCTATTGTTTTCGTGCTTAAGTCATGGCGCCATTATCTTCTTGGTGAGAAATTCTAATTGTTCACTGACCACAAATCACTAAAATACTTGTTTCTCAAAAGGACTTGAACTTATGGCAGCAAAGGTCGATGGAATTCTTAGCATCCTACGATTTCGAAACAGCATATATCCCTGGCAAGGGTAACGTGGTGGAAGACGCCTTAAGTAGGAAAAGGTTATCCTTGAGTCCGTTGTTTGTTGAGCGGCGAAGCTTAGAGTTCATCTCTACGTTTGACTTTAGACCTTCCGTTGATTTTGTACCCGGTTCGCTAGCATCCTTGGAGGCCAGACCTACGCTTTTGGGATGGATTGGTGAGGCACAGCGAGATGACCCACAGTTGGTTGAGTTGGTAGAGAAGCTCAAAAGAGGGGAGTCATCGAGCCATCTCAGTAGGTATACCCTAGATGATTAGGGTTGGTTACATAGGGAAAGTAGACTTTGTGTACCACGGGACGAGAATTTGAGGAACACCATTCTTGATGATGCACATCGTTCGAAGATGACCATCCATCCTAGCGGGGACAAGATGTACATGGACATGAGACGAGTTTACTTTTGGGCCGGCATGAAGAGGGATGTGACCGAGTTTGTCGCTAGATGCTTGGTGTGCCAAGAAGTAAAAGCAGAGCAAAAGAAGCCCGGTGGGTTGCTTCACCCATTGGAGTTCCACTTTGGAAATGGGAAAGTGTCTCGATGGACTTTATTGATGGGTTACCGAGATCGAGGAAGGGTAATACGGGGATTTGGGTCGTGGTAGACAGACTTACTAAGAGCACCCATTTCATTCCCGTGAAGAGTAAGAGGACTGCTCCATGGTTAGCCTCCGTATACATTCGAGAGATAGTTCGTTTACACGGTGTTCCTTCTAGCATAGTGAGCGACGGCGATCCTATCTTTACTAGCGAATTTTGGAAGAGCTTGCAAGAGGCGGTAGAGACTCTGTTATGTTTGAGCACCGCATATCATCCTCAGACGGACGGCCAGACCGAGAGGGTGAATCGTATTCTAGAGGACCTATTGAGGTTGTGTGTCTTAGACTTCGGAGGTACATGGGAGGAACATCTTCCGTTGTTGGAGTTTGCATATAATAATAGCTTTCAGTCTAGCATTGGCATGGCATCGTTCAAGGCTCTTTATGGATGGCCGTGTCGTTCGCCTACATCTTGGTGGGAATCTACAGATAAGATCTTGCTTGGGCCTGATATGATTAGAGAGACTTCAGAAAAGATCAATTTTATTCGAAGGAGGATGAAGACGACGCAAGATAGGCAGAAATCTTATACGGACAAGAGGAGGACAGATTTTGAGTTTGATATTGGGGACATGGTCTTTGTCAAGGTGTCTCCATTACGGAATGTCGTTCGCTTTGGGTCCGTTGGGTAGTTAGCACCAAGGTTCATAGGGCCGTTTCCTATTAAGGAGAGGATTAGACAGATGGCGTATAGAGTGGAGTTTCCCGAGAGACTTAGTGGTGTACATGATGTATTCCATGTATCACATTTGAGGAAGTGCTTGCATGAGACCGCGGAAGTGGTAGAGCCGAGCTTGCTTAGAGAGGTGGAGATCGAGCGTGATGCGACGATTCTACGAGCTCCTACTTGCATTCTTGGGTTGGAGATTAAGAAGTTGAGGAATTGAGAGGTTAAGCTAGTCAAAGTGCAATGGGGAGATGATGAGAGCAACGCTACTTGGGAGACAGAAGAGAAGATGCGTTCATTGTACCCTTTTCTTTTCGAGGGTATGTTCTATAATTTCTCCTTTATCGCTTAGCTTGTACTTGTTTTATCTTTAGTATGTCCTCTCGCTGGTATCTTTGAACTTTAGATAGGGTAGTCCTATGGTTGAAACATGTGTTTGATACATGTTATGTTTGATGGATGCATGTGGATGCAAGTGGTTGCTAGTGGTTGCTCGTGGATGCATATACACACACCTTAGGCACTAGATCGGCTCAGTCACTTCATGTTGCATATTGCATACAAATGTGTGTACATATTTAAGTTAACGAATGTATAATGGTTGTGCTATTATATGGATGTTGCATTTTGGTGAATGGTTGTGCACACATATAGAAATGATATGTATCGATAGGATTCTTTCACATACATAATAGACGCATGGCACTATCATGGTTTGCATTAAGGAGGTCAACTGAATCAGTAGACCGTCTGATTTTGCATTAGATAAGGAACATATAAACACACTTCTTGCATATGTTCATACAGCGTTAGGAATTTTATAAGGACAATGGATGCTGGTGTTTGATGGTTGAGTAGATGGTTGGTTTGGATGTTAGGATATGCACTCTCCTTAACTTGGAGATTTCGGGGGCGAAATCCTTTAAGGAGGGGAGAATGTAACACCTTGTATTTTTGTTAAACACTAAAGTAACAAATTAAAGAATAACTAATCTCAGATGTGAGAATTAAGGGAAATGGGTTGCGCCATTGTGTTCGTCACGAAATTCTGGTTCAGATAGAGTCCGAGTTTACGTGAATGGGACTTCGTATGAAGAAGGTATGACCGCCAGAAGTTTCAGAAAATTTAAAACAGATTTCAGAAAATTCAAATTTCAGAGTCAAACAGGCTAGGCGGGAAAATTCCCGCCAGGGCCAGGTCGACCATAGGGTCGTCCTAGGGGTCGACCTACCCTGACCAGGTCGACCATAGGGTCGACCAGCCCCGCCCCCACCACCCCGGGCAGATTTTGTTGGTGACCTGTTTGTGACTGTGTGCTGACTCATTAGGGTTTCTGATCTGCTCTGATTGGCTGGGATTAATTCTGGGTTGATCGGACAACTAAAACTAATTGTAACAACCCGTATTTCGATAACATGATTAAAGACGAGAATAAAGGCAGAATTTAATTTTAAATTCTGAATCAAGTGAAATGGGCTATGCCATTGTGTTCGTCTCGGAAAAATACGCGAAATAGAGTCCGAGTTTTCGAAAATCGGAGTCCGTATGACCAAGATATGGCCTCGCGAAGTTTCACGAAAAATTCCCAAATTAAAGTATACTTAATTAAGTGAAATGGGTTGCGCAGAGAAATATATATATATTGATATATATATGTATATATATATAATTGAAAATTAAATAAATAAATATGCAAAAATGTTCAAAACAACGAATTGGGAGAAGGGAATAACCGAACCGGCCGATTTTTGAGGTCGACCCGAGCTCGCTGGGTCGACTAGGGGTTAATCCAGGGTGTTTGGCTGTCAACCCGTGGGCCGATTCGCTCAAATGCAGATTTTGCATTTGGATGGTTCTCATGGTTCATCTTTAATCTAAAGGCCCTAGATGGTTCCTACACTTGACTTCTTCCCCAAGACATGCTTTGATGGCTTGGATTGAATCTAGGTTTAATCCTATGGCCTAAAACACTTGCCTAATCTATAAATAAGACCCTAACCTATCCTAAATCCTCATTATTCATTCATGCAACTAAACTATGGCAAAATTTCTACTCTCATGGCCTCCACTCAACTATCCTAGCCTCCACTTCATTTCTATGAAAGGTTTCATGATCATGAGAGTGTTAGAGAGTCCCTATGTTAGTATGAGAGCTTCTCAAGTTGATTTCAAGGCAAAAGCTTTGATCTTTGTGCATAAAGATGGTGTTTTTGTTGATTTGGAGCATCCATCTTTGGGTTTTTGGGTGATGGCATGCATAGGCTTCCTCACAAGCTTTAGATTAATCGATTTAGGCTTTCATAGCAATGTAAGCCCTTCCCTACTCTTAGATATTAACTATGAAGTTAAATGTTCATGTTGAAAGTTTGGGTTTGATCATTGAGAATGATGCATGCTATCATGTTATGCAAGTTTATGAAGTCATTATCTTGATCTTATGAGCAAAAAGCTACAACCTTTATGTTGAAATGTTGCATTATGCAACATGAGAACCTTCATAATCTTTATGTCAACTTGCATATGAAGTCATAACCCTTATATGATGATATATGCGAGTTACTAGTCATCATTCCATGTCTTTTGTCACCATGATTCGCTTATGTACCAAGTTTGGGTTTATGCATGTTTTTGTGAGGCTTAAGAATGTAACATGCAAGCTAATGACCACATTTGTGCCTCATTCGCCACCATGATTGACTTGTGGCTTAATATCCATTTTTGTTATGCCTTTGCCAAGTCTCTTCTTTTAATCCATTACGTGGTTGCGAACGTACATGCGAGTTTAAAAAACGTTGGGTTCACATTATGGGAAAACATAATGACATGAATATGACTTGGGTAAATGGGTATAAACATGACAACATGTAACGTTAAATATGACATGTGTTTATACTTGAAAACATGACTTGAAATATAACATGGAATTTGACATGTAAGTATGCATAAAAACATAAGCTTGGGAATTTACCTATTAAGTTAGGTCTACCCATTGGGAATTTACCTATTAAGTTAGGTCTACCCAATTGCTTGAAAACTTGACTATGAACATGACACTAGACTAAACATGAAAGTGGCCAACTCGAGGTTGGGTTGAGTTTGCAACGTAAAACTACCCGGAACCGACCGGCCTAACTAGTAGTTGCAAACAATAGGACTCAATGTGAGAAGTTGGTCATGTTGTGCTTGAACCCGAGGTTAGACCAAGTTGTGGTGTAAAGCTACCCGGAACCGACCGGCTTAACTAGTAACCACAACAAAGTCTAATGTGAGAGGTTGGGGTGCATTAAGTAATTAATGTCACATGATAGGGTTAAGTTAATTTGATTAATGACTCTTAACCAAATATGACATGGATAAAGGGGTTAAGTAAATTGATTAGGCTAATGATACTTAACAAAACATGACAAGGTTGGGTAGGTTAAGTGATTTGATTTGCCTAATGACACTTAACCATTTTTATACGACTAGTGGACGAGGATTAAGTTAACCAATACTTAATCAATCCAACATGATAACTTGATAAGGTTAAGTGGGATCAGGTTTGATTTCTTAATGACACTTAACCATGCAAGATGATTAGGGGAGGAGGTTAAGTAATTTACACTTAACTAATCCGACTTGGTAATTAGATGGGGTTAAGTAATTTACACTTAACTAATCCGACTTGGTAATTAGATGGGGTTAAGTAATTAAGGCTTAACTAATCTAAACACGGTAATTAAACGGGGTTAAGTAATTGACACTTAACTGATCTCGACACGGTAATTCGATGGGGTTAAGCTAAACACTTAACCAAACTAAAATTGGTAATTCAATGAGGTTAAGTGACCTATACTTAACCAATCTAACGTGAAAACATGATAAGGCTAAGTCACGAATCACTTGAATACGCTTGACCGATTTGACTCGGTAATTTGACAAGGTCAAGTTAATTTATATAATTAACCAATCTAAAATGATAATTAGACGAGGTTAAGTTATGGATTGCTTAATATACTTAGCCAACTTGACACATGGTTTGTAGGGTTAAGTCTTGGACTTGGATACTTAGCCAATTTTGACATGGTTTGTAGACGGGCTAAGTTATGAACTTAAGTGACACTTAACCCATTAGATAAACCCTAATTCGGAGGATTAGGTAAATAACCATAGTTAACAAGGATTATGGAAATAAGGCTAAGTGGTAAACCTTAGTTAAGGGAAACTAAGTAATAATTCTTAGTCAAGGAAATTTGGACCATTTCTTAGATAGATTAGTAACCCGATACGTTAGGTCAACGTTTAAGTATGCGTGTAGGAGCAGGCTATCTGATTTAGATAAAGCCTCCAACGAACTGGGTAACGAAGCAGCGGCTTCGGGGAACGTGAGGATATTCTTGGGATCCCTCTGTGAGCTGCCAGGTCAATATACTAGGCTCACGAGAGGTTGAGGTCTGCGGTAGAAGAACCAAGAATATGCCTTGGTTGCTATGCGAGCGACCTAAAGACTGGGGTGGATAGCAGTGAGTCGACGAATACATAAGGTGCCCGAGATAGCAAGTTCGTCGACCATCTACCATCTTGAGTCAAGCGTGTACGTACGGAAAGGCAGGGAACACCCAACAGACCATAATTGCTATCTAATTATGGGTGAGGTAGGCCGTAGGATGTGGGCTGGCCGGAGTGTAGTTCTCATGCAAGATTTTCTCTTGTGTTGCCTTTCACTAGTTGAGGGAGGGGTCTCGTGGGACCATAGCCACGTGTAGAAAAGCAGACCTTAGTATCTGCATCGGCAGATAAATCTAAAGCTCCCGACCGAGTCCTGTATTTCTTGTTTTGCCCTGTGACAGGACTCGGATGGCACGATGTGATACATGTGCATACAGTTATAGAAAAACGATTCACGATGAATGCGTGGGAAAAAGGGCGCGGTTGAGGGTTAGCGTAATCCCTAGTGGCCTAGGTGGTTTAACCCAAACCGAAATACGAAAGCGTGCAATAGGTAAGCGTAATCCCTAGTGGTGCTAGGTGGCGTAAGTCCTAGTAGTTCAAACGATGATTCATATGGAAGAGCCTAGCTAGAACAAGGGTGACAGTCCAAACGATTTCAAGGATAATACGACATGAGGAAGCCCGTACGAGGTACGGCAAAGGACTGAGCTTATATACATGGAAAGAAACATATGATTTGAGTAACCTATATATGCGATATATTAGGTTGACATGGACCATTACACGACTTTGAGTAAGGGACATTCATGGTTAACACATAACAAGGCTGGGATACTAGTACGGAGGGTGCAGAGCAAATATACATGTTAGAACCAGGAAGAACATACGGAATAGATACCGTGGGATGTTAGACGGGGTAGATACCTTAGGATAGTATACTTGATAGAAATCTGACGATGTGATACTTTGATTTATCATGACACCGTAGTTTATCATGATACCTTAGTTCAGTAGTTTATCCTGTTATTTTGATTTAGCTTATCTATCTTGTTATCATGCTCATGTTCATCTCAGCTTCTCATGTCAGTTAACTTTACTAGTTTCTATACTGATAGTAGATAGGGCTTACTCAGTCTTTTTGACTGACCCGTTTTGTTTCGCCTCTTTCCTTCCGTTTCCCCCCCCCCCCAGGTTACAGGGAGGAAACAATGTTGTTTAGTTCGGACTTCTTCTGCTTGAAGGTCATCATGGATGGCTTGGACTTCTCTTGGCTATGGCTACTTTACTGTTTTTACTTGGGGAATAATTTATTAAAAAGTCTTTATGCTTCTTTACTATTGCAAGACAGGTTTTGATGTACTCTGATGTAAAAGGCTTTAGACCTTATGTATTCATGTTATGAAAGATTGATTTTACTTCCGCTATTTTATGTGTTCTGTCTTGTGATATTTCTGTGCATGTTTACCAATAATGCCCCTCTAAAGCTAGTGCATTCCCTTGCGAGTGACCCTAGCGGAGGCGGGGTGTTACATTTGGTATCAGAGCAGAAGGTTATCAGACTGGGCAAAAGTTTTTAAAGACCTTCTGAAAACTATTTGAAAATCGTTTACAAAGAAGCATTTTTCAAGAAAATTTTCTTTTAAAAGAAAAAGGCTATTCCCCAAAGGCCATTAGCACTATCCTTGTTTCCTTAATTGAATCTCTTTTCCTTTCTTTCCTCCATCTGTAGTCACAGTGGTTTTAACTGCGACTCGTCTTTTCTATCTACGAAAGTGTTTTCCTTACGATGGAGGTGGTTCTCGAGAGACCAGTGGCCGCGTTATAAGAAAGGATAGTGAGGAAGAGGATAAAGGATACGAGCTTAAGGATGAGCAACTTGTTGGTATGGCTCAGCCCAGGACGAGAGAGAAGGATGAACAATGAAACCCATGACGAGAGAGTACCTTTGGCATGGTAAAACGGGACGGATAGTTAAGTATTATGGGAAAAGGACAAGATCATCGGGAGGGAAGCAGTATGCTCTCATTTCTAGGGTACCTCGGAAGGAGGGTGACGATCTTGTTAAAGGTTTAGCTTTTCTTCTCTATCATCCCGTTAGGACTTTGTTTTGATCATCGTATCATTTAAGTCTGCTTCGATAGTTGGGTCTCTGCACCTTAAGTACTAGCGTATTAGAGAATCCCATTTTTGTCTCAAGTCCTGTGGAGAATCGGTCCATTTATTCATGACTTGTTTTGGATTTGAGAATGACATGCCTCGGTTATGGATGGATTCTAGGGATGAAGTGGTTATCCAGTAAGGGGTGCCACTCTCGGTTTTGATAGGAGGGTAGTTAGACTCTTGACTAGCCTTGGTAATACCCTCGAAGTCTCGTGGAACCTTTTGGGTTCGGTCATGATTAGTTACCTAGAATCCCTTGATACCTCTATTGGAAATTTGAAGCCCGATCGAGTGGTGTTCGCCGATAAGACGGATGGTTTATTTCACTTATGCATGGGTTATAGAAATCACCCTAGTAAGTGCGCTTGATAACCTGGTTGGCATCTGTTTACTTCCAAGAGAAAGTTCTTCTACGTGGAATACCTTATGGTACGAGGTCCGAGATTCACTAGTGAATTTTGGAAAGCTTGCATGAGACCATGAGTACGCAGTCATGTTTGCGCCAGGGATGCGAGTGGAACGAGAGGTGACGAAGAAATGAGTTCCAGCTCATGTTATGGAAACAGGAAATAAGAAGCTACGAAATCGCGAAGTTAAAAGACGACTTTGATGATCAAAGACTAGATACGCGCATGATATCTCTTTTTGGGAGTATATCCTTGATCCCTGTTTTCTGTAGAGCTTACTTGTAGGCTATCTTTTGTGGACATCCTCTCGGTCCTATTCTCCGTTACAAACCCTGTAAGGAGTTTGTCCTGTTTATCTTCTCGACCCTATTTTAGGGAATCCTAGGTAGAACCCTATGGATGTAAACATGTATTTGAAACATGTTATGATTGATATGGTTGCAAATGGTTGCAAGTGGTTGCTCGTGGATGCGCGAATACACATTAGATACTAGCTCGACTCGGTCACATTTCATATTGCATATGCACGAGTATTTATACTTGTTTATGGATGAAATCGAATGTATTATCATGCGGTTGTTGCATATGAATGAATGATTGTGCACGCATATAGTATCTATATGACTAGGACTATTTGCATACATGTTGGATTCATGGCACTATACATATTTTGCATTAGAAAGATTATTCAGGCCTGATCATTAGCATTAGCTAAGGAACATGTACACACACGTTTTGCATATATTCATACAGCATTAGAAATCATCTAAGGACAATGGTTGCTTGTGGATGATGTTTTGAGTAGATGGATGATGGATGGTAGGATATGTTCTTCCTAACTTGGAGATTTCGGGGACGAAATCCTAAAAGGTGGGGAGAATGTAACAACCCGTATTTCGATAACATGATTAAAGACGAGAATAAAGGCAGAATTTAATTTTAAATTCTGAATCAAGTGAAATGGGCTATGCCATTGTGTTCGTCTCGGAAAAATACGCGAAATAGAGTCCGAGTTTTCGAAAATCGGAGTCCGTATGACCAAGATATGGCCTCGCGAAGTTTCACGAAAAATTCCCAAATTAAAGTATACTTAATTAAGTGAAATGGGTTGCGCAGAGAAATATATATATATTAATATATATATGTATATATATATAATTGAAAATTAAATAAATAAATATGCAAAAATGTTCAAAACAACGAATTGGGAGAGGGGAATAACCGAACCGGCCGATTTTTGAGGTCGACCCGAGCCCGCTGGGTCGACTAGGGGTTAATCCAGGGTGTTTGGCTGTCAACCCGTGGGCCGATTCGCTCAAATGCAGATTTTGCATTTGGATGGTTCTCATGGTTCATCTTTAATCTAAAGGCCCTAGATGGTTCCTACACTTGACTTCTTCCCCAAGACATGCTTTGATGGCTTGGATTGAATCTAGGTTTAATCCTATGGCCTAAAACACTTGCCTAATCTATAAATAAGACCCTAACCTATCCTAAATCCTCATTATTCATTCATGCAACTAAACTATGGCAAAATTTCTACTCTCATGGCCTCCACTCAACTATCCTAGCCTCCACTTCATTTCTATGAAAGGTTTCATGATCATGAGAGTGTTAGAGAGTCCCTATGTTAGTATGAGAGCTTCTCAAGTTGATTTCAAGGCAAAAGCTTTGATCTTTGTGCATAAAGATGGTGTTTTTGTTGATTTGGAGCATCCATCTTTGGGTTTTTGGGTGATGGCATGCATAGGCTTCCTCACAAGCTTTAGATTAATCGATTTAGGCTTTCATAGCAATGTAAGCCCTTCCCTACTCTTAGATATTAACTATGAAGTTAAATGTTCATGTTGAAAGTTTGGGTTTGATCATTGAGAATGATGCATGCTATCATGTTATGCAAGTTTATGAAGTCATTATCTTGATCTTATGAGCAAAAAGCTACAACCTTTATGTTGAAATGTTGCATTATGCAACATGAGAACCTTCATAATCTTTATGTCAACTTGCATATGAAGTCATAACCCTTATATGATGATATATGCGAGTTACTAGTCATCATTCCATGTCTTTTGTCACCATGATTCGCTTATGTACCAAGTTTGGGTTTATGCATGTTTTTGTGAGGCTTAAGAATGTAACATGCAAGCTAATGACCACATTTGTGCCTCATTCGCCACCATGATTGACTTGTGGCTTAATATCCATTTTTGTTATGCCTTTGCCAAGTCTCTTCTTTTAATCCATTACGTGGTTGCGAACGTACATGTGAGTTTAAAAAACGTTGGGTTCACATTATGGGAAAACATAATGACATGAATATGACTTGGGTAAATGGGTATAAACATGACAACATGTAACGTTAAATATGACATGTGTTTATACTTGAAAACATGACTTGAAATATAACATGGAATTTGACATGTAAGTATGCATAAAAACATAAGCTTGGGAATTTACCTATTAAGTTAGGTCTACCCATTGGGAATTTACCTATTAAGTTAGGTCTACCCAATTGCTTGAAAACTTGACTATGAACATGACACTAGACTAAACATGAAAGTGGCCAACTCGAGGTTGGGTTGAGTTTGCAACGTAAAACTACCCGGAACCGACCGGCCTAACTAGTAGTTGCAAACAATAGGACTCAATGTGAGAAGTTGGTCATGTTGTGCTTGAACCCGAGGTTAGACCAAGTTGTGGTGTAAAGCTACCCGGAACCGACCGGCTTAACTAGTAACCACAACAAAGTCTAATGTGAGAGGTTGGGGTGCATTAAGTAATTAATGTCACATGATAGGGTTAAGTTAATTTGATTAATGACTCTTAACCAAATATGACATGGATAAAGGGGTTAAGTAAATTGATTAGGCTAATGATACTTAACAAAACATGACAAGGTTGGGTAGGTTAAGTGATTTGATTTGCCTAATGACACTTAACCATTTTTATACGACTAGTGGACGAGGATTAAGTTAACCAATACTTAATCAATCCAACATGATAACTTGATAAGGTTAAGTGGGATCAGGTTTGATTTCTTAATGACACTTAACCATGCAAGATGATTAGGGGAGGAGGTTAAGTAATTTACACTTAACTAATCCGACTTGGTAATTAGATGGGGTTAAGTAATTTACACTTAACTAATCCGACTTGGTAATTAGATGGGGTTAAGTAATTAAGGCTTAACTAATCTAAACACGGTAATTAAACGGGGTTAAGTAATTGACACTTAACTGATCTCGACACGGTAATTTGATGGGGTTAAGCTAAACACTTAACCAAACTAAACTTGGTAATTCAATGAGGTTAAGTGACCTATACTTAACCAATCTAACGTGAAAACATGATAAGGCTAAGTCACGAATCACTTGAATACGCTTGACCGGTTTGACTCGGTAATTTGACAAGGTCAAGTTAATTTATATAATTAACCAATCTAAAATGATAATTAGACGAGGTTAAGTTATGGATTGCTTAATATACTTAGCCAACTTGACACATGGTTTGTAGGGTTAAGTCTTGGACTTGGATACTTAGCCAATTTTGACATGGTTTGTAGACGGGCTAAGTTATGAACTTAAGTGACACTTAACCCATTAGATAAACCCTAATTCGGAGGATTAGGTAAATAACCATAGTTAACAAGGATTATGGAAATAAGGCTAAGTGGTAAACCTTAGTTAAGGGAAACTAAGTAATAATTCTTAGTCAAGGAAATTTGGACCATTTCTTAGATAGATTAGTAACCCGATACGTTAGGTCAACGTTTAAGTATGCGTGTAGGAGCAGGCTATCTGATTTAGATAAAGGCTCCAACGAACTGGGTAACGAAGCAGCGGCTTCGGGGAACGTGAGGATATTCTTGGGATCCCTCTGTGAGCTGCCAGGTCAATATACTAGGCTCACGAGAGGTTGAGGTCTGCGGTAGAAGAACCAAGAATATGCCTTGGTTGCTATGCGAGCGACCTAAAGACTGGGGTGGATAGCAGTGAGTCGACGAATACATAAGGTGCCCGAGATAGCAAGTTCGTCGATCATCTACCATCTTGAGTCAAGCGTGTACGTACGGAAAGGCAGGGAACACCCAACAGACCATAATTGCTATCTATTTATGGGTGAGGTAGGCCGTAGGATGTGGGCTGGCCGGAGTGTAGTTCTCATGCAAGATTTTCTCCTGTGTTGCCTTTCACTAGTTGAGGGAGGGGTCTCGTGGGACCATAGCCACGTGTAGAAAAGCAGACCTTAGTATCTGCATCGGCAGATAAATCTAAAGCTCCCGACCGAGTCCTGTATTTCTTGTTTTGCCCTGTGACAGGACTCGGATGGCACGATGTGATACATGTGCATACAGTTATAGAAAAACGATTCACGATGAATGCGTGGGAAAAAGGGCGCGGTTGAGGGTTTGCGTAATCCCTAGTGGCCTAGGTGGTTTAACCCAAACCGAAATACGAAAGCGTGCAATAGGTAAGCGTAATCCCTAGTGGTGCTAGGTGGCGTAAGTCCTAGTAGTTCAAACGATGATTCATATGGAAGAGCCTAGCTAGAACAAGGGTGACAGTCCAAACGATTTCAAGGATAATACGACATGAGGAAGCCTGTACGAGGTACGGCAAAGGACTGAGCTTATATACATGGAAAGAAACATATGATTTGAGTAACCTATATATGCGATATATTAGGTTGACATGGACCATTACACGACTTTGAGTAAGGGACATTCATGGTTAACACATAACAAGGCTGGGATACTAGTACGGAGGGTGCAGAGCAAATATACATGTTAGAACCAGGAAGAACATACGGAATAGATACCGTGGGATGTTAGACGGGGTAGATACCTTAGGATAGTATACTTGATAGAAATCTGACGATGTGATACTTTGATTTATCATGATACCGTAGTTTATCATGATACCTTAGTTCAGTAGTTTATCCTGTTATTTTGATTTAGCTTATCTATCTTGTTATCATGCTCATGTTCATCTCAGCTTCTCATGTCAGTTAACTTTACTAGTTTCTATACTGATAGTAGATAGGGCTTACTCAGTCTTTTTGACTGACCCGTTTTGTTTCGCCTCTTTCCTTCCGTTCCCCCCCCCCCCCCAGGTTACAGGGAGGAAACAATGTTGTTTAGTTCGGACTTCTTCTGCTTGAAGGTCATCATGGATGGCTTGGACTTCTCTTGGCTATGGCTACTTTACTGTTTTTACTTGGGGAATAATTTATTAAAAAGTCTTTATGCTTCTTTACTATTGCAAGACAGGTTTTGATGTACTCTGATGTAAAAGGCTTTAGACCTTATGTATTCATGTTATGAAAGATTGATTTTACTTCCGCTATTTTATGTGTTCTGTCTTGTGATATTTCTGTGCATGTTTACCAATAATGCCCCTCTAAAGCTAGTGCATTCCCTTGCGAGTGACCCTAGCGGAGGCGGGGTGTTACACTAATCCTAAACTCTATAAAAAGACATGTAGACTTAAACCCTAAAATAAAAATAAAAATTAGATTCATGGCGTCCATGCTGTCACCTTGCAACTCAGAATAGCCGCCACCAATTAGAGAGGAAGAAAGCTAATTAAACTCAATTCAATTCAACTTTAACAACAAATCTTCTTCAAAGGAAAGCTAATACAACTTCAGAATTCAGAACTCAAGACCTTCTTTGGGTTGTGAGTTTGATTTCTTTAATAAAATAATTAGCAATTTAAGTGGATTGAGTTATGATGTGGATTATTTGGATATGATGTATATTATTGACCGCATGTTATTATTTATGTTGCAAAATTGTGATGTTATCATTTATGTTGTAAATTCTATGATGCTATCATCTATGTTGTAAAGTTGTGATCATCTATGTTGTAATTTTATGATTGGCTTATGTATAATCAAGTCATAATGGTGCTTCATATGCTAGTTTGGTTATGTTGATTCATATGATAAATCATAAGTATGTATGCAAGTTTAGATTTTGATTTAGACATGAATCATATGCAAGTTGGGGAAAATTATATATAACCTTACATGTTTCATGACATCTAGTTTATGTGAAAATTTGATCTAAAGTTAGGCTATGACATGTGTGAGTTCTATGATAAATTCTACATGCTAGTTTACATGTTTAGATATAAGTTTACACCATCGTTATGTTGCATAAATCACACATGCAAGTTTATATAAATATATGTGTTTGGAGTATGAATCATGTTATGTAAGTTTGTGGTTATTGCCTGTGCAAGTTTACACCTTTAGATGTAGATCTACGACGTACATGATTTATGCAAGTTTGTAACCATTATCTAAACAAGTTTACACCTTTAGATTTGGATCTATGACATATGTAGTTTTATGCAAGTTGTAACTTTGGCCTATGCAAGTTTTAGATGTAGAACATCATTCACACATGCAAGTTCACCCCTATATTTAGATCTAGTTTTATCTATATGTATGTTGTGATGTTTTCTCTTTATTCCATGAGTTAGACTATTCGAGTCTAACGTATATTTTACGTTAAACGAACGAACGTACAACGTGGGGTAACGGGATAATATTAAAAAGATTTAATATTAAGAATTGGCATAAATGCCTTAAATGGCATAAAATAAATTTGTGATGAAAATTGGTATGATTTTGCATACCATAAATGGATGGACATAATTGAGTCAATTACGGCCATAGTTAAATTTGGAATTGATTGATAATTTGAATAGGGAAAGTAATTCAAATTGGGGAATGATTAATTAGGAGTAATTTATCGTCTAAGACAGAGATTAGGCTCCTTTGTGGTGTAAGACTGCCCGGACCCGCCCGGCAAATCCAGCTGCCACAAATGCTAGTCTAATGTGAGAGGTCTTAGGCATAAATTAAATACGTAACAATTGTAAAGACACGAGGTTAGGCTCTTTTGTGGTGTAAGACTGCCCAGACCCGCCCAGCAAATCCAGCTACCACAAATGCCAGTCTAATGTGGGAGGTCTTTACGAGGTTACGGTCTTAATGAATTAAGAAACACTTAACCAGATAAACATGTAGTGGGACATGAGGGGGTTAAGTGGGTGCCTTTGGTGGCATGTGGAATCTAGTGGGTGCCTTGGTTGGCATTTGAAATACGATTAGAAACACTTAACCAAAATTGAAACATGTAAGTGAACATGAATAAGAAGAGGGTTAAGTGGGATGTACTAGAGGGGACCAAGCTTAGGTGGATAGCTTGTGTCAAGTAATGGGGGGCCGTTTCAACCAGTAACCCATAAGTATCTTTGTGGGCTCGACCCAAGTCGAGGATGGGACACGCGTACTAGGCTTGACTGTAAGAGGCCAAAACGGGTTAGCGGTGGCAACGCAAGTCCAACGGGTTCATATGCATGTGTGGACCCGTGCTGGTAGGTAAGACGTTGTTGCATCGTGTAGGTATAAGCCGTGCATTATTGTTGGTATCGGGTTGCCACTTTGGGAAGTGATACACCCCACTGTGGGGCCAGCACAAGTATCTACGAGTGAGGGAGCTGATTGCATGGGGGTAGTGGGTACACCTAGTGGAGATAGGGACAGGCGGCACCTATGAAGGCAACTAGGGGTGCACGAAACTACCATTATCATTATTAAGTTCTGTAGGCAGGATCAACCTTTAGAGTGACTAGTGGTGGTGCAGTATAGTAATTATCTTATATTGGTTTAGGTGCGCTTTAACGTTATCTTAGTTCAACCTTATTTCCTTGTATACTCTGCCATACTCAATTTTTCACAGTCAATTCCTTATTTTCCAACTTATGCCTTTGCCTAGTTATTTTGGTAATTATCTTGCTAAAATTATCGCACTCGCCAAAATTTATGTCTGACCCCCTTTTTTCCACCTCTTTTCTTCCTTTCCCCCCTCCCCCCTCTAGGTGCTCAGGTTGGAACCAGCACCAGTGGAGCTTGATTTTGGATAGCTGTATCTCTTCTTTCATAAGTTGCTTGGATCGTTGAAGTAAAGTTCAGCCTCTCTTATTTATGGCTATTTTGTACTGGGGTTATGTCTTTCAATTTATGTGCTTTGAGTTGGTCAAGATGGATATTATGTACTTTGACTGTGGTTTTGATGATGTAATCAAACTTATGTATTTTCCGCTGCAATGAAATAAAGTTTTAAAGTTTTAGTACTGTTTATATATGTCTTATTGTTAAGTTTCTGTTCTATACACACTTAAAATTCTCCATGAAATTTAATGCATTCCCTTTGTGAGTGACATTAATGGACGTGGGGTGTTACAATTACTGTGGGAATGGCTGAATCTTGGGATGCCAATTGGAACTTTGATGAGACACTTTCATGTAGTCAGATACTAGGCTGACGTGGCGTAAATTCTCTGGATGAATGCCCTTAGGTCTCCTTTATTCACCTTTAACCTGCTTTATTTCATTTTTGCATCTCAAAAGAAATCTTTGGTCACGGCTGCGCTTCCTTGAGGGTTTTCAATCAGGTAATCTGTGCCTGACATTTCTGCCTTGATTCTTCTTCAAAAGGCTTCGGCTTTCTCATTTTACCACTTTTCTCTTTGCCTGCAGTAGCATCTGCATATCTTGAGTGTTCTTCTCCGAGAAGCCTTATAGCTATTTTGTACTGGGGTTATGTATTTCAATTTATGTACTTCGAGTTGGTCAAGATGGATATTATGTACTTTGACTGTGGTTTTGATGATGTAATCAAACTTATGTATTTTCCGCTGCAATGAAATAAAGTTTTAAAGTTTTACTACTGTTTATATCTGTCTTGTTGTTAAGTTTCTGTTCTATACACACTTAAAATGCTCCATGAAATTTAATGCATTCCCTTTGTGAGTGACATTAATGGACGTGGGAGTTACAATTACTGTGCGAATGGCTGAATCTTGGGATGCCAATTGGGACTTTGATGAGACACTTTCTTGTAGTCAGATACTAGGCTGACATGGCGTAAATTCTCTAGATGAATGCCGTTAGGTCTCCTTTATTCACCTTTAACCTACTTTATTTCATTTTTGCATCTCAAAAGAAATCTCTGGACACGGCTGCGCTTCCTTGAGGGTTTTCAATCAGGTAATCTATGCCTGACATTTCTGCCTTGATTCTTCTTCAAAAGGCTTTGGCTTTCTCATTTTACCACTTTTCTCTTTGCTTGCAGTAGCATCTGCTTATCTTGAGTGTTCTTCTCTGAGAAGCCTTATAGCTATTTTGTACTAGGGTTATGTCTTTCAATTTATGTACTTTGAGTTGGTCAAGATGGATATTATGTACTTTGACTCTGGTTTTGATTATGTAATCAAACTTATGTATTTTCCGTTGTAATGAAATAAAGTTATAAAGTTTTAGTACTGTTTATATTTGTCTTGTTGTTAAGTTTCTGTTCTACACACACTTAAAATGCTCCATGAAATTTAATGCATTCCCTTTGTGAGTGACATTAATGGACATGGGGTGTTACAATTACTGTGCGAATGGCTGAATCTTGGGATGCCAATTGGGACTTTGATGGGACACTTTCATGTAGTCAGATACTAGGCTGACATGGCGTAAATTCTCTAGATGAATGCCCTTAGGTCTCCTTTATTCACCTTTAACCTGCTTTATTTCATTTTTGCATCTCAAAAGAAAACTATGGTCACGGCTGCGCTTCCTTGAGGGTTTTCAATCAGGTAATCTATGCCTGACATTTCTGCCTTGATTCTTCTTCAAAAGGCTTCGGCTTTCTCATTTTACCACTTTTCTCTTTGAATGCAGTAGCATCTTCTTATCTTGAGTGTTCTTCTCCGAGAAGCCTTGATCCTTCTAGGTAAAAATTTATAAAGCGTGAATACCCTTTCTGTACTTATCTTTAAAAGACATGGGCCATCCGGCGCTTTTCTTTGGAATACCGATGCTTGGTATTTGTTCATGAATTGTTTGGCGAAATGCCCCAGGTTTCTCTGGTTGAAACATTTCATCTATGCTTGAGTCTGACCAAGTTCTTTCTCTTTCCATAGTTGTTATTTGTGTCTGTACTGATCTTTTCTGAAGCAGTTCGCCCAAAGATGGAATTTCTTATGTCTAGGAAGCTCAGGAAGAAAACGGTGAGGAGGGCTAGTAGCAAAAAGACATCCCGGGGTAAGGAGATCTCAAGTGCGAACGGTGCTCATAGTTGTTGTTTGCTAAATGGACTTTCTGACTCAGATATGCAGACTGCTGTTAGTCGCATGGTCTCTTCATCCATCACGTTGGATCCTGCATCTGTACCGGAGCCTCTTCCTGTTCCCAACCCTTGTCATCCTGCTTACAGAGGACTTTGTGGCCCAGTGTCCAGCTAGTTCGCGCTCTGGTGTGTACATAGACCCCTTTGACAGATGGATTATTGCAGGTAAGACGGATGTCATGAAGGATACCATATTGGCCAAATTCAATCAGCTAGAACCACGTCTGCATTTGGTTGAAGGTCTCATCATGACAGTCAGAGACTACATTGTGGAGCAAATGGGTGGTTGGCACTCCCTGGTTGAAGATCTTCAGCAGTCAAATAGGGAGAATCTTGAATGACTTCATGCTTTAGAGGAAGATAGGCACAAACTTGTCGAGGCCCTGGAGTCTAAGGATAGGATCATTTCCTATCTTATCTGAGTATTTGTGGCCTGCCAATGCTTCACCTATTCGGTTACTTTGATTTTGATTTTCAGATGATACTTTTTAGTCTAGCTTGTATATGCGGGAGCCAGCCTCGCTTATTCTTATACGTTTTAGTTCGTGACTCTTTTAGTTTTTTTTTTGACTTTATCGTACTACGGCTCTCTGCTATGGATTTTTTTTATCTACATGCGGGTGCATCGTACGTTGCACCTTTGTTTTCTGATTTACACATTCGCCCGGGCGCTTTGTTAATCATTCGGTTGCGCCCAAGTTTCTATTGTTATTATTATGGTTAGGATTTAGTTATCCTTTTAGGTTTGTCACTTATCAAAGGCTGTTACACATTTGTGTTATTATAAGCGCGTTTGGTGTCTTTTATTTATTAGTATTCAATCCCGAGATTGGTTTTGAATACGTGCTCCCGGGGAGGGCTTGGGTTAAAAAAATTTGATACATTTTAGACCCTATTTGATTGTTTTAGTTATTCAAATGGGTTCTAGAAAGGATACCCCCGCATGGCTAGGATTTCTAATACCCCCTTGCGGCTAGGATTTCTGCTGTTGTAGTCCATCCTTGGCCTTGTTTGACTTGGTTAACAACAAAGAACAAGGATGGTCACCTTCCTTTCGGTCGGGTTTTTGTTTGGTTCTGGTCCTTCTAGCATGTTTAATCCTTCCCCATTTTATGCTTCATTCGAGGAACAGACACTAATTCGTCTCATCGAGCTTTCGGCTCGGAGGGAAGAATTCGTGTTTTTACCTACCCAGGTAGGCACCCTTTGAAATCGGCAATTTTTCCATTTTGGGACATGTCGGTTTTTCCGACTTTTTGCCTTACCTCAGGACACAGACATTGGTTCACCTCATTGAGTTTTTTTTCTCAAGTTGGAAACTCGTGTCCCTAAGAAGGTGCTTCTTCAGTGGGCTTAGCAATTTTAACCACGGGACTTTTTGATTTGCTCCCTCTTCAGTGTTGATTCCTGGGAGATGGGCATCAATCCTTGCTACTAAATTTAACTCCAGTTTTAAGGAATTCATCTCCTCTTCCTAGGAGAACACTTATTTGGGATTAGCAACTTCATCCGAGGGACAGATTTTGTGATTTTTCTGTATCTTCATAGAGGTCTGGTGGCAGCTCTTTGAATGAGTGTTTGTCAAGTATTCAGCATATTCCATAATAAGAGGCGTATTCCTTCGTTTGGCTGTTTGTCTCAGAACAATTGGTTCCCTATGAGGTAATGAACCTATTCCTCTTGTTAGACTTTGCTTGACGTTTGCGATTCCCGAACTGCTTCGTTTAGTGCATGACCTTGGATTATATGCTACAGCCCCGCTGTGTATGGCGGATTGCTCCTACTTCATCTACATTTCGAGGAATTATTCTTCCTTTAGCATAAATCAATATCTTTATCATTCAAGTAGGCACATAATTAATTTCTGATGCACACAATTTTTGTAGGTAAACCATTGCTCAACATGGACATAGTGATCAATAAAGCAAGTTAAAAGAGTTTCAATAACAAGATAAAATCAGGGAAATGAGGTAAGATAATGAGAGCATTAGTTTAACACTCCATTGTTGAGGTATTAGCGGTTGGTCCCTCGGATGAGCATCCTCCTTGAATTGGTCTAGGCCCTTTCCTTTCTAAGGTGTGCTGCCCCTTGTTTGAGAAGAGTCGGGATAGCTCTTATGATCCCGTACATATTGTTGCAACCGGACCTTCCTGATCAACCCCTCGATTACCGATTTTAAGTACCTGCATTCATCGGTATCGTGCCCCAGCTGTTTGTGGAAATAACAAAATTTTCCTGACTTCATGGCGGTCTTTGTTTCGAGACCGGATATCTTTCGGTGCCTCTAGTTGCCATGAGTATATTTCCCACGAAATCGTTAAGAGGGGTGAATTTAGAGTTCTTGAAAAAGCGTAGCTTCTTCCTAGCTCGACTGTCTTCTTCTTCGCTGCTCCTGTTTTGATTATCCATGTTGCCTTGGACCTTTCCATTCTTCTCTGCATGTGCGTTTCTCTCTTTAGTACTTGCATATTTTTCGGCTTTGCTAAGTAACCATTCGAGGGTACATGGTTTCTTTTTCTTGATCCATCGTCCTAACTTGGTTTTCCTGCATATGCCCTTTTTGAGAGCCATTAAGATCATGCTGGGTTCGGGATTCTTGACTTTACCCAATGCAATATCAAAGCGAGTGAGAAAAACTCTGATGGGATCTCCTGGTATTTGCTGCAGTCCGCTTATCTCCGTAGCATCCTGAGCTTCTAACGCCAGGGATCTGAACTGCTCATTGAATAGCCTAGCCAACGTCACGAAATTGTCCACAGACCGCGGTGGCAGCTTTGTGAACCAAAGATAAGCCACTCCTTCTAGGTAAGTTGGAAAATATAGGCATTTGATTTCATCAGTAGCGCATGCTCCATTCATGTACTGGTCATATTTACACAGAAATATATCGGGTCAGCTATCCCGTAATAAGGCTGCAACGATGGAGGTTCGAACCTTCGTCAGTATACAGTTTTCTTAATCCTCTCGGTGAGTGGGGTTTTAGCTGGGAAAGATTCCCATTCTTTCTGGTCATCCTTCCTCTTCAGGCTTTCTTCCACAATTGCTTGCACCATTCCTGAGATGTACTCTCGCTTGTTGGTCGGATCCATGAGTTGACCACATTTTTCACCATTAACCCTCGATCTAGATGCGCCTTCGTGGACTGGGGATAAGGAATCTGGGCATCCTTCTGGCAGGGGCGTCTTGATGGCAGCAGGACTATCTTCCCGCTCTGCGACTGCATCATCAAAGTAATCGTTCGCTGGTGCTTTGCGCCCTTCGTAGTTCGGATTAGTGCGATGCGCAACTCTTGGAATGGAATCCCGCTGTCTTGAGTGTGAAGCGGGGAATTCTATTTCTGATCCGTGATTCGTCCGAGTCAGCGAGGAACAAGTGGCGCTTAGAGCGGCTTTTGCGGTAGCGGCCTGGATAGCGAGTATCGAATCGAGCTTCTTCATCATCGCGTTGCTTGCGATTGTTATCTGACTCGTTAATCCTGTCACTGCTTCCTCCAACTTTTCCCTAGTTACAATCTCTTTGATTTCTGGTGGCTCCCCTTCATCGGAGTCGCCATCTAGTGGCATGGCGGTGTTGATGCCACTGCTGGGGCTGTTGGCTTCATTGGTGATTCTACTTAGCATGCTCATGATTGTAAGCACGGTGTCTCTTAGAAAATCTTGACAGATCTGAAATGGAAAAAAGAAAAACATGGCCCCACGGTGGGCGCCAAAATGTTTATACCAAAAATGGTCTAAACACCCAAGGTACTAAACTATACCACCAATTGGGTAAGAAATAAATGGAACCGTGTCTAATTAGCAATAAAAAGTAAAAAATGTGAGAAAAAGTAAAGTAGAGACAAGATTTAGAGTGGTTCAGCCATTAACGAGGCCTACGTCCACTATAAAGATGATTTACTGTCTTATAATGAGAATTACATGGTACATCAACTCTTTAACCTCCTACATCTCTATATCCACTCAATATACCCTCGTTTATGTATTTTGATCTAGAGAATTATATGAGAGAATAATGAAGTTTGAGGAGAAGAAGGGTGGATGAATGATTGAGAGAGAAAATGCCTTCACTCTAAGATGGTCCTTGATGCCATGGCCAGATCTGTGGTTGAGTCTAAAGTTTAGCAGCACTTCATGGTTTACCTAAAAGCCCCCCTTAAATGTGGGTAGCCATGGTGTATTTATAGGTTAACCCCTCTTGGTAAATAATCTGGAATTTATTTATCCAGGCTGTGGTTCGTTCATTCTGCTAATTACGACCATGCCAGTGGATAGCTGTAGCCAGCTGTCCGTGGTTGTATTCGGTGTTATGTGCGAACGAATTGTTGAGTGTTTTGAATAGTTGATTAGGTCCTTAATTACGGGCACAGATGCTTTGGGAGATTTCATAAGAGCGGGGTGTGGAGCTGAGATCGATCCTCCTTTTTTCCTTGCGCGATCGCCCTTCTTGAACCAAGTGCGCTCATCCTCTTGCTACCTTCGCATGGTGCCGCTTGGCTTTATGGTTATACTACGAGGTTGCTCTAGCTTGTGCAAAGCGGGTGACCTGTCTTATTTTAGCGCCTGAGTGGTTCTCTAGATGTGCAGCCTTCATCTTTGTTGAGTCGTGCTTCTCATGGCCCGGTCGCACTGGTAGACTTGACCTGCATTGGGTTTGATATTTGGATCCTGCTTGGTGCAGTTGTGTTATGTATGACCGATGCTGGTAAGACCCGCTTTGTACCCCTTTACCCAATGTGTGTATAGTTTTTTAGGGATTAACACACATAAACAACGAAACCTTAGGAGGGATACGAGAATCCTATATATTAGAAAATGGAGGGTTACTATGACCTAGAATTCTAACCGAGTTCGAAGCTTCAAGAACCGAAAATGGACCACCATCCCACCCGATTCCTACCCCATGAGAATCGGTAAAGCACTTCATAGCTTGCATCTGTTTCCATGTCTCACTAGCATAAGATGGGGTACCATAAAAATTCATGGGAATTAGCCTACGATACTTGGCATGGAGAAACAAGCCCAAAGGAAGTTGTTATAGTAGAACCGAGCCCATTACTTATAAGCGTAAGCCGTACACAGATCCATCGGATAACGAAGACCCAGACCACCTTCACTTTTGGGATGGCAAATGATGTCCCAAGAAATCCAATGGTGTTTATAACCCTTTTTCCCATAGAAAAAGGATGATGCAAAAGAATAGTAAGTACTGAAGAAGGATGAGGTCAATGTCATGGCAGCGATCTCTTGCTTGTGAAAGGAGCATCGCAATCCAGCGAAGAATCTTAACCTTGACTTTGTCAGTTATAGGAACAAAGACAACATTCTGTTTCCTACCACTATATAGGACTATACCGATATAAGGCATAGGAAGAGAAGCTGATTTGAAGCTGGAGAAGGTTTCAAACAAAGAGATCCTCTCCATAGAACAGTCCTTAGCAGGCACGAAATAGCTCTTAGCTGAGTTCACGAGTTGGCCCGAGCACATCTCGTATTGATGAACGAAGTGTATAAGACAATTAGCGAGCGTCGGTTACCATTTTAGAAGATGATAATGTTGTCTGCAAATGATAGCGACGAGAAAATGGGGCAACCACTTGGTAAGCCAAATCAGTGGATTTGGCCCGCAATCGTAAGATAGTGAAAACCATGAATGAAAGCCTCCACGGCGATGAAACATAACGTTGGGTATAGGGGATCACCCTGATGTAGTCCCCTACCAGACGTAAAGAACCCATTGATCGATCCATTAATAAGAAGTCTCTACACAAGGTCAATGAGGGTCCCTAGAAACTTGAAAGCACGAAGAACTTTGATGACAAAATACCAAGACATATGATTGTACGCCTTGGCCATGCAAGGTGGATAACAACATTGGATCCCCTGACTTTGCAATCGATCTGGGGAAATAGTTCATGAGTTAAAAGAACATTATTCATAATCAGACGACAATTAACAAAGACAACTTGGGACGAGGAGATAAAACAATACAAATAAGGTGCTAGTCTAGAAGTTAGCATCTTAGAAATGATCTTGTTAGATAAATTGCGCGGGATGATTAGGCGAAAGTCCGAGCACTTACGTAGACTTTTGCACTTGAGGATGGGAACTAAATTAGTGGAGGTCCAACCTTGTAGTAGCGGTCTACCCGAGAAGTAAACCTGAATATCCAAACAAAGATCCGCCTGGATGATTGGCCATACACTGCGGTTGAAAATCCCATTGAACCCATCAGGCCCACTCGTGCTATCTTTACCAAGAGAAAACACACAAGAGCGAATTCCATCCGAAGAAGGATGGTTGGAGAGCTCACTAGCTGTAATACCCTGTAATTCTAAGAATACTAAAATGATAAATTAAAAAATACTTAATTAAAGATTTGGATTTAAGTAAAACGCACAGCGCCATTGCATTCGTCTCAGAATTCTGCTTAAGATAGACACCAAGTTTGTGTAAAACGGGCATCGTATGATAAAGTTATTAAGGCAACAAGTTTGTATATGCATAAGAGAAATATATGTAAAAAAACATTATTCAAAATTCAAAATAAATTTAAAACCAGAGGCGGGGAGGCACGGGAATTTGGCCACTGAGGGTCCACCCCATGCCCTATGGGTGTCGACCCCTATGTCGACCCCCCCCCCCCCCGACGAATCTGGACCTGCTGTGTGTCCTGGTTCATTGGGTGATGGCTATATAAAGGACCCTAATCCCATTGTTTAGTAATCCAAAAAAAAGACGACAATGAGGTGCTTCCCCAACTCAGTTTGGTCTAGCCTATTCTTCTTCAATAGCAAGTTATATGTATTCAAGGATCTCTGCTTCAGCATCTACAATATATTCTCTGATATTTAGATCCAATCACAGTGAGTTTATGCTGCTTTTAGATATAAACACCTAAAATGTAATCTTGAAATGTTCATAAGTTTAGATCTAAGCCTATTCCTGTTAGCAATCTGAATCACAATAGATCTACCATTACTTGTGCACCTAATTTACTGCTTAGATCTCATATGCATGTTCATGATATTCCTATTCTATTATTCTGCTTAACTATGTCACCATATGCCTATTCTATTAGTTTTCCAATTCTATCATCTTATGCCAGTTTTATTTACTGTGCCTATTCCTTTTCTCTTTTGTCCCTTTCTCCCCTTTTGTTTTTATAGCCAGGCTACCTTCGAGCCAAGGCCTATTGCTGAAAAACACGAACGCACGAAATTGGGAACATTTGGGAATGATTGATTTGGGGCATAATTCATATTGTAAAACATGATTGAGAATTTTGGGCATAATTTGAACCTTGAGCCAAAACTTTGGATTTGGGGGCATAATCTATATCTTGATCTAAACCTTAATCTAGGGCACAATTTGTAACAACCTGCATTTTACATATCGGAAGATCGTAAAATATTTTTATTTTATTCCCTGAGGGTTGGATCATTCTCATCTTTTAATATGTTGCTTATGTGGATGCGAGACAAGTCCATAATTTTTACTGATTTTGTTTATGACCATTTTGCCCCAGTTAGTCCTTTACCGGGCATAACTTTTAACTTAGGTCAAATCAGAGGATGAGATCCATGCCATTAGAAAGGAAACGATGATTGCCTTTTCATAAATTGGTTACATTAAGGATTTGGTTCAGCTGTTTGGGAGGAATCATTGTTTTAAGGTTTTCAGTTGGCTGTTCAGGTTTCGGGAGCCTTAATGGGCTGATTTGGAGAGGCCACTAGTCGGTTCATGGAAACTATAAATACGGGGTATGGGAAATGGTTTTAGTTTTCCATTATCTCATTTGGAGGCCTTGTGCTCCTCCTTACTCTAACACCTTTCCATCATTAAAAAAATCCAAATCCAAGGAGGGAAATCATAGATCTACACCATTGGAGGCTAGGTCTACATCAATTGAGGCAAGGATTCATCGGATCAATGTGTTCGGTGCAAAGTGCTTATAGTACGGATTCTTGTTTGATTGATTTTTGCTTATTTGGGAGAATCAGTGAGTAGATTACATCTCTTGCATGGATTCAATGAAGTGTATGAGTTGTCGATCATATTTTTCATCAAATTCAGGTGTTTATACTTAGATCTATGCATTAATAAGTTCATTTTCATATATATCACCCTATGATCTGATCTAGCATGTTTAGATAGGTAATTTCTATGACATTAATTTCATATGAATGTGCAAGTTATATCTTATTGCTCATATATACATTCATGGTGATTTTGGTGAGTTTTACATGTTTGTTGATGGAATTGTCATATTGGTGTTATTGTTGATTTCATATCATGGTTGTGATCATATTGGATGTACTAGATGATCTGGTTTCATCGAATGAATCATTTTGGCGAAGTTTTGGTCGAAATTGGAATTGCATTGGAGGATGCATGGTTTGGGTCGAACACGGTGGTCAGTCAAACATAGTGGGTCAATCGAACATGGCGGGTCGTTCCAAGGTGTGTCGTGGGGAACAAGCCAGAAGCTATGCCTGGTCGGTCAGTCTCAACGGGGTCGGTTCGGTTATCTAGGTCGGGTTGGTCTGGGGAGGGTCGGTCGAACAGGTCTGAAGGTTCTGGGTTTGGAGGAAATTTGGGTCGGTCGAACGTTGAGGGTCGGTCGTACTCAGGAAGTTTGGGTCGGTCGTCTTCACGTTGAAGGTGGGTAGGTCGAGCAGTATCTTGGGTCGAGCAAGGAGGGTCAGTCGTACACCCAGGTGAGGGGTCGGTCGAACATGGCCAAGGGTCGGTCGTAGGGTCATTTTCTGAAAATTTATATTTTCGTACACCGAGATTTGAAGAACATGGCCATAGTGCATTGGCTCGGTGATCTTTTGACTTCGAATTGAATTCCATGGGGAAATGGCGAAGTGAGGTGAATTGTTCATTGGATGTGATGAATGCGGAAACGACTCATGGATGTATTGATTTCTTGTGAAGTGATTGCTCTAAAGTGTTATGAGCTAATTAAGGTCGTAATTGATAACGACTAGGGATGAGAAGGCCGAGGAATTTCTGCTGTCATAGGTTTTAGCGGACTCAAAGCAGGGGTCCAATTGAAGACCAATTGTAGGTCGAGTGCCCTAGGCATCGTTTATGGCCTAGACACATGTTGAGTATAGCGTGTGACACGTGTTGCGTATAGCATGTGCAGTTTTGCTAGAACATGGGCATCGATTATGGTCCTTGACAGTTGATGGAGAATTGTTAGCCAGTCACACAATAACTGTGATTTCAAAGCAAGGTAGGAGGTGATAGCCAGAGTCAGTCATGGATGTTTGAATGCTTTGTTGTGATGATGGTTGAGCTGCTTTTGCCATGTATGAATGGTTGTTCTGATTTCCATGACTGAATTTTTGTTCCTTTGGATGTATGGGCCGTAAGGGCTATCACTGTCAGGCATGGGGAAGGTAGTTGTGAGTTCTTCTCTAGAGCAGGGTAGATTAGTTTGTTTATTCACCCATTCTCATATACTTTATTGATGAAGTTTGTTAGCTGTTTTATCGCTCACTAAGACTATTGTCTGACTCAAGGTTTTATGTTTCCTCTTATTACCTTCGGTTGTTAATCCGGTTGTGGATGGGCAGACCGAGTGGCAGGTGACAGGTGAAGTTTTAGTGAGAATGACGATGCTAATAGATGGCGAGTAGGAGGCTCGCATCCCAGTTTTACTACTATCTAGTATTTGTCTTCGCTGCTTGCTATTTCTCTGAGTTCTGTAGTGAGGCAAATTGTACAAACACTATTGTTGATATCCACGTTTATGAGAAATACTTTCTAGTTGACATGAAAGTTTGGTGTTTTCTGCTTCAATATCACTACCTGTTGTATATGTTCTATTATATTTTATCCTTGCGCAGTGAGTTTACGATAGGTTCCGCTTATGTATCATACATTGATGATTTCCCATAGCCGCCTGGCATACCTTTCAGCGCATTATTCCTCTTGTATAGTGTGGGGGTTATGGGCGGTCGTCACACAACTTGTATCATGGATCAAATGGGGATTTAGGGCATAATAAACATGAAAACTGGTTAGTAATGAAAATGCCTAGATCTACAGTAATTAGAAACTATAATCGCGCTTAGATACGAGGTTAGATTACACTTGTGGTAGAAGCCTGACCGAAACCGCCCGGCGTATCCAACGTCCACAAGTGGTAAATCTAATGTGAGGGGTCTAAGTTCATAAACATGTACAAGCCTGCCCGGACCCAACGGGCATATCCAGCATCCAGTGGTAGGCTTAATGTAGGAGGTCTAGCGCATTAATAACCATAAATGAATGAATGGTGATAAACTTGTAATACTTAACATGTTTGAATCCATAAGGATTAGATGAACGTATTAACTTGAGTAGGGGTTAAGTAAACTTGCTTGAAAAGTGGGAGGGTTAAGTTAATCTTATTAAATATGTGGGGACGGGTTATACATATAAACCCGACAAACTTAACATGTTGGGGTTATGCAATCTTATTAAACTAGTAGGCATAACCTGTTGAAATCCTTGTAGTGGGAATGCAAGCCTAGAGGGAAGCTTGTATCTTACGTTGTGTGGGACCCGTATCATTCAGTAACCTATATTGGTATCAAACGAGAATCCCGAACTAGGTCGGGGTCAGGGCATGCTTATTGAGTTGGTTGTAAGAGGTCCATCTAAGGGATGCTTTGGGCGGCGCATTCCGATGGGATCATGTGCGTGCATGGGTCCGGTCTAGGGAGGTTAAGACGCCGTGACACCTGTAGATATGGTTTGTGCACATCTTATAAATGAAGGGTTGCCACTTTAGGAAGTGATACATCCTACTTTGGGGCCAGCACAGGGTTTCTACGAGTTAGGGATCCAATCGATTGGGGGTAGTAATTAGGGTACATCTAGTCTTGCTTGTTTAAGAACCTGTTATTGACGTAGCGGGTTAACACCTGTCAGTTCTATCAGGATACCAGTTATTGTATAGGATAAAACCTCTCACTAAAAGTACACCTAAGTCTACCATCTTGTACTTGTTGGGATCATCTTGTTCTGGTTATACTAGTATTGGTGCAGAGAAAGGTATTAGAGAAGCGGAATGCATGTTCTGTTCTGTTTATCCTATTTACCTTGTTGTATCTATGACACTTTTATCTCTCTCCAACTTATATGCCTGTCATGATGCTTTTACTTATTTATATGCTATAAGTAACCAGACTCGCAAGACTTTATGTCTGACCCATTTTGTTTCCTCTTCTTTCTCTTCCATTTCTCCCCTTGATTCTCAGGGTAGGAATACTCAAGCTTGATCAGGATTCTTCTTTCCTTTTACTTGGAGCTGCTTAGATGTATTGCTTAATTTTGTATTGCTCTACTGTGGCTATATTTTGGGGATTTTGCTCATTTTACGTATTATTGTGCCTTAGATGATGATTTCTGTACAAGGCAGAAGTTTTATGTTTTCAGCATGCCAGATGTATTACGTAATTGGGTTTGAACCATGAAGCTTTTCTATTTAATAAAGTTTTAATTCCGTTGTTATTTTATATCTATCTTGTAATGTTTCTGTTTCTGTTTACCTATAACGCTTCAAGAAACTTAATGCATTCTAATTAAGAGTGACATTAACGAATATGGGGTATCACATTAGGTACCCGAGCCGATGGTTACCAGATCGGGTAAAAGATTTTGAAAATTGTTTTCAAAAAGTTTTTAAAATAAAGCATTTTCAATAGAAAAGTCTGTTTTGAAAAACATATTCCCCAAAGCCATATGAAATATCTTTTGATTCTCTGTTTAAATTCCTTTTTCCTTTTCCTTTCAGCATGTCTGGGTAGCCTAATATTCCTAAGGGTATTCAGATATCGACTTGGTTTCATAGGTATCTGGAAGCTACGACACCTGCTGAGGGCCAAGCAGACTCCCCTCCCCTAGCTGCACCCATTGTTCCTCCTCCTCCGTGTGCTGATATTTTCTCTAAGATGTGCAGAAAATTTCTGTGCTATGTGTGGAAAGCCAATCCGAGGAACTGAGACTTTGGTAGAGGAAAGGAATTGGCTCAAAGAGACGGAGGATTTGTTTGGAATTTTCGAAGTTGACGATTATAGGAAGATCCAGTTCGTCGTTTCGCAGCTGAAAGATGAGGTTTCGTTTTGGTGGGAAGTGACGCAAGCATGGCTGTCCAGTGGAGACTTCGGATGATTTCCAGTGGAGATTCGAAATGAAATTTCTTTCTAAAGCTAAGAAAGCCACGGGGAAAAAGTAAGAGAAGAGGCCAGTCGGACATTGGACTAGGTATACTAGCCCTATTCTCTCAACTTATGATTAACACAGTCAAAGTTCGCTTTGTTTCTATGCAAAAAAGTGGCGCCATGTAAAGGGGATTAAGTGGAACAGAATTGCTATCTTTCATCTATCTTTCATAGGTTCACTAAAAACGTGACTGTTGGCGGGTCTCTTTATCTACTCCCCGGAGGACTATTGATTAGTACAGAATCAAAGTGAGTTGCGTTAGCACACGGGTACGCCTATTAGGGATAAGAGTCGGTCCTGGTTGTTCTGTGACGTATGCAAATGGAAAGGTTTTTGGCACTTAAGCAAGGAGGCATGATTGTTAAAGAGTATGTTATTAAGTTTAATCAATTGGCGAGGTTTGGTTTGGAACTAGCAGATACCCCGCACAAGAAAGCTTTGAGGTTTGCTAGAGGATTGAATGAAACCCTCTATGGATTGGCTATGTCTCAAAAACTGATGGGATCAACCATTGAGAAACTCGTAGATATGGAATTAATGCACGAGGATGATAAAGGGGAAAAGAAGAGGCCGAGGTTGAGGAAACACAAAACAAGAAAGGGTGGCCTAAGAAAGAACAACAACAACAAAAGAAAGGTGTTAAGAACAACAAAGCTCGAGATACGATGAAATGTCATCTTTGCGGATGCGAGGGTCATGTGATCAAGGATTACAAGAAAAGAAAGAACGCTTTTTTCCATTATGGAGAAGTCAGACATCTTATTAGGGATTGCCCGAAGAAGCAAGAACAAGGTCAAATGGCATTATCTTCTGGAGGGTAGGTGCATGCTCTCGTGGCCAGTGCGCCAGATAGAGGTAGGAAAGTTTCCATCGAAGGTTTGATTTATCTTTCCAATCATCCTGTTAGGACTCTTTTTGATTATGGCGCTTCACATTCTTTCATATCTGATTCTGTTGTTGAGTCTCTGCACCTAAGTACTACTATGGTTTTGGATCCCATTTTGTCTCAAACCCCATTGGGGGTACGACTCATCTATCTACAATTTGTTGGATTTTGAGAATATCTGTGTTAGGCGTCGAGTTTGAACATGATGCATATGTGCTTGGTTTCATGGGCTATGGTTCGAGTCTAGGGATGGATTGGTTAGCCATGTATGGTGCCATTCTGGAATGTGAGAGGAGGGCCTTTTGACTTTTGACTTGCCATGGGACGACCCTCGAGATCTCTTATCACTCTACGGGGTCCGTCATGGTTTGTTTTCTAAAGTTGCTTGATGCATCTATCGAAGATTTACGATCTATACCAGTAATCTGTGAGTATCCTGATATTTTTGAGGAGGAAGGGGGCTTACTTCTCAGGAGTGAGATCGATTTCGATATATACTTGGTGGACAATGCAAAGTCAGTTGCATTGTATGTGCACTATATGGCTCTAAGAGAAATGAGGGAGCTCAACAAGCAAGTAGGGGAGCTACTTGAGAAAGGATTTATTAGGCGAAGCTTATCTGAGTGGGGTGCTCTGGTGGTATTCACCACTAAGACGAATGGTTCGCTTCGCTTATATGTGGATTATAGAGAATTGGATAAACCCACTAAGAAGAACAGGCACCCACTTCCGAAGATAGATGATTTGTTTAACCAGCTTGTTGGTGCATCTGTTTTCTCTTAGTTAGACTTGGCCACGGGGTTTCATCGGTAGAGGGTGGCCAAGGATAGTATAAACAAGACCGCTTCTAGAACTCCAGATGGTTTCTTCGAGTGGATCATCATGGCTGATGGGTTGACAAATGCACCCGCCTATTTTGTTGATCTGATGAGTAGGGTGTTTCAGAAGTTTCTAAATAAGTTCAATGTGGTATTTGTTGATGACATCTTGATTTTCTCGAAGAACAAGGAAGAGCATGCCCTACATTTGAGTGAGGTTATGAAAACTCTCCGTGCACACCAACTTAAAGCGAAATTCTCCAAATGTCATTTTTGGAGAAAAGAAGTGAGATTTCTAGGGCATGTGATCTCTAAAGATGGGATGGCAGTAGATTCTACGAAGGTATTTGCAGTTTAAGATTGGCAGATCCCAAAGAATGCAACGAAGATAGGGAGTTTTCTTGGATTAACCTGCTATTATAAGAAGTTCTTTAAGGACTTCGCAAAGATATCAGCCCCACTCACTAGATTCATGAAGAAGAATATTATATTTTCTTGGGATATAAATTGTAACGATGCTTTTCAGTGATTGAAGAGGGCTTTGACAACGGCCCCAGTCTTGACCTTGCTTGACGGGAACAAAGTGTTCACAGTATATACTGATGCATGTGGTACAGGGCTTGGTGCGGTTCTGATGCAAGTGGGAAGGGTAGTATGTTATGGAGGTAGACTGCTAAGAGTTCATGAGAAGAACTACCCAACCCATGACTTAGAGTTAGCTGCCATAGTATTCGCGCTTAAGACTTGGCGCCATTATCTACAAGGAGAAAAGTTCGAGTTGTACACCGATCATAAATCTCTCAAGTACTTGTTCTCGTAGAAGGATCTTAATTTAAGGCAACAAAGATGGATGGAGTTCCTAGCGTCCTATAAATTTGAGATTACTTATACCCTTGGCAAGGGAAATGTAGTGGTAGACGCATTGAGTAGGCAGAAGATGACATCGAGTCCTCTGTTTATAGGGAGGAAAAGCTTGGAGTTTATATAGACTTTTGATTTTAGACCGTCCACCGAGTTTATACCTGGTTTATTGCATCATTAGAAGTGCGACCTACTCTGTTGGACCAGATAGGGAATTATCAGCGAGAGGACCAACAACTAACAGATACTTTGGATAGGCTCAGTAGAGGGGAGACTTCTAGTCACCTCAATAGATATTCCACGGACGATAGAGGGTTGTTGCGATGAGATGGAAGGCTTTGTTTTCCCCGAGTTGGGAGTTTGTTGAATACAATCCTTGAGGAAGCCCATTATTCTAAGATGACTAATCATCTAGGTGGTTATAAGATGTATAAGGATATGAAGAAGGTTTTCTTTTGGGTTGGAATGAAGAAAGATGTAGTAGAATTTGTTTCACGATATTTGATTTGTCAGCAAGTCAAGGCTGAGTAAAGGAAGCCCGGTGGTTTATTTCATCCTATAGAAGTCCCACGATGGAAGTGGGAAAGCATCTCTACGAATTTCATTGATGGTTCGCCTAGATCAAGGAAAGGAAACACCAATATTTGGGTTGTAGTTGACAGGCTTACTAAGAGCGCTCATTTCATCTATGTTATGAGTAAGAGGATAGCAGCATGGCTGACAGTAGGTTATCTTCGTGAGATAGTCCTTCTGCATGGAGTACCTTTTAGTATTGCGAGTGTTCATGACCCCATATTCACTAGTGAGTTTTGGAGGAGCTTGCAAAAAGCATTATATACATAGTTTTGTTTAAGCACTTCTTATCACCCTCAGACCGATGGGAAGACACAGAGGGTGAATAGAGTCCTTGATGATCTTTTAAGACTATGTATCCTAGACTTCGGAGGGACTTGGTAAGAGCATCTTCCTTTAGTAGAGTTCGCCTACGACAACAGTTACAAGCTAGTATTGGCATGGCACATTTCAAAGCATTGTACGGACGACTATGTAGATCACCAACTTTTTGGTGGGAATCTACAAAAAGGCTTCTACTTGGACCTGAGATGGTTAGAGAAATTTCAAAAAAGATTGAACTTATCCGTAGGAGCATGAAGATAGCTCAGGACAGGCAGAAGTCCTACGCAAATAGGAGAAGGACTAGCATTGAGTTTGAGGTAGGAGATGTGGTTTTCATTAAGGTATCACCTTTAAGGAATGTAGTTCGTTTAGGATCTGTAGGGAAATTGCACCAAGGTTTGTAGGGCCATTTCCCATAACAGAAAGGATTAGCCAAATGTCCTATAGAGTAAAGCTACCAGAGAGACTGTCCAGGTTCATGATGTTTTCCATGTTTCTCATTTACAGAAGTGCTTGCATGATACCGCAGAAATAGTTGAGCCGAGTATGTTTGAGGAAGTAGAGGTGAAACCGAAGGCGACAGTTAGACAAGTTCCTACCCGTATTCTTGGATCAAAGGTTAAGAAGATACACAACCGAGAGGTCAAGTTAATGAAAGTTCAGTGGGGAGATGACCATGATGATGCAACTTGGGAGACTGAAGACAAGATTCGTGCTTCGTACCCTTTTCTTTTCAAGGGTATGTTCTTCACTTCTTTTTCCAAAGCTTTTATTCATGCTAGTTTTGTTTAAGTATATCCTATCGATAGATTCTTCGACCTTTAGGTAGGAATCCCATGCATGTAAAAATGTGTATGAGACATGTTATGTTTGATGGATGAAAGTGTTTGCTAGTGGTTGCTCATGGATGCATACACACACACATTAGGCACTAGATCGGCTCAATCACTCTCATACTGCATATAAATGTGTGTGCGTTTTTCTTCTTTTAATGGAGGAAAGTGGGTGTATCATCATATGGATGTTGCATTTGGACGAAATATTGCGCACATATATAGACTTACATGTTATAATATGATTACTTGCGTACATGTTAGATTCATGGCACCAACATACATGGCATTAAGGAGGTCAACCGAATCAGTAGACCGCCTGATCTTTCGCATTGGTATAAGGACACATACACACACCTTTGCATATGTTCATATACGCATTAGATATATTTTAAGGACAATGGATGTCTGTGATTGATGGATGAGTAGATGGGTGATAGATGTCATGATATACATTCTTCTTGACTTAGAGATTTCAGGGACGAAATCCTTTAAGTAGGGTAGAATGTAACACCCCGTAATTCTAAGAACACTAAAATGATAAATTAAAGAATACTTAATTAAATATTTGAAATTAAGTAAAACGGACTATGCCATTACGTTTGTCTCAAAATTCTTCTTAAGATAGACACCAAGTTTGCGTAAAATGGACATCGTATGAGAAAGTTATCAAGGTTACAAGTTTGTTTACGCATAAGAGAAATATATGTAAACAGTTTATCCAGAATTCAAAATAATGAGGCATGGGAATTTGGCCCGTTGGTGGTCGACCCTGTGCCCTATTGGTGTCATCCCCACAATAGGGGTGTCGACCCCCCCCCCCCCCCGGGACAAATCTGGAATTGCATTGTCTCCTGGTTCGTTGGATAATGGCTATATAAAGGATCTTAATCTCATTGTTTTTTCATCCAAAAACAATGGCAACAACGAGGTGTTGCCCCAACTCAGCTTGATCTAGCCTATTCTTCTTCGTTAGCAAGTTATACGTATTCAAGGATCTATGCTTCAGCATCTACAATCAATTCTCTGTTCTTTATATCCAATCATAGTGAATTTATGTTGCTTTATGATATAAACACCGAAAATGTAATCTTGACAAGTTCATAAGTTTGGATCTAAGCCTACGCCTGTTAGCAATCTGAATCACAATAGATCTACACTTAATTGTACACCTAATTTACTGCTTATATCTCATGTGCCTGTTCATGATATCCCTATTCTGTTAGTTTGCTTAACTATGTCACATTATGCTTATTCTGTTAGTTTTCCAATTCTATCATCTTATGTTAGTTTTATTTGAAGTGCCTATTCTTGTTCTCTTCTCTCCCTTTTCCCCTTTTTGTTTTTATAGCCAGGATATCTTTGAGCCTAGGCCTATCGCTGAAATAGGCGAATGTACGAAATTGGGAATATTTGAGAATGATTAATTTGGGGCATAATTCGTATTGTAAAACATGATTGGGAATTTCGGGCATAATTTTTACCTTGAGCCAAAACTTAGGATTTAGGGCAAAATCTATATCTTGATCCAAACCTTAATTTAGGGCTCAACTTGTATCATGGATTAGACGGAGATTTGGGGCATAATAAACAATAAATCTGGTTAGTAATGAAAAAGCCTAGATTTACAGTAATTAGAAACTATAACCGCGCTTAGGCACGAGTTTAGATTACACTTGTGGTAAAAGCCTGCTCGGAACCGCCTGACATATCCAGCGTCTACAAGTGTTAAATCTGATGTGAGGGGTCTAAGTGCATAAACATGTAACGGTGCTAAGACATGAGGCTAAGGCCCTGTTCTTTGCACTTAACGGAAGAAGAAATTCTTTGACGCGTCCGACGCGTTGGACGCGTCAAAGCGGATACAGGCCCAAAAAGGACCGTTCGCTCAACGCAAGAAATGTGAGCTGTTAGCTCATAACGGATCTGTTTGGTTAATTAGGGGTAGTTAATCAAGTTTTAGTGTTAAATTTAGTGTTTTATAGATTTTAAAATTTAATAACTTGTGCATATGAGATCCGTTTGAGATGCGGTTTTTTGCATTGCTATCGTGTCGAAGTGCTCTACGTAATGGAGTTGGTTTGAACTGAATTGGGGGAATTTATAATTTTTCTATTCTACTAAACACCCCTTTAACATTATCCGCTCAAATGGTCCGCTTAACGCGCCAAACGCATTCTCCGCTAACTCCCATTCTCCGCTAAAATACTCCGCTGAAATACTCCGCTTCCATTTGCAAAGAACACACCCTAAGTCCAACTTGTGGAAGAAGTCTGCCCCGACCCAACCGGCATATCCAACATCCACAAGTGGTAGACTTAATGTGGGAGGTCTAGCACATTAATAAACATAGATGAATAAATGGTGATAAACTTGTAATACTTAACCTGTTTGAATCCATAAGTATTACATGAACCTGTTAACTTGAGTAGGGGTTAAGTAAACTTGCTTGAATCAGTGGGAGGGTTAAGTTAATCTTATTAAATATGTGGGAACGGGTTATAGATATAATCCGGACAAACTTAACCTATAGGGTTATGCAATCTTTTTAAACTAGTAGGCATAACTCGTTGAAATTTTAGTAGTGGGGATGCAAATCTAGGGGGAAGCTTGTATCATCCGGAGTGTGGGACCCGTATTAGTCAGCAACCTATACTGGTATCAAACGGAGAACCCCGAACAAGGTTGGGGTCAGGACACACTTACTAAGTTGGTTGTAAGAGGTCCATCAAAGGGACGGTGTGTGCGGCACATTCCGACGGTGTCATGTGCGTTAATTGGTCCAGTCCAGGAAGGTTAAGACATCATGATACATGTATATATGGTTTGTACACAACTGGTAAACAAAGGGTTGCCACTTTAGGAATTGATACATCCTACTGTGGGGCCAGCGTAGGGTATCTACGAGTTAGGGAGCCAATCGATTAGAGGAAGTAATTAGGATACATCTGGTCTTGCTTGTTTAGGAGCCCATTTTTGTCGTTGGTGGTTAACATCTGTCATTTCTATTGGGCTACATGTTATTGTATAAGGTAAAACCTCTCACTAGAAGTACACCTAAGTCTACCATCTTGTATTTGTTGGGATCATCTTGTTCTTGTTATACTAGTATTGGTGCAGAGAAAAGTATTAGAGAAGCATAATGCATGTTCTGTTCTGTTTATCCTGTTTACCTTGTTATACCTATGACATTATTATCTCTCTCCAACTTATATGCTTGTCATGATACTTGTATTATTTATATGCTAAAAGTAACTAGACTCGCTAGACTTTGTCGACCCATTTTGTTTCCTCTTCTTTCTCTTATGCCCCCCACCTTCCCCAGGTTCTTAGGGTGGGAATACTCAAGCTTGATCAGGATTCTTCTTTCCTTCTGCTTGGAGCTGCTTACATGTATTGCTCGATTTCGTATCTGCTCTACTATAGCTATATTTCGAGGATTATACTCTTTTTATGTTTTATTGTATCGCTAATGATGATTTTTGACAAGGTAGATGTGACGACCGCCCATAACCCTTGCACTAAACAAGAGGAATAATGCGCTGGAGGGTGTGCTAAGTAGCTATGGATGATCATCAGAGTAGGTAAACAACATCAAAACTTGTCGTAGTACTCGTAATGCAAGGATAAAACATAATAGAACATACACAATAGGTAATAGTAATGAGGCATCATACAATAAACTTTAGAAAACTTTCTCTACATTATGAAAGGTTATCCAACTAATACCAAAGTTTGTACATAAATCCCCACTACAACACTCACAGAGCACTCAAATAGCGGAAAAAGAAATACTAGATAGTAGTAAAACTGATACGCCAGCCTCCTGCTCGTCTCCGCGCAACATCATCGTCCTCACTAATCACCTGCAACATGCTACTTAGTCTGCCCATCCACAACCGGATGAACAGCCCGAGGTAATAAGATGAGACATAAAACCTTGAGTCAGACAACAGTTTTAGTGAGCGATATAACAACTAACAAACTTCAACAATAAAGTATATGAGAAGAGATAGATAAACATATTAATCTACCCACAATACCAGAGAAGAACTCAACCTTATCTTCCCCACATCGGACAGAGATAGCCTTTACAATAAACAATTCAACCATTCATCCATGGAAACAGAATACTCATTCAATCATGGTAAAGCACTCATAACATTTAGATTATATATATCTCATGTAACCCATCCTAATCGAATTCAACATCCCTCAAGCACAAGCCCCAGAGGCCTAAACTAGTATCAGACAAGCACCCAAGGAACTTCTCCTTCGACATTGGACAATCTACATGAGATAGTACAAACAGAATAACTAATCATCCATGACTGACTCTGACTATCACTGCGAATCTTGCCTTGAAACCATCTTAAATCGTATAACGGCCAACCTTGTCATATCTCATGGGCTAATGGTAACCCCAGTTCTAGCATAAACTCCATACGCCTTTCAATGATACATATGCATGTCCAACCTTGACAACTAGGCCTTTCAACAATACCCAGGGTACTCGACCTACAACCAGTATTTTGGGTGCCCCCATCGTACCCCAGCTTTGAGCCTACTAGAACTTACGACAACGATAATCTCTCAGCCTTCGCATCTCTAGTCATCCAACCCGACTATTTCTCATAGCTCAAGCAACCTCCTTAAGAAACCATTATCCACCAACTCACGACCTTTGAGTTGTCTTCACATTCGTTGTTCTACACCGATCAACGCGCAGATTCAACGCTTCGGACCTTCCTACTTGAATTTACTTCTAAGTCGCACTATCACCGAGCCAATTACACCACTGTGTTGCGGCTAAGGTTCGGGGGGTTGCCCCCAAAAAATATTTTTTCCAGACCTTTTGTTCAAATCTGAGTTGTACCCAAAAATATAAATTTTCATAAATTTGTCATGTGCGATCGACCCTTCACACTGCTCGACCGACCAGAGCGACCGACCCTTCTCATTGGTAGAACCAACCAGAGCGATCAACCCTCACAACTTGGAGCGACCGACCCGCCATTTTACCACTTCCAGGCTTCACGACCGATCCGATAGAAGTGATCGAACCCTTTACTCAACCATAGGCTCGCTCGACCGAACCCTTTTCCTCTAGGCTCGGTTGTCCGCGTGCCTTACACCCGGCTCACTCGACCGACCTGGTCCCTGGCTCACTCAAGCCTGCTTTCTGTCTTGTTTCCCAAGAAATCACACCCGGGAGCGAACGACCCCAACGTGCGACCCAAAACCTGCACTTCATAATTTCTACTCCGATTTCCACCAAAACTTCGAGAAACGATAGATTCGACGAAATCAACTCATCTAATTCATTCAATACAATCATAAGAAAGTTATGAAACCACTAGCATCATGAAAATGTCAATTATCATCAAATTATGCAAATTTCACCAAAAACCATAATTAATGAACATATGATCTAAATTGTGGATCTAACTTGCATAATCGTATGAAATAGCATAGAAATTACCTATCTAAACTTGTTATATCAGATCATAGGGTGGTTATTATGAAAATGGACTTAATATGGCGTAGATCTATGGAAAAACACTTGAATTTGATGAGAAACATGCACAAACACTCATATACTTCATTGCATTCATGTGAGAGATGTAAACCACTCACCAATTCTCCCGAACAAGCAAAGATCAATGAAAAAGGAATCCGGACAACAAGCACCTCGCACCAAACACCTTAATCCGATGAATACTTGCTTCAATAGTCGTACATCTAGCCTTGAATGATGTAGATCTATGATTTCCCTTCTTAGATTTGGATTTTTAATGATGGAAACGTGTAAGAGGAAGAAGGGGCACAAGGCCACCCAATGAGGAAATGAAAAACTAAACTATATCCCATATCCCTCACCCCCTATTTATACCCTCCCATCAGCCCACTAACGGGCCTCTCCAATTCAGCCCATTATGGCTTAACAAACCAAGATAGCCAACTGAAAAACCTTAAAACAACGATTCCTCCCAAACCATTGAGCCAAATCTTTAATGTAACCACTCTACAGAAAGGCAATCATCAATTCCTTTATAATGGCACAGGTCTCACTCTCTAATTTGCCTGAGTCAAATGTTATGCCTTGTACAAGACTGATAGGGGTAAAATGGTCACAAACAAAATTGGTTAAAATTATGGACATGTCTCACATCCCGATAAGCAACACATCAAAAGATGAGAATTATCCAACCCTTAGGGAATAAAATAAAAATATTTTACGATCTTCCGATACGTAAAAATGTGGGCTGTTACATTCTCCCCTCCTTAAGAATTTTGCCCTTGAAATTCCAAGCAAACATAAGTAGCCACAATGATTTCGCATGCCTATTATCCATGAGAAGCCAATTCTACAATCCAAACTAGCAACCATCAAGCAATGCATCCATAACCTTAGCCAACCACGCGGAATTCTATTAAACAGCAACAAGATACAATGATATAATGATGATACAATCAAAGGGTCCTACCGACGAAAAGTTCTGGATGAGTCGCCTTCATACTCTCTGTCGTCTCCCATGTACAATCATCGCCGTCTTCACTCCATTGTACCTTGACTAGCTTAACCGTCTTCCTCCTAAGTTGTTTCGTGTCATTCCCCACAACACCAAGCGCCTTACGAGGTTTCGCAACTGCGGTCTCTATTTGTAAGTCTTCATACTACTCTGGAGATACACAACATTCGAGTTATGCATGGATTTCTGTAGAAACAACACAAGGAACACATTATGCACACTCGACATCTTCTCGGGAAACTTCAATCTATATGCGAGCTTTCCACTTCGCTCAACTATCGGAAACGGTACAGCAAACCTAGAAGCCAACTTTCCCTTACTTCTGAATTGAACCACATTAGTGGCGAATTCTTCACAAAAACCATATCTCCTATATTGAACTCCAATTCTTTTCGACGCTTACCGGCATTACTCTTTTGACAATCTTAGGCTGCCTTCATTCATTGCCAAATGATCTCGATACAATCCGAGGATTCCCTTATCGTTTCTGGCCCAAGTATCATGTTGTCTCCAGTTTTTAACCAACATGCTGGAGAATTGCACGTCCCCCCATACAACTCCTCGTATGGTGCCATCCCAAAACTCGACTGCTAGCTATTATTATAAGCAAACTCAACTAGATGTAGATGGTCCTCCCATGATCCTCCGAAGTCTAACACACAAGCCCTTAGGAGACCTTCCAAAACTCAGTTAACCCTCTTGGTTTGACCATCCGTTTGGGGATGATAAGCCGTACTCAAACACAATCCGGTTCCCAAAGATTCTTGCAAACTCTTCCAAAAATAAACTCGTAAACAATGGATCTCGGTCACTCACTATACTCTTTGGGACACCATGGAATCGAACTATCTGTCTCACATAAAATTCAGCCAATTTCAATGTCGTCCTAGTCGACTTGACAGGAAAGAATCTCGGACTTTTGGTCAAGCTATCCACAATGACCCAAATCCCTTTATTTCCTGCCTTGGTTCCACGTAGTCCATCGATAAAATCCACTGATATCTGCTCCCATTTCCACGTAGGAACTTCTAATGGGTGAAGCAATACACTCGGCTTCTTCTGTTTAGCTTTCACCAACTGAAAGTTTATGCACCTGGAAATGAACTTTCCAACATCTCGCTTCGTCCCTTCCCAGTAGTAGACTCACTTCATGTCCTGATACATCTTATTGTCGCCGGGTCGAACCGTCAATTTCGAGTGATGAAATTCTCTCAGAACCTCATCTCTATATCCATCAATATCAGGAACAACTAATCGTCATTGCTTTCGAAGCCAACCATCTCGATTGACCTCGAATTCTTTATCGTGTGGTTCTAGCTTTTGGATAAACTCGACAAGCTTCAAATCTTGCTTTTGGCTCTCGCCAATCCTTTCGATAAGAGTGGGTCTTACCGATAAGCTTGCCAACATTTCAGGTTCCAACTCTCACCTTGGCCTAAAATCAAACCTCACCAAATATTCGAGGCTTTTCCATTCTGAAAACATCGCTACTAAAATTGCTTGTCTTCGAATCAACGCGTCTGCAACTGTGTCACCTTTACCAAGAGTATAGGCTATACCAAAATCATACGATGCCAGAAACTCTGACCATCGTTGTTGCCGAAGATTTAAATCCTTTTGGGAGAAAAGATACTTTAAATACTTGTGACCCATAAACAACTCGAATCGAAGTCCCAACAGGTAATGTCTCTGTTGGATCTAAATTAACCCTAGAGGGGGGTGAATAGGGTTTATAGAAAATTAAGCGAGATATAAAAAAATATCAAATCACAGAATGCAATAGAAAATAAATGTAGAAAAGTAAATGACACAAGATATACCCATTATCGGCAAAATCTTGCCTACTACTGCATTCCTAAGGTTTCTACTAGGTATCCTGCTTACAAGACCATGTAAACTCGCGGACCCCTCGCTCCTATTCTAATCCTACGCTCAAAACCCTAGACTGATCTAATCCACTAGTTCATATTTCCCCTAGTTTTACAGACTCTAGTAAACTGTCTAGTTTTAGAGACGAAACTAGAAAACCACCTAGATTTTACAAACTCTAGAAACTGCCAGTTAATCCCCTAACTGGAACCCCTAGAATTTTACAGACTCTAGAAACTATTCGGAATGGTTTACAAATAAAAATACAACAAAATGAATTTTAAAAAAAATAAACCCTAAATCCCTTTTATAACATAAAAAGAAGAGCCTGGCCCATTCTCCTTTGCAAGCTCCTTCCTTCACAGATGTTGGCCGACTTTAAGAATGGAATTTGGGTTTTTCAAATCCCAAATCAAATTCGATCGTGATTGCTCTTTGATTTGCTTCTTTGTTGAGCTTCAAAACTGGATGCTCTCTGATGCTTCGATTTGGGATAATGATGATCGAAAACACGTGAGTATTGTTGTTTTGATTTCTTTGATTTTCTATTTGAATTGTTGGGTTGGTTTTCGATTGATTTTACTTGGCTTCTGATTGAAATCCTCTGTGAGTTCTCTGATTTAAAAATGATTGCTCTGAATTTTCTGTTGTATGATTTTGATACAGCCTGTGTTGAATATCGTGTTTAAAATAGGATTATATAATCCTATAAAATTCTCTGATTTCGTGTATGATGACTTGGCTTGACCCGCTTGATTATGTGTTTCCTCTTTTGACATTGGTTATGTCGGCCTTGATTTCCTCTGTAAATTTCCTTGATTGAATTTGATTCCTTAGCTTTGAAAGCTTTCTTGATTTGTGGTGATGAAATTCGATACTATCCCCTGGACATGCTTGTTGCCTTTTTAAAAAAAATATTTTCCCTTCCTGAAAATAAGATCTCATGACTTTGATAATTAAAAAAAAACTATTGCCAAATATTCCAATGTTGAATTCTGAAAATATATCCGTGCATGCCATATCTGAATTATTCATGACACATGCTGATATTCTGCTAATTAACACTTTCCATAAAATGATTTCCAAGAGTGTCCCACTGTTTTCTTAAAGTAGAATTACATATGAACCATAAAACAAAAAACTTTCTTGCCAAATTCTGATTTGTATGCATGTATGAATATTTCTGAAAAACAAATTTGAAAACATAAAATGTTTTCATGCCATTTCTGGTTTTGTCATTTTGAAAACTTGCCGAATATGAATTACTGAATTTCTGGAGAAACAATGAATTGATTATTTTCCTTAAACAAGCTTTGCTGCTTGCTCTTTGTAAATCTTGGACAAAGATTTTTTGGCGCACAAGTTCTCATTCATGTTGTTCTCTTACTTGACCAATGTCATAGCTGCATGTAAACTTCTGATGCCAAAAACATATTTTTGGAAATCAATGAAATTGTATTTATGGCCCCTTAATACACTTGCCATATGTTGTTTGCCAATATCACCATTACTTGATACTTGCCTTAATTCGATCACTGAATTCTAGACACATTAAAAACTTTGACAAATTTGAACTCAGAAAAATGCTTGCCCAAAAATGTCTTTGTTTAAAACAAGAAAGAAAATTCTTTGCACATTTAAACTGTTGCCAAGATTGTAGATCAAAGAAAAAACATTCCTGTTTATTCTTTGCATGCTGATTTGTCCATGCCCATCAATGATTCTTTATGAATGCATTTCCTACATGTGCATGTTGCACCCAGTTTTCATGTACTTACTGTATACTTACATGTTGGCTTGTGAAAACTGGAAATAACAATCCTTGTCAAATTTGGTGCTATGATTGATTTCCAAACATGATTTCTCCCAGTAAAAATATAATGTTTTAAAGCAATGAAACCTTTGATGATGCTTGCACATATCCAAAACTGATTTGTTAAGTATTTCACTGGAAATGTATTAAACACTACCCAGAAATGTTGTTCCTTGATTGATTTAAAGCCTTGCATGATTAAATATGCCAAACTTATTTGTGTCACAACTTCAGAAAGTTATTTGCACCATTAACTGTTGCCAAAATTTCTTGCTTTGAATGTCTCTGCAATTTTGAATATTTCTGGAAAGAAATAAAAACATGTTTGCACCATACGGCCATCTTGACTTAAACCTGAGTACAAGCTGCACTCTACACATGTGTCACATTGGATTGCACCATTCATCCATGTCCTGTATTTGTATGACTTCTCAACTAAAACTGAAAAATGCTTTACTTGCAATTCATATGAATGCATTGCTGTGATCTTGCATGGTTGACAAGAAAAAAATTTCCAAAAAAAATTGGTGCTAAACTTGTTGTTCCTCCTTTTTTTGGTCATAATTGCAATGTGAATGAGTTAAATGCTGTAGTGAGGAAATGATTGTATACTAGAGTGATGAGGTTTGTAGTGAGGAACAAATGTACAAAATGAGAAAAAATTGTACTGATATTTGTAATAAACAAATTTGATGAAATAAAATATTATTTCATTGTCTTCAAGCAAGTTTGTCTATCATATTCAGTTTATTTACTAGTACAAATATTTTGTGAATGTACATGAAATGTGATGTGTTCAAATAGTGGAGTTGTAAATCTGTACTGGTGAATATTGAAATATAATATTCAATTTAAATAAAATACTGTATGAATGTCTATATAGTAGTATTCTATTTAAATATAAATATTATATTCCTGTCTTAGATGTATATATATATAAAACAGTACAATAACAAGCACATTTAAAATAAAATATATTTGTTTGTTATCATCAAACAAAAATCATATAATTGTGTATGCAACACCGTTATATATAACAATCTCCCCCTTTTGATGATGACAAACAAATATGAGGATTTTGAATATAATAATATTATAAATGTGTTCGAGAGTGAAGAACTAAACTCCCCCTATTTGAAGGCTCCTCCTACAACAGAAACTCCCCATATAACTGTGCATGAGTGAAGAAACATGAAAATTGAATGAATTTTCAAAATTAAAAATATTTATAAAATATTCACTCATAAACATGAAAATTGAATGAATTTTTAAAATTAAAAATATTTATAAAATATTCACTCATAAATCAAAATCTCAATCCATTCTCCCACTTTTGTTATCATCAAAAGGATACAGAATTTAAAATATAGATGAAAAATGACTAACAAATACAATATCAGCTTAAGAGGAAGAACGGTCATCATAAATCTCAACCAGTCAAACAAAAATCATAATAAACTTTGAACTAGTGGCATATTTCACATTGTAGAAAGTGACGGATTTACGATGAATGTAAAATGAAGAGTTTCAAAAACATATATTTCCAATTTTTTTCAAAAGAATTTTATAAAAATGAAGTTCAAAAATAGTGACGGATTTGGACTATAATTAATAATTCAACTTAAGTGACCAAATCAAATAATCTCAAATCCCAATAGCTATCAATCAACAAATCATAATACGTCATAAGATATTAACACATTTCACAGATTAGAACATGGATTGATAGGCTGATTTTTACATACCAAGGAGAAATTCATATTAATTTATATTTAGTACATTATTTCCTTTTTCTTTTATTTTTTATTTAAGAGCACACTGACCAAGCATAACCAGAGCTTGGATTTTTATATGAGGTCAGTCGCAGCTTAAATTATAAGTTGTCTCTTAACCATGCATGACCAGAGCTTGGATTTTTAAATGAGGTTAGAGACACACTTATGTATTAATTATATATTTATCATTTTATCCTTAAAAGGAAAAAACTCCTCGGTATATAAAACCAATATATGGATGATAGAAGATGGGGTAGGTAAAGGAATGGACTGTGAAATAGATTTCTAAATTAATTATATTATGAAATATGATCAACTGTACCGAGATCATTGAAAATTTTCAATTGTCACTAATTCTGGAAAATAACATAGTCCCATTTCTATCACAAATATTTCCATTGATTTATTCAAAAAGATTTTAAAACATGTTAACTCTCCACATTACTATAAAAGACATGATGGATGGCAGAATGATGATAGATAAAGGAGATGGTCGTGAAATAATTGCCAGTTCAAAGATATTATAATAAATGTTCAACCATCATGAAAATTTTAAACAAAATCTCCTCTTGTTGTGAAATGTACTATAGTCACAATTCATCGCAATTTCAAAATATGATAATAATTTTCATGAATTATAAATAGAGTTCAATTTAGATATAGATTCCAAGTTCTAAATGAAAAATCAATAAATAATTTTAAAATTGAAAATCAATTACAAGAGGTATATGCTGATCTATGCATGACAAGAGGGACAAAAAAATCATATATAGCACTTCTAAACAACTGATACCACTTGATGTTTCAATTAATAAGGATGACACGGGAGACGAGCAAGGATATCATAGACAAAAAAAAATTATAAGTACAAAGCCCAACCAGACAAGATAACAGATGATGCACATGTATCAGAGCAGCAAACAGTTGATTCCAAAACAAACATTTTTCAAAAACAGTATCAGAGCAGCACAGAAAATAATTTCAAATCATACTTGTCAAGATGACGGTCACATAAGATGATTTATGATCCAATGATTAAAAAAAATACCATTTATTTGAAATCATTTGAGGAATATGAAATTCTCAAGACTCAGTGAATCAATCACACCAGAATATTAATTTTAGATTCAAGATATGTGTGAGATTCAATAAAACAATAATTTCAAATGATTTTAAACAGACATATATTCAAATCAAATACATCATGAAATAGCAGTGAGTTTTAATGACCATTTTTCAAAAAAAAAATCACAAATTTTTCTGACAATCACAAGACAAATTTCAAATCATTTACATCAAGATTGATTAATAATTCATGATCCAAAAAAAGTGGTTTATTCAAAATCACTTGAAAAAATGTAAATCTTGAGATACAGTGAATCAATTACACAGGATAATAAATTCAGATATGAGAGGTGTGTAAGATTCAAAATATCATAAATTCTCAAGTGATCTCAAACAAACAAAAACAAACTAGATGATCATGAATAACAACGAATTTCAAGATGTAAGCAATGATTCAAGACCAAAAAAAATATCCAAGCCAATCTGAAAATCAATGAAATTACCACAACAGGCAAATAGCAGAGTGTTGTAATGAGTATAATATTTCAAGCTTTTCTAAAATAAATTAGAATAAACTCAGAATAGCAGAGATGTGTGATATTTCAATAGTTTTTTAGATCTTCAAAAATTTAGAATTCATGTTAACATTGTTCAGGATATGATATGAATACATCAACACTGTTATGAATTCAGAAAACAGAAAATAAACCTCAAAACAATTGCAGAATTTACAAGCTAAAATTCAAGATCTGGAAATGGTTAAAACATTAGAGTATTATACAAATGAAGTGAATTTCCATAATTCTACAATTGGATGTTTAAGGAAGCCCAGAATAAAAAATAATAATATGGCAGTGATAAATCTAAAACAAAAAATAAAATGGGGTAGAAGGAGGAATAAACAAAGAAAATAAAAAAAATATTTACAAAGTTGAGTTTAGAGATCATACCAGAATATGATGTAAGCAAAAGAATCTCTAACTCAACATACATGGCTAAGGAACTGTGAATGATACAGAAATATAGTCCAGCTTGGTTTCAAATCTCTTTTTGCACAGCAATTCCTCAGCCTCCTCTGGTACCTAACAGTTTATAGACTCGAACAAAGTTTGTAAAACCACTCACAGTTTTATTCACATTTTTTGGTACCCAGACTTGCTTATATAACAATCCATTCGAATCTGCCTTTGTACCCTTCGGGACCCAAATCTGTTTGAATTTCATAAAGTTTGTTTTATTTCTTTTTGGGATCCAGAATTGTTCAAATGGATTATCATAACACAGATTCACATCACGTTTATGATTCAAAAATCCTTTGCGATTATCAGAGTTTGAATTTTCATATCGATTCTTTTCAAGGCCGTTTGAAGGATTTTTCAAATCATTTGAATTCCGCTTTTCAAAAACATTTATTTTCCCAAATTCAAGACCATGTTTATTTCCGACAAAAGTTTGGTTATGTAACAACATATTCAACGATTTTTCCCCATTAGAGAATTTTTCCAAAGTTGATTCCAATCGTTGAATTTTGGATTTAAGATCACTATTATCTTTCATTAAGTCTGAAAGTCGATTGTTAGTGATCTTTCTTTCAGCATCATGTTGTTTCAAAACCAAATTTTCATTTTCAAGTGACTTTATTTTGGCTTGGGATTCTGAGATCTCAATTTCAAATTGTTTTTTTTTTCAGTCTCAAATTTCTTGGATTTTTCAATCTCCTTTTCAAGTTCATTCAAAATCAAATCGGATTTCATCAAACTCTCCTTTTCAGCAATTTCAAATTTGGAATATATATCAGTCTTAAAAACTTCAAATTCCTTTTGTAGAGAATTGTTCAAATTTGATAACTCAATCTTGTTTTCTTTTAAGATCAGAATTTCATTTTCAAACCTTTGAATATTTTTATTGAGATGAAAAAGATTTGTTTCCAATTTCAAACAATTTTTGCAATCTGAATTTGAAAAGTTTTTAAAATATTCAAGTTGTGATTCCAAATTATCAATTTTCCTGGTCAACTTAGAATTCTTAGATTTCAGAGACTTATTTTTCAGGTTGAGTTTATCAACAAATTTCGTTAAATCAAGACACATGTAAACCAGATCTTCATATGAGAAATTTTCTGTTTCCGCATTTGTTGATTCTCCATCATCTGATCCATCTAAAGTTTCATCTACATGACCTGTTAAGCATAGATTTGAAGCTGAGTTGACTTTCTGGGATTTTGAGCAGTTGTTGTCAATTTGTCCATACTTTGTATTGAGAGTATTCCAAATTTCCTGTGCAGATAAACAATGAGAGATAATATTAAACTGTTCAGTACTAAGATAATCAAATATAATTTTCATAGCATGAGCATTGAAAGTGATATCTACACTATTAACCCCATTGATAACAACATCCCAACATTTAATATTAACAGATTTTAAATAAAATTCCATTTTGGATTTCCAGTTTGAAAAATCTGTTCCATTGAAAATAGTTGGAAATGAACTGGACTGACTCTCTGTGGACTGACACCTAGGGTTACCCATGACTCTAGAGTTAAAAATACTTGCTCTGATACCACTTGTTGGATCTAAATTAACCCTAGAGGGGGGGTGAATAAGGTTTATTGAAAATTAAGCGAGATATAAAAAATATCAAATCACAGAATGCAGCAGAAAATAAATGTAGAAAAGTAAATGACACAAGATATACCCAGCTTCGGCAAAATCCTGCCTACTGCTGCATTCCTAAGGTTTCTACGAGGTAATAGAACAGATCCTGCTTACATGACCATGTAAACTCGCGATCGCCCCGTTCCTATTCTAATCCTACGCTCAAAATTCTAGATTGATCTAATCCACTAGTTCAGATTTCCCCTAGTTTTATAGACTCTAGTAAACTGTCTAGTTTTAGAGACGAAACTAGAAAACCACCTAGATTTTACAGACTCTAGAAACTGCCAGTTAATCCCCTAACTGGATCCCCTAGAATTTTACAGACTCTAGAAACTATTCAGAATAGTTTACAAATTAAAATACAACAAAATGAATTTTTTTTAAAAATAAACCCTAAATCCCTTTTATAACATGAAAAGAAGAGCCTGGCCCATTCACGTCTGCAAGCTCCTTCCTTCACAGATGTTGGCCGACTTTAAGAACGGAATTTGGGTTTTTCAAATCCCAAATCAAATTCGATCGTGATTGCTCTTTGATTTGCTTCTTTGTTGAGCTTCAAAACTGGATCCTCTCTGATGCTTCGATTTGGGATAATGATGATCGAAAACACGTGAGTATTGTTGTTTTGATTTCTTTGATTTTCTCTTTGAATTGTTGGGTTGGTTTTCGATTTATTTGACTTGGCTTCTGATTGAAAGCCTCTGTGAGTTCTCTGATTTAAAAATGATTGCTCTGAATTTTCTGTTGTATGATTTTGATACAGCCTGTGTTGAATATCGTATTCAAAATAGGATTATATAATCCTATAAAATTCTCTGATTTCGTGTATGATGACTTGGCTTGACCCGCTTGATTATGTGTTTCCTCTTTTGACATTAGTTATGTCGGCCTTGATTTCCTCTGTAAGTTTCCTTGATTGAATTTGATTCCTTGGCTTTGAAAGCTTTCTTAATTTGTGGTGATGAAATTTGATACTATCCCCTGGACATGCTTGTTTCCTTTTTAAAAAAATATTTTCACTTCCTGAAAATAAGATCTCATGATTTTGTTAATTAAAAAAAAACTGTTGCCAAATATTCCAATGTTGAATTCTGAAAATATATCTGTGCATGCCATATCTGAATTATTCATGACACATGCTGATATTCTGCTAATTAACACCTTCCAAAAAATGATTTCCAAGAGTGTCCCACTGTTTTCCTAGAGCAGAATTGCATATGAACCATAAAAAAAACTTTCTTGCCAAATTCTAATTTGTATGCATGTATGAATATTTCTGATAAACAAATTTGAACACAAATAAAATGTTTTCATGCCATTTTTGGTTTTGTCATTTTGAAAACTTGCCGAATATGAATTACTGAATTTCTGGAGAAACAATGAATTGATTATTTGCCTTAAACAAGCTTTTCTGCTTGCTCTTTGTAAATCTTGGACAAAGATTATTTGTTCCACAAGTTCTCATTCATGTTGTTCTCTTGCTTGACTAATGTCATAGCTGCATGTAAACTTCTGATGCCAAAAACATATTTTTGGAAATTAATGAAATTGTATTTATGGCCCTTCAATACACTTGCCATATGTTGTTTGCCAATATCACCATTACTTGATACTTGCCTTAATTCGATCACTGAATTCTAGACACATTAAAAACTTTAACAAATTTGAACTCAGAAAAATTCTTGCCCAAAAATGTCTTTGTTTATAATTGGAAAGAAAATTCGTTGCACATTTAAACTGTTGCCAAGATTGTAGATCAAAGAAAAAACATTCTTGTTTATTCTTTGCATGTTGATTTGTCCATGCCGATCAATGATTCTTTATGAATGCATTTCCTGCATGTGTATGTTGTACCCAATTTTCATGTACTTACTGTATACTTGCATGTTGGCTTGTGAAAACTGGAAATAACAAACCTTGTCAAATTTGGTGCTATGATTGATTACCAAACATGATTTCTCCCAGTTAAAATATAATGTTTTAAAGCAATGAAACCTTTGATGATGCTTGCACATATCCAAAACTGATTTGTTAACTATTTCACTGGAAACGTATTAAACACTACCCAGAAATGTTGTTCCTTGATTGATTGAAAGCCTTGCATGATTAAATATGCCAAACTTATTTGTGTCGTAACTTGAGAAAGTTATTTGCACCATTAACTATTGCCAAAATTTCTTGCTTTGAATGTCTCTGCAATTTTGAATATTTTTGGAAAGAAATTAAAACATGTTTGCACCATACGGTCATCTTGACTTAAACCTGAGTACAAGCTGCACTCTACACATGTGTCACATTGGATTGCACCATTCATCCATGTCCTGCATTTGTATGACTTCTTACATAAACTGAAAAATGCTTTACTTGCAATTCATATGAATGCACTGTTGTGATCTTGCATGATTGACAAGAATTTTTTTTTCAAAAAAAACTGTTGCTAAACTTGTTGTTCCTCCTTTTTTTGTGTGTCATAATTGCAATGTGAATGAGTGAAATGTTGTAGTGAGGCAATGATTGTATACTAGAGTGATGAGGGTTGTAGTGAGGAACAAATGTACAGAATGAGAAAAAATTGTACTGATATTTGTAATAAACAAATTTGATGAAATAAAATATTATTTCGTTGTCTTCAAACAAATTCGTCTATCATATTCAGTTTATTTACTAGTACAACTATTTTGTGAATGTATATGAAATGTGATGTGTTCAAATAGTGGAGTTGTAAATCTGTACTGTTGAATATTGAAATATAATATTCAATTTAAATAAAATAATGTATGAATGCCTATATAGTCGTATTCTATTTAAATATAAATATTATATTCCTGTCTGAGATGTATATATATATAAAACAGTACAATAACAAGCACATTTAAAATAAAATATATTTGTTTGTTATCATCAAACAAAAATCATATCATTGTGTATGCAACACCATTATATACAACAGTCTCCGCATTTTAAGAGCAGACACAATCGCCGCCAACTCTAAATCATGAGTTGGGTAATTCTTCTCATGCGGCTTTAGCTGTCGACTCGCATAGGCCACAACCTTATCCTTCTGCATCAGCACTGCTCCAAGTCCAGTACCACATGCGTCGGGGTATACCACCATCTCTTCATTCCTACTTGGAATGGTCAACACAAGTGAACTCGTCAGTCTCTCCTTTAGGATTCCGAACGCTTGTTCACACTTCGCATCCCATGTGAACACTTGGTTCTTCTTCGTCAGTCCTGTTAACGGTGCAACTACCTTGGAGAAATCCTTTATATACAGTCGGTAATAACTGGCCAACCTAAGGAAACTTCGAACATCCGTCGCACTCTTAGGTCTATCCCAATCCTGGATTGCTGCTACTTTAACGAGGTCAACTGCTATCCGATTTCCACAAACAACATGACCTAAGAACCTCACTTCATTTTTTTTAGAAGTGACACTTGGAAAACTTAGCTCTTAGCTGATGCTTTCGCAAGATCTCTAACATAACTCTCAGGTGCATCTTATGTTCTTCCTTATTTCTGGAGTAAACCAAAATATCATCCACGAACACATGCACGAACTTGTTCAACTGATCTCCGAATACTCTATTCATAAGATCCACGAAATACATTGGCGCGTTAGTAAACCCGAATGACATCACCAACCACTCAAAGAAACCGGATGGTGTCCTAAAAGCAGTCTTTGGCACACTATCCTTAGCCACCCTCAATTGGTGAGACCCCGTTGCCAAATCCATCTGAGAAAACACTTTGGCCTCATGAAGTTGGTCGAAGAAGTCATCAATCCTTGGCAATGGATACTTGTTATTCTTAGTCACTTTGTTCATCTCACGATAGTCCATGCACAATCTTAACGAGCCATCTTCCTTGGTTGCAAACACGACTGGTGCGCCCCACTCGGAACATTCCTATGAATGAATCCCTTCCCTAAAAGGTCTCTAACTTGCACCTCCAACTCTCGCCGTTCCTTTGGCGCCATCCTCCTAAGAGGCATAATAATTGGTCTAGCACCCTCGACCAAATCGATCCTAAACACGATCTCACGATGTTGCGGCAACCCTTTGACCTCTTCAACGACATCCTCATACTGATTAGCGATCATCACTGATGATAGGTCTTCTTGTGGAATCCCTAGCGAATATAGATAACTCACGAAGACACCCTCTTCGTGATTACATCTAATCAACACCTTTCTCTATTCCATATCACTAACCCTCACCTCTAGCTTCTCGCAATTCACCCTTGCCGCATACCCTTTGAGCTAATCAATACCCAAGATGATCCCAAACCCAACGAAGTTAAGAACAAAGAAATCACACACAAAAGAGCAACCATGACTCAACAACACTAAACCATGGCAAATCATGCACAAACTGGACGAACCCCTAACTGGATTAGTCACGATTAATGGTCTACCACAAATCACGGGTTCCAAACCCAAGCGACACACAAGCTCATTGCAAATGAATGAATGTGATGCTCCAATATCAAAAAGAACACAAATTGAAACACCATTAATAGAAAGCGTACCTTGCACCGCGACACCCTTTCCCTTTTCCTCTACAGTAGGGCTCTCGAAGAAGTTGGCACGACTTCCAAAGTGTATTCCTTCACAACTTGCTTACTCTTAGCTCGTTCTGGATCATGCCCAGGCTTCCCACACTTGAAGCACTTCTTCCCAGCCTTGGGATTCTTGCACTCATTCAAGTAATGAACCTTTTGTTGGTAGTTAAATCAAACAACCTAACTCTTTGGCTTCTTTTGGCCATTCTTCCCTTTCTGTTGTTGTTGCTTCCTCTTCTTATTATTACCAACCTGCTATGGATACTGTTCTTCCTTAGGTACGACAACAGACATCTACTTAGGAAACAGAATTTCATGCCTTGAAGCCTTCTCGACGATCTTTTCAAATCTATCATCGAGGTTATCCACAAGCTGATTCCCAAGATATTGATCCAAACCTAAGACAAACTTCTCGTTCTTTTGATAAGGAGTATCCACATATAAACAAGCATACTTCGAGACAGCCTCGAAGTCAGAAATATAGTCAAGAACTGGCCGACCATTCTGCTTAAGCTCTATGAATCTCTTAAATAGAATGGACTTTTGCACAATGGAGATAAAATTCGCTTCAAACTTAGCTTGGAACAGCCCCCATGAAATATCCTCTTCAGGGGTCTCAAGTGTGACAGAGTTCCACCAGTCCATTGCTTTGCCCTCTAACTGCCTTGATGCAAGATTTCCCTTTGTTGCATCATCAATACCTAAGTCCTTAAAGATCCTAACACAAGTATCCATCCACCTCTGGACTTCTTTAACTGGTTCAGTGTCATTAAATTATTTTCCTGTCAATGATTTAAAGACCTTGCACAGCTTTACATATTCTGGAGCTCTAGGCATTGGAACTCCAACATCAACCGTAGCCGCCACTGGAGCGGGAACCCTGTTCATGATCGCTGCCGCCATGACCTCGAACATCGCTGGGTAGTCTGGTTCGCCACCGTTTCCCCCTCAAGTATTAGCTCTCCTAGCAGTGTGTCTTGATTCTCGTCTACTCATTCTAAATCTACAATTTAGAATAATTAGCCACTTGGAAGAAAAAGTGCTAAAAAGATACAACCGTTACTACTATATATGCTAATATATATAGTAAGCATCCAACTGAAATCTACAAGTATATCTCTAATACGTAATTACGTCTTCGTACTTCGGGCAAAAATCGTTAACTAGAGCTCTGATACCAAATGTGATGACCACTAATAACCCCCACACTAAACAAAAGGAACAGTGCGCTGAAGGGTGTTCCAGGCAGCTATGGACGATCATCAAAGTAGGTAAACAACATCGAAACCTGTCGTAGTACTCGCAGCACAAGATAAAATATAATAGAACGTATACAACAGGTAATAGTAATAAGGCATCATATAGCAAACTTTAGAAAACTTTTTCAACATCATGAAAGGTTACCCAACTGATACCAAAGTTTGTACATAAATCCTCAATACAACATTCATAGAGCACTCAAATAGAGGAAACAGAAATACTAGATAGTAATAAAACTGGTATGCCAGCTTCTTGCTCGTCTCCGTGCAGAAGCATCGTCCTCACTAATTACCTGTAACCTGCTACTTAGTCTGCCCATCCATAACCAGATGAACAGCCTAAGGTAATAAGAGGAGAAATAAAACCTTAGTCAGACAACATTCTTAGTGACCGATAAAACAGCTAACAAACATCAATATAAAGTATATGAGAAGGGATAGATAAACATACTAATCTACCCACAATACCAGAGAAGAACTCAACCTTATCTTCCCCACATCGGATAGTGATAGCCTTTACAATAAACAATTTAACCATTCATCCATGGAAACAGAACACCCATTCAATCATGATAAAGCACTCATAACATCTAGATTATATATATATATCTATGTAAACCTTCCTAATCGAATTCAACATCCCTCTAGCACAAGCCCCAGAGGCCTAAACTAATATCAAACAAGCACCCAAGGAACATCTCCTTCGACGTTAGACAATCTGCATGAGACAGTACAAACATAACGACTAATCATCCATGACTGACTCTGGCTATCACTACCAATCCTGCCTTGAAACCATCATTAATCGTATGACGGCCAACCTTGCCATATGTTAAGTGTGAATGGTATCCCTAGTTCTAGCATAAACTCCATACGCCTTTCAACGATATGTACGCATGTCCAACCTTGACAACTTGGCCTTTAAACGATACTTAGGGTACTCGACCTACAACCGGTCTTTTGGGTGGCCCCATCGTACCCCTGCTTTAACCCTGCTAGAACTTACGACAATGATAATCTCTTAGCCTTCGCATCTCTAGTCATCCAACCCGACTATTTCTCATAGCTCAAGCAACCTCCTTAAGCAACCATTATCCACCAACTCACGAACTTTGAGTTGTCATCACATTCGTTATTCTACACTGATCAACGAACACATTCAACACTTCGAACCTTCCTACTTGATTTCACTTTGAAGTCGCACCATCACCAAACAAATTACACCACTGTGCTGCGGCTAGGGCTCGGGGGTTTTCCCTCGAAAAATATTTTTTTCAGACCTTTTTGTTCAAACCTGAGTCGTACTCGAAAATATAAATTTTCAAAAATTTACCCTGTGCGACTGACCCTTCGCACTGGTAAAACCAATCAGAGCGAATGACCCTCCCAACTGGAGTGATCGACCTACCACTTTACCACTTCAAGGCTCTACGATCGATCCGATAAGAGTGACCAACCCCTTTACTCAACCATAGGCTCGCTCGATCGAACCCTTTTTCCTCCGGGCTCACTCAATCCACTTTCCTTACACCCAGCTCGCTCGACCGACCGACTCCCTGGCTCGCTCAAGCCTGCTTTCTGTCTTGTTTCCCAAAAAATCACAGCCTGGAGCGAACGACCCCCTACGTGCGACCCATAACCTGCACTTTATAATTTCTACTCCGATTTCCACTAAAACTTCGCCAAATGATAGATTCGACGAAATCAACGCATCCAATACATCTAATATAATCATAAGCATGTTATGAAACCGTTAGTATCATGAAAATGACAATTATCATCAAATTATGCAAATTTCACTAAAAATCATAATAAATGAACATATGATCTAAATTTTGGATCTAACTTGCATAATCACATGAAATAGCATAGAATTTACCTATAAAAACTTGTTACGTCGGATCATAGGGTGGTTAATATGAAAATGGACTTAATATGGCATAGATCTATGGAAAAACACTTGAATTTGATGAGAAACATGCACAAACACTCATATACTTCATTGCATTCATGTGAGAGATGTAAACCACTCACCGTTTCTCCCAAACAAGCAAAGATCAATGAAAAAGGAATCCGGACAGCAAGCACCTCACACCAAACAGCTTGATCCGATGAATCTTTGCTTTAATAGTTGTAGATCTAGCCTTCAATGTGTAGATCTATGATTTCCTTCCTTAGATTTGGATTTTTAATGGTGGAAAGGTGTTAGAGGAAAAAGGAGCACAAGGCCAACCAATGAGGAAATGAAAAACTAAACTATTTCCCATATCCCTCACCCCTTATTTATACCCTCCCATCAGCCCACTAATGGGCCTTCCAAATTCAGCCCATTATGGCTTACCAAACGTGGACAGCCAACTGAAAAACCTTAAAACAGCGATTCTTCCCAAACCGCTGAGCCAAATCTTTAATGTAACCAATCTATAAAAAGTAAATCATCAATTCCTTTCCAATGGCACATGTCTCACTTACTGATTCGACCTAAGTCAAAAGTTTTCCCATGTACAAGACTAATAGTGGAAAAATGGTCACAAACAAAATCGGTAAAAATAATGGACATATCTCACATCTCCATAAGCAGCACATCAAAAGATGAGAATGATCCATCCTTCAGGGAATAAAATAAAAATATTTTACGATCTTTCGATACGTAAAACTACGGGCTGTTACAGCAGAAATTTTATGTTTTCAGTATGTCAGACTTATTATGTAATTGGGTTTGAACCACGAAGCTTTTTTATTTAATAAAGTTTTAATTCCGCTATTGTTTTATATCTATCTTGTAATGTTTCTGTTTCTGTTTACCTATAACGCTTCATGAAACTTAATGCATTCTGATAAATAGTTACATTAACGGATGTGGGGTGTCACCTACCCTCCACCAAAAGGAAGATTCTCGGAATATAGAGAAGGATCAGAAAAAGAAACCAAAGGATAACCTAGCAAGGATTGGAAATGGTTTAGAATAGTCTTTTTGAATTCCATTGAGGTGGTAGCCATCGAAAGATCAGGGCGAAGGATCTAGTGGATCAACAATAGATTTTCTTCTTACGGATAGACCAATGGAATAATTTAGAGTTCGTAACTCCTTCCATTACCCACTTAATTCTTGCCTTCTAACACAGGAATTTGTTTTTGATGCAAAACTCAGACGAGAAGGAAATTTGGGGAATGGTACACGCTTCCTTGTTAGCGGCAGAAGGGAACTTATCGAAGGTAGACACTGCTAGAATGATAGATTCTTCTGCCTCCCTGACACGGTCAAAGACATTTTAAAGACCTGCACATTTCAGAGCTTGAGGCAAGCTTTGAGGTGCTTTAGCTTGCGGGAGAACACATCAAAAGGATCGCCTAGGTTGAAGAAGCCCAAGAATCTTCTACTAGCTGGTGAAATGAATGGTGGGACTTCCACATAGCCTGAAAATAGAAAAAAGATGGACCAAACTATGCAAAAGGGGAATAGCTAACGATCATTGGAGTATAATATGACATGGCACATTGCAGGTGCAAGATGGAGAATGAGAATGGGAGGAAAAACCATCCCTCGGAACCAAAAACTTTGTCAACGCGAAAGAGCACCGGCTAGGACCATTGTGGTTATTACACTATATAAAAGCAGAGCTGACAAAAGAAACCTCAAACAGGCCAGAGCTGACTCTGAACGATTTGAAATATCTAACCATCGCTCGATTAATCGAGGATCCTCCCCATTTCTCTACTTGGCAAGAGACGACATTGAAGTCGACTCTTACGATCGACGCCACAAAATCGATGTCAGCGAGTGAGAGGATGTCATCCAAAGGCCTTGCCTCATAACACGATTATACTTAGCGTACACAGCCGAGAACGGAAAGGAAGAAGAGAAGGAAGGAAGCGAGAATGTTATAGAAAGAAGCTGGGAGGAATCAAAGATGGGCCCAAAAACCACGGCTTTGGACCAAAGGACCCGAATCTTGTTGGAAACATTGGTTAGGTTGCCCCTGAAACCCAGAGAAAGCACAGACTTGTTGAGTGAATCTAGACCCATAAAAGGATCCAGAAGTGTCACCTGGCAGACTGAGTGCTTCTTGATGATGCATTTAAGCCTCACCAAGGAAGCATCATTGCCGATGCCACGAACATTCCAAAAAAAAGGTTTGCCATAAAAAAGAATACATGATGAAAAAGTAGGAACAAGCGAAGACAGACACACTAAGCAGCAACAAGAAAACAGAGAGGGCCACTAAAGGAAGATAAAGGGAGAATCAAGTAGATCTAACAATATGCTCGGATGCCGCTATTGAGCGTGTGTGAATGGTGCAGGGGGTGTCAGAGGTCAATATCAGCCTTCGACGAGAAGGACGAGACTGAACGGTAGAAAAGAAAGCTCATGGCTCCCTATTGACGAGAGGAGCAACAATCTCTCTAGGGAAAAGACTAGGTAAAGATAAAGGTGATGCCCATGATCTGGAAGGGTAGGAATTCTTAGTAAGTTGAGAGAGATGATCATTAATTATCGCAATCTCCTCCTTACTAAGAATGGGGACTAACAGAGTCGGGGTTGGGGGAGCCCACCTCAGGATATAGAAAAGGCTGTGAAGCATCAGAGGCAAAGGGACACAGAAGAAATGTAGGGTCGCGCAGAATGTGCAACACCCATTCCTGTATGGACACTACCAATGCCGAGTTGTCAATGGATTAACAACCCCGCGGAAACGGTAATGCCCTAGGACCGACCGAGGAATCGGGTGAAGAGAAATAGGCTAGCGCAGGGGAATACATAAAACCCCTTTGGTCGAACGATAGGAAGTTCCACCTGGGCCAGCAATCATCCAACATGGTCGTAGTGATCCAGAACAGGAACAACTATACGGTCATGGCTAGACAACCACCCCCACCCAGGTAGAAACTAAGTGTATCAGTGACTTAAAGAGCCCACAACTACCAAAAGATCGAAAAGGAGCAGCACTTGTCACGTACGAGACACATCACGTCTCGTTGTGACCAAACCATACAACCAAGACCAAAGTGCAAGGCAAAGACTCAACCCAAACAACTTGATAATAGACCAATACAAATCAGATCATAACTGAGGAGTTCCAAAAAAAGAATCAAACAAACCATATTGCCAAGAACCAACCGAAAAACGCACATAACTAAACAATCACTCGATACGGGAAATCAACGCTCGCAAGGTGATCGGATAAGCAAGGCACAATGTCGTAATAGCGTGCAACATAGACTTTCCAAAATCCAATGCCAAAGCACAAAGGTCAGGAATCCCAAATACGACTACCTGTGTTCAACACAACCAAGTACAGGGAAAATCGAAGTAACATACCTAGCACCATTATAATAAATAGTAACTATAAAACGAACCTGTCGTGGAAGAGGAGGGCATGCCCGAAACCTCCTGGATCCTAATATCACCTGCTTAAAAAATCCTGCTCGGCCATTATTCATTGCCATGCCAAAAGCATTAACCTCTATCTACCAACGAAGAGAAGGCCATGCAAGCATCGCACAACTATATAGTGATTAAAATAAGCAGGAATGCCTCCAGCTCTGATACTTAGCACCATGAAGCCAACATGGAAGAGGGGTGTAGTCTTCAAAAACCTTCAAATCCTATAAACTACTAATGGCAAAAGCCCTTGTTTCCATAGGTTCTCGATTATCGAAAGATGAAAAATAGTTGCTTATAACGATATAAGATAGCGCTTGAGCACTAGGAGCGTCCGATGATCCAATAAAATCACGCCGTGGAGCACCGTCAGAAGAAAGAGCGGGTGAAACTTCCTTGGAAGCCATCTTCGAATACCTATATTAGTGTTAATAATGAGAACGATCCCAAGGAAGAGCACCATGTCCCTTTTAAGGCGGATGCAACATGGTAACATAATTGGCAGTCAACCAACTAGGTGGGCGTAGGGGAAAGGGGTGTAAATTCCCTTACGCCAACATCTAAGCCAGTGGAATAATCGCCTACACCATCTAGCAAGAGATAGCACAACAAACCTATCCAACCAAGAACCCCAACACTGGAGCCACCATTGTGTGGCCACAAGGGCCAACAAAAGACAATTTTAGCCCAAACGAGGTGATGAAATCCCCTTTTCTCGAATGCAGAACAAAATCATCAGTTAACCTCGATACTAAAAGCGCAAGAGGACTGTACCCCCTTCAAATGGGGAGCAAATCCATCGTAGCAAGGCTCCTAGAGAAATAGAGAGTAAGTTCCGTAAAAGAATCAGCATTCACCATGAGTCAATGACAATTAAGAGCACGAAAGGAGTCCAATGACTTCACCTGAATCTCTAACGATGAAGCACTGACCTCCTCTACTAACACAGGCCTATGGGAAATCGTTGAGAGTACGTCCAAAATACATATACGGGCAGGACATGGTCTATGAAAAGACCCAGAACCACCAAATCGCTTTCACTAGGCATTATTGCCAAACACTAAACACCCAAATTCAAGGAGAGGAGCCGCAAATGATAAGCCACATAGCTGAATCCTCATGTGATTTGACCAAAGAAAAGGGGGAAAACTGATATAGTACGAGAAGAAAAGAAGAAAAAGTAATCGGAAATCGTAAGTTCACTCAGAAGGAGCCATTAGAGAGCCATTATTTTGAAATCTTATCATGGGTTTATATTTGTTTTCTCAATAGTGCTTATAAGTTAATTACTAAAGTGCTATGTAGTAAATAAAAACTGAAGATGGATTCTTTAATTGATAAAGTGCAAACTGCTTTTATTCAAGGGCAATTTATTTTGTATGTGGCTACTTTGGTTCAAGAAGTCATCTCTTATCGTGAGAAGCTTAATATCCCTTGTGCGATGCTGAAATTGGATTTTTTGATGGCTTTTGACACTTTAGATTGGAATTTTGTGCAGGACACTTTGAAAGAGAGAGGTTTTTATGGCTGTTGGATTTGTTGGATCGGTGATCTTTTATGGCCTAGTAGTTTATATATATTTGTTAATTGGGTACCAAGTAATTTGGTTTTTTCCCAGGAGACGCTTAAGACAAGGAGATCCCTTATCCCCTTTGTTATTTGATATTGTTGCGGATGTTTTTACAAAAATTCTTAGACTTGTTGCTAACAATGATATCGCTAAAAGTTTGGGTAATGAAGTGATTGCAGGTGGCTTTATTTCGTTACATTATGTTGATATACCATTCTTTTTCGCAATTTGGAATTAAACCCTAGCTACATTGAAAATTCTTCTGTATTCTTATAAAACTATTTTGGGATTAATGTTTAATTTTCATAAGAAGTTTGCCAACATTGTGGGTACGGATGTTGATGAAGTTGAGATTGCAGAGATACTGAATTGTAAAGTGAAGCATATTCTTCTTTCATATTTGGGCATCACAATCAGGGGAATTTTTTAGAACTGGTTGGCAACAAATTATTAAGAAAATTGACACCAGACTTGCCAAATGGAAGAGTTCGTCTATATCGAAGGCGAGAAGAAGGGTGTTCAGGAATTCAGTGTTGTCAGCTATTTCTCTTTATTGGTTTTCTTTTCACAAATGTCCTTGTTGGGTAATTGAAAGAATTGATGATATTAGAAGTAGATTTTTTTTGGGTATGGTGATATTCATTGTATTTCTTTGAGTTGTTTGGTGGCGTGGAATCAAGTTGGTAAAATTGTTGATCAAGGCGGTTTAGGGCTTTTAAACATTAGTTGAAATGTGTAGTTCTCTATTATGTAGATGGAGCAGGAAGGATGTTAGGTGGAGAGCGTGGATTTTAAAGCTATACTTCAATGATTGTTTTATTTGGAGGAAAGAGCATAAAAATTATTCCATTTTATAGAAATAAATGGCCTTTCTAACATTTGTTCAAGTTGAATATTGGCTGCATTTTAAAGGATGGTAAGGCTATCTCTTTTTGTTTTGATAAATGGATCCTACCAATTACTTTGGTTGTGGACTTTTCAGAATTATTTGCTATTTCACTGGAAAAATTTAGTTCAATTGCGGAGATCTTTAGGGGTGTGGAATTTGAATTTAGATTGTATTTGACATTTTTCGGAATTTTAGAAGGAAGAGTGTTAAGAAAAAATTCAGATTGTCAATATCATTGATGATGTAGCTATTGACTCATATAATGTTGTTGTTTTGTGTAGGCTAGACTTGGCATAAAGTTTTACTGTTAAATCCATGTACAGTTTTTTGAATTTCTCGAGGATAGTTTTCATTAGTTTCAAAGCTCTTTGGGATACTAAAGTGCCGTTGAAAGTAATATTGCATATATATATATTTTGATTTAGGGCAAGTTGGACACCGTTGCGATGCTAAGGAGGAAAAATATGATAATTGATAGGAGATTTATGATTTGCGACACGGGCGATGAAGATTATCAACATTTGTTCACCGATTGTCATTTTGGTTTTTATATGTTGATTTTTTTTGGTTTTCTTTGATATATGTGTGGATCGGGGAAATTTTATTGTAGGATCAGTTTGGATATTTGAATTATAAAAGACGGCGATTGAGTGACAAGAAAAAGAGAGATTTTTGAGCCGATAAATTTTCCTTATTATTGGGTTCTTTAGAATTAGAGGAATATAAGATGCTTCTCAAATTCTTTGAAAAGTCCTAATGCTATTATTTTCTCCGTGCTGAGATTTATATATTTGTGAACACGTACTCATAGTTGGTGGCAAGTGGACTTGGTGGACTATGCAGCAGCAACTAGTGATGCTTCTGTTGGGCCTAGTTATGCCTTTTTGTGTGTCTAAGCTATGATGTATTTTTGGACCGTGGATGTTTGTTTTTACTCTGTATGTATTTTAGGTTTGCTATTGTTGGTTTCAACTTGAGGTATGTCTTTTTTTCGGTTGTGGATTACTTTACCGTGTTTTGTTTTTTATAAGGGTTGGTGGTGTTGTACTCATGTTTGGGCAGGGGTTTGTTTGTAACTTTTTGTTTGCTTATTATATGGCACGGTTTTCGGACCGCTACCTTATTTATAAAAAATCTCCTTCATTGGATGCGTTACTACGGACGGAATATGATGAAGTGCTCTTAGAGACGTAGTTTGAAGGAGGTTGAGTGCTCCTATTCGCCTGAAAGCAAGTGATGTCTCATTGATCGTTTCTTTCAATTGTTGCGTCAATTCAAATTTATGCTTACTTTGTTCATTTAGCTACCTTCTTATTTCCTCCAGCTTTCTTCTGACATCAATTAGCTAGGCTTGTGTAACCGGAGCCTCAAGATGACTAGATGTAGACACATCAACGGTGACTAGAGGATTGGAAGGTTGTTGCTGGAAGGATACCTTTTGGTTAGCATAGGAAGGTCTAAAAATTGTAGATTTTCCTTTCTTCACCATTGATGTCAAGCTTGGTAGGTAGATGTTCAACGACCTGAGGAGATTCCCAAAATTCGGATGGAAGAATAGTGGGAAAAAACAAGCTTTTCTTGTGCTCTCAATGAAAGCAACAAAATGTTGGCACCTAAAAGTGGCACAACACTGTTCAACGTATGTTAAACTAAACAAATGAAAATGAGGATTTAGTAGATAAATAACAAGAAAAATGCATACACAACAGTTTATAATGGCCTGGTATGTCAAAGCCTACATTCACTTTGAATATTTTTGGCTTCATTGCTCAAAATCAATGGTTACAATGGTGAATCAGTATTACTCAATCTCAAGTGCCAAAAGTCTTTTTCTCTCCCAAGAGATGGATATTTATAATTGTAGTTTTAGAGAGAAGTTATAGACCGTGCGGGAAACGAAGCCCACGAGGTCCATGACCTAAACTATTATGCATGGGGATCGGTACTGATCCTCAAACACCTAGTTTGGTTTGGGGGTCGTGACTTGATGGAGTGGTTTCCCTTGCTTTGCTTTGGCCTCTGGTGAAATTTGGTTGAATTCTAGTTGCTGAATCGAGGAGTACGATCTCTTGAAGTTGTGTAGAAATGGAGGAGTTGTACTGACCCGTGAAGTATGGTGTAGAATGTTGAAGCACTGAGGAGTTATACCGATCTCGAAAGTATTTTATTTGTGTGTCGAGTTATTTGGACTGTTGGGGAGTCATATTGATCCCCAAATGCTTCTGCATTTGATATTTGTTTTGGTGAGCTTAGATGATTGTACTTACACGGCTTCATATGCACTTGATCTCTAGATGTTTGAATGACACTTCTGAATCATTCAGTCCTGTGATGGTGGAATCATGCCAACCTGGATTGCTTCTGATATCCAGGCCAAAAGACACTTTAACAAACATACAGATACAAATTTATTTATTTTCCAAAATCTCAATATGCTTTTTATGCACACATAGGTATATTTATTTAGTGAAAATAAATAAAGAAGAATTTCCATTGTAAAATGTGAAACGGGTATTAAATTACAAAATTCAATATTTAAATGATAAAAATATATTTCCTATCATTAACCTGTATTTTGAGCAAAAAAATACAACAAAAATTGAATATTTAAATAAATTGAAGATTCATATATTAAATTTATAAAAATTCCGGGTTCTTACACTTTTTTGGTGTGATAGATAGAGGGGTCTCCTCCTAAGGAAGGCTCTTAATTCCTTTTTATTTCAATTCATTCAACCTGAGCATACGTTCTCTTCTTTCTAACCATCCCCAGTCCTTAGAATTACAACTAAATAAAAAGTATGCCCTTTCCAGGTGTAACAAAAAAATTAGACTTGTTTTTTGGTTCAACAATTTAATGCCTCCAAATGACCCAATGCACGGAAGTGATCATAAGATCCCACATATCACAAAACAATAAAGTGTAAATTTATAGTGGTTCGTTAATGTGCTTATGTTTACTATGAGGTAATTTGTTATTTATACAATTAGATTACAATACACTACTGTTTAGATTACAGGAGTGCAGAGGAAGCAAGATGAAGTTTGAGTTTGGTAGAATCTCCTATAGAGAAGCCAAAGAGATCCCATATTCCCCTTCCAAGTCCCGTATTTATAGATGTGATGGGCTTGGATTAGCCTAAAAATCTAAAGACAAACAAAGTGAGAACAAACGACCAATTAAGAAGAATGGAGGGTAGATTGTTAATTGGTTGATACTGGTTCGGGGGTTCAAATCGGTACCAATCCAAGTCCATATTTAGTGGACTGACCGTACAAAATCATACGTATCCACATTTATTTCCTTCAAGTCCTTAGTATTAGTCCAATGATTTAAGTCCATTGATCTGATGCACCTTCATCTATATCAATCCATGTAGACTGAAGCAGTTCGATCACTCTACTTGAAGCATACAATTCTGACCCGGTTGACAAATTTAGGCAAATCTGAGGCTTAATCCGGGTCATATATGTGTTCTTCTAATTTATCACTTTTTCTAAGTGATTTCAAGCATCCACAACTCTATGTTATGGTAAAGCCTTGATTCCTGAGCTATTCGAGCTTTCATTTTGGGTATTTGCATTTGATGGTTGTGTTACCTAAACATATGAAATTCAAAGCACTGTTTAATAAGAGCTTATATGGAAAAACCATTGATGTTTAAAGTTTTGAAGTCAAATCCAAATTTCAAACTTTAAGGTTTGAAATTCCAAATTATACTTTAGTTCAAGTACTCGATAATGTTAATTGAATTATATAAGGAATTAAATAAAAGTTTAAACATCGTAGCTAATTTTTCTTGTTGCAATGGGTAGATCAACCGTATGTCTAAGGTCGGTTGATCGTCAATATATGACCCCTAAATAGGAGGGTGTAGTAGAAGCTAGGGTTAATTAAAACAAGAGTTATTCAAATTTTATTATTTTAGACCAACTTATATTTGATATGTCTGATGCATTCTAACCACTAAAAATAGGATCATAGCCCCTTGCTTTTACCTATAAATTATTTGAAATCTAGTAGTCCTTCTCTTTTTTAAGAACTAAAAATTCTCGAGATTTCATGTAACGAATTTAGTTGTTTAATATGCAATATTAAATACTATTTTCTCAAAATCTATAAATTTCTAAATCTGATTCATATAAAATCCCCTCTTATATTTCAAAAGGAAATGATCTTGAAAGAAAGCATAAAAACTACAAGAGGAAAAGCTAAGAATCTTTAAAATTTTATATCTCGTTTAGTTATACTTGGAATTTTGGATTTGTGCTTTCAACTTGCACTATGAAATATTAAAAAACATGAGAAGCTTTGTAATTGTTAAACTTTCTAGTGACCAACATACAACGAAGGGTTTAGGCGTTCTTTATGACTAAGTTATCTCTGAAATTAAAAAAATACTTGTTTTTTATTTTATATGTTAAATTCATTTTCAAAAATTGTTTATTTTGAAACTGTAATAACCCAAATTTAATGAATAGGAAACCAATTAACGAATTGATTAATTAAAGAATAAGTTGAGAATTCCTAGAATTTGGGCAACGGGTTTGCACCATTAGGTGCGCTACGATTTTCTGGTTCAGATAGACATTTGTTTTACGTAAAACAGACTTAAAACAAAGAAGTAATGATGAATAGAAGTTTGAAATTAAAATTCAAAATTTGAATTAAACAAAACTAATTAACATAATTAATCATGCTTAGATCACGTTGGACCTGGGACACCCCAGTCCCAAGCCGGGTAGACTCAGGTTATAGCTGGGTCGACCCCTATATTGACACTCCCCTGTGATGGTCGACCCATTATTTTGCCAGACACAATTTCGTGCATAACATGGAAATGGAGATTTATCTGGAGACTTCAGGACTTTTCTTGGCATCTCATACTCAAGGTTAAAAACCTAATATCCAATGGCCGAGATTATTCTGCTCCAATGATAAATAAACCTCTAGCCCTCTCCCATTCCACACAACTCCTTTCTTCATTCCTATGCTTCGTCCATACCTATTCCTCCTTCAAATAAAAATAGAGTTTTGGAATAAAATTTGTTTGTGCACATATTTTGGGGAGAGGATTATTTATTTTGGAGATTTCTACAAGGGCCATTGGAAAAGCTAATTTTTGTGAGATTATCGTGATTATCTAGATTTTTTACAAGTTAAAGAAAAATATGTAAAATAGTAGTTTTAAATAATTTCAGATCTGAATTAATCAAAGTCTATTTACAGATTAAGTTTATTTACAGTTTGTTTTTAGATTTATTTTGTCCCTATTTTCTTTTTGTAAATCCTTCTGCTTATTTCTACAAATTCTATTTAGATTCTTAAAATTGTTATGTTCATATCTCTTTCCCTTTCTATTTCTATTTTTGTAGTTTATTTAGGTTGTCTAAATATGAAAAATAAGGTATACCAATACGATTGAATTAGTCGTGAATCAGTATGCCTAATAACCTATGACGAACTATTTTCTTTTTTTAATATACGCGTGGATACGTTGAAAACTGCAATTAAAAAGGAATAGTTGGATTTAGAACTAATTTGGGCTGTATAAAGGCCTATTGAACAGATTATGACACAAATTAGACTATACTTAGTAAGTTGCATAAATATGATAATTTGAAATCATAATAAACACGTATGCTTAATTTTCAAATTTTTATATGATTATAATTGGTTGAAATGACATTTAGGCTTAATATGTACATATTGATTTACGGTGGTTGGGTAAAGTTCGAGCCTAAAAATTATAGCATTAGAATTTAATATTTACATATTGATTTACAGTGTATGGGTAAATTACAAGCCTGAAAGAAAATTTAAATAAGCCCTTAATATGTATATATTGATTTACATTGCGTGGGTAAATTATGGGCCTTAAATTTAATGTTAAGCTTTAATATGAACATATTGATTAACAATGTAAGTAAATTATGGGCCTAATAAAATTAATATGGATGCCAAATCAAGAGTTGGGTATTTAAGCCAAGTTAGTCATTTGTTGGGATCCATTCCATTTAGCATGCCTATAAAAACCCGCCTGAAACGTGCCTAAATTCCAATTTAGAAAAGGGACATCAGAACTTAGAACCATTCTAAATAGATTATTGGTTCCTAAAAGGAAATAATGAAAACAGATATCACAAAGAAATCAAAATGAAATCTGCATCTCACATAGTGGAAGGGATAAAATATAATATCTCAAAAATAGATGTACCATAAGTAATACCATAAGTGTCAAATACAAATGAGTCTCAACAGATAATAGGTACATCAATAAGTATCCTAAGTATATAATTATAACAACAACAATAATAGTACTACTACCATAAAAAACTAAGCTTCCATCTCAGGGCTAAACCTCCAAGCAGTCACTGATCCATGGTCCTTACCTACTAAGCTGTTGATATCGAAAAAAGGGAGGTCATAACATAAAGTTCTGATGAATAAAAAGCATATATGTTTAGGAATGACTATTTCCTATATGTGGCAATGTAAATTCTTCAGGTCAAGTCTACGCAAACAAACATAAACAACAAAACATATAAGGAGGACCTCCTTATTGTCACTTAAGGCCTACATATTAATCTAAAGGCGGACATCCCTAAAGTCACCACAAGTAAATCTAAGGGTAGATACCCTTACACTCACTCAATACCCACACGAGAAAGGCTATACCTAGTCACTTAAGGCCATTTTCTAATTTATTAAGGGTGGACTTCCCTACAGTCACTTAATACAATATGGAGGACCCCTAGCCACTTAAGACTTCATCTCTAGCGTCAATGTCACATAATATATACTCTCCTTGTTGGTTGAGAAATAGCAATGACCGCTTACTTCCAGGTTTAGGCAGGAAGACAACTTCATTTAAGACCCTCATGGCAACCATCTTGTAACTACCTAGCTGTCATACGAGTGAACTACTAGTCACTTAATACTTCACTTAGATGGTGGTTTCTTTAGGCCTTTCATATAAACCGTCCCTAGGTCAGTCCTAACCCAACCCTAGATAAAAAGAGAACATTACTTGGAGAACTACCCTTCTCCTACTCTATCGTCTACAAAGACCATTTAATACCTTATTAAGAGAAAGGCGGACTTAATGACCACTTAATCTCGAAGGGCAGGTCTCATGACTTAGGTCCAGAACCAGGGAGTGAACCATAGGAGCAAACCTAGTCCTAACCACTTAATACCCAACAAGAGGTAGGTAGCCACTTAATACCTTTCCCAACTCATGCCTACTTCACATGCAAATACACACATTAGACATCTCACAATAAGTCGACCACTTGTAGATGCAGTATTTGTCGCATTGTTCTAGACAGCCTTCAACTACAAGTTGGGACTAATCTTGCATCATAGTGTTAATAATTATAATGGCCCATGGCTCCTAGACCTGTCACATTAACCAGTCTTACTTGTAGATGCTGGATATGCCTGTCCATTCCGGGCAGGCTTCTTCTACAAGTAATGATTAACCTCGTGTCTATGCTTCAATGATTATAATTATTGCCATTAACTCATAGACATGCATACAACTTCCTATAGGGACATTCAAATCATATTTTCTAATTTAAACATTTAGTGCATAATGGGGGTTGTCTTCTAATTTCCTAGCGATCTCTTCTCTTCTTTTTCTAGCTTTTGCATCCTGTTATTTTCTTTCGCAAGCCTTTTGGGTGTTTCATGTTGAAATTGTTTCGGTTGGTACTCTATGATTTCCCTAGATCAATTTTAGAGTTCATGGTTTTGGGGTACAGATTTGGTGGTGGAGGCTTTTGGTTATTGGGTTAGTTTTGTCGATCATTCCATAACATAGGGTCGATCTTAAATGCGATGGTGAAGGATGTTTCTGGGCTGGATATGGCTGATTTTTTCGATGCTTCGTCAGTCTTAGTGAGGTTTCAGTTCTCCGGTCCTTTGTGGAGTTGTCTCGTCACCATTTCCTTCTAGTTGGTGGGTTTCTCATGGAGCTCATCCCATATTATTAGCCTCTCCCTCCCTTGCTGGAGCGGGGACTGCCGACTCTGTTTCATCTATTTCCTTCTCATCTTACATTGGCTATCAGTCTAGAAAAAGGGGATTTCATCACCCCTACACCTAGGCCAGTAGCGCAACGTTTGGATTTGGTTTTGGGTGTTCAGGTGCCTTCCCCTAGATTTGTACTCCCAGTGGTTGGCACAATCTTTTGTGGCGATGTACCTTGTTGTCCAGGCTTCATGTTTCAACAATTAAGAAGGAACGATGTTGGGGATTTGACCACCTCTATTCACTCCCTTCTGATGCACCTGGCACCACTCTTCCCTTAGGCTTCTTCCCTGCCCTTGGTTCTAATTTCTTGTCGGTTTCTTGGCCAACCTGAATGTCATTGTTCCAGGCTGCAATAAAAAGGTTTTTATGTATTTGGCCTTACCTAGGCCACTGGTTAGAGATATTTGTTTGGTAGCTGCTACTGACCCGGTTAGTGCCCAACGCTTGCGGCACCCCTTCTGGTTACCATGAACCTCTTTGCAACTCCTGACGCTGTTTATGTTTCAGATTGTCTTGAGATAGAAAGTGTGAATGTGGTTCGTTATACACCTCTTATCAATTCTTCTCGATTTTCGGAAGGAACGGATTGAAGAGGGAAAGGCCTATCCTCTACTTCTATGTCAGGACGCAAGGCTGGGACTTGCTAGTGTTTTCCTCCTCTCTAGTTCGGAGTAGGTGAGGCAACATTATGCTCGGCTTCTTTGGACTCCAGTGTGATAGTTTCTAGTCCTTTTCAGGATCTCCGGTCATATGGCACTTTCCAACACGTATGAACCTTCTACCTTTCTCCTTTGTTGACTTTGTTGGCTTGTGAGTCTTTTTCCATTTATGCATGTGGATTGTTGTGTTTCCCGCCGGCAATGTGCCCTTGGTTGCCTCTATCTGGCAATCTTTCTGTGAGTGGGTAGGTTTCCTAGATTTGGTTGTTTGAGGCATTTGGTTCCTGTTGTTTCTCATGTTGGTTGGATTTCGATCTGCCACTGTTTGTTGCAGCCTTTGCTTGGATGCGTTCAGTGTTGTTTTCCCCATTTGTAATCAGAGGTGTTGTCCTTTTCCAATTTTGGATGGTGCTGGGCTTTCATAGGCACAGTGTCACTGTTTGACTCGGATATCCTATATCTAGGTTTTTCCCAGTGCATAGGTTCATTCATTTTGGTCCTTTTGGCCTTGGCATGATTATTGCTCAGTATTTGCACGAAAAACCCCTTCATGGTTTGCTGGTGCAATTGTGGGTAGCGGCAGGTTGCTACCTTGTTTGTTGCGCCTTCTTGTGTTGTTTGATTAGCACACTGGCCGGAGGTCTAGCTCGATTGCGTATAGTTATAGCAGATGCCGATAACTATACGGAGTTGATCGGATTTAATACCATTGCGATTAGGGATTCGTAATTATCAGTATTTTTGATAGGATCCGATCCCCATCTCTCCTTTCAGTTTTTCTTTTCTTGTCCTACTTTTCCCAGGATTATCTCTACATTGTCGTGGAGTCAAGTTAATGACTTCATGACCATCAGAGATTCCTCACAGCAATGAGAAACATACCCTCGAGACATTTCCAAATTTTTCCCCAATCCCTCCCCATTTCCTCCATATGAGCATTCGCAAGCTTGTCCTTTTTCCCCCGCTTTCGCTTCTTCCTTCTTCTCCCATTCTTTACCTGTCATCAGTCAAAACGAGACAGCGGCAATTAACTTCCGTTTGTCTTGTCTTACAAAGCACCATTTAGTTATAGTATCTGGACTGTCCCCCAGTTACTCGAGCTTTCCATTTTTTTTTGCTTTGTCTTAGTTCCAATCTTCCTTCCAGCTTAGGATTGCGCTCCTTTTTTTGATCATCTCATAAGAGCATTCATAAGTGCCCTATGACCCCTTGGTCCATCCGCACATGATCTATAGCGGCGTCCAAGAAGATCGTTAAATCTACTCGCCACACCCTGTACCTTGTTTGAGATCTTCCTTTCTGCCTTAGTTTTGGTCTCTTGCTGCCTTTAGTCTCCCCCTTTTCTTTCAGCCTAGCCTGATGGCCAACTTTTTATTTTGGAACATTCGAGGCATTGGGAATGGTGCTTCGGTTGCTCATCTCAAACGCCTAATTCGTAAGCATTATTTACTTGTGGTATCACTTCTTGTACTTATGATGGGTGTTAAAGTGCTGGCCAAGGTAATCCTTTATATTGGATTTAGCGGAGGCTTCTCCAGCACTTGCAATAAGATCTGGCATCCTTAATCTAAGGAAGTATTCGTTTTTCCAGTCTTTGAGAACGTCCAGTGCCAAAGTCATTGAATAGGTAAGTCGTGAGTCCCTAAAATGTACTGTGTAATGTACTTTATCCGCAGGGTTACATGTACTTGGGGGTATTTTACTAGAGGTTTCTATCAATCAACCACTGTATGATTCCTGTTGAATCACATACTCGGAGCGGGCACGGTAGTGTGCTCCTCCCCCCATTTCCCTTTCCCGTTCCTCTTTTCAGGAGTGCATGCCAAGTGCGATCGCATTGACTACTTGGTCACGTGGTTCGACATCCGTTCTCTATCTGAATTTGGCCTTGGCTCATTTGTCATCGGCGGAGATTTCAACGTCGTTTCTTCCTAGGCAAAGCGAGAGGGTGCATCTGTAAACAGTGTCATGGTTGAGGATTTCTAATCCTTCATCGTTTCTTGCGGTCTGTTGGAGGTCACATTTTTGTGTTCGGCTTAAACGTTGCATAACAACCAAGAGTGCCCCAACAAAATTCTCTCTTGGCTAGACCGGGTTTTTGAATCGGTAGGTTGGTTCAACCTACCTTTCTCTTTCTCGGTTTCGTATCTAAATCGTTCTAACTACGATCACACTCCTTTAGTTTGTTTTGTCCTTCCCATCTCTCTTTTGTACATTCCTCCTTTCGATTTTATTCCATGTGGTGGTCCCACAATACTTTCTTCCGAGTGGTGAAATATTCTTGGTCTGCTCCTCTTTCAGGAAGCCTACTAGCTGTTTGCTCCTTCAAAATGAATCGTCTCAAGACTTGCATTAAGTCTTGGAATACTATTGTTTCCAATAATACCTTCGATCATGTCCGAGTCGCCGAAGAGGTTCTTGTTATCACAAAATCAGATTTCGACAATAATCCCTACTTTGCTAACAAGGAGCGTTGGGATCTTGCTCAGCTTGCCCCTTCTCCTCTGAGTTGCGCATTGAGAAAGACTTCCTTTGTCAGAAGGTGCAGATCGAATGGAATGTGTAAGGTGATTCAAACCCTAAATTCTTCCATTTTTCTATCCGAAAGAAGAATAACCGCTTTTTGATTTGGGAAATCCTTTGTCCTAATCTTTCGTTGGCTTCCTCACCATTTGACGTTCAAGAGACCATTCTCGAGTAAATTAGTTCCTTTCTTTAAAGCGATTTGTATCAGTTTCTGATCCATCTCTTATGGCTTTCATTTCCAGGATGATTGATTCATCAGAATCATCGGGCCTTTTCCTACCTCCTTCTACCGAGGAAATTTGCGCCTGTGTATTTTCCTTAAGGAAGGATAGCTTGAGTGCTCTAGATGGATTCAACGGTATTTTTTATTAGGGTGTATGGACGATCATCCAAGCTAACCTCTGCTTGGTGATTCAGTCTTTCTTCATTGGGAGCATGCTCCCTAGGAGCTGGACTCCCATGAAGCTTGTTCTCATACTGAAGGTTGAGTTTCCCCGTGATTACTCCTATTTTAGACCGATTAGTCTATGTAACTTCTCTAATAAGATTATTTCCAAGTTACAGACCTCCAGGGGAGCGCCTTTCCTAGATCGAATAATCTCCTCTTCGCAAGATGGCTTTGCCAAAGGCTATCTCATTATGGACAATGTTCGCTTGGCTCAAGAACTCATTTCTCAAATCGATCGCAAGGTTAGGGGTTCCAACATGGTGATAAAACTAGACAAGGTGATAGTGTATAATTGCTTGTCTTGGTTTTTCATCATTGTAATACTCTGAGCCTTCGGTTTCCCTAAGCCTCTAATAGACCTAGTCAGAGGCTCATTTCCAACTGTCGGTTTTCCACTTGATCAATGGTACGACCATAGGTTTTTTTTTCAATTCGGTAGGGGACTCCATTAAGGAAACCCTATAACACCTACCTTATTTGTGATTATAAATGAGGAGTTCGCCAGAGGTGTCCATTCTTTGAGTATAGAAGGCCAGATTCATCTCTTTGGGATCCCTTCGGGATGCCCAATTATTTCTTCCTTATCCTTCATCGATGATGTCATCATCTTTTCAAATTGTAACCAATAATCCGTTCGTCATCTCATATCTTTCCTTCACTTTACGAGAGTTTTTCTCGGTAACTAGTCAATTCCTCGAAGAGTAGTTTCATCCCGGGCAAGTCCATTGCCCTGATTAGGGTTTTTTGGTTTATACCATCACTCGTTTCCTGGTTCCCTCTCTCCCAATGTCATACTTGGCATTGTGCTTTATAGAGGTCGTAAGCTGAACGCAATTTTCGATCCCTTACTGATAGGGCGAGAGGATAGATCATCATATGGAATAGTTCTCTCTTATTTCAGGCTGGTAGGCTTGTCCTTATTAACGCGGTGCTTAATTCCATTTGTTCCCATATTTTCACAGCCATGTCTCCCACTTCCTTCATTTTCCGTTTCTTCCACTCCTTAGCATCGTCCTTCTTCTGAGGGACAAGTAATCTACTCATCATCACCATTGGATATCCTAGGATGTCATTTTCCGTCCAAGGTGCGAGGGTGGCCTAGGGCTTCGGAACCCCAAATATGTTTAGACTGCTGATGCCTACATGTTATAGGTTCGGTACCATTCCAACGAATCCTTTTGTGTGTTGTTCCTTCTTGCTAAGCATCGTCGTCTAATGCCTAAGAACTACTCCATGACCCCATCTTACGCTAATGAGATGGGGAGACAGATGCAGTCGGGTAAGACATTCTCTAATGCTAATGGAGGAGGGGTTAATTGGAATGGCTCCACCTTTTCCATTAGAGCTCCCTGGGACTCCGCTAGTACCCCTGGTCCTAGACTTCCAAGTTTTGACTTCATATGGGACTCTCGTACTCCTCCCTTAAGGTTTCTACCCTTATGTGGAAAACCATCCATGATGGTCAACCACTGGATGCGAACATTTGGAAGATCGGTATCCCAATCGTGTCTAGTTGTAGATGTCGCAGACCAAGAGGCGTGGAATCTTCTGGTCACATCTTCTTTGAAGGCATGTGTGCCAGATCAGTCTGGACTTATTTTGGGAATCAAGGTAGGTTCCGAGGTAATGTCAGCTCTCTATCCTGATTACTGCACCTTTGGTGGGATGGTAATTCCAGTCGTTCACTATGTTTTGTCCTTTTTGTCTGATCCCTTGCCTAATAGTTTAGCACCTTCGGTGCACTAGGAATAAGGTCGTTTATGATGATGTTCCCATGCACTCGTCCTACATCATTTTCTGTGTGAAGAATGATGTTTTCTTAGCTTTTTGTGGTTAGCCCATCATGCGTGCGATTCGTTCTCAGGCCCGGAGGTTGGCTCGCCTTTTTGACGTTTCTTGGGGCCTTTGTCCAAAGCCGAAGTGTTGAATATTATATCTAACTCGAAATTTATTTTGAATTTACTATTCAAACTCTATTTTAAATTAGAAAAAGTGTGATGACTGCCCACAACCTCTGCACTAAACAAGAGGAATAATGCGCTAAAAGGTGTGCCAGGAAGCTGCGGATGATCATCAAAGTAGGTAAACAACATCAGAAACTCACAGCGTAAGCATAAAGTATAGCAGAAAATATACAACAGGTAATAAGCATCACATAACAAACTTTTGAAACTTTCTCAACATCCTGAAAGGTTATCCAATTGATACCAAAGTTTGTACATAAGGCCTTACTACAACCCTCATAGAGCACTTAAATAGCAGAAACAGAAATACTAGATAGTAAAAAAAAAACTGCTATTTAAGCCTCCAGCTCGCCTTCGCACAACAGCATCGTCCTCACTAATCACCTGTCACCTGCTACTTAGTCTGCCCATCCACAACCGGATGAACAACCCAAGGTAATAAGGAGGAAACATAAAATCTTGAGTCAGACAATGGTCTAAGAGAGTGATAAAACAGCTAACAAACTACAACAATAAAGTATATGAGAATGGAAAGACAAACATACTAATATACCCACAACACCAGAGAAGAACTCAACCCTGTCTTCCCCACATTGGACAGTGATAGCCTTTATATTAAAAAATTCAACCATTCATCCACGGAAACCAGGACACCCATTCAACCATGGTAAAGCACTCATGACATCCAGATTATATATCTCATGTGAACCATCCTAATCGAATTCAATATCCCTCAAGCGCAATCCTTAGAGGCCTAAACCAATATCAGACAAGCACCAAGGAATATCTCCTTCGAATTTGAACAACCTACATGAGACGGTACAAACAGAACAACCAACTGTCCATGACTTACTCTGGCTATCACCGCCAATCCTGCTTTGAAACCATCGTTAATCGTATGACGGCCAACCTTGCCATATGTCAAGGACTAATGGTAATCCCAGTTCTAGAATAAACTCCATACACCTTTCAACGATATATATGTACGTCCAAACTTGACAACTAGGCCTCAACGATACCCAGGATACTCGACCTATAACCAGTCTTTTAGACGTCTCTAATTTACCCCTACTTCGAGCCTGCTAGAACTTATGACAAATATAATCTCTCGGCCTTTACATCTCAAGTCATCCAACCTAACGACTTTTCATAGCTCAAGCAACCTTCTCAAGCAACCATTATCCACTAGCTCACGACCTTTGAGTTGCCACATCATTCGATGTTCTACACCAATCAACAAACACATTTCAATACTTCGAACCTTCTTACTTGAATTTACTATGAAGTCACACCATCACCGAGCCAAATTACATTACTGCGCTGTGACCCCTGGCCTGACCGACCCTGTCCTGGACCGTCCCCACCCATGCTCGACCCAACACTTAGCGTTCGACCCAAGACTTCTTGTTCGACCCAACATCCATGCTTAACTGACCCACTCAGGTGTGACCGACCCAAAAACTGCTGGAGCCAACCCTACTCCGAAACATGACCCCACTACACCAAAATGGCCATTTGGCAACCCTTTTTTTTCAATTGCCAACACTTATTTGTGTTGTAGGGTAGTCACCATAATATGCGTTGCTATATTAAAAAAGTGTTGCCAAAAATACATAATAATAATTTTTTTAGTCCCAACGCTTATTTGGGTTGTTAAGGGTGTTTTCTGAGGGCAAAAACGTAAACTAACGTCATTAACCCTATTTTCCATATCTCCTTCCTTTGCCCAACGCTTTCACCAATTACGGCCACCTAAATCACAATTCCAAATCCCGCGTATCTCAGAAAGAGAAAAAAAATTACAATTCGAATCCAAATCTACGAATCCCAGCATGGCGAAATCGAATTCGTAACTCTCTAATCGGATGTTGGTGTCGCTTCAGCATAACAACTCGCGTTCGATTTGGCATTATTGTTCGATTTCGACTTCCTTCGAGGGATCGCGAGAAATATCGTTCGATTTCGAGTCTACGCCGCGTCAAAGTGATTTGCTGCCTTAAAGCTTTAGCAGTAGCGAAAGCCAAGCTGAAGCAGAATATGGGTCTCTTTTACAATTTTTCTTATAGACATCGCATTACTACTGAAGCTGAATAGTATCAGAGATTTGCTGAGAAAATTATCATCCTTCTGACTGTTGATGCTATAACGGTAACTCCTTTATTATTTTGTAGATTTATGTCTTTGTCCATCTATACTTGCGATGTTTGTGACTTGTTAAGCTCTGTTAAACCATTTAAGATCAGTAATGTTTTTATGATTATTTCACTACTTGATTATAATGATGTGTCTCTCTTTGTAAATCTGCATATATGCAGTAGGAATTTCACGTGTCCGTAGTGGTTTAAATGAAGCAATATCTTTATTGGACCCTTTGACATCAGATGTTGTCGATTTTGTTCATCAGGGAGCTCTCATAGGTATGGCAATGGTTATGATCCAGACTAATGAATCTTGGGATTCTAGGGTTCGTACATTCAGGCGCCAGTTGGAAAAAATAATTCTTGACAAGCATGAAGACACAATGAGCAAGATGGGCGCCATATTAGCTTTTGGGATTTTTGATGCTGGTGGCCGCTAGTTGGTCTTGTAGTGTTCACCCAGTTTTGGTACTAGTATCCTCTCACATATTTCATAAGCCTTGCATCTCACCTACCGCTTTTGTTGGGCTCAATTGTGATCTTAAAATGTCAAAATTTGAGTTCTTGTCAACTCAGTACTAAACATACATAGGACCCTTTGATAGACGTGCCATATTTGTATGGCATTAGGCAAAAATTTCAGCTGAGTAATATAGCCAAGTAGTACGAATAAGGATGTGTCAAACGTGTATCGTTACACTTGTGCATGGGTTGAACGAGATATCAAAGTTCAACAGGGAAATCAACAACTTGCAAAGAGAAAACAAACAAATTGAACAGGAAATTTTCGAAGGATGAAGGCGGGCCGTCAAATGATTCCCTGCATTTGGGCGTTTGTATAAATGGGAGGAAAAGCAAGCTGGCGAAAAACACACCTATATTCTTGTATAAATGGGCGTTTGTATAGACGACCCATATTCTTGTACTGTAACAGACCTGCATTCATGATAAATGGCACGACCCACCGTTTACACTAACATATAAAGTGCGTTCAGTTATAATGAACAAGCCACTTGCCTTTGTATTGGGCCACGTCGCCACTATATATAAATATTGCGATATCAGTTGTGCTTCAACAGCAGGTATAACTCCATTATAAGCTTCTACCCGATCCTTGGATATTATCAATCTGCATGTGACAAAATGCACTGATTTTTTTTATGCCTGCATTTTTTTTTTTGCAAAATGCACTGATGTTGTGATGAGCAGCGATAACAAACTGTCGTTCCTCTATAATCTGCAGATATTGTTTCACTGTGTTTCCGAGCCATCTCCTGGGGTTGATCCTCTAAAAATTGAAATGCAGTTGTTTGATAAGTTATTCAAATTTGAGGTAAGTGTTTCTAAATGACCAACTTTTTTATGAAGAAATTAGTTTGTTTCAATTAATTGAACTGAAATTCCATGATAGGATCCTTCTTCACTCGGGGTGATAGGCTATCCGATCTTAACCCAAATTCTAAGGAGGTGATGTCTAATGCATAAGCAGTGCCTATAATTGGCGATGCTAAAGTAAGCTATATTTCCTAATTTGAAAGACTTGGTAAGCTGACGTCTTCATATATATTCATCTGTTTCTGTTGTGATGGGTAGTTAAGGGTCTATAACAAATGTTTTGCTTGATTTTTTTTTACTTAAAATAATTTGTCGTTGAATCACATGCATTACCTTCTATTCATGTGAATTTGTGTCGTGAGATTTTGTTTTCAGTTTTTGTTGTGATGGGTAGTTAAGGGTCTATAACAAATGTTTTGCTTGATTTTTTTTTACTTAAAATAAGTTTATTTCTTCAGCTTAATTGCATCTTTTGTGGATTTAGACTTAAATGTAAGGATGGACCACATGAATAGTAAACTTTTTCTATTTATGGCAAAATATGTTAAGAATTTTTCATTGGAAGGAAACCAGATTCCTCTGTGCGAAATCATGACGATAGAAGATAATATTAGCCTTCAATAAATTAGTTGACCTGACGATAGTTTTCAATAAAATAATCGATCAGACTATAGCTTAGGATTCTGTGAAATAGTGGTGCTTTGGAACGAAAACTTTTCGATGTCTGTCTAAGTAGTCTGAATGTCATACCAGCGATGATTGTTCCTGGTTTGGACTATAGTTTAGTTTTATTGTCAGACTATAGTTTAGTTTCATAATTTTATAGTTGTATTGTGTTCTATAGATATAAATTAAATTATTAAATGTGTAATATAAATTACAAATTATATATTAATTGCCTGGATTATGAAAACAAAAGCAGACAAGATTAGCAATTCCCGTATTTTTAACTCTTCTGTTCTTCATGCTTTTATTTGCACTCTTATAGCTACTAGTCCATGAAATGCATTTACCTAATTAGGATGGACTTCATTTACTGTGTATGGGAAGCTGCGGCATTTAGTCAAAGTGAAAAAGGTATTCTATGTAGAAAAATCATAATAATACATGTAAAGAGCTGCAAACGATGCGTAATTGTTTATGCTTGTTTGATATTTTGACAGATTGGGAATGTTGGTGCCCTTGTCCTTCAATCCACTTTGATAGAATATTTTGAGGCAAAACGAAATGCTCCTATTTTCTACGGTGGAGCCCAAGCTTAAGCAAGAAATAGTGAGATTGCTATTAGAGGTTGAGGAAGTTTCTAGAATGAACAAAGATGGAGATAAAATGCTTTTGCACTGAAATTGGCTGTGTACTACAAAACTGAAAGGATTACCGAGGTTAGCAATTATACTATGATTTACGCATACTTCCATTCTTGCCGAAATAAAGGTTAACTAATTTTATATTTAATCCCATACCAAAGTGTCGTTTCATACCATTTTTCATGAGTAATGGGAAGCATGAAAACTACTGGTTTTGCAATCAAAAGAATGTTTGCTGCTAGTAATGTGTTGAAATTGCTAGAACTGCCAAACTCTAAGCCATTACCTACAGAAAAAGTAGTTCTAAGATTCTTTCATCATCCTAAACTGCTGAGTAAAAATTATGTATGTATGAGAGTAATATGGGTAATTCCTGAACTGTACCCTACACGGGCATCTTTCCTGAACTATAAAATTATGTATGTATGAGAGTAAGGCTCAGAAAAACTGAGCCTATAGCGCTCAGTTTTTCCGAGCTTATCGGCTCAGAAAAACTGAGCCTATAGCGCTCAGTTTTGCTGAGCCATAAGCTCAGAAAAACTGAGCCTATGGCTTAGGTTAACTGAGCCATAAGGCTCAGTTTTTTTGAGCCTGTGGCTCAGCAAAACTGAGCCTTATGGCTCAGAAAAACTGAGTCGTAGCCGTTCAGCATTATCTTTTTCTATTGGGACCAACTTCATGTTAATTTCTTATGTATTATCCTTTTCTATTGGACGAATCATCTCTGTTTTGATGTGTAGGGCATGCTAGCTACATGTTTATGTCTTCCCATGCTAATGTAACTATGTATCCAGGCCTTTTGCTTTACATAGCATTTTTATTTGAGCATCTGTTCCATATTTATATTTAATTTAGAATAGAAGATATATGCTGCCAAAGTAATCGCCCATAGATCTCAAAATGTTATAATTGTCCAAACATTGTTCACAAATTATATCGACCTTTCCTATTTTCTTTAAAATTGCACAAATATTAATAAAGTTATTTATCTTCTAATTTAACTACTTGCGTTTTTATAATATATATTTTTCCCTACACTTAAAACCAATATTGCATAATCTGTTTCTTACTATTGTTTCGTTCATTTGGTTTCATCTTAATTTCTGCTCCTAAACTTAAGCTATGACCCTCGTATGCTTTTTGTTAATGAAATACTTTATTTGCCTAATTTACTTTCACACTAATGCTATTAGTCTTTCAGCAGATCTTAATTTCTGCTCCTAAACTTAAGGTATGTTGCTAGATGTACTGAAGGTCAGTTCAAGGCAGCGGATATGGTAGTGGTTTCTAAAACTTGGATAAGGAGAAAGATGGACTTAATGGCGACGAATTGACTTGCAATTGCGATATGGTTGACTGCTACTTTCAGTTCAACCCAATTTTTTTCATTTATTTATAATGCACCCTATGAATTGCCAATAGCGCTCAGTTTTGCTGAGCCATAAGCTCAGAAAAACTGATCCTATAGCGCTCAGCTTTTCCGAGCTTATCGGCTCAGAAAAACTGAGCCTATAGCGCTCAGTTTTGCTGAGCCATAAGCTCAGAAAAACTGAGCCTATGGCTCAAGTTAACTGAGCCTATAACGCTCAGTTTTTCCGAGCTTATTGGCTCAGAAAAAAAATGAGCCTATAGCGCTCAGTTTTGCTGAGCCATAAGCTCAGAAAAACTGAGCCTATGGCTCTGGTTAACTGAGCCTATAGCGTTCAGTTTTTCCGAGCTTATCGGCTCAGAAAAACTGAGCCTTTAGCGCTCAGTTTTGCTGAGCCATAAGCTCAGATAAACTGAGCCTATGGCTCAGGTTAACTGAGCCGTAAGGCTCAGTTTTGTTGAGCCTTATGGCTCAGCAAAACTGAGCCTATAGCGCTCAGTTTTTCCGAGCTTATCGGCTAAGAAAAACTTGTTGCAAGTCCTTCCACTCCTCGTACAGAAGGTGATTCTAATTTAGGGGATCCTCCTATAAATAATAATGTAACCGTTACTCCAAACGTGTCACTTAATGATCTTCATTCATCTACAATGGAAAAGAAATACATAATGCTATTTTCACATGATCTTGAGAAGGAGGTAGAAAAAGGTTATCTTGGAACACAAACAATTTATCATTTTAGGAAAGTGGTACCGAATATAGAGAAAGTAATTTGGGTTGTTGAAGTTCTTGAACCGGATGCACCAATTTATGATGGTCCTCAAAATGGAATGTACAAGTTATGTGAATTTTCAGATGGAGGCTTCGTTATATGGCCAGAATTTCGTATTCGGTATTTGTAGAATCTTATTTATGTATTGAATTTAGCAAACTAATTATGTATTGAATTTGACATCTTAATTATGTATTTTGCTTGTTTATTGTTAACTGATATTCTATGTCGTTATGTGATTATGAATGTTATCTATTAGTATGCATTGAGTTTAATATTAGTTTTTGATTCATATTAAATATCGTCCATATTATCATCATGTTGGTTATTAATTGACTATTAATGTTATAATACGTGAGTTGTTAATACATATTTCTGTTATTATTAAAATTTATATTTGTTGTGAATTAAAATTTTGTAACATGTATAGGCGTTGCAAACAAATGTATTGCAACATGTATAAGCGTTGCAAACCAAAATCTTACAACGCTTATAAGCGTTGGTAAAGAAAATCTACCAACGCTTATAAGCGTTGCGACTGAAAATATACCAACGCTTATAAGCGTTGGTACTAAATTCCAACCACTCCATAGCAACACTAATAAGCGTTGCTGAAATTGTTTGCGACGGTTATACATGTTATAGGTTCGGTACCATTCCAACGAATCCTTTTGTGTGTTGTTCCTTCTTGCTAAGCATCATCGTCTAATGCCTAAGAACTACTCCAGGACCCCATCTTACGCTAATGAGATGGGGAAACAGATGCAGTCGGGTAAGACATTCTCTAACGCTAATGGAGGAGGGGTTAATTGGAATGGCTCCATCTTTTCCATTAGAGCTCCCTGGGACTCCGCTAGTACCCCTGGTCCTAGACTTCCAAGTTTTGAATTCATATGGGACTCTCGTACTCCTCCCTTAAGGTTTCTATCCTTATGTGGAAAACCATCCATGATGGTCAACCACTGGATGCGAACATTTGGAGGATCGGTATCCCAATCGTGTCTAGTTGTAGATGTCGCAGACCAAGAGGCGTGGAATCTTCTGGTCACATCTTCTTTGAAGGAATGTGTGCCAGATCAGTCTGGACTTATTTTGGGAATCAAGGTAGGTTCCGAGGTAATGTCAGCTCTCTATCCTGATTACTGCACCTTTGGTGGGATTGTAATTCCAGTCGTTCACTATGTTTTGTCCTTTTTGTCTGATCCTTTGCCTAATAGTTTAGCACCTTCGGTGCACTAGGAATAAGGTCGTTTATGATGATGTTCCCATGCACTCGTCCTACATCATTTTCTGTGTGAAGAATGATGTTTTCTTAGCTTTTTGTGGTTAGCCCATCATGCGTGCGATTCGTTCTCAGCCCCGGAGGTTGGCTCGCCTTTTTGACGTTTCTTGGGGCCTTTGTCCAAAGCCGAAGTGTTGAATATTATATCTAACTCGAATTTTATTTTGAATTTACTATTCAAACTCTATTTTAAATTAGAACAAGTGTGACGACTGCCCACAACCTCTGCACTAAACAAGAGGAATAATGCGCTAAAAGGTGTGCCAGGAAGCTGCGGATGATCATCAAAGTAGGTAAACAACATCAGAAACTCACAGCGTAAGCATAAAGTATAGCAGAAAATATACAACAGGTAATAAGCATCACATAACAAACTTTTGAGACTTTCTCAACATCCTGAAAGGTTATCCAATTGATACCAAAGTTTGTACATAAGGCCTTACTACAACCCTCATAGAGCACTTAAATAGCAGAAACAGAAATACTAGATAGTAAAAAAAAAAAACTGGTATGTAAGCCTCCAGCTCGCCTTCGCACAACAGCATCGTCCTCACTAATCACCTGTCACCTGCTACTTAGTCTGCCCATCCACAACCGGATGAACAGCCAAAGGTAATAAGGAGGAAACATAAAATCTTGAGTCAGACAATGGTCTAAGCGAGTGATAAAACAGCTAACAAACTACAACAATAAAGTATATGAGAATGGAAAGATAAACATACTAATATACCCACAACACCAGAGAAGAACTCAACCCTGTCTTCCCCACATTAGACAGTGATAGCCTTTATATTAAACAATTCAACCATTCATCCACGGAAACCAGGACACCCATTCAACCATGGTAAAGCACTCATGACATCCAGATTATATATCTCATGTGAACCATCCTAATCGAATTCAATATCCCTCAAGCGCAATCCTTAGAGGCCTAAACCAATATCAGACAAGCACCAAGGAATATCTCCTTCGAATTTGAACAACCTACATGAGACGGTACAAACAGAACAACCAACTGTCCATGACGTACTCTGGCTATCACCGCCAATCCTGCTTTGAAACCATCGTTAATCGTATGACGGCCAACCTTGCCATATGTCAAGGACTAATGGTAATCCCAGTTCTAGAATAAACTCCATACACCTTTCAACGATATATATGTACGTCCAAACTTGACAACTAGGCCTCAACGATACCCAGGATACTCGACCTATAACCAGTCTTTTGGACCTCTCTAATTTACCCCTACTTCGAGCCTGCTAGAACTTATGACAAATATAATCTCTCGGCCTTTACATATCAAGTCATCCAACCTAACGACTTTTCATAGCTCAAGCAACCTTCTCAAGCAACCATTATCCACTAGCTCACGACCTTTGAGTTGCCACATCATTCGATGTTCTACACCAATCAACGAACACATTTCAATACTTCGAACCTTCTTACTTGAATTTACTATGAAGTCACACCATCACCGAGCCAAATTACATTACTGCGCTGTGACCCCTGGCCTGACCGACCCTGTCCTAGACCGTCACCACCCATGCTTGACCCAACACTTAGCGTTCGACCCAAGACTTCTTGTTCGACCCAACATCCATGCTTAACTGACCCACTCAGGTGCGACCGACCCAAAAACTGCTGGAGCCAACCCTACTCCGAAACATGACCCATACTCGACCGACCAAACAATCCACCTGTAGGCTCGCTCGATCGACCTAACAATCCACCTGTAGGCTCGCTCGATCATCTAGGGCCATGTGCGACTAACCCTTCTGTTTCTGCTTCGATCGAACTGCTCTAAATCAATGCTTGCTCAAGCCAAGTTTCTGCGCGACCGACCCTCCTAGCTCATACGTACCACTTATGACTTGTTTACTAAGAAATCTGCACCTTTGGTATGACTGACCCCCTACGTTCGACCCAAAACCTGCAACCTCCAAAACAACTCAAATTTCGACCAAAACCTCGCCAATCGATACAATCGACGAAACCAACTCGTCTGATTCATTCAAGACAACCACAAGCATGTTATGAAACCAATAACATCACAAATTTGGAAATTTCATCAATAATTATGTGAAATTCACCAAAATCACCATAAATGCAAATATGAACAAAACTATAGATCTAACTTGCATAATCATATGAAATGACATAAGAATTACCGGTTTAATCTTGCTAAAATCATAACCTAGGGCGATTCATATGAAAATGGACTTATAATGGTATAGATCTATGATAAAACACATGAATATGATGAAAAACATGATCAAACACTCATATACTTCATTGAATTCATGTGAGAGATGTAAATCACTCACCAATTCTCCCAAACAAGCAAAAATCAATGCAATAAGATTCCGGACAGCAAGCAATTTTAACCAAACCCTTGATCCGATAAGCTCCCACTTTAATTGATGTAGATCTAGCCTCCAATGGTGTAGATCTATGATTTCCCTCCTTGGATTTTTGATTTTAAATAGTGGAAAGGTGTTAGAGGAAGGTGGAACATAGGCCACCTTAAGAGAGAATAGAGAAACTAAAACATTTCTCATACCTCCCACCCGCTATTTATACCCTTCTACAAGCACACAAATGGGCCTTTCTAAATCAGCCCATTATGGCTCTCCAAACCTGAATAGCCAACTGAAAAATCTTAAAATAGCGATTCCTCCCAAACCACTGAGCCAAATCTTTAATGTAACCCCTCTACGGAAAGGCAACCATCAATTCTTTTCCAATGACACAGGTCTCACCCTTTGATTCGACTGAGTTAAAAATTATACAAAACTGACAGAGGCAAAATGGTCACACACAAGATTGGTAAAAAATATTGAAATGTCTCACATCCTCATAAGCAACATATCAAAACATGAGAATGATCCAACCCTCAGGGAATAAATTAAAATATATTTTATGATCTTTCGATACATAAAATATAAAATGTGGGCTGTTACAACAAGTCATTTCTAATTCAAAATTCTTTCATATCCATTTGAGCCTTTTCAATAGTTGTTTGAAATCATATCAACTTTATTTTCAAATCATTTCGGATATAAAAATCCGAATTTCCAATTTTACGTCTATTTCACTTAAATGAATATATATATATATATATATATTCATTTAGTATTCCAATGGAACTCGACTCAATCAATCCCCAAATTATTTCATGTTCGTGGTGTCAATTTGTGCGTACAATAATAGTGACAACCACAACAGTTCATCATCCATCAAACAATATTCATAAGATAAGCGTTATAATTATTAAAGCTTGAATGTACATAAACAGTATAATTAAAATTGTATATAAACATCCATCAACCACAAAGAAACCATAGCAACCACAAGCAATCGATATATAATCAGATAAGACTATAATAACTTTTTAAATCAGTTCATGGAGTTCTCACATTGATTTTTGATCGTTAAAATAATAATCTCTTTTGAGTTAAATTAAACATGGGTTTAATTTAACCCAAAATTCCATCTAACTCCAGTTTCATCCAAATCAGTTTATAAGTATAGCCTGCCTTCATATGATCCCAACGAATCTTGTTTTGTCAGATTTTGATAACATATGAGAGAGTTTTACATTTTACACGTTCATATGTAATAAAACGATCATTGACCATATTAAATAAATAAATAATTACTTAATTACCATTTAACACTAATCCACATTTACGTTAATTATCTTCTCTATTTAGGCCGTGACCTCGTTGAAGCATTTTCACCCATTGTCATTCCTCCACTTTATGGTGCTCAATCTCTACCCCATAATTCTGCAAACAAACCATACCATTCAACTTCTCATAAAAAACTCTATCAAATCTACAACAACCTCCTCAACTAGTCACCCTTCTCCACCATCCGGTTAGTAAAGCGTCGCACACACCCTCAACAAAAACTGCGAATCTTTTTAATACATATATGCCAAACACGAATACAACCTTCAAAACACTAGTCGATACTTCCATTTTCATGAATTCGCCAATCTCCCTGTACTATATATATTTCGTGCAAATGACATTTTGTGCGAACCCATCAAACCCACACCATATCGAAGCATATGGTTCAACGATCTCAACGGATCAAACGTAATCGATTTTCATTAGGTATTGGATTTTATTTGATTTTTAAAATAATTTATCCATATATATGTTTTAATTTGATAGCGGTGGCCATGAAGTGCTGGTAGCCAGGGAATGGAAAATGTTAAGGTTAGGGTAAAGTGTAGAATGTATTTATAGGGTAGGTAGCTTCTAGAGTAAGCTTTGTATTTTTATTTATTCATTTATATTCAATCGTTAACTCCATTCGTCATTTAAAAATATGTATGATCACATACGATACCCAATTTCGATAAAAATGGACAGACAACTATAGTTTGACATTACGGACCCAATGAAACTTGTTTCGTCGAAATCCGAGTCTATGTGCTTACACAGCGTTATTTTAAAATCAAATAATTGATCGATTCACATTTTAATCTCGCATGGTCATAAAACAACTCCGATTAGCGCGAAATTTGAAAAAATAGCAATAATTAATCATTACAGATTTAATAAAATTCGTTTTGTCGAGAACGGAGGTCGTTTGAAAAATGGTTATTTTTCCATATTCAATTAAATCGATAAAATATAACTTAAATTCAAAACAATTGAATTCTTTCAAAAATAAGTTTTAATTATTGTATATATTTAAATAAAATATCATATGGTTACAAAATAAACATACTTTGGCTCATAACTCGATATTTCAATTTTAAAGCTAAATCAATATTTAATTTATAATAAAATCCCTTTATTTTATTTAATAAATTGTTATGGTTTATAAACGATTTCATAGCGACTTTCTGGAAATTTGATTTGGACATAACTTACAATCTACAAGATGAAATCTCGATTTTTCTTTTTCAATAGAAAACTATAGTTCAATAGATTCGAAAATTTCTTGTTCTAACAAATTCTGACTTAAACGAATTTTGTATATTCAATTAAAGTTCAAAGCGCCTCTGCGAGCTCATTTTTAATTATATTTTAAATTATATATTCAAATCTTAAATTAAATAAATTTTAAGTCGTAAATTCTTAAAATAAATCATTTTAAATATTTAATATCCATTAAATATTTCTCAATAAAATTTGGGTCATTACATGGACATTATTTAGATAACTACACTACTCATACACTAGTATCTATAAAGACCATTTAATACCTTGTTAAACGAAAGTCGGACCTAATGACCACTTAAAACCTCGATGGGCAGGTCTCATGACGTAAAGGATCACAAATCCGTACCCTTTGAGTTAACTAATTAGAACTCACGTCCAACCCTAATTAAATGGAAATACGAATCTTTAAGAGAAAGAAGTTAGAGGATGAGAAGCAGAAAGAAAGAAATATTAGAATAGAATAAGAAGAAGAACATTAACACTACAGAATTAGAGTAGAATAGAATCTCACAGCGAAACAAATAAAATGTAATATATTAAACTCTTTACACAAAGAGAAAACTATATTTATATGATACAACGTCAAAGTACACAAACAAATCAGATTATAGAATATGATTAATACATCATATATAGCGAAATAAATTAATACCAGAAATACAGGGATACGTCTCGACTCCATTTTCACTTCTGAAGCTCCAAGAGGAACGTAACCTGATAATATGCTCAGTCTGAACCGAGCACATTTGAAGCAAAGAAAAATTCACCCCGATCAGTATGGAATACTTTAAGTGATAAATTCATATTGCAAATAACTTGTTTAACTTTTGAAAATCCTTTGAAAGAATGGACTCTCGTAACAAATGACCACATACAAATATAGCACATATTTTTACCTTATAAAACCCAAAATCACTTTTAATATCAAAATCCGATGATATTATAATAATGTCTATCAAACCACAAGCAAATAAGAATATACCCGAAAAGCTTGCATCTCACTTTCCAACACAGTTGATATAAAACTAAAAACTTACGGCTCATATTGGAGATCGGATTTCCAACGTGACAACGTATAGGACCACCTCCTGATCAGTGAACTCTAGAGAGGATACACTAGGGTTCAACAAGAACATCTTGCAACTCGGTCACACATGACTGAGCACTCATTCAAATTGGGTGTATCAAATATATTGTCACCCATGGTTGTGATGAGAAATTATCTCCCCTAAGCATACAGAAATGACAGAAGAAGAAAAATGTTTATTATCTAGATGGTGACAAAACATCTTAATGGGTATGACCCACATAGCCATGCTGCATGCCCGGTTTCTGTTACTTCCCGTTAATGAGGTTTGAGGTCACGATTACCATTTTAGAACAGCACATCAATCCTTTAATTTGAATGTCATATGGTAAGATCCATCAATCCTCTAATTGACGCCGACAACTGGATGTTAAGCTAAGAGAAGGTGTCTTCTCCGCCACAAAACAGAAGTACGTTTGAGGAAATGAATGTATATGATTAATTGAAAGTACTTTGTTAGACATTCGTCCATATAATTTTGTTCTGAGACTAAACGAAACCAAAGATACCTCAAAACAAGAGGTTCGCTGCCACGAGTTTAATCTCAATAGTTAACTAGAGACATCAGCGAGCAACCCTCTTGCTCTAAAGACCATAACTTCAAATTATTTCATTAGATCCCTACAATGTTAGTTCTCAAATACAAAGTTGGTTTGAAGTGGTTTTGGGTCCAGTTCCCATCTCGGTCTCTTCGAACTAACACGTCAATAGTCCAAAAGCAACATTTCATCGATAGTCGGGGTTTTATCTATCCAATCAAAACAATACGACCAAGTATATCAATGGCTCAGGCCCTTTTTAAATCATTTGCCAAAATCTGTTCATCAAAAACATTCCATCGATTCTTAAAAGTCAATTCTATATACTTATCACAAATAGTCTCTCTCTCATTTTCGTTACATTGAAAACATTATCCAATTTTTATACCTTTAAAATAAACACATTCACCAAACTCCTCTCTTCATTCTCCTTACTTAAAATATCAATGTATATTCACAAAACATATTTTTATTTTATTCATTTGGGTAATATTGCTATGTATTTTCAAATCCCTTTTATTTCCTTTACTTTGGAAGTATCGATACATATACAAAAACCCTCTTTGATTTCCTTTACTTTGGCAAAATATCGCTATATGTATAGACAATTAATATAAGTCCAATTACAAATCTTAAATGAGTTTAACAATATCATATACTGTATTGTTGTTTTACATAAATCAATGGTTTTATTTATCTTTAAAAAAATTCAATCAAAGTTTGTACTAATGCTTAGGAAATAATAATTCGAATATTCACTTCTGTTTTCAAACTCATATAACTTTTCGTTTATAATAACATGAAATCATATTTATTAACTTATTCCTTGGACAAAGTGTATTTAAACCCACATTATTTCCATTATCTAGAAAATGGCATTGTTTACTTAACTTAATGGTATAAGTATAATCATACTTCAAATCTAGGCCAAAAATGTGAAGTAATATATGGTTTACGATAAACCAAACAGTTATATTATATTTCAAACTTGCAAAATAATTTGCATAATTATTTCTCTTATGGAAGTAATAAATTATTTCAACCATCTTTTCGTTACAAACTAATATCATCCTCAGATAACCTCGAAGTCGTTCAAGTTAGGGTATTTTATTTACCTCCCAGACCTTGATCGAAAACATTTTTATTTTAAGACGAATCAAAGTTTGTAATCTCAAAACTCGTATTAATTCTCATATTAAAACAAATTTCATTTAACTATTGAAAATATTATTTTATAAACCATTTCTTGAAATTAAAACTTTACATTCAAATATAACTAATTTCATTTAACTCTTCGATTATGTAATTCTCTTTTATAACTTTTTCTCACAACTTAGATTTTATTTTTCAAATCCATTTATCGAATCCTTAAACAAATCCATTACACTTTCCATTAAAAAACACAACTTGGGTTTATTAAAAAAAAATCCATTTTCCCTAATTTAAACCTAAAATCATTACACGATCTTCCCTTTGCAACTTTAGTTGGATTTAATTAAAAAGCCAATTTACCGATCTTTTACAAGCCTTTCATTACATATTAAATAACTCTTTCATCCAAACCCCTTTTACTTAATTTCATTATTAAATAAACTCTATTATAACTTTGCATTTTGCTTTATAATTTTCTTTACGCAATCGTTTACAACTAGGATTGATCACATAATCCTTTTATCAAATTCTCTAACACAAATTTTATTATGCATCTTCGCCTTTACATTTGAAATCTTATTTCAATTCCCATTACATTACTAAATTTAGTTATTAAGTTAGCGTTTGTTTAAAATCATCTAAATAGTTCTAAATCTCTTTTATAAACTGTGTTTATAAAACTTGGGTTTATTATATAATTCTTTCATATAACCCTTTACAAGAATCGCTTAAGAGTCTTATTATATCTCGATTACTTTCTTAAATAAATTTTCATTCAAAATGGTAATCCCTTTTAATTACCAATATTAAAATAATAATTAACTTCACATTAACTACGCTCGATGTAGCTAACTTCTTGTTTTAACAACAGATAAAATAGTTGATCACTTTAAATAGTTATTAAAATAATAATTAACTTTATTAATAATAAACATTTCAATAATTACTTTTTAAACATAGTTAATTTGAAGAGTAATAAATTTTAATGAAATCATATTACATTTAAACAGTTCATTTATAAAACTATTCCTATTAGATTAATTGAAAATCGAGTTAATCCAATTACCAGTTCCAGTTAAATAATTGACTTAGTCAACTAGAAAAAATCAGTTAACTTGTTAACCGATTCCAAATAATCCTTTTCCATTAATTAATAGTAATACAATATAATAAATTTTACATAATCTCACCTAATTGTTTTTCTAAAAAACAATTATTCCAAATCCTTAACCTTTTGATTAATTTCCAACTCACTTGCTTATAAAATTTATCCAAAACATAAGAAGTTGCTATATAAATCATTTAATAATATTTATAAACCAACTATAACTATTTATTTATAAAACTTCTATTTTTATATAAATTAAAAAATGTCATTGAAAATCTAGCTTCAGCTATAAAAAAATATTTTTTATATAACTTAAACTACGTCTGCTCGTTTGACGACAAATCAACGTCTTAAAACAACGGATTATAGGCCATCTACTGCTAATCACTTAATCGATATTGTTTATTGATTAATATCACATTAATTCAATAACCAATATCTGAATCTAGAATCAACGTCCAAATAGGATTTACTGGGGTCAAATAGTTCATATATAATTAATATGAAACAACGCATCCAAAATTTTGATGAATCCAGTTGGATTCCTCCAACATATTTTTCCCGCATCACATCTCATAACAACATTTATTAACTTAATATGAGATAGGTATTATAATGTAAATCATTTAAATAATGAAAATATAAATAGCGTCAATTATCAATCAGACAACCATTTTTAACCAAACAACAATCAATCAAACACCTAAACATCCAATAAATGCTAATAGCAATAAATTTATAATCATATGAATTTTAGCACATCGTAGAATTCTAGAAAGCGTGAGATTAACTCACATTTCAATTAGATTTGATGATTCAGGTTGGTTTATATAGTTTCAAACAAGCATTCGAAACTATATAAAGTTCTAGTTGGCTACAAATCCTTCCATTCCAGCTTGTTCGTGTCAGTTTCGCGATTACGAACCCAATGTCACTTGTTTCGTGCAATTTTTTTCATGTATGAACAAGTTATTGATTTGTAAAACATAATTTAAATTAACCAATCACCTTATTAATTACCGCGTACCGATAATTAGTCATTGATTACATTTCTTCCACGTTATAAACCGTGAGCTCCTTCACTGCAAAATCCCACATTCGATCACCCTTTCTTCCTCCCATCGACTTTGACATGACCACAAAAAAACAACTCCATCATCTTATCCTCTGCAAACCCATTCACCTCAACACCATCTCCATGCTTGCAAAGCCTCGGTGCAGATCGCGATTTCGACCTTCGACGGTGCAATTGTAGTATTCGACCAAACAAGATTTGCACTGGAACCCCCCAACTATTGGTAACATGTGTGAAACTTCCCACCTCCGTTAAGGTCACTCACAAAGGGAATGCCTTAACTTTGGTGGAGGGTTATAGGTACAAGACACAGAAAACTTTAAATACAGATAAATATAAGCAGCGAAATTCAATTATTTATTTCATTCGTGGTTCAATACAAAAGCATTACATGAATTTGTCTCAAAATAACTTCCAAAACATTACAACATAATTTTTATCATGATTATTTAATAAAGAAGCATAAACCATAACTAAAACTGCATAAATCCCCAAGGATAATGTCCAAGAGCCATAGCCAAGGTGAGAGAGAGTCCAAATCATACATCTACTTTCTTGAAGCTTGCAAAGAGTCTGACTAAGCTGCAGTATTCCCTCCCTGTGGACCTGGGGGGGGGGAGAAAAGAGGATGAAGGAAAACGGGTCAGAAAATAAGTCTGGTAAGTTCGGTGATTACTAGTATTTAAACAAGGAAAAGGATCATCACGGTAGTAACAGAACATAGGACAATACCCTAGTATAAGATAAGAGGAACATGTGATCGCACCTGCACCTACTTAACCATTGGTTCAACCAGCCCTATGTGTTCATAACAAACGATTGAAAAATAGGCTGAGCCCCTAATTGGATTTGAAATAACCAAGGGATCCTCTACTATACTGGTGTCTGGGTGCAGAGATTCCACTAAAGGAGTAGATATAAAAGAGTGCGATGCGCCAAAATCAAATAGTGTACGAACAGGATGATCAAAAAGATAGACTAAACTTTCGACATAAATATTTCTACCTCGTTCTTGCGGATGTGTCGTGAGAGCGTGAACTTGTCCTCTAGGAGAAGGTCCAGCTCCCTGCCCTTGCTTCCTTGGGCAGGCCCTAGCCATGTGTCATGTCTCACCACAGTGGAAACAACCACCCATCTATCTTTTCTTCTTCTTACAGTCTTTGACCAGATGTCTGGGAATGCCATAGAAATTACACTTTCTCTTGTCGCGGGGTTTGTTGTTCTTCCCGCCTTTCTTTGAATCAGCCTTCTTGTTCTGTGACCCCTCCCCCTTCTTATCTTGAGGCACTTCCGCTTTTGCTTCTTTCTTGCCCTTTTCTTCCTCATGTAAGAGTGCCATGTCCACTAACCTCTCGTAAGTAGCCCCCATAGGTATATGGGTCATAGCCAAGCTGTGAAGTGGCTCATTCAATCCCTTGACAAAACGGAGAGCCTTCTTATGAGGAGTATTCAATAAGTCCATTCCAAATCGGGCCAGCTGATTGAATTGATTGACGTACTCCTTGACCGTCATACTTCCTTGCTTAAGAGATAAGAACTTTTCTAGCTGTAAACTTCGTTCAGCCTGTGAGAGGAATTTCACCTCAAACATTATTCTGAAATACATCCATGTGTCAACTGTTCTTTCAGCATTAGTGACTTCCCACCAATAGGAAGCTTCGTCTTTGAGCAACCATACAGCCAACTGTATCTTCTTCCTATCGTCCACCTCGAAGATAATGAACAGATCCCCAGTTTCTTTGAGCCAGTTCCTTACTTCTACGAATGATTCAGCTCCCTTGAAATCCTTTCCACCCACGGCCCTAAAGTCTCTACAAATATTTGAGAAAGCATTTGCACGAGGAGGAGGAGGAGGAGGAGGAACCGCTACAGCTGGAGGAGGAGGAATATCTGTTGGGCCTGCGTCATTGGCCCTAGCCTCTAAGTACCTCCTGAACCAGCCAGGTATCGGTACACCCTCTGGAAGGTTAAGATTCCCAGACATGCTGAAACGAAAAATAAAAGATTCAAAACGAAGGATAGAAAGATAGTGCATATGGCTTTGGGGATTATGCCTTTTTAAATTTAAAACAACACTCTTTCTTGTTAAATGCTTCTTTATATTCCTTTTTGAAAATAATTTTCAAAAACACTTATCTGATCTGGTAAACCTTTGCTCTGATACCAAGTGAAACACCCCACCTCCTTTAAGGTCACTCACAAAGGGAATGCCTTAACTTTGGTGGAGGGTTATAGGTACAAGACACAGAAAATTTTACAAGATAGATAAATATAAGCAGCAAAATTCAATTATATATTTCATACGTGGTTCAATACAAAAGCATTACATGAATTTGTCTCAAAATAACTTCCAAAACATTACAATATAATTTCTATCTTGATTATTTAATAAAGAAGCATAAACCATAAATAAAACTGCATAAATCCCCAAGGATAATGTCAAAGAGCCATAGCCAAGGTGAGAGAGAGTCCAAATCATACATCTACTTTCTTGAAGCTTGCAAAAAGTCTGACTAAGCTGCAATATTCCCTCCCTGTGGACCGGGGGGGAACGGAAGAAAAGAGGACGAAGGAAATCGGGTCAGACAATAAGTCTGGTAAGTTCGGTGATTACTATTATTTAAACAAGGAAAGGGATCATGACAATAATAACAGAACATAGGACAATACCCTAATATAAAATAAGAGGAACATGTGGTCGCACCCATTACTATAGTCTCTGCACCTACTTAACCATTGGTTCAACCAGCCCTACATGTTCATAACAAATGATCCCCTTAATGATCGGCTCCTACTCGTATGCATTCATATCCTGTGTCATTCGGACCCGCTTGACTGTGGATACCTGTGCTAGTCCCACCATGGGGTGTATCAGTCCCTCTTGTGGCAAGCCGACACGATTCAAGATGCATAGTGTATACTACTGATGCACAGTACCTAATTTTTCCACTTCGGAGTATGTGCACACCCATACTCCGTCGGAACCTACACTGGCCCACCAACCACCGATGTTTTGACAACTTATAATCAGCCCAGTAATTGTGCCCCACCCTGCCTAGTTTTAGGGTACCATGATACATCTATGTGGGTTACTGCTGAAATGGGTCCCCGCTACTAGGGTTTTTCTAATCAACATGTTTATTTGGTTAAGTGTCCAAGTTTACCTAACCCCACCCATTCGTTTAGTTAACATGTTGAATCGGTTAAGTGTTGCCCTAATTGACTTAACCCTACCAATCCTGACTTAGCTTTAATTTATTAAAGCACCAACCACTCACATTAGACAGTTATTGTGGTGGTCGCTGGATGTGCCGGTCGGTTCCGGGCAGATTTACACCACACCTCAGTCAACCTCGGGTTCTTTTTGGGCTTGATGCACTAACCACCCACATTAGACAGGTCCTGTTGTGGTCACTGGATATGCCGGTCGGTTCCGGGCAGATTTACACCACAACTCAGTCTAACCTCGGGTTAGGCATATTCGTCTTTTTCTAAATTCACATTTTTCTATATATTTCTAATTACTTTATGTAAATTAAATTGAATTAAATCATGCCATAATTATCCTTTGATTATGCTCACCACAAATGGTATATCAAATATACCATTTTATGAACAAATCCATGCCATGAATTTTCATATTTTCCCATCGCTACCCCCCGTGGAACATACGCATGAATCACGTACAATGTTGGGCTTGTAATTTAGCCCAAACCTATAAAAAAAGGGTAATAAACAAAGGACATGAAATAAACATAAAATAGCATACATTTCAACTTGTCATGTGTAACTTGGCATAGAAGTATCATTAACTTTAATTAAATGGGTAAAGGTGAACTTGTGACTAAGTTGGGTCTAATTATCATGTAAACTTGACAACGGTCTAACATGGTGGTTAAACATATAATCACAGTTTCAACCCACAACTTAGCATATTAACTTATGTATGTCAAAACATAAGAAAGCTACTATAATCATTTTTAAATCGCAACTTAGCATATTAACTTATGTGTGTTAAACATAAGAGAACTATTATCAACATATTCGAACCACAACTTAGCAAGGTACTTATGTGTGTGTTAAAAATAAGAGGGTTGTTATAACCATATTCGGATCACAACTTAGCATGATACTTATGTGTTAAAGCATAAGAGAGCTACAATTCCAAATTTTTCAACATAAATAGATTCAACCTAACATGAATATACATGAGTGTTGATCTAAAACATAAGCAAGTGTTTTAGAACATAAACTTGCAAGTTACCACCAATTTATAACACGACATGTTTCACCATTTAATTGGAAAAATAAATCCATTACCCAATCATAATAGATTCCAATAACATACAATATGTTCATCCCGACAAGCATATAGACATGATTAATATATAATATGTTCATCCCCACAAGCATATAGACATGATTAATTGCAACGATACATTAAGATAAACGAGAATCAAATCTTATGCACAAGCATCATTCTATATTCAAATTACAATATGTCATGATTCATCTGAAAGAACGTTTAAATCTGTGTAATAACCAATTTACAACTAAAAAGGAATTCTTGCTTTCTGAAATCTGAATTCTGAAATTAGTAAGCTCGTCTTTGATGTAGATCGTTGAATTTGATTACTTTTAATTTGATTCAGGTTCTTATCTTGTCTTTGAATTGGTGATGGCTACTCCAAGTTTTCAATTGACAGCATGATAGTTCTAGGATTATTTTTGTGTGATTTTTAGGTTTGAGAATTGGGTTGTTTATATAGAATTTCAATTCAATTTGAGCCGTCGGATGATCCTAGAGTTAACCACAACCATTCAATCAAGATAGGGTGACACCTCGGCCCTAGTGACTCAGCACTGAGTCACAAAATCGTCACCTTTTAGATCTGCCCGGGGGGAGGGGCAGGTCGACCCCCAGGTCGACCCGTAGAGGGGAGGTCCACACTAGGGTCGACCCTCTGGTCGATCTGGGTCCTGGGCGGGAATTTTCCCGCCCAGCCCGCTTCTGACTTTTGTTTTGAATTTGAATTTGTTTTCGAGCTGTTTGAATTTTGTGGAAACTTCCGACAGCCATAACTTTTTCATACGAAGTCCAATTTACATAAACTCGGACTCTATCTCAACCAGAATTCCGAGACGAACACAATGGCGTAACCTGTTTCCCTTAATTCTCAAATTTTAAATTAAGTACTGTTTAATTCGTTACTATACCATTAACAGAAAATACAGGGTGTTACAACGCGCGTCTCCACCTCACGTACCCCATGCCGATATCAAAATGGCCCCTAATATCCCCAATCTCGCCAACGAGCATGCCCTACCTCCACTGTGGTGAACTCCAGTTCCAGGAAATCAAACCGCACCTCATCGTATGAACATCAACGCGAAGCCCTCGATCGTACTATCTCTACGAATATGAGTTCATCACGTTTCATTGCATGTTTGATATTTTAGAAATTTTTGAAGTTGATTTTATTTATTGATAGAATGACTGTTAGAATGAAAAATGCGGAAGAAGTTTGAGGATTTACGGATCGCGAATGGTTTATTTTATAGATAAGTTTGTTTATTTTTTGATTATATTATTGAATTTTATGAATTCATGCCCATCACCATTTCCATTTATCGTGTATAATTTCATATGATAACATACGAAATCCATTGGAGATGATAACGGACATACAACGAATGTTTGATATTCCGGACCCAATGAAACTTGTTTCGTCAAAATCCGAGTGATACTGGAAAAGTAACGAAATTTTGAATATTAATTTTGTTAATTGATTCACCTTTATTTTTCACATGCTCACATAACAACTCTGATTGGCTTGAAACTTGAAATCTCACAATAAATAAATATCCTGGACACGATGGAATTGATTTCGTCGAATTCCGGGATCGTTTGGTAAAACTCTCTTTTTATTTTACAACACAAAACGATACGTGCTTATATTGCGCATGATCACGAAATAGCTCCAATTGACCTCGAACTAGAAATTTTACAATAATTAACCATTATGGATTTTATAAATTGGTTTTGTTGAAATCCGAGGTTGTTTGAAATTTGACTATCCATAACTCTATATTAAATCGACAAAATATAGATTGATTTCAAAATAAAAAAAATTATTGATAATAAATTATTTTTATCATATATATCCAAATAGAATAGTATATAACTTCCAAATAATCTAATGTTAAATATAAACTCGATATTTTCATTTTCAAGTTAAATCGATATTAAATTTATTTAAAATCCCTTTTGTTTTATTAAATAAATAATTATAGTTTATAAATGATTCCGTAGAGGCTTTCTGGAAATTTTATTTGGACATAACTAAAAATTTACAAGATGAAATCTCAATTTTTCTCTTCCATTAGAAATTTATAATCCAATAGATCCTGAAGATTTTTATTTCAAAGAATTCCGACTTTTATTTAATCTTGTACATTCATTTAAATTTCAAAGCATAAAATTATTAACTACCACGTCATTATAAGCTTGTTTTTAATTAGTTATAAATTATACGTTCAAGCATCATTTTATAAATAAATTTCTTATTATAATCCAAATATGAATTCAGTTGGGTCTTAATAAATTATCCAATATATATTATACCTGAAATTAAATTATCCTTGATTTTTGTATTATGATATTTTAGTAAATTCAAAATCAAATCGTAATACGTTTATTTAAATCAATAAATTCTATATAAAACTTCAGTAATAATTTCAATTCAATATTTTAAACAAATTTAAATGTTCAAAACTTAACAGTTAAAAATTTGAATCGTTGCATTCCTCCCACCCTAAAAGAATTTTTGCCCCTAAATAACTAAGGTAGGAAAAATGCTTCAAACCCACTAATTTTAACAAAAATCCACATAGTTGGAACCTTCCATTCCACTATCTTAATTTTTAATTTCAACTGATCTAATTAATTTCATTCAAAATTTCAATTTATTACTCTTACAAAAAAAATTGAAAATTTTCTAACATCTTATATTTTGGAATAATTTCGGCAGAATCTCCTCTGTTCAGAGAGACTTCAGCCATATCGCAGGAACAACAAATAAATATACATCAACCCACACGGCCAGAAAACCCAATTCATATACCAAATTTTGTATTTTTGCGTAGAGATACCTTATATAAGCATTATTAAATGAACTTGCTTAGTTTGTAGGCAATTTATGTAGCCAAAATCAACTAGTACTGCTCCATATACCTGTACTTTTTCACATTTAAATAAGTGAGTTTCAATAATCGAAGTTTGAATAAGCATTCATTCTTTAGCTAATATAACCATATCGTTTCATTTGGTTTTGAAATGATTTTCAATCCATATTTTACATCCAATTCATAATTCGTAGACAAACGTTCACATTCATCCTAAATTGATTTTAAATCAATTTATTCGTTTTTCAATTTATAAGCTACTCAATTTTAATTTTCAATCCAATATAATTCTATTTAACTTAAGTTATTTTTTAATTCATTTGATTCACTTCTACCATTTCAATCCATTTAACTTGCACAAGTTAAATTTAAATTTCGAAATTCAAATTCCTGGCATTTATCTCAAATCCGTTTTGAAATCATATAACTATACACATATATTTAAAATTGTCTGTAAATTCCAAAAATTTTGAATTTTTAATAACAACTTGATCTTTTCAAACCAATTTTCCATTAATGAATTTTTATAGTAGCAATCCGTCACTCAGAAACTTAAAAATGAATAAAGATAAAGTCGCGATCCATTATCAGAATTATTTTCGCGCCACTGAAGTGAGTTCAGTACTTAATCAAAATCGATTTTAAATGATTCTTGTTCAAACATCTCTTCAAGTAATACTAAATTGTCTTATAATACTTCAGAAAATATTTTCTAAACATCCGGGATTTAAATTCTCAAATTCTGGTCTAAATTCAATTTTATTTCATCTCATTTGTATGTTCTATTCTATACAAATTCTAATTAGTTATATTTAACCATTATAATATTATAATCTCATTTGATTATAATAATAACAGCTAACCACATCAATAATTTCATAAAATTATAACATTATATAAAAATATAATTCTGGATTAAATTATTTTATTTACCAACTTTTAAAAACAATATTGTATCAAATTGCTCTGTTAAAGTGTTTAGAAATCCCACTCCTTTTCTATCGAAATATCCATCTAAATATCGGCATTTCCTTCTTCCTCGTTCATCTCTATCATCATCGTCTCCTCCTTTTCATCCTGTTTCTTCTCCTTCTGTTCAACCCTACTCCTCGCTTCCTGTTCATCCTCTGAATTTTCTTTCATTTCCTGCTTGTGCCTCTTCTTCGTCTTATCGTACCTCTCATCGACCGGTCTCATCTAAGCCTGTATCCACGTTTGTTCCTAATCCATATCGTCCTCATCATTCTCGTTCATCTTTTTTATCATCATCTAATCAATTTTCAGTTCTCTAACTATCAACCAAATAATGCACCTAAGTCTTATCCTCAGCTGGCGGCTTCTCCGCCTTCCTCACCGCAAAAACCTCCTCCAAAAACAAGTTTCAAATTGTCATTGCCAAAATTTGTCTCCATCTTTAACATTGTCTCTCAATTGAAAAAAGAGAAGAGATGTTTATAGTGTGCATGCAAAGGTCATGTGGCTAGCGCGTGTAGAGACCCAAAAATATGTTTTAAATGTGCTTCATATGTTCATTCGGTGTCTTGATTATGAACATTCAGTGTCTCGATGCTCAAAAAGAACTAATAACGTTGTGAATGCTTCGGCTTCTGCGCACAATGTTAACAATAAAAATATTAATCATAATGTACGCTGGTTCCCTAAGCAACATAATTTCCCTGCACAATTTTCACACTAACCATCGCTTCAAATTGCCACCCGTCATGACAATTACCAAGTAAATTCAAATACTAAGCATTTTACTAGGGCTAATTTCCATCACTTTCCCTCACAATCTCCTCACTTTCAACCTTCAAAACATTTCAACATGGAAGATTCTTCAAAATGCATTGTCACTAAATCTCTCGCTGGAAAGTGGAGTATAGAAACCCTTCATCAAGCCTTAGAAGTTAACCTTGATCATAACTTTTGACCTATGTCGATCATCTCGAAGAGCTCCTTCTTAGTTCATTGTCCTACATACAGTAAAACAGATCACGCTTCACTCTTGAAAGTATTGACTAAGCCAGGAGCTGCTATATGTTTAGAAGCTTGGGATGAAGATGAGAGAGAACCAGAACTTGCATTGGAAACTGAATTATGGGCTAAGGTGGAGGGATTCCCAGAATTCCTTAAATACAATGATGAAGCTGTGAAGGAGATTCTTAAACCAATGGGTAGGGTTCTTGCTATTGATGATTGTGATTGGTGTCATTTTGACCATAGAGATTTTCTGGTGAAGTTGCAGTTTTATGAAGGAATAGGTTCAAAGAATGAATTTGCAGCTTGCTTAACAACAAAGTTCATATCATTAAAGTAATGCGTATACGAACAACCAGGTACAAGACCATAACTTGTTTTTATTGGTAATGAAGAGGAGCAAGTGTTGCCTTGTATCCATAATTTTGAAGACTCGAACTTTGAAGACCGATTTGGTGTGATGGTTGAAGAAGCTGTGATGCTTCCTCCTTTACCATCCATTTATCGTGAAGTAAACTTTAATTCGATTCCTCTTAATGATGATAATCAAGAGATGGAGCAACCTGTACAAGATGAAGTTAATCAGGAAGTGCATGTTGAACTGAACCATCCCTCAATCAAATTGTTCCTCAGCATAATGCCTTTTCCATAATCCCTATTCAATCTATCCCTTTTGATATCAGCTCAATTCCGCCTCCACAATCCCCTCCTCAATAACCATGGTCAGACGATCAAGACTGGCCTCAGTATCTATCTCCTATCTTTGATCGTAGCAAGGCTATGAACCAGTGCAGTGGAGTTGTTATGACTCCATAGGGTAGAGCATACATAGCAAAGGATTAGTGGCTATGGATCAGTGCAGTGGGGGCATCGTGACTACATGGGGCAGATTGGTCGTAGCAAAGGATTAGGTGATCAAAGTGGTAGATATCGTATGCTTTACACACTGAGTGAGAGATGTGAGGATGATTTCTGTGTTTGATGTTTGCTATCACCCTGACATGCACAACCCCTCCCCATTATTTGTACACTATGTGTTTGTGTCACCTTAGAGTATTGTATATCCTGTTGTGCTAAATCTTTGGTTGCAAGTCCAGGTTCAGGTCTGGTTATGTATACCTGTTATTGTTCTGTTTTGCTGCTTATCGCTCATACCAGACTATTGTTTTACCTAGAGTTTTATGTCTCTTCTTATTACTCTGGGTGCTCTTAAATGAACATACTAGAGACAGGTTAGCTGGTTATGCACGAGTAGCTGTCCGGAGACGAGCAGGAGCCTTATATGTATTATTCCCATATATTCTCCCTGTGTTGTTGTTGGTCACTACTTTGGGCATTAGTAGTGTGCCTTCTATTTTTCTTCAGAGATTTTTTTTTCTAAAGTTGTAATAATGATGGTTTCGATCATAAGCTGTATTTTGAATTTTTTGCGGATGTGATGGTTTAGTTTTCAACTTATGCACTGTCTCGCCTATTTTATATCAAGTTATGTTATTATTATAATTTGTTTCATGTGCTGTGAGATATACTATAGGTCATTTGATAATTCATAGTTTCAAATTCTTCCTTTTTTCCTTTCTTTTGACAATCGTCCCGTGCTGGTTGGACATCCGTACAACGCGTTTCATTGGAAATGTCGGCTAGTGCGGGGCGGACTGTTACATTTGGTATCCGAGCTCTAGGTTGCGTAGCTAACCTAGGGAAAGACACAAGGGAAAGATAGTGCGTATATGAGAGCGCGTATTTGTGATATTTTGGTTTTCAAAAGCTATATATATATTAGTATATTTAAGGATGAAGTCGCATTGCATTGGCACCACTTTGGAGATGGTTAATCGTTTTCTCTTTACAAATTGAACGATGAGCCGATATACGAGGGGTACGGGTTCAGGGGCCAACAATAGGATTGCTCCTTATATGAGGACGATGTTCACTAACTTCATGAGAGAGATGCTTTGGGATGTTCATAGGGCGGCTCCTAATGCTGCAAATGGTGGTGGTGCAGCGGTGCAGGCGCCTAGGGCCAATTTCGCCAAGCTCTGTAAGGGCTACACTAGTCTTGGTGGGAAGCCGTTCGGACGGAATCGGCTACAGAAGTTCAGGATTGGTTTGATAGCTGTGAGCGTATCTTCAAGGATCTGGTAATCAAAGATGCAATGAAGAGAAAGCTAGCATCCCGCCAGCTGCAAGGATGGGCTATGAATTGGTGGAACGCTATTAAGGCAGCTACCCTTGAGGATCAAGTTACTTGGGATCAGTTTAAGATCCAATTCAGTGATAAATTTATCCCAGCTGCCCAGAAGTCAGAGTTGTTTAGGAAGTTCTTGAAGCTTAAACAGAAGGTAGGGCAGTCTCGAAAAATATTACTGAGTTCATACTTTATCGAAATATGGATTATCTCGTATTGGTACTCTCGAGAAGAAGAATGAGAAGTTCATAACAAGCTTAGATCGGTACTTAGGGGAAAGACTTATAAACCATATTGATGAAACTTTTGAATCGATTGTTGGGAAAGCATTGCGATCAGAGAGCCTTTATCCTAAGCCCAAGACTGAAGTCGTTGTTGCATCTGCAGGCGAGCCAAAGTGTAACACCTCACGTCCATTAATGTCACTCACAAAGGGAATGCATTAACTTCCATAGAGGTTTTAAGTGAATATAGAACAGAAAAATTACAACAAGACAGATAATAAGCAGTACTTGGAAATCTAAAACTTCATTTTATTGCAGCGGAATTTAAACATGTTTGTTACATCATAAATCCATAAATCAGAGTCAAATACAATATCCATCTTGATAAAACAAAATACATAATCCCATTACATAAATATCCATTAAAGAAGATAACAAGCTGGACTTTACTTCAACGGTCCAAGCTTTCCAAAGAGATAAAGCAATCCAATCAAACTCCACTGGAGCTGGGCTCAACCTGAGGACCTGGAGGGGAAAAAGGATAGAAATGGAGGGGGTCAGACATAAAGTCTGGCGAGTATGATAATTCTAACAATACTATTACCAAAATAACTAGACTAAGGCATAAGCAGGAAGACAAGTAAATGTCTATGAACTATTAGGTATGGAAGAGCAGATAAAGATAACGTTTAAGGTAACGTTAAAGATAACGTTGAAGGCACACCTAATTACTAACGAACAATTACTACACTACACTGCACCAGTCACCCTAAAGGTTGATCCCACTTGCTTCACACAGAAACTATATAAATAGCCTTACATACCCCTAGCTGACTACATAGGTGCCGTCTGCCCCTATCTCCACTAGGTGTACCCCACTACCCACTTTCGATCGGCTCCCTACTCGTAGATACTCGTGCTGGCCCCACAGTGGGGTGTATCACTCCCCTAAAGTGGCAACCCGATACAACTTGAGAATGCATGGCTTATACCTACACGATGCAACAACGTCTTACCTACCAGCCCGGGTCCACACACGCATATGAAACCCGTTGGACTTGCGTTGCCACCGCTCCCCGTTTTGGCCTCTTATAGTCAAACCCAGTATGCGTGTCCTGTCCTCGACTTGGGTCGAGCCCACAAAGATACGTTTGGGATACTGGTTGAAATGGTCCCCCACAAGCTACCCACCTAAGCTTGTCCACTAGTATATCCCAATTAACCCTCTTAGTCATGTTCATTTACATGTGTGTTTGGCTAAGTCTTACTAATCGTATTTCACATGCCACTAAGGGCACCCACTAGATTCCTCATGCCACCCAAGGCACCTACTTAACCCCCATGTCCCACTTTACATGTTTTTCTGGTTAAGTATTTCTTAATTCATTCAGGCCATAACCTCATAAAGACCTCTCACATTAGACTAGCATTTATGGCAGCTGGATTTTCCGGGCGGGTCCGGGCAGTCTTACACCATAAAAGAGTCTAACCTCGTGTCTTTACAACTGTTATGCTTTAGTTTAGGCCTAGGACCTCTCACATTGGGGTGACATTTGTGACCACTGGATTTGCCGGGCGGGTCCGGGCAGGTTTACGTCACAAACGAGTCCAACCTCGTGTCCTAAGCATTGATTAACACTTATAACCTTTTACCCCAATTTTAATAATTCCCTATTCAAATTATTAATTAAGTCCGCTTTTATTGATGTCCATAATTGACTCAATTATGGCCATCCATTCATGGCATGAAAAATCATATCAATTGCACCCCAACTTCTTTACATTAAATCCTTAATATTACCCCTACCCCACGTTTATACGTTTGCTTATTCAACGCAGAATATACGTTAGACTCGAATAGTCTAACTCATAGCACAAAAATAAATTATCACTACATATAGACAAATAAAATGAATCTAATCATAATAGGGGTGAAACATGCATAAACTACACATGTTAAGGATCTAAAGGTGTCAACTTGTTAAATGTCACAATTTACATGATATGATCATAACCCAAATTTATGTATAAACTTGCGTATGGGGTTTTCGGCAACATAATGATGGTGTGAACTAGCATAGAATTTCACATATGTCATAGCATAATTCTAGATGTCATAATTCTAGATCAAAATAGATGTCATGGCATATGTTCATAATCTCAACCTAAACTTTCATACGTGACTTGTCATATAGATCAACATAACCCAAATAATATCAATATTATGATTTGATTAACATGAACTAATTAGTATAGGTAATAACATCATGACTTTATAACATGTATGATTCATCCCAACTTAGAATAGAAAATTACAACCTATACAATATCATCATAGCATGATTTACAACATATAGGATATCATCATCACATAACTTAGAATTTACAACATACATGATAGCATAAGGTTTACAACAGCATATATGACAATTCACATCATTCACTCATAATCCATTCATGACCTATTCTAATTAATTTAACAATAATCTTGTTAAGACCATCATACTCACAATTAGAGAAGAAAAGAGTCTTGATTTGCTTTAGAGTTGAGTAGAATTAGAATTTGATTAGCTTTTCTTCCTTCTTAGTTGGCGGCGGCTAGACTGAGTTCCATGGCGGCGGTATGACGGTAGCTATTCTATTTTTCATGTGAAATAGAGTGAGAGACTACCTAGGTATTTATAGAGTTTAGGGTTTATTTAGACCGTCAGATCAACTCAGAACTAAACTGAACCGTTTAATTTGTCAACTCAGCCCTAAAGACACATCAGCAGCTCAAGATTGGGCTTAGTCAAAACTCTAGTAGCCTGGACAGGTCGACACCCAGGTCGACTCCCCAGTCGACTTGGGGGGGGGGGGTCGACTGCCCAGTCGACTCCCCAGTCCACCTGGGGTGCTGGGCGGAAATTTTCCCGCCTAGCCTGTTTTGACTCCGAATTTGAAATTTAAATTTTCTGAAATCTGTTTTGAATTTTCTGAAACTTCCGATGGCCATAACTTCTTCATACGAAGTCCAATTCACGCAAACTCGGACTCTATTTCAACCAGAATTCCGAGACGAACACAATGGCGTAACCCGTTTCCCACAATTCTCACGTCTGAGATTAGTTATTCTTCAATTTGTGAACATAATTACAGGGTGTTACATTCTCCCCTCCTTAAAGGATTTCGTCCCCGAAATCTTCAAGTTAAGAAGAATGTATATCCTAACATCCAATCGTCCATCTACTCAACCATCAAACACAGGCATCCATTGTCCTTAAAGACTTCTAATGCTGTATGAACATATGCAAGAAGTGTGTGTATATGTTCCTTATCTAATGCAAAATCAGGCGGTCCACTGATTCAGTTGACCTCCTTAATGCAAATCATGATAGTGCCATGCGTCCATTATGTATGCAAAAGTTCCTTAATGCTACATATTATCTCTATATGCGTGCACAACCATTCACCAAAATGCGGTATCCATATGATATCACAACCATTATACATCCATTTTACTAAATACAGCCATTTATATGCAATATGCAGTATGAAGTGACTGAGCCGATCTAGTGCCTAATAGTGTGTGTATATGCGTCCACGAGCAACCACTAGCAAACACTTGCATCCACTTTGCATCCATCATACATAACATGTCTCAAACACATGTTTCAACCATAGGATTATCTTAACTAAAGGTCAAAGATACTAGCGAGAGGATACTCTAAAGGTATGATAAGTACAAGATAAGTGATAAAGGAGAAATTAAAGGACATACCCTCGAAAAGGAAAGGGTATCGTGAACGCATCTTCTCTTCTGTCTCCCAAGTAGCATTGCTCTCATCATCTCCCCATTGTACTTTGACTAGTCTGACCTCTCGATTTCTCAGCTTCTTGATCTCTGACCCAAGAATGCACGTAGGAGCTCGTCGAATCATCGCATCACGCTCGATCTCCACCTCTCTAAGCAAGCTCGGCTCTACCACTTCCGCGGTCTCGTGCAAGCACTTCCTCAAATGTGATACATGGAATACGTCGTTTCCACCACTAAGTCTCTCAGGCAACTCCACACTATACGCCATCTTTCCAATCTTCTCCTTAATAGGAAACGGCCCTACAAACCTAGGTGCTAATTTCCCAACGGACCCAAAGCGAACAACGTTCCGTAATGGAGACACTTTGATAAAGACCATGTCCCCAACTTCAAACTCAAGATCTGTCCTCCTCTTATCCGCATAAGATTTCTGCCTATCTTGCACTGCTTTCATCCTCCTTCGAATCAAGTCGATCTTCTCCGAAGTCTCCCTAATCATATCGGGCCCAAGTAAGATCTTATCCGTAGATTCCCACCAACATGTAGGCGAACGACAAGGTCGTCCATAAAGAGCTTCGAAAGGTGCCATGCCAATGCTGGACTGAAAGCTATTATTATATGCGAACTCCACCAATGGAAGATGCTCTTCCCATGTACCCTCCAAAGTCTAGGATACATAGCCTCAAAAGATCCTCTAGAATGCGATTCACCCTCTCGGTCTGGCCGTCCGTCTGAGGATGATATGCGGTGCTCAAACATAACTGAGTCCCTACCGCCTCTTGCAAGCTTCTCCAAAATTCGCTAGTGAAGATAGGATCGCGGTCGCTCACTATGCTAGAAGGAACACCGTGCAAACGAACTATCTCTCGGACGTATATAGAAGCTAACCACGGAGCAGTCCTCTTACTCTTCACGGGAATGAAATGGGCGCTCTTAGTAAGTCTATCTACTATATCCCAAATCCCCGTATTACCTACCTTGATCGCGGTAATCCATCCACAAAATCCATGGAGACGCTTTCCCACTTCCATAGTGGAACCTCTAATGGGTGAAGCAACCCATCGGGTTTCTTTTGCTCCGCTTTTACTTGTTGGCACACCAAGCATCTAGCGACATACTCGGCCACATCTTTCTTCATGCCGGCCCAAAAGAAAACTCGCTTCATGTCTTTGTACATCTTGTCCCCGCCGGGATGAATGGTCATCTTTGAACGATGTGCTTCGTCAAGAATAGTCTTCCTTAGGTCATCGTCTTTTGGTACACAAAGTCTACCGTCCCTACGTAACCAACCCTTATCATCTAGGGTATACCTACGGAGATGGCTTGATGACTCCCCTCTTTTGAGCTTTTCTACTAACTCAACCAACTGTGGGTCGTCTCGCTGTGCCTCGCCAATCCGTCCCAAAAGCGTAGGTCTGACCTCCAAGGATACTAGCAAACCGGGTACAAAGTCAACGGAAGGTCTAAAGTCAAACATCGAAATGAATTCTAAGCTTCGCCGCTCAACGAACAAAGGACTTAAGGATAATCTTTTTCTACTTAAGGCATCTGCCACTACGTTACCCTTGCCAGGGGTGTATGCTATTTCGAAGTCGTAGGATGCTAAGAACTCCATCCACCTTTGCTGCCTTAAGTTCAAGTCCTTTTGAGAGAATAAGTATTTTAAAGATTTGTGGTCAGTGAATAATTCGAATCTCTTGCCAAGAAGATAATGACGCCAAGACTTAAGCGCGAAAACAATAGCGGCCAACTCTAGGTCATGCGTGGGGTAATTCTTCTCATGCGCTCTCAACTGCCTTCCACCATAGGCTATTACCCTACCCTCTTGCATTAGGACTGCGCCTAGTCCTGTCCCACAAGCGTCTGTATAAACAGTAAATGGCTTACTCCCATCTGGCAGCACTAAGACTGGGGCTGAGGTCAAAGCTCTCTTCAAACGTTGGAACGCATCATCACAATCTACGTCCCATGTGAAAACTAGGCTCTTCTTCGTCAGGCGTGTCAATGGAGCTGATATCTTTGCGAAGTCTTTGATAAACTTCCTTTAATAGCCAGCCAACCCAAGAAACTTCTCACTTCGGTAGCATTTTTAGGGTCCTTCCAATCCTGGATGGCCACCACCTTCGCGGGATCCACATCTATCCCTTCTTTGGAAACCACGTGCCCTAAGAATCGTACTTCCTTCCTCCAAAAATGACACTTAGAAAATTTGGCTTTAAGATTATGCGCTCGTAGGGTCTCCAACACTTCCCTAAGATGTAGGGCATGCTCTTCTTCATCCTTAGAAAAGATCAAGATGTCATCTACAAAGACTACCACGAATTTGTTAAGGTACTCCCTAAACACCCTACTCATCAGATCAACAAAGTATGCGGGGGCGTTTGTCAAACCGAGCATCACTAGCCATTCATAGAAACTGTCCGGAGTCCTAAAGGCAGTCTTGTCAATGCTATCCTCAGCCACTCTCAACTGATGGAAACCAGTGGCTAAGTCCAACTGCGAAAACACTGAGGTGCCAACTAACTGATCGAAGAGATCATCAATCCTCGGCAGTGGGTGTCTGTTCTTCTTAGTAAGCTTATTAAGTTCTCTATAATCCACACAAAGTCTAAGGGACCCATCCGCCTTCGTGGCAAATACTACTGGAGCACCCCACTCCGATATACTTCGTCTTATGAACCCTTTCTCAAGCAACTCCTTCACTTGCTTATCGAGTTCCCTCCTTTCACGTGGAGCCATGTGGCGTACTGGCAAAGATACTGGTTTCGCATTATCCACAAGATATGTTCGAAAATCTATCTCCTGCTTCGGAGGCAAGCCTTTCACCTCCTCAAACACATCCGAGTATTCTCGGACCACTCCAACAGATTGTAGATTTTCCTCAGACGCGTCAAGCGATTCTAAATAACTTAGCATAACGGAATTTATGGGATTACAAAAGATTTCGAGAGTGTTGCCAAGGCGAGTCACGAGCCTAACTACTCTCCTTTCACAATCAAGAACGGCCCCATTTCTGGATAACCAATCCATTCCTAAAATTAGCCCATAGCCCGTGAAGCCCAACACATAAGCATCACATCTAAACTCAACGCTAAGTATAGATATTTTCAAATCCAAACACATCATGGACAAATAAGCTGAGCCCCCAATTGGATTCGAAACAACTAAGGGATCCTCTACTAAACTAGTGTTTAAGTGCAGTGATTCAACTAATCATGTAGAGATAAACGAATGCGATGCGCCCGAATCGAATAAGGTACGGACAGGATGATCAAACCGAAAAACTAAGCTTTCAACAGAAATGGTTCTACCTCGTTCTTGCAGCGTGGGACCGCGAGAGCCTGAACTTGTCCCTTTGCCTGCCCTGGTGCCATAAGAGCCTGCACCTGTCCTCCCGAGGTAGCTCCTGCCCTCTGCCCCTTCTTTGGGCAGTCCTTCACTAGATGTCCCGCTTCGCCACAGTGGAAACAGCCAGTCTTCTTTTTCTTTCGGCAATCCTTGCTGAGATGGCCTGGTGTCCCACAGTTAAAGCATTTCTTCTTTCCCTTGCCATTATTGTCTTTACAACCATTCATGTTTTGCTGTTGTGGTTTCTTCTGATCCCCTTTCACTGATGAGCTTCCTTGCTTTAATGTCAAGAACCTTTCCATATATAGATACTCTTCTGCCCTTGAGAGAAACTTCGCCTCAAACCTACGTCTGAAATCCGCCCAAGAATCAACAGGATGCTCCCCATTAGTGACCTCCCACCAAAACGAGGCCTCTCCCTTCATTAACCAAGCTGCTAATTTGACTTTCCTCCCTTCTTCTACTTCAAAGATCTCTAGCAATTCTCCCACCTCCCTAAGCCAATCTCTAGCTTCCACAAACGTTTCTGACCCTTGAAAAGGTTTTCCACCCATAGCCTTAAATTCCTTGCACGTCTTTGCAAAAGTATCAACGCGAGGAGGAGGAGGAGGAACGGGTGCAACTGATGGTGAAGGAACATTGGCTGGACCTGCGGCGGCCCTAGCCTCTAATAACCTCCTATACCATCCTGGTATCGTTACACCGTCCGGAAGATTAAGATCTTCAGCCATACTGAAACGAAAAAGGAAAGATTCAAAATGGAGAATTCGAAAGATATGGCTATTAGGGATTATGTTTTTCATAAAAACTTTCCTCTTTAAACTACTCATTAAGACATGTTTTGAAAACACTTCTTCCAAAAATACCTTAGAAAAATAGTTTTTCTAAAAAATTTATCTGTTCTGGTAACCTTAAGCTCTGATACCATGTGTAACACCCCACGTCCATTAATGTCACTCACAAAGGGAATGCATTAACTTCCATGGAGGTTTTAAGTGAATATAGAACAGAAAAATTACAACAAGACAGATAATAAGTAGTACTTGGAAATCTAAAACTTCATTTTATTGCAGCGGAATTTAAACATGTTTGTTAAATCATAAAACCATAAATCAGAGTCAAGTACAATATCCATCTTGATAAAACAAAATACATAATCCCATTACATAAATAGCCATTAAAGAAGATATGGAGCTGGGCCCAACCTGAGGACCTGGAGGGGAAAAGGATAGAAATGGAGGGGGTCAGACATAAAGTCTGGCGAGTATGATAATTCTAATAATACTATTACCAAAATAACTAGACTAAGGCATAAGCTGGAAGACAAGTAAATGTCTATGAACTATTAGGCATGGAAGAGCAGATAAAGATAACGTTTAAGGTAACGTTAAAGATAACGTTGAAGGCACACCTAATTACTAACGAACAATTACTACACTGCACCGCACCAGTCACCCTAAAGGTTGATCCCACTTGCTTCACACAGAAACTATATAAATAGCCTTACGTACCCCTAGCTGACTACATAGGTGTCGTCTGCCCCTATCTCCACTAGGTGTACCCCACTACCCACTTTCGATCGGCTCCCTACACGTAGATACCCGTGCTGGCCCCATAGTGGGGTGTATCACTCCCCTAAAGTGGCAACCCGATACAACTTGAGAATGCACGGCTTATACCTACACGATGCAACAACGTCTTACCTACCAGCCCAGGTCCACACACGCATATGAAACCCGTTGGACTTGCGTTGCCACCGCTCCCCGTTTTGGCCTCTTATAGTCAAACCCAGTATGCGTGTCCCGTCCTCGACTTGGGTCGAGCCCAGAAAGATACGTTTGGGATACTGGTTGAAATGGGCCCCCACAAGCTACCCACCTAAGCTTGTCCACTAGTATATCCCACTTAACCCTCTTAGTCATGTTCATTTACATGTGTGTTTGGTTAAGTCTTACTAATCGTATTTCACATGCCACTAAGGGCACCAACTAGATTCGTCATGCCACCCAAGGCACCTACTTAACCCCCATGTCCCACTCTACATGTTTATCTGGTTAAGTATTTCTTAATTCATTCAGGCCATATCCTCATAAAGACCTCTCACATTAGACTGGCATTTATGAAAGCTGGATTTACCGGGCGGGTCCGGGCTGTCTTACACAATAAAAGAGTCTAACCTCGTGTCTTTACAACTGTTATGCTTTAGTTTAGGCCTAGGACCTCTCACATTGGGCTGACATTTGTGACCACTGGATTTGCCGGGCGGGTCCGGGCAGGTTTACGTCACAAATGAGTCCAACCTCGTGTCCTAAGCATTGATTAACACTTATAATCTTTTACCCCAGTTTTAATAATTCCCTATTCAAATTATTAATTAAGTCCACTTTTATTGATGTCCATAATTGACTCAATTATGGCCATCCATTCATGGCATGCAAAATCATATCAATTGCACCCCAACTTCTTTATATTAAATCCTTAATATTACCCCTACCCACGTTTATACGTTCGCTTATTCAACACAGAATATACGTTAGACTCGAATAGTCTAACTCATAGCACAAAAATAAATTATCACAACATATAGACAATTAAAATGAATCTAATCATAATAGGGGTGAAACATGCATAAACTACACATGTTAAGGATCTAAAGGTGTCAACTTGTTAAATGTCACAATTTACATGATATGATCATAACCCAAATTTATGTATAAACTTGCATATGGGGTTTTAGGCAACATAATGATGGTGTGAACTAGCATAGAATTTCACATATGTCATAGCATAATTCTAGATGTCATAATTCTAGATCAAAATAGATGTCATGGCATATGTTCATAATCTCAACCTAAACTTTCATATGTGACTTGTCATATAGATCAACATAACCCAAATAATATCAATATTATGATTTGATTAACATGAACTAATTAGCATAGGTAATAACATCATGACTTTATAACATGTATGATTCATCCTAACTTAGCATAGAAAATTACAACCTATACAATATCATCATAGCATGATTTACAACATATAGGATATCATCATCACATAACATAGAATTTACAACATACATGATAGCATAAGGTTTACAACAACATATATGACAATTCACATCATTCACTCATAATCCATTCATGACCTATTCTAATTAATTTAACAATAATCTTGTTAAGATCATCATACTCACAATTAGAGAAGAAAAGAGAGTCTTGATTTGCTTTAGAGTTGAGTAGAATTAGAATTTGATTAGCTTTTCTTCCTACTTAGTTGGCGGCGGCTAGACTGAGTTCCATGGCGGCGGTATGACGGTAGCTATTCTATTTTTCATGTGAAATAGAGTGAGAGACTACCGAGGTATTTATAGAGTTTAGGGTTTATTTAGACCATCAGATCAACTCAGAACTAAACTGAACCGTTTAATTTGCCAACTCAGCCCTAAAGACACATCAGTAGCTCAAGATTGGGCTTAGTCAAAACCCTAGCCGCCTGGACAGGTCGTCACCCAGGTCGACACCCAGGTCGACTCCCCAGTCGACCTGGGGGGGAGGGGTCGACTGCCCAGTCGACCCCCCAGTCGACCTGGGGTGCTGGGCTGGAATTTTCCCGCCTAGCCTGTTTTGACTCCGAATTTGAAATTTAAATTTTCTGAAATCTGTTTTGAATTTTTTGAAACTTCCGATGGCCATAACTTCTTCATACGAAGTCCAATTCACGCAAACTCGGACTCTATTTCAACTAGAATTCCTAGACGAACACAATGGCGCAACCCGTTTCCCACAATTCTCACGTCTAAGATTAGTTATTCTTTAATTTGTGAACAGAATTACAGGGTGTTACATAAAGCCGCAAGCAAGCAGTGAAGGCAAGAATAATTCGCAAAATAAGAGGAAGCAGAACCAAGCTAAGGATGGTCAGAAAAAGAATAAGAAGGATGTTGACCGCTTTAGCTATGGCAAGAAGGGCCACTATGCCAAAGAATGTTGAGCAAAACCTGCGGATAGGAAGTGCTTCAACTGCGGCCAAGTGGGACATCATAAGGATAAATATTCACAACCTCCTAAAGAGAAGCAGATTGTGAAAGCATATGCTATTAATATTGTTCCTTCTTCGTCGAATGCCCCAACTGTGGCGAAGAAAGGGAAGAATGTTGTCATTCAAGGTATGCTTTCTAATTATGATGTTCCTGTTCAAGTATTGTTTGATACTGGGGCTTCCCGTTTCTTCATATCTAGTGACCTGGTAGATAGGTTGGGATTGAAACCCGAGATAGTCGATAGACCTTTAGTGGTGATGAACCCGATTGGTGGTTCGACTAGCCTTTATATGATTTGTTGAAGTTTGGTCTTATTGAGTCATGGACGTACGTTTGCTTGTGATTGCTTTGTTTTGGTCTTTACTGGGTTTGGCATTATTTTAGGAGTCGATTGGCTACAAAGATATGGGGTGGTGGTAGACCGTGAGGGATTTTCGGTGACTATTAGGGCGGATGATGGGCGGAGGATAGTGTTTGGTGTACTACCTAGTGATGAGGTGATGGCTAATTTTCTAAATTCTCTCGACATTTCGTAGGACGAGTTATCAGGGGTTCCAATTGCTAGCCAATATCCGAATATCTTCGAGGAAGTGACCGGACTTCCACCACACCGAGAGATTGAGTTCCGTATTGATTTAGTGAAAGATGCCAGACCTGTAATGATGCCACTTCGTCGTATGGCACCAAGGAAGCAGCGAGAGTTCGGGGTGCAAGTAAGCGATCTTTTGAAGAAGGGATTTATCCGAAGAAGTGTCACCGAGTGGGGAACACCAATTGTATTTTCCACTAAGGCAAATGGTTCCCTTCATTTATGTGTGGACTATCGCGAGTTGAATAAGGTGACTAGGAAGAATAAGTATCCTCTTCCACGGATAGATGATTTGTTCGATCAACTAGAAGGAGCAAGGGTGTTCTCCCAGTTGGACCTCATGACAGGATTTCATCAGCTCCGAGTAGCAGCTAAGAGTATTCCTAAAAAAGCATTTCGGACACCATCTGGATCTATAAGTGGTTAGTCATGCTATTCGGGTTGACCAATGCACCAGCATATTTTGTGGACCTTATGAATAGGGTATTCATGGATCAACTGAATAAGTTCATCATTGTGCTCGTGGACGATATCCTTGTTTACTCGAGGAACACAAGGAAAATTTGAGGATAGTGATAGAGGTGTTGAGAAAACACTAATTGAAAGCGAAATTTTCTAAGTGTCACTTCTAGAGGAGGGAAGTAAGATTCTTGGGCCATGTTGTTTTGGAGAATGGTATTACCGTGGACCCTGCGAAGGTGGCTAGATACAGGATTGGTCTACACCCAAGATTGCAACTGACATAAGAAGTTTCTTGGGATTGGCTGGGTATTATCGTAAGTTTATCCAGGACTTCTCCAAGATAGCGACACCATTAACTCAGTTGACCAAAAAGGATCAAGCTTCCGTCTGAGATGGAAGGTTTGAAAATGCATTCAAGTCTCTAAAGGAAAAGTTGACAAGTGAGCCAGTGTTAGTCATTCCTAAAGGGAATGAAGAGATAACGGTATACATGGATGCATGTGATACCGGACAAGGTGCTGTACTGATGCAAGGAGGTGGGGTTGTAGCTTATGTTAGTCGACAGCTAAAACCGCATGAGAAAAGATATCCTACCCAGGATTTGGAATTGGCAGCGATCGTGTTAGCATTGAAGATGTGGAGACACTATCTCTTAGGAGAAAGATTCAAGTTGTTTACGATCATAAGTCGTTAAAGAAACTTTTCTCTCAGAAGGATCTAAATCTCCGACAACAAAGACGGTTAGAATTCGTGGCTTCCTATGATTTCGATATCACAAATACACCAAGAAAGGGCAATGCGGTAGCTGATGCATTGAGTAGAAGACATGCCAGTTTAGGGGCTATGATTCTGGAATGGAAGCAACTGGAGTATATTGCTGGTAATGATTTCAAACCAAAGTGCGAATTGGATCCAGGAATGTTAGCAAGTTTGACGATCAGACCCACTTTGAATGAGCTGATTGGTTCTAGTCAGAGGAACGATCCTAACCTATTTGAAATCATCTCCAAGTTAAAGATGGGTAACGACAGTGAGGAGATGAACAAGTATGGGTTTGATCAAGATGGACGGCTTATAAAGAATGCGAGACTAGTTGTGCCCAATGTAAATGGATTGAGAGATGAAGTGCTTAGAGAATGTTATCACTTAGAACTGACTATACATCCCGGTGGTAACAAAATGTATCGAGACATGAAGCAGACCTACTATTGGGAAGGGATGAAAAGAGACGTTGGGAAGTTTATTTCCAAATGCATGAACTGCCAGCTGGTTAAAGCTGAGCAAAAGAAACCTAGTGGTTTACTGCAACCATTAGAAATTCCCAAATGGAAATGGGAACAAGTCTCAATGGATTTCATTGACGGTTTGCCAAGGACTAGATCGGGTCATGATAGTATTTGGGCGATTATAGATCGATTGACTAAGAGTGCAAGGTTTATACCGGTCAAGTCGAACAGAACGACAACTAAGTTAGCGGAACTGTATATGAAGTGGGTAGTGAGATTTCATGGAGTACCCAAAGGCATTATGAGTGACCGAGATTCGTTGTTTACTAGTGGATTTTGGAAGAGCTTACAAGAGGCTTTAGGATCAGGATTACATCTCAGTACCGTGTACCATCCTCAAAACGACAGTCAAACAGAGAGGGTGAAACGAGTATTAGAAGATCTCTTGAGAGCTTGCATGTTGGATTTTGGAGGGCCATGGGACGACCATTTGCATCTACTGGAGTCCGCATATAAAAATAGTTATCATTCCAGTATTGGTATGGCTCCATTTGAAGCTTATCACGGAAGACCGTGCAACTCACCATCATGTTGGTTAGAAACCGATGAGAAATTTTTGCTTGGACCAGATGTGATAAGAGAAACTTCAGACAAGATCAAGATTATCCAACAGCGAATTAAGGCTACTCAAGATAGGAAGAAGATTTGTGTTAATAAGAGAAGAAGATATTTGAAATTATCCGTTGGCGACTTGGTATTTGTCAAGATTTCTTCGTTAAAGAGCGTGATTCGATTTGGTAGGAGAGGCAAGTTAGCACCAAGATTTGTTGGTGCATTCCCAATTCTTGAGCAAATTGGGAATTTGGCATATAGAGTTGAGTTGCCTGACAAGGTGGCGGGAGTTCATAACGTGTTTCATGTTTCCTAGCTAAGGAAGTTTGTGCACGACCCTGATATGACTATTTCACCAGATCAGTTGGACGGCATTGAAGTAGAACCCGAGGTAGTTGACAACCGCAAGTCGATCCGTATTGTCGAGAGCGATACGAAGAAACTTCGAAGGAAGGTGGTGAAACTGGTCAAGGTTCAGTGGGGCGAGATGGAGAGTGATTGTACTTCGGAAACAGAGGAGAGCATAAGGGAATCGCAACCAGAACTCTTTTCCTGGTATGATTTTAATAGTGATAGTTTCTTCCCTCATTGGTAAACTGCATGCTAGGGTAGGCTTGTTATGCTTATTGTTTATGTTTGATTGTTTATGGATGGCTAAAAGGCATGCGGATCACCTTTGTATGTTTTTGGTTAAGGAATTTTGGGGGCAAAATTTCTTAAGGGGGGAGAGGGTAACGACCCGCATTCTACGTATCAAAGGATCGTAGAATATTTATTTCTTTTTCATATGAAGTCATACGGTCGTGTAACTTTGGGGATCGACTATTAGGGTCATTGTAACACCCCGCATTTTTAATGGAATTAAAAATGTGGGAATATGTATATATATTATATACATAGATATATTTAAGAGAAAAATTAAATATTGCAACAAAACATGAAAAAGAGGAATGAGAAAAGAATAATGTTTAGCATTGTTATAAGGTTTGTAAACAAAAAGACTTATTGGCTCATTTGGTTAGAACACGTGACTTATATACAAGAGGTTCTGAGTTCAATCCCCTCCAGCGCCATATTTTTGTTTTAGGGGAATAGCTAAAAAGTGGCTTAGTGTGAATGCAGTTCAATTATAAAAAGCGATTTAGTGTGAAAAGGGTTAATTGGAAAGATAGTTAAAAAAAGAAAAAAAAATATATATATATATACACAATATATATATATGACATGTAGGTGTCAACACCCGTACTGCTGCGCATCATGTTGCACACATGGTGCATTTTTATTTGTTAATGACGATTTTTGAGTTTTAGGGCTGATGTGACCTCTTCTGATTAACTGGATGACGTGCCTTTGAGCTGTGCGGTTCTGATCATCTCCTAGTTAATCTAAAGGCTCTAGCTAAGTTAATACATCTATATAAGTACATCTAAACTAACCCTAATCTAAACTAAATTCATTCATAAGCCTCCATGCTGCTGCATCCGAAACTAAACTAGTTTCTCTTCTTCAACGAATCAAAGCATATGAATTGTGAAAAGGGGAACGATTCTAGAACAACAACAAATGCTTAATTCAGATCTATATTCTTTCTTCTTCTACCACTGTGAGTACAGTTACTTTCACAAGATAATTAATTTAAAATAATGGTGATAAGTGTGAATTGGACTGTATGACTATGCCTGTATAATATGCTATTAGATTTATTATATTAAGATATGCTAGTTTTGTTATCGTATTTTATTGGATCAATTTTGTTGATTCATATGCGTAATTAAATCTATTCTATTCTACGCAAATTTATGTTAATAAGATCTATGCAAGTTTATGTTAATTAGATCAATGCAAGTTTATGTTAATTAGATCTATTCTATTCTATGCAAGTTTATGTTAATTAGATCTATGCAAGTTTAAGTTAATTAGATCTATACAAGTTTATGTTGATTATATCTATTCTATTCTATGCAAGTTTATGTTAATTAGATCTATGCAAGTTTCTGTTGATTAGATCTATCCTATTCTATGCAAGTTTATGTTAATTAGATCTGTGCAAGTTTATGTTAATTAGATCTATGCAAGTTTATGTTAATTAGATTTATGCAAGTTTATGTTGATTAGATCTATTCTATTCTATGCAAGTTTACGTTAATTAGATCTATGCAAGTTTATGTTAATTAGATCTATGCAAGTTTATGTTAATTAGATCTATGCAAGTTTATGTTGATTAGATCTATCCTATTCTATGCAAGTTTATGTCAATTAGATCTATGCAAGTTTATGTTAATTAGATCTATGCAAGTTTATGTTGATTTGATCTATCCTATTATATGCAAGTTCATATTCCATATGATTATTTGATCTATATTATGTGTGGATGATGCCCCTTTCCCTCTTCTTTTCCTTTTTCTTATGAGTTAGGCTAACGACGAGCCTAACACATTATGTGAATTATACGTACGAATGACGTAGGAACATTGGGGAAAAGTTTGGGAAAAATATTGAATATTATGTAATTGGCATAAATTGGTTTGTAATCATGTAATTAACTTGGGGCATAAATTGGGGTAATTTATGTACATGGAACTATGGACATAATTAGAATGAGAATTATGAACATAACCTAAATTGGGAATTATGGACAAATTGGAATATGGATATTAATTCAAATTGGGTTTCGAATTATAGAATAAGATCGTGAATGCCCAAGACACGAGGTTAGACTTAGTTTGCGGTATAAGCCTTCCCGGACCCGCCCGGCATATCCAGCAATCGCAAACGGCAGTCAAATGTGAGAGGTCAAAGGCATAAACTTGATGCGTAATAAGGCAAAGACACGAGGTTAGGTTCGGATTGTGGTATAAGCCTGCCCAGACCTGCCCGGCAAATCCAGCAACCGCAAAATGGAATCTAATGTGGGAGGTCTTGCAAGATTACGATTATAATGAATTAAATAACACTTAACCAAGATAAGACATGTAGTGGGACATGGGGTTAAGTGGGTGACATGGATGACATGTGAAATATAATTAGAAACACTTAACCAAGTTAAAACATGTAAGAAGACCTGAATAAGAAGGGGTTATGTTGGAAATCCTAGTGTGGACCAACCATAGACGGGAAGCTTGTGTTAAGTGTGGGGACCCTTTTCAACCAGTAACCCATTTAGTATCTATGTGAGCTCGAACTAGGTCGAGGACGGGACATGCTTACTGGGCTTGATTGTAAGAGGTCAAACGGGTTAGCCGTGGCAACGCAAGTCCAATGGAGTCCTGTGCGTACATGGGTCCGGGCTGGTAGGTAAGACGTTGTTGCATCATGTAGATATAAGCCGTGCCTTTTTAGTAGTATCGGGTTGCCACTTTAGGGAGTGATACACCCTACTATGGGGCCAGTACAGGTATCTACGAGTTAGGGAGCCGATCGAATGAGGAGGGCAGTGGGTACAACTAGTGGAGATGGGAGCAAGCGGTACCTATGTCAGTAGCTAGAAGTACACGAAACTACCATTATCATTATTATTATAATAGGGAGGGTAGTGGGTACAACTATTGGGGGTAGGAGCAAGGTGGAACCTGTGAGAGCAGCTAGAAGTACACGAAGCTACCATTACTATGATAAGTAAGAGGGATCAACTTTCAGTATAGGACTAGTAAGGGTGCGGTGTAATTAGCATTGGTGCAGTGTATGAATTATCTTATAGTGATTAGAAGTGTAATCAATGTTATATCTTTTTTACCTTGTTCACCTTATCATATTTGTTTATGTTACAGTCATTTCTTATATCCAGATTATGTTCTTATCCTATTACTTTAATGATTATATTGTTAAAGTCACTGGACTCGCCAGACATTATGTCTGACCTCGTTTGTTTCGCTTCTTTTCTTTCCTTTCCCCCCTCTAGGTTCTCAGGTTCGGACTAGTGGAGATTGACTTGGATCTCTTTTTCTCTCTTTTGGAAGTGCTTGGAGTTGCTGAAAGTAATGTTCAGCTTTATCTTCTTTTTATTATGGCTATTTGTAATGGGATTATGCTTTTGGTTTTCATGTAATAATTTGACCAAGATGGATATTTGTGTACTTGGTTTTACAAGTTGGTTTTGATATTGTAACCAAACTATGTTCAGTTTTCGCTGAAATGAAGTTATTTTAAATTTTGAAGTACCATTTTATATATTTTTCTTGTGATGTTCTGTTCTATACACTCATAATGCTCCATGAAAGTTAATGCATTCCCGTTGTGAGTGATATTAACGGATGTGTGGTGTTACAAGTGGTATCAGAGCAATACCCAGTCGGAATTGTGGCTCTTGTATGGACCACAACGCCTAGGAGACGTGTTTATGAGCCAACGGGGACGTTGGGCTCTGTAGGAGGGGAGAATGTAACACCCCTAAGTCCTACATCGTTGAAGCCTGTGTGAAGTGGGTACTTATACACCCCACGTCCATTAATGTCACTCACAAAGGGAATGCATTAACTTTCATGGAGCATTATGAGTGTATAGAACAGAACATCACAAACAGATATATAAAATTGCACTTCAAAATTTAAAATAACTTCATTTCAGCGAAAACTGAGCATAGTTTGGTTACAAAATCAAAACCAACTTGTAAAACCAAGTACACAAATATCCATCTTGGTCAAATTATTACATGAAAACCAAAAGTATAACCCGTTACAAATAGCCATAATAAAAAAGAAGATAAAGCTGAACATTACTTTCAGCATCTCCAAGCACTTCCGAAAGAGAGAGAAAGAGATCCAAGTCAAGCTCCACTAGTCCCACCCTGAGAACCAAGAGGGGGGAAAAGGAAATAAAAGAGGTGAAACGAACGAGGTCAGACATAAAGTCTGGTGAGTCCAGTGACTTTAACAATATAATCATCAAAGTAACAGGATAAGACATAAACTGGATATAAGAAATGACTGTAACATAAATAGATATGATAAGATGAACAAGGTAAACAAGATATAAAGCTGATTACGCTTCTAATCACTATAAGATAATTCCTACACTGCACCAATGCTAATTACACCGCACCCTTACTAGTCCCATACCAAAAGTTGATCCCTCTTACTAATCATAATAATGGTAGCTTCGTGTACTCCTAGCTTCTCTCGTAGGTGCCCCCTTGCTCCTATCCCCACTAGTTGTACCCACTACCCTCCCAACTATAATAATAATGATAATGATAATGGTAGTTTTGTGTACTTCTAGCTGTTGTCACAAGCGCTGCCTACTCCTATCTCCACTAGTTGTACCCACTACCCTGCCCATTCGATCGGCTCCCTAACTCATAGATACCCATGCTGGCGCCACAGTCGGGTGTATCACTCCCTAAAGTGGCAACCCGATAGTAATAAAAGGCACGGCTTATATCTACACGATGCAACAACGTCTTACCTACCAGTCCGGACCCATGCACGCACATGACTCCGCTGGACTAGCTTTGCCACTGCTAACCCGTTTGACCTCTTACAATTAATCCCAGTAAGCGGGTCCCGTCCTCGACCTAGTTCGAGCTCACATAGATACTAAATGGGTTACTGGTTGAAAAGGGTCCGCACACTTGACACAAGCTTCCCGTCTATGCTTGGTCCCCTCTAGGATTTCCCACTTAAGCCCTTCTTATTTATGTCTTCTTGCATGTTTTAATTTGGTTAAGTGTTTCTAGTTATATTTCATATGTCACTACTTAACCCCATGTCCCACTACATGTCTTATCTTGGTCAAGTGTTATTTAATTCATTATAACCGTAATCTTGTAAGACCTCATACATTAGATTTCGTTTTGCGGTTGCTGGATTTGTCGGGTGGGTCTGGGCAGGCTTATACTGCAATCTGAATCTAACCTATTGTCTTTGCCTTATTAGGCATCTAGTTTATGCCTTTGACCTCTCACATTAGACTGTCGTTTGCGGTTGTTGGATGTGTCGGGCGGGTCCGGGCAGGCTTATACAGCAAACCAAGTCTAACCTCATGTCTTAGGCGTTCATTATCTCATTCTATTATTCAAAACCCAATTTGAATTAATATCCATATTCCAATTTGTCCATAATTCCCAATTTAAGCCATGTTCATAATTCTTATTCTAATTATGTCCATAATTCCATGTACATAAATTATACCAATTTATGCTCCAAGTTAATTACATGATTGCAAACCAATTAATGCCAATTACATAATATTCAATGTTTTTCCCAAACTTTTCCCTAACGTTCCTACGTCATTCGTACGTATAATTCACATAATATGTTAGGCTCTTCGTTAGCCTAACTCATAAGAAAAAGGAAAAGAAGAGGGAAAGAGGCATCATCCACACATAATATAGACCTAATAATCATATGGAATATGAACTTGCATAGAGTAGGAGAGATCTAATCAACATAAACTTACATAGATCTAATTAACATAAACTTGCGTAGAACTAATTAACATAAACTTGCATATGATAGGATAGATCTAATCAACATAAACTTGCATTGGTCTAATTAACATAAACTTGCATAGATCTAATTAATATAAACTTGCATATATCTAATTAACATAAACTGTCATAGAATAGAATAGATCAAATCAACATAAACTTGCATATATCTAATTAACATAAACTATCATAGAATAGAATAGATCAAATCAACATAAACTTGCATAGATCTAATTAACATAAACTTGCATAGATCTTATTAACATAAACTTGCACAGATCTAATACATAAACTTGCATAGAATAAGATAGATCTAATTAATATAAACTTACATAGAATAGAATAGATATAATCAACATAAACTTGCATAGATCTAATTAACTTAAACTTGCGCAGAATAGAATAGATCTAATCAACATAAACTTGCATAGATCTAATTAACATAAACTTGCATAGATCTAATTAACATAAACTTGCATAGAATAGGACAGATCTAATCAACATAGACCTGCATAGATCTAATTAACATTAACTTGCATATCTCTAATTAAAATAAACTTGCATAGATCTAATTAACATAAACTTGCATAGAATAGAATAGATTTAATTACGCATATGAATCTACAAATTAGATCCAATAACATATGATAACAGAACTAGCATATCTCAACATAATAGATCTAGTAGCATATGATGCAGGCATAGTCATACAGTCCAATTCAAACTTATCACCATTATTTTTAATTAATTATCTTGTGAAAGTAACTGTACTCACAGTGGTAGAAGATGAAAGAATATAGATCTGAACTAAGCGTTTGTTGTTGTTCTAGAATCGTTCTCCTTTTTCACAATTCCTATGCTTTGATTCGTTGAAGAAGGGAAACTAGTATAGTTTTGGATGCAGCAACATGTAGGCTTATGAATGAATTTAGTTTAGATTAGGGTTAGATTATATGTTCCTATATAGATGTATTAGCTTAGTTAAAGCTTTTAGATTAACTAGGAGATCATCAGAACCACATAGCTCAAAGATACGTCATCCAGCCAATCAGAAGAGGCCACGTCAGCCCTAAAACTCAAAAATCGTCATTAACAAATAAAAATGCGTCATGTGTGCAATATGATGCGCAACAGCAGGGGTGTTGACACCCACATGTCATATATATATATATATTTATTTATTTATTTTCTTTTTTATTTATTTTTCTTTTTTAACTATCTTTCCAATTAACCCTTTTCACACTAAACCGCTTTTTTTAATTGCACTGCATTCACACTAAGACACTTTTTAGCCATTCCCCTAAAACAAAAATATGGCGCTGGCGAGGGTAGAACTCAGAACCTCTTGTATACAAGTCACGTGTTCCAACCAAATGAGCCACTGAGTCTTTTTGTTTACAAACCTTAGAACAATGCTAAACATTATTCTTTTCTCATTCCTCTTTTTCATGTTTTGTTGCAATATTTAATTTTTCTCTTAAATAAATCTATGTATATAATATATATACATATTTCCACATTTTTAATTTCATTAAAAATGCGAGGTGTTACATTCTCCCTTACTCAAAGGATTTCATCCCCAAAATCTTCAGGTTAAGAAGAATATATCCTACCATCCATTATCCATTTACTCATCCATAATCCACAAGCATCCATTGTCCTGAAAAGATTTCTAATGCTATATGAACATATGCATATGCGTGTGTATATTTTCCTTATCTAATGCAAAGATCAGGCGGTCTACTGATTCAATTGACCTCCTTAATGCAAATTATGTCAGTGCCATGAGTGCAGCAAGTATGCAAAGGAACCCTAATAGTACATATCATTTTTATATGAGTGCACAACCATTCACTCAAATGCGACATCCATATGATAAAGCATTCAATATACATCCATTAATTTAAATATGCACACTCATTCATATGCAATATGAAAGTGATTGAGCTGATCTAGTGGCTAATGTGTATGTAAATGCATCCATGAGCAACCACTAGTAAACACTTGCATCCACCTGCATCCACTAAACATAACATGTCTCAAACACATGTTTACAACCATAGGATTTTCCTACCTAAAGATCGAATATGTAATCGAGAAGATATACTAAACGATAGAACAAGTATAAACAAAACGGTAGAAAAAAGAGAAGTTAAGAACATACCCTTAAAAAGGAAAGGGTACGACACACGCATCTTGTCTTCCATCTCCCAATCATCTCCCCATTGGACGTTAACCAACTTGACCTCTCGGTTGCTTAACTTCTTGACCTCCGATCCAAGGATGCATGTAGGAGTTCGTCTAATCATGGCATCTCGCTCTACTTCCACCTCTCTAAGCATGCCCGGCTCTACTACTTCCACGGTATCATGTAAACATTTCTGCAAATGCGACACATGAAATACATTATGAACACCACTAAGCTTCTCAGGCAACTTCACTCTGTAGGTCATTTGTCCAATTCTTTCTGTAATGGGGAATGGCCCTATGAACCTTGTGCCAACTTCCCTACGGACCCAAAGTGAACTATGTTCCTTAACGATGATACTTTAATAAAGACCATGTCTCCAACATTGAACTCAAGATCGGTCCTGCTCTTGTCAGCATAAGACTTTTGCTGGTCCTGTGCCGTCTTCATACGTCTCCGAATGAAGTCTATCTTTCCCTGAAGTTTCTCTCACCATATCGGGCCCAAGTAAAATCTTATCCGTAGATTCCCACCAACAAGTCGGTGATCAGAAAGGTCGTCCATACAGAGCTTCAAAAGGTGCCATGCCAGTGCTAGCCTGATAGCTGTTGTTGTAGGCGAACTCTACTAATGGAAGATGTTCCTCCCACGTCCCTCCAAAGTCCAAGATGCATAATCTCAAAAGATCTTCTAGATTCCGATTCACTCTTTCTGTTTGGTCATCCGTCTATGGGTGATAAGCGGTGCTCAAACAAAATTGTGTTCCTATCGCCTCTTGCAAGCTCTTCCAAAACTCATTAGTGAAAATGGGGTCTCGATCACTCACGATAGTAGAAGGTATGTCGTGCAGACGAACTATCTCTCAAAGATAAACAGATGCTAATCATGTTGTTGTTCTTTTACTCTTGACAAGAATGAAATGGGCGCTCTTGGTAAGCCTATCTACTACTATCCAAATCCCTGTATTACACTTCCCTGATCTCGGCAACCCGTCGAAAAAATCCAAGGAAACGCTCTCCCATTTCCATTGTGGAGCCTCTAAGGGGTGAAGCAAACCACCAGGCTTCTTTTGCTCCACCTTGATTTGCTGGCACACCAAGCATCTAGAAACGAACTCAGCCACGTCCTTTTTCATTCCGGCCCAAAAGAAAACTCGCTTAATGTCCCTATACATCTTGTCACCACTGGCATGTCTGGTCAACTTAAAACGATGTGCTTCTTCAAGAATAGTCTTTCTCAAGATTTCATCTCGAGGTACACAAAGTCTCCCATCCCTACGCAACCAACCTTTGTCGTCTATAGTATACCTACTAAGATGGCTCGAAGACTCCCCTCTTATGAGCTTGTCTACTAAGCTCCCTCCTTTCTCTTGTAGCCATGTGGCGCACTGGTAATGCAACTGGCATTGCATTATCTACTAAGTATATATGGAAGTCTATCTCGCATCTCGAAGGTAAACCCCGAACCTCATCAAAGACGTCACCATACTCACGGACTATATGAAAAGGTTTCAAATCATCGATGTATGCATCAAGTGATTCTAGGTAGCTAAGCATCACTGAACCTCTAGGGTCACAAGAAATATCAAGGGTCTTTCCACGATGAGTCAACAGTCTAACTACCCTTCTTTCACAGTCTAGGATGACACCATATCTAACTAGCCAATCCATTCATAGAATCAACCCATAGCCCATGAAACCAAGCACATAAGCGTTGCATTCGAACTCAACGCCAAACACAAATTTTCTCAAATCCCAACATAACATAGAAAGATGAGATGTAACCCAAATAGGATTTGAGATTACTATGGGATCCATAACAAACTAGTATTTAGGTGCAGTGTTTCAACTAACGAAGCAGATATAAACGAATGTGAAGCGCAAGAGTCGAAAAGAGTTCTGGGAAAAAAAGAAATTAAATCTTCAACAGAAACTTCCCATCTCTTTCCGGTATGACCACAGAACACAACCTACCCTCCAGAAGATCCTGCCCTCTATCCTTGTTCTTGCTTCACCATACTGGAAACAACCACCTGTCTTTCTCTTGTCACGGAGTTTATTATTCTTTCCACCCTTCTTAGGCTCTACTTTCTTATCTTGTGTCATATCCATGCCTCCACTGCACGTTCTTCACTCGTGACCTCCCGCCAAGACGGAGCTTCATCCTTCATTAACCAAGCAGCTAGTTGAACCTTCCTTCCATCGTCTATCTCAAAGATACCAAACAAGTCCTCTACTTCCTTGAGTCAATTTCTAGCCTCGACAAACGTCTCAGTCCCATGAAGTGGTTTTCCGCCCATTGCACGGAAGTCCTTACATATCTTTGGAAAACCATCTAAATGCGGAGGAAGAGATTCAGAAAGGAAAAAGGAAGATATTCAAAATGGAGAATCGGAAGAAAGATATATGGCTCTTGGGGATTGTGATTTTCATAATAATATTTTCTCTTGAAAACACCTACTTTAAAACATGTTTTTGAAAATACTTCTTAAAAAAATGCTTTTGAAAATGACTTTCAAAATCTTTTATCTGTTTCGGTAACCTTCAGCTCTGATACCACTGTAATAACCCGCACCTCAATTCACGTAAGATATTGTCCCCAACTTAGCCACCGTATAGGTGTGGGGTTTTGTTCCTCAAAAGGCCTCGGAGTTAGTAAGAGATGGGCTCTACTATATAAGTACCCACTTCAGACAGGATTCCACGATGTTGGACTTAGGGGTGTTACAGTCATTTCCCATGTTCACGATTTTTACCGATTTTTAAATGACCGTTTTGCCCTTGGTGAATCTTGTTTCGCCTATAACTTTTGATTAGTAAGGAGTTTTGACCTGAAACCACTTCCATTGGATTCAGATGATGGTTTACCTTTCTGTAGAGTGGTCATACGTGTCAAACGGACTTGCCGTTTGGGAGATATGGCGTAAATAAGGTTTAGAAGGTGAAAAACCGCTAAACCGGACCTAACTAGAGTGATTAGCAGCTAGGTCCATAACCCATTTCAGGATTAGGGTTATAGGAAGGTTGACAGGGTTAGGAAAAATTATTTTTTGTCATTTTTCAGCTGCCACAAAACTCCCTTGAGCTCTAGCAATGACCTTCATCTTCTAAATCGCTCCCAAAAAACCTTTTTGTCATTTCTAGTCGCTAATTATGCAAATCAACACCAAATCAAGGAGGATTAGCGCCAAACCAGAGGAAGAGAAGCTGTTTTGCTTTGGAAAACACCCCCAAATCAGTAGAGTTATAGATCTAAAAGTTTTATTATGGCTAAGGTGAGTGATTTGCATTGTTTTTCACAAGTTACGGCTAATTAGGGTGATTAGTGATAATTAGTGAAATTATGCATGATAAAATTCTGGAAAAATATGTAAAAATTCTTAAATATTATCCTTGGGCTCTGACAAAAATTTGGGTTAATTTGGACATGTTTTGTTAATCCTATCACTATTTATGGTTAAACTTGATTAATGGGAAAATCATGCTTTTTTGGTATGTTTGATTTAAAATGACCTATAAGCTTAATGTTTTAATCTTTTTAATTGAATCCATATGTTGTTACTGTTGTTTGTGATGCTTCATGATTGATTAGAAAAGTTAAAATGGTTGAAAATATCGTCGTACGGCGAATATGGATGATACATGCTCGTTGGAAAATGTGCAGGGTTTCAGATTGGATCAGGTTATGGGGCTCGGGTCGGATCGAAGAACTGAGCAGAGAAATCGAACCGGATCGGAATCCAGCACAGGAGGAAAAGCAGGGCAACAAGGAAGGCCACCAGATCGAATTAGGGCAGGGGATCGGATCAGAGATGAAGGGATAACCGGGACGGAATCTGGAGGTGAGAAAGGAGCACAAAGGGGACCCGAACTGAACCAAATGAGAGACCCGAACCGAACCACTGAGGACTGGAGTACTAGGCATATTCAAACCGTACCAAGGCGAGGGCTTTGAGCACTGAACCGAACCGAGTATGGAGTACCGAACCAAACCAGATGTATACTCTTACTTCTACGCAACTACTCTTCTGAGCCAGCTCCAATTCGACCAAAATCCGAGATGCAAAGGAAATCCAAATGGGAGGTTATTACTCAGGATCCAAATGGGGATCAACGAGATGGACTTTACTGCGGGACGTGTGCAAAGGGTTATCGATGTCTATAGCTTTGACTCACCACTGAGAGACGGATATTGGCTATGGATCAGTGCAGTGGAGTTGTCATAACTCCATGGGGCAAAGTGATCGTAGCAAGGCTATGTGCCAGTGCAGTGGAGTTTATATGACTCCATGGGGGCAGAGTGGACATAACAAAGGATTAATGGCTATGGATCAGTGCAGTGGGGTCATCGCGACTCCATGGGGCTGGGTGATTGTAGCAAAAGATTGGGAAATCTAAGTGGTAGATGTCTTATGCTTTACACACTGAGTGAGAGATGTAAGGATGATTGCTATGTTTGATGTTTGTTATCACCATGACATGCACACCACCTCCCCATTATTTTTACACCATGTTTTAGTTTCACCTTAGGGTATTGTACATCCTGTTATGCTAACTCATTGGTTGCAGGTCCAGGTTCAGGTATGGTTATGTTACTTATGTATACCTGTTATTGTTCTGTTTTGCTGCTTATCGCTCATACCAGACTTTTGTCTGACCCAGAGTTCTATGTCTCTTCTTATTACTCTAGGTGCTCTTAAACGAGCAGACTAGAGACAGGTTAGCTGGTTATGCACGAGTAGCTGTCTAGAGACGAGCAGAAGGCTTATACGTATTATTCCCATATATTCTCCCTGTGTTGTTGTTGGTCACTACTTTGGGCATTAGTAGCATGCCTTCCTATTTTTCTTTAGAGACGTTTTTTAAAAAAAAAAGTTGTAATAATGATGGTTTGGATCATAAGATGTATTTTGAGTTTTTCCGCTGCTATGATGGTTTAGTTTTCAGCTTATGCATTGTTTCACCTGTTTTATATCAAGTTATGTTATTATTATATTTTGTTCCATGCACAGTGAGATATACTACAGGTCCTTTGATAATTCAGAGTTTCAAATTATTCCTTTTTTCCTTTCTTTTAACAACCATCCCGTGTTGGTTGGACATCAGTACAACGCATTTCATTGAAATGTTAGCTGGTGCGGGGCGGGCTGTCACAATTATGGTATGGTATTTGGCATGGTCAGATTCCTCTTTCTCTATCTTGTCCTTCTCTCTTTCCTCTGATCTTTGATGGTTGTTCTTCAGTGGCTAATTTAGTTCATAGCGATTCCTCTGGTGTTTGTCCTTCATCTTTATTTGATGTTCATGTCCTTAATAATCTCCTTGATGTCTCCAATTTTATTCTTCGCACCCAGCTTTCTCATTCTCCAGATAAATTTGTTTGGTCTTTATCACCAGAGAAGGGTTTTACTATTGCCTCTATGTATCATTATCTTAATTTTTCTGGTAGATCCCTTTCATTTTCAATGATTTGGAAAATTCGCCTACCTCCTAAAGTGCTATTTTTTACTTGGTCTTTAATCCATGGAAAGATTAACAGTATATCAAGGTTGTACAGACTCAATCTTATGGCTGATTCACACTGTGCTTTTTGTTCAACTTATGGGGAATCTATTCAGCATTTGTTTTTCGTGTGTGACTTCTGCTACCTAATTTTAGCTGCAACCAGTACTCATTTGCTTGGTTTCATTCCTAATGTTTCATTAATGTTTGACTATTGGCAAAGCAGTCTATTTAACACTGCGCTTGATTCCTTCTTACCTATATATTGCTGGTGTATATGGAAAGAGAGAAATGCAGTTGTATTTATCAAACCATTGAAGCATTTTCAAGGATTATGCAGACTTATTATTTACTACTTTCAATCGTGGATAGGTCAATCATCCTCTGCCCAATTTAGGCTTGCTTTACCTGTTAACAATAGTCCTGCTGAATTGTTGGTTCTAACTTTGGTGATTCGAGTCCTGATCTACATTAAGATGGTTCTTAGTTATGTCTGCTTGGTTTGGTTATATCTTCAGTGGGTACTTATTTTGGCTTGTTTGTGTACATTATATGGTAGTATGATTCTATGTTGCTTTGTTGTAGTATTATCTAGCTTCGGGTATTTTCTTGCTGTTGAACTATTATCTTGCAAACTTTAAGCCACCAGTTGGGCTTTTCAACTGGTTTATATATATATATATATATATATATATATTAATATAATGCTTAACCGGCTGTGTAGTCTCACGCTACACATCCGTCCTACTAAAAAAAGTGTTTAGAAATCCCTATCGACCACATCAACAAAACATATCGATATGGAATTTATATACCACTCAACAAATTAATCAACACAATATAAAAAAGTTTTAAATAACACTCTCAAGTATGTTATCTCATATATATATATATACACACACACACACTCAAACTCAATCTAGGGTATTACTAACCCCATCACTATTGAGATAGTCCACAAAGCCAAGGTAACTACTTAACCTTCAACTCCGATACCAATTGTAAAGGTCCGCAAAATCGTACCCTTTGCGTTGACTAATTAAAACCCATGTTCAACTCAAATTACACGGAAATATGAATCTTTAATAGAAAGAATTTAGAGGATGAGAAGCTGGAAAAAAGAAATATTAGAATAGAAGAAGAAGAATATTAACACTACTGAATCAGAGTAGAATATAATCTCACATCGGAACGAATAAAATATAATATATAAAATTCTTTACATAAAGTGAAAACTGTATTTATATAATACAACATCAGAGTACCCAAACAAATTATATTAATACAACACACATAAAAAAAGAAAATTAATACAAGAATATGTCTTGACTCCAGTTTCCCTTCTGAAGCTCCAAGCAAAACCTAACCTGATAATATGCCCAGTCTGACCCGAACATATTTGAAGTAAAGAAAAATTCACCCGGATCAGTCTAGAATACTTTCGATAATAAATCCATATTGCAAACAACTTGTTTAATTTTTGAAAATCCTTTGAAAGAATGGACACTCATAAGACACGACCACACACAAACATGGCACGTATTTTACCTTAAGATACCCAAAATCACTTTGTATATCAAAATCTGATGGTATTATAATAATGTCTATCAAATCACAAATAAATACGAATATAGACAGAAAGCTTGCATCCCATTTTAAACATAGTGATTGACAACTAAAAATGTATCGTATTGGAGTTTGGATTTCCAACATGATAAGGAATGAGACCACCTCTCGATCAGTGTAACCTAGACAGGATACGCTAGGGTTCAATAAGAACATCTTGCAACCCGTCCACACATGACCGACAACTCATTCAACTTGGGTATATCGAATATATTGTCATATATGGTTGTGATCAGCAACCGTTTCTTGTAAGCTTACAGAAACAACAGATAAAGAAAGATGTAACAACCCTGAATTTCTGAACCAATTTAAAATTTTCATTTTAGCTATTTTAATGGGTTTTGAATATTAAAAATGATTTATTTTAAATAATAATGACTAAAAATTTATTTAAATCGAAGTCAGAACGTATAAATTTACTTTAATTATAAAACGAACTTGAAATGGCGCGGTAGTTTGAAAATTAGATTTTTAAAGTGAAATCTCAATTTCTCACATTCATTAGAAAGATATTATTAAACAAATTCAAATGTTTCTGCTCTTACTGAAATCCAATTTTAGTTGGGGGCTTTGGATTTCTCTTCTGGTTGCTTCTAGGGCCGAGGGGAGTGTCTTCTAGTGAGGGGAGTCTTTTCCGCTTCAATCGACTGGTAGCACTTCCTTACAGCCTTTCTCTTTCGGTTGCCTGCTTTTAGGGCTAGTTCTCTTGCCCTCTTATCGGGCTTAAAGCAGAACTTAGCTTCTCACTAACATAATCGTAAGCATCATTTCATCAAACGAGACTCAGATCGAGGAGAAAAAAAGCCCTACGGATAAACAATCCAATCCTACCAATGAGGAGTGTGTCGGTTGCTCTAGCCCTTTTATTTTATATTCTTGACTAATTTAAAATTTAGAATAGTCGCTATGGAATTAATATATATTTTATACAACATATAGCGCTTAAAAATAGCCATTTTGCAAACGACCTCCTTTTTTGATGAAACCACTTTTGCTAGATCCAAAATGTCAAATTATTGTTAATTTTAAAAATTCATAATTTTTGGAATTAATATGTGAGCGCAGTGAATTTAAATGCATTTGGTAAATTTAGTTTAAATTTAATCAACTAGAAAAAGGCCATTTTTCAAACGGCCTCCAAATTCGATGAAATTAGTTTTGTTAGGACCATATCATCAAAACATAGCTAGATTTATTTTTCTGTAATTTCGGGAGTCAGTATGTGGCCCCCGTAAATTAAAATATGCATTCAAATTCAATATATATTGATTTATTTTAATTTGGATAAAAACTGACCGAAACGGTCGAATTAGCTTAAGAAACATATATCATTGTGTCCGGAATGGGGGTATTTAGCTAGAAGCAACAGTCGTTGGGATTCGTTTGGAGTTTGGATATAAAATCTAACATTTTTGGGATTAAATTATTATTAAATAAAATATATATAGATAGCCCACAAAGCCCTAACCCTAACCACTTTTTGAATCCCGCCGCTCAAATTGAAACCGATAGATCAAACGCTCCCATTTTCAGTCGATAATAACTTCCAATCCACTCTAAATTGAATCATAATTCTTAAGCGAATATTGTAGAGATTTCTAAGTGGTTTATTTTCGTACGGGTAAGATCTGAATTGGTGGAGGGTAGGCGCGATTTTTGGCCAGAAAAGGGTCGGCGTTGACCTCGTTTTGCGGGCAAGGGATGGGCTACGGTGTGGCTCTAGTTGATCGTCGGCCAAAGTGACAATGGAGGAGCGGCGGTCAGTCAACCGTAGGAATCGATGGGTTCTAGGCAAGCGTTCAAATGGGAAGATGATTAAGAAGAGGGTAACGTTTTTTAAACATTACTAATTTAATTAATTACATCTTTAATTATTCCAATGTTTAAATTTTCATATCTTTTCCATACAAGTCCAAATTGAACGATTTTAGTTGCGTTGGATCCACAACAACGAACACTACGCAATGGAATTGGCTAGAAGAGATTTGGAGCAAATTAGAATTTGAGGTGATTGTAAAATCAGAACAGAACAATTCAGAAATAAAGGGTGGCGGAGTGGAACCCAAAGTGAGAACTTCTCACTAACATTATATTTTATCATCTTATTGTATTCACGTATAAAAATTTATAGAATTGCCAGTGTACATTTTTATCAGTTCTAATCATTATAAATTGTATACGGTGCTTGTTAGCTCACCTCCCTTGTCCACAGACCATGGACGATTTAATTGACTGTATTATGTGTTGATTGTGATACTGAAATGTTTAAAATATTAAAAATAATTTAATATTATTTTGTGGTAGCTGAAATTAAATTATAAATATCTATTTATAATTTAAACCGTGAAAATTGGGTTAGAAAAACAATTCAAATTGAATTAGAACTATTTAAATTTATTAACCATTGATTAATTTAAATCGATTGTTGTTTGGAAACCCCACATGGGTATGGGGATGGTAATTTATTCACATCTCCCCTGAATTTAATTATAAGTCAATCGATTAATCGACGGACTGTGATGAGGGTAATTTATTTATTTTATTACTTGTACAGTTCAAAATTGCACTCTGGATAAAGTTGGAATGGTTAATGAGTATTTATCATTATTGTTGAATACATGTGATGAATGAAATCCATATAACTAAAATTATATTTTAATTGATTGAGTCGCATTCCGATTCAGAAATAAAGAATATGTTAAAATAACGAATATTTCAAAATAATATTCAGTGAATAATCAAAATATGGTTTTGATGTCCGATTTTGGATGAACACGAAAATATATAAAAATATGAAGCTGGGTTAAGTATAGAAACGCCCTTTTTAACCTGAAAGAGTTTATTGATCGGTTTTATTCAGCTTATAATGAATATAAAAAAGAATTAGTTTCAAAATCTGATATTTTGAAAATGTTATCATTTCAATATTATAATGATACAGAATATTCAATTTTGATTTAAAATTGAAATAGAAGTTGGAATCGTTTTAAAATGAATTTATAAACGATTTATAAAGTTCATTTTGAATGAAAATCGACGAAATTTATATAATATATGTTATAAATATATATATAATGACCTGAATAGAACACGTCGTGCATCGACCATTCGCAAATTTCGACCACTAACTTCAAATTGATGTAATGGGAGATCCGACCGTCGGATTCTCCTAAAACCCAAAGCGTTGGATTCGTATCAAAAAGAGCTTTCCAATGAATAAGAGATTTAAATTTGAACGGTTGGATTTTAAAATATGTCCAAATCAATTTAAGAAAAGGTCGCTATGAATGCAGTTCGGTGGCCGATATTGGAAACCATCTGTAAAGGCCATAATAAATTTATTGAAAATATGGAAAAATTGTGTAAAATCATAATAAATGATTTGAAAAGATTATGGATGAAAAATTCCAAGTTTGAAAAGATAAAAATATATTTTTATCGAAATGAACTAGTTATTAACTAGAATAATAATCTAATGGTTTTTAGAAATAAATAAATTGGATTGAAATGGTTTTGATATAACCAGAATTTTCCAACGTATGAATTGGAATGGAAATATTTCGATATTGGATTATGTGATTATACAGATATTGTTGAGGAATTTGGAAGATATAAATATCGTTATTCCCAATACAATATTTTTTGGTTTTAGAATTTGATATTAAATATAAGCCGATAAAATTTCTATTCAGAGCCTTGTATTTAATGTCAAAATTGGATTTTGGGTTTGTCGTGAATGGTGTCTTAAATAACACTGTTCTTAAACCTAGTTGAGAAAAGAATAAATCTTTTAATTAAGATTAATGAAGTTTACCGATTAATTAATATTTAGTTGGGATTGAATTGAAATTGGATTTTTGGGTTTATCGTGAACGGTGTTTTAAATAACACTTGTTCTTTAACCTAATTAACAATGAAGAGATGATTCGGAATTTATAAATCTTTTTATTAAGATTTAATGGGAATTTTCCAAAGTAAAGTTTTCCAATTTAATATAGTGAAATTAGAATTGAATGGAATCCGATTTGATAATAATCGAAATGAACTTCTGTAAAGGAAGACCGTTACTATTTATGAAATTTAAAAGGCTTTGTCGTTATTCCATTTATGGTATTGATTTGATATGGAAACCTATATCGATTATACATTGATCTGTTTTTCCATGAAGATTCCATAGTTAATGGAAGAGGATTTGGGTTTATCGTGAACTGTGTTTTAAATGACATTGGTTCTTTAGCCCGGTTAAAGGCAAGATTAATGTCTTAAAGTTGAATAATCATGAAGAAATGATTTTTGAGATTAAAATCAAGAATGGAGTTTTAATAAATCATTAATTAGATTGGAATGTAAATGTGGTAATTAGATTCACCGAATTTAAGAAATGATCAATCGAGATGGAGTCCCCTCAGTTTTACTCCAGGCGATAGTTAAATCTTTAATTAGATTTGAATGTAAAATGGAATTAATTTTACCAATAGTACAGTGGGTTATAGAAATGGAGTACTACCATTTTAGCTCAATGGGATGAATAGGTTGGGATTGGAAAAAAAATTGATTACTTTGGTAAGGCTCGGCAATCCCGACTAGTTTGACGAACCTTAATTTGGTTTAAATTGTTAAAGGATAAAATAAAATCTTTTAAAATTGATATCCAAAGGAAGATTAAAGAATAAATTAAAAAGACTTTATCTATAATAAAATTAATGGTAACCTTTTCCTAAAGATGTGAATACTTAAATAAACGAATATTCTAAATTTGAATGAGGTGTATGTTGTGTTTTTATAGCGCTTGATTAGGAAATATGCGAGTTATTCGGAAAGACTGGGTTTATCCCATTATGAATAATTGATACGACGACTAAAAGTCGATGACAAAGATGATGGTTTAAACCCAGAGATCTTCACATTGTTTGGATGATCACTAATGTCTTAATTGGGTTGTACACCCAAGACAACGTAATAAGTGATGATCGTCCAGACGTACTTGGAGATCGACCAGATATGCGAGAGCCTCTCTCCTGTATTGGACATATGGGACGAGGACTAAGGTGCCTCCGGTTTCGTTCAGACCCAGAACGGATTTGTAAATGGATGTGTGTCTGACATTGGATTTCATTTTGTATTGATTGATTTCTATTAAATATATATATGTTTGGTGGCGGAGAATATATTCTTTGCTTAACACCCTTCTCTGAGACGTACGAGCTCAGAGGTTATATATTGATAGACAACAGTTGTATGGGTGAATTGTTAGTGTGGCATGCTAAGATGCAATGATCAAGGCTTTTGTTGAAAAACAGAGTCTTTTGGATGATGATCAAAGAACGACTTTAAATAGCATAGCCTTGTGTAGCATTAATTCGCGAGCTTCACACCCCGATATGAACCAGAAACGGGATAAGTGACAACAAGGAGAGCATGAGTTTGTTTCTTGCTAGAAGTGGTGTCATGGTATGAAGCCCAAACATTTTTACTTATGTGGATGATGGAAAGCGAGGTACCTCGGATTTGAGTCCCTAGTGGCTCTAGACATGGTCGACATATTGACCAAATTTTATGCCCCATAGGGTAGGGAACGCATTGTTCAGGAGTAACCTTAATCCACCGCAGGAAGGTGGGCCGACCCTGTCGCTCCCAGGTGCAGTTGCGGCTGAGTCCTGAGGCATAGGCTAGAGTGTCTCGAATTCAGTAAGGAAGATCCCTTGCCTCAGTTCATGACGAAAAATCCAATTTCCAATACGACATTATAGATTTGATTGTAAAACAATATGGCGACATAATATATGGTAGCTATGTCGTCTATGATTGATACATTTATATTGAAAGTGTTTTAAATTGTCTAGACACTAATAATAATATCAAAGGATTTTTTGTTTTATGCGTATCAAGCATATTTGGCCATTATAATGTAAAACTCTATCCTCCAGCTTGCATTGCATTATGTGATGGGACCTGAGTCTTATAATAGCTTCGTTTTTCGAAAAGCATTGCGTTGTTTTATTTTAAACTGAGATTCATGTGGAGTAAACCTGTTCCGTGTTACACGACGTGGTCCTATGATTTCCAAATTTTGTAAGTAAAGATTTAATAACTGTTTTAGTTCTCACACCAGTTCCATGATTGACTCGGAGTTTATTGTTTTGACCTAAACTCTAGGTGCCCATATTTTCCACATGGGCAGCTAGTAGTTTGGGTTTTCGCAGATACTTCTTTTCATAAGATCCTGGATTACAGCTGGAGCTATATTTGGAAAGCTTTGTATCCGTGTATTTCATTCAGTTGTATCAGTTGTTATTTCCCATTACGGATTGTACTTATGTATTATTTTCCACTGCTTTGTATTCTAATCTCTGAAATTATTTTATTTTCGTTGTGTAATATTTATTCATACTCCGGTATATCTTGTACTCTGATGTAATTGTTGTAATAGCATGAAATGTTCCGCTATTAGTGTTCTGATGCGTCGTGTTCTCAAAGCAACCCGTGGTTTCCCGTCTCTTCGGAGATTGGGGGATTTCGGATCGTTATAGTTGGTATTAGAGCTTTGGTTTACAAAGCACGAGAACAAGACACATTTGAACCAAACAAAAGAATTCATCAGAGATAGGATTAGTAACATCCTATAAGAATAGATCGTAAGAGACGGGGTTAGTAATGCCCTAGAATGAGTTAGAAGAGTATTATTTATAAAAAAAAATTTAATTTTGAAAAATTATACCTTATTATACATATTTGAGTATTTTATTTTATATTGATTTGGACAATCGGGTATTAGAAGATATTTCATATATGCCTTGCAAACGTATATTCGAAGTCTCAAATATACTATATGGATATAGGATCACACTCTAGTCGCCCGGAGATGATTCTGGTAATTGATATATCATCATCAGTGTCTATGTTCGAGTTTCGAAAGTGGGATACCTATGTATTTCCAATTGACTGGTGTGAGAACCAATATGATTTGACACTGAAGATACGATTTTAGAGTATATTAAAGTTATATGATTGAAAATCTAATCAACTAATTGATTGTTGATTGTGTTGTGGGATTATTAGTATAACTAATAAAAATATTGGAACAATAAAACCAATATGAAAATGAAAGGTAAATGAAGCCAAATCGAATCAAATATTGAATTGAATTGAAATTTTTTTGGAATTGCATACATGTACGTATATGAAACACCCCACCTCCATTAAGGTCACTCACAAAGGGAATGCCTTAACTTTGGTGGAGGGTTATAGGTACAAGACACAGAAAACTTTACAAGATAGATAAATATAAGCAGCGAAATTCAATTATTTATTTCATACGTGGTTCAATACAAAAGCATTACATGAATTTGTCTCAAAATAACTTCCAAAACATTACAACATAATTTTTGTCTTGATTATTTAATAAAGAAGCATAAACCATAAATAAAACTGCATAAATCCCCAAGGATAATGTCCAAGAGCCATAGCCAAGGTGAGAGAGAGTCCAAATCATACATCTACTTTCTTGAAGCTTGCAAAATGTCTGATTAAGCCGCAGTATTCCCTCCCTGTAGACCTGGGGGGAAAGGAAGAAAAGAGGACGAAGGAAAACGGGTCAGACAATAAGTCTGGTAAGTTCGGTGATTACTAGTATTTAAACAAGGAAAGGGATCATGACAGTAATAACAGAACATAGGACAATACCCTAATATAAGATAAGAGGAACATGTGATCGCACCCATTACTATAGTCTCTGCACCTACTTAACCATTGGTTCAACCAGCCCTACGTGCTCATAACAAACGATCCCCTTAATGATCGGCTCGTACTCGTATGCATTCATATCCTGTGTCATTCGGCCCCGCTTGACTGTAGATACCTGTGCTGGTCCCACCATGGGGTGTATAAGTCCCTCTGGTGGTAACCCGACACGATTCAAGATGCACAGTGTATACTACTGATGCCTAGTGCCTGATTTTTCCACTCCGGAGTACGTGCACGCCCGTACTCCATCGGAACCTACACTGGCCCACCAACCGCCGACGTTTTGACCACTTATAATCAGCCCAGTAATCGTGCCCCACCCTGCCTAGTTTCAGGGTACCATGATACATCTATGTGGGTTACTGCTGAAATGGGTCCCCGCTACTAGGGTTTTTCTAATCAACATGTTTATTTGGTTAAGTGTCCAAGTTTACCTAACCCATCCATTCGTTTAGTTAACATGTTGAATCGGTTAAGTGTTTCCCTAATTGACTTAACCCTACCAATCCTGACTTAGCTTTAATTTATTAAAGCACCAACCACTCACATTAGATAGGTATTGTTGTGGTCAATGGATGTCCCAGGCGGTTCCGGGCAGATTTACACTACAACTCAGTCTAACCTCGGGTTCTTTTTGGGTTTGATGAACTAACCACCCACATTAGACAGGTCTTGTTGTGGTCACTGGATATGTCAGTCGGTTCTAGGCAGATTTACACCACAACTCAGTCTAACCTCGGGTTAGGCATATTCGTCTTTTTCTAAATTCACATTTTTCTATATATGTCTAATTTATTTATGTAAACTAAATTTAATTTAATCATGCCATAATTATCCTTTGATTATGCTCACCACAAATGGTATATCAAATATACCATTTTATGAACAAATCCATGCCATGAATTTTCATATTTTCCCATGGCTACCCCCGTGGAATGTACGCATGAATCACATACAATGTTGGGCTAGTAAATTAGCCCAAACCAATAAACAAAAAGGGTAATAAACAAGGGACATGAAATAAACATAAAATAGCATACATTTCAACTTGTCATGTGTAACTTGGCATAGAAGTATCATTAACTTTAATTAAATGGGTAAAGGTGAACTTGTGACTAAGTTGGGTCTAATTGTCATGTAAACTTGACAAAGGTCTAACATGGAGGTTTAACATATAATCACAGATTCAACCCACAACTTAGCATATTAACTTATGTATGTCAAAACATAAGAAAGCAACTATAATCATTTTTAAATCGCAACTTAGCATATTAACTTATGTGTGTTAAACATAAGAGAACTATTATCAACATATTCGAACCACAACTTAGCATGATACTTATCTGTGTGTTAAACATAAGAGGGCTGTTATAACCATATTCGAATCATAGCTTAGCGTGATACTTATTTGTTAAAACATAAGAGGGCTACAATTCCAAATTTTTCAACATAAATAGATTCAACCTAACATGAATATACATGAGTGTTGATCTAACATATAAGCATGTGTTTTAGTTCATAAACTTGCAAGTAACCACCAATTTATAACATGACATGTTTCACCATTTAATTGGCAAAATAAATCCATTACCCAATCATAATAGATTCTGATAACATACAATATGTTCATCCCCACAAGCATACAGACATGATTAATATATAATATGTTCGTCACCACAAGCATATAGACATGATTAATTGCAACGATACTTTAAGATAAACGGGAATCAAATCTTATACATAAGCATCATTCTATATTCTAATTACAACATGTCATGATTCATTTGAAAGAACGTTTAAATCTGCGTAATAACCAACTTACAACTAAAAAGGAATTCTGGCTTTCTGAATTCTAAAATTGGTAAGCTCGCCTTTGATGTAGATCGTTGAATTTGATTACTTTTAATTTGATTTTTGATTCAGGTTCTTATCATATCTTTGAATTTGTGACAGCTACTCCAAGTTTTCTATTGACAGCATGATAGTTCTAGGATTATTTTTGTGTGATTTTTAGGTTTGAGCATTGGGTTGTTTATATAGAATTTCAATTCAGTTTGAGCCGTCGGATGATCCTAGAGTTAACCACAACCATTCAGTCAAGATAGGGTGACACATCAGCCCTAGTGACTCAGCACCGAGTCACAAAATCGTCACCTCTCGGATCTGCCCCGGGGAGGCGGGGCGCAGGTCGACCCCCCAGGTCGACCCGTAGGGCTGGGTCCTAGGCGGGAATTTTCCCGCCCAGCCCGCTTCTGACTTTTGTTTTGAATTTGAACTTGTTTTCGAGCTGTTTGAATTTATTTGAATTTTCTGGAAACTTCCGACCGCCATAACATTTTCATACGAAGTCCAATTTTCGCAAACTCGGACTCTATCTCAACCAGAATTCCGAGACGAACACAATAGCGTAACCCTTTTCCCTTAATTCTCAAATTTTAAATTAAGTGTTGTTTAATTCGTTACTATACCGTTAACAGAAAATACGGGGTGTTACAATATATGTGTGTGAACAAGTTATAGCATTGAAGCTAAGAAGAGGAATAAAAAATTATATGTCCGACAAATAGGTACATGTTTATTGTATTTCTTGGGTTTTGATGATTTTATGAGCCGATTGGCTAGCCGCTTGGCTTTTTCTTTTTCTTTTGGATTGATGAGGTCCATGTGACGCAAGTTGCGGTTTTACCGATCAGCCCGTACGGAGGTGATGCCTAAATTTTGCGAAAATTTAGGGTGTTAGCCAAATTTTTGAGAAATTAGAAAACTAAAAAGTTAAGAACTCAGGCCAGAATGAAAGTTAAGTCGGTTTGTTAAGCAACATTCAGCTTATTCCTTGTCGAGGACGAAAAGATTTTAAGTGGAGGAGATTGTAACAACCTGGAATTTCTGAACCAATTTAAAATTTTAGTTTAGCTATTTTAATGGGTTTTGAATATTTAAAATGATTTATTTTAAATAATAACGACTAAAAATTTATTTAAATCGAAGTTAGAATGTATAAATTTATTTTAATTATAAAACGAACTTGAAATGGTGTAGTAGTTTGAAAATTCGATTTTTAATTTCAATTGAATCCATAGAATTCAAAATAAATCGGATTTCAGTAAAACCAGAAACATTTGAATTTGTTTAATAATATATTTCTAATGAATGTGAGAAATTGAGATTTCACTTTATAAATTGAAAGTTATGACCAGTTTAAAATTTAGAATAGCCGCTATGGAATTTATATATTTTTTATATAATATATTTCCCTTAAAAATAGTCATTTTGCAAACGACCTCCGTTTTCGATGAAACCACTTTTGCTAAATCCGGGATGTCAAATTTTGGTTATGTTTAAAAGTTCATAATTTTTGGAATTAATATGTGATCATGGTGAATTTAAACGTGTTTGGTAAATTCAGTTTAAATTTAATCGACCAGAAAATGGCCATTTTTCAAACAACCTCCAAATTTGATGAAATTAGTTTTGTTAGGATCGTACCATTAAAACATAGCTAGATTTATTTTTCTGTAAATTTTGGAGTTAGTATGTGGCCCTGGTAAATTAAAATGTGCCTTTAAATCCAATATATATTGATTTATATTTTAATTTAGATAAAATCTGACTAAAACTGTCGAATTGGCTTACGAAACATATCCCATTTGTCCAGTATGAGGGTATTTAGCCAGGAACGACAGTCGTTGGGATTCGTTTGGAGTTTGTGTAACAACCCGAAAATCTGGGCCAGTTTAAAATTTTTATTTTGGCAATTTTAGCGAATTTTGAATATTTAAAATGAAATATTTTAAATAATATCGACGAGAAATTTATTTTGAATAGAATTCGAACGTATATATTATATACGTTGTCGTTAGAATATAATAATTATATATATAATTATAAAAGGAATTGAAAATGGCACGGTAGTTCGATAATTCGATTTCAAATTTCAAGTGAATGTACCGGGTGCAAAACAATCCGGATTTTAGTGAAACCAAAAACATTAGGATCTAATTGGGAATATCTTTCCAACGAATCCGAAAAATCAAAATTTCATAGCGGGGATCAAAAGATATGTCCAGTTGAAAATTCTAAATAGTCGCTATGGAATTTAGGCCCTTAAAAATGAGAATTTTGCAAACGACCTCGGATTTCGACGAAACCACTTTTGTTGGGTCCGTGATGTCAAATTATTGTTAGATTCCAAATTTCATAATTTTTCGAATCAATATGTGAGCGTGGCAAAGGAAAACGTGTTTGACCAGTTTTAGTTGATTTTAATCGATTGGAAATTGGCCATTTTTCAAACGGTCTCAGAATTCATCGAAACTAGTTTTGTTAGGACCGTATCATCCATACGAAGCTAGAAAATATTTTTCTGTAATTTTTCGAGTTCGTATGTGACCCCGGTAAATTGAAATGCGCGTTCAAATTCAATATATAGAGATATATGTTGATTTTAACGAAAACTGATCGAAACAGCCGAATCAGCTTATGGTACATATCCCATTGTGTTCGGAATGGGGGTAATACGCTATGGACGACAGGCGGTGGGTCTCGTTTCCTCTTCTCATTTCAGAAAGTTTAAAAAAAAAAAAAAATCGACGCCGCCCCCCTCCCCCCAATCGACCATCGCGACGCCACCAGGGGGCCCCCAACCACCGCCGCCTTCCCTTACCTCCCTCCTTCCCCTCCGCCCGATCCTCTGCCATCCCCTTCTTCCCCGATTCGAACTCCGCTACCCCCCCCCCCTCTGCCCTAAATCAGCACTGCACCCCCTTGAAGACCTGACCCCGCCGCCGTGGGCACCCAGGCCACCCGACCTCGCCTGCGCCTCCTCCCCTTCGATAGCCGGACCCCGCCAGTACCCCCATCCCTCTCCAGCCCTCGAACGACGCAACCCCACAGCCCCCAAATGACCGGAAACCGCCACCTGCTCGACGCTGCCAACCCCATGCATCCTCCAACGCGCCATTCACTCCCCCTCCTCTCCGTTCGAAGATGACCAGTACGTTTTTTTTATATATATTTACTTAAAGTATTGTTTTTTTTATTATATTGTTTTATCTGATTTTAATTAGAGGGAAAATCCTGATTTTTAGAGTATAAAAATATAATGTTTTAAGAAGATACATATTTGTTTTATAACATTACAAAGATTTGATTTTTAATTTATAAAAAGGAATGGTTTTTAAAAATATAAAAACATGATTTTTATTTTAAAGCAAAGCTATGATTTTTATCGAAGTAAAAGAAAGATTTTTATCCGTTCATTAGCTAGGAAAAAGAAGTAATTTTTAATAATAAAAATATGATTTTTATATAAGGCGGGTAATAAAAATGTGGTTTTTATATTATAGAGGAAATAAAAATATGATCTTTATATTTGAAAAGGCGAGATCTTTATATAAAGAATGGCGATAGAGAAATATAATTTTTGTATGGTTATGATAGTAAAAAATCAATCTTTATACAAGAAGGAGAAATATATATATGAAGTAGAAATTAAAATACGATTTTTATTTATTGAATGAAGCAATAAAAATATAATTTTTATTTGAACAGCGTGAAAAGGACTGAATTGGAATTTCAACCGATCCAGACGGTTCAGCAATTCAAAAGCACGGCGGAGTGGAACCCTCTGTGAGAACTTCTCACTCTAAATTTCTTTTTCTAGTTATATATATATACTAGGATGCAGACGGTGTTTAGTAGCACCCGACACCATCGTCCACAGACCATGGACTTGTTTGATTGGTTGTGTAGTTGATTAGATTATTTGATTGAAATTTGATTGTTTGGTGAAATGGAATGGATTGATTGATATGTGTATGGCGTGGGCCATCACTAGACCGGGGATAAGGCTAGGCCTCGTCCCAATTCTAGTATCGTGCCGTTATGCCGCCGAAATTTCCTAAAATAAGTTAGAAAAGTAAAGATATCATCTTATTTGATAAATGAACCGAATAGAATATTCATAGGTTGAATAAAATAGTTTGGTCGTTAAAAATATAATTTTTAACGTGAATGAAAATAAATAAATATTCATTTACAAACCGGACGGTTTGTTTATGTACACCTATTTGAAGGACATTGATTGGGACGATAAATTTTACACATCGCCCAACTGCACAAATAAAATATGTGTTTGATTGTTTGAAACCCCACACGGGTATTGGGATAAAATACGGCATACACTAATCCCAATAATTAGTTGTATGTCGATCGATGGATCGACAGGCTGTTATAAGCGTTAGATATCCATATTTGATGCTTATACAGTGTAGTACACTTTGGATGATTGTTGATTATTTATCGTTGCTATTATATACACGTGTTGTATGGAATCCATATAATTAACTTTATATGGTGATTGATTGGGCCTCATTCCAATTTAGAAAATAAAGAATATTATAAAATAAAGGTTCATGTGTTGACTGTACTCATCCGTTGAGATTAGTCATGTGTTGAACGAAATATTTTAACGATAAAATTTACATCTTTAATATTATAAAATAAAGGTTCATGTGTTGACACTACTCATCCGTTGAGATTAATCATGTGTTGAACGAAATATTTTAACGATAAAATTTACATCTTTAATATTATAAAATAAAGGTTCATGTGTTGACAGTACTCATCCGTTGAGATTAGTCATGTGTTGAACGAAATATTTTAACGATAAAATTTACATCTTTATCATATATGAAATTAGAAATTAACTGGAAAATAGATAAGATGAGTGGTCTCCTGGATATTGATCTGATATTGGTTTCGGCCTTCGGGATTAATATTCAGGGAATCGTTCTCTTACTAGTTTACGGTTGGAGTCTGATTTTAAATCAAACGATAGATACCATAATTTTAGTAAAATATATTAAATAACAAAAATAGTCACACGTGGACAGTACTCATTCGTTGAGATTAGTCGTGTGTTGACAAAAATATAGATTCACATATTGAATAGAATAAATATTCATTTGTTGAATAGAATAACGAATTTATTGAAATATATAAAGCCGTGTTGATTAGAGATGTGCTATTTTGACGCGAACGATATTTATATCGATAATATTCGTTTTAATTTGAATTGAATCGAATAGAAAACCAATTTGAATTGAATCGAATAGAAAACCAATTTGAATTGAATCGAATAGAAAACCAATTTGAATTGAATCGAATAGAAAACCAATTTGAATTGAATCGAATAGAAAACCAATTTGAATTGAATCGAATAAAAAACCAATTTGAATTGAATCGAATAGAAAACCAATTTGAATTGAATCGAATAGGAAGCCAATTTGAATTGAATTGAATAGAAAACGAATTCGAATTGAACTGAATATAAACCAAATTCGAATTGAATTGAATATAGAATGAATTGAAATTTGATTTGAATTTGAAATGGAAGTTGAAATGTTTCTGAACGAATTTAAAACTATTTATAAAATTCGTTTTAAATAGAAATCGACGAAATATATATTATATATATAATATAATGGCCTGAATAGAACGCGTCGCGCCGCGACAGTTCGTAAATTTCGACCATTGACTTCGAACGGACATTACGGGAGATCCGACCGTCGGATTCTCCTAAAACCGGGACCGTTGGGTTCGTATCGAAAAGAGCTTTCCAATGAATATTAAAAATTTGAAATCTAACGGTTGGATTTGGAGATACGTCCAAATCAAATTTGAAAAAGGTCGTTGTAAGTGCAGTTCGATGACCGTTGATGGAAATCGACTGTATGTGCCTTGATAAAATTATTAAAAATAGTAATAATTTGTGTAAAATCATAAGAAATGATTTGGGAAAAATTGGGATGAAAAACTCCATATTTGAAAAGATAAAAATAGATTTTTATCGAAATGAACTAGTTTTGAACTAAAATTAAAACCCATTTATTTTTAAATAAATAAATTGGATTTGAAATGGGTTTTTAAATAGAATTGATTTGTGGGTTTATCGTGAACAGTGTTTTAAATAACACTTCTTCTTTAACCCGATAATAAATAGAATGTGATTTGGGTTTGTCGTGAACTGTGTGTTAAATGACATTAGTTCTTTAACCCAGTAAAAGGAGTTTTAATGAATCTGCAATTAGATTGAAATGTGAATTGATAATTTAAATTATCAAATTTGGAAAATAAGCGAGAATGGAGTATCACCAGTTTTTCTCCAAAGCGATAGTTAAATCTTTAATTAGATTTGAACAGGAAATGGTAATTAATTTTACCGATAACACCATAGTATTAGATATGGGGTATTACCAGTTTTGCTTCATGGGATGAATAGGTTGGGATTGGGAAATAAAATAAATAATTACTTCGGTGTGGTTCGCTAATCCCGACTAGTTTGGAAAACCATAATTTGGTTTGAAATGACATCCAAAGGAAGATCAAAGAATAAATTTAAAGAATTTATCTTGGATAAAATTAATGGGAACCTTTCCCTGAGAATATGAATTGGAATGAGGCGTATGTTGTGTTTGTATAACATTTGTTTACTATATACGCGGGTTGTTCGGAAAGTCCGGGTTTATACCCATTCTGAATAACCGATTAGACGATATGTCGAAGATGAACACGGTGGTCGAAGACCGGAAGTCTTCACATCGTTTGGGTGATTACTGATGATCCTGATTGGGCTGTACACCCAAGAGGATGGAAATAGTTGGGGGTCGTCCAGACGTACTTGGAGATGGATGGATATGCGAGGAAAGTGCCACCGGTTTCGTTCAGACCCAGAACGAACTTGTAAATGGATTGTGTGTCTGACATTGGATTTTATTCTGTGTTGATTGATTTCTGTTAAATATATATCTGTTTGGCGGCGAAGAATTTATTCTCTTGATTAACGCCCTTCTCTGAGACGTACGAGCTTAGAGGTTATATATCGATAGATATCAATCGCATGGCATGAATTGCCTGTGTGGCATGATGAGTTGCATAGATCAAGGCTTCTGTTGAAAAGCAAAGTCTTGTGGTTGATGATCAAAGCACGGCCTACATGGCAGCTTTGTGTATAACGTGAATTTGCGAGCCTCACGCCTCGGTATGAGTCAAAAACGGGATAAGGATTGTAGGGAGAGCACAACGTTTCTTTCTAGCTTTGGTGGTGTCAGTGACTTACCAGCCCTGACATTTATATACTTTTCACCTATGTGGTTGTTGGATGAGGCGCCTCGATTTTAGGTCTGTAAGGACCGGGAAACATGTGTTCAGGAATTGCCAATCCTCAAACGTAAGAGAGGACCGGCCCTGAAGATCCAAGGGTTGCCCAGAGTGCGTAGCCCTGAGGCATTTGCTAGAGTGTCTCGAAAGCGGAGAGGAGCTTGCCCCTTGCCTCGACTCATGACGGAAATCCAATTTCCAATACGTAATATTGCGGTTTTACTTGTAGAACTAGTATGGCGACATGATAGATGGTACCCATGCCGCCTAGGATTGATATTTATGATTGAAATTGTTTTGACACTATACACTTATTATAGTATCAAATGATTTGTTTTAAACGTACCAAGCATGTTTGGCTATTATAAGGGAAAACCCTATCCTCCGGCTTGGGTTGCATTGTGTGATGAGACCTGGGTCTTATAATAGCTTCATTTTTCAAAAAAGCATTGCGTTGTTTATTCTATGCACTGGTATTCTTGGGAGGAAACCCGTTCCGTGTTATACGGCGTGGTCCCTTGAATTACTCTCTTTTAAAGTAAAGTTTTAAATAACTGTTTTAGTTCTCACACCAGTCACATGACTGACCTGGAGTTTATTGTTTTAACCTAAACTCTGGGTGCCCTTATTTTCTGCACGGGCAGCTAGTAGTTTTGGTTTTGCAGATTTATATTCATAGGATCCTGGTTTACAGCTGGAACGATGCTCGGAAAGCTCTGTATTCGTGTATCATTTTCAGTTGTGTTTTGTATTATTTTCCGCTGCTATGTAATTTATTGTAATCTTTGATATTTATCGAATGTATAGTATTCATTTATACTCTGTATATTCTTGTATCTGATGGAATTGTTGTAATAACAATGAAATGTCCTTCCGTCTGCGTCCTTTTGTGTGTTGTTCTCAAAGTATCCGCTCTTTCCTTCACCGGGGAAGTTACGGGTTCTCACATTTGGTATCAGAGCTTTGGTTTACAGAGCTCGAGAACAAGACACACTAGAACCATACGAAAGAATTCATCAGATATTGGATTAGTAATATCCAATTAGAATGACTCGTTAGAGATAGGATCAGTAGTGTCCTAGAACGAGTGTGAAGAGTATATTTTTTAAATGAAAACAATTTTGTTTTAAAATTTAAATCGTTTTATACGTATTTGAATATTTATTTATTTTGTATTTGGACAATCGAGTATATAAAGATTTCGCGTATACGCGTCATGAACGTATATTCGAAGTTTTAATATACTGGATAGATATAGAATCGCACTCTAGTAGCCCGGGGATGATTCCACTGATGACGTACGACATCATTGGTTTATTTTCGTGTTTTGAAGGTGTGATATCTATATATTTCCATTAGACTGGTGTGAGAACCAAAACTAATATAAATAGATAGGTTTATTGTTGTGATTTGGCATCAAAAATGTGATTTTTGAATATATATCAAAATTATGAATTTGAAACTCTAATTCACTAATTGATTGATGTTTGTGTTGTTTGTTTATTTGTTTGATAATTTTGAACCATTTATGCCTAATTGAATCAAATATTGAATTGTATTGAAAATTGGTCACATTTGCTTGCATATACAAGTACTTACATTGAACAGGTCATAGCAAGGAGGCTAGAGCAGAGAATAAAATTTGTTTGCCCGACAAATAGGTACATGTTTACTATAATTTACTGTTTTGTTTGGGTGATGATGATTTTATGAGCCTATTGGCTAGCCGCTTGGCTTTTTCTTTTTCTTTTTGAGATCAGAAGGCCTATATGGCAATTTCGGGATTTTCCCGTAGCTCCCGGTGCAGGGGAGGTTATGGCAAAAAAATTCGAAAATTTAGGGTGTTAGCCAAATTTTTGAAGAATTTGAAAATTCTCAGAAACTGAAAAGTTGAGAATGGAAGCCAGATCGAACGTAGAGTTGATTAATCAAACCACTTTCGACTTTGTTCCTTTTCGGGGACGAAAAGTTTTAAGTGGGGGAGATTGTAACAACCCGAAAATCTGGGCCAGTTTAACAATTTTATTTTGGCAATTTTAGCGAATTTTGAATATTTAAAATGAAATATTTTAAATAATATCGACAAGAAATTTATTCTGAATAGAATTCGAATGTATATATTATATACGTCGTCGTTAGAATATAATAATTATATATATAATTATAAAAGGAATTAAAAATGGCGCGGTAGTTCGATAATTCGATTTCAAACTTCAATTGAATGTACCGGGTGGAAAACAATCCGGATTTTAGTGAAACCAAAAACATTAGGATCTAATTGGGAATATCTTTCCAACGAATCCGAAAAATAAAAATTTCATAACGGGGATCAAAAGATATGTCCAGTTGAAAATTCTAAATAGTCGCTATGGAATTCAGGCCCTTAAAAATGGGAATTTTGTAAACGACCTCGGATTTCGACGAAACCACTTTTGTTGGGTCCTTGATGTCAAATTATTGTTAGATTCCAAATTTCATAATTTTTCGAATCAATATGTGAGCGTGGCAAAGGAAAACGTGTTTGACCAGTTTCAGTTGATTTTAATCGATTGGAAATTGGCCATTTTTCAAACGGTCTCAGAATTCATCGAAACTAGTTTTGTTAGCACCGTATCGTCAATACGAAGCTAGAAAATATTTTTCTGGAATTTTTTGAGTTCGTATGTGACCCCGGTAAATTGAAATGCGCGTTCAAATTCAATATATAGAGTTATATGTTGATTTTAATGAAAACTGATCGAAACAGTCGAATCAGCTTATGGTACATATCCCATTGTGTTCGGAATGGGGGTAATACGCTATGGACGACAGGCGGTGGGTCTCGTTTCGAGTTCGAAATTAAAAGTTGCTTTTTGAAATAATTGAATAATAAATATATATATTTTTATAAAAGCCCCTACCCCCACCTTCCTCTTCTCATTTCAGAAAGTTTAAAAATAAAAAATAAAAAAAAGAAAGCAAATCGACGCCCCCCCCCCCCCCCCAATCGACCATCGCGACGCCGCCAGGGGGCCCCTAACCATCGTCGCCTTCCCTTACCTCCCTCCTTCCCCTTCGCCCGATCCTCTGCCATCCCCTTCTTCCCCGATTCGAACTCCGCTACCCCCCCTCTGCCGTAAATCAGCACCGCACCCCCCTGAAGACCTGACCCCGCCGCCGTGGGCCCCCAGGCCACCCGACCTCGCCTGCGCCTCCTCCCTTTCGATAGCCGGACCCCGCCAGTACCCCCATCCCTCTCCAGCCCTCGAACGACGCAACCCCACAGCCCTCAAACGACCGGAAACCGCCACCTGCTCGACCTTGCCAACCCCATGCATCCTCCGACACGCCATTCACTCCCCCCTCCTCTCCATTCGAAGATGACCAGTACGTTTTTTTTATATATATTTACTTAAAGTATTGTTTTTTTATTATATTGTTTTATTTGATTTTAATTAGAGGGAAAAGCCTGATTTTTAGAGTATAAAAATATAATGTTTTAAGAAGATAAAGATTTGTTTTATAACATTAAAAAGATTTGATTTTTAATTTATAAAAAGGAATGGTTTTTAAAAATATAAAAACATGATTTTTATTTTAAGGCAAAGCTATGATTTTTATCGAAGTAAAAGAAAGATTTTTATCCGTTCATTAGCTAGGAAAAAGAAGTGATTTTTAATAATAAAAATATGATTTTTATATGAGGCGGGTAATAAAAATATGGTTTTTATATTATAGAGGAAATAAAAATATGATCTTTATATTCGAAAAGGCGAGATCTTTATATAAAGAATGGCGATAGAGAAATATAATTTTTGTATGGTTATGATAGTAAAAATTCAATCTTTATATAAGAAGGAGAAATATATATATGAAGTAGAAATTAAAATACGATTTTTATTTATTGAATGAAGCAATAAAAATATAATTTTTATTTGAACAGCGTGAAAAGGACTGAATTGGAATTTCAACCGATCCAGACGGTTCAGCAATTCAAAAGCACGGCGGAGTGGAACCCTCTATGAGAACTTCTGACTCTAAATTTCTTTTTCTAGTTATATATATATACTAGGATGCAGACGGTGTTTAGTAGCACCCGACACCATCGTCCACAGACCATGGACTTGTTTGTTTGGTTGTGTAGTTGGTTAGATTATTTGATTGAAATTTGATTGTTTGGTGAAATGGAATGGATTGATTGATATGTGTATGGCGTGGGCCATCACTAGACTGGGGATAAGGCTAGGCCTCGTCCCGTTTCTAGTATCGTGCCGTTATGCCGCCGAAATTTCCTAAAATAAGTTAGAAAAGTAAAGATATCATCTTATTTGATAAATGAACCGAATAGAATATTCATAGGTTGAATAAAATAGTTTGGTCGTTAAAAATATAATTTTTAACGTGAATGAAAATAAATAAATATTCATTTACAAACCGGACGGTTTGTTTATGTACACCTATTTGAAGGACATTGATTGGGACGATAAATTTTACACATCGCCCAACCGCACAAATAAAACCTGTGTTTGATTGTTTGAAACCCTACACGGGTATTGGGATAAAATACGGCATACACTAATCCCAATAATTAGTTGTATGTCGATCGATGGATCGACAGGCTGTTATAAGCATTAGATATCTATATTTGATGCTTATACAGTGTAGTACACTTTGGATGATGGTTGATTATTTATCGTTGCTATTATATACACGTGTTGTATGGAATCCATATAATTAACTTTATATGGTGATTGATTGGGGCCTCATTCCAATTTAGAAAATAAAGAATATTATAAAATAAAGTTTCATGTGTTGACTGTACTCATCCGTTGAGATTAGTCATGTGTTGAACGAAATATTTTAACGATAAAATTTACATCTTTAATATTATAAAATAAAGGTTCATGTGTTGACAGTACTCATCCGTTGAGATAAGTCATGTGTTGAACGAAATATTTTAACGATAAAATTTACATCTTTAATATTATAAAATAAAGGTTCATGTGTTGACAGTACTCATCCGTTGAGATTAGTCATGTGTTGAACGAAATATTTTAACAATAAAATTTACATCTTTATCATATATGAAATTAAAAATTAACTGGAAAATAGATAAGATGAGTGGTCTCCTGGATATTGATCTGATGTTGGTTTCGGCCTTCGGGATTAATATTCAGGGAATCGTTCTCTTACTAGTTTACGGTTGGAGTCTGATTTTAAATCAAACGATAGATACCATAATTTTTGTAAAATATATTAAATAACAAAAATAGTCACACATGGACAGTACTCATTCGTTGAGATTAGTCGTGTGTTGACAAAAATATAGATTCACATATTGAATAGAATAAATATTCATTTGTTGAATAGAATAACGAATTTATTGAAATATATAAAGCCGTGTTGATTAGAGATGTGCTATTTTGACGCGAACGATATTTATATCGATTATATTCGTTTTAATTTGAATTGAATCGAATAGAAAACCAATTTGAATTGAATCGAAAACCAATTTGAATTGAATCGAATAGAAACCCTATTTGAATTGAATCGAATAGAAAACCAATTTGAATTGAATCGAATAGAAAACCAATTTGAATTGAATCGAATAGAAAACCAATTTGAATTGAATCGAATAAAAAACCAATTTGAATTGAATCGAATAGAAAACCAATTTGAATTGAATCGAATAGTAAGCCAATTTGAATTGAATTGAATAGAAAACGAATTCGAATTGAACTGAATATAAACCAAATTCGAATTGAATTGAATATAGAATGAATTGAAATTTGATTTGAATTTGAAATGGAAGTTGAAATGTTTCTGAACGAATTTAAAACTATTTATAAAATTCATTTTAAATAGAAATCGACGAAATATATATTATATATATAATATAATGGCCTGAATAGAACGCGCCGCGCCGCGGCAGTTCGTAAATTTCGACTATTGACTTCGAACGGACATTACGGGAGATCCGACCGTCGGATTCTCCTAAAACCGAGACCGTTGGGTTCGTATCGAAAAGAGCTTTCCAATGAATATTAGAAATTTGAAATCTAACGGTTGGATTTGGAGATACGTCCAAATCAAATTTGAAAAAGGTCGTTGTAAGTGCAGTTCGATGACCGTTGATGGAAATCGACTGTTCGTGCCTTGATAAAATTATTAAAAATAGTAATAATTTGTGTAAAATCATAAGAAATGATTTGGGAAAAATTGGGATGAAAAACTCCATATTTGAAAAGATAAAAATAGATTTTTATCGAAATGAACTAGTTTTGAACTAAAATTAAAACCCATTTATTTTTAAATAAATAAATTGGATTTGAAATGGGTTTTTAAATAGAATTGATTTGTGGGTTTATCGTGAACATTGTTTTAAATAACACTTGTTCTTTAACCCGATAATAAATAGAATGTGATTTGGGTTTGTCGTGAACTGTGTGTTAAATGACATTAGTTCTTTAACCCAGTAAAAGGAGTTTTAATGAATCTGCAATTAGATTGAAATGTGAATTGATAATTTAAATTATCAAATTTGGAAAATAAGCGAGAATGGAGTATCACCAGTTTCGCTCCAAAGCGATAGTTAAATCTTTAATTAGATTTGAACAGGAAATGGTAATTAATTTTACCGATAACACCATAGTATTAGATATGGGGTATTACCAGTTTTGCTTCATGGGATGAATAGGTTGGGATTGGGAAATAAAATAAATAATTACTTCGGTGTGGTTCGCTAATCCCGACTAGTTTGGAAAACCATTATTTGGTTTGAAATGACATCCAAAGGAAGATCAAAGAATAAATTTAAAGAATTTATCTTGGATAAAATTAATGGGAACCTTTCCCTGAGAATATGAATTGGAATGAGGCGTATGTTGTGTTTGTATCACATTTGTTTACTATATACACGGGTTGTCCGGAAAGTCCGGGTTTATACCCATTCTGAATAACCGATTCAACGATATGTCGAAGATGAAGACGGTGGTCGAAGACCGGAAGTCTTCACATCGTTTGGGTGATTACTGATGATCCTGATTGGGCTGTACACCCAAGAGGATGGAAATAGTTGGTGGTCGTCCAGACGTACTTGGAGATGGATGGATATGCGAGGAAAGTGCCTCCGGTTTCGTTCAGACCCAAAACGAACTTGTAAATGGATTGTGTGTCTGACGTTGGATTTTATTCTGTTTTGATTGATTTCTGTTAAATATATATCTGTTTGGCGGCGGAGAATTTATTCTCTTGCTTAACGCCCTTCTCTGAGACGTACGAGCTTAGAGGTTATATATCGATAGATATCAATCGCATGGCATGAATTGCCTGTGTGGCATGCTGAGTTGCATAGATCAAGGCTTCTTTTGAAAAGCAAAGTCTTGTGGTTGATGATCAAAGCACGGCCTACGTGGCAGCTTTGTGTATAACGTGAATTCGCGAGCCTCACACCTCGGTATGAGTCAAAAACGGGATAAGGACTGCAGGGAGAGCACGACGTTTCTTTCTAGCTTTGGTGGTGTCAGTGACTTACCAACCCTGACATTTATATACTTTTCACCTATGTGGTTGTTGGATGAGGCGCCTCGATTTTAGGTCTGTAAGGACCGGGAAACGTGTGTTCAGGAATTTCCAATCCTCAAACGTAAGAGAGGACCGGCCCTGAAGATCCAAGGGTTGCCCAGAGTGCGTAGCCCTGAGGCATTTGCTAGAGTGTCTCGAAAGCGGAGAGGAGCTTGCCCCTTGCCTCGACTCATGACGGAAATCCAATTTCCAATACGTAATATTGCGATTTTACTTGTAGAACTAGTATGGCGACATGATAGATGGTACCCATGCCGCCTAGGATTGATATTTATGATTGAAATTGTTTTGACACTATACACTTATTATAGTATCAAATGATTTTTTTTAATCGTACCAAACATGTTTGGCTATTATAAGGGAAAACCCTATCCTCCGGCTTGCGTTGCATTGTGTGATGGGACCTGGGTCTTATAATAGCTTCATTTTTCGAAAAAGCGTTGCGCTGGTTATTCTATGCACTGGTATTCTTGGGAGGAAACCCGTCCCGTGTTATACGGCGTGGTCCCTTGAATTACTCTCTTTTAAAGTAAAGTTTTAAATAACTGTTTTAGTTCTCACACCAGTCACATGACTGACCTGGAGTTTATTGTTTTAACCTAAATTCTGGGTGCCCTTATTTTCTACACGGGCAGCTAGTAGTTTTGGTTTTGCAGATTTATATTCACAGGATCCTGGTTTACAGCTGGAACGATGCTCGGAAAGCTCTGTATCCGTGTATCATTTTCAGTTGTGTTTTGTATTATTTTCCGCTGCTATGTAATTTATTGTAATCTCTGATATTTATCGAATGTATAGTATTCATTTATACTCTGTATATTCTTGTATCTGATGGAATTGTTGTAATAACAATGAAATGTCCTTCCGTCTGCGTCCTTTTGTGTGTTGTTCTCAAAGTATCCGCTCTTTCCTTCACCGGGGAAGTTACGAGTTCTCACAGTTTGGATATAAAATCTAACATTTTTGGGGTTAAAAGAATATTAAATAAAATCAATTATATAATAGCCCACAAAGTCCTAACCCTAACCATTTTCTAAAACTCGCCGCTCAAATTGAAACCGATGGATTAAACGCTCCAACTTTCAATCGATAATAACTTCCAATCCGCTCCAAACTGAATCATGATTCTTAAGCGAATATTGTAGAGATTTTTAAGGGTTTTATTTTCGTACGGGTAAGATCTGAATTGGTAGAGGGTAGGGCATGATTTTTGGCCAGAAAAGGGATGGCGTCGACCTCGTTTTGCAGGCACATATGGAGGGGCAGGGGGTTGCGAGTTAGCTTGAGCCCTGGCCATGGGGAGCGCAGGGGATGGGCTACGGTGTGGCACAAGTGGATCGTCGGTCAGGGTGACGATGGAGGAGCGGCAGTCGGTCAACAGTAGGAATCGATTGGTTCCGATCAAGCATTCAAACGGGTAGATGATTAAGAAGAGGGTAACGTTTTTTAAACATTATTAATTTAATTAATTACATCTTCAACTATTCCAATGTTTAAAAATTCATATCTTTTCCGTACGAGGTCCAAATTGAATGATTTCAGTTGCGTTGGATCCGCAACGACTACGCAATGGAACTAAAATGAAGCAATTTGGAGCAAATTAGAATTTTAGGTGATTTTAAAATCAAAACAGAACAATTCAGAAATAAAGGACGGTGGAGTGGAACCCAAAGTGAGAACTTCTCACTAAAATTATACTTTATCATGTTATTATATTCATGTATAAAAAAATATAGAATTGCCAGTGTAGAATTTTATCAGTTTTAATCATTATAAATTATATACGGTACCTGTTTGCTCACCTCCCTCGTCCACAGACCATGGGCGATTTAATTGACTATGTTATGTGTTGATTGTGATGCTGAAATGATTAAAATGTTAAAAATGATTTAATATTATTTTGTGGTTGTTTAAATTAAATTACAAATATCAATTTATAATTTAAACAGTGAAAATTGGCTAATTAGAAAAATAATTCAAATTGAATTAGAACTGGTTAAATTTATTAACCGGTGATTATTTTAAATCGACTGTTGTTGTTTGAAACCCCACACGGGTCTAGGGGTGATAATTTATTCACATCTCCTCTGAATTTAATTATATGTCAATCGATTGATCAATTAACTGTGATGAGTGTTATTAATTTATTTTAATGCTTGTACAGTTGAAAATTGCACTCTGGATGATGTTTGAATTGTTAATGATTATTTATCATTATTGTTAAATACAAGTGATGCATGAATCCATATAACTGAAATTATATGGCAATTGATTGAGTTGCATTCCGATTCATAAATAAAGAATATTTTGAAATAACATTCAGTTAATAATCAAAATATGGTTTTGATGTCCGATTTAGGATGGACATGAAAACATATAAAAATATGAAGCCGGGCTAAGTATAGAAACCCCTTTTTAACCCAAACGGGTTTATTAATCGATTTTATTCAGCTTCTAACGAATATAGAAAAGAATTAGTTTCAAAATCTGATATTTTGAAAATGTTATCATTTTGATATTATAATGATATAGAATATTCAATTTTGATTTAAAATTGAAATAGAAGTTGGAATCGTTTTAAAATGAATTTATAAATGATTTATAAAATACATTCTAAATTAAAATCTATGAAATATGTATAATCTATATTAAATATATTATAATGGCCTGAATAGAACACGCTGCGCAACGACCATTTGCTAATTTCGACCGTTAACTTTAAATTGACGTAACAGGAGATCTGACCGTCGTATTCTCCTAAAACCGGAACCATTGGGTTCTTATTAGAAAGAGATTTCCAATGAATATAAGAGATTTAAAATTGAAAGGTTGGATTTTAAAATATGTCCAAATCAATTTCATAAAAGGTCGCTATGAATGCAGTTCGATGGCCAATATTGGATACCAACAGTAAAGAACTTAATAAATTTATTAAAAATATGGAAAAATTGTGTAAAATCATTGTAAATGATTTGGAAAGATTTTGGATGAAAAATTCCAAGTGTGAACAGATAATATATATTTTTATCGAAATGAACTAGTTATTAATTAGAATAATAATCCAATGGTTTTTTAGAAATAAATAAATTAGATTGAAATGGTTTTGATATAATCAGAATTTCCCAATGTATGAATTGGAATGGGAAATCTTCGGAATATTTCAATACTAGACTCCATGATTATACGAATATTGTTGAGAAATTTGGAAGATATAAATATCGTTATTCCCAATACAATAATTGTTGGTTTCAGAATTTGATATTGAATATAAGCCGATAAAATTTCTATTCAGAGTCTTGTATATAATGTCAAATTTGATTTGGGGTTGTCGTGTATGGTGTCTTAAATAACACTTTTCTTAAACCCAGTTGTGTAACACCCCACCTCCGTCAAGATCACTCACAAAGGGAATGCCTTGACTTTGATGGAGCGTTTTAGTAGACAGAACATAATATTACAAGAACAGATACATAAAACAGTACTAGAAAAATTTACAACTTTATTACAGTGGAAAAAAGAAATCAGTTTGGTTACATTCTTCAAAATCACTTTATCAAAACCCAAGTACATATATATAGCAGCCTTTTTCAAAAGCCCTCAGAGTACAAAACTTTAAAATCATAATCCCCACAGAAGATGCCATAAGGAGTCAAGCCATACTTTAAGCACTTCAAGTACTTCAAGCAGAAGAAATCCGGATCAAGCTGAAGTATTCCCTCCTTGAAAACCGGGGGGGGGGGGGGGCGGAAAGAAAAGGGGCAAAAATCAAACGAGGTCAGACATAAAGTTTGGCGAGTCCAGTGATTTCCAGCATATGAATAGGTAATAATAATCATGGCATGCAAATAAAACTGGATGCGAGATAACAGTAACAGGAGTAGCAGATATACTTAGGTTAAACAGAAGAAACAGAATGATGTAAGCTATTACTTTTCACTTCTCTGCACTAATACTAGTATAACAGGATTAGGTGTTACCCTAATGTCTAAACAGAAACAGAATAATGGGCCTTTACCGCCCGAACAGAAGGTACAGAAACAGAAACAGAAACAGAATAATCCTTATGGAAACAGAATGTTAGAATTAGGTGTACACTAGTAAATGGGCCTTTACCACCCCCAACAGACGGTACCACGCAGAAAACAGACAGGTGTTACCACCCAACAGAAACAGACGGTACCCCAACGGAAACAGACAGAACTAAGTGTACCCTAAATCTACCCCAAGCGATCGGCTCCCTAATACATAAATACCCTGTGCCAGCCCCACAAAAAGGTGTATCATTCCCTAAAGTGGCAACCTTTGAATGACACAAACCTATTTACAGATGTCACGACATCTTACATCCTCAGAGGCAGACCGGGAACCATGCACGCACATGACCCGGTTGGAACGCACCATCAACACCCCTAGCCATTATCAGAATGAACCGCTTATAATTAGTTCAGTAAGCGTGCCCGGACTCTACCTACTGTTGGGTCATAGTTTTGATACCAGAAAGGGTAACTGACTAATATGGGTCCCAAACAACAAATGACACAAGTATTTTTCCCTCCTAACCTTGTGTCCCCAGACTAACAGATTTCAGATTAACTTGTTTACAAGTTTTCAGACATACAGAGTTCAGGTCAACTAGTTCACAGATCAGAAAATCAAGTTAACGGGTTTTCAGACTAACAGATCAGATGTACAGTTCTTAACAGACTTATAGATTGTCTAACTTTGTATTGGGCCCACCGACTTACGAAACGGGTTTGTTAAATTCATCAATCCGGTTGGTTTAACCTTATTCACCCAAAACGTTTTAGACATCATATTTATCCCAGATTTGCATTAATTAAATATTAATGCATAGACCACTCACATTAGGTCAGTAGCTTGTGGCCGCTGGATATGCCGGGCGGTTCCGGGCAGACTTCTGCCATAAGCCAGACCTAACCTCGTGTCTAAGCATATTTTAGTTATGCCTACGACCTCTCACATTAGACTGACAGTTTGCGGTCGCTGGTTAAGCCGGTTGGTTTCGGGCAGGCTTCTACCGCAAACAGAGCCTAACCTCGTGTCATAGCCAATTCATCCCAATACAGATTTTTCAGATATCAGATTAATTCTATTTATTTAACAGATTAAACTTCTTCATAGGATACAACAGATTAATCAAATTTCCATGTTTTACTAAATCTTAGGTCGAGCCTACGGATTTCCATACCCAGATTACCATTATCTAGTTTTCAACAGATCAGACAATTCAACAGGCAGCAGATCTAGGAGTTTAAGTGATACAACAGATTTAGCAGTTTAGGCAATTCAACAGATTTAGCAGATAACAGATTAGGAAATTTAACAGATTTAGCAGATAACAGATTTAGCAGATTATATATATCTAAAACTCTATTTACATATCTTGCCTAATCATAAATTTAGCCTAAACTTACATGCCCGAATCAAGGTCATAATTCATAATACAATATATGCCCCAAATTTTAGCCTTAATATTCCCATTTATAGTTCATGTCAAAACTAGATTTAATATTCTAGTTCACCATTTATGTCCAAGACTAATATACATGTTAATCATTCACTATTATAGCCAATTCAGATTATGCCAACGTATTTATTATGCCAAATTAACTTAATTAAGCTACGCCCAATCCCCGTATAACATGTTTCCACAAGTTCTGTAAGTAATCATGAAGTGGCACTAACAAAAGGAGTAGAGGATAAGCACAAGAATTGATATAAAAGAATAATGAACCAAATACAATAATAATGGCTCCAATAGGCTCGATGTACATAACAGTGAATGGGAATAAACTAGCCAAGTTACACAATGATTATGAGATCTAACATAATTAGGGGAATATGCATAAGAAACTAACTACAATAGTTATAGGAAACTAACCACAATAGTCATGGGCGACTAACCACAATAGTTTCTTGTTCAATGTCATAGGCAATAGTCTCATATTCATGAATCATAGTCATATGCAATAGTCTCATAGGCATGAATCATAGTCATAGGCAATAGTCTTATAGTCATGAATCATAGTCATAGGCAATAGTCTCATAGTCATGAATCATAGTCATAGGCAATAGTCTCATAGGCAATAGTTTCATGTCCAATTATGCATTATTCATTATTTGTCCCAAAATTTAGCGTTCGTGCGTTAATCTCTTATGAGATTCGGCGCAGGCTCGTAGTAGCCTTGCTATAGAACAGAAAGAAGAAAGAGGTACAGAATAGTCACAGAAAAACAGATCTGACAGATAAGAATATACATAACCTCAGATTCAGATTTATAACCATGTCAAGATCATAATTAAAGTTCATATCTGAAAATAACTATACTCACAATCAAAAAGGAAAGTCTTGATTTCTTGTTTCTGAGTTCTGACACTGAATAGCGTTCCTTTGGCGTAGACTATCAATTAGATTAGAAAATAGTTGTTCCCTTTTAAACTTATTCAGATTGGAAGAAGATCCTAGTTTTGATTCCAGCAGAGTAACGACGCCATTATTTTATTTAATAAGAACGGAGGCAGAGTATAGGAATGAAATTGTGCAACATAAGGTTAGAGAAGAATGGTGTAAAGAGAATGGGGCTAGGGGGCTATTTATATAGGGTTTCAAACTAATTAGAGCCGTCGATGAAGCTAGAGTTAATCAAGGCCATCCATCTCAAGAGAAGCCAATCAGAAAGTGATAAGTTAGCCCTAGTGACACAGCAGAGCTCAGAAATTCGACTAGAACCCGACCAGGCCAGCCAGGGTCAAACCAGAAAGCTGTGCAGGCCTGCTGCTCGGCCTGGTCGCACCTTCCAAGTGCGCCAATGCAAAATTGCATGGGCACACTTCCCAAGTGCGCCAGTGCAATTTTGCCCTGGCGCACTTCCCAAGTGCGCCAGTGCATTCTGGCCGGTTTCTGGTTTTTCTGCCTAACTTCGTTCGTCCATATCTTCTTCGTGCGGTATCCGTTTTACGCAAACCCAGACTCTATTTCAAGCAGAATTCCGAGACGAACACAATGGCGTAACCCATTTCCTTTGATTCTTATTTTATAATTAATTATTCTCTGATTTGTTACTTATACGTTCACAGAAAATATGGGGTGTTACATTCTCCCCTCCAAAAAGGATTTCGTCCCCGAAATCTTCAAGTTAAGAAGAATGTGTCCTACCATCCAGTCATCAATCTACTCAACCATCATCCACAAGCATCCATTGTCCTTAGAAGACTTCTAATGTTGTATGAACATATGCAAAAGTGTGTGTATATGTTGCTTATCTAATGCAAAGATCAGGCCGTCCACTGATTCAGTTGACCTCCTTAATGCGAATTATGTCAGTGCCATGAGTCCAACATGTATGCAATTTTCCTATTTGATCCATTTCATTCTTGTATGAGTGACAACCATTCATTCATATGCAACATCCATGTGATGAGTCAATCATTTTGCATCCACAGAAATTGAAAATGCTCACACATCCATATGCAGTATGAGAGTGTATTCAAGCTGATCTAGTGCCTAGTGTGTGTATATGCATCCACGAGCAACCACTAGCAACCACTTGCATATGAATGTGAATAAAGTTAACATTCTTTGATACCAAGTGTAACACCCCACCTCCGTCAAGATCACTCACAAAAGGAATGCCTTGACTTTGATGGAGCGTTTTACTAGACAGAACAGAATATTACAAGAACAGATACATAAAACAGTACTAGAAAAATTTACAACTTTATTACAACGGAAAACAGAAATCAGTTTGGTTACATTCTTCAAAATCACTTTATCAAAACCCAAGTACATATATATATCAGCCTTTTTCAAAAGCCCTTAGAGTACAAAAATTTGAAAATCATAATCCCCACAGAAGATGACATAAGGAGTCAAGCCATACTTTAAGCACTTCAAGTACTTCAAGCAGAAGAAATCCGGATCAAGCTAAAGTATTCCCTCCTTGAAAACCTGGGGGGGGGGACGGAAAGAAAAGGGGCGAAAAACAAACGAGGTCAGACATAAAGTCTGGCGAGTCCAGTGATTTCCAGCATATGAACAGATAATAATAATTATGGCATGCAAATAAAACTGGATGCGAGATAACAGTAACAGGAGTAGCAGATATACTTAGGTTAAACAGAAGAAACAAAATGATGTAAGCTATTACTTTTCACTTCTCTGCACTAATACAAGTATAACAGGATTAGGTGTTACCCTAATGTCTAAACAGAAACAGAATAATGGGCCTTAACCACCCGAACATAAGGTACGAAAACAGAAACATAATAATCCTTACGGAAACAGAATGTTAGAATTATGTGTACACAAATAAATGGGCCTTTACCACCCCAACAGAAGGTACCACGCAGAAAATAGACAGGTGTTACCACCCAACAGAAACAGACGGTACCCCAACGGAAACAGACAGAACTAAGTGTAACCTAAATCTACCCCAAGCGATCGGCACTCTAATACATAAATACCCTGTGTCAGCCCCACAAAAGGGTGTATCATTCCCTAAATTGGCAACCTTTGAATGACATAGACCTATTTACAGATGTCACGGCGTCTTACATCCTCAGAGGCAGACTGGGAACCATGCATGCACATGACCCGGTTGGAACGAACCATCAACACCCCTCGCCATTATCAGAATGAAACGCTTATAATTAGTTCAGTAAGCGTGCTCGGACCCTACCTATTGTTGGGTCAAAGTTTTGATACCAGAAAGGGTTACTGACTAATATGGGTCTCAAACAACAGATGACACAAGTATTTTTCCCTCCTAACCTTGTGTCCCCACACTAACAGATTTCAGATTAACTTGTTTACAAGTTTTCAGACATATAGAGTTCAGGTCAACTAGTTCACAGATCAGAAAATCAAGTTAACGGGTTTTCAGACTAACGGATCAGATGTACAGTTCATAACAGACTTACAGATTGTCTAACTTTGTATTGGGCCCACTGACTTACGAAACGGGTTTGTTAAATTCATCAATCCGGTTGGTTTAACCCTATTCACCCAAAACGTTTTAGACATCATATTTATCCCAGATTTGCATTAATTAAATATTAATACACAGACCTGTCACATTAGGTTGGTAGCTTGTGGCCGTTGGATATGCCGGGTGGTTCCAGGCAAACTTCTTCCACAAGCTAGACCTAACCTCGTGTCTAGGCATATTTTAGTTATGCCTACGACCTCTCACATTAGACTGACAGTTTGCGGTCGCTGGTTAAGCCGGTTGGTTTCGGGCAGGCTTCTACCGCAAACAGAGCCAAACCTCGTGTCATAGCCAATTCATTCCTATACGGATTTTTCAGATATCAGACTAATTCTGTTTATTTAACAGATTAAACTTCTTCATAGGATACAACGGATTAATCAAATTTCCATGTTTTACTAAATCTTAGGTCGAGCCTATGGATTTCCATAACCAGATTACCATTATCTAGTTTTCAATAGATCAGACAATTCAACAGGTGGCAGATCTAGCAGTTTAAGTGATTCAACAGATTTAGCAGATAATAGATTTAGCAGTTTAGGCAATTCAACAGATTTAGCAGAAAACGGATTAGGCAATTTATTAGATTTAGCAGATAACAGATTTAACAGATTATATATATCTAAAACTCTATTTACATATCTTGCCTAATCATAAATTTAGCCTAAACTTACATGCCCAAATCTAGGTCATAATTCATAATACAATATATGCCCCAAATTTTAGCCTTAATATTCCCATTTACAGTTCATGTCAAAACTAGATATAATATTCTAGTTCACCATTTATCTACAAGACTAATATGCATGTTAATCATTCATTATTATAGCCAATTCAGATTATGCCAACATATTTATTATGCCAAATTAACTTAATTAAGCTACGCCCAATCCCCGTATAACATGTTTCCACAAGTTCTCTAAGTACTCATGAAGTGGCACTAACAAAAGGAGTAAGGGATAAGCACAAGAATTGATATAAAAGAATAGGCACGCAATAATGAACCAAACACAATAATAATGGCTCCAATAGGCTCGATGTACATAATAGTGAATGGGAATAAACTAGGCAAGTTACACACCAATTATGAGATCTAACATAATTAAGGGAACATGGATAAAAAACAAACTACAATAGTTATAGGCAACTAACCACAATAGTCATGGGCGACTAATCACAATAGTTTCTTGTTCAATGTCATAGGCAATAGTCTCATAGGCATGAATCATAGTCATACGCAATTGTCTCATAGTCATGAGTCATAGTCATAGGCAATAGTCTCATAGTCATGAATCATAGTCATAGGCAATAGTCTGATAGGCAATAGTTTCATGTCCAACTATGCATTATTCATTATTCGTCCCAAAATTTACTGTTCGTGCGTTAATCTCTTATGAGATTCGGCGCAGGCTCGTAGTAGCCTGGCTATAGAACAGAAAAAAGAAAGAGGTACAGAATAGTCACAAAAAAACAGATCTGATAGATAAGAATATACATAACCTCAGATTCGTATTTATAACCACGTCAAGATCATAATTAAAGTTCATATCTGAAAATAACTGTACTCACAATCAAAAAAGAAAGTCTTGATGTCTGGTTTCTGAGTTCTGACACTGAATATCATTCCTTTGGCGTAGACTATCGATTAGATCAGAAAATAGTTGTTCCCTTTTAACTTTATTCAGATTGGAAGAAGATCCTAAAGTTCAAAGATTTCTGAGTTCTGACACTGAATATCTCAAACACATGTGTATTATTTGTATCATGCGAATAATTGTTATAACTAGGATCTTCTTCCAATCTGAATAAAGTTAAAAGGGAACAACTATTTTCTAATCTAATCGATAGTCTACGCCAAAGGAACGCTATTCAGTGTCAGAACTCAGAAACCAGAAATCAAGACTTTCCTTTTTGATTGTGAGTACAGTTATTTTCATATATGAACTTTAATTATGATCTTGACGTGGTTATAAATCTGAATCTGAGGTTATGTATATTCTTATCTGTCAGAACTGTTTTTCTGTGACTATTCTGTACCTCTTTCTTCTTTCTGTTCTATAGCCAGGCTACTACGAGCCTGCGCCGAATCTCATAAGAGATTAATGCACAAACGCTAAATTTTGGGACAAATAATGAATAATGCATAATTGGACATGAAACTGTGGCTTTGAGACTATTTCCTATGACTATGAGACTATTGCCTATGACTATGATTCATGACTATGAGACTATTGCTTATGACTATGATTCCTTCCTATGAGACTATTGCCTATGACATTGAACAAGAAACTATTGTTAATAGTCGCCCATGACTATTGTGGTTAGTTGCCTATAACTATTGTAGTTAGTTTCTTATGCATATTCCCTTATTATGTTAGATCTCATAATTAGTGTGTAACTTGGCTAGTTTATTCCCATTCACTGTTATGTACATCGAGCCTATTGGAGCCATTATTATTGTATTTGGTTCATTATTGCATGCCTATTCCTTTATATCAATTCTAGTGCTTAACTCCTAATCCTTTTGTTAGTGCCACTTCATGAGTACTTAGAGAACTTGTGGAAACATGTTATACGGGGATTGGGCATAGCTTAATTAAGTTAATTTGGCATAATAAATATGTTGGCAAAATCTGAATTGGCTATAATAGTGAATGACTAACATGTATATTAGTCTTGGACATAAATGGTGAACTAGAATATTAAATCTAGTTTTGACATGAACTGTAAATAGGAATATTAAGGCTAAAATTTGGGGGCATATATTGTATTATGAATTATGACCTTGATTTGGGCATGTAAGTTTAGGCTAAATTTATGATTAGGTAAGATATGTAAATAGATTTTTAGATATATATAATCTGCCAAAGCTGTTAAATTGCCAAATCCGTTATCTGCTAAATCAGTTGAATTGCCTAAACTGCTAAATCTGTTATCTGCTAAATCTGTTGAATCGCCTGTGTAATGACCCGCATTGGCATAGGTATTATAATTAATTTATTTGATTATATAAATAGTGATATAGTGAATTAAATGGTGGTTTAATTAAATAATGGTGAATATTTAATTAAAATATTAAATTAAATAATATATTGAATTCTGAAATAATCAAAATTGGCTGAAATGACGATATGATGTGAACGGGATCATCTGTGATATTTAATTCAGTCTAAAATTGAATTTGAATAACGAATATATTATATAAACGACAATTTGAACGTAGAGTTATAATATAATTAAAATCGAGCTCGAAATGGCGCTGCAGTTCGTAAATTGGCGATTCGAACTTCAACTAAATGTACAGGATTCATTTCAAGCCGGATTTGTATGAAACAAGAAACGGGTGGAGCTGGTGGAGTATATCTTTCTAGTGGAAGAGAAAAATCGGGATTTCGTCGTGTAGATTTTGGGATATGTCCAAATCAAATTTTAGAAAAGTCGCTGTGGAATTCTTTTATAATTTATAAAGGAATTATTTATATTTTTAAAAGGAATTTCAATATAAATCGAATATCGGGTCGACCCAGAAGTGAATATCGAGTTAAAAATTCATATAGGAATATTCTAGAGCTGTATGGTATTCCACTGTGAATATATATACGATAATATAAATTTATTTATGTTTAATTTAATTATATTTAAATATATTTATATATTTAAATGGGTCATTCAGAGCTTTAAAAATAGCCAGTTTTTCATACGACCTCGGAATTCGACGAAACTACTTTTGTTGGATCCGCAATGTCAAATAGTTGTTAGGTTTCCAGTTTGGTAATTTTTAGAGTCACTGTGTGACTGCACGGATTTTTAGAGTGAGAAACAGTCGATATTTTGATAGTTAAAAATACGCTGTGTGAGCATACGGAGTCGAAATTCGACGAAACAAGTTTCGTTGGGACCGTAATGTCAAACTCTAGCTACATGTCCAGTTCGGTGATTTTTGGGTATCGTATGTAGTCGCAGGGATTTTTAGAAGTCAGATACAAGGAGGAATTGGCGAAAATAAAATATAAAATCAATTAAAGAAAAATATCCAACATTTTCTTGGACAATAGGGAGGCCACACGACCTTCATTCTAAACCACAATTGCTACCAACCAAAACAGCCTATATAACCCAAATGAACCGAACACAGCAAAAGTTGGATCAAAAGAAAAATCCTAACAAAATTATATAGAAATCCATAGATCAAAATACATATGTTTTCGAGCTGCTGAGATCGAGCTCTTCACTGTCATGGGTATTTTACTTGGCTCGATGGCTATTCTGGAGCCTCAATTTTTAGGGCAGCACGCCTTTGATATCGGTCGAGGGATGTTGGAGCTTCTATTCGCAAAACAAACACCGTAGTTGAATTCATGATGGGATTTAGCTCATAGTGTGGAAGTTTGGTGTTGCTCGATCTCTGATGACTCACGTGCTGGTGGAGACGACGGAAAATGACAGAGGAAGCCGAGTTGGGTTTTGTGGGTACAGGATGGAAGAGGAGGAGATGAGGAGGTGATCGGTGGTGGTGGCACTTAGAATAGATGGTCGGAGGAGGAGCGAGGGCCGGTCAAAAATGGGGTCAACGATTTGAAATAGGAGGAGCAGGTCGTCGAGCTGATTTGGGAAGAAAGGGAATTTATGGTGTGGGTTTGGTTTTTATAAGGTAATTGGGCTCAAGGTAAAGGGTTAAGGCCCAATTTAATTAATTTAAATTCAAGTGTTTTAATTTAAAAATGTACCTGAACTTGTAACCGCTATATCTCGGTCATATGAAATCAGATTGACGAACCGTAAGTTGCGTTGGGATCGTATGGACGGACACTACACCACGGAGCTAACCGGGAGTGGATTGGTGCTCGTTACAATTTATAGCAAAATAAATTGTCCGTCTGAATCAAAGACAGTTAATCGTTTTTAACGATAATAGTCCAATATGAGTAAAACTCACCAACTCTGAACAGTTATATTTTTATAATGTATTTTTAGAACTGTTAATCATCTGTTGATTGTTTTGTGTCGATTTGATTGATTGAACTGCTAGTCAGTTAGTTGAAATTATATATATATATATACACACAAATATATATATAAGCCGTTAAATATATGTTGATGCTGTTAATCAGAACATTTCATATTGAAATGAAATTGATTTATATTATACTGTGTAACATCTGTGGATGCAGGGAGTCAGGTTGGAGGAATCCAACAGGATTCCTCAACATTTATTTTACTGTGATTTATATATTGTTACTTATAATGAGATATATAATCTGACGTTGATGATGTGTGTTTGAACGATATTTATCGTTGTTATATGGTGTGTTAAATACCATAAGAAATACCAGAATGTAGAAAAGGAATTTTCAAAGTATATTTTGAAATAAATTTATTTATATAAAATCAATGGATTTTATATATATAAATAAAAGGATTTTGTAAAAGGAATATATTTGGTAAATCAAATATATGAGAAATATATTTGTAAATCATATATAAAGGGATTTATTTGTAAATCAAATATAAGGGAAAATATTTGTCAAACAAGTAGGAAGAGAAATATTTGTAAACCATTTATAAATAGAATAAAGGAGATATTTATTTGTTAAATAAATAGCATTATAAAGGAAATATTTATTTATAAAATAGAAACGATACTTCAAAAGGAAATAGAGTTAATTAATCAGAGTTAATCAGTAAGAGTTAATCAAATAGAGTAAAGTATAGAGTTAAGCAAAAATTAGAAACTGACTAGAATTAGTAAGTTGAATGGGTTCCTGAGTATCTATCTAATGTTGGTTTCAGCCTTCGGGGTTTATACTTAGGAAGTTATTCTCTTGTTAGTTTATAGTTAGAGTCTGATAGATGTGGAAGAATAGTGATACATAATTAAGCCATGGAAATGTTTTCTAGTGTAAATAACGTATATTTTCTAAATATAGAAAATGAGGATATATATATATATATGTTGGATGATTGATAGATATAATTTCCATTTGGAAATAGTATCGTTGTTTGCACACTTGTTTTCTTTGATAGTTAACTCACAGACTATCGAAGTTTTGACCATTTTTAATGTTGTTAATATGGAGAGACCGGTTGGATTATTATCCAAAGAACCACTCTGTATTGGCATAAGCGTTGCGAATCATATATGCCAAAGATAATTGAAGACGGAGTAAAGTGCAAGGGCTATTGTATAAGTCTTAGATAATAGTGCCTAAGATGGATGTACTGAATAGTGCCTTCGGTTTGTCCAGTCCCAAGACAACTTGTATGGACGAAGGTCTGACAGAGTATATCTGGTAGATCACGTAAGTTGATCGTTTCAAACGTATTTACGTTGGTGGCGGAGGAATTCGTTTCTCTTAGCTTATACCCGTGGTATTTTTGGGGAAATTAATTTGTGATTTAAAGGGTATGACGATGTGACATTCTAAGTGAAGGAAGATGTGGTATGTGAAAAGATAAGCGTAGCTTCTAGCCTCACATCCAGTAATGACAGAAATCGGGCAGGCAGCATGGCTAAGTCGGTCGCACCGAAGTAGGTGTATAATCACATATCTAGAGAATATTCATTTGCTTCTTTAATCTATCAATGCCGTCCTATATATATATATACGGAAGCGGTTGCTGATCCCAACCGTTAGTGATATACATTCGATACACTCAAGCGAAATGAGTGGTCGGTCATGTGTGGCTGAGTTGCAAGATGTTCTTATTGAACTCCAGTGTATCGTTCCTAGAGTACACTGATCGTAAGGTGGTTCCATACCTTGTCATAGTGGAAATCCATTACCCAATACGTGCTTGCGGTTTTGATTGTATACTATATATGTAGAACGTGAGATGAAAGCGTTCTGTTAGATGATTAATATATTGTGGTTGATAGACATTACTATAATATCAAAAGGTTTTTGATATAAAGATAAATTTGGATTCTCTTAAGGGAAAATCCTGTTCCGTTATACGGCGTGGTCTTATGAGATATCATTTACCTGCTTAAACTGTTTTAAACTGTTTTACTCATACCAGTCCCATGACTGACCCAAAGTTTATTTTGTTTGTTTTCCCTAAACTCTTGGGTGCCCAATTTTGTACGGGCAGTCAAGTAGTCAGGAATTTACAGATATACTGGAAGAGATTGGAGCAGGAGGCTTCAGGATTATATAGCTATAGTTATTTCCGCTTTATTGTAAGTGTGTACTCTGATAATGTTATTGTAAACATATACTGATTTTAATTCAAGGATATGTTATCTATTATATGTTGTTCGTTCCGCTGTGAGATTCATGTTACTCTGATATTGTGTTTTTCTTCTTCTTCTTCTTTTCTATTAGTTCTATCTTATTTATCCTCACCCTTTATCTTCTTTCTATCAATTTCTTGAATTTCCAGTGCAATTTGGGGTTGGACTTGTGTTATTTGGTCAACTCAAATTGGACCGGATTTTCGGGTCATTACAGTTGGTATCAGAGCTTAAGTTAAGTGAATTACCTTGGCTCTATGGCGTGACTCGGTAGAGATACGGTTAGTAATACCCTGGATTGAGTTTGAGTGTATATATACGAGTGCGTATTTGTATTTGATATAAAAATGGTTTTTATATTGTGGGGATTCATTGGTTGAGTTATTTATGAGTTCTGGTCGATCAGTTTGATCCACTGTATCGGTAGGAGTAAATAAACACTTGAATACGATGGACCGACACAGTATGGATATGTGATATATTATCATATATAGGAGGTGTTGGTAGTAATTTTAATCAGATAAGATTATGAAATGTGAAATGGTTATATATAACCAATCAAAATTTATACAAGTGGATTATATGAAATTGAAATGAATTAAATCTGAATTTAAATCTGAATTGGAATTTAAAATCCTAGAAATGGGAAAGGTGTTTGTAAATGAATCTGGATTTAATATATGTGAATATTAAGATCCTGGGAGATTTTAAATTTGTTTACAACATTGTAAAAGGATATTTAGAATTGATTTCAAGGTGGAAATGTTTAAAAATGGGTTTTGAAAGTGATATAGTATTGAACTCACTTTGATAACTGGGAAATAACCCTGATGATGAATCGCGACATCATCAGTGCTCATTTTCAGGTTGCTAAGTGACGGATTACTACCAAGGATTTTGTTTTGAATTTGTTTTGGGAAAACAAGTTGTGTTGAATTTCAAAAAAAGAAAATTTTATTTTTGAAAGAGGTAAACTGTTTAAAAACTTCTAGGAAGAAAAGGTTGTTTGAATTTAAACAAATTTAAGTAAAAAATTTAAAATCCAATAGAATTGGGATTGAATTAAAAGCCGGTAAGTGAAAATCGTATTGAAATAGATTGATGTCAAGTGGAATTAGACTTGATTAGAGATAATCTGGAATTATATTGGACTGGTGAGTTATGCATTTGAAATCAAGAATAGTACTTGAGTTTGGAACGAAATTCGACTTACGTATAAGCGAATGGGTGGGTTAAAGATAAATTGATTCGAGATCAAGTTGGAAATTTCATTGGTATATGTTGAATTGACAACAGGTAAAAGCGATGGTGTTGATATACCCGATAAAAAGGTACAAGTTTATATTTGATATAAGCATGAGATTTATGAGCCGAATTGGCAAGCCGCTTGGCTGTTTGATTTTCTTTTGGGTTGGAGAAGGCCTAGAGAGGCGAGTTGTGGTTTTACCGATCGGGCTGTACAAAGGAGGTTATGGCGAAATTTTCCGAAAATTTAAAGTGTTAGAAAATTTTCAGAATTTTTGAAAATTTTAGTTAGTCGGAATGAATAAATATTTTAGTCGATATTAATTGGTTAAGTTGAAATCAGAAATTAGGGGTAAACAAATCTTAGGAATTCCAATAGATAGGGTCGTCCTCTAACTTAGCAATTCCGAGGACGAAATTATTTTAAGTGCGGAAGATTGTAATGACCCGCATTGGCAGAGGTATTATAATTAATTTATTTGATTATATAAATAGTGATATAGTGAATTAAATGGTGGTTTAATTAAATAATGGTGAATATTTAATTAAAATATTAAATTAAATAATATATTTAATTCTGAAATAATCAAAATTGGCTGAAATGACGATATGATGTGAACTGGATCATCTGTGATATTTAATTCAGTTTAAAATTGAATTTGAATAACGAATATATTATATAAACGACAATCTGAACGTAGAGTTATAATATAATTAAAATCGAGCTTGAAATGGCGCTGCAGTTCGTAAATTGGCGATTCGAACTTCAACTGAATGTACAGGATTCGTTTCAAGTCGGATTTCTATGAAACAAGAAACGTGTGGAGCTGGTGGAGTATATCTTTCTAGTGGAAGAGAAAAATCGGGATTTCGTCGTGTAGATTTTGAGATATGTCCAAATCAAATTTTAGAAAGGTCGCTGTGGAATTCCTTTATAATTTATAAAGGAATTATTTATATTTTTAAAAGGAATTTCAATATAAATCGAATATCGGGTTGACCCAGAAGTGAATATCGAGTTAGAAATTCATATAGGAATATTCTAGAGCTGTATGGTATTCCACTGTGAATATATGTACGATAATATAAATTTATTTATATTTAATTTAATTATATTTAAATATATTTATATATTTAAATGGGTCATTCAGAGCTTTAAAAATAGCCAGTTTTTCATACGACCTCGGAATTTGACGAAACAACTTTTGTTGGATCCGCAATGTCAAATAGTTGTTAGGTTTCCGGTTTGGTGATTTTTAGAGTCATTGTGTGACCGCACAGATTTTTAGAGTGAGAAATAGTCGATATTTTGATCGTTAAAAATACGCTGTGTGAGCATACGTAGTCGGAATTCGACGAAACCAGTTTCATTGGGACCGTAATGTCGAACTCCAGCTACATGTCCAGTTCGGTGATTTTTGGGTATCGTATGTAATCGCAGGGATTTTTAGAAGTCAGATACAAGGAGGAATTAGCGAAAATAAAATATAAAATCAATTAAAGAAAAATATCCAACATTTTTTTGGACAATAGGGAGGCCACGCGACCTTCATTCTAAACCACAATTGCTACCAACCAAAACAGCCTATATAACCCAAATGAACCGAACACAGCAAAAGTTGAATCAAAAGAAAAATCCTAACAAAATTATATAGAAATCCATAGATCAAAATACATATGTTTTCGAGCTGCTGAGATCGAGCTCTTCACTGTCATGGGTATTTTGCTTGGCTCGATGGCTATTCTGGAGCCTCAATTTTTAGGGCAGCACGCCTTTGATATCGGTCGAGGGATGTTGGAGCTTCTATTCGCAAAACAAACACCGTAGTTGAATTCGTGATGGGATTTAGCTCATAGTATGGAAGTTTGGTGTTGCTCGATCTCTGATGACTCACGTGCTGGTGGAGACGACGGAAAATGACAGAGGAAGCCGAGTTGGGTTTTGTGGGTACAGGATGGAAGAGGAGGAGATGAGGAGGTGATCGGTGGTGGTGGCGCTTAAAATAGATGGTCGGAGGAGGAGCGAGGGCTGGTCAAAAATGGGGTCAACGATTTGAAATAGGAGGAGCAGGTCGTCGAGCTGATTTGGGAAGAAAGGGAATTTATGGTGCGGGTTTGGTTTTTATAAGGTAATTGGGCTCAAGGTAAAGGGTTAAGGCCCAATTTAATTAATTTAAATTCAAGTGTTTTAATTTAAAAATGTACCTGAACTTGTAACCACTATATCTCGGTCATATGAAATCAGATTGACGAACTGTAAGTTGCGTTGGGATCGTATGGATGGACACTACACCACGGAGCTAACCGGGAGTGGATTGGTGCTCGTTACAATTTATAGTAAAATAAATTGTCCATCTGAATCAAAGACAGTTAATCGTTTTTAACGAAAATAGTCCAATGTGAGTAAAACTCACCAACTCTGAACAGTTATATTTTTATAATGTATTTTTAGAACTGTTAATCATCTGTTGATTGTTTTGTGTTGATTTGATTGATTGAACTGCTAGTCAGTTAGTTATAATTTTATATATATATATATACAAATATATATATAAACCGTTAAATATATGTTGATGCTGTTAATCAGAACATTTCATATTGAAATGAAATTGATTTACATTATACTGTGTAACATCTGTGGATGCAGGGAGACAGGTTGGAGGAATCCAACAGGATTCCTCAACATTTATTTTACTGTGGTTTATATATTGTTATTTATAATGAGATATATAATCTGACGTTGATGATGTGTGTTTGAACGATATTTATCGTTGTTATATGGTGTGTTAAATACCATAAGAAATACCAGAATGTAGAAAAGGAATTTTCAAAGTATATTTTGAAATAAATTTATTTATATAAAATCAATGGATTTTATATATATAAATAAAAGGATTTTTGTAAAAGGAATATATTTGGTAAATCAAATATATGAGAAATATATTTGTAAATTATATATAAAGGGATTTGTTTGTAAATCAAATATAAGGGAAAATATTTGTCAAACAAGTAGGAAGAGAAATATTTGTAAACCATTTATAAATAGAATAAAGGAGATATTTATTTGTTAAATAAATAGCATTATAAAGGAAATATTTATTTATAAAATAGAAACGATACTTCAAAAGGAAATAGAGTTAATTAATCAGAGTTAATCAAATAGAGTAAAGTATAGAGTTAAGCAAAAATTAGAAACTGACTAGAATTAGTAAGTTGAATGGGTTCCTGAGTATCTATCTAATGTTGGTTTCAGCCTTCGGGGTTTATACTTAGGAAGTTATTCTCTTGTTAGTTTATAGTTAGAGTCAGATAGATGTGGAAGAATAGTGATACATAATTAAGCCATGGAAATGTTTTCTAGTGTAAATAACGTATATTTTCTAAATATAGAAAATGAGGATATATACATATGTTGGATGATTGATCGATATAATTTCCATCTGGAAATAGTATCGTTGTTTGCACACTTGTTTTTCTTTGATAGTTAACTCACAGACTATCGATGTTTTGACCATTTTTAACGTTGTTAATATGGAGAGACCGGTCGGATTATTATCCAAAGAACCACTCTGTAATGGCATAAGCGTTGCGAATCATATATGCCAAAGATAATTGAAGACGGAGTAAAGTGCAAGGGCTATTGTATAAGTCTTAGATAACAGTGCCTAAGATGGATGTACTGAATAGTGCCTTCGGTTTGTCCAGTCCCAGGACAACTTGTATGGACGAAGGTCTGACAGAGTATATCAGGTAGATCACGTAAGTTGATCGTTTCAAACGTATTTACATTGGTGGTGGAGGAATTTGTTTCTCTCAGCTTATACCCGTGGTATTTTGGGGAAATCAATTTGTGATTTGAAGGGTATGACGATGTGACATTCTAAGTGAACGAAGATGTGGTATGTGAAAAGATAAGCGTAGCTTCTAGCCTTACATCCGGTAATGACAGAAATCGGGCAGGCGGCATGGCTAAGTCGGTCGCACCGAAGTAGGGTGATTATATCTAGAGAATATTCATTTGCTTCTTTAATCTATCAATGTTGTCCCATATATATATACGGGAATGGTTGCTGATCCCAACTGTTGGTGATATACATTCGATACACTCAAGAAAAATGAGTGGTCGGTCATGTGTGGCTGAGTTGCAAGATGTTCCTATTGAACTCCAGTGTATCGTTCCTAGAGTACACTGGTCGGAGGGTGGTTCCATACCTTGTCATAGTTGGAAATCCATTACCCAATACGTGCTTGCGGTTTTGATTGTATACTATACATGTAGAACGTGAGATGAAAGCGTTCTGCTAGATGATTAATATATTGTGGTTGATAGACATTACTATAATATCAAAAGGTTTTTGATATAAAGATAAATTTGGATTCTCATAAGGAAAAAACCCGTTCCATTATACGGCGTGGTCTTATGAGATATCATTTACCTGCTTAAACTGTTTTAAATTGTTTTACTCATACCAGTCCCTTGACTGACCCGGAGTTTATTTTGTTTGTTTTCCCTAAACTCTTGGGTGCCCAATTTTGTACGGGCATTCAATAGTCAGGAACTTACAGATATACTGGAAGAGCTTGGAGCAGGAGGCTTCAGGATTATATAGCTATAGTTATTTCCGCTATGTTGTAAGTGTGTTCTCTGATAATGTTATTGTAAACATATACTGATTTTATTTCAAGGATATGTTATCTATTATATGTTGTTCGTTCCGCTGTGAGATTCGTGTTACTCTGATATTGTGTTCTTCTTCTTCTTTTATATTAGTTCTATCTTATCTATCCTCACCCTCTATCTTCTTTCTATTAATTTCTTGAATTTCCAGTGCAATTTGGGGTTGGACTTGTGTTATTTGGTAAGCTCAAATTGGACCGGATTTTCGGGTCATTACAATCTACAACCTATTGAATTGTCTGATATGTTGAAAACTAGATAATGGTAATCTGGGTGTGGAAATCCGTAGGCTCGACCTAAGATTTAGTAAACATGGAAATTTGATTAATCTGTTGTAGCCTGTAAAGAAGTTTAATCTGTTAAATAAACAGAATTAGTCTGATATCTGAAAAATCTGTGTTGGAATGAATTGGCTATGACACGAGGTTAGACTCTGTTTGCGGTAGAAGCCTGCCCTAAACCAACTGGCTTAACCAGCGACCGCAAACTGTCAATCTAATGTGTGAGGTCGTAGGCATAACTAAAATATGCTTAGACACGAGGTTAGGTCTAGCTTGTGGCAGAAGTCTGCCCGGAACCGCCCGGCATATCCAGCGGCCACAAGCTACCGACCTAATGTGAGAGGTCTGTGCATTAATATTTAATTAATGCAAATCTGGGATAAATATGATGTCTAAAATGTTTTGGGTGAATAGGGTTAAACCAACTGGATTGATGAATTTAAAAAACCCGTTTCGTAAGTCGGTGGGCCCAATACAAAGTTAGACAATCTGCAAGTCTGTTAAGAACTGTACATCTGATCCGTTAGTCTGAAAACCCGTTAACTTGATTTTCTGATCTGTAAACTAGTTGACCTGAACTCTGTATGTCTGAAAACTTGTAAAAGAGTTAATCTGAAATCTGTTAGTCTGGGGACACAAGGTTAGGAGGGAAAAATACTTGTGTCATCTGTTGTTTGGGACCCATAGTAGTCAGTAATCCTTTCTGGTATCAAAACAGTAGGTAGGGTCCGGGCATGCTTACTGAACTAATTATAAGCGATTCATTCTGATAATGGCGAGGGGTGTTGATGGTGCGTTCCAACCGGGTCATGTGCGTGCATGGATCCCGGTCTGCCACTGAGGATGTAAGACGCCGTGAAATCTGTAAATAGGTCTGTGTCATTCAAAGGTTGCCACTTTAGGGAATGATACACCCTTTTGTGGGGCTGGCATAGGGTATTTATGTATTAGGGAGCCGATCGCTTGGGGTAGATTTAGGGTACACTTAGTTCTGTCTGTTTCCGTTGCGGTACCGTCTGTTTCTGTAGGGTGGTAACACCTGTCTGTTTTCTGCGTGGTACCGTCTGTTGGGGTGGTAAAGACCCATTTACTAGTGTACACTGAATTCTAACATTCTGTTTCCATAAGGATTATTCTGTTTATGTTTCTGTACCTTCTGTTCGGGTGGTAAAGGCCCATTATTCTGTTTCTTCTATTTAACCTAAGTATATCTTTTATTCCTGTTACTGTTATCTCGCATCCAGTTTTATTTGCATGCCATGATTATTATTATCTGTTCATATGCTGGAAATCACTGGACTCGCCTGACTTTATGTCTGACCTCGTTTGTTTTTTGACCCTTTTCTTTCCGTTCCCCCCCAGGTTTACAAGGAGGGAATACTTCAGCTTGATCCGGATTTCTTCTACTTGAAGTACTTGAAGTGCTTAAAGTATGGCTTGACTCCTTATGGTATCATCTGTGGGGATTATGATTTTAAAGTTTTGTACTCTGAGGGCTTTTGAAAAAGGCTGACATACATACATACATACATACATACATACATATATATATATATGTACTTGGGTTTTAATAAAGTGATTTTGAACAATGTGACCAAACTGATTTCTGTTTTCCGCTGTAATAAATTTTTAAATTTTTCTAGTACTGTTTTATGTATCCGTTCTTGTAATATTCTGTTCTGTCTACTAAAACGCTCCATCAAAGTCAAGGCATTCCCTTTGTGAGTGATCTTGACGGAGGTGGGGTGTTACACTTGGTATCAGAGCTGAAGGTTACAAGATTGGGTAAAGTTTTTGAAAACTATTTTCAAAAAAAAAAGGTTTTAAAAGGAAGTATTTTCAAAAATAAAGTTTATTTTGAAAAACATAATCCCCAAAAAGCCATATATCTATCTTTTCAGTTCTCCGTTTTAAATCTTTTTCTTTCATTCCAACATGTCTGGGAATCTTAACTTTCCAGAGGGCATGCCAATACCTGGCTGGTTCAGGAGGTACTTAGAGGCTAGGGCCAACGATGCAGGCCCAACAGATATTCCTCCTACAGCTGCAGCGATTCCTCTTCCTCCACCCCCTCCTCGTGCAATTGCTTTTTCAAATATCTGTAAAGATTTTAGGGCCGTGGGTGGAAAGGATTTCAAGGGAACTGAATCATTCATAGAAGCGAGGATATGGCTCAAAGAAACTGAGGATCTGTTCGTTATCTTCGAGGTGGACGATAGGCAGAAGGTACAATTGGCGGTATGGTTGCTCAAGGACGAAGCTTCCTATTGGTGGGAAGTCACTAATGCCGAGAGGCCAGTTGAAACATGGATGGATTTCAGAACAAGGTTTGAGACGAAATTCCTCTCGCAATTTGAACGAAGTCTACAACTGGAAAAGTTCTTATCTCTTAAGCAAGGAAGTATGACGGTCAAGGAATACGTCAGCCAGTTCAACCAACTGGTTAGGTTCAGACTAGATTTAGTCAACACCCAGCATAAAAAGGCTCTCCGCTTTGTTAAAGGATTGAACGAGCATTGCACAGCCTAGCCATGACCCATGTACCCATGGGAGCGACTTACGAGAGATTGGTGGACATGGCACTACTACATGAGAAAGACAAGGGCAAGAAAGACGCAAAGAAGGAAGAACCACAGAACAAGAAAGCATGGACCAAAAAGGAAACACAAAAGAAGGATGAGAAGTCTGAAGATAAGAAGGAGAAAAAGTTCTTTACTTGTGGGATCTCGACTCATCTGAACAAGGATTGCAGAAAAAGAAAGGGCACTTGCTTCAACAGTGGTGAGATGGGACACTTCACTAGGGACTGCCCGAAGAAATGAGGGCAAGGGCAGAGGGCATGACCAACTTCTAGAGGGTAGGCGAACACTCTCGAGGCTAGTGGATAGGATAAAAATATGGAAACTTTATGTAGGAGGTCTAATTTCTTTATCTGATTGTTGAGTTAAAACTCTTTTCTGATTCTGGCATTTTGATTCTGTAATCGATCCTCTGCACTTTAATACTAGTATTGTTTCTGATTCTGCTATAGACTCAGACCCATAAGGATTATGACTCATCTAATTGTGATAAGTTGGGTATTCGTGTTGAGCGTTTTTTTTACTATGACGCATACATTCTGGGTTTTTATCATGCTTAGTTTCCTAAGAATCATTTAGTAATCTGTAAATATCTGAATAGTTTCGATAAGGTTAAGATTTCCAGTTTTGACATTGTCTAAAGAGGGTAATCCTCTGGGTGTCAATCTGATATTGATTTCGGTCTTCGGGGCTGATACTTAGGGGAATTATTCTCTCAACCAATGTCTAATGCGAACCAAGTTTTGTTTTATCTGTACTCGCGTCCATCATTCGACGGTATCCTATCGATCGAATCTTCGAACTTTAGGTAGAAACTAATGGGTGTAAACATGTGTTTGAGACATGTTATGTTTGATGGTTGCAAGCGGATGCAAGTGGTTGCTCGTGGATTCATATACACACACTAGGCACTAGATCGGCTCGAATACACTCTCATACTGCGTATGGATGTGTGAGCATTTTCAATTTCTGTGGATGCAAAATGATTGACCATCACATGGATATTGCATATGAATGAATGGTTGTCACTCGTACAAGAATGATATGGATCAAATAGGAAAATTGCATACATGTTGGACTCATGGAACTGACATAATTCGCATTAAGGAGGTCAACTGAATCAGTGGACCGCCTGATCTTTGCATTAGATAAGGAACATATACACACACTTTTGCATATTTTCATACAACATTAGAAGTTTTCTAAGGACAATAGATGCTTGTGGATGATGGTTGAGTAGATGGATGACTAGATGGTAGGACACATTCTTCTTAACTTGAAGATTTCAGGGACGAAATCCTTTAAGGAGGGGAGAATGTAACACCCCGTATTTTCTGTGAACGTATAAGTAACAAATCAGAGAATAATTAATTATAAAAATAAGAATCAAGGGAAATAGGTTACGCCATTGCGTTCGTCTCGGGATTCTTCTTGAAATAGAGTCCGAGTTTGTGTAAAACAGATACCGTACGAAGAAGATATGGACGAACGAAGTTAGGCAGAAAAACCAGAAACCGGCCAGAATGCACTGGCGCACTTGGGAAGTGCGCCAGGGAAAAATTGCACTGGCGCACTTGGGAAGTGCGCCCATGCAATTTTGCATTGGCGCACTTGGCAGGTGCGCCCAGGCCGAGCAGCAGGCCTGCACAACTTTCTGGTTTGACCCTGGCTGGCCTGGTCGGGTTCTGGTCGAATTTCTGAGCTCTGCTGTGTCACTAGGGCTAACTTGTCAGTTTCAGATTGGCTTCTCTTGAGATGGATGGCCTTGGTTAACTCTAGCTTCATCGACGGCTCTAATTAGTTTGACACCCTATATAAACAGCCCCCTAGCCCCATTCTCTTTACACCATTCTTCTCTAACCTTATGCTGCACAATTTCATTCCTATACTCTGCCTCTGTTCTTATTAAATAAAATAATGGCGTGGTTACTCTACTGGAATCAAAACTAGGATCTTCTTCCAATCTGAATAAAGTTAAAAAGGGAACAACTATTTTCTAATCTAATCGATAGTCTACGCCAAAGGAACGCTATTCAGTGTCAGAACTCAGAAACCAGAAATCAAGACTTTCCTTTTTGATTGTGAGTACAGTTATTTTCAGATATGAACTTTAATTATGATCTTGACGTGGTTATAAATCTGAATCTGAGGTTATGTATATCCTTATCTGTCAGATCTATTTTTCTGTGACTATTCTGTACCTCTTTCTTCTTTCTGTACTATAGCCAGGCTACTACGAGCCTGCGCCGAATCTCATAAGAGATTAACGCACGAATGCTAAATTTTGGGACAAATAATGAATAATGCATAATTGGACATGAAACTGTTGCCTATGAGACTATTGCCTATGACTATGATTCATGACTATGAGACTATTGCCTATGACTATGATTCATGCCTATGAGACAATTGCCTATGACATTGAACAAGAAACTATTGTGATTAGTCGCCCATGACTATTGTGGTTAGTTGCCTATAACTATTGTAGTTAGTTTCTTATCCATATTCCCTTAATTATGTTAGATCTCATAATTGGTGTGTAACTTGGCGAGTTTATCCCATTCACTGTTATGTACATCGATCCTATTGGAGCCATTATTATTGTATTTGGTTCATTATTGCATGCCTATTCTTTTATATCAATTCTTGTGCTTATCCCCTACTCCTTTAGTTAGTGCCACTTCATGAGTACTTAGAGAACTTGTGGAAACATGTTATACGGGAATTGGGCGTAGCATAATTAAGTTAATTTGGCATAATAAATATGTTGGCATAATTTGAATTGGCTATAATAGTGAATGATTAACATGTATATTAGTCTTGGACATAAATGGTGAACTAGAATATTAAATCTAGTTTTGACATGAACTGTAAATGGGAATATTAAGGCTAAAATTTTGGGCATATATTGTATTATGAATTATGACCTTGATTTGGGCATGTAAGTTTAGGCTAAATTTGTGATTAGACAAGATATGTAAATAGAGTTTTAGATATATATAATCTGCTAAATCTGTTATCTGCTAAATCTGTTAAATTGCCTAATCCATTATCTGCTAAATCTGTTGAATTTCCTAAACTGCTAAATCTGTTATCTGTTAAATCTGTTGAATCACTTAAACTGCTAGACCTGCTACCTTTTGAATTGTCTGATCTGTTGAAAACTAGATAATGGTAATCTGGGTATGGAAATCCGTAGGCTCGACCTAAGATTTAGTAAAACATGGAAATTTGATTAATTTATTATATCCTATGAAGAAGTTTAATCTATTAAATAAACAGAATTGGTCTGATATCTGAAAAATCTGTATTGGAATGAATTGGCTATGACACGAAGTTAGGCTCTGTTTGCGGTAGAAGCCTGCCCGGAACAAACCGGCTTAACCAGCGACCGCAAACTATCAGTCTAATGTGAGAGGTCGTAGGCATAACTAAAATATGCTTAGACACGAGGTTAGGTCTGGCTTGTGGCAGAATTCTGCCCGGAACCGCCCGACATATCCAGTGGCCACAAGCTACCGACCTAATGTGAGAGGTCTGTGCATTAATATTTAATTAATGCAAATTTGGGATAAATATGATGTCTAAAACGTTTTGGGTGAATAGGGTTAAACCAACCGGATTGATGAATTTAACAAACTCGTTTTGTAAGTCGGTGGGCCCGATACAAAGTTAGACAATCTGTAAGTCTGTTAAGAACTGTACATCTGATCCGTTAGTCTGAAAACCCGTTAACTTGATTTTCTGATCTGTGAACTAGTTGACCTGAACTCTGTATGTCTGAAAACTTGTAAACAAGTTAATCTGAAATCTGTTAGTCTGGGGACACAAGGTTAGGAGGGAAAAATACTTGTGTCATCTGTTGTTTAGGACCCATATTAGTCAGTAACCCTTTCTGGTATCAAACTATGATCCAACAGTAGGTAGGGTCCGGGCACGCTTACTGAACTAATTATAAGCGGTTCATTCTGATAATGGCGAGGGGTGTTGATGGTGCGTTACAACCGGGTCATGTGCGTGCATGGATCCCGGTCTGCCTCTGAGGAGTAAGACGCCGTGACATATGTAAATAGGTCTGTGTCATTCAAAGGTTGCCATTTTAGGGAATGATACACCCTTTTGCGGGGCTGGCACAGGGTATTTATGTATTAGGGAGCCGATCGCTTGGGGTAGATTTAGGGTACACTTAGTTCTGTCTGTTTCCGTTGGGGTACCGTCTGTTTCTGTTGGGTGGTAACACCTGTATGTTTCTGCGTCGTACCGCCTGTTTGGGTGGTAAAGGCCCATTTACTAGTGTACACCTAATTCTAACATTCTGTTTCCGTAAGGATTATTCTGTTTTTGTTTCTGTACCTTCTGTTCGGGTGGTGAAGGCCCATTATTCTGTTTCTGTTTAAACATTAGGGTAGCACCTAATCCTGTTATACTAGTATTAGTGCAGAGAAGTGAAAAGTAATAGCTTACATCATTCAGTTTCTTCTGTTTAACCTAAGTATATCTGCTACTCCTGTTACTGTTATCTCGCATCCAGTTTTATTTGCATGCCATGATTATTATTATCTGTTCATACGCTGGAAATCACTGGACTCACCAGACTTTATGTCTTACCTCGTTCGTTTTTCGTCCCTTTTCTTTCCGTCCCCCCTCCCTCCGGTTTTCAAGGAGGGAATACTTCAGCTTGATCCGGATTTCTTCTGCTTGAAGTACTTGAAGTGCTTAAAGTATGGCTTGACTCCTTATGGCATCTTCTGTGGGGATTATGATTTTAAAGTTTTGAACTCTGAGGGCTTTTGAAATAGGCTGATATATATATATATGTACTTAGGTTTTGATAAAGTGATTTTGAAGAATGTAACCATAATGATTTCTGTTTTCCACTGTAATAAAGTTGTAAATTTTTCTAGTACTGTTTTATGTATCTGTTCTTGTAATATTCTGTTCTGTCTACTAAAACGCTCCATCAAAGTCAAGGCATTCCCATTGTGAGTGATCTTGACGGAGGTGGGGTGTTACAAGTTGCGAAAAGAATAAATCTTTTAATTAAGATTAATGAAGTTTACCAATTAATCAATATGCAATTGGGATTGAATTGAAATTGGATTTTTCGGTTTATCGTGAACGGTGTTTTAAATAACCCTTGTTCTTTAGCCCAATTAACAGTGAAGAGATGATTTGGAATTTATAAATCTTTTTATTAAGATTTAATGTGAATTCTCCAAAGTAAAGTTTTCTAATTTAATATAATGAAATTGGAATTGAATCGAACCCGATTTGGTAATAATCGAGATGAACTTCTTTAAAGGAAGACCGTTATTATTTATGGAATTTAAAAGCCTTTGTTGTTATTCCATTTATGATATTGATTTGATATGGAAATTTATATCGATTATATATTGATCTGTTTTTCCGTGAAGAATCCATAGTTAATGGAAGAGGATTTGGGTTTATCGTGAACTGTGTTTTAAATGATATTGGTTCTTTAACCCAGTTAAAGGCAAGATTAGTTTCTTAAAGTTGAATAATCATGAAGAAATGATTTTTGAGATTAAAACCAAGATTGGAGTTTTAATAAATCTTTAATTAGATTGGAATGTAAACGAGGAGATTAAATTTACTGAATTTAAGAAATGATTGAGATGGAGTCCCCCAAATTTTACTCCAGGCGATAGTTAAAATTTATAATTTGATTTGAACGTAAAATGGTGATTAATTTTACTGATAACAGAGTGGGTGTTAGATATAGAGCACTACCAATTTTGCTCCATGGGATGAATAGGTTGGGATTGGAAAAATAAAATAAATGACTTGAAACGCCCCACCATCGTTAAGGTCACTCACAAAGGGAATGCCTTAACTTTGGTGAAGCAGTTTAGGTAAAAGATGCAGAAAAATTACAAGACAGACAAATAAAACAGTGGAAAATAAAGTCGTTTTATTAACAATGTGATTCAGTCAAGCTTTTACAACAATTTTCTCGAATCATACTTAAAAGTAATACATAGAACTTCCGTCTTGATTTAATAACTTCCAAGTGTAAAAGAAGCAAAAAATAACAATGATATTCCCCGATAAAGCATGAGCCAGCCATACCAGTGGAAGAGAGAGTCCAAAGCAAAACATCGACCACCTTTGAGCTTGAAAAGAAAACTGGGCTAAGTGTTAACACTTCCTCCTTGAGAACCTGGGGGGAACGGAAGAAAAGAGGTGAAACAAAACTAGGTCAGACATGAGTCTTGTAAGCCCATTGATTATTCAGCATATAAACTGGTAAGAGAACCATGACATGAATAAACTGGATGCACGACAACAACAAAGAAATAAGGTAACATACGATAAGCATAAGGTATGATAAGGCAAGATAAATTGAATGCGCTCCTACTCTTTCTCTACTTCGCTACTACCTTGTTAATCCGATTTCTATATCTATCTCTGCACCACCTAACTAAGGTCCCAACTAGTTATTTGTATAAAATGATAACGTGATCCCAATCCCCGTAATTATGGTAGCCTTTAGGTGTACATCTATCATGAGGATTCCACCTCAATCAGCCTATTTGCCATGCACATGCTAGATGTACCCTTACTATCCTATCGATCGGCTCCCTACTTGTATTCATTTCTCTTGTATCTGTGTCAATCGGCCCTCCCTTGCGTGTAGATACCCTGTGCTGGTCCCACCATAAGGTGTATCAATCCTTATGATAGCGACTCGACACGATTCAAGATACACACTGTATAACTACTAGTACCCAATTCCTACTTTTTCCCACTCCGGAATACGTGCATGCCCGTAAACCGTCGGAACCTACACTGACGTACCCCCTGCCGCTACTATGACCGCTTATAATCAGCCCAGTAATCGTGCCCCACCCTGCCTAGTTTCAGGGTATCATGATACATCTATGTGGGTTACTTCTGAAATTGGTCCCCGTTACTGGGGTTTCCTGATGGTTAAGTTTGTGTGCCTACATTTACTAATATTAATCAGCAACCCGATATGTACTTAACCCTCCCACCGACTCAAGCATGTTTATTAATGGTTAAGTTTTGTGGGCCTATATGTACTAATATTACCCACCTACACAAGATGTACTTAACTCTCCCATTGATTCAAGCATGTTTATTAAACAGTTAAGTTTTGTGGGCCTATATTTACTAATATTACCCACCTACAAGAGATGTACTTAACCCTCCCATCGATTCAAGCATGTTTATTAAACGGTTAAGTGTCGCCCGTTCATGTTAACTTAACCCACCCATTAATCAAGTAATGTTGGTTAAGTGTTTCTCATTAACTTAACCCTCCTCACTTATCATGCTGAATTGGTTAAGTGTTTCCTATTAACTTAACCCCGTTCGTCCATCAAGTTATATTGGTCAAGTGTTCCTTGTTAACTCAACCCCACGTGTTCATCATGTCGTATTGGTTAAGTGTCGTCAATCAATTCAAGTTAACTTAACCCACCTATTTGTTATATTACTGTGGTTAAGTGTTGCCTTCTTGTGTTAACTTAACCCTACCACAAATTAAGTTATATTGGTTAAGTGTTGCCCTCTTGTTTTAACTTAACCTTACCACAAATCAAGTTATATTTCTTATTACTTAACCTTACACATTCATCATGCTATACTGGTTAAGTGTTTCCTATTAACTTAACCCTAGTCATTCATCTTGTTATATTGGTTAAGAGCTACCCTAAATAACTTAACCCTACCATTCCTGTCTTAGCTTTAATTCATTCATTAAAGCACCAACCACTCACATTAGACAGGTATTGTTGCGGTTACTGGATGTGCCGGGCGGTTCTGGGCAGTTTTACACTGCAACTCAGTCTAACCTCGGGTTCTTTTGAGCTTGATGCACTAACCTCTGACATTAGATATATATGTGGTTACGGTTGCTGGATGTGTCGGGAGGTTCCAGGCAGGCTTACATCGTAACTCAATCTAACCTTTGGTTAGGCATATTTGTCTTTTCTAAATTTACATATTTACTTTTTTATATTTATATGTAAATTATTGTCATTCAAGTCAAGCCCAACTTTCCTTTTTAACTCAAGTTCATAATTTTAGGTATAAAAATTTATACCACTTTATGCCATAAAACATTTACATGTTCATGAGGCAAATATGACAATTATATATAGTTTCATATTTTTCCCCAAAGTTACCCCTGTTAAACGTTCGCATAAATCACATAAAATGTTGGGCTCGTTACATAGCCTAATTCATACATAAAAGGGGAAAAAGAGGAACATGTAATAATTCCAACATCATAAAAATATGGATCTAACTACACATGTGTCATATGAATATGGCATAGGACAATATAGATTTAATTATGAACTTGCAAATTTAGATCTACTCAACATGAATCATGAAATAGGGGTTTTACATAGAACTACATAAACTTAACATTAGGCATGTAATTGTGAACTTCGCAAATTAGTTGGATCTAATCTAGCATGAACCTAATCATATTAGCTTGTAGTTTTGGTCATATATGTGAACATGGTTGAACTTGCATAAAATTCCCAATTTGACAAACAACATATAAATGTCACTACCAAATCATGCGACATAAAATGTCATCGCCCAATTATACAACATAGTATGTCATCACCAATTTACACAATATGATATCCATCGCCAAATTATACAGTATGGAATGTCATCGCCAAATTACACAATATGATATCCATCGCCAAATTATACAATATGGTATGTCGTCACCAAATTACACAATATGATATTCCATCGCCAAATTATAATATGTTATTGCCAATTTATGTAATTGCCAAAATATATAACATAATATGTCATTGACGAATTATACAACATATGGATCTATTTCAAAGCATTTAACATTTATCATTATATTATATACAACAAGATTCACAACTTAGCATAGAAAGAATCATAGTCTCAATCAATTCAGTTTTAACAAAAAGGATAGGCATAGATTTACATTAGGCGATGTTTTATATCCACTTATTTAGTCATGATTCTAATATCATTTAGGTCTGAATGATAACTGGACTTACAAAAAGGAGACTGGTCTTGTGTTCTGGGATCTGTATTCTGAAATTGAATAGCTCTCCTTTGTTGTAGACATTGAATTCTCTTAGTCGAATTAGATTTGATTTGTTTAAGAAGAAGGTGGCTAGAAAAGATTTGAATTGGATAGCATGGTGGCTACAAAGAATGTGTTTCTGTGTTTTAGGTTTAGGATTATGGTTACTTTTATAGAAGTTAAATCATATGTGAGCCGTTAGATCGTTTTAGGAGCAATTAGAACCATCCAATTAAAGCAATGTGTCACTCAGCCAATCATAGCATGACACATAATCCCTAACACCTCAGAGTTTGTCACAAAGCCAATCAGAGAAGGCCACATAAAAAAGACAATCCTTGACCAACAAAAAATGTGCCACGTGCACCACATGATGCGTACACGTCATATATATATATATATATATATATATTCTTTTTATCTATCTTCCCAATTAACAATTTTCACACTAAACCACTTTTTGAACTGCGTTCACACTATGCCGCTTTTTAGCCATTTCTCTAAAATAAAAATATGGCGCTGGCGGGAATCGAACTCTGTACCTCTTGTATGCAAGTCACATGTTCTAACCAAATGAGTTACTAAGTCTTTTGCTTATAAACCTTAGAACAATGCTAACCATTATTCTCTTCTCATTCTTCTTTTTCATGTTTTGCCGCAGTATTTAATTTAAAGATATCTTCTTCATACGAAGTCCGATTTACGCAAACTCGGACTCTATCTCAAGAAGAATTCCGAGATGAAATTAATGGCGCAACCCATTTCACTTATTTCTTCTTTTCAAATTAATTATTCTTTAATTTGTTATTTTAATATTCTCAGAAAATACGGGGTGTTACATTCTCCCCTCCCTAAAGGATTTCGTCCCCGAAATCTTCAAGTTAAGAAGATTGTATATCCTACCATCCAATCATCCATCTACTCAACCATCAAACACAGGCATCCATTGTCCTTAAAAGATTTCTAATGCCTTCATGATCATATGCATAGTGTGTGTACATGTCCTTATCTAATGCAAAATCAGGTGGTCTACTGATTCAGTTGACCTCCTCAATGCGAATTATGTTAGTGTCATGAGTCCATCATGTATGCAATTATTCCTAAGCGTACTTTATAACTTCTACATGAGTGCACAATCATTCATACAAATGCAACATCCATATGATAACACATCAAGTTTCAGTTCATATGTATAAAAATTCACTCATGCATATGCAATATGAAAGTGACAGAGCCGATCTAGTGCCTAATGTGTGTATATGCATCCACGAGCAAACACTAGCAACCACTTGCAACCACCAATCATAACATGTTTCAAACACATGTTTACATCCATTGGCTTCTACCTAAGGATTGAAGATATGACCTAGAGGATATTCCTAAAAAGGTAGAAACAAACGTGCATAGAATTCCTAGAAAAAGAGATCAAGGATATACCCTTAAGAAAAAGGGTATGATGTGCGTGTCTTATCTTTACTCTCCCACGTCGCGTCTTCTTGAGCTTCACTCCACTGTCCCTTAACTAATTTAACTTCACAGTTGCGAAGCTTCTTGACCTCCATTTCTGAAACTCACTAGTAAAGATAGGACCATGACCACTTACTATGCTAGAGGGTATCAAATGTAGTCGAACTATCTTTCCAAGATAAATCAGTGTGAGCCAAGATACCAAGTGTATATACTTAGATGGTTAGAGGTCTATCCTCTACTTAGTTTATCCATAATGTCACAAATCTGAGGGTCTAAAGCTAAAGGTTTCTATGTACTTTTTACCTCTCTTAAGGTCAGTCTTACTTTAGGGCGCCTGCCACAAGCATTTATTTCTCACGAAAACCATCCTTGTGTAACTTGTTGACAGGTCTCTTGAAAGCTACCTCCATCGCACGGAAAATCCTACAAAGCTCGAAAGAAAATTAGCCGTAGGTGAAGTTACTGCGGCTATAGATGGAAGTTGGGCGCTTATTTGCCCTTTGACAAGTGTCACAGTCTCATCAATCCTACGGAACCATGCCGCGATGAGGTTACCTCCCAGAAAGCAAGGAGCCCCAGAGACTTAGTAAAGAAGGAAACAAGGATTCAAACAGAGGATCAAAAAGATAGTGCATATGGCTTTGGGGAATATGCCTTTAAAAACAAAACTTTTCCTTAGTGCTTCTTTTAAAACCGTTTTGAAAATAATTTTTCAAATCTTTTATCTTATCCGGTAACCTTCAGCTCTGATACCCAGTGAAACACCCCACCTCCGCTAAGGTCACTCACAAAGGGAATGCCTTAACTTCGGTGAAGCGCTTTAGGTAAAAGATGCAGATAAATTACAAGACATACAAATAAAACAGTAGAAAATAAAGTCATTTTATTAACAATGTGATTCAGTCAAGCTTTTACAACAATTTTCTCAAATCATATTTAAAAGTAATACATAGAACTTCTGTCTTGATTTAATAACTTCCAAGTGTAAAAAAAGCACAAAAATAACAATGATATTCCCCAATAAAGCATGAGCCAGCCATAGCAGTGGAAGAGAGAGTCCAAAGCAAAACATTGACCACCTTCGAGCTTGAAAAGAAAACTGAGCTAAGTGGTAACATTTCCTCTCTGAGAACCTGGGGGGAACGGAAGAAAAGAGGCAAAACAAAACTAGATCAGACATGAGTCTGGTAAGTCCAGTGATTATTCAGCATATAAACTGGTAAGAGAACCATGACATGAATAAACTGGATGCACGACAACAACAAAGAAATAAGGTAACATAGGATAAGCATAAGGTATGATAAGGCAAGATAAACTGAATGCGCTCCTACTTTTTCTCTTCTTCGCTACTACCTTGTTAATCCTATTTTTATATCTATCTCTGCACCACCGAACTAGTGACCCAACTAGTTATCTCTATAAAATGATAACATGATCCCAATCCCCGTAATTATGGTAGCCTTTAGGTGTACATCTATCGTGAGGATTCCACCTTAATCAGCCTAATTTCCATGCACATGCTAGATGTACCCTTACTATCCTATCGATCGGCTCCCTACTTGTACTCATTTCTCTTGTGTCTATGTTAATCGGCCCTTTCTTGCATGTAGACACCCTGTGCTGGTCCCACCATAAGGTGTATCAATCCTTATGATAGCGACCCGACACGATTCAAAATGCATAGTGTATAACTACTGGTACCCAGTGCTTGTTTTTCCCACTCCGGAATACGTGCAAGCCCGTAATCCGTCGGAACCTACACTGACGTACCCCTTGTCGCTGCTTTGACCGCTTATAATCAGCCCAGTAATCGTGCCCCACCCTGCCCAGTTTCAGGGTACCATGATACATCTATGTGGGTTAATACTGAAATGGGTCCCCGTTACTAGGGTTTCCTGCTGGTTAAGTTTGTGGGCCTATATTTACTAATATTACCCACCAACCCGATATGTACTTAACCCTCCCTCCGACTCAAGCATGTTTATGTAATGGTTAAGTTTTGTGGGCCTATATATACGAATATTACCCACCTACACGAGATGTACTTAACCCTCCCATTGATTCAAGCATGTTTATTAAACGGTTAAGTTTTGTGGGCCTATATTTACTAATATTACCCACATACACGAGATGTACTTAACCTTCCCATCGATTCAAGCATGATTATTAAACGGTTAAGTGTCGCCCGTTCATGTTAACTTAACCGACCCATTAATCATGTCATGTTGGTTGAGTGTTTCTCATTAATTTAATCCTCCTCACTTATCATGTTGAATTGGTTAAGTGTTTCCTATTAACTTAACCTCGTTCGTCCACCAAGTTATATTGGTCAAGTGTTCCTTGTTAACTCAACCCCACGTGTTCATCATGTCGTATTGGTTAAGTGTCATCAATCAATTCAAGTTAACTTAACCCACCTACTTGTCATGTTACTTTGGTTAAGTGTTGCCTTCTTGTGTTAACTTAACCCTACCGCAAATCAAGTTATATTGGTTAAGTGTTGCCCTCTTGTTTTAACTTAACCTTACCACAAATCAAGTTATATTTCTTATTACTTAACCTTACCCATTCATCATGCTATACTGGTTAAGTGTTTCCTACTAACTTAAACCTAGTCATTCATCTTGTTATATTGATTAAGTGTTACCCTAATTAACTTAACCCTACCATTCCTATCTTAGCTTTAATTCATTCATTAAAGCACCAATCACTTACATTAGACAGGTATTGTTGCGGTTACGGGATGTGCCGGGCGGTTCTGGGCGGTTTTACACCGCAACTCAGTCTAACCTCGGGTTCTTTTGGGCTTGATGCACTAACCTCTCACATTAGATATATATTGTTATGGTTGCTAGATGGGCTGGGCGGTTCTGGGCAGTCTTACACCTTAACTCAATCTAACCTCGGGTTAGGCATATTCGTCTTTTCTAAATTTACATATTTACTTTTTTATATTTATATGTAAATTATTGTCATTCAAGTCAAGCCCAACTTTCCTTCTTAAATCAAGTTCATAATTTTAGGTATAAAAATTTATACCACTTTATTGCCATAAAACATTTACATATTCATGAGCCAGATATGCCAATTATATATAATTCCATATTTTTCCCCAATGTTACCCCCGTTAAATATTCGCATAAATCACATAAAATGTTAGGCTCGTTACATAGCCTAATTCATACATAAAAGGGGAAAATGATGAACATGTAATAATTCCAACATCATAAAAACGTGGATCTAACTACACATGTGTCATATGAATATGGCATAGACAATATACATTTAATTATGAACTTGAAAATTTAGATCTACTCAACATGAATCATGAAATAGGGGTTTTACATAGAACTACATAAACTTAACATTAGCCATTTAATTGTGAACTTCGCAAATTAATTGGATCTAATCAAGCATGAACCTAATCATATTAGCATGTAGTTTTGGTCATATATGTGAACATGATTGAACTTGTATAAAATTCACAATTTGACATACAACATATAAATGTCACTACCAAATTATGCGACATAAAATGTCATCGCCCAATTATACAATATAGTATGTCATCACCAATTTACACAATATGATATCCATCGCCAAATTATACAGTATGGAATGTCATCGCCAAATTACACAATATGATATCCATCGTCAAATTATACAATATGGTATGTCATCACCAAATTACACAATATGATATTCCATCGCCAAATTATAATATGTTATTGCCAATTTATGTCATCGCCAAAATATATAACATAATATGTCATTGACGAATTATACAACATATGGATTTATTTCAAAGCATTTTAACATTTATCATTATATTACATACAACAAGATTCACAACTTAGCATAGAAAGAATCACAGTCTCAATCAATTCAGTTTTAAAAAAAAGGATAGGCATAAATTTACATTTGGCAATGTTCTATATCCATTTATTTAGTCACGATTCTAATATTATTTAGGTCTGAATGATAACTGGACTTACAAAAAGGAGACTAGTCTTGTGTTCTGGGATTTGTATTCTGAAATTGAATAGCTCTCCTTTGTTATAGATGTTGAATTCTCTTAGTTGAATTAGATTTGATTTGTTTAAGAAGAAGTTGGCTAGGCAAGATTTGAATTGGATAGCATGATGGCTACAAAAAATGTGTTTATGTGTTTTGGTTTTAGGATTATGGTTGCTTTTATAAAAGTTAAATCATATGTGAGCCGTTAGATCGTTTTAGGAGCAATCGGAACCATCCAACTAAAGCAATGTGTCACTCAGCCAATCATAGCATGACACATAAGCCGTAAAACCTTAGAATTTGTCACAAAGCCAATCAGAGAAGGCCACGTAAAAAAGACAATCCTTGACTAACAAAAAATGTGCTATGTGCGCCACATGATGCGTACACATCATATATATATATATATATTCTTTTTATCTATCTTCCCAATTAACCATTTTCACACTGAACCACTTTTTGAACTGCGTTCTCATTAAGCCACTTTTTAGCCATTCCCCTAAAACAAAAATATGGCGCTGGCGAGGATCGAACTCTGTACCTCTTGTATGCAAGTCACATGTTCTAACAAAATGAGCTACTAAGTCTTTTGCATATAAACCTTAGAACAATGCTAAACATTATTCTCTTCTCATTCTTCTTTTTCATGTTTTGCTGCAATATTTAATTTAAAGATATCTTCTTCATACGGAGTTCAATTTACGCAAACTCGGACTCTATCTCAAGAAGAATTCCGAGATGAACGCAATGGAGCAAACCATTTCACTTATTTCTTCTTTTTCAAATTAATTATTCTTTAATTTGTTATTTTAATATTCTCAGAAAATACGGGGTGTTATAAGATTACTTCGGTAAGGCTCGATAATCCCGACTAGTTTGATGAACCGTAATTTGGTTTAAATTGTTAAAGGATAAAACAAAAAGTTTTAAAACTGATATCCAAAGGAAGATTTAAGAATAAATTTAAAAGAATTTATCTTTGATAGAATTAATGGAACCTTTCCCTAAAGATGTGAATCCTTGAATAAACGAATATTCTGAATTGGAATGAAGTGTACGATGTGTTTTTATAGCACTTGATTATAAAATAAGCGATTTATTTGGAAAGACTGGGTTTACCTCATTTTGAATAATTGATACGACGACTAAAAGTCGACGATGAAGATGGTGGTTGAAGACCGGAGATCTTCACATCATTTGGATGATTACTGATGAATTGATTGGGCTGTACACCCAAGACAAGGTAATAAGTGGTGATCGTCCAGACATACTTGGAAATCGACCAGACATGCGAGGACCTCTCTCTTGTATTGGACATATGGGACGAGGAATATGGTGCCTCTGGTTTCGTTCAGACCTAGAACATCCTTGTAAATGGATGTGTGTCTGACATTGGATTTCGTTTTGTATTGATTGATTTCTATTAAATATATATCTGTTTGGTGGCGGAGAATTTATTCTCTTGCTTAACACCCTTCTCTGAGATGTACAAGCTCAGAGGGTATATATTGATAGACATCAGTCGTATGGCATGAATTGTCAGTGTGGCATGCTAAGATGCAATGATCAAGGCTTTTGTTGAAAAGCAGAGCCTTGTGGATGATGATCAAAGCATGATTTTTAATAGCATAGCTTTGTGTAGCATTAATTCGCGAGCTTCACACCCCTGTATGAACCAGAATGGGATGAGGGACAATAGGGAGAGCATGTGTTTCTTTCTTGCTAGAAGTGGTGTCATGTATAGAGACTAGACATTTTTACTTATGTAGATGATAAAAAGCGAGGTACCTCGGATTTGACTCCCTTGTAGCTCTAGACATGGTCGACATACTGACTAAATTTTATGCTCCATAGGGCAAGGAAACACATTATTTAGGAGTAACCCTAATCCACCGCGGGAAGGTAGGCCGGCCCTGTCGCTCCTCGGTGCAGTTGCGGCTGAGCCCTGAGGCACGGGCTACTCGAATTTGGTAAGGAAGATCCCTTGCCTTGGTTCATAACGGAAATCCAATTTCCAATACAACATTATGGATTTGATTGTAAAACTATATGGCGACATAGTATATGGTAGCTATACCGTCTATTATTGATACATTTATATTGAAAGTGTTTTAAATTGACTAGATACTAATAATAATATCAAAGAATTTTTTTTATGCGTATCAAGCATATTTGGCCATTATACGGTAAAACTCTATACTGCGGCTTGCGTTGCATTGTGTGATTGGACCTGAGTCTTATAATAGCTTCATTTTCCGAAAAGCATTGCGTCATTTTATTTTAAACTGAGAAGGCGTGGTCCTATGATTTCCCCAACTTTTAAAGCAGATTTAATAACTGTTTTAGTTCTCACACCAGTCCCATGACTGACACTGAGTTTATTGTTTTAACCTAAACACTGGGTGCCCATATTTTCCATATGGGCAGCTAGTAATTTTGGTTTTCGCAGATACTTTTTTTTTCCGCAGGATCCTGGATTACAGCTGGAGCTATATTTGGAACGCTTTGTATCCGTGTATTTCATTCAGTTGTGTCAGTTGTTATTTCCCGCTACGGATTGTACTTATGTATTATTTTCTTCTGCTTTGTATTTTAATATTTGATTTATTTATTTTCCGCTATGTAATACTTATTCATACCCTGTTATATCTTGTACTCTGATTTAATTGTTGTAATATCGATGAAATGTTTTATTGTTGGTGTACTGATGCATCATGTTCTCAAAGCAATCTGTTGTTTCCCATCTCTTCGGAGATCAGGGGATTTCGGATCATTATAAAAGAAATAGAATTTCTTTAGCTGGTGACAATACACCCTAATGGGTATGACCCAGATAACCATGTTGCCTGCCTGATTTCAATTATTTCTTGGTTGTTGAGGCTTGAGGTCATGATTACCTTTTCAGATCAACACATCAATCCTTTTCTTTGAATGTCATATCTTTAGATCCATCAAACCACTAATTGACGCCCACAAAAATACTTTGGGTATTAAGCTAAGAGAAGGTGTCTTCTCTACCATGAAATAAAAATACATTTAAGGAAATCAATGTACATGATCAATTGAATATACTCTGTCATACATTCATCTATGTGAGTTCATTCTAGGACTGAACGAAACTAAAGAAACCGCAAAGCAAGAGATTTACTGCCACGAGTTTAATATCGGTAATTAAACATAGACATCAGTGAGCAACCCTCACGCTCCGTAGATCTATATCTTTAAATCATTACTTTAGATCCCTGTAATGTTAATTCTCGAACAAAAAGTAGGTTCGAAGTAGTTTTAGGTCCAGTTTCCATCCCCGTCTCTTCGAACTAACATGTCAATAGTCCAAAAGCTACATTTCATCGATTGTTGGGGTTTCAACTGTCCAATCAAAACAATATGACAAAGTATATCAGCAACTCAGGCCCTTTTTAAACCATTTATTAAAATCTTTTCATCAGAATCACTCCATTGATTCTTAAAAATCGATTCTACATGCTTATCTTAACCAACCTCTCCTATTTTCATTACTTTGAAAACGTTATCCAATTCTTTTATCTTTAAACTAAACATATTCACCAAACTCCTCTCTTTATTATGTTTATTTAAAAATATCAATATATATTCACAAAAAATCTTTTCATTTCATTTATTTGGAAATATTTCTATATATACTCAAATCCCTTTTATTTCCTTTACTTTGGAAATATCGATACATATAAAAAATATTCTTTGATTTCGTTTACTTTGGAAAAATTTCGTTATATACATATATATATATATATATATCCAAGTTGTATAAGTCAAATTACAAATCTTAAATGGGTTTAACAATATCATCTATTATATTGTTGTTACATAGACATCAATGGTTTCATTTATCTTCAAAAATTTGTGAATCAAAATTTTTACTAACGCTTACGGAAATAACAATTCCAATATTCAATTCTGTTTTCAAACTCATATAACTTCTCGTTTATATTAACCCAAAATCATATTTATTAACTTATTCCTTGGTATAAGTTTATTCAAACCCACACTGTTGCCATTATCTAGAAAATGGTACTATATACTTAGCCAAATGGTATAAGTATAATCATACTTCAAATCTAGGCCAAAAATGTTAAGTAATATAAGGTTTACGATAAATCCAACAGTTTTGTTATATTTCATACTTGCAAAATAAGTTGCATTACTATTTCTCTTATGGAAATAATAAATTATTTCCAATAACATCTTTATTGTTACAAACTAATATCATCCTCATAAATCCCGAAGTCATTCAAGTTGGGGTATTTTATTTACCTCTCAGAACTTGATCGACAACATTTTATCTTAAGATGAATAGAAGTTTGTAATCTCAAAACAAATGTTAATTGTCATATTAAAACAAATCTCATTTAACTATGTAAAATATGGTTTTATAAACCAATTCTTGAACTTAAAACTTTTCATTCAAATATAACTAATTTCATTTAACTCTTCGATTAGGTAATTCTCTTTTATATCTTTCTCTCACAACTTAGATTTTATTCTTCAAATCTATTTATCGAATCCTTATACAAATCCATTACACTTTCCATTATAAAACCCAACATGGGTTTATTACAACAAATCCATTTTCCAGATTTGTAATCCAAAATCATTACATGATCTTTCCTTTGCATCTTAAGTTGGATTTAACTAAAAAGCCCATTTACCAGATCTTTTACAAGCCATTCATTGCATATTAAATAAATCTTTCAATTAAACCATTTGTACTTAATTGCGTTATTAACCAAGCTCTATTAAAACTCTTCCTTTTGCTCTATAATTTACTTTATAATACTTGTTTACAACTAGGATTGATTACACAATCCTTTTATCTAATTATCTTTTACAAATTTTATTAAGCATCTTTGCCTTTGCATTTGAAATCTTATTTCAATTCCCATTACCTTACTATTATTAAGTAAGAGTTTGTTTAAAATCAACTCAACAGTTCTAAATCTCTTTTATAAATTCTGTTTATAAAACTAGGGATTATTATATAATTCTTTCATATAACACTTTTGTAACACCCCACACTTTTATGTGCCTAAATTTCGACAAAAATCGAAACTCAAACATACCCAAGCATGGAGCACGTAAATCTAGTACCTACAAATAAATGAGCATGAGCTTAATCAAAGTACGACAAGATAACTCACAGCAGAAACAAAATAGGATAAAGTAGTATTAACTCAAGCACCTATCTTTTTAAAGTAAGTCACTTTGCCAATACTGAGCATGAGAGAGAATGAGAACCGAAAGCCGTGAGAACCCGACCTTTTCTAGAAACCGAGGTGGTTGTAATGAGGAGGGGGTCAGAATAACAAAATTCTGGTGAACAGGAAATATACAATGCAAACTATAATACACAGATATATCCCATTTGGTACAACCCAAGATGTATGCCTACCAATGTTAGTGATTCTATCCTAACCTTGTAGAATATATTTTTAATTAAGAAATTAGGTTTGAAGAGGGAGGGGTGTTACACCTTTACAAGATTCGATTAAGAATCTTATTATATCTCAATTACTATCTTAAAAAAAATTCATTCAAAATGATAATCCCTTTTAATTATTATTAATTAGAATAATAATTAACATCACAATAACTACGCTCGATGTAGTTAACTTCTTGTTTTAACTAAAAAAAGAATAGTTAATCAGTTTAAATAGTTAATAAAATAATAATAAACAATTCAATGATTACTTTTTAGACATAGTTAATTTGAAGAGTAATAAATTTTAACGAAATCTTATTACATTTAAACAGTTTATTTATCAAACTATTCCTATTAGATTAATTGAAAATCCAATTAACCTAATAATCAACTCTGGTTAAACAATTGACTTAGTCAACTCGAAAACATCAGTTAACTTGTTAATTGATTCCAACTAATCCTTTGCCTTTAATTAATTAATTATATAATATAATTAATTTGATATAATCTCGCTTAATTTTTTTGTCAAAAATAATTATTCCAAATCATTAACCCCTTAGTTAATTTCCAACTCACTTGCTTAAATTTTTTATCCAAAACATAATAAATTGCTATATAAATCATTTAATAATATTTATAAAACCAGTTGTAAATATTTATTTATGAAACCTCTATTTTTATATAACTTATAAAATAATTAACATCTAGCTTCAGTTATAAAAATAACTTTTTATAATTTAAACTATGTCAACTCGGTTGACGGCAAATCAACGTCTTAAAAGGATGGATTTTAAGTCAACTGCTGTCAATTACTTAATCAATATTGCCTATTGATTAATATCACATCAACGTTGAATTCAACTCAACAATCAATACCCAACAATCAATGTCCAAATAGGATTTACTGGAGTCAAATAATTCATATATAAATAATATGAAACAATATATCCAAAATGTTGAGGAATCCAGTTGGATTCCTCCAATCGTTTTTCCTTGCATTACAGCTCATAACAACATTTATTAACTTCATTTGAGATAGATATTATAACCTAAATCGTTTAAATAACAAAAATACAAATGGCGTCAATTATTAGTCAAACAACCATTTTTAACCAAACAACAATCATTCAAACACCCAAACATCCAATTAATGCTAATAACGATAAAGTTATAATCATATGAATTTTAACACATCATAGAATTCCAGAACGCGTGAGAGTTAACTCATGTTTTAATTTGATTTGATGATTCAGGTTGGCTTATATAGTTTCAAATGAGCATTTGAAACTATATAAAATTAAAATTCGCTCTGAATCCTTCTACGCTAGCTTGTACGCTTAGTCTTCGCGATTACGATACCAACGTCGCTTGTTTTGTGCAATTCTATTCACATATGATCCAGTTATAAATATTATAAGTTATTGATTTATAAAACGTAATTTAATTTAACTAATCACCTAACTAATTACCCTGTAACCATAATTAGTCACTAGTTACTCTTCTTCCATGTTACAAACCTATGTTCCTTCAGTGTAGAAACCCACATCAGATTATCTTTTCTTCCTCCTATTTACCTCAACAACCAATGAAACAAAAAATGAACAACTCCATCATCTTCTCCTCTGTAAATTCATTCCCCTTGAAAGCATCTCTATGCTTGCAAAGCCCCGGTGCAAACTACAATTCCGACCTTCGACATGCAGCTGTAGCAGTTCGTGCAAACAAAATTTGCACTGGAACCCCCCAACTTCTGACAACACGCGAGTTTCCACTTCATGAACCCCGCGCCAATATCGAAATTGTAACAACCCGGAAATTCTGAGCCAATTTAAAATTTTCATTTTTGGCAATTTTAGCGAATTTTGATTATTTAAAATGAATTATTTTAAATAAAAACGACGAAAAATTTATTTTGAATAGAATTCGAACGTATATATTATATAGATCGTCGTTAGAATATAAATAATTATTTATAATTATAAAAGGAATTGAAAATGGCGCGATAGTTCGATAATTCGATTTCAAACTTCAATTGAATGTACCGGGTGCAAAATAAACCGGATTTTAGTGAAACCGAAAATATTTGAATCTAATTGAGAATATCTTTCCAACGAATCCGAAAAATCGAAATTCATAGCGGGAATCAAAAGATATGTCCAGTTGAAAATTTTGAATAGTCGCTATGGAATTCAGGCCCTTAAAAATGGGGATTTTGCAAACGACCTCGGATTTCGACGAAACCACTTTTGTTGGATCCGTGACGTCAAATTATTGCTAGATTCCAATTTTCATAATTTTTAGAATCAATATGTGAGCATGGCAAAGGAAATCGCTTTTGACCAATTTTGGTTGATTTTAATCGACTGGAAAATGGCCATTTTTCCAACGGTCTTAGAATTCGACGAAACTAGTTTGGTTAGGACCGTATTGTCCATACAAAGCTAGAAAATATTTTTCTGGAATTTTTGTGGTTAGTATGTGACCCCGGTAAATTGAAATGCGCGTTCAAATTCAATATATAGAGTTATATGTTGATTTTAACGGAAACTGATCGAAACGGTCGAATCAGCTTATGGTACACATCCCATTGTGTTTGAAATGGGGGTGAAACGCTATGGACGACAGGCGGTGGGCCTCGTTTCGAGTTCGGATTAAAAGTCAACTTAAAGGAGAATTAAAAATAATTAAATAATTAAATATAATAACACCTCACCCCTCTTTCTCTCTCTCTCTCCTCTATTCAGATCGAACGAAAAAAAAAGCGAACGACGGGGGCGCCAGACCGCCGCCGCTGCTGCCACCAGGGCCGCCGCGCCCTGGCGCCGACACGCCAGGGGTCCTCCGCCCCTCCCCCCCCTTCTCCTCCGCCCCTCTGTCCCTCTCCCCATCGTAAAACCGCAACCCTAGCTCCCCCTGAAACCCGAGCCACCCTGACCTTTGCCGCCACCTGAGCCACCACTTCCGACGTCCATTCCGACTGTGAAACCCTCCCCTCCTCCAATTCGAACTTGCAAACCCCCTTCCTCCTATTCGAGACAGCAAAGCAAGGCGCCACCTCCCCCTTTTTCCAGCGATGAGAAACCCGAAAACAAACCCAATGTAAGTCCTTTCCTTTTGCTGTCTTTGTTTCTAATGATTTTCATAAAAAGAAAAGTTAGATTTTTTTTATAAAAAGAAATTAGATTTTTATGTATATAAACATATATAAAGTTATAATTTTTATTATATACCTAACATCAAAAAGCTAGGATTTTTATGTAAAGAAAGATTTGATTTTTATCGTGGAAAGATTTAGTTTTTATCGTATCGAGAATTGATTTTTAATTACAGAAAGGATATGATTTTTCTTGACAGACAGATATAATTTTTGTTAGTAGAAAAATACCATCTTTGTTAGTAGAAAAATATAATTTTTGTTAGTAGAAAAATACCATCTTTGTTAGTAGAAAAATATAATTTTTGTTAGTAGAAAAACAACATTTTTGTTAGTAGAAAAGTATGGTTTTTAAATTATAAAAATTTGATTTTCACATATATGAAGTAGTTATATTATGGGATTATTTCTAAAAATGTGATTTTTATATAGACGGTGACGAAATAAAAATACAATTTTTATAATGAAGGCGAATTGGTAAAGATAAGGGTTTATCGTATATTTGAGATATTTTTATGAAAGTAAAAATAGAATTTTTATCTATATAGTAGCAATATAAAAATAGAATTTTTATATATATAGCAACAATATAAAAATGTGATTTTTATATATGTAGTGGCTACGGACAACAAAAGTGACAAAAGGCGAGAACGACAAGATTTTCTACATAAGAAGAGTCGTGGTATTGGATTAGCTAATTGGTGAGAACTTCTCACCTTTTATTTTTAATCTTCTAGTTATATAAATCTATACTAGGATGCAGACGGTGTTTAGTAGCACCCGACACCATCGTCCACAGACCATGGACTTGTTTCTTTGGTTGTGTAGTTGGTTAGATTATTTGGTTTGAATTGAAATGTCTGGTGAAATGGAATGGATTTGATTGATATGTGTATGGCGTGGGCCATTATTAGACCGGGGATAAGGCTAGGCCTTGTCCCGCTTCTAGTATCATGCCGTTATGCCGCCGAAATTTTCTAAAATAAGTTAGAAAAATAAAGATATCATTTTATTTAAATAAATGAACCGAATAGAATATTCATAGGTTGAATAAAATATTATGGTCGTTAAAAATATAATTTTTAACGTGAATGTGAATAAATAAATATTCATTTACAAAGCGGACGGTTTGTTTATGTACACCTATTTGAAGGACATTGATTGGAACGATAAATTTTACACATCGTCCAACTACACAAATAAAATCTGTGTTTGATTGTTTGAAACCCCACACGGTTATTGGGATGATATTTGGCGTACACTAATCCCAATTATTTAATAGTATGTCGATCGATTGGTCGACAGGCTGTGTAAGCAATAATTATTTATATTTGATGCTTATGCAGTTGTGTGGTGCACTTTGGATGATGGTTGATTGTTTATCGTTGCTATTATATACATGTGTTGTATGGAATCCATATAATTAACATTATATGGTAATTGATTGGGCCACATTCCAATTGGGAAATTAAAGAATATTATAAAATAAAGGTTCATGTGTTGACTGTACTCATCCGTTGAGATTAGTCATGTGTTGAACGAAATATTTTAACGATAAAATGTACATCTTTATCATATAAAATTAGAAACTAACTGGAAAATAGATAAGATGAGTGGTCTCCTGGATATTGATCTGATGTTGGTTTCGGCCTTCGGGGTTAATATTTAGGGAATCGTTCTCTTACTAATTTACGGTTGGAGTCTGATTTAAATCAAACGATAGATACCATAATTTTTATAAAATATATTGAATAACAAAAATAGTCACACGTGGACAGTACTCATTCGTTGAGATTAGTCATGTGTTGAAAAAAATATAGATTCATTTGTTGAATAGAATAACGAAGTTATTGAAAAATATAAAGCCGTGTTGATTAGAGATGCGCTATTTTGACGCGTACGATACTTATATCGATTATATTCGTTTTTATAATGAAAATTGAAAAGAGATAAAAATCGAATATTTATAACAGGAATTCAAATTGAATAGAATAGAAAACGAATTCAAATTGAATTGAATAGAAAACGAATTTGAATTAAATTGAATAGAAAACGAATTCGAATTGAATTGAATAGAAAACGAATTCAAATTGAATTGAATAGAAAACGAATTCGAATTGAATTGAATAGAAAACGAATTCAAATTGAATTGAACAGAAAACGAATTCGAATTAAATTGAATAGAAAACAAATTCGAATTGAATTGAATAGATAACGAATTCGAATTGAATTGAATATATAACGAATTTAAATTGAATTGAATATAAAACGAATTCGAATTGAATTGAAACGAACTGAAATAGAATAAAAATTGATTTGAAATGAATTCAAATTGAATCAAAATTTGAATTAAATTGAAATGAATTTAAAACAAATTTATAACGAAAAATTCAATTTTGATTTGAATTGGAAATGGAAGTTGAAATGTTTTTGAAATGAATTTAAAACTATTTATAAAATTCGTTTTGAATAGAAATCGGCGAAATATATATTATATATATAATATAATGGCCTGAATAGAACGAGCCGCGCCGCGGCAGTTCGTAAATTTCGACCATTGACTTCGAACGGACATTACGGGAGATCCGACCGTCGGATTCTCCTAAAATCAGAACCGTTGGGTTCGTATCGAAAAGAGCTTTCTAACGAATATTAGAAATTTGAAATCTAATGGTTGGATTTGGAGATACATCCAAATCAAATTTTGGAAAGGTCGTTGTAAGTGCAGTTCGATGGCCGTTGATGGAAATCGACTGTACGGACCTTGATAAAATTATTAAAAATATCAATAATTTGTATAAAATCATAATAAATGATTTGGGAAAAATTGGGATGAAAAACTCAATATTTGAAAAGATAAAAATAGATTTTTATCGAAATGAACTAGTTTTGAACTAAAATTAAAACCCATTTATTTTTAAATAAATAAATTGGATTTGAAATGGGTTGTAAATAGAATTGATTTGTGGGTTTATCGTGAACGGTGTTTTAAATGACACTTGTTCTTTAACCCAATAATAAATAGAATGTGATTTGGGTTTGTTGTGAACTGTGTTTTAAATGACATTAGCTCTTTAACCCAGTAAAAGGAGTTTTAATGAATCTGTAATTAGATTGAAATGTGAATTGATAATTTAAATTATCAAATTTGGAAAGTGAGCGAGAATGGAGTATTACCAGTTTTGCTCCAAAACGATAGTCAAATCTTTAATTAGATTTGAACGTGAAATGGTAATTAATTTTACCGATAATATCGTAGTGTTAGATATGGTGTATTACCAGTTTTGCTTCATGGGATGAATAGGTTGGGATTGAGAAATAAAATAAATAATTACTTCGGTGTGGTTCGCTAATCCCATCTAGTTTGAAAAACCATAATTTGGTTCGAAATGACATCCAAAGGGAGATTAAAGTATAAATTTAAAGAATTTATCTTTGATAAAATTAATGGGAACTTTTCCCTAAGAATATGAAATTTAGAAACTAAATGTAGGTTAGCTAAGAAGAATGGTTTCCTGGTTATTGATCTGATGTTGGTTTCGGCCTTCGGGGTTAATATTTGGGAAATTGTTCTCTTGTTGATTTACGGTTAGTGACTGCTGAATTGGAATGAGGCGTATGTTGTGTTTGTGTAACATTTGTTTACTATATACGCAGGTTGTTCGGAAAGGCCGGGTTTATACCCATTCTGAATAACTGATTCGACGATATGTCGAAGACGAAGACGGTGGTTGAAGACCGGAAGTCTTCACATCATTTGGGTGATTACTGATGATCTTGATTGGGTTGTACACCCTAGATGAGGGAATCAGTTGGTGGTCTTCCAGACGTACTTGGAGATCGATGGATATGCGAGGAAAGTGCCTCCGATTTCGTTCAGACCCAGAACGAACCTGTAAATGGACTGTGTGTCTGACATTGGATTTTATTCTGTGTTGATTGATCTCTATTAAATATACATCTGTTTGGCGGCGGAGAATTTATTCTTTTGCTTAACGCCCTTCTCTGAGACATACGAGCTCAGAGGTTGTATATCGATGGACATCAGTCGCATGGAGTGAATTGCCTGTGTGGCACGCCTAAGTGGCAATTGATCAAGACTTCTGTTGAAAAGAAAAGTCTTGTGGTTGATGATCAAAGCACGACCTACGTGGCATAGCTTTGTGTATAACGTGAATTTGCGAGCCTCACACCTCGGTATGAGTTAAAAACGGGATAAGGACTGCAGGGAGAGCACGACGTTTCTTTCTAGCTTTGGTGGTGTCAGTGACTTACCAGCCCTGACATTTATATACTTTTCACCTATGTGGTTGTTGGATGAGGCGCCTCGATTTTAGGTCTGTTAGGACCGGGAAACGTGTGTTCAGGAATAATTAATCCTCAAACGTAAGAGAGGACCGGCCCTGAAGCATCCAGGGGTTACCCAGAGTGTGTAGTCCCGAGGCATTTGCTAGAGTGTCTCGAAGCGGAGAGGAGCTTGCCCCTTGCCTCGACTCATGACGGAAATCCAATTTCCAATACGAGATATTGCAGTTTTAATTGTAGAACTAGTATGGCGACATGATATATGGTACCCATGCCGTCTATGATTGATATTTATGATTGAAATTGTTTTGACACTATACACTTATAATAGTATCAAATGTTTTGTTTTAAACGTACCAATCATGTTTGGCTATTATAAGGGAAAACCCTATCCTCCGACTTGTGTTGCATTGTGTGATGGGACCTGGGTCTTATAATAGCTTCATTTTTCGAAAAAGCATTGCGTTGTTTATTCTATGCACTGGTATTCTTGGGAGGAAACCCGTTCCGTGTTATACGGCGTGGTCCCTTGAATTACTCTCTTTTAAAGTAAAGTTTTAAATAACTGTTTTAGTTCTCACACCAGTCACATGACTGACCTGGAGTTTATTGTTTTAACCTAAACTCTGGGTGCCCTTATTTTCGACACGGGCAGCTAGTAGTTTTGGTTTTGCAGATTTATATTCATAGGATCCTGATTTACAGCTGGAACGATGCTCGGAAATCTCTGTATCCGTGTATTACTTTCAGTTGTGTTATATATTGTTTTTCCGCTGCTATGTAATTTATTGTAATCTCTGATATTTATCGAATGTAATTTATTTATTCATACTATGTATATTCTTGTAATCTAATGGAATTGTTGTAAATAACAATGAAATGTTCTTCCGTCTGCGTTCTGATTTGTCCTGTTCTCAAACGATCAGGGGTTTCGAACGGTCTTGGTCAGTTTAATGACTGGTTCAGATCGAGCGAAATTCCTTGCCGTTACATTTGGTATCAGAGCTTAAGTTTACAGAGCTCGAGAACAAGACACATTAGAACCATATGAAAGAATTCATCAGATATTGGATTAGTAATATCCAATTAGAATGACTCGTTGGAGATAGGATCAGTAGTATCCTAGAACGAGTATGAAGAGTATATTTTTCAAATGAAAACAATTTTGTTTTGAAAATTTTAAATTGTTTTATACGTATTTGAATAATTTATTTATATTGATTTGGACAATCCAATATATAAAGATTTTGCATATACGCGTCATGAACGTATATTCGAAGTTTTAATATACTGGATAGATATAGAATCACACTCTAGTCGCCCGGACATGATTCTGATGATGGCGCGCCATCACCAGTATTTATTTTCGTGTTTCGAAGGTGTGATATCTATATATTTCCACTAGACTGATGTGAGAACCAAAACTTATATAGATAGATTTATTGTTGTGATTTGGCATCAAAAACATGATTTTCTGTATATATATCAAAATTATGAATTTGAAACTCTAATTCACTAATTGATTGATGGTTGTGTTGTTTGTTTATTTGTTTGATAATTTTGAACCATTATGCCTAATTGCATCAAATATTGAATTGTATTGAAAATTGATCGCATTTGCTTGCATATACTTGTACTCACATTGAACAGGCCATAGCAAGGAGGCTAGAGCAGAAGAATAAAATTTGTTTGTCTGACAAATAGGTACATGTTTATCATAATTTACTGTTTTGTTTGAGTGATGATGATTTTATGAGCCGATTGGCTAGCCGCTTGGCTTTTTCTTTTTCGTTTTGAGATTAGAGGGCCTGTATGGCAATTTCGGGATTTTCCCGGTGCTCCCGGTGCAGGGGAGGTTATGGCGAAATTTTTCGAAAATTAAGGGTATTAGCCAAATTTTTGAAAAATTTGAAAAGTTTTTAGAAACTGAAAAGTTGAAGAACTAAAGCCGTAATCAAAATTATGGAAGTTGAGTTGATTAGTTAAACAACTTTCGGCTTCGTTCCTTTTCGGGGACGAAAAGTTTTAAGTGGGGGAGAATGTAACAACCCGGAAATTCTGAGCCAATTTAAAATTTTCATTTTTGGCAATTTTAGCGAATTTTGATTATTTAAAATGAATTATTTTAAATAAAAACGATGAAAAATTTATTTTGAATAGAATTCGAATGTATATATTATATAGATCGTTGTTAGAATATAAATAATTATTTATAATTATAAAAGGAATTGAAAATGGCGCGGTAGTTCGATAATTCGATTTCAAACTTCAATTGAATGTACCGGGTGCAAAATAAACCGGATTTTAGTGAAACCAAAAATATTTGAATCTAATTGAGAATATCTTTCCAACGAATCCAAAAAATCGAAATTCATAGCGGGAATCAAACGATATGTCCAGTTGAAAATTTTGAATAGTCGCTATGGAATTCAGGCCCTTAAAAATGGGGATTTTGCAAACGACCTCGGATTTAGACGAAACCACTTTTGTTGGATCCGTGACGTAAAATTATTGCTAGATTCCAATTTTCATAATTTTTAGAATCAATATGTGAGCGTGGCAAAGGAAATCGCGTTTGACCAATTTCAGTTGATTTTAATCGACTGGAAAATGGCCATTTTTCCAACGGTCTCAGAATTCGACGAAACTAGTTTGGTTAGGACCGTATTGTCAATACGAAGCTAGAAAATATTTTTCTGGAATTTTTATGGTTAGTATGTGACCCCGGTAAATTGAAATGCACGTTCAAATTCAATATATAGAGTTATATGTTGATTTTAACGGAAACTGATCGAAACGGTCGAATCAGCTTATGGTACACATTCCATTGTGTTCGGAATGGCGGTGAAACGCTATGGACGACAGGCGGTGGGCCTCGTTTCGAGTTCGGATTAAAAGTCAACTTAAAGGAGAATTAAAAATAATTAAATAATTAAATATAATAACACCTCACCCCTCTTTCTCTCTCTCTCTCCCCTCTATTCAGATCGAATGAAAATACAAAAAAAAAAGCGAACGACGGAGGGGGCCAGACCGCCGCCGCTGCTGCCACCAGGGCCGCCGCGCCCTGGCACCGACACCCCAGGGGTCCTCTGCCCCTCTCCTCCCTTCTCTTCCGCCCCTCTGTCCCTCTCCCTCTTGTAAAACCACAACCCTAGCCCCCCCTGAAACCCGAGCCACCCTGACCTTCGCCGCCACCTGAGCCACCACTTCCGACGTCCATTCCGACTGTGAAACCCTCCCCTCCTCCAATTCGAACTTGCAAACCCCCTTCCTCCTATTCGAGACAGCAAAGCAAGGCGCCACCTCCCCCTTTTTCCAGCGATGAGAAACCCGAAAACAAACCCAATGTTAGTCCTTTCCTTTTACTGTCTTTGTTTCTAATGATTTTCATAAATAGAAAAGTTAGATTTTTTTTATAAAAAGAAATTAGATTTTTATGTATATAAACATATATAAAGTTATAATTTTTATTATATACCTAACATCAAAATGCTAGGATTTTTATGTAAAGAAAGATTTGATTTTTATCGTGGAAAGATTTAGTTTTTATCGTATCTAGAATTGATTTTTAATTACAGAAAGGATATGATTTTTCTTGACAGAAAGATATAATTTTTGTTAGTAGAAAAATACCATCTTTGTTAGTAGAAAAATATAATTTTTGTTAGTAGAAAAATACCATCTTTGTTAGTAGAAAAATATAATTTTTGTTAGTAGAAAAACAACATTTTTATTAGTAGAAAAGTATGGTTTTTAAATTATAAAAATTTGATTTTCACATATATGAAGTAGTTATATTATGGGATTATTTCTAAAAATGTGATTTTTATATAGACGGTGACGAAATAAAAATACAATTTTTATAATGAAGGCGAATTGGTAAAGATAAGGGTTTATCGTATATTTGAGATATTTTTATGAAAGTAAAAATATAATTTTTATCTATATAGTAGCAATATAAAAATAGAATTTTTACATACATAGCAACAGTATAAAAATGTGATTTTTATATATGTAGTGGCTACGGACAATAAAAGTGACAAAAGGCGAGAACGACAAGATTTTCTACATAAGAAGAGTCGTGGTATTGGATTAGCTAATTGGTGAGAACTTCTCACCTTTTATTTTTAATCTTCTAGTTATATAAATATATACTAGGATGCAGACGGTGTTTAGTAGCACCCGACACCATCGTCCATAGACCATGGACTTGTTTGTTTGGTTGTGTAGTTGGTAGATTATTTGGTTTGAATTGAATTGTTTGGTGAAATGGAATTGATTTGATTGATATGTGTATGGCGTGGGCCATTATTAGACCGGGGATAAGGCTAGGCCCTGTCCCGCTTCTAGTATCATGCCGTTATGCCGCCGAAATTTTCTAAAATAAGTTAGAAAAATAAAGATATCATTTTATTTAAATAAATGAACCGAATAGAATATCCATAGGTTGAATAAAATATTATGGTCGTTAAAAATATAATTTTTAACGTGAATGTGAATAAATAAATATTCATTTACAAACTGGACGGTTTGTTTATGTACACCTATTTGAAGGACATTGATTGGAACGATAAATTTTACACATCGTCCAACTGCACAAATAAAATCTGTGTTTGATTGTTTGAAACCCCACACGGGTATTGGGATGATATTTGGCGTACACTAATCCCAATTATTTAATAGTATGTCGATCGATTGGTCGACAGGCTGTGTAAGCGTTAATTATTTATATTTGATGCTTATGCAGTTGTGTGGTGCACTTTGGATGATGGTTGATTGTTTATCGTTGCTATTATATACATGTGTTGTATGGAATCCATATAAGTAACATTATATGTTAATTGATTGGGCCTCATTCCAATTGGGAAATTAAAGAATATTATAAAATAAAGGTTCATGTGTTGACTGTACTCATCCGTTGAGATAAGTCATGGGTTGAACGAAATATTTTACCGATAAAATTTACATCTTTATCATATAAAATTAGAAACTAACTGGAAAATAGATAAGATGAGTGGTCTCCTGGATATTGATCTGGTGTTGGTTTCGGCCTTCGGGGTTAATATTTAGGGAATCATTCTCTTACTAATTTACGGTTGGAGTCTGATTTAAATCAAATGATAGATACCATAATTTTTATAAAATATATTTAATGACAAAAATAGTCACACGTGGACAGTACTCATTCGTTGAGATTAGTCATGTGTTGACAAAAATATTGATTCATTTGTTGAATAGAATAACGAAGTTATTGAAAAATATAAAGCCGTGTTGATTAGAGATGCGCTATTTTGATGCGAACGATACTTATATCGATTATATTCGTTTTTATAATGAAAATTGAAAAGAGATAAAAATCGAATATTTATAACAGGAATTCAAATTGAATTGAATAGAAAACGAATTCAAATTGAATTGAATAGAAAACGAATTCGAATTGAATTGAATAGAAAACGAATTCGAATTGAATTGAATAGAAAACGAATTCGAATTGAATTGAATAGAAAACGAATTCGAATTGAATTGAATAGAAAACGAATTCAAATTGAATTGAATAGAAAACGAATTCGAATTAAATTGAATAGAAAACGAATTCGAATTGAATAGATAACGAATTCGAATTGAATTGAATATATAACGAATTTAAATTGAATTGAATATAAAACGAATTCGAATTGAATTGAAAACGAATTGGAATAGAATAAAGATCGATTTGAAATGAATTCAAATTGAATCGAAATTTGAATTAAATTGAAATGAATTTAAAACGAATTTATAAGGAAAAATTCAATTTTGATTTGAATTGGAAATGGAAGTTGAAATGTTTTTGAAACGAATTTAAAACTATTTATAAAATTCGTTTTGAATAGAAATCGATGAAATATATATTATATATATAATATAATGGCCTGAATAGAACGAGCCGCGCCGCGGCAGTTCGTAAATTTCGACCATTGACTTCGAACGGACATTACGGGAGATTCGACTGTCAGATTCTCCTAAAATCGGAACCGTTGGGTTTGTATCGAAAAGATCTTTCTAACGAATATCAGAAATTTGAAATCTAACGATTGGATTTGGAGATACGTCCAAATCAAATTTGGAAAAGGTCGCTGTAAGTGCAGTTCGATGGCCGTTGATGGAAATCGACTGTACGGGCCTTGATAAAATTATTAAAAATATCAATAATTTGTATAAAATCATAAGAAATGATTTGGGAAAAATTGGGATGAAAAACTCCATATTTGAAAAGATAAAAATAGATTTTTATCGAAATGAATTGGTTTTAACTAAAATTAAAACCCATTTATTTTTAAATAAATAAATTGGATTTGAAATGGGTTGTAAATAGAATTGATTTGTGGGTTTATCGTGAACGGTGTTTTAAATGACACTTGTTCTTTAACCCGATAATAAATAGAATGTGATTTGGGTCTGTCGTGAACTGTGTTTTAAATGACATTAGCTCTTTAACCTAGTAAAAGGAGTTTTAATGAATCTGTAATTAGATTGAAATGTGAATTGATAATTTAAATTATCAAATTTGGAAAGTGAGCGAGAATGGAGTATTACCAGTTTTGCTCCAAAACGATAGTCAAATCTTTAATTAGATTTGAACGTGAAATGGTAATTAATTTTACCGATAATACCGTAGTGTTAGATATGGAGTATTACCAGTTTTGCTTCATGGGATGAATAGGTTGGGATTGGGAAGTAAAATAAATAATTACTTCGGTGTGGTTCGCTAATCCCGTCTAGTTTGAAAAACCATAATTTGGTTTGAAATGACATCCAAAGGAAGATTAGAGAATAAATTTAAAGAATTTATCTTTGATAAAATTAATGGGAACTTTTCCCTAAGAATATGAAATTTAGAAACTAGCTGTAGGTTAGCTAAGAAGAATGGTTTCCTGGGTATTGATCTGATGTTGGTTTCGGCCTTCGGGTTAATATTTGGGAAATTGTTCTCTTGTTGATTTATGGTTAGTGACTGCTGAATTGGAATGAGGCGTATGTTGTGTTTGTGTAACATTTGTTTACTATATACGCGGGTTGTTCGGAAAGGCCGGGTTTATACCCATTCTGAATAACCGATTCGACGATATGTCGAAGACGAAGACGGTGGTTGAAGACCGGAAGTCTTCACATCGTTTGGGTGATTACTGATGATCTTGATTGGGCTGTACACCCAAGATAAGGGAATCAGTTGGCGGTCGTCCAGACGTACTTGGAGATCTATGGATATGCGAGGAAAGTGCCTCCGGTTTCGTTCAGACCCAGAACGAACCTGTAAATGGACCGTGTGTCTGACATTGGATTTTATTCTATGTTGATTGATCTCTATTAAATATACATCTGTTTGGCGGCAGAGAATTTATTCTTTTGCTTAACGCCCTTCTCTGAGACGTACGAGCTCAGAGGTTGTATATCGATGGACATCAGTCGCATGGAGTGAGTTGCCTATGTGGCACGCCTAAGTGGAAATTGATCAAGGCTTCTATTGAAAAGCAAAGTCTTGTGGTTGATGATCAAAGCACGACCTACGTGGCATAGCTTTGTGTATAACGTGAATTCGCGAGCCTCACACCTCGGTATGAGTTAAACACGGGATAAGGACTGCAGGGAGAGCACGACGTTTCTTTCTAGTTTTGGTGGTGTCAGTGACTTACCAGCCCTGACATTTATATACTTTTCACCTATGTGGTTGTTGGATGAGGCACCTCGATTTTAGGTCTGTTAGGACTGGGAAACGTGTGTTCAGGAATAATTAATCCTCAAACGTAAGAGAGGACCGGCCTTGAAGCATCCAGGGGTTACCCAGAGTGTGTAGTCCCGAGGCATTTGCTAGAGTATCTCGAAGCGGAGAGGAGCTTGCCCCTTGCCTCGACTCATGATGAAAATCCAATTTCCAATACGAGATATTGCGGTTTTAATTGTAGAACTAGTATGGCGACATGATATATGGTACCCATGCCGTCTATGATTGATATTTATGATTGAAATTGTTTTGACACTATACACTTATAATAGTATCAAATGTTTTGTTTTAAACGTACCAAGCATGTTTGGCTATTATAAGGGAAAACCCTATCCTCCGGCTTGCGTTGCATTGTGTGATGGGACCTGGTTCTTATAATAGCTTCATTTTTCGAAAAAGCATTGCGTTGTTTATTCTATGCACTGGTATTCTTGGGAGGAAACCCGTTCCGTGTTATACGGCGTGGTCCCTTGAATTACTCTCCTTTAAAGTAAAGTTTTAAATAACTGTTTTAGTTCTCACACCAGTCACATGACTGACCTGGAGTTTATTGTTTTAACCTAAACTCTGGGTGCCCTTATTTTCGACACGGGCAGCTAGTAGTTTTGGTTTTGCAGATTTATATTCACAGGATCCTGATTTACAGCTGGAACGATGCTCGGAAAGTTCTGTATCTGTGTATTACTTTCAGTTGTGTTATATATTGTTTTTCCGCTGCTATGTAATTTATTGTAATCTCTGATATTTATCGAATGTATTTTATTTATTCATACTCTGTATATTCTTGTAATCTGATGGAATTGTTGTAAATAACAATGAAATGCTCTTCCGTCTGCGTTCTGATTTGTCCTGTTCTCAAACGATCAGGGGTTTCGAACGGTCTTGGTCAGTTTAACGACTGATTCGGATCGAGCGAAATTCCTTGCCGTTACAGAAATGACCTCTAATATCCTAAATTTCCCCAATGACCATGCCCTAGCTCTGTTGCGGTGAACTGCAGTTCCAAGAAATCAAACCTCCCGTCATCGTATGAACACCAACGCGAAGCACTCCATCCTATGATCTCAACGAATCTGAGTTCATCAATTTTCATCGTACATTTGATTTTTAAGGAATTTTCAAAGTTGATTTTATTTGCTGAAAGAATGACTGTTGGAATGAAAAATGCGGAATTTTTTTGGGGATTTAGGGATCATGAATGAGTTATTTTATAGATGATTTCATTATTTTTTATTTGATTACTTTATTGAATTTTATGAATTCATGCCTATTACTATTTCCATTTATTGTTTATAATTTCGTATGATTACATACGAAGTCTATTGGCGATGATAATGGGCATACAACTATAGTTTGACATTCCGGACCAAATGAAACTTGTTTCGCCGAAAACCGAATCTGTTAGGAAAAATAGAAAAAATTTGAATATTAAATTTGTTAATTGATTCACATGCTCACATAACAACTCTGATTGGCTTGAAACTTGAAATCCTACAATAACTAAATATTTCAAACACGAAGGAACTAGTTTCGTCGAATTCTAAGATCGTTTGGTGGAACTCTTTTTTTATTTTTACAACCTAAATCGATACATGTTTATATTGCGCACGGTCACAAAATAGCTCCAATTGACCCCAAACTAGAAATCTTACAATAATTAACCATTGCGGATTTTATAAAATTGGTTTTGTTGAAATTCGAAGTCATTTGAAATTTGACTATTCATAAGTTTCATATTAAATCGACAAAATATACATTGATTTCAAAATAAACAAATCTATTGATAATAAATTGTTATCATGTACATCCCAAAAATAATGTTATATAACTTCCAAATAATCTAACTTTAATTATAAACTCGATATTTTCATTTTCAAGTTAACTCGGTATTAAATTTATTTAAAGTCCCTTTTATTTTATTAAATAAATCGCTATGGTTTATAAACGATTCCGTATCGAGTTTCTAAAAATTTGATTTGGACATAACTGAAAATATACAAGATGAAATCTTGATTTTTCTCTTCCATTAGAAAACTATATTACAATAGATCTGGGAGATTCTTGTTTCAAAGAATTTCGACTTATATTGGATCTTATACATCCATTTAAATTTCGAATTGTAAAACTATGAACTACCGTGTCATTACGAGCTCGTTTTAATTTAATTATAAATTATACGTTCAAACATCCTTTTATAAATAAATTTCTTATTATAATCCAAATCTGAATTCAATTGGGTCATAATAAATCATCCCATATATATTATACTCGAAATTCAATTATCTCCTTTTCCGTATTATCAAATTTTGATAAATTCGGAATTAAATCGTATTACATTTATTTAAATCAATAAATTATATATAAAAATTCATTTATAATTCCAATTCAATATTTAAAACTAACTTAAATGTTCAAAACTTAACGGTTAAAAATCCAGGTTGTTACACATGACTTGGGTCCAGAACCAAGGAGTGAACCTTACGAACAGACCTAGTCCTAACCACTTTATATCCAACAAGAGGCATGTCAGCCACTTAATAACTTTTTCAAGGCATGCCTACTTCTCACAAAATATATATATATATATATATATATATGTATATGTATACACATATGCACTAGACATCTCACATTAAGCTGACCAACTGTAGATGTTGGATTTGTCGGGCGGTTTCAGGCAGGCTTCTACTACAAGTTAGGCGTAACCTCGCATCATAGTGTAATAATTATAATGACCCATGGCACCTAGACCTCTCACATTAACCAGTCTTACTTGTAGATGTTGGATATGTCGGTCGGTCCGGGTAGGCTTCTACTACAAGTAATGCTTAACCTCATGTCTGTGTGTTAATGATTATAATTAAAGCCAATAACTCACACACATGCATACAAATTTCTATGGGGACATTCAAATCCAATTTCCTAATTTAAAGGTATTTAGTACACACTTAATATGCATCAATATTATGTTTTTTTTGAAAGGCAGCACAGACTTTATTATTCACAAACAATTTGCAATGTTCAACAACTCGTAATACAAAAAACACTACTCAAATTTACAAGCTACTATTGCCAACAGAGACTACTAAACCAAAAAAAAGCGTACAACTACAAAAAAAGGACCAACAAACAAACTACAATAACACAAGACAATTGTCACAGTTGGATGTCATTTGTATATCCCTTAGTAATTTCCTATGTATTACTGAATGCAACTCATTCGCATTCAACATTCCTCTTCCAAAAAAATTTATTGTTTCTCTCTGCTCAAATGACATAAACAAACCTCTTGAAAATCCTCAAAAGAAGTCTTGCTCTATTATTCTTCCACCATGTGGCTTTGAAGATGTTAAACCATTCAGTAATACTCGAATTTGAAGGTCAGTGAAAGCCCTCGTTTGCTAAGATTCTAAACAACACTTGATGAACATAAGAAAATTCAAAGAATAAGTGTACATTTGATTCAGTTTCAGGGTTACATGGCACATATAAGCCATAAGCAATTAAGCCAATAGCATGCAGTTTATCCTTAGTAACCAGAGCATTTGCCATAACTTTCCAGAGAAGAAAGTTATCCTTTGCTGAACTAGCCACATTCCATATTCTGATGACCAAGGAAAATATTATTTTCATTTTGTATAATATTATAAACATGTCTAATTGAGTGCTCCTTCCCTTTCCAGTTAGTAGCATTATCACTACTACACTTAAATCTGGTAGAAGTATCATTCCATAATTGCCTCAAAAAATACAGAGATGGTGCAATTCAAATATGTCATCATGTAAATGATCATCAACAATTGCTGAATTAGGAATGCCAGAATTCATTCTCAAGCTATAGCCAACTACCTCGCTTAAAATCAAACCAGATTTTTCCCATGGACAATGCCAGTAAGACATTTTATCTATAAACCTATAGTTACATTGAATAAAAGGCAAGAAAATACCTCTAAGCTTTAATATGCTTCTCCAACTCCAACTTGAGTTTCGTGGAATAGGCATTGTCCAAAAAAAATTCTTACCAATTAAATTGTGATGCAACCATTCTGACCATAAACATCTGTCAGCTGAGAAAAGCTTGTCATAGGAAACTAATATTGCAGCCTTATTCCACAGTTCCAGATTTGTAATTCCCAAACCATCATTCCTCTTATCATCATATTATTTGTGAAAAACAACAGGTACCATTTTCTTAGAGAAAGGATCTTCATGCTAAAGAAATTTATTCAGTGCACTAGTGACCATATGAATAAGCTTATTTGGCAAGATAAAATGTCTGGTCCAATATGTTGTCATGGCAATAGAAACTAATTGTACCATGATTAACCTACGAGCTTGAGAGAGTTTACAACTAGGCCATTGTTGCAATTTATTAATGATCTTTTCAAATAGAGGAACACACTTATCTTTTGTAATTCGAGAGCAAATAAAGGGAAGACCTAAGTAAAAAGCATTGTCTAGTAATTCCATCAAACCTGAACATCTGATAACCTCATCCTTTTTATCAAATGGCAAACTAGCTATCATGATATGAGACTTATTTACATTGATCTGAAGGCCAGTCATGGTATGGAACTTATGGAGAGTAGATAAAATACAATGGATATTAAGCATATTAGGCTTTGTGAAAATAATAAGATCATCAGCAAAAAGTAATTAGGTTATCCTTAGTACCTTACACCTTGAATGAAAATCCAATTTTCCTTGCTCAACTTGTTCAAGCAGCATAGAATTTATAACCTCCATCACAAAGATAAACAAATAAGATGAAATGGGTTCACCTTGCCTAACTCCTCGTGTACCTTTAAATTAACCATGAGGACTACCACTTCTTGATATTGAATAGAATGGTTAAATCTAGGCTAGAAAAGGTTTAGGGAAATTAATTCTAGATAATACTGCTAAAACTGAGTGCTAGGATATGGAATCAAAAGCTTTCCTAATATATAATTTTAGCATACATCTATGAAAAATGTTCTTCCTATTATAACCATATAATAATTCTTGCGTTATCAGAATGTTATCATTGATAGCTCTGCCATTCACATAAGTTGATTGGTTAGCAGATATAATTGAAGGTAACACTACTTACAATCAATTAGCCAAAACCTTTGAAATCACTTTATACATAATATTACAAAAAGAAATTGGACTAAATTCAGAGAATAAAGTTGGATTATCAACCTTTGAAATCAATGCAATAGAAGTTGTAGATGGACTTGATATAAAATTGGTATGCAAGAAAAAATACTAAATGACATTAATAATATCATCACCTATCATAGACCAACACTGCTATAAGAAGAAGGCATTATACCCATCTAGACCACCACAACTCGATGCATCCAAATTAAAAACTACAACTTTGATTTCATCTCTTGTAATCTCACTAATAATATTTTGAGATTGTTCAGGAGAAAGAGATGGGAGATTAATATGACAATAATGTTGCATATCAATTTGGCAAGTATTTGGAGAGGCTAAAATTGATGAAAAGTATCTAACAAAAGCATCATTAATACCATCTGCATTCATATGAAGGACACCGTTCATATCCTTGATCATAAATATAAAATCCATGGCCTATTTAATCTTCAGAAAGTTATGGAAATATTTTGTGTTTCTATCAGCCTCAACTTCTTTCCTAAATACGAAATTCTTCCTAAGAGCATTTAATTCCATATCCAATGCATTCCTCAACCTATTCTTCAATTCAAATCGTGCCCTCTGTAAATGTATGTCATAAGGATTCATCTGAATATCCTCTTGAATCTTAACCAACTCAACCCTAACAGAAGTTAACTGTTTGGAACCTTTGCCAAAATTAAAAGAAGACCAAGTATTAAGATGAAACTTAAGTAACCTCAACTTAAATATAAGAGAAAGCAAAATATTGCTCCTAGAATGATTAGACCAGAACTTCAACAAAATGTTAGAAAAATCTACATGCTTAAGTTAAAAAAAATTAAAAAATTAAAAGAGACTTTGCCTTACCAACAACATTATCAATACCCTATTGAAAAAGCAAAGTATAGAGGTTAGAAATAGATGAAGGGAGGATTTGATAAAAACATTTAGGCCATAGATTTATAAACTGAGAATTAGCAAAGTTGTGATCAAGTTTGCAAAGAGTAATATTACCCGATCCGCCACTATTAGACCAAGTAAAATTTAAACTAAAGCTGCTGACAAGAACGAGATTTGATTTGATGATAGCCAGATTTAATGGGGAAGAAATCATTGACAGACAGAGGACAACCACCAAATTTTCATTGACATGAGAACATACAACTGAAATCTCCACCAATAATCCGAGGTACGTTAGCAAAATTAAGGTGTTGAATATGATCGAGAAAAGGATATCTTAAAGAGATTGCATTATGAGCATAAACTAAAGTAAAAAAAAGAACTGAGAATTAGAAGAAAAATGAACACATAAATAGTGAATAAACTGATCAGATGCAAAAGAAAATTGAGAGTTTGAAAAAAACTAGGGTTCCACAAGGTTAACAACCAACCAAAACTTGCCTTGGCAAGATTATGATCAAAGTTCCAATATGATGAGATGAAAGAAGCTACTCTGTCAGTAGAATTACTATCCAGTTTTGTTTCAGACAAACACGTTAACTGAATATTATTATCTCTAATGAAAGATTTAATTCTGTCTTGCTTTGAGGGCAGATTAGCACATCTAATATTCCAGAATGCAATGTTATTCATCATTTAAATCTGAGTGGATCAAATAGAGTAGAAGGTTTCTTCCTGGTATGTCTTGATGAAGATTGAGATTTCTTACTATTATTACTTGGCATAACCTCATCGGTTCTAAACTCAATGCCAGTATTTAAATCATCAGAATCATCAATTTTAAATTTTTTGGATTTATTTCTACTACTTTTTGAGATTTAGCAAAAGTTTTAGAAGATGAGTTAAATTTTGGTGGAGGAAGATTTAAATCTGATGGAGGAGAAAAATGTGAATATGGGTAAGATGAGGAAGAAGCAGAAGATCTCAAAGAATATCCAAGATTAGAGGATAAAGGAATTTGAAAACTAAAAGATGATGCATAGGACATAGTATTGATAGAAGTGAAACTTGAAGAACTAATAGATATTGAAGTGGCAGAAGAAGAAGTAACACTTTGAGGATCTTCCATTGCGGAAAGATCAGATAAAATAGAGAAGGAAGTGTGAACATGAAACTCATTCTCCGTAGTGTCATTAGTTAGCATATCTTGATCATTAGCTTCATTAAGCTAATTAACAGATTCCTTATTTCCATTAGATTGATCATCATTGCTTACTACTTTGGTTGTGTCAATTTGAGCATCCTTAGAAGCTTGATAATCATTTTGACTGCAATCATTAATAATGTCCATAGTAACATTATTACCTTTACCAACAGAGTTACTACTAACTTCATTCACCTTATTTTTAATGTCAGCATCTCCTTTCCTTCTTCATACCTTCTTCTTTTAGCAACAAAATTCTAGTCCCTCCTATTTGCATTCATTTGATCATTTCCCCTATACTACTTAAGATTCACTTTATCATTAATAAGCCCCTCTTTATGACATACATCATTCTGCATTTCCTCATTGATATCATCCTTTGTTTTAAATTCGTACTCAGTTGTTTAACGCTCAAAAAACCTTACAATATGTACAAATTCTTGGCCTCTAGTCATAAAAGAGCCTAACTGATGGGCAATTATCACCTACACCAGCTACCTTAATAGATTTAGGAAGATCAAACTCAGAGGAGATTTCTAAAGTGCCTTGACATATTTTATTCTTTGCATCTTTTCTGTACTCTGATCAAAACAAATGATTTTGTCTATATTTCATGCCAGCCAATTTATACTAACTAGCGTCCAAAGAATTAAAGGTATTCGATGAAAATGAATCCAAAGAGGAACTCTCCTAATATGTGCTTGAGAACTTCCAATTAAAGGATCCTAACGTGTGATAATGAGCATTCTACCGTTTATAAAAATTGGGTCAGATTACAAGATTCTATCTCTATCTTGATCATTAGAAAATTTAAAGTAGAAATTGATCCCATCAGATTTAATATTGACTATACCACTTCACTTCCAATACTTACTCAAGAAGTTAACAATAGCGAGATATGATAATGTACCATCAAAGAAAAAGCCGACCAAGTGATTATTCCAATACATCATACCCTCATTCTTTACCAGATCTGGCAATACTTTAGGCACACCATCCCTTGCTATATCAAACTGAATCATTTTAAAGACAGCTGCATTGCGAGGAACAGCCCTACAAAGTGAAGGAAAATCAAATTTAACAGTGGGTTGTTTGACAGTAGACAGAGGCATTAGAGGTGTTCAAAGGAATGACATTAGAAAGATTCTCGGAGACAACTGAAGAATTTGAACGAATGACATCTGATTGATTTACAAAGACATTATAAGCACTGAGAGATTGTTAAAAGTAGAATTGATAAAAGATGGAGACGAGTTGACATTAGAAGCAAAAGAAGTCGAGGAAGAAGCATTCGAGGAAAGATTGATATAGGAGGTGATCAGGAGGTAAGAGGAGCAGGTTTGAAAGAAGGAAGAGAAGAAGGGACGAGAGGAGGAAAAGAAGCAGAGCCAAAAGCAAACGAGGAAGAATAAGAAGATGGGGATGAGGATGCCATTAGCATGGGTTTCAAATCCCTTTAGTATTATGTTTAATTACAATATAAATATATAGAAAATAGCCATGAATTATGCAAATGAGAATAACGACCTAATCATTTTAGAAATATCAATCCTAATAGTCCCAATTAAGGAATATAAGTTAATTTACCTATCAATTAACATGGTCTATCATGTATATTCACAATTAATGATAAAAAGGGAAATAACAACACATTGAACAAAACTTACAATCCAGGCTTGAATAGTTATTTAAATAATAGAAATATAGACAAGATGCAAAATGTAACACCCTGCATTTTTAATTAAGAAAAATAAAATAAAATTTGAAGAGCTTCCATAATTTGGTCACGTGTTTAGTATCATTGCATCCATGGAAATTTTCAGGTCAATTTAGACCTGTGGATTGCAGAAAACTGATTTAAGATGAAAGAGATACTTTTAAATGAAATATTGTAACAAACATGAAAAGAAGGTAAAAGAAAAGGAGAAATGACCACCATTATTCTTAGTCTTATTAAGAAAAGATTATGTATTCCAGTTGGTAAGAGCATGTGGCTTTCAAGAGAGAGGTGCAAGTTCGATACCTGCGGGCGCCATATTTTTATTTTAGAGAAACGACTAAAATAACACATGTCCTTAAGGGATAAATATGTATGAACGCACATATAAGGAAAATTATACATATAAGGAAAAACAAAAATATATGTATATATAAATATACGCGTATATATGTGCAGATATATATATATATATATACAAGAGAAAAATTTAAAATAATGCTGCAATTAAAGAAATATGGTAAGAATTAATAATGGCATAACACCGTTTGAATTTTGAAATCGAAATAAAAGTTGTGTGTATACATATACATGTAAAATGGGCATTTGAAGTTTTGTATACATATAAGGAGATTATATGAAAATATAATATTTAAATAAATTACAGAGATTCAAATGTTCATAAATAAAAATAGTAAACATCGTGCCCAAAAATACTCGTGGGACCCATAGGGGGTTCGACCAAGGGGTCAACCCTGGGATCGACACACCCATAGGGGATCGACCCAGGGGTCGACACACCCTAGATCTAGGCAGATTCTTTGACGAATCTGGACTGTTTTGTGGCCATAATCGTTGCTGAATCAGCGCTGCATGTATGATAAGATCCTGAACACTTATAAATAGGCTTGTAGAGCCTAGCCTAAATCTCACATTTTCTGATAGGCTGCCTAAGCTCTTCCATTCTTCTTCCACCTCAAATCTCTTTAGAAAATATAGTAATTAGTTTAAGGAAATTATGAATCAACATCTGGAGGAAAAGAATGTATATTTACAAATGGATGTTCAGAATTTTGTTCGAAGTAAGGTAAATTCTTGGATCTGGTCAATTTAAATTTCTCTCTTTCTTCCCTTTTTCTTTTAGTTGTGAACTGTGGATCCATGGTTATTTAGGTTCTAAATTCAGTAAGGGGAGCCATGGAATACTGGGTCTGGACCAGATCCATAAATTGGAAAGCAATTAGGTAAGTGGATTTAAGTTATGCCTTTTTTATAATTGTATATTTATCGTTTGGCATTCCCTATTGAAATGTATAGTAAATCTTCTTAAATGATTAATCTGCTGAAATGTAAATCTGCTAAAATGTATAAACCTGTTAAAATACGTGGAAACGGTTAGTATTGTATACATACATGTTCTAATAACTTATTAATTGGATATTGTAAGTTAAGTTACAGTGAAACTGGGATAATTACATGTTAATCTATGGCATATAATGTACATGAACCCTTAACTTTAAGAATTGGGATAATTACATGTTAATTTGTTAGATTGGAATAATTACATGATTGGATGATTACATGTTATTCTTTTAAAATGGAGTTAATTACATGTCAGGAAGAACATGCAACATGATAATAAGTTAAAACGGACTGAATATGATATTAAGTATGACATGTAAAAATAAATTACAATAAAATTGGGAAGAATGGATATGCCTAAATGTAAAGTATTTAAGAAATTGTAACCGCACTAAGACACGGGGTTAAATTCAACTTGTGGTAAAAGTCTGCCCGGAACCGCCTAATAAATCCATCATCCACAAGTTGTTAATTTAACATGAGGGGTCTAATGTGTAGATATACATGTAACGGTGCTAAGACACGAGGTTAAGTCCAACTTGTGGTAGAAGTACACCCAGAACCGTCTGACAAATCTAACATCCACAAGTGGTCGGCTTCATATGAGAGGTCTAGTGCATAAACATATATATGCATATAAAATGATAGAAATAAATGGAACTAACTATGATTAATGTAAATGAATAGGAAATGAACGGAAGTTGCAACAGTAAAGAAGTGGAATAAATGGGGAGTGATAATAAACTATTATGAATAAACCTGAAAGGGAAAAAGGAATGACAATAGGTAGGCTTGTCCTACGGACATGTAGAAATTATAACTTAGGTTATAATAAACGATAAAGGGAATATGATAACTTATGTAATAAGATGAGTTGTACTTAATTATAAATTAAGTAATCCATAAATCTAGAAACCTGTTGTTTGTAATAAGTAGAGAAAAAAGGGGAAAACTTATGGAATGCAATAAGTTGTACTTAATTATACATTAAGTAATCAGTGAACTTAAGAATCTGAACCCTGCTGATGAGAATAACATGTTAAAGGCTTATTAATGAACGTAAATGGGTCAAGTTATATAATTGAAGTTAATAAGCAAGAGGAACTTGGTAAATTGAATAAGAAGTCAATATGGCTTGAAATATCAAGTTAAATGGAAATCTGGAAAGGTAGAGCAAGCGCGTAATTAAATGACTAGACATAGGGTCTAATAACACATTAACCCGAGGCACTTGGACTAGTTTGTATGTTTGAAGGTGAATAACCCAATGGCGTAGATCATCGTGGTGTCATGAGGCTCGAGGGGAGCGCACGTCCATCTGATTATTCTGCCTGTTCTGCTGATATTCTGATGGCTCCGAAGGACTGGAAAAAGAAGCACGCGACTTCCTCGGGTGTGGAGGGTACTCCTGGTAGTCCTCTATGCGGTGACAACGCTTAGGCTATGCTTGCAGGGGTTGGGTCGGCGCGTTACTGCCCGGTGAGTATATCTTGACTGCCACGACAGGGGGAAGTCATAAGGCTGTAGAGTGACGTAGGTGATTTGATGAGCTATAGTTAGTTTTGGTGAGTTTAGCTTGACTGCCACGATAAGCAGTAGATGTTTGCACCTTGTCGTAAGTAACTGAACTGAACTTATAGGCGAGAACAATTTGTAAACCTGATTGAGAAATAGTTGTCCTTATCTACTCCAGTTTTTGTGATTTGAGAAAAATGATTTTCATTTTTATAAAATTACATGTTTTATGGTTTGGCAAAAGTAAGTTTTGGTGAGGAAAATAAAAGTTTTAACACTTTTAACTTTTGGAAGAAAAGTGAAATGAAAAGGCCAAACCGTGTTATGAAAAAAGGTATGGAATCGGTAATGATTAGTGCCTAGGTGTAATGACCCGAAAATCCCCGCCCTTTGGACCGACCATAAACCACACAGGTCTGACCCAAAAGTTAGAAATTCTCGAATGCATTAACTCTGGGCATACAACAAATCAGAACAATAAACAACAGACTTTTATAACATCAATAATAAATGTTACATCAGAGTACAGAATATCAGAGTATATTGACTAATAATACAGCGGAAGATAATTTTACATGATTTTAATACATTGCAGCGGAAACAAAATAACTAAGGCAGCGGAAGACTTCCAATGTTCTGGACACAGCTTTAAGCTTCAATCCAGGATCCTGCTAAAGAGATAAACCTGTAGACAACTGCTCGACTGCCCGTGTGGAAAGAGGGCACCCGAGTTTGCAAAAAGGTGGAAACAAACAACGGGTCAGTCGTGGGACTAGTGTGAGAATTCTTAACTAATAAATCACTATTAATAGGGCAAATCCAAAGACCACGCCGCTAACGCGGAACGGGTTTGCTCTAATGGATTACCGTGCATAAAAGTGTCAGAATAAATGATAAGTAAATCGTACAACAACGCTATGCTTTTTAGAAAAATGGAATCACCATAAGACCCAGGTCCCATCACACAATGCAACACACACCAGAGGATAGGGTTTTACCTTATAGTGATTAAACATGATAAATACGGCAAATACGAGTTTAATATTATTATTAGTATATATCAAAACATTTCAAAGTAAATGTAGAAATCCTAGGAAGAATAGTATCCCATACTACTATGCCTCCATACTAGTAATACAATCAAATCCGAATGGGGTCGTATTGGAAATTGGGTTTCCATCATGAGTCAAGGCTAGGGAGGAGCTCCTACCGATTCGAGACACTCTAGCTAATGCCTCAGGATCCCCCGCAGTGAACCCTTGGAAAGCTGCAGGGCCGGTCCGCCGTACGAGTTGCGGATTAGTTATTCCTGAACACACGTTTCCCAGTCCTATAGGACCTATCATCCGAGGCGCCTCATTCCATCATCCACATAAGTAAAATGTCGGGCCGTGTTAAAACCCAAACACCACTTCTAGCTAGAAAGAAACGTGCTGCTCTCCCTGCGTTCCCTTCTCCCGTTTTAGACTCCACCGGTGTGTGAGGCTCGCGAAGTCACGCTATACACAAAGCTATGCCTAAACAGGCTATGCTTTGACCATCCCACAAGGCCTGCTTTTCAACAAAGCCTTGATCATATGCATCTTAGCATGCCCCATCATCCCTCCATATCACACTACCAATCCTTTGCCGAAATATATGAACGGGTGTTAAGCAAGAGAATAAATTCTCCGCCACCAAACATCCATACATTCGAAAGAAGATTAATAACATGATATATAATGGAGTACGATGTCAGACACACAATCCATTTAAAAGCTTATGCTCTGGGTCTGAGCGAAAGCCAAACCCGTACAAATCAACACTACGTTCGGGCAACTCCTACTATTACCTTATCATGGTAGCGAGCCATTCTAAGGCAACAATCATCATCGTCCATTCGATGTGGAGATTTGACGGTCTTCAATCGCCGTCTTCCAATCTTGGATTTTTAAACGTCATTTAATTATTTGGAATGAGATAAACTCGGACTTTCCAAATAATCCTCGTGTATATATATATATATATTTAAAATCCTTCTTACACATTAATAATTATTTTTATTAACGATTCATTCCTATTTTAATTATTTAAAATAATTAAATTTTTATATAACGACGCCTTAAGTCCATGGGCGACTATGGCGCTGCATTCAACCAATTTTGATTTTCTCATTTCTCATAATCTAACCGTTGGATCTTAACGTAGTATATATCGTTGGAAAGATTTTTCCAAGACGGTCCTAACGGTTTCAGTTTCAAGAAAATCCGACGGTCGGATCTTCTTGTATAGTCGTTTAAAAATGCGATTTCAAAATGCGAACTACCACGCCCTATTCATTTAATTTTAATTATATATATATATATATATATAATCATTGAATCATAATAAAGTCGTTTGATTAAAACAATTCTCTACACAACTACCGATACTCACCAAATTTTTAATTCATTTGAAAATGAAAATACTATTACCGCATCCTGACTTCATTGTTTTACTTACATGGAAAATGTAAATTTTGATACACTTAAGATCCTACCTTTAAATTACATATTTAAAATATAACTTCTAATGACAATGCAAACTCTACTCTTAATTCACATTGTAAAAATATGATTTTTATTTACAATGCAAACACTACATCTAATTCACATTGTAAAAATATGATTTCCAATTACGATGCAAACTCTACTTCCTATTTACATTGTAAAATATGATTTTTAATTACAATGCGAACACTACATCATATTTACATTGTAAAAATATAATTTTTAATTACAATGTGAACACTACATCCTATTTACATTGTAAAAATATAATTTTTAATTACAATGCAAACACTACATCTAATTCATATTGTAAAAATATAATTTTTAATTACAATGTCACATTTCTACATCTAAATTACAAAATAAATCAATTTTATTTCTAATGTGCATTCTCATTTTATGTTACATATATATATATAAGAAAAATGCAAATTCTATCATACCATGAAATTGCATCCTTTAATTGCATAGAAAAATGTAGTTTTGTCATACGGTATACTTTCCTATAGACATTACATATAAAAATGTAATATTTAACACACAACGTAAATTCATGTTTTAATTACATATAAAAATGTAAATTTTATCCTACAGTGTAATTCCCTATATAATGTACATATAAAAATGTAGATTTTAACATACGATGAAATTTCCATGTTAATTACAAAGAAAAATGTAATTTTTAACATACGACATAAATTCATTTTATAATTTACATATAAAAATTTAAATTTTAACATACGATGGAATCCACTTGTTAATTACAAAGAAAAAAGTAATTTTTGATCTACAGTATAATTTCCTATATAATTTACATATAAAAATGTAAATTTTATCCTACGATGGAATTCATATGTTAATTACGAAGAAAGATGTAATTTTTAACATACGACATAAATTCACTTTATAATTTACATATAAAAATGTAAATTATGACATACGATGAAAATCACCTTTTAATTACAAAGAAAAATGTAATTTTTAACATACAACGTTAATTCACTTTATAATTTACATATAAAAATGTAAATTTTGACATACGATGAAAATCACCTTTTAATTACAAAGAAAAATGTAATTTTTAACATACAACGTTAATTCACTTTATAATTTACATATAAAAATATAAATTTTGACATACGATGAAAATCACCTTTTAATTAGAAAGAAAAATGTAATTTTTAACATACAACGTTAATTCACTTTATAATTTACATATAAAAATGTAAATTTTGACATACGATGAAAATCACCTTTTAATTACAAAGAAAAATGTAAAATTTCAATGTAATGAAAATCCCTTTTATTTACATTAATAGAAATGTAAATTTTATTTCGTCATAAATTCCTACTCCTAATTTTGCATATAAAAATGCAACTTTATTTCATCGTCATTTTCAATCTTATACTCGCATATAAAAATGATGCAACTTTATTTCATCGTCATTTTCTATCTTATATTTGCATATAAAAATGCAACTTTATTTCATCGTCATTTTCTATCTTATATTTGCATATAAAAATGCAACTTTATTTCATCGTCATTTTCTATCTTATATTTGCATATAAAAATGCAACTTTATTTCATACATTAATCTAATGTAAACGCCATATCTCATTTCAATGTTCAATAATATTTTTATCGTATTTCATGTCAAATCTCATGGCAATCAACATCCAAACATAACAACATGTCCAAATTCAATGATTAATCTCAAGGCAATTTACAAGATGAGGTTTAACTTGGCCTATGGCAAATCAACCAGACAGGATTAAATAAATTAATACACAATTAATTCTAATTAATCCCTCAATTCATATTTAACGATAAAATTTCAGATTTAATATCATGTCATTATAGGCAATTCAGATTCAATATCATAAGGTATGAACATTTCAGATCTTTGTTTTAGATATCATGTCATATTAAATCTACTATTAATAATCATGGAAATAATAATTAAATAAATTAAATTAAAAATAAATTCTCACAGTGGTCTGGTCTGAGAAGATGATTCAGGTTCGATCCGATTCAGTGTTCGTATTCAAATAGATTTCGGATCTGGAATGATTCAAATTCAAATTCATATGAAAAATCAAAATTCAGCCTTTAACAACTGACACAGCGACGCTACAAAGCGTGACAAAATCTGAAATAAACATTACCTAAAGTTCAAAACTTTGAATCGAGATAACTCGAGCTTCGATCGACGGTTTTACGAACGGTTTGCGGGAGATTGGAGAGCTACGAGAGGGCTATCTTCACCGGGAGTTGGAGGAGGTGCGGCGGCTTGTGGGTGGCACTGTGGGGGCGCAAAGGCCGCGGCTTTGGAGGCTTGTGGCGGTGGCTACGGTCGATGAGAGGTGGTGATTCTTGTCGGAGAAGAAAGAGCTCGAAAATCTCTTCGAAACGTGTATTTATACGAAGGTTTTCGTTGAGAATTGAGGGAGAAATCGGAGTTTGAAGATTTGAATAGTTATGGGTTCATACGGCTGAAAGAGACGGAGAGGAAGAAGAAGATCCCGTCGTTCTATATATATTAAAATATTAGGGTTATTTAATTATTATTTAATTAGCCCGTTTATGCCCGTTTTGGTCCGAACTCAGAATTAGTCCTGCTTACTGTCGTTCTTAGGGTTTTGACGTCTTCTGAACGCAATGGGCTATGTCTCGGGCCTCAATTCTGATGTCTGATGCCTTTTTTTAAATCCTATTAAAAATTAATTAATTAAATATTGACCGTACATTAAAATATGTCGGGGCCACATACGACCTCAGAAAATTCTAAAAAAAATAGTTTTAGCTTTCTTATGACGATACGAATCCAACAAAATTATTTTCGTCGAATTCCAAGACTGTTTGAAAAATGGCTATTTTTAAGGCGTTTAAATTTAGGGTGCGTTTTTTAGAGGTCCCTATTAAGTTTCAAAATATAAAAAAAACCCGGTCATAGTCCCTATTTTCTGAAAAGTCATCAAAAAAATATAAAAAAAATATAAAAAAAACACGTAAATTCGTATTTAAATAAAACATGTAAACACTAAAAAATTCAGAACAAAAAACCATCAAAGAAGGCGTCAAAAATCAAAAAAAACAAAAAAAAAAAAAACGAAATTTCCAGTTAAATGCATAATAGTATGCACATATATCACTTTCCTGCATACATCCGGGCATATTTTTCACTACATACATCTTCGTTGATTTTTATTCATACAAAAACATGCTTACATGTGTGCAAATATACCCAATATTTGCACACATTTGTGCAGGTTTAGTTTCAAATTTTCAAACCGAACAGCTTACGGAAAAGTTGCATACATATATGCAATTATCAGTAATAATTGCATAAATGTATGCAACTATTTTATTTTTATTTCCGTAGAATCCTGAAATTATTTCCATATTTTAGATATTTTTTTTTTATGAAGGAACGCACTTTTAAAAAAAAAAAAAGGCGGAAGTAATAAAATAAGGGGCGGGTTTAAATTTTTCAAATCTTTTTTTTTTTTTATAAATTAGGTCCCTACTTTTCATCCTATAAAAATGTTGCACACAAGTATGCATTTTTTTGAGAAATTTGCACATTTGGATGCAAATAAAAATGAACTGAAAAATTATGTTAAATCTATCCGCTGGAAGAACTGCAATAATTGCATATATGCATGCAATAAAATCAAAAAGGTGCATAATATTATGCATTTAACTGCAGTTTTTTCTGTTTTTTTGCTGTTTTCTTCTTTCTGACATTATTTTTGTTGTTTTTTGAACTGAATTTTTTGTATAATGCATAATTTACTTTATTACTAATTTACGAATTTTTTTATTTTTTTTATATTATTATTTTATAAGTTTTGAAAACAGGGACCTAATTTATATTAAGTTTATGACCGGATGTGAGCCTAATTAAGTTTCAAAATAGGGACGTGAGCCTAATATTCACTTGAATTTAACTAAAATAGTCAAAACACATTTTCTTTTGCCACGCTCACATATTAGTTCGAAAAATTCTGAAAATTGAAACCTAGCAATAATTTGACATTCCGGTTCCAACAAAAGTGGTTTCGTCGAAAACAGAGGTCGTTTGAAAAATGACTATTTTTAAGGCCAGTATATTTAATATTAAAAATACATTTTTAAACAAATAATTTTCGAAACACGAAATATATAAGTGTTTACTGTTTTCAATGCAGAAACGTCATTCTGAACTCAATGGAAGTGGTTTCGAGTCGAAATTCCTTCATATGTGAAAAGTAGCCTTTCGGGCCATATATAATATATAAATACTACAGCGACCTTTCTAAAAATTGAATTGGCCATAACTTTTGATTTCCGCTATGAAATTTCAATTTCTCGGATTCGTTGGAAATATATTTTTAAATAGATTCTAATATTTTTGTTTTCACTAAAATCCGTTAAATTTTGCGTCCTATACGGTCAGTCAAAGTTCAAGTTTGACTTTTCAAACTACCGCGCTATTTCTAACTCTTTTATAATTAAAATTAAATTATTCATTCTAACTTCGATTTAAATCAAATTTGTGATCATTATTATTTAAAATAGATTATTTTAAATATCAAAACTCATTAAAATTACTTAAAATAAATTTTTAAATTTACCCCAAAATTCCGGGTTGTTACAATCTCCCCTACTTAAAATCTTTTCGTCCTCGAAAAGGAACGAAGCTAAAGTTGTTTAAGTATTCTATCTCATCTTTCATTCTTTAGTCCGTTTCTATAATTTTATTAGTTGAACTAATAATTACACTACACAACCATCGATCAATTAGTTGGTTAACTTTCAAAATGTATAACTTTTTATATATTCAAAATCATATTTTCCAAAATAGAGTATAATTAATCACAAATACGTATATTATAGGCTTGCTACTCTCAACTCATTCTAGGGCATTACTAACCCCATCTCTAATGAGTTTTCTCATTCTAGGATACTGCTGATCCTATCTCTAATGAGTATTCTTATTGGATATTACTAATCCAATCTCTGATGAGTCTTTTGTTCAGTTCTAATGAGTTGTACCCCAAAGATTTGAGCAAACAAAAGCTCTGATACCAACTGTAATGAGTCGAAAATCCCCGCCCTTTGGACCGACCATAAACCACACAGGTCTGACCCAAAAGTTAGAAATTCTCGAATGCATTAACTCTGGGCATACAACACATCAGAACAATAAACAACAAACTTTTATAACATCAATAATAAATGTTACATCAGAGTACAGAATATCAGAGTATATTGACTAATAATACAACGGAAGATAATTTTACATGATTTTAATACATTGCAGCGGAAACAAAATAACTAAGGCAGCGGAAGACTTCCAATGTTCTGGACACAGCTTTAAGCTTCAATCCAGGATCCTGCTAAAGAGATAAACCTGTAGACAACTGCTCGACTGCCCGTGTGGAAAGAGGGCACCCGAGTTTGCAAAAAGGTGGAAACAAACAACGGGTCAGTCGTGGGACTAGTGTGAGAATTCTTAACTAATAAATCACTATTAATAGGGCAAATCCAAAGACCACGCCGCTAACGCGGAATGGGTTTTCTCTAATGGATTGCCGTGCATAAAAGGGTCAGAATAAATGATAAGTAAATCGTACAACAACGCTATGCTTTTTAGAAAAATGGAATTACCATAAGACCCAGGTCCCATCACACAATGCAACACACACCAGAGGATAGGGTTTTACCTTATAGTGATTAAACATGATAAATACGGCAAATACGAGTTTAATATTATTATTAGTATATATCAAAACATTTCAAAGTAAATGTAGAAATCCTAGGAAGAATAGTATCCCATACTACTATGCCTCCATACTAGTAATACAATCAAATCTGAATGGGGTCGTATTGGAAATTGGGTTTCCATCATGAGTCAAGGCTAGGGAGGAGCTCCTACCGATTCGAGACACACTAGCTAATGCCTCAGGATCACCCGCAGTGAACCCTTGGAAAGCTGCAGGGCCGGTCCGCCGTATGAGTTGCGGATTAGTTATTCCTGAACACACGTTTCCCAGTCCTATAGGACCTATCATCCGAGGCGCCTCATTCCATCATCCACATAAGTAAAATGCCAGGCCGTGTTAAAACCCAAACACCACTTCGAGCTAGAAAGAAACGTGCTGCTCTCCCTGCGTTCCCTTCTCCCGTTTTAGACTCTGCCGGTGTGTGAGGCTCGCGAAGTCACGCTATACACAAAGCTATGCCAAAACAGGCTATGCTTTGATCATCCCACAAGGCCTGCTTTTCAACAAAGCCTTGATCATATGCATCTTAGCATGCCACATCATCCCTCCATATCACACTACCAATCCTTTGCCGAAATACATGAACGGGTGTTAAGCAAGAGAATAAATTCTCCGCCACCAAATATCCATACATTCGACAGAATATTAATAACATGATATATAATGGAGTACGATGTCAGACGCACAATCCATTTAAAAGCTTATGCTTTGGGTCTGAGCGAAAGCCAAACCCGTACAAATCAACACTACGTCCGGGCAACTCCTACTATTACCTTATCATGGTAGCGAGCCATTCTAAGGCAACAATCATCATCGTCCATTCGATGTGGAGATTTGACAGTCTTCAATCGCCGTCTTCCAATCTTGGATTTTTAAACGTTGTTTAATTATTTGGAATGAGATAAACTCGAACTTTCCAAATAATCCTTGTATATATATATATATTTAAAATTCTTCTTACACATTAATAATTATTTTTATTAACGATTCATTCCTATTTTAATTATTTAAAATAATTAAATTTTTATATAACGACGCCTTAAGTCCATGGGCGACTATGGCGCTGCATTCAACCAATTTTGATTTTCTCATTTCTCAGAATCTAACCGTTGGATCTTAACATAGTATATATCGTTGGAAATATTTTTCCAAGACGGTCCTAACGGTTTCAGTTTCAAGAAAATCCGACGGTCGGATCTTCTTGTATAGTCGTTTAAAAATGCGATTTCAAAATGCGAACTACCACGCCCTATTCATTTAATTTTAATTATATATATATATATATTTAATCACTGAATCGTAATAAAGTCGTTTGATTAAAACAACGCTCTACACAACTACCGATACTCACCAAATTTTTAATTCATTTGAAAATGAAAATACTATTACCGCATCCTGACGTCATTGTTTTGCTTACGTGGAAAATGTAAATTTTGATACACTTAATATCCTACCTTTAAATTACATATTTAAAATATAACTTCCAATGACAATGCAAACTCTACTCTTAATTCACATTGTAAAAATATGATTTTTAATTACAATGCAAACACTACATCTAATTCACATTGTAAAAATATGATTTCCAATTACCATGCAAACTCTACTTCCTATTTACATTGTAAAATATGATTTTTAATTACAATGCGAACACTACATCCTATTTACATTGTAAAAATATAATTTTTAATTACAATGCGAACACTACATCCTATTTACATTGTAAAAATATAATTTTTAATTACAATGTGTAACACCCCACCTCCGCCAGGGTAACTCTTGCAAGCACACTAGCTTTGGAGGGGCGTTAAACAAGGTAAACATGCATGCAGATATCACAAGACAGAACATATAAGTAAAACAGAGTAAATAAAGCAGCGGATCAAACTAGCATTTCAAAACCATAGTCACGTTACAACAAGGTACTTGATCATTATTTTCCAACAAACAAAGTCTAGAGAAAAGCATAAACTGAAAAACTGAAATACATAAAGTACTATCCCCAAAGTGAAGTGATAAACCATAGCTAGCTCAATGTCCAAAACCGTACATGAGCAAATCCAGTAAGCAAGCTATAAAGATCCAAGCTAAGCTCCAATGTTCCCACCCTGAGGACCTGAGGGGGGGGGGGAAACGGAAGAAAAGAGGCGAAAGAAAACAGGTCAGTCAAAAAGACTGGTAAGCCCTAACTACTATCAGTTCATGAACTAGTAAAGTTAACTGGCATGAGAAGCTGAGATGAACATAAGGATAACAACATACTGGCATGGTGATTAACTAACAAGATAGATAAAGGTGTCATCGCATAATCAAGGTTAAGTTTTGCACCACGGGTGTACTAGCATTCTAACATGTCAAGTAAAAACAAGAAATGATTCCTTGGCCCAAGCTTGGCCCAATATCATGAGGTGACCTAAATCAAGGTCCAACTACACGGTCTAATTGATCGGCTCCCTATAAGCCTAACTCGTCAAGTGTCGGTGTCATACGGTCCAAACATGAAATGTAGTTAAACTGCGCTAGGTCCACCCTAGGGTGTATCAAGTCCTAGGGTGTCAACCTCGGACACCAATCAGCATGCGCAGTCTAGATCTACTGGTACCCGTGCCTGATTTTCCAACTCCGGACTATGTGCACGACCATAGTCCGCCTGGACCCACACCGGCGTACCTACTCAGCCGTCGTTTTGGTCGCTTACATGTCAGCCCAGTAATCGTGCCCCACCCTAGCCTAGTCCCTAGGGTCTTATGATACTATCAAGAGGGTTACTGCTGAAAAGGACCACGCAACTAGGGTTTCTTAACGGGTTAAATGTGGTTCACCCGATCCAAACGTGGATTAAATTGGTTAAGTGTACCCAAGGTTCATGACTTAACCCCGATTAACCCATCAAGCCCAAATTGGTTAAGTATTAAGTGGACCATGACTTAACCCTAATCAGGTGGCATTAATTAACTTAATGTGCTTTAACCTCTCACATTAGACCTTGTTGTGGTTACTAGTTAAGCCGGGCGGGTCCGGGTAGCTTTACACCACAACTTGGTCTAACCTCGGGTTCGAGCACAACATGACCAACTTCTCACATTGGGTCTTATTGTTTGTAGCCACTAGTTAAGCCGGGCGGGTCCGGGTAGATTTATGCTACAAACTCAACCCAACCTCGAGTTGGCCACACTCATATTTTATAAGTGTCATGTCCATTATGATTCCAAAACATAATTATAAGCTAACATATCACGTCATGTTATAAAAACCGTGTTTATGTCATAATGTTACCCAACCCCAACGTAATCCCATCGTTTACATAATCGCAACAACGCATAAAGGATAAAATAGGGAACTTGGCATAATCATGACAAAAAGGTGTTGAAGCCACAAGTTTAACATGGTGGCATATGAAATGTACATATGTTCATATACTTGCATATTGCATTATTAAGCTTCAAAAGTATGCATAAAACCAAACTTAGCATATAAGTAATACATGGTGATAAATGACATGTAGAAGTTGCTAGAAGTTCGCATTTAGCCTCACATGCAAGTTATCATAAGGGATATGATAACTTCCATGTTGCCAAAATGCAACCTTTAACATAAAGCTTGAAGCTTTAAGCTCACAAACTCAAGTTTAACTTGCATAACATGATAACATGTGTATAATGATCAACCCAAACTTGCATAACATAGCAACATATGTCATACATAATGATTACACCAACTTGCATAACATAATGATCAACCAAACTTGCATATCATAATGATCAACCCAAACTTGCATCATTCATTTAACTTTATAGTTCAAAAAGAAAGTAGAAAAGGGCTTACTATGCTATGAAGACACAAATGAATATTTATTATAAAGATTGAGACGAAGCCCTTATGCAATCACCCAAATATGCAAGCTCCAAATGAAAAACCTTTGAGCCAAATCAATAAAAACCCTTGCTTTGAAATAGAAATGTTGCAACTTGACTTGAATGCAAACTAAGAACACTCGTACAAGCTTAAAAACACTTGTATGAACTCAAAATCTCTCATATAAATAAACTTAGAAATTTTAGCATGAGAGTGGAGGCCATGAGAGGAACAAATTTGGCATAGTTTAGTTGTAGAGTTGAATAATGATGATTTAGTCTAGGCTTAGGGGTCCTTTTATAGAAGATTAGGATAGTATTAGCCATAGGATTAACCCTAGATTCAATCCGAGCCATCAAATCACATCACAAGCCTCCAAAACAGGTCCAAACAGCCAAAATAGGTGCACCAGGCCAACCTGGCCGACCAGGGAGGTCGACCCCCAGGTCGACTCTAGTGTCGACCTGGTTGGGGGGGAGGTCGACCCTAGTGTCGACCCCCCAGTCGACCTGTCTGGGCGGGAGTTTTCCCGCCCAGTCTGTTTTGGCTGAATTTGAATTCTAAATTCAAATTTGAACTGTTTTTGAACTTGTAATTTTCTGAAAACTTTGACGGGCCATAACTTGGTCATACGGACCCCGATTTTCGAAAACTCGGACTCTATTTCGCGTATTTTTCCGAGACGAACACAATGGCACAGCCCGTTTCCCTTGATTCAGATTTTACAGTTTAATTCTGCCTTGATTTATGTTATAACATGTTATTCAAAAATACGGGTTGTTACATTCTCCCCTCCTTAAAGGATTTCGTCCCCGAAATCTCCAAGTTAGGAAGAACGTATCCTACCATCCATCATCCATCTACTCAAAACATCATCCACGTGCAGTCATTGTCCTTAAAGGATTCTAAATGTTGTATGATCATATGCAAAGGTGTGTGTATATGTACTTATCTAATGCGAAAATTAGGAGGTTACTGATTCAGTAAACCCCCTTAATGCAAAACACGTTAGTGAAATGAGTCCATATGTATGCAAATTCCTAACATAACTTATAGCCTCTACATGAGTGCACAAAACATCCATCCATATGCAACATCCATGTGATAGCGTACAAGTTTTCATCCATGAATAAGCATAAACACTCATGCATGTGCAACATGAAAGTGTGTGAGCCGATCTTAGTGCCTAATGTGTATCATGCATCCACGAGTATCCACGTGCAAACACTTGCAACCACTTGCAACCATCAAGCATAACATGTTTCAAATACATGTTTCATCCAAAGGGTTTCTACCTAAGGTTCTCATGACAAGTTTAACGAGATAATAAGATAAACAGGATAAACGTGGATAAAAAGAAAGATATGCTAATTAGGAAAGAGGTCGAGAATGTACCCTCAAAAAGGAATGGATAAAACCCACGCATCTTCTCCTCGGTTTCCCAAGTTGCGTCTTCATCGGCTTCACTCCACTGAACTTTCACCAACTTGACTTCTCGATTCCTTAACTTCTTGATCTCTGTTCCCAAAATACGAATCGGAGCTCTTCTCAGGGTTGCCTCCTTCTCTACCTCAATGTCTTCAAGAATGCTTGGTTCAACCACCTCAGCGGACTTATGTAGGCACTTTCGGATATGCGAGACATGAAAGACATTATGCACTCCGGCTAGCTTTTCGGGCAATTCCACCTTATAGGCCATCTTTCCAATTCTCTCTATGATAGGGAAGGGTCCTACGAACCTTGGTGACAGCTTCCCAACTGCTCCAAAACGTACCACATTACGCAAAGGAGAAACCTTCACGAAAACCATGTCTCCCACCTCGAATTCCAAATCAGTCCTTCGCTTGTCTGCATAGGATTTCTGTCTGTCTTGGGCCGCCTTCATCCGTCTTCGAATCAACTCTACCCTCTCGGATGTATCCCTAATCATATCGGGCCCAAGTATAAGCTCATCTGTCGTCTCCCACCAACAAGTTGGCGACCTGCACGGCCTTCCATACAAAGCTTCAAATGGTGCCATCCCTATGCTGGCTTGATAGCTATTATTATAAGCAAACTCTACAAGAGGAAGGTGGTCTTCCCAAGTACCACCGAAGTCAAGAACACAGAGCCTCAAAAGATCTTCTAGCACTCTATTCACCCTTTCGGTTTGGCCATCCGTCTAGGGGTGATAGGCTGTACTTAGATTCAATCGCGTACCCATCGCTTCTTGCAAACCATTCCAGAACTGGCTAGTGAAAATTGGGTCACGATCGCTAACTATGCTGGAAGGAACTCCATGCAACCGCACTATCTCTCGGAGATAAATAGATGCCAGCCATGATGCGGTCCTCTTGCTTTTTACTGGAATGAAGTGAGCACTCTTCGTAGGTCTGTCAACTATGACCCATATGCTCGTGTTCCCTCTCCTTGACCTAGGCAATCCATCCAAAAATTCCATAGAAATACTCTCCCACTTCCATTGCGGGACCTCCAATGGATGTAATAGCCCACCTGGTTTCTTTGACTCGGCTTTCACTTGTTGGCATACCATGCACCTTGAAACATACTCTGCCACGTCTTTCTTCATTCCGGCCCAAAAGAAAATGCGCTTCATATCCCTATACATCTTATCTCCTCCAGGATGTATAGTCATCTTCGAATGATGTGCTTCTTCGAGAACTTTATGCACCAAGTCCCCTACTTGTGGAACGCATAGCCTTCCATCACGCCTTAGCCAACCCTTGTCATCAATAGTATATCTAGCAAGGTGACTAGACGTCTCACCACGAATCAACTTGTCCATGACCTCGACTATCTGTGGATCTTCCTTCTGCGAAGCCCCAACTTGATCAAGAAGTGTGGGTCTAAGCTCAAGGGATGCTAATGAACCCGTTATCGATTCAACAGCCGTCGGGAAATCAAAGGTTGCCAAGAACTCTAGGCTCCTCATCTCGACAAACAAGGGACTCAAAGTCAATCTACTTCTGCTTAGTGCATCTGCCACAACATTACCCTTGCCAGGGGTATAAGCTATCTCGAAGTCATAAGATGCCAGGAATTCCATCCACCTTTGCTGCCTTAGATTCAGATCTTTCTGCGAGAAGAGGTACTTGAGTGACTTGTGATCAGTATACAACTCAAACCTTTCGCCTAGAAGATAGTGGCGCCAGGATTTGAGTGCAAAGACGATCGCCGCCAACTCTAAATCATGAGTGGGATAGTTCTTCTCATGAACTTTAAGTTGCCTACCCCCATAACATATCACTCTTCCCTCTTGCATCAGAACGGCACCCAACCCCGTGCCACATGCATCTGTGTACACGGTAAACATCTTACCACCATCGGGTAATGCCAAAACTGGAGCTGAGGTAAGGGCTCTTTTGAGCTTTTGAAAAGCAAGCTCACACTCCAGGTCCCATGCAAAGACTAAGTTCTTCTTCGTTAACTTAGTAAGAGGGGACGAAATCTTAGCGAAGTCCCTGATGAACTTCCTATAGTAGCCCGCCAGACCGAGAAAGCTTCTTACTTCGGTTGCATTCCTAGGAGTCTTCCAGTCTTGAACTGCAACCACTTTCGCGGTATCTACTGCTATGCCTTGCTTAGAGACTATATGTCCAAGAAACCGAACTTCCCTTCTCCAGAAATGACATTTGGAGAACTTGGCTTTCAACTGATGCGCTCTAAGCATATCCATCACTTCCTTGAGATGCCTAGCATGCTCTTCCTCATCCTTTGAGAAGATCATAATATCATCCACGAAGACAACAACGAACTTGTTGAGGAACTCCCTGAACACCCTACTCATCAAGTCTACGAAGTAGGAAGGTGCATTAGTCAATCCGAATGGCATGACAAGCCATTCAAAGAATCCATCTGGAGTCCTAAATGCAGTTTTATCAATGCTATCCTCAGCTACTCTAAGCTGATGGAATCCGGTGGCTAGATCAAGCTGAGAGAAAACAGAAGCACCAACCAGCTGGTCAAAGAGATCATCAATCCTCGGTAAAGGGTGCCTATTCTTCTTTGTCAGCTTGTTCAATTCTCGATAATCAACACATAGACGAAGCGAACCATCCGCCTTAGTAGCGAATACCACAGGTGCACCCCATTCAGAAATGCTTCGTCTAATAAATTTTTTCTCAAGTAGCTCCTTGATTTGCTTACTGAGCTCTCTTCTTTCTCGTGGGGCCATGTGCCTAACGGGCAATGATACTGGCTTGGCATTATCGACTAGATAAATGCGGAAATCTATCTCTCGCTTAGGGGGTAACCCCTTAACTTCTTCAAAGACATCAGGATAGTCTCGGACCACCCTTACGGATTGCAGATCATCGATGGACGAGTCAAGAGATTCAAGATAACATAACATGACGGGACCTCTAGGGTTACAAGAAATTTCTAGGGTATTACCGAGGCGAATCATGAGCCTCACCACCCTATGCTCACAATCGAGGATGGCTCCATAAGTGGATAACCAATCCATACCCAAAATCAACCCGTATCCCGTGAACCCGAGAACATAAGCATTACACGTGAATTCTACGGTCAGGATAGAAATCTTCAAATCCATACAAATCATAGATAGATGGGCGGAACCCCCAATTGGATTTGAAACACAAACGGGATCCTCAACTAGACTAGTACTTAGGTGCAAACTTTCAACAATGTCAGAAGAGATAAAACTATGCGATGCGCCAAAATCAAATAAGGTGCGAACAGGAAAATCAGAAATATAAACAAGACTTTCTACAGAAATACTACCTCGGTCCTGAACTGGAGCAGCATTGAGAGCATGCACTTGCCCTCCAGAAGGTCCTGCACGCTGATTCTGTCCTTGCTTCTTGGGCTAATCCTTGCTAAAATGTCCAGTCTCTCCACAATGAAAGCATTCGCCCAACTTCCTCTTCTTCTTCTTACAGTCTTTAGCTATGTGCCCAACAATCCCACAGTAGTGGCATTTTCTTGGGTCCTTTGCCTTGGCCTTGTTGCCCTTGTTGTTCTTGTTGTTTTTGTTGTTCTGATTGCTCTGATTTCCTCCCCACTTGGAGTCTGTCTTCTTGGCTTGAGTCTCATTAGGCTTGACTTCTTCCTTGCCATTCTTATCGTCTCCTTGAAGCAATGCCATGTCCACTAGGCCTTCAAAAGTGGCTCCCATGGGTATATGAGATAGGGCTAACCCTTGTAATGGCTCGTTCAACCCTCGTGCAAAGCGTAAAGCCTTCTTCTGGGGAGTATTAACCATGTCCAAACCGAATCGGGCGAGCTTGTTAAACTCATTCACATACTCCCTCACTGTCATGTCCCCTTGCTTCAAAGATATAAACTTCTCCAATTGCAGATTCGCCTCAGCTGATGATAGAAACTTAAACCCAAATCTTGTCCTAAAGTCGGCCCAAGTCTCTATAGGCCTCGTAGCATTGGTGACCTCCCACCAATAAGCAGCTTCTTCTTTTAATAACCATGCTGCCAATAAAACCTTTCTATGATCTTCCACATCAAAGATGGCGAAGAGATCTTCAGTTTCTTTCAACCAATTTCTTGCCTCCACAAAAGTCTCCGTCCCTATGAAATTCTTGCCACCCATCGCCTTAAAGTCCTTGCAAACTTTTGCGAAATCCGCTTGTGGATTCTGAGGATGGGGAGGAGGAGGAGGAACCTCAGTTACGGTGGGGGTAGTTGCTGGGCCCGCATCGTTGGCCCAAGCTTCCAAGTACCTCCGGAACCATCCGGGAATGGTCACTCCCTCGGGAAGGTTAAGATCGGCCATACTGAAAAAGGAAAAAGATAGATTCAGAACGAAGAAACGAAGGATAGTGCTATGGCTTTTGGGGAATAGCCTTTTTAAAATAACTAGACTTTTCTTGGAAAATACTTAATTGGTTTTGAAAAAGGTAAGTTTCAAAACACTTTTGCTCAAATCTTGTAAACCTTATGCTCTGATACCAAATGTAACACCCCACCTCCGCCAGGGTAACTCTTGCAAGCACACTAGCTTTGGAGGGGCGTTAAACAAGGTAAACATGCATGCAGATATCACAAGACAGAACATATAAGTAAAACAGAGTAAATAAAGCAGCGGATCAAACTAGCATTTCAAAACCATAGTCACGTTACAACAAGGTAATTGATCATTATTTTCCAACAAACAAAGTCTAGAGAAAAGCATAAACTGAAAAACTGAAATACATAAAGTACTATCCCCAAAGTGAAGTGATAAACCATAGCTAGCTCAATGTCCAAAACCGTACATGAGCAAATCCAGTAAGCAAGCTATAAAGATCCAAGCTAAGCTCCAATGTTCCCACCCTGAGGACCTGAGGGGGGGGGAAACGGAAGAAAAGAGGCGAAAGAAAACAGGTCAGTCAAAAAGACTGGTAAGCCCTAACTACTATCAGTTCATGAACTAGTAAAGTTAACTGGCATGAGAAGCTAAGATGAACATAAGGATAACAACATACTGGCATGGTGATTAACTAACAAGATAGATAAAGGTGTCATCGCATAATCAAGGTTAAGTTTTGCACCACGGTTGTACTAGCATTCTAACATGTCAAGTAAAAACAAGAATTGATCCCTTGGCCCAAGCTTGGCCCAATATCATGAGGTGACCTAAATCAAGGTCCAACTACACGGTCTAATTGATCGGCTCCCTATAAGCCAAACTCGTCAAGTGTCGGTGTCATACGGCCCAAACATGAAATGTAGTTAAACTGCGCTAGGTCCACCCTAGGGTGTATCAAGTCCTAGGGTGTCAACCTCGGACACCAATCAGCATGCGCAGTCTAGATCTACTGGTACCCGTGCCTGATTTTCCAACTCCGGACTATGTGCACGACCATAGTCCGCCTGGACCCACACCGGCGTACCTACTCAGCCGTCGTTTTGGTCGCTTACATGTCAGCCCAGTAATCGTGCCCCACCCTAGCCTAGTCCCTAGGGTCTTATGATACTATCAAGAGGGTTACTGCTGAAAAGGACCACGCAACTAGGGTTTCTTAATGGGTTAAATGTGGTTCACCCGATCCAAACGTGGATTAAATTGGTTAAGTGTACCCAAGGTTCATGACTTAACCCCGATTAACCCATCAAGCCCAAATTGGTTAAGTATTAAGTGGACCATGACTTAACCCTAATCAGGTGGCATTAATTAACTTAATGTGCTTTAACCTCTCACATTAGACCTTGTTGTGGTTACTAGTTAAGTCGGGCGGGTCCGGGTAGCTTTACACCACAACTTGGTCTAACCTCGGGTTCGAGCACAACATGACCAACTTCTCACATTGGGTCTTATTGTTTGTAGCCACTAGTTAAGCCGGGCGGGTCCGGGTAGATTTATGCTACAAACTCAACCCAACCTCGAGTTGGCCACACTCATATTTTCTAAGTGTCATTTCCATTATGTTTCCAAAACATAATTACAAGCTAACATATCACGTCATGTTATAAAAACCGTGTTTATGTCATAATGTTACCCAACCCCAACGTAATCCCATCATTTACATAATCGCAACAACGCATAAAGGATAAAATAGGGAACTTGGCATAATCATGACAAAAAGGTGTTGAAGCCACAAGTTTAACATGGTGGCATATGAAATGTACATATGTTCGTATACTTGCATATTGCATTATTAAGCTTCAAAAGTATGCATAAAACCAAACTTAGCATATAAGTAATACATGGTGATAAATGACATGTAGAAGTTGCTAGAAGTTCGCATTTAGCCTCACATGCAAGTTATCATAAGGGATATGATAACTTCCATGTTGCCAAAATGCAACCTTTAACATAAAGCTTGAAGCTTTAAGCTCACAAACTCAAGTTTAACTTGCATAACATGATAACATGTGTATAATGATCAACCCAAACTTGCATAACATAGCAACATATGTCATACATAATGATTACACCAACTTGCATAACATAATGATCAACCAAACTTGCATATCATAATGATCAACCCAAACTTGCATCATTCATTTAACTTTATAGTTCAAAAAGAAAGTAGAAAAGGGCTTACTATGCTATGAAGACACAAATGAATATTTATTATAAAGATTGAGACGAAGCCCTTATGCAATCACCCAAATATGCAAGCTCCAAATGAAAAACCTTTTAGCCAAATCAATAAAAACCCTTGCTTTGAAATAGAAATGTTGCAACTTGACTTGAATGCAAACTAAGAACACTCGTACAAGCTTAAAAACACTTGTATGAACTCAAAATCTCTCATATAAATAAACTTAGAAATTTTAGCATGAGAGTGGAGGCCATGAGAGGAACAAATTTGGCATAGTTTAGTTGTAGAGTTGAATAATGATGATTTAGGCTAGTCTTAGGGGTCCTTTTATAGAAGATTAGGATAGTATTAGCCATAGGATTAACCCTAGATTCAATCCGAGCCATCAAATCACGTCACAAGCCTCCAAAACAGGTCCAAACAGCCAAAATAGGTGCACCAGGCCGACCTGGCCGACCAGGGAGGTCGACCCCCAAGTCGACCCCCAGGTCGACTCTAGTGTCGACCTGGTTGGGGGGGAGGTCGACCCTAGTGTCGACCCCCCAATCGACCTGTCTGGGCGGGAGTTTTCCCGCCCAGTCTGTTTTGGCTGAATTTGAATTCTAAATTCAAATTTGAACTGTTTTTGAACTTGTAATTTTCTGAAAACTTTGACGGGCTATAACTTGGTCATACGGACCCCGATTTTCGAAAACTCGGAATCTATTTCGCGTATTTTTCCGAGACGAACGCAATGGCACAGCCCGTTTCCCTTGATTCAGATATTACAGTTTAATTCTGCCTTGATTTATGTTATAACATGTTATTCAAAAATACGGGTTGTTACACAATGCAAACACTACATCTAATTCATATTGTAAAAATATAATTTTTAATTACAATGTCACATTTCTACATCTAAATTACAAAATAAATCAATTTTATTTCTAATGTGCATTCTCATTTTATGTTACATATATATATAAGAAAAATGCAAATTCTATCATACCATGAAATTGCATCCTTTAATTGCATAGAAAAATGTAGTTTTGTCATACGGTATACTTTCCTATAGACATTACATATAAAATTGTAATATTTAACACACAACGTAAATTCATGTTTTAATTACATATAAAAATGTAAATTTTATCCTACGGTGTAATTCCCTATATAATGTACATATAAAAATGTAGATTTTAACATACGATGAAATTTCCATGTTAATTACAAAGAAAAATGTAATTTTTAACATACGACATAAATTCATTTTATAATTTACATATAAAAATTTAAATTTTAACATACGATGGAATCCACTTGTTAATTACAAAGAAAAATGTAATTTTTGATCTATAGTATAATTTCCTATATAATTTACATATAAAAATGTAAATTTTATCCTACGATGGAATTCATATGTTAATTACGAAGAAAGATGTAATTTTTAACATACGACATAAATTCATTTTATAATTTACATATAAAAATGTAAATTATGACATACGATGAAAATCACCTTTTAATTACAAAGAAAAATGTAATTTTTAACATACAACGTTAATTCACTTTATAATTTACATATAAAAATGTAAATTTTGACATACGATGAAAATCACCTTTTAATTACAAAGAAAATGTAATTTTTAACATACAACATTAATTCACTTTATAATTTACATATAAAAATGTAAATTTTGACATACGATGAAAATCACCTTTTAATTACAAAGAAAAATGTAATTTTTAACATACAACGTTAATTCACTTTATAATTTACATATAAAAATGTAAATTTTGACATACGATGAAAATCGCCTTTTAATTATAAAGAAAAATGTAAAATTTCAATGTAATGAAAATCCCTTTTATTTACATTAATAAAAATGTAAATTTTGTTTCGTCGTAAATTCCTACTCCTATTTTTGCATATAAAAATGCAACTTTATTTCATCGTCATTTTCAATCTTATACTCGCATATAAAAATGATGCAACTTTATTTCATCGTCATTTTCTATCTTATATTTGCATATAAAAATGCAACTTTATTTCATCGTCATTTTCTATCTTATATTTGCATATAAAAATGCAACTTTATTTCATCGTCATTTTCTATCTTATATTCGCATATAAAAATGCAACTTTATTTCATACAAAACTTCATACATTAATCTAATGTAAACGCCATATCTCATTTCAATGTTCAATAATATTTTTATCGTATTTCATGTCAAATCTCATGGCAATCAACATCCAAACATAACAACATGTCCAAATTCAATGATTAATCTCAAGGCAATTTACAAGATGAGGTTTAACTTGGCCTATGGCAAATCAACCAGACGGGATTAAATAAATTAACACATAATTAATTCTAATTAATCCCTCAATTCATATTTAACGATAAAATTTCAGATTTAATATCATGTCATTATAGGCAATTCAGATTCAATATCATAAGGTATGAACATTTTAGATCTATGTTTTAGATATCATGTCATATTAGATCTAGTATTAATAATAATGGGAATAATAATTAAATAAATTAAATTAAAAATAAATTCTCACAGTGGTCTGGTCTGAGAAGATGATTCAGCTTCGATCCGATTTAGTGTTCGTATTCAAATAGATTTCAGATCTGGAATGATTCAAATTCAAATTCATATAATTCAGCCTTTAACAACTGACACAGCGACGCTACAAAGCGTGACAAAATCTGAAATAAACATTACCTAAAGTTCAAAACTTTGAATCGAGATAACTCGATCTTTGATCGACGGTTTTACGAACGGTTTGCGCGAGATTGGAGAGCTACGAGAGAGCTATCTTCACCGGGAGTTGGAGGAGGTGCGGCGGCTTGTGGGTGGCGCGGTGGGGGCGCAAAGGCCGCGGCTTTGGAGGCTTGTGGCGGTGGCTACGGTCGATGAGAGGTGGTGATTCATAATTTACATATAAAAATGTAATTTTCGTCATGCAATGTAAATTTACATTTTAATTACATAGAAAAATGTAACTTTCGTCATGCAATGTAAATTTACATTTTAATTACATAGGAAAATGTAACTTTCGTCATGCAATGTAAATTTACATTTTAATTACTAGAAAAATGTAACTTTCGTCATGCAATGTAAATTTACATTTTAATTACATAGAAAAATGTAATTTTCAACATACGGTGCAAATTTATATGTAAATTACATATAAAAATGTAACTTTTGTTCATGTGGTGTAAATTCATTCTTAAAGTACATAATAAAATGTTATTTAATTCATGCGATGCAGATTCATTCATAAATAACAAAATAAAATGTTATATAATTCATGCGATGTAAATTCATTCATAAATATCAAAATAAAATGTTATATAATTCATGCGATGTAAATTCATTTTACAACATAAAATTTCATTCTTTTACTTACAATGTAAAAGCATCAACTTTTTATTCACAATGTAAAAGTATCTACTTTTATATTTTCAATGTAAAAATATCAACTTTTTATGTTTTACAATGTAAAGACATCAACTTTTATATTTTGCAATGTAAAAATATTAACTTCTCTATTTTACAACGTAAAAATATAATCTTTTCTATTTACAAATGTAAAAATATTACCTTTTCTACTTTACAATGTAAAAATGTAATCTTTTCTATTTACAATGTAAAAATAATGTTTTTTTACTTTGAACATAAAAAGATGGTCTTTTTTTTATTTTCAACATAAAAAGATTGTCTTTTTATTTACATCGCCAAATTCTCAATATAAAACCCATTCTTTCTTTACAATGTAAAATTTACTCTTTAATTACAATGTAAAGTCCATTCTTTTTATTACATAAAAAAAATGTAAATCTTCCTACGGTGAAATTCATATATATTAATATTAAAAATAATGTCAACTAATCCTACGGTTAAATTTCTTTTTAAAATTGACATTAAAAATGTCAATGACATCCTATGGTTAAATTTACTATTTAATTTACATTAAAAATAATGTAAATTTATACATGCGGTGAAAATACTTTATTTACATAATAAAAGGTAAATTTCATGTCATCGCAAATTCTGATTTTAATTTTACATAATAAAATGTAAATTTCATGTCATCCAAACAACAACAGCATTCAAATAACCCAACAGGTCTAAATCTAACAATTCACATCATAGTAATATACAGGGTGTTGTTTATGTTGGCATATGACAAATCAACGAGGCATGATTCAATAAAATTAACAAATAATTTATTCTAATTAAACAATAAATTCAGATCTACTATTTAGATTTGCAGATCTAACATCATACGGTAAGAACGATTTAGATCCATATTTAAAATATCACGACGTAACAGATCTATAAATAAATATTTTTAATAACCAAGAATTAATAATTAAATAAATTAAATTAAATTAAAAATAAATTCTCACAGTGGTCTGGTCTGAGAAGATGATACAGGTTCGATCCGATTCAGTGTTCGTATTCAAATAGATTTCAGATCTGGAACGATTCAAATACAAATACAAATGATAGATCTTTTAATTAATCACGCCATGTCTGAGAAGATAATAAAATGTTGATTTGTCACACGATGTAAATTCTTATTTGATGCAAATAAAATAAGAATGTAAATTTTCATCACATCGCATAACAACAACATCCAAACATAACAACAAGTCCAAATCCAATAACTAGCATCAAGGTAATTACAAGGTGATGTTTTAACTTGACATATGTAAAATCAACATGGCGTGATTAAATAAATAACACATAATTAATTTTAATTAATTACTAATTCAGATTTAAACCTGAAATTTCAGATTTAGTCTCATGCAATTCAGATTTAACATCATACGGGGTGAATAGTTCAGATCTATGTTCTAAACAGCATGTCTTATTTGATCTACTATTAACAATCATGCAAATAATAATTAAATAAATTAAATTAAATAAAAAAATAAATTCTCACTGTGTTTGGTCAGAGGAGGTGATTCAGGTTCGATCAGATTTGGTGTTCGAATTCAAATCGTTTGCGGATCTGGAATGATTCCAATTCAAATTCATAGGAAAAATCAAAATCAGGCTTTTAACAACTTACACAGCGACGAAAATAAGCGTTGCAAAATCTGAAATAGATTTTACCTTAGAACCCAACTTTGTTCAAAATTTCAAATCAGAAATTCGCGAGCTGTGGTTGATGGATTTGGGCACCGTTTGTTGGAGGAGGACCGGCTTGGAGAGGTGGTCCTGCGTCGGGAAGATGGTGGCGTGCGGTGGCAGCGTGTGGGGCCCAGGGGGGCGCGACCGGCGCTGGTTCGGGCTGGGGTGGCGGTGGCTTCGAGGCGCGGGGGTGGCGATGGTGGGTACCAAATCGAAGAGCTCGCGAAGAGCTTCGAAACGAGTGTTGGTACGAAGATTTTCGTTCAGTATCGGAGGAGAAAACTGAGTTCAAATATTTGAAGGAGTATGGGTTTTCGGCGGCCAAAGGAACGAAGAGGAAGAAGGACTGTATACGGCTGTATTTATACGGTATTTTCTAGGGTTTTTATATTTTATTATATATTTTTTTAATTACTTAATTCCAGAAAATGGTGATTTTCCGTCCGATCCCCGATTCGCGCTCAACGACTGTCGAACTTAATGTTTTGACGTCTTCTGAACGCGATGGCGCAATCCCCGAAGTCCAATTCTGAAGTTATAAGCATGTTTCTTTTATTTTTAAAATAAATCATTTAATTTAAATTCGAATGTACTTGTTAATTCCACCAGGGCCACATACTAGCTCAGAAAAATCCAGAAAAATTATTTTTCGCTTTCTTATGACGATACGATCACAACAAAATTTATTTCGTTCAATTCTGAGCCTGTTTGAAAAATGGCTATTTTTCAGTCGATCGAAATTGACTGTATTTTACCGAGCACATATCTCTCCGCCACGATCACAGATTAATATTAAAAATTCTGAAATTTTTAACTTAACCATTATTCGACATTCCGGTTCCAACGAAAGTGGTTTCGTCGAATTCTGAGGTCGTTTGAAAAATGACCATTTTTAACTGTTTATAAATTATTTAAAATTGGAAATTTTAAATCCGGACTAATTTTTCAGCTAAATTCCTTAAAATAAAATTTTCAAACTGGTTCAGATTTTCGGGTTGTTACAATCTCCCCTCCTTAAGAACTTTTCGTCCTCGAAAAGGAAAAAGAAAACAGAAGAGTAGGAACCCACATAGAGAATACTGAAATGATTAAGCGTACCTCAAAACAAAGTCTAATCGGAGATATCCACTCTGCATTTGGGATAGGCCAGTTTGATACTCTCTTCAGTTTCCCAAGTGCAGTCTCTAGGATCACTACTCCATTGCACCTTAACTAGGTTGATTCTTTTATTCCTCAGAACTCGGGTTTCCTTGCCAATAATCTTTATTGGCTCTTTCCTCACTGTTAGACTTGGGGTAATATCCATGACTTGTTGATTTAGTTCATCTTCAATCAAATCTGGGTCATGCACATGCTGGCGGAGTTGGGACACATGAAATACATCATGCACCCCTGGCAACCAGTCGGGCAACTGCACTCGATAAGCAAGAGTACCAATCCTTTCGAGAATAGGGAATGGACCAATGAATCTCGGTGCCAATTTCCCAAACTTCCCAAATCGAATCACACCCCTTAGTGGAGAAACCTTCAAGTACACATGGTCACCAACAGAGAATTGTAAATCTCTTCTACGCTTGTCTGCATAGCTTTTCTGTCGGCTTTGCGCAGCCAGTAATCGCTTCTTAATTTTATCAACTTTGTCTGAAGCTTCTCGGACCATGTCTGGACCCAAAACAAGGCGATCTCCTTTTTCAACCCAACAGGCTGGCGATCTACATGGCTTATCATATAAGGCTTCGAATGGAGACATCTTCAAACTTGCTTGATAGCTGTTGTTATATGAGAATTCAACTAAATGCAAGTGATCCTCCCAAGAACCTCCATAATCGAGTATGCAAGCTCGCAACAAATCTTCAAGAATGCGATTCACCCTCTCAGTTTGGCCATCTGTCTGAGGGTGGTAAGCGGTACTAAGGTTTAACTTCGTTCCCAACTCATTTTGGAATGCTTCCCAAAACTTGCTAGTGAAGATAGGATCACGGTCGCTAACAATACAGCTAGGAACTCTGTTTAACACGAAAGATTTTCTTTAATTAGAACATGAAAATTTTCATTTAGAAAATGATGAAAAGGGGAGATTTAGTTTTATTACCCATGTAGCCTGACGATTTCTTTGCAATAAATTTGTGCCAGACTTTGAGCAGTTCTAGTGGACTTGACAGGTATGAAATGAGCGGTCTTGGTGAAACGATCCACGATCACCCATATGCTGTCATTCCCTTTCCTAGTACGAGGCAAACCATCTATAAAATCCATGGAGACTTGGTCCCACTTCCCTTCTCGAACCGGCAATGGTTGCAACAATCCGGCAGGCTTTTGTTGATCGCTCTTTACTCGCTGGCTTGTAGGACATCTACTCACATAAATAGATATATCCCTCTTCATAGCTTTCCACCAAAGACTGCTATAATTGTCACAAGAAGGGTCACATCAAGTCTAACTGCCCACTGTTGAGAGGAGCTCAGATTGCACATGTGTATGATGGGGCAAGTGCACCATCTTCCTCCGCACCTACTGAGGGAGGTAAGCCTGATGTTTTAGATGGTATCATTTCTATTAAATATATTCCTGTCACTACTTTGTTTGATACGGGTGCATCAAGAAGTTTTGTCTCTAGCAACACGGTTAAGAAGTTAAAATTAAAACAAAGAAGTCTAAAGGAACCAATTAATGTTCATAATCCTGTTGGAGGTTCTATCGCTCTTGATTCATACTGTCGAGTACCTATTCCTTTCTCTTACTTTCAGTTCCCCTTTAACTAGACCATTATGAATTTTTCCGAGTTTGATATCATCCTTGGTCTTGATTGGCTAACAAAATATGACGTTGAAGTGCTATGCTCAGAAAGAATAGTAAAGGTGAAAACAGGGCTTGGAAATACTGTTACTATACCTTGCCATGGCTCAAAATCTGATAGAAAGGAATTTTGGTCTTCCCTCGAGATCACTCCTATTTCTCTAGAGAATATTCCCGTGGTAAAAAATTACGCTGATGTATTTGAAGAAGTAGACAGCTTACTGCCGCGAAGGGAAATCGATTTCAGAATTGATCTTGTTCCGAATGCAAGACCTGTAGTCCATGCTGTCCAAAGGATGACCCCTAAAGAAAAAGAAGAGCTGCAAGCCCAAACTAAGCAGCTCTTATGGAAGGGACTAATCCAGCCTAGTTTTCCCGAATGGGGTGCAGCTATGGTGTTTGTCCCCAAATCTGACGGTACTCTAAGGCTCTGCGTGGATTACCGCGACCTAAATAAACAAACATTGAAGAACAAATACCCCTTGCCTCGCATAGATGATTTGATGGATCAATTAAATGGGGCCAAGGTGTTTTCGAAGATGGACCTAGTCACAGGCTTTCACCAACTCCGCATAGCTGAAGAATTGTAACAACCCGAAAATCTGAACCAGTTTGAAAATTTTATTTTAAGGAATTTAGCTGAAAAATTAGTCCGGATTTAAAATTTCCAATTTTAAATAATTTATAAACAGTTAAAAATGGTCATTTTTCAAACGACCTCGGAATTCGACGAAACCACTTTCGTTGGAACCGGAATGTCGAATAATGGTTAAGTTGAATTTTTCAGAATTTTTCATATTAATCTGTGACCGTGGCGGAGAGATATGTGCTCGGTAAAATACAGTCAATTTCGATCGACTGAAAAATAGCCATTTTTCAAACAGGCTCAGAATTGAACGAAATAAATTTTGTTGTGATCGTATCGTCATAAGAAAGCCAAAAATAATTTTTCTGGATTTTTCTGAGCTAGTATGTGGCCCTGGTGGAATTAACAAGTACATTCGAATTTAAATTAAATGATTTATTTTAAAAATAAAAGAAACATGCTTATAACTTCAGAACTGGACTTCGGGGATTGCGCCATCGCGTTCAGAAGACGTCAAAACATTAAGTTCGACAGTCGTTGAGCGCGAATCGGAGATCGGATGGAAAATCACCATTTTCTGGAATTTATTAATTAAAAAAAAACCCTAGAAAATACCGTATAAATACAGCCGTATACAGTCCTTCTTCCTCTTCGTTCCTTTGGCCGCTGAAAACCCATACTCCTTCAAATCTTTGAACTCAGTTTTCTCCTCCGATACTCAACGAAAATCTTCGTACCAACACTCGTTTCGAAGCTCTTCGCGAGCTCTTCGATTTGGTACCCACCATCGCCACCCCCGCGCCTCGAAGCCACCGCCACCCCATGCCCTAACCCGGCAAACATAACCCAACATTCCATCACATTACATTTTAATTTACATTAAAAATAATTTAACTTATCCTACGATTAATCTTCTTTTTATCTACATTAAAAATAATGTATATTAATCCTATGGTTACACTCTTTTTAACATTAACATTAAAAATAAAGTTATTCCCATCCTACGGTGCAATTCTTCTTTTAATTTACATTATAAAATAATGTAACATTCCTACGGTCAATTCTCTTTAATATTATTAACCTTAAAAATAATGTTAATGGTCATACGGTGAAATTACTATTATTAACATTAAAAATAATGTTAATTGTTCATGCGGTGAAATTACTTTTATATTAACATTAAAAATAATGCTAACTAATCTTACGGTGAAATTCCTCTTATATTACATCAAAATAATGTAAAATCATCCTACGTTGTAATTACTATTTAATTACATGAAAAATATGTAAAATGTAAATTCGGTGAAAATGCTTATTTATTCACGTTAATAAAAATGTGAATTTTCCTACAGTTAATATTATTATTTATTTTACACCAAAAATGATGTAAACCTTAATGTTATTTTGGAGTTAGAACTTATTTCACTTTTGCAAACTTGATGTAATGACTTAGAATTCTGTGACTGTGGATTTTCTGTGGCTGATGACATTGTATTTCCGCTGCTATGATGTTGTTATTCCATGAGTTTCCTATGCTATGTTGTATTTGTGATTTGTATTATTGTATATATGTTGTATTCCAAATGATTACTCCTACTTTCATACCGTGGAAGTTTGGGGTCATCACAGGTGGCTCGTCTATGCGGAGTTGGCGTGTAACAGATCTATCAATAAATATTCTTTAACCTCGCTCTGATACCAACTGTAACAAGTCGGATTTCGCCCGGCCTTAATCGATCGCAAAATCGACCAAAGCCGTTCAAATCCCGCCTACGTTAACTTTGGGAATACAACACATCAGAACAACAGCAGACTTTTATAACACTAGGGAAGACGGGAAAAGTTATGAGGCTATGAAGTAGATAGAAAAAATTATCTTGGAATAATGGTAAGTTCCCGTTGAATGCGTAAGCATTGAAAATCCTAGGGTATTGCTTGGAAATGACTGTTAATACACAGCAAGGATTAGTTGTGACTACTAGGTAGTGAAGGGCAAGAAAATGTTTAGATTCTGTTGCAAATTTTCCTGTTAGGGGTAAAACCCATTATTACATTTCTGTTGGGATCGTTTTGTTGTTTTGTTCCTATTGGTCAGTTAGGGTAACACCTAAACCTGTCATTGATCCCGTGGTTTGAACTTTTTTGTCTGAGGGGGACATAGTCCTAAGATTCTTGGCCATTAGTAGTAGTTGTGTAGAGTGTTTGTTTTCCTATTTTAGTTGAATGACTAGTAGGCTTATTTGAAACTAAACTTAGATTAGAAGATCAAGTTAAATAAGCTAGGAAAAGAGTAATGATACTACTAAAAAGGGAAGAAACAAACATGATAGTCAAAGAAAAATGGAAAATTCTGAGAAAAGGTAAATAAAAATAATTTTTCCAAGATAAGTTGAAAAAGTAAATCGGTAACAAAGAAAGTTTTCTCATGTGGTTGTGCCTGGATAGGAAAATAGGGAATCTTTATATAATAGTTACACAAAAACCAAGTATAGGTTGAAAAGGTATATAAAAGAAAATTGGAAGGTGTGAAGTTTTCCGTTTTCACCTTTTTGTAACATAAGAAATAGAATCTAGAAAATTATATTTTTTTGAAATTCGAAAAATAAAGTTGCTTGGTAGGGTTTCGGATGCAAAAATTGGATGAACTACGCTCTTGCTCAGTAAGAGTGTGGGAAAATTTGGACGAAAAAATATTTTGATTTTCAAAATATTGCATTCATGTAGAATTGCCTGTATATTTAGGATGTGTGCATCATATTTTAAAGGATATTTGAAATATTTGCATACATATAGGAGGTACCGCTTAGGCATACATGTATTACTATGTTGTATTACACTTTGAACGAGTGCACAGATGTTTGAAAAAATTAGATGCACACATGATGGATGTATATTATGCGAGTGATTATTTAATTTTACCTTTATCAAATTTCGGGGACGAAATTTCCTAAGGGTGTGAGAATGCAACACCCCGCATTTTAATTAAGAAAAATAAAATAAAATTTGAAGAGCTTCCAGAATTTGGTCATGGGACTAGCATCGTTGCATCCATGGCGATTTTATGGTCAATTTAGACCTATGGATTGCAGAAAATTGATCTAAGATGAAAGAGATACCTTCAAATGAAATATTATAACAAACATGAAAAGAAAGTAAAAGAACAATGACCACCATTGTTTTTAGTCTTGTTAACAAAAGACTATGTAGTCCAATTGGTAAGAGCATGTGGCTTTCATCAGAGAGGTGCAAGTTCGATCCCCGCGGACGCCATATTTTTATTTTAGAGAAATGGCTAAAATAACACATGTTCTTAAGGGATAAAATATGTATGAAAGCGCATATAAGGAAAATTATAGATACAAGGGAGAACAAAATTATATGTATATATAAATATATGCATATATATGTGCAAATATATATATACAAGAGAAAATTTCAAAATAAGGCTGTAATTAAAGAAATCTGGTAAGAATTAACAATGGCATAACATCATTTGAATTTTGAAATTGAAATAAAAGTTATGCGTCATATATATTTATATATATGTGTGTGTGTGTGTGTGCGCGCGCGTGCATGTGTGTGTGTGCAAAATGAGAATTTGAAGTTTTGTATACATATAAGGAGATTATATGTAAATATAATATTTAAATAAATTCCAGAAATATAAATGTTCAAAATTAAAAACAGTAAACATCATGCCCAAAAATACTCGCTGGACCCATAGGGGGGTCAATCTTGGGGATGACACACCCATTGGGGGGGTCGACACTCGGGTTGACACACCCCAGACCTGGACAGATTCGTTGACGAATCTGGACTGTTTTGTGGCCATATTCGTTGCTGACTCAACGTTGCGTATACGATAAGATCCTGAACACCTATAAATAGGCTTGTGGAGCCTAGCCTAAATCTCATATTTTCTGAGAGGATGCCTAAGTTCTGCCATTCTTCTTCCTCCTCAAATCTCTTCAGAAAAATAGAATAATTAGTTTAAGGAAATTCTGAATCCAAATCTGGAGGAAAAGAATATATATCTGCAAATGGGTGTTCAAAATTCTGTTCGAAGTAAGGTAAATTCTCGGATCTGGTCAATTTCAATTTCTCCTCTTTCTTCCCTTTTTCTTTTAGTTGAAAATTGTGGATCCATGGTTATTTAGGTTCTAAATTCAGTTAAGGGAGCCATGGAATGCTAGGTCTGGACCAGATCCATGAATTGGAAAGCAATTAGTTGAGTGAATCTAAGTTATGCCTTTTTGATAATGTTATATTTATCGTTTGGCATTCCCTGTTAAAATGTATAGTAAATCTGCTGAAATGGTAAATCTGCTAAAATGTATAAACCTGTTAAAGTACGTGGAAACGGTTATTGTTGTATACATATATATTCAAATAACTTGTTAATTACATATTGTACGTTAAGTTAGAGTGAAACTAGGATAATTACATGTTAATCAGTGGCATATTATGTACTAAAACCCTTAACTGTAGAAATTGGGATAATTACATGTTAATTTGTTATATTGGAATAATTACATGATTGGATGATTACATGTTATTCTTTTAAAATGGAGTTAATTACATGTTACGAAGAACATGTGACATTATAATCAGTTAAAACAGACTTAATATGATATTAATTATGACATGTAAAAATAGATTGCATTAAAATTGGGAAGAATGGATATGCCTAAATGTACAGTAATTAAGAAATTGTAACCGCACTTATACAGGAGGTTAAATTTAACTTGTGGTAGAAGTCTGTATGGAACTGCCCGGCAAATCCACCATCCACAAGTTACTTATTTAATGTGAGGGGTCCAGTGCGTAGATATACACGTAACGATGCTAAGATACGAAGTTAAGTCCAACTAGTGGTAGAAATCCGCTCGGAACTGCCTGACAAATCCAACATCCACAAGTGGTCAGCTTAATGTGAGAGGTTTGGTGCATAAACATATATATACGTGTATATATATATGTGTGTGAATATATGTATATAAAAGGATAGAAATAAATGGCACTAATTGTGATTAATGGAAATGAATTAAAGTTACAACAGTAAAAGAAGTGGAATAAATGGGGAATGATAATAACCTATTATGAATAAACCTGAAAGGGAAAAATGAAAAATAATAGGTAGGCTTGTCCTAGGGATAGGTGGAAATTATAACTTAGTTTATAATAAACGATAAAGGGAATGTGATAACTTATGTAATAAGATGAGTTGTACTTAATTATAATTAAGTAATCCATAAATCTGAAAACCTGAAACCTGTTGTTTGTAATAAGTAGAGAAAAAGGGGGAAACTTATGGAATGCAATAAATTGTACTTAATTATACATTAAGTAATCTGTGAACTTGAGAATCTGAACCCTACTGTTGAGAATAACATGTTAAAGGCTTATTTATGAACTTAAATGGGTTAAGTTATATAACTGAAATTAATAAGTAAGAGGAACTTGGTAACTTGAATAAGAAGTCAATACGACTTGAAATAACCAAGTTAATTGGAACTCTGAATAGGTAGAGCAAGCGCGTAATTTAATGATTAGACATAGGGTCTAATAACATATTAACCCGAGGCGATTGGACAAGCCCTATCTTTGAAGATGAATAACCCAACGATGTAGATCATCGGGGTGTCATGAGGCACACGTCCATCTGATTATTCTGCCTGTTCTGGTTGCTCCGAAGAACTGGGAGGGGAAGCACGTGGATTCCTGGGACGTGGACGGTACTCCTGGTAGTCCTTTGTGTGGTGACAACGCTTAAGCTGCGATCGTAGGGGTTAGGTCTGCGCGCTACTACCCGGTGAGTATACCTTGACTGCCATGATAGGGGGCAATCAGAAAGTTGTAGGGTGACGTAGGTGATTCGACGAGCTTGAGGGCCTTGCGGCTGGGTGGGTTATGAGCATCAGTTTGCCTTTGGGTAGGTTTAACCATCTGAAGAATAGTAATTCGTCGGGTAATCATCATTGACAGTCAGCATGATGCGTGATGTGGAAAGATGGGAGCTAAACCAATAGACTATGGACCTTTCACTATCGAGGCTTTGATTGCGGAGCACACCAATTTGGATGTAGATTGCTTGTAACACCCCGTAATTCTGTTAATATTAATATTCACAAATTAAAGAATAACTAATCTCGGACGTGAGAATTGTGGGAAATGGGTTGCGCCATTGTGTTCGTCTCAGAATTCTGGTTGAGATAGAGTCCGAGTTTGCGTGAATTGGACTTCGTATGAAGAAGTTATGGCCATCGGAAGTTTCAGAAGATTTAAAACAGCTCGCAGGAAATTTAAAATTCAAACTGAAAGTGCAGAAGCGGGCTGGGCGGGAAAAATTCCCGCCCAGGCAGGTCGACTGGGGAGTCGACTATAGTGTCGACCTCCACCCCCCCCCCCAGGTCGACCTGGGTGTCGACCTGGTCAGTCGGCTAGGGTTTTGACTGAGCCCAATTCTGAGCTGCTGATGTGTCTTTAGGGCTGAGTTGGCAAATTAAACGGTTCAGGTTAGTTCTGAGTTGATCTTACGGTCTAAATGAACCCTAAACTCTATAAATACCTAGGTAGTCTCTCACCCTAATTCATATGAAAAATAGAATAGCTACCGTCATACCGCCGCCATGGAACTCAGTCTAGCCGCCGCCAACTAAGAAGGAAGAAAAGCTAATCAAAACCTAATTCTACTCAACTCTAAAGCAAATCAAGACTCTGTTTTCTTCTCTAATTGTGAGTATGATGATCTTAACAAGATTATTATTATTTTAATTAGGTTAAGTCATGAATGGATTATGAGTAGATGATGTGAATTGTCATATATGTTGTTGTAAACCTTATACTATCATGTATGTTATAAATCCTATGCTATGTGGTGATGATATCATATATGTTGTAAATCATGCTATGATGATGTTATGTATGTTGAGAGTTTCTATGCTAAGTTGTGATGAATCATACATGTTAAAAAGCCATGATGCTACTATCTATGCTAGTTAGTTCATGTTAATCAAATCATGATGTTGATACTATTTGGGCTATGTTGATCTATAGGACAAGTCACACATGCAAGTTTAGGTTGATTAGTAAAAGTTAAGAACATATGCCATGACATCTATTATGACATCTAGAATTATGATATGACATATGTGAAATTCTATGCTAGTTCACACCATCATTATGTTGCCTAAAACCCCATATGTAAGTTTATATATAAATTTGGGTTATGATCATATCATGTAAATTGTGACATTTAACAAGTTGACACCTTTAGATCCTTAACATGTGTAGTTTATGCAAGTTTCACCCCTATTATGATTAGATTCATTTAATTGTCTATATGTTGTGATAATTTATTTTTGTGCTATGAGTTAGACTATTCGAGTCTAACGTATATTCTGCGTTAAATAAGCGAACGTACAAACGTGGGGTAGGGGTAATATTAAGGATTTAATATTAAGAAGTTGGGGTGCAATTGATATGATTTTGCATGCCATGAGTGGATGACCATAATTGAGTCAATTATGGGCATCATTAAAAGTGGACTTAATTAATAATTTGAATAGGGAATTATTAAAACTGGGGTAAGAGATTATAAGTGATAATCAATGCTTAGGACACGAGGTTGGACTCGTTTGTGACGTAAACCTGCCCGGACCCGCCCGGCAAATCTAGTGGTCACAAATGTCAGCCCAATGTGAGAGGTCCTAGGCCTAAACTAAAGCATAACAGTTGTAAAGACACGAGGTTAGACTCTTTTATGGTGTAAGACTGCCCGGACCCGCCCGACAAATCCAGCTGCCATAAATGCCAGTCTAATGTGAGAGGTCTTTATGAGGTTATGGCCTGAATGAATTAAGAAATACTTAACCAGATAAACATGTAAGGTGGGACATGGGGGTTAAGTAGGTGCCTTGGGTGGCATGAGGAATCTAGTGGGTGCCCTTAGTGGCATGTGAAATACGATTGACTTAACCAAACACACATGAAAATGAACATGACTAAGAGGGTTAAGTGGCATATACTAGTGGTGACAAGCTTAGGTGGGTAGCTTGTGGGGGCCCATTTCAACCAGTATCCCTAACGTATCTTTGTGGGCTCGACCCAAGTCGAGGACGGGACACGCATGCTGGGTTTGACTATAAGAGGCCAAAACGGGGAGCGGTGGCAACGCAAGTCCAACGGGTTTCATATGCATGTGTGGACCCGGACTGGTAGGTAAGACGTTGTTGCATGGTGTAGGTATAAGCCGTGCATTCTCTAGTTGTATCGGGTTGCCACTTTAGGGGAGTGATACACCCCATATGGGGCCAGCACGGGTATCTACGAGTAGGGAGCCGATCGCAAGTGGGTAGTGGGGTACACCTAGTGGAGATAGGGGAAAACGGCACCTATGTAGTCAGCTAGGGGTATGTAAGGCTATTTATATAGTTTCTGTGTGAAGCAAGTGGGATCAACCTTTAGGGTGACTGGTGCGGTGCAGTGTGGTAATGTGCGGTGCAGTGTAGTAATGTGCGGTGCAGTGTAGTAATTATTCGTTAGTAATTAGGTGTGCCTTTGACGTTATCTTTAACGTTATCTTAAACGTTATCTTTATCTGCTCACTCCATACCTAATAGTTCATAGACATTTACTTGTCTTCCAACTTATGCCTTAGTCTAGTTATCTTGATAATAGTATTGTTAGAATTATCATACTCGCCAGACTTTATGTCTGACCCCCTCCATTTCTATCCTTTTCCCCCTCCAGTTCCTCAGGTTGAGCTCAGCTCTAGTGGAGTTTGATTGGATTGCTTTATCTCTCTTTTGGAAAGCTTGGACCGTTGAAGTAAAGTCCAGCTTTTATCTTCTTTAATGGCTATTGATGTAATGGGATTATGTATTTTGTTTTATCAAGATGGATAATGTACTTGACTCTGATATATGGTTTTATGATGTAATAAACATGTTTAAATTCCGCTGCAATAAAATGAAGTTTTAGTTTTCAAGTGCCACTTATTATCTGTCTTGTTGTAATTTTTCTGTTCTATATTCACTTAAAACCTCCATGGAAGTTAATGCATTCCCTTAGTGAGTGACATTAATGGACGTGGGGTGTTACACGTGGTATCAGAGCTTAAGGTTACCAGAACAGATAAAATTTTTAGAAAAACTATTTTTCTAAACTATTTTTGGAAACATGTCTTGATGAGTAATTTAAAGAGGAAAGTTTTTTTTAAGAAAAACATAATCCCCAATAGCCATATATCTTTATCTTTCGAATTCTCCATTTTGAATCTTTCCTTTTTCGTTTCAGCATGGCTGAAGATCTTAACCTTCCGGACGGTGTAACGATACCAGGATGGTATAGGAGGTTGTTAGAGGCAAGGGCCGCCGCAGGTCCGGCCAATGTTCCTCCACCACCAGTTGCACCTGTTCCTCCTCCTCCTCGCATAGATACTTTTGCTAAGACGTGCAAGGAATTTAAGGCTATGGGTGGAAAACCTTTTCAAGGGTCAGAAACGTTTGTGGAAGCTAGAGATTGGCTTAGGGAGGTGGAAGAATTGCTAGAAATCTTTGAAGTAGAAGAAGGGAGGAGAGTTAAATTAGCAGCTTGGTTAATGAAGGGAGAGGCCTCGTTCTGGTGGGATGTCACTAATGGGGAACGTCCTATTGATTCTTGGGCGGATTTCAGACGTAGGTTTGAGGCGAAGTTTCTCTCAAGGGCAGAAGAGAATCTATATTTGGAAAGGTTCTTGGCATTGAAGCAAGGAAGCTCATCAGTGAAGGAATATGTCAACAAATTTAATTAGTTACCAAGGTTTGGCTTGGACTTAGTGAACACGCCGGAGAAGAAGGCTCCGAGGTTCGTTAATGGATTGAATGAACCGTTGCAAGGGTTGGCTATGACCCACATCCCTATGGGGGCCACCTTTGAGAAGCTTGTGGACATGGCACTCATGCACGAGGAGAAAGGCGCTAAAGCTGATAAGGCACCCGAGAAGAAAGGGGATCAGAAGAAACCACAACAGCAAAACAAGAAGGGTGGTAAAGACACCAGGCCATCTCAGTAAGGATTGCCGAAAGAAAAAGAAGATTGGCTGTTTCCACTGTGGTGAGGCGGGACATCTAGCGAAGGACTGCCCAAAGAAGGGGCAGAGGGCAGGAGCTACCTCGGGAGGACAGGTGCAGGCTCTTATGGCACCAGGGCAGGCAAGGGGACAAGTTCAGGCTCTCGCGGTCCCACCGCTGCAAGAACGATGTAGAACCATTTCTGTTGAAAGCTTAGTTTTTCTGTTTGATCATCCTGTCCGTACCTTATTTGATTCGGGCGCATCGCATTCGTTTATCTCTACATCATTAGTTGAATCACTGCACTTAAACACTAGTTTAGTAGAGGATCCCTTAGTTGTTTCGAATCCAATTGGGGGCTCATCTTATTTGTCCATGATGTGTTTGGATTTGAAAATTTCTATACTTAGCGTTGAGTTTAGATGTGATTCTTATGTGTTTGGCTTCACGGGCTATGGGCTAATTTTAGGGATGGATTGGTTATCTAGAAATGGGGTTGTTCTTGATTGTGAAAGGATAGTAGTTAGGCTCATGACTCGCCTTGGCAACACTCTCGAAATCTTTTGTAGTCCCATAAATTTTGTTATGCTAAGTTATTTAGAATCGCTTGACGCGTCTGAGGAAAATATACAATCTGTTAGAGTGATCCGAGAATATTCGGATGTGTTTGAGGAGGTGAAGGGCTTGCCTCCGAAGCGGGAGATAGATTTTCGAATATATCTTGTGGATAATGCGAAACCAGTATCTTTGCCAGTGCGCCACATGGCTCCACGTGAAAGGAGGGAACTCGATAAGCAAGTGAAGGAGTTGCTTGAGAAGGGGTTCATAAGACGTAGTATATCGGAGTGGGGTGCTCCAGTAGTATTTGCCACGAAGGCGGATGGGTCCCTTAGACTTTGTGTGGACTATAGAGAACTTAATAAACTTACTAAGAAAAATAGACACCCACTGCCGAGGATTGACGATCTCTTCGATCAGTTAGTTGGCGCCTCAGTATTTTCGCAGTTGGACTTGGCCACTGGTTTCCATCAGTTGAGAGTGGCTGAGGATAGCATTGACAAAACTGCCTTTAGGACTCTGGACGGTTTCTATGAATGGCTAGTGATGCCCTTCAGTTTGAAAAATGCCCCCGCATACTTTGTTGATTTGATGAGTAGGGTGTTTAGGGAGTACCTTAACAAATTCGTGGTAGTCTTTGTAGATGACATCCTGATCTTTTCTAAGGACGAAGAAGAGCATGCCCTACATCTTAGGGAAGTGTTGGAGACCCTACGAGCGCATAACCTTAAAGCTAAATTTTCTAAGTGTCACTTCTGGAGGAAGGAAGTACGATTCTTAGGGCACGTGGTTTCCAAGGAAGGGATAGTCGTGGATCCCGCGATGGTGGTGGCCATCCAAGATTGGAAGGTCCCTAAAAATGCTACCGAAGTAAGAAGTTTCTTGGTGTTGGCTGGCTACTATAGGAAGTTTATCAAAGACTTCGCAAAGATATCAGCTCCATTGACACGCCTGACGAAGAAGAACCTAGTTTTCACATGGGACGTAGATTGTGATGATGCGTTCCAACGTTTGAAGAGAGCCTTGACCTCAGCCCCAGTCTTAGTGCTGCTAGACGGGAGTAATCCGTTTACTGTTTATACCGATGCTTGTGGGAGAGGACTAGGCGCAGTCTTAATGCAAGAGGGAAGGGTAATAGCCTATGGTGGAAGGAAGTCGAGAGCGCATGAGAAAAATTACCCTACACATGATCTAGAGTTGGCCGCTATTGTTTTCGCGCTTAAGTCTTGGCGTCATTATCTTCTTGGCGAGAAATTCGAATTATTCACTGACCACAAATCGCTTAAATACTTATTCTCTCAAAAGGACTTGAACTTAAGGCAGCAAAGGTGGATGGAGTTCTTAGCATCCTACGACTTCGAGATAGCATATACCCCTGGCAAGGGTAACGTAGTGGCAGATGCCTTAAGTAGAAAAAGATTATCCTTAAGTCCTTTGTTTGTTGAGCGGCGAAGTTTAGAATTCATTTCGATGTTTGACTTTAGACTTTCCGTTGACTTCGTACCCGGTTTGCTAGCATCCTTGGAGGTCAGACCTACGCTTTTGGGACGGATTGGCGAGGCACAGCGAGACGACCCGCAGTTGGTTGAGTTAGTAGAAAAGCTCAAAAGAGGGGAGTCATCAAGCCATCTCCGTAGGTATACCCTAGATGATAAGGGTTGGTTACGTTGGGACGGTAGACTTTGTGTACCAAAAGACGATGACCTAAGGAAGACTATTCTTGACGAAGCACATCATTCAAAGATGACCATTCATCCCGGCGGGGACAAGATGTACAAAGACATGAAGCGAGTTTACTTTTGGGCCGGTATAAAGAGGGACGTAGCCAAGTATGTCGCTAGATGCTTGGTGTGCCAACAAGTAAAAGCGGAGCAAAAGAAACCCGGTGGATTGCTTCACCCATTGGAGGTTCCACTATGGAAGTGGGAGAGCGTCTCGATGGATTTTGTGGATGGATTACCGCGATCAAGGAAGGGTAATACGGGAATTTGGGTTATAGTAGATAGACTTACTAAGAGCGCCCATTTCATTCCCGTGAAGAGTAAGAGGACTGCTCCATGGTTAGCTTCTGTATACGTCCGAGAGATAGTTCATTTGCACGGTGTTCCTTCTAGCATAGTGAGCGACCGCGATCCTATTTTCACTAGCGAATTTTGGAGAAGCTTACAAGAGGCGGTAGGGACTCAGTTATGTTTGAGCACCGCATATCATCCTCAGACGGATGGCCAAACCGAGAGGGTAAATCGCATTCTAGAGGATCTTTTGAGGCTATGTATCCTAGACTTTGGGGGTACATGGGAAGAGCATCTTCCATTGGTGGAGTTCGCATATAATAACAGCTTTCAGTCTAGCATTGGCATGGCACCTTTTGAAGCTCTTTACGGACGACCGTGTTGTTCACCTACATGTTGGTGGGAATCTACGGATAAGATCTTACTTGGGCCCGATATGATTAGGGAGACTTCGTAGAAGATCGACTTGATTCGAAGGAGGATGAAAGCAGCGCAAGATATACAGAAATCTTATGCGGATAAGAGGAGGATAGATCTTGAGTTTGAAGTTGGGGACATGGTCTTTATCAAAGTGTCTCCATTACGAAACGTTGTTCGCTTTGGGTCCGTTGGGAAGTTAGCACCAAGGTTCGTAGGGCCATTTCCTATTAAGGAAAGGATTGGACAGATGGCGTATAGAGTGGAGTTGCCCGAGAGACTTAGTAGTGTACACGATGTATTCCATGTGTCACATTTAAGGAAGTGCTTGCACGAGACCGCAGAAGTGATAGAGCCGAGCTTGCTTAGAGAGGTGGAGATAGAGCGTGATGCGACGATTCGACGAGCTCCTACGCGCATTCTTGGGTCAGAGATTAAGAAGCTGAGAAATTGAGAGGTCAGACTGGTCAAAATACAATGGGGAGATCAGCTCAGTCAGTTCATATTGCATATTGCATATAAATGGCTGTATTTAGTAAAATGGATGTATAATGGTTGTGCTATCATATGGATGCTGCATTCAGATGATGATTGTGCACGCATGTAGAGATAATATGTAGCATTAAGGAACTTTTGCATACATAATGGACGCATGGCACTATCATGGTTTGCATTAAGGAGGTCAACTGAATCAGTGGACCGCCTGATTTTGCATTAGATAAGGAACATATACACACACTGTGCATTTAAACATGAAAGCATTAGAAGTCTATAAGGACTATGGATGCCTGTGATTGATGGTTGAGTAGATGGACGATTGGATGTTAGGATATACATTCTTCTTAACTTGAAGATTTCGGGGTCGAAATCCTTTAAGGAGGGGAGAATGTAACACCCTGTAATTCTGTTAATATTAATATTCACAAATTAAAGAATAACTAATCTCAGACGTGAGAATTGTGGAAAACGGGTTGCGCCATTGTGTTCGTCTCGGAATTCTGGTTGAGATAGAGTCCGAGTTTGCGTGAATTGGACTTCGTATGAAGAAGTTATGGCCATCGGAAGTTTCAGAAAATTCAAAACAACTCGCAGGAAATTTAAAATTCAAACTGAAAGTGCAGAAGCGGGCTGGGCGGGAAAAATTCCCGCCCATGCAGGTCGACTGGGGAGTCTACTATAGTGTCGACCACCCCCCCCCCCCAGGTCGACTATAGTGTCGACCTGGGTGTCGACCTGGTCAGTCGGCAAGGGTTTTGACTGAGCCCAATTCTGAGCTGCTGATGTGTCTTTAGGGCTGAGTTACCAAATTAAATGGTTCAGGTTAGTTCTGAGTTGATCTGACGGTCTAAATAAATCCTAAACTCTATAAATACCTAGGTAGTCTCTCACCCTAATTCATATGAAAAATAGAATAGCTACCGTCATACCGCCGCCATGGAACTCAGTCTAGCCGCCGCCAACTAAAAAGGAAGAAAAGCTAATCAAAACCTAATTCTACTCAACTCTAAAGCAAATCAAGACTCTCTTTTCTTCTCTAATTGTGAGTATGATGATCTTAACAAGATTATTATTATTTTAATTAGGTTAAGTCATGAATTGATTATGAGTAGATGATGTGAATTGTCATATATGTTGTTGTAAACCTTATACTATCATGTATGTTATAAATCCTATGCTATGTGGTGATGATATCCTATATGTTGTAAATCATGCGATGATGATGTTATGTATGTTGAGACTTTCTATGCTAAGTTGTGATGAATCATACATGTTAAAAAGCCATGATGCTACTATCTATGTTAGTTAGTTCATGTTAATCAAATCATGATGTTGATACTATTTGGGCTATGTTTATCTATAGGACAAGTCACATATGCAAGTTTAGGTTGATTAGTAAAAGTTAAGAACATATGCCATGACATCTATTATGACATCTAGAATTATGATATGACATATGTGAAATTCTATGCTAGTTCACACCATCATTATGTTGCCTAAAACCCCATATGCAAGTTTATACATAAATTTGGGTTATGATCATATCATGTAAATTGTGACATTTAACAAGTTGACACCTTTAGATCCTTAACATGTGTAGTTTATGCAAGTTTCACCCCTATTATGAATAGATTCATTTAATTGTCTATATGTTGTGATAATTTATTTTTGTGCTATGAGTTAGACTATTCGAGTCTAACGTATATTCTGCGTTAAATAAGCGAACGTACAAACGTGGGGTAAGGGTAATATTAAGGATTTAATATTAAGAAGTTGGGGTGCAATTGATATGATTTTGCATGCCATGAGTGGATGACCATAATTGAGTCAATTATGGGCATCATTAAAAGTGGACTTAATTAATAATTTGAATAGGGAATTATTAAAACTGGGGTAAGAGATTATAAGTGATAATCAATGCTTAGGACACGAGGTTGGACTCGTTTGTGACGTAAACCTGCCCGGACCCGCCCGGCAAATCCAGTGGTCACAAATGTCAGCCCAATGTGAGAGGTCCTAGGCCTAAACTAAAGCATAACAGTTGTAAAGACACGAGGTTAGACACTTTTATGGTGTAAGACTGCCCGGACACGCCCGGCAAATCCAGCTGCCATAAATGCCAGTCTAATGTGAGAGGTCTTTATGAGGTTATGGCCTGAATGAATTAAGAAATACTTAACCAGACAAACATGTAAGGTGGGACAAGGGGGTTAAGTAGGTGCCTTGGGTGGCATGAGGAATCTAGTGGGTGCCCTTAGTGGCATGTGAAATACGATTAGCAAGACTTAACCAAACACACATGTAAATGAACATGACTAAGAGGGTTAAGTGGGATATACTAGTGGTGACAAGCTTAGGTGGGTAGCTTGTGGAGCCCCATTTCAACCAGTATCCCAAACGTATCTTTGTGGGCTCGAACCAAGTCGAGGATGGGACACGCATGCTGGGTTTGACTATAAGAGGCTAAAACGGGGAGCGGTGGCAACGCAAGTCCAACGGGTTTCATATGCGTGTGTGGACCCGGGCTGGTAGGTAAGACGTTGTTGCATCGTGTAGGTATAAGCCGTGCATTCTCTAGTTGTATCGGGTTGCCACTTTAAGGGAGTGATACACCCCACTGTGGGGCCAGCACGGGTATCTACGAGTTGGGAGCCGATCGCAAGTGGGTAGTGGGGTACACCTAGTGGAAATAGGGGCAGACGACACCTATGTAGTCAGCTAGGGGTACGTAAGGCTATTTATATAGTTTCTGTGTGAAGCAAGTGGGATCAACCTTTAGGGTGACTGGTGCGGTGCAGTGTAGTAATTATTCGTTAGTAATTAGGTGTGCCTTTGACGTTATCTTTAACGTTATCTTAAACGTTATCTTTATCTGCTCACTCCATACCTAATAGTTCATAGACATTTACTTGTCTTCCAGCTTATGCCTTAGTCTAGTTATCTTGATAATAGTATTGTTAGAATTATCATACTCGCCAGACTTTATGTCTGACCCCCTCCATTTCTATCCTTTTCCCCCTCCAGGTCCTCAGGTTGGGCCCAGCTCTAGTGGAGTTTGATTGGATTGCTTTATCTCTCTTTTGGAAAGCTTGGACCGTTGAAGTAAAGTCCAGCTTGTTGTCCTCTTTAATGGCTATCGATGTAATGGGATTATGTATTTTGTTTTATCAAGATGGATAATGTACTTGACTCTGATTTATGTTTTTATGATGTAATAAACATGTTTAAATTCTGCTGCAATAAAATGAAGTTTTAGTTTTCAAGTACCACTTATTATCTGTCTTGTTGTAATTTTTCTGTTCTATATTCACTTAAAACCTCCATGGAAGTTAATGCATTCCCTTAGTGAGTGACATTAATGGACGTGGGGTGTTACATTGCTTGTTAGGGGGCGTCACTTAGCTCAATTCTGTTTGTCTTTCACTAGTTGAGGGAGGGGTCGGGTGGGACCATAGCCACTGAAAATGCAGACCATAGCATCTGTGTATACAGATATCTGAAAAGCTCCCGATCGAGTTTTGTGTTTCTTATACAACCCTGTTACGGAACTCGGTGCACAATAGAGAATACATGTGGTTAAGGTATCGAGTACGATTGACGGTACGTATGTGAGAAAGTCTATATATGTGCGTGTCTGCTCCAGGTGGTGTATCGTATACTCTAGGGCATTACTCTGTGACGGAATCTGATTCGTTCGAATGGTTCGAAGGTGGCAGTCGTACGCTTGCATAGCGTGGCGATGGCGTGGCTATACGGAACGTAATGTTGTTATATTGGGATTCGTACATTGCTCCGACGTAGGATGAGGGACTACGTATATTTTTATGATGTTACGGCGGAGATCGTGCGAGTGGATTACCATGGTGTGTACCCCAATATTGGGGCTAGCTACGTGTATACTGTATTAGGTTAATCTACTGGGAGAGTAGATGTGTACGACGTGTGCGTAACCCTTGAATGTTGTTAACTCAAGTAACCTAATAAATAAGAAAATGTTACTGAACGGTGTATGTAGGGTTACCCAAAATGTGTAGTTTGAATCCAGTCACTAGAACTTGTGTTCTAACCCCCTCCTCATAACATACTCGTAGGTTAGATTTTGGCAGAGATATGATAGCTTTGGATACAGGTTAGGCACTGTTATTATCTGAGTAAGGCTATATTTTGATTATATTTTATCCATTCCACCGTGAGATGTTTTCTGAGCTCTGGTTTATTTTATATCTCTGTCTTTTCTGTAGGACACCAGACAAACCAACAAAGGTTTCGACAGATCAGAATTTTGAAAAAAAATCGGTCTGTCGGAATTTGGGTTGTTACACAATAAATCCAGTTACATATGAAAAACTTTTTCTTTTGGTGTTGCTTCAACTTTTAGTTTAAATTGCATACAAAAACTTAAGATAATATATTGTAAATAATACGTTCAGACCAATCTATTTAAAATAGACATTTAAACCTATTAATTTTACAATATACATATCTCATATTTTTAGCACCTAAACATTTATGAACAGAAAAATAAGAATTAAATGAATCAAAACCAAAAACCAAGATTTACTCAACATCCTACGCCTCAATTTCCATTATTCAAACAACACAAACCCAAATATAACACTTTTAATTGACCATTTCGGCGATAAATATAACATAGGATTTGGAAGGTTTATAGCATTTTATTTTCGTTTAATCCAAATCTCATATAGGTATAATATTCCGAATTTAAACTACAAAAGATAAGAAACAGAAAGTTATAGGGTTCCCCTTATAGTGATTTGGGAATGAAGAACAATAGAATATGAGTAGATTCAAATTTGAATCTATCCTTTGAAACCGTGCTCCAATCCTTCTATTAATATATATATATAAGAGAATCAAATGAATCAAGATATTATATATATATATAAATTAAATTGCAGAACTCTAAAATCTGTATCAATCTTAGAATAGAGAGGATAAAATTGAGGTTAGAGAAACAGAAGAGAACTTTAACCTTATCTCTGGAATTAAAAATGACAGAAGGACAGTATGGAGGCATAGAGAGAAATAAGAATAGGGTTTAGAGTGAGGTTAGAGAGTCATGTTTATAGATGCAAGTGTAAGTATGGATCATTGTATTATTTAGATTTAATCTAGACGGTCGAATTGATGCAAATAATAATAATCTCCCTAACAAAAACACACCCACCACCACTCCCACCAAGAGGGCGGTCATCCCCCTCTGTAGGACGGTGGTCGACCCCCAGGTCAACCCCATTTCTCGGGTCGAGCCAGGAAATTTAATTCTCCTGTAACGTTTATTTCTTTAATTCTGAATTGATTGCTTTGATTTATTACCTTATGTTGATTATCTTTGTCCTCCTTTGTATATTAATATATACACACACAATTTCAAATTCACTTGAAATATTCTTTCATGACAATCTACAATTTAATACATTCCAGATTTATATATAATCCATTTGAATTTCAAACCTTATGTGTTAATATTTACACATAACTTTTTTATTAACATCTTTTACATACGGACTCCGTTTTCAGTAAATAAAATATGAAAACGGATAAGAATCTCTCCACGAACACAATAGAAATACTTTCGTAGCCCAATTCCTAATTATTCAAAATTTCGTTTTCAGTCCACTAATTTATTACTGATTATTATTAGTTATTCTAAATTAAATTACCTTATGTCTACGTTTGGTTACGAGGTGTTACAATACCCTTTTAACTCTGACGATCTCAAATAAGAGGCAAGGGCACGCACCATGATGTGTTATGGATGTAAGTTGTTCTAAGTAGGGAGTGGGTACAGGTGTGTTTCGGTTGGTCACCGTGCGAGCATTAGTCAAATTTGGGAAAATAGGTCACTGTAACACTTGTGGATAAGGTTATGTCTTTTGCTAATGGACTACGGCCTAATAAACCTAAACCCATAGTAGGTATAGATTATTAACGTTAGGGTTTCAGCCGATTGATCAGATAGTATTAGGAAATTTCTTCCTAATTATATTTATTGTTCCAAATTTTTAGAGGTGCAAAATAGTCATCATTATCAAATCTTATTAATGTGAACGGTCAAATCTTATGAATGAGAATAGTCAAATCTTATGAATGAGTATAGTCAAATCTTTTATGTCATTTATACTATCCCTATTCTAATTGTTCACTTTTAAGTATATATAGACACTTATATGACACTAGAACTTCTATTTTTCCTTTTCTTATCAATCGTGTTGGTAATCACAACAGCTCATCGGACTTTTTTCTGATCTATTTTCCCTTTCCTTCTTTCCTTTTTCTTTTCCCAAGATCTCAGGAAGGGAGCACCTAGTTGGATTGTTTGGCTGGTTTTTTTCTTGAAGATATTTTCTTTTTCATTTCCGTGGTTTTTTTTTCTTTTTTTGGCTATTTGGAGAATTTTAATGATTATGTACTCTGATGTTATTTCTTTTTTGGTTAAGGTTTGAGACATGATAATTTGAGACAATTTGGTTATGTTGGAATAAATGGTTTTGTTATTTTAATATAAATTGTCTTCTTCTTTTGCTGTAAAATTTTATTTGCTTATGTCTTGTGGAATCTTGGTCTCTGTGATGTTTGCCTTTTATACTCTCCATATTTCTTAACGGGATTTTGTATTGAGATAATGTTATATAAAGAATGTGGGGTGTTACACCAACATCACACGCGACGTGTGATTTTTTAATACAAAATCGCAAGTTAAAAACAACAAACCAAACCTTAATTTAGGTTCAATTCCTCCGTTCCAAATTGTGTGTACTTATATACCCAGTTGATCACAACCAGTCATTAATTAAATAAAATATTAAATATTTGCAACCATTCTCATAATAGATGGTTGGATTTTATTGGGAATGAAAATACATGAATTTTAAGAATAAAGAAATTTGTCTGTTTTTCAAAAACATCAAACTATCCAATTTTTAAATGATTTACTACAACCGGCTTTCAAATAAAAGATATAAGAAGTATTTTTATTTTTATTTTTAAAATTTATAATGTTCATGGCCTACACGTCATGCATGCTAGTGGGTTAGTAATTAACAATTTAGTTTACGAAAATGACATAAGCCTTAATTGAATATTACACGATATATATTAACCATTTTTTTACTGAAAATGAGTCTTACGACATATGCTTCACAAGTTATTATAATATATATTTCTCATATGATTTTTTGTTCAACAAATTGTATATGTTTAAACAAAATAAAAATAAATTGATTTGCATTGACATTTAGTCAAAATTTTGTTTTTTGAAACCGTGAGTAGATTATTTGAATTTTTATTTTAAAGTTAGAACATTATTTTAATTTTTATATGTATTATTAATAATTAACAAAAAACCAAATTGTAAATGAGCTTTATTTATTAGAATTTATTTTCAAGCGACACTAAAATTTAGTAATATTAAGTTGATTTGTAAGAATAAGCCTTGTTATAAACGACATAATCAGGGCGACCTGCCAGATATTTTTTCAAATGCGCCAGCGGTCTTCCTCACCACTGTAATCTCTTCACATCATCTTCCTTCCACTCCCATGGCCGAGAATTGCAAGAGTGAAACTAGATTTAACACAACTGTTTCTGCTTGGTCGCCTGTTTCTCTCACTAGATCTGGACGTGCCTTTTCTGTTCAATCTGTCTCCGACCATGATCCTGACACCGATGATGTCGGACCTGACTCCGACAATGCTCCAGCCGATCCTGGGTATGAACTATGTAACAACCCGCTCATTCCATGATAACGGATTTAAATATTTTATTTAAATCGATCGTCATATCCAAGGTGTCACTCAAAATATCGTTTTTCACAAATGATAAAATTAGGATTCAGGACCACTTCCATTGAGTCTGGATCATCGTTTACGACCTTTTTGACTATAAGCATCGATACCTTTTTAGTTAGTGAAATTTGGCCGGTTCTCATTAGAATGTATGGCCAAGATATCATTTTTCACATACGAATGAATTTGGACTCGAAACCACTTCCATCGGGTTCGAAACGTCGTTTAGGTGTTCGAAAACTATAAGGTTCGATATGTTCCGAGTTCGTGAAAATTGGCACCTTGACTAGGGCTTGGTTGAGCTAGCCTACCTCCTATATAACCCCCAAATCAGCCCCTCTCTCCCTCATAACTTCAAACACTTAAAAGAAAACAAAAATGGAGAGTGGGAATGGGAAATTAGAAACTCCAAGGCTAGGGCTTCCAATCTAGAGCTCAATTCTTGTGCAAATCCAATTCTAAGACATGGGTAAGCTCTCTCTACTCGATCTCTACCTTTAATCTCCTCTCAATTTCGGATTTTTATGATGTTCTAACATCCATGAGTCTTCTTATGTGTTTATGTGGTGATTTGAGAGGAGTGATTGAAGAAAGAAAGCATCTTTGCTTGGATTTGTGCTTGTTCTCCCTTGTTGGAGCTTGTTCTTGTCATTCAAGAGCTAAAGGTGAGTTCTTTGATGAACTCACATCTATGCCGCAAGTCTATGGCTTGCACAAGTGTAATTTAGGACCATTTCATGTTGCATTTGCTTGTTGAATTGGTTAGAATAGTTTACACTTCCCAGTTTATTAGTTGAATTTCATTTGAAGTAGAAATTGTGATATATGTTGTTCACATGATCATTGCACATGATGTAAGTCGAGTAAGTGGTGTTGTGAAGTACAATTGTCGCTCCCGGCAAGTTCTAAGACTTCACGATTCGCTTATATCGCGTTTCTTCGTTTGGTTTAGAAATTTGGTTCGTTTAGAACCTATAATCATAATCCTTGTATTTGAGCTTGGCGAGTTGTTACGGTGGATCAGAGAGGTCTCATTGACGCCTCGAAGAAGTCACGAGCCTCGACGATCGGCACCGGCCATTCGCGGGGGACCGAATCCCCCTATGTTCGGCCTGGGCAACAGCCCAGGCCAGGACCGGTCGACCAGTCCGAAACCGGTCGGTCGACCGGTTTATTCTCTGTTTAAAACCGGTCGACCGATCGGATTCCACCGGTCAACCGGTGGTGGTTCAGCCTGGGCTATTGCCTAGGCCAGAACCGGTCGACCGGTTCCAAACCGGCGGTCGACCGGTTTGGCAGAGCCTGAGCAATTTTTCCCAGGCCCGACTCTGTTTTGATCGTGCGCCCCCGCGCATGATCCCGCTTGTTTCCGGGCTCCTCCTTGGTTCTTCCGTGCATGTTGATGGTCTTCAAATTCATCGGAGATCAACGTAAAGCTGTGCGCTCCTTTTGGTATATCGAATTTATTCGATACTCTTGTTAAAATGATTCACGCCACCAAAACGTGGATTTTCGACTCGATAACCTTCGAGCCTATTCCGATGTAGTTAAAAACCTTCGGGTACTTGTTTGGGATTCCGATTTGTTCGTTGATCGAAATTATAACCATTATCCCTTGATTTCCTGTATGTTGTTGTGATATGAGTTTACGATACATGATGTTTGTGTTCTATTCGCTACGGCGACGTTTTCCATGAATATTTGAAATCACGTCATTGTGACGTGAATCCCCCTGATCAATTTGCCTCGTCAATCGTACTATTGTTTATTGCCACTTTGAATTTAAATAAAGAGGTTTTATGTTATTTAGTAGATATCATATTCTTGTACTAAAATGGTTTCCAACCTTACTTCAACGAAGCTAATTTACGAAATTGTTTTATGAACCTTCTTAAAATCTACTAGTATATATTCTATAAACCTTTTTCTCGTTCGTATGAGGAATCTAATTAAACGTCTTAGTAAAATCAAGGACTATGAACCCTTTCTTTTGCTTCGATGGTTAATTCTTGGACTCGTCCAATCGTAAACCGTGGCAATGCTCCTTCTATGATTTTCTCTGTTTTGAATAGAAACCAACTACAAGTGTGTAAATATTCGAGAATAGCATGTGGTTATGGGACATGTTGCTATTTTCTTATATTAACTAGCTCGGAGTAATTTCTATTCACCCGGATCCATGGTATCCGTTTATATGGCATATTTGTTTGGTTCGCAATCGCCCGAATGGGAATTTACGATTAGGGACCTTCATTTATGGGACTTCGGTCCAGCCTTCTGTGATCTTCTATGATTTATGTTTTCCTCTACCGGGGTCACGACCCGGAATCCTCAGAGAGCTTCGGCTCAAACAAATGGGTTAGCTACCTAGAGGTCGCACCTCATCTTATATGAATCTGCAGGCCCCTTCTATAATATTCTCTATGATTTTCCATGATCTATGTTTTCTGGGTTAACTACCTAGAGATCGTATCTCATCTTCTATGAAACTGCAGGCCACTTTTATGATGTTTTCTATGATCTTCTATGATTTATGTGTTTTCTCCCCTTTTATGATGTTTTCTATGATCTTCTATGATTTAGGCATTTTCTCCCCTTTTATGATTTTCTATGACCACTTTGATGCGATGCGCGTCAATTTGATTTTCTATGACTACTTGACTTTCTATGATTTTCCATGACCACTGTTATACTAGTGTTTGAATATTGCATTCTACATTAGCTAGGAGATTATTTAAAGATATTTGTGTGCTGACATTCCATTGTCATTTCCTGATTGTGTTGACGTGCCATGTTCATGTCATCCTTTGTTGTATCTCTTGTTATCTCTGTTTATTTGATAAGTACAACTAGACTGATCCATTTATTGTTTATTCTTATAAATAATACTCGGGTCAGACCGAGTCATTTTAGGTACTCCTCTGGGACTCATCACATGATTGATCTTCCGCTTTCAGCTTGCTACTCTGTCTCCGCAGTTTTATGTACTTTTGTACCTATGATATTATCTTGTTGTGTACATATCCTTTTATTTAGATCATGGTGCATGCATCTATTCATTTGAGATTGGTGGATCTTTGTTGACCACTATCTTGTTGTACACATCCTTGGGTTTATTCATATCTATTCCGCCTTTGTGATATGATTGTTCTGTGTCTGGCTTTGAGATATACCATATTTATATTATTGTTGTTATCTATTTTGTACTGCTTTCCAGATTGCATATAGCTGTTGTGTAGTTGCCCTATGTGCCGAATGGTCATGTCGAAATTTTAATCAGTATCAGAATTCAATGTGCATTCCTCACATGGAGTAATCATATAATCGGTCGCCCTTCACAAACCTCATTCTCAGTTATGGTCTACGACATTTCTTTGAAATGAACTGGATGATAGTGGGTATAGAGGCGGGGCGCTACAGTTGGTATCAGAGCTAACTTTTTGGAACAGTGTAAGATAGCATGATGATGGTTTTGTCTTGAGCCTCTCTAGGGAATCGTGCTTTAGGGTTTTAGTTAGAGTCTTAAGACCCGTCATAGCTTATCTACCATTACGATTCCCTCTTGATTGAATTCGCATCGTTTGAATTCAACTTGAGAATAACTTTTCCCTCCTTCTTTTTCCTTAAAGAAGTTAAATAGTTGGTTGTAGCCGTGCGAGTGCCGGTTCACCCTGTGTACCTCCTACGGAGGGGTGTTTGAGTATCAAGTGTCCTACTTTTAGTCTCTTAGAATAGTTATCGACTCGTCCTCTTTCGAGTTGATTTCTATAGTTCATCTAGGGCCCGTGTGCTCTAGTGGTGCTTCTATTTCGTTCTTTGACTCGAGTTGCTAAACGATGTCTGTCTTTGTATGAATTACGTTATTAAAACTTAAATGTCAAGTTGTCGATCGCTTCGGTGATCGTAGTTTGAAATTGTCATGACTACTTCAATCGTACGAGAAATTAAATTAAACGCCTTAGTAAACATGAGGACTATGAACCCTTGTGTTTGCTTTGATGGATAATTACTGGACTTGTGCGCTTGAAAACTATGATAATAACCATTTTGAATGTTTGAGTGGGATTCAACAATTCATTTGTTAATTCCTGAGTTAAGCCGGCGGTATGGGACGTTTGGCTAAATTTATTTATTAAATGGCCTATTGTGTATCACACTTATCTTGTTGATCATTTATGATCCTTGTAGTTGATTGATCATTGGATATCTTGCCTGTGCGTCGTTACGCGCGTTGTAAGAACCTTTGATCCTGATATTTCGTGATTTCTAGTTAAGATTGTTTCGTACATTGCTATGTACCTAGCATGGTCTATTGATCACTTGTCGATCGGTATGGAGATACCATGTCATTGTGACTAAATCTACTCCCTTGTTGTCAGCTATATAGTTCTAGTTCGGTGTGAGATCACCAAGCCTTCAGGCTAAAACAACTCATTTGTTATCTCGTTGTGCCGGTGTGAGTCACCAAGCATTTGTGCTAAATTGACTCAAGATCAAGAATAAGGGAAAGCATCCCGCTTCCTATGATCTCTCTTCTTGAGTCAGGATACGTGTCCTTAATTTCTTAGTGTCATTTACCTTGTTCAGAGATTATTTTATTTATGTTCTTTTGATACACATCGATCATGTTCTTCATTATCAAAAGATATCAATGGTGTTTTATTCGTAAGTTGATAAAGGAATTCTATTTCCTTTATGCCATCCCGAACGATTTATTGAATTTTAAATTTTCATGAGATCTACGTGAACATTAGAAATTGTGAGGACTTTCTTGTGTTAACTTGTCCATCGGGTGCGTTAAGGATCTCGAACGAGACGTGGGACGCCATGTTGTAATTCGGAATTCCTAAACACTATTATGTGACAATCCGACATATGAAACGATCCCTAAAATTAAATTAACCATTAATGAATTAATCAAAATAATGATATTTTGGATTTTTGCGATTTTTTCGTAATCGTTTGTTGTTTCCTAGATAATTTACTTCTAGACTTCCTTGGAGTAATTCCAAGAATTTGGATGGTTCAAGATTTTTAATTAGAAATTATCTTGAATCTTTTCATTGATTAAATAAATAACCGATGTCTCTTGTTCCTGGAGGTTATTTATTCATGTCTCTTGATTCTGGATTTTAATCTTTGATTATCGAGAATTCTTAGTGATGGAGAATCTCGCCTAATTCTTAATCCTTGTTTCGATTTGCTAAAGAGAATTTAGTATTCTTGTGATTCCATGGGTCTTCTTATTTTCTCTAGTGAACGATCACTTGAGAGAATGGGAGTTCCCGTGGGGAGGGAATATTTGGGTTTTGCGATCCACGGCAAACTCAATAATTCCTTTCTTTGAATCTATGATCTAGTCGATCATCCGAAGTGCTATAGTCAATTCACTTATGGGCTTAGCCTTGCGTTGTTCTTAGAAATGAATATCGAAAGGATGAGCTCTTTTGGTATTCACCCCTCGTTAGTTTGAAACATTTGGATTGACAATTGTCTCCGCACGTTTGTTAACCCTTGTGAATCAAATCTTTGGGAATTATGACCTCTTTGGTTTAATCTCATCTTGTTAGAGGAATTGTCTAGTGCTTCTTTGATTAGTTGCTAATTTTTTTGCGATTTGAGATTTTTGGTGGAAAATTATCTTAAACTTTGTTGTTCTGAAGTGGTAAGTTGTGCACTACTTATCCATCATCTTCTTGATGTTTTTGATTTTCTAAAATCGATACTCAAGTTTCTGAATATTAGGAATTCCGTATAATTCCTAATGATTCGTCCTTATGGTTACTAAATGAGATTTGGTCCCTGGATAGAAATCGATTACCCCGAGTAGTTCATTGGTATTCCGTTACCAATATTTGGTTATCGACTTGTAGTTCATTGGTATTCCGTTACCAATATTTGTTTATCGGTTTCTAGTTCATTGGTATTCCGCTACCAATATTTGATTATCGACTTGTAGTTCATTGGTATTCCGTTACCAATATTTGTTTATCGTTTTCTAGTTCATTGGTATTCCGCTACCAATATTTGATTATCGACTTGTAGTTTATTGGTATTCCATTACCAATATTTGTTTATCGGTTCCTAGATGATTGGTATTCCGTTACCAACCTTGAGTCATTGATATTAAAATTGATTATTTCTTCGAAAATTGCTTTCCTTAGCTAAATTCGTTGGAACCTTTGTGTTGTGCTTTTGTCGTTGTAAGCCACCTTGTCGCAGGACTAAAGCGCTCGGGTTCGATATCCACTACATCGTCGTGATTGAGTTTTGGGAATGGATTAGTCAACCATCATAAATTTCCCATCTCATATCCTAAGAGAAATATCTACTATTGATATCTCGCGTTTGTAGGACGCAGTCCCGTTTCTCCTTGAAGTTCCAAATTAGATTTGCTTGGTTTTTGTGTATTCTATTAATTTGCACTCCCTTGAGAATCATACGAAGAAAGGCGAGTCTATTTGAATTCATAGCGCTTATGAATTTTTCTGGAATTATTTTACCCGTTTGGGATGACTACCTTCATGGGTAATGAAGTTCGAGGTTGAACTCTTGTTCTTATGATCTTGCGAGACGAAATTGGGATCTCACCTAGCCATTGGTGTGATCTTTTCACTTCGTATCGGTTCTTGTTGTACCACTTCGTGGTATTATTTTTGGTTGTTACTCATTACTTGAATCTTAAGGAATTGCGGGGACGCAATTCTTTTAAGGGGGGAAGTCTGTAACAACCCGCTCATTCCATGATAATGGATTTAAATATTTTATTTAAATCGATCGTCGTATCCAAGGTGTCACTCAAAATATTGTTTTTCACAAATGATAAAATTAGGATTCGGGACCACTTCCATTGAGTCCGGATCATCGTTTACGACCTTTTTGACTATAAGCATCGATACCTTTTTAGTTAGTGAAATTTGGCCGGTTCTTATTAGAATGTATGGCCAAGATATCATTTTTCACATACAGATGAATTTGGACTCGAAACCACTTCCATCGGGTTCGAAACGTCGTTTAGGTGTTCGAAAACTATAAGGTTCGATATGTTCCGAGTTCGTGAAAATTGGCATTTTGGCTAGGGCTTGGTTGAGCTAGCCTACCTCCTATATAACCCCCAAATCAGCCCCTCTCTCCCTCATAACTTCAAACACTTAAAAGAAAACAAAAATGGAGAGTGGGAATGGGAAATTAGAAACTCCAAGGCTAGGGCTTCCAATCTAGAGCTCAAATCTTGTGCAAATCCAATTCTAAGACATGGGTAAGCTCTCTCTACTCGATCTCTACCTTTATCTCCTCTCAATTTCGGATTTTTATGATGTTCTAACATCCATGAGTCTTCTTATGTGTTCATGTGGTGATTTGAGAGGAGTGATTGAAGAAAGAAAGCATCTTTGCTTGGATTTGTGCTTGTTCTTCCTTGTTGGAGCTTGTTCTTGTCATTCAAGAGCTAAAGGTGAATTATTTGATGAACTCACATCTATGCCGCAAGTCTATGGCTTGAACAAGTGTAATTTAGGACCATTTCATGTTGCATTTGCTTGTTGAATTGGTTAGAATAGTTTACACTTCCCGGTTTATTAGTTGAATTTCATTTGAAATAGAAATTGTGATATATGTTGTTTACATGATCATTGCACATGATGTAAGTCGAGTAAGTGGTGTTGTGAAGTACCATTGTCGCTCCCGACAAGTTCTAAGACTTCACGATTCGCTTATATCGCGTTTCTTCGTTTGGTTTAGAAATTTGGTTCGTTTAGAACCTATAATCTTAATCTTTGTATTTGAGCTTGGCGATTTGTTACGGTGGATCAGAGAGGTCTCATGGATGCCCCGAAGAAGTCACGAGCCTCGAGGATCGACGCCGGCCATTCGTGGGGGACCGAATCCCCCTAGGTTCGGCCTGGGCAACAGCCCAGGCCAGGATCGTTCGACCGGTCCGAAACCGGTCGGTCGACCGGTTTATTCTCTGTTTAAAACCGGTCGACCGACCGGATTCCCCCGGTCGACCGGTGGTGGTTCAGCCTGGGCTATTGCCCAGGCCAGAACCGGTCGACCGGTTCCAAACCAGCAGTCGACCGGTTTGGCTGAGCCTGGGCAATTTTGCCCAACCCGACTCTGTTTTGATCGTGCGCCCCGCGCATGATCCCGCTTGTTTCCGGGCTCCTCCTTGGTTCTTCCCTGCATGTTGATTGTCTTCGAATTCACCGGAGATCATCGTAAAGCCGTGCACTCCTTTTGGTATATCGAATTTATTCGATACTCTTGTTAAGATGATTCACGCCACCAAAACGTGGATTTTCGACTCGATAACCTTCAAGCCTATTACGATGTAGTTTAAAACCTTCGGGTACTAGTTTGGGATTCCGATTTGTTCGTTGATCGAAATTATAACCGTTATCCCTTGATTTCCTGTATGTTGTTGTGATATGAGTTTATGATACATGATGTTTGTGTTCTATTCGCTACGGCGACGTTTTCCATGAATATTTGAAATCACGTCATTGTGACGTGAATCCCCTTGATCGATTTTACTCGACAATCGTACTATTGTTTATTGCCACTTTGAATTTAAATAAAGAGGTTTTATGCTATTTAGTAGATATCAAATTCTTGTACTAAAATGGTTTCCAACCTTACTTCAAAGAAGCTAATTTACGAAATCGTTTTATGAACCTTCTTCAAATCCACTAGTATATATTCTATAAACCTTTTTCTCGTTCGTATGAGGAATCTAATTAAACGTCTTAGTAAAATCAAGGACTATGAACCCTTTCTTTTGCTTCGATGGTTAATTCTTGGACTCGTCCAATCGTAAACCGTGGCAATGCTCCTTCTATGATTTTCTCTGTTTTGAATAGAAACCAACTACGAGTGTGTAAATATTCGAGAATAGCATGTGGTTATGGGACATGTTGCTATTTTCTTATATTAACTAGCTCGGAGTAATTTCTATTCACCTGGATCCATGGTATCCGCCTCTATGACATATTTGTTTGGTTTGCAATCGCCTGAATGGGAATTTACAATTAGGGACCTTCATTTATGGGACTTCGGTCCAGCCTTCTATGATCTTCTATGATTTATGTTTTCCTCTACCGGGGTCACGACCCGGAATCCTCAGAGAGCTTCGTCTCAAACAAATGGGTTAGCTACCTAGAAGCCTTGTTTTGATGACCGGACCGGCTGGCGGCCCAACCGCGGTTAACCGCGAACCGCTGGGCTTCCCGGCCCGGAACTAGTCAAAACCGAAATTACATCGAACCGGCTAAAAACCGTGGGAACCGGGTAAAAACCATGGGAACCGCGGTTATATGTTAAAAACCCTGGACTAATATTTAAAAATTGTATATATAATGAGACTACAGCCTTACATCTAAGGCCCAGCCCAATGCTTCCTCACACTAGAAGTCTACTGCAAACCACAAATGAGGCCATCCTGGTTATAATATAGAGCGGCAGCATGTGATTTATCCCTGAAGCTTATGATGTGGGACAAATGAAGTCATATTTTGTCATTATTTCTTCCCAGCATTTTTTCCCAATCAAAACTAACAAAAATATGATTAATAAACTGTTAAAAAAAAAACAAGCACGGTTGTTACGGTTCAACCGATCGGACCCTCAAAGCCTTAAACCATAGGTCTTCACGGCTTGATCCGCGGTCCGGTCATGAAAACTATGCCTAGAAATCGCACCTCATGTTATATGAACCTACAGGCCCCTTCTATGATATTCTCTATGATTTTCTATGATCTATGTTTTCTGGGTTAGCTACCTAGAGATCGTATCTCATCTTCTATGAACATGCAGGCCCCTTTTATGATGTTTTCTATGATCTTCTATGATTTATGCGTTTTCTCCCCTTTTTTGATGTTTTCTATGATCTTCTATGATTTAGGCATTTTCTCCCCTTTTATGATTTTCTATGACCACTTTGATGCGATGCGCGTCAATTTGATTTTTGTATGACTACTTGACTTTCTATGATTTTCCATGACCACTGTTATACTAGTATTTGAATATTGCATTCTACATTAGCTAGGAGATTATTTAGAGATATTTGTGTGCTGACATTCCATTGTCATTTCCTGATTGTGTCGACGTGCCATGTTCATGTCATCCTTTGTTATATATCTTGTTATCTCTGTTTATTTGATAAGTACAACTAGACTGATCCGTTTATTGTTTATTCTTATAAATAATACTCGGGTCAGACCGAGTCATTTTAGGTACTCCTCTGGGACTCATCGCATGATTGATCTTCCGCTTTCAGCTTGCTACTCTGTCTCCGCAGTTTTATGTACTTTTGTACCTATGATATTATCTTGTTGTGTACATATCCTTTTATTTAGATCATGGTGCATGCATCTATTCATTTGAGATTGGTGGATCTTTGTTGACCACTATCTTGTTGTACACATCCTTGGGTTTATTCATATCTATTCCGCCTTTGTGATATGATTGTTCTGTGTCTGGCTTTGAGATATACCACACTTATATTATTGTTGTTATCTATTTTGTACTGCTTTCCAGATTGCATATAGCCGTTGTGTAGTTGCCCTATATGCCGAATGGTCATGTTGAAATTTTAATCAGTATCAGAATTCGATGTGCATTCCTCACATGGAGTAATCATACAATCGGTCGCCATTCACAAACCTCATTCTCCGTTATGGTCTACGATATTTCTTTGAAATGAACTGGACGATAGTGGGTATAGAGGCGGGGCGCTACAAACTACCCCGCCACCCCCTTTAATTCTCTATTTCATGAAATTTTCGATTGTGCTCCACCTGCTGCGCCATAGCCAGTTGCTTATTCAGGGCAGATCCCGTTTCGTCCTTGCTGGCTGTTGCGCCTTCGACATGGCCTGAGAACGTTACTGTCGACCTCGGTATTGATGTTGGTCTAGTTCTTTATTCTTCTGACATTGCCACTGTTAATTTGGGAAAAGTTTGTGGTTCTGTCAATGTTGATGATAACTTGGGAAGGCATAGTAACCCAGTTTGTGTGAACAATGATAACCTGAGTGAGACTGTGGATGGTGGTTTAAAGTCCGCGGGTGCAACCGGCTATGTTGATCCATGTTCTTCTCAACTCCCACCATCTGTTTGTGTTTTTGCCCTACCCAAAACTACGGTTTCAGCTAAGATGAATTGGTTCTCATTTTTTTACCTCTCTTCCCAAGGTCGCGGGTGATTATACTCCATTCCATATCTCACAGGTACATTGTGTCCCCAAATGTTTGTGTTTTGTGTCTCATTAGATTTTCCCTTTTTAATAGCTCTTCCATAGAAAATATCTAGTTTAGATTGAGCGTTTAAAATTTATCCAGCAACAGAAGTAGCAATGTATTAATAGTTATTAGTAATAAGTATTATTACAAGGACGGCTATATATGGTGATAGCAATGATGGTGATCATACATAATCATATATGTGTCTCATGTATAGTTGATCTGTTAAGGAAAAAGTTCAATAATGCATTTATTGCCAAAAATCGGTATCATCTTGTAGCATTCGAACTCGGCTTGAGTGAAGATTTTAACCCACTCCTCCTCGTCCCGTTCTATTCCATTAGATGATACCATCATTAACATATCAAAGTATAGCTCAATCTCCCTTGAATCTTCATTCAATTCAGTCAAACCAACAACTTGATCGATAATGATAATTTTTCCTTCATTTTTATTAGAAAGAATCGCCTCCCTGCATCGTTTCAATATCTTCACACATTCTTCGTCTTTCCAGTCATGGAGTATCCACTACATATTGATATATTTTTCAAAATAAGTAGCAATAATTTTAATTTTCAAAACATCATATAACAATATTAAAAATAAATAAAGCCTTACCTTGAGAAAAATAGCATCTGCTGGAGGTATGAACTCAAACATGTCACCTGCAACGAATTGAACCAGCTTTTTATCTTCCTCCTTCACCGTATCAACGACTTGTTGAAGATCCAATACAGTACAACTAATGTATGGAAACTTTTTAGAGATGGCCAAAGCAGCAGATCCTGTTCCACCGCCCACATCAACCAGCCGTTCAACTTCAGTAAAAAGATGGCAGTGCTCCTTAAGAAGTACCTCCATCACCAACTTTGCGTCCCCCGCCATTGCTTTATGGAACAGTTCACCGAACTCCAAATTCGTTTCGGCCATATCCCAATAACTACAACCGTGTGAGATACGGAATGCAGTGGGGCTTTCTTCACTCTTGAACCAAGCACTCATTTGATGAAACGGATCAACAGTCACTGGATGAAGTGATAATCGTGCCAAGTCGCACAGGTTTAAGTGGTGGCTCTTCACAAGAAGAGTTGACACTGGAGTTAATGTGAAAGCATCCTCTTCTTCGCTTTGAACTTTGGTGAAAATGCCTGAATGGCTTAACATGCGCATGAGGCGATGCATGTGAGGTTTTCTTGAAGGGGATATGGACAGCGAAGTGAGAAGGTGGTTGATGGTGATTGGTTTGCCATGGTTGTGGATGGCTTGAGGGATGCCTAGCTCCACTGCACAATTTAGACACATGGAGTTTACGTATTTCAACATATGACTCCATAGGAGTGTTTGCGCATGCACAAGCTTTTCGGTAATACTGCTGCCCATTTTGGATATGTCTGTTGGTAGGTGCCGCTAGCTAAGTAGTAACTAGCATTTATATACATGCATTATGCATGCATGATGTCAATAACCAGCGCTTGTCCTCCTACCCAGTGCCCACGTACCTCAAGTCTGACTTAAGTTAAATATATGTACGTGTAATGCAGTAGTTCGAATTTCGTACAACTATAAGCAACATACATGGTTTAAGCAACGAACAAAAATGTATTACGAATACAAACTCTGACTTAAGTAAAATATATGTACATGTAATGCCAAAAACAAAATGACTACATCTTACTATTCTCCAAGTGCAGGCTAGAAAATACAATTAGTATAGACTAGTGCATTACGTAAACTATACTGCAGAAATAACATACCTAAGATAAAATCATGTTAGTACAGAAATCTAAAAATTGATCATATTGCTGATCCTCAGATTGATAAAATAATAGTTCTGCTATAAGTCTATCTGCCTACTTAATTAGAAACCCCGCTATGAATACAAACCAAAGGCATACAACTGCTGAGTTTCGGCATTCCCTGCATACCGTACGTGCTTCACCGTGTTTATCGGAGTCAACGGTCGAAGTCTATCATGCCGGCGTCCCGATTGAACATCCCATCGCCTCCCATCGAATATATAATTTGGTATTGACAAGCACTTATTGTAACAAAAGGAATCCCTAATGTTACATGCCACCAATACCATATATATATCACGATTTTCCTTAATATCTTGCGATGTGGGACAATTTGCCCGTTCAATCCACGCACCCACTCCATTTCAATGCGAGCCACACCTAACAATCTCCACCTTGGCGAGCATTTGCTCAAGTCACCTTTGGAGTTACACCCTACCCCGAGTTCTCATAAGCAGTGGGAGAGACAGACTGCTTATAATCGTATCTTCATCTTGACGAGCATCCCATGCTCAAGCCCCTTTGGAGCCATTCTTCGGTCATGCTACATATACCGGTCCCCTCGAATCATGGAGCTCTGATACCATGTTGAGTTTCGGCATTCCCTGCGTACCGTACGCGCTTCACCATGTCTATCGAAGTCAACGGTCGAAGTCTATCATGCCGACGTCCCGATTGAACATCCCATCGCCTCCCATCGAGCATATAATTTGGTATTGACAATCACTTATTGTAACAAAAGGAATCCCTAATGTTACATGCCATCAATACCATATATATACCACGATTTTCCTTAATATCTTGCGATGTGGGACAATTTGTCCATTCAATCCACGCACCCACTCCATTCCAATGCGAGCCACACCTAACAACAACTTCCTGCTGTAATAGTAAAGGCCTGGTGAACATTAAAAATTTGAAAACCAAAAGGAGAAACTTCTCACTTGTTTAGTCTTGAAAATTTTTGAAGAAAAAACAAGAAAAATGTACATGTCTGAGATTATCTAATCTTAGGAAGGAAGAACTTGTCGCAAAATCAGTCTCACTAAGTATTGATGTGAATTCTCCAAGTGGATACAACATTGGTGGATAGAAAGAAGGATAATATGTAAGAGGGTAGAAGAATTGTCCGCTGATGGTGAAAATTGATCGGGTCCGAATTGTGAGTGGGGCATATATCGTTGAGAGGTTCCAGTATGTTGAGAGCATTTCCAACCCGTTTTACAAGTAATGTGATGTAAAGCTTATATGTCAGTTAGTTATAGACAATGTTAATTCAATGTTTTCATACGTGACAATGATATTTACTTCTCTCCGGTGCAAATTTCAAAAATGAACATTTTTCTAATAGGTGTCATTCTATCATTCGTAGATAGTGGAAGTAATTTATATTGTTTATGGTTAACACTTCACATTGTGAAGTACATTGTCTAAAACTAGACAGTACATTTTACAATGTCATCTAATAATTATAATTAAGAAAGGGGATGGCATTAAAAATCATTCACTATACATTAAGTGTCAGTAAATTACTCATATGGAGAAATCACTTAGCATAAACTAAATTTCAGTTAAAAATTATTACAGGTTTTATACTAAACATTATTAAATAAGTCTTAATAACTTTACATTGAATTATTTTCATAGACCTAAAATAACTTCAGTTTGAAAAAGTAAGTAGCGTTTCATGGTTTTTGTGATTGTCTTCTAGTATATATTTTATAAAACAAGAAAGTAAACTTAGTTTGTATACGAATCCATTTGGAATAGTGTAATTTCAAATTGCAAAGTAAATTATTGTCACTTGTTCTGATGCCCCATCCATCCAACTTTTATGGGCATCCTTTCTTCTATGAACCAACTCATATGCTTCAATAGAACCAGAATCACGTCCATACTTCTCTTTTCGTTGAAAAAAAATATATAAAATCATTGACATTAAATATATCTCTACAACTTGTTTTATTGGAATAAGCATACGTTTTCTTCAACTTTCACTACTAGAGAGGGCTCATTTTGCAACGACCCTGAGCGACGGCTAGAAAAGCGGCCGTCGCTAGCCGTCGCTTATTTTCCTGTATATCAAAACCGAGCCACGACTTTTCTTCCCCATTTCTTACTCAGCAAAAAAAAAAAAAAAAAAAAAAAACACTATACCGTCGCCCCCCCGACGCTGCTGCGATTTCACCGATTCTACACCCCAATTCTCACTTCCAAGCTTCCAAATTTGTTTAGGTATGTTCTCTAACCCTATTTTATGCTAATTAGGGTTAATTTGGGTTAATTTGAATGTTTGTATGGATTTGCAAAATCAATTGTCATGGATATGAAATTGATTGCCTTATGAGATAAATATGATGTTGATTGTGTTCTAGTTTGATTTAAGAATAAATATAATTGAATGGGAGGTTTGAAAACGATGATTATCACATATGTAATTGATTTAGGAGCATGAAAACGATGATTATCACGTATGCAATTGGGTTTATGTTGATTGTGTTGTTGGTTGATTTTGTTGAGTAAGAAATGATTTGAGAAAAAAATGAAATAAACATGATTGTTTACCCGTAGTAAATGGATTATAATTATCAAAACGGTGTTATGTTATTTTCATTGTCATGTTGTTTTCATAATTCTCATTGTCATGTTATTTCACAAATTAAACGTACTGAAAAATATTTTTTAGACGGTATGTAGTTAACGCACGAGTGTAGGCGGAAAAAGGCGCAAGGCGCAACTATATACAGGGCTTTTTTGAAGTTTAAGGCGCAACCATTTGTGAAGCGCAAAAAAAAAAAAAAAAAAAAAAAAATACAAGCCCAAAGCGCAAAAAGCGCGCTTTTTTCATTTGAATTGTTTTTTTGGTTTAAACTTAGGTTGAATGTTTTTTTGACTACTTATGTGAACCCCTTAGATAAATTTGGCCCCGTCCGACAAGTGTTGTATATGATTGTTATATGGGTATTCGTTTTTACACAAAACGGAAATCTATATTCATCTGATACAATATTCGTTGGATTTGTCCTAGTATTGGACAAGTTACAAATATAATAACCTAAGCATATTTTATAAATCATTTCAGTTTAAACGGTTAACAAAGTTTCGATGACACTTCTTTTTTGTTCCCTGTGTACACGCATTTGTGTACGATACAGGGACCAAAGGGAAGTGTTGTCGAAATTTTGTTGAACCGTTTAAACTGAAATGATTTATAAAATATGCTTACGTTATTATATTTGTAATGGGAAGTAGGTAGACCGGCCGTCAAAGTAAAAAAGAAATAAACAAAAAATTCGAAAACATGCAATAGTTATAGATGAAAATTTACAAGATTTTAAATAGTATAAAGTGTTACGTTCGATCGAACTTTCTAACATATTTGTTGCAAATCAGAAAAATGTTCGATTATTTTCGTGATCGTAGTTGGATGTATCAACCCCGAACCGGTAAGAAAGGGTCGATAAAGGAACATTTTTGTAATGGAGTCCAAGAATTTATTAGATTCGCTAAATCTAACAATCGGAGTAACGTAGACATTCGTTGTCTGTGTAGTAAGTGCAGACATCTGAAGCATTGGAAGCCAGATGTAGTAGAAGTGCATCTGTATAAATTTGGTTTTGTGTCGAATTATCACTTATGGGATCGTCATGGAGAACTTATTCAACCTACGTCTAACCCTGTAGCGGTAGAGGACGATAGTACAATGATGAACGATAATACAGTGACGAATCCGATAGAAAATATGGTGCAAGATGTTGCACGATCAATGTTTCCTAACATTGAGCAAAGCGACGATGAGACTGGAAATGTTGAAGAGCCAACGACGGAAGCAAAAAAAATTTATGAGTTATTGAATTCTGCTAAGAGGCCGTTGTGGGAAGGATGTACAAGCGGAACCGAGTTGTCTGTAACCGCCCAATTTATCACTTTGAAATCAAAATTCAATCTTACAGAAGCTGCATTTACAGAAGTTGTACAAACTGCAAAACGACATATGCCGCCCAATAATTTGATGTGCGATAGTCATTATAAAGTGAAAAAACTTATGTCCTCTTTTGGATTACCATATCATAAGATAGATACATGTGTTAAAGGTTGCATGTTGTATTGGAAAGAAGACGCTCACCGTAGAAAATGCAAATTTTACAACGAAGATAGATACAAACCAAGGAAAAAGAAAGGAAAAGAAGTTCCATATAAAAGAATGCATTATCTACCCATAACCCCCAGACTTCAACGGCTATATGCATCTTCCGCTACAGCGTGTCATATGCGATGGCATAGCGTGAGAACATCAGAAGGAACTATGATACATCCGTCTGATGGTGAAGCATGGAAACACTTTGATAGGACTTATCCTGAATTTGCTGCCGAGAGCCGTAATGTTAGACTCGGTTTATGCACGGATGGATTTTCGCCATTTTCTCAATTTGGTAGTAAATATTCATCATGGCCTATCATTGTTACTCCTTATAACTTACCCCCATGGATGTGTATGAAAAATCCGTACATGTTTTTAACGGTTGTCGTCCCCGGTCCCGATGATCCGACACAAGGAATTGATGTTTATCTACAACCGTTGATTGAAGAGTTGAAAACACTGTGGCATGAAGGAGTCGAAACATACGACATTTTGAGGAAAAGAAATTTTCGTATGTTTGCTTCTGTATTATGGACTATTAGTGATTTTCCCGCGTATGGCATGCTTTCAGGTTGGAACACTGCTGGACGTCTAGCTTGTCCTCATTGTATGGAGGAGACACGGGCATTTTCATTTAAGTACGGAAAAAAAATTTCTTGGTTTGACTGTCATCGTTGTTTTCTCCATATTAATCATAAATTTAGAACGGATAAAAAGAACTTTAAAGCCAACAGAGTAGAGACTATGCTACCGCCTAAAGTTTGGACAAGTGAAGAGATATATGAAGTTGTAAGTGAGTACCCAAAGATACATGAAATTGGAGAACAGGTTGAAATTCCAGGTAAATCGGACATTCATAATTGGTGCAAACAAAGTATATTTTGGGAGTTACCTTACTGGAAAAATCTAAAACTTAGGCATAATATTGACGTGATGCATAATGAAAAAAACGTTTTTGATAACGTTTTTAATACAGTTTTGAATGTAAAGGGTAAAACCAAAGATGATGCGAATTCGAGACGCGATATATTACACTTTTGTAAACGGCCGGAGCTGCACTTGTATGATGAAAATAAAAAACCTAAAGCATGCTATAAGCTAGACAACAAGCAAGTAAAACTTGTGCTAAAGTGGGTGGAAGGATTACGATGTCCTAATGGGATTTCTTCAAACCTCCGTAGATGTGTGGACTTTAAAAACAGTAAATTGAGTGGAATGAAAAGTCATGATTGTCATATCATGATGGAATACTTTTTACCTGTGGTTCTCAAGGAGTTGTTACCTACAAAAATCTGGAGTGTTATAACAGAACTAAGTTTGTTTTATAAACAACTTTGTTCAACGACGTTAAAGGTAGACCGTCTACGTAAGCTTGAACTAGAAATCCCTATACTGATCTGCAAACTCGAGAAAATATTTCCACCTAATTTTTTTTAATGTAATGGAGCATTTACCTATCCATCTTCCATCTGAAGCACTTCTTCGAGGTCCAGTCCAGTATGGATGGATGTATCCGTTTGAGAGGTAATTTTGTATATAATTTCAATAATCGTGATAGATTATAACTTAGATAGTTTATTGTACCAACATATAAATTAAATTAATCTTATTATAGGTACTTGAATCATTTGAAGAAAAAAATTAGGCAAAAAACTCGAGTAGAAGGTTCGATTTGCAAATCGTATCTTGAAGAAGAAGCCTCATTTTTTTTTCTCTCATTACTTTAGTGAAGATGTGAACTTGTCTTTTGTAATTGTTCCCCGTAATGAACAAGTTGTTGAGCAGGAGTCTTCTCAAACAATGTTATCTATTTTTAGACAACACGGAAGACCTGCAGGAAAATGTGTGGAAATATGGTTAAGCGATAAGGACTACAATGTGGCACACACATATGTTCTGTTAAATTATGCGAAAGTTGCACCATTTGTCAGGTAATACTAAATTCATGTATTATTCAATTACATGTACATATACATTTATTTATTTCTATTAATAAAAATTGAACATAACACATACATGCAGTATCTACGAATCACAACATCCGTCTGGTGATCTCAGTACAGAATTCACTCGATGGTTTTCAGACTATGTTCATGATCCAAAAAACTGTGTTGTTAACGAAGGATTACGACATCTGGCTATCGGACCAAAAAGAAATATCAAAACTTATCCAATATACTTTGTCAATGGATTTAAATTCAACACCAATGATTACGGAGCCGAAAAATTAACGTATAACAGCGGTGTATTTGTCAAAGGTAGTGATGATCCAGAGGAGCATATAAAAGATTTTTACGGCGTCTTAACGCAAGTTGTAGAGTTGACATATTATGTTCATCCCATAGAGAAAATTTATCTGTTCAAATGCAACTGGTTTAGCAATGTTCCTGGTTCTGGAATCAACGTGCACAAAGATTATAAGCTAATCGAAATAAGGCATACGTCGCATTACTACAAGTATGATCCATTTGTGTTAGCTAAGTAAGCATTACAAGTCTATTTTGCTCCGTACTCATCCTTAAAAAAAGATAAAGCAGATTGGTGGGCTGTTTTTAAAACAAAGGCAGGATTTACATTTGATGGGAATAATATTCCAGACGAAGCAGCGTATCAAGCGGATTTTGAGCCAAATACTGAAATAATAATAGCTGATGACATTGATGTTGGGTCGTTGAATGATGAAGCGAATGTATTAGTAGATGCATTTGTAAGTACTAATGAGAACGATATAAAGTATGAGACCGAGTCTGGATCCGAAGATGATGAAGAAGAATGATGTTATGTACTTATGTTATTTATGTACTACTATGAGCTATGTAATAATAATGATGTTGATTGTTCTTAGCTATGAATTTACTTACGTTCTGTACTAGTATGATTTATGTAACGATAATGCAGTATTGTTCTTCTCATTCTTGATTTATGTTATGATAATGATGACTAATGCTAATAATTCAAGTTATTTTGTATGCATATTATATGATTGTGACAGATATGTCTGGCGATAGATGACGATCGAGGAGTACATCTCAGCCTACTCCTTCACCATCTCCTGGAGCAGGATCAGGATCTGGTCCGAGCGGTTCAGGGGCAGATCTTCTTCGACCTGTGGAGATTGTTTCGAAGAGTGGCGGGTAAATGTTCAAATTTATTTCAATGTACATTATTTAAAATATTATGAAATGTTTATATTAACATCTACACAGGGGATTTGAGATTGAGCCAGCGGAGTTCATTTTAGACGTATCAAGGCAATCTTACACAAGTAGAATGCAGGGCGCTTGGCCGCATTGGGATAGTATTCCAGCACATATCAAGAATGTCATTTTAGCCGATTTATTGGTAAGTATTTTTTATAATAATATTAAAAATTAATATACTTGGAATAATTACAAATAAATGTAATATGCAGGCTGCCGTACGTGTTGAGGAGGAGGATATGCCCTCATTTTTGACATATTGGAATATGAAGATGCGAACAAATTATCGACAGATGGTTAACCGAGCCAAGAAAAGCAGAAAAAAACCTCAATTTATGAGTGATGATGTTTGGGCAGACTTTCAAGCTTACTGGGACACAGAAGATGCTAAAGTAAGCTTTAATGATAATATTCACATTTATAATATTAATTGCATTATTTTACATCATCGTGTATCAAATGTAATAGAAAGTAGCAGCTAGAAACAAAGCTAATAGAGAAAAGAATCCTGCTCTACACCGAGGTGGCTCAAAATCATTTCAACGGCACAGAAGGGATTTGGTATAAATTTTAAATATTTGCAGTATATGTTCAGATAAAAATTTAGCATCTATAATCATGTCTTATCTTTAATAATTTCAGTTTAAAAAGCACGGACGAGAGCCTTCGTTGGCAGACGTATTTAGACACACACATGCGGTGGAGCACACCGATGAAGAAGGAAATGTGACGTATAAGTGGGCGGACCCGAAGAGTGCACGTATAATGGTAAATTTGTTTATCCGTATAAATTAACATGTTACATACTCGTTCATATCTCAGTACATAAGTAAAATTTATAACACTTTTCTTAAAATTATATTGCTATTGCAGGGAGAGTATGAGGAAGAGGATGCCAAAGCGATGGAGGCTAGTGGAAAGGAGCTTACAGTTGCAGATTCTGATGCCATATGGCATTCTATCACTGATCCGCCTACTCGAGGAAGGCGATACGGTTTTGGCAATCAGGAGGTAAGACTTTTTTTAGACGTAAATTACTACAATCATGATGCTTTATAAATATGTAAAACAAGAATACGAGTTAATGGAAAAAGTTTAACACTAAGTAGTAAAAATTTGTTTATATAACTTTAATGTGAAATTATTTATTTTACAGGCCGTTCAGCGTGCTTATAAGCGGTCGATGGAGGAGGCGACTGTAGCGCGGATGCAAGAGCAGATGAACGAGTTGATGGACTGGCGAAAAGGACAGATGCAACAGGAAATTGACGAGCGCATCGCGATTTACTTTCAGGAGCATGGCTTTATGCCGGGAGAGGGAGTAGAGGGAGATGATTCCGCTGTATATCGAGAGGAATACGTGAACGAGGAATTGGAGGAAGACGAGAACGAGGATCAGGGAGGCGGGAATTAGTTCGTAGTGTAGGTGCTTATGTTGACTTGACTCTGGTATGTTCATATACTTGGTTTTTTTTTATGTTAAATGCACGTACGATGTTATATGATGTGCTTGGACATGTGTATGACGGTTTGTGGACGGAGGTATGAAGTGTTTGGACATGTGGATGACTTATATGATATGTTTGAACAGTTTTATGTGATGATGGGTTTTTTTTTGTTTTTTTTATGTATTTGATGATTGTATGGTTATGATGGTTTGGTTGTTGATGAGTATCAATGAAATAGTGAGATAATAGTGGTGTGGTATTGGTTTTTGGATTGAATGGTTGTGGATTGGATTGTAGGAAAGGAATTGCTGTATACTGCAGTTTCTGGTTTCAGATATAGCGACGGCTAGCGACGGTCTATTGGTCAATACTGAGCGACGCGTAGCGACGGCTTACAACGGTTATTTTGCAACGTATAGCGACGAATAGCGACGGCTTCCCGGTCAACCTAACTACTTGACACGTCATATGACACGTGTCCACTGGCCATCGCTAGCCGTTGGTAAGCAAGCGACGAAGCCGTCGCTCTCGCCGTTGCTACCACTGTTGGCGACGAGAGTTATAGCGACAGCGAATAGCGACGGCTAGCAACGGCTAGCGTCGGTTATTTGCCGTCGCTATTTCATCTGTTTCTTGTAGTGTTTGTTTAGTTCACAACAGACCAAAAAAAAACTCGCATCAATGCAATGAAAATGTAATGGATAACAAGAACACATAATTAGTAACAACAAAAAACAAATTTTATTCAGAATATCAAGACTACTAACGCTTCAAGCATAGATGACCTTCAGCAACTAAAGCATAGACAACTACATATTAAAAGAGTTCCAAGTTCAACTTTAATTTAGTGTGCAATTTTTTTTTTGTTTAATTAAATTATCATCTATTTGCACAAATGAATGTTTTAACATCTGCTTTGAGAATTAAAGGGTCAAATTCAGATTCAACCGTGCATTATGCCGCAAAATAATTGAATGGAACCTTATATACGGATCAGAAATTGATATAAATCTAAAGTTACAACTGTAGATTGATGAAATAGATATAAATATAAACTAAAAAATAGACGCACTGCTGTTTCTATTGAAACTAATACACACAAAGTTCTCATGCACAAAATATATGGTTGCTTAGGATTTTCTCTATGTTTGCAAATCCGATAAATTGTCAAATGATGATCATGTTACACACACACACATTTACATATTAAATTATGTAAATATATACCGTGTTCTATAAATTTGCAATTGCTTATAATTTTATAATTTATATGTTTAATTGTTTATTTATTTTTATTTAAGAGTTATTCGTGTGCACAACATGAAAAAAAAATATTTAGAATAAAATAAACTCATTGAAGAGAACTAACAAAATTAGAAACGCGTCTTACGATTTGCTCTGTTTCATTCAACTTTAACCTATTAATAAAGAAATATTAAAATATTGACTAATAAGACAAACAAACAAAAGAGAAATGACAAAATGCATAGACTATGAAAGAACTAGAAACATAAGAAAGCTTACTTTGTTTTTAGGATCTTTGTCTCATTAGTCGACCATTTTTCTCCACTCTTCATTGTTTACACGATTATCTCCACATACAAATCGATATGGTGATCAATATGTGAAGTGTACTTTATTTTTTTAACGTGGCTGGCAAAGCCGACCGGTTTTGAAAATGACCGCAAACACTTAATATTATAACGAATAATAATAACAGATATTATAGAAGATTGGCAGATTATCAACCTACTACATGTGGTTTTTAAGGTGGACCGTCCACCATAATTGATTTTTAAAGTGTTTTGACCACTGCAACTGACAAATCATACGGTACATGAGCTAACCATTTAGACTAGACTATTACAACTTACAAGCTTACTAAGCATACTGCAACTTGGCTCTATTGTTCCATGTCCTTTTGGATAATCTTTTTAGCATTGTGTACTTAATCATGGGGATGTAAGGAATATCTTCGGCACGCCAATCAAAAGTATCCCACAAATAGAAAAGGAATGTACAAACATGTAAGTGAATTTCTGTAATGACCTGCCTTTTCGATCATTTTAAGTTGGTAATCAAATCCACTTGAAACGTTCTCAAAGACCAATTATTAGGGGTAATAACACATCATAACAGAAAACAATGGACGTTTATTACTTCACAATAGTTTACATCATATACATTAATTTCAGAGTACATATCAGAGTACAAAGCGGAATAACTAAATTTAGAGAGGTCCAAAGTGCTCCAGCTCTCACTTAAATCCAACGTTGCTCCAAAATAGCTCTAATCTATAACAACTTAACTACCAGACTGTCCGTGCGGAAATAAGGGCACCCAAAGTTTAGTGGGGAAAAAAAATAAACTCCGAGTCAGTCATGAGACTGGTGTGAGAAACTTAAATCAGTTAAAGGTGAGGTAATTCATAAGACCACGTCATGTAAACACGAAACAATATTTTCCCTTATGAATACTAGTACATAAAATTCGCAATGCTTTTTAGAAAATGAAGTTATCATAAGGCTCGTCCCACATCACATAATGCAAATGCACACCTATGGGTGAGTTTTGTCCTTATGATAACAAAAAATGCTTGGTACGCAAAAACCATTTGATATTATTATTAGTGCATAGTGTGGAAAATCATTTCACAAGTAAATGTGTCAATCTTAGCCAACATAATACCCCATTCTATTATGTTAACGAATAGGTATACAACTAAAACCGTATGGGATCGTAGTGGTGAATTAGATGAAAATAATGACCAAGTAAAAGGATCTTCCTTATTTGAAGGAAACACCTCTAGAGGGATGTTTCAGGGAAACAACTGAGGAATCTCTTACTAACACAAGGCCAGACCATCTCTATATGCTGACTAGCTAGATGGCACTAAATATGACATTCCCCAGTCGTAACGAACCTTTAACCGAGCACTCGTTTCCATCATCCACATAAAGTAGATTTCTACATAAGTAAATACCTAGGCTCCATACAATGGTATCACTTTTTATTTAGAAGGGAATGACCATACCCTAATGGGGATGACCCACATAACGTTGTTGCAGTAATCCAAATTTAGGCCATTACCGGGTTGTGAACCTTGACAAAGTAATTACAGAAAGCTATGTTTTACCCTAAAGCCATGCTTTGATCATCTACAGCTCAATCACTTGGCATGCCAAATTGTGCTTTCATAACATATAATTGATAATCACTAACCATATTACCTTTGAGCTTGTATGTTCAAAAGAAAGGAGTTAAGCTAAGACAACATTTTCACGGCCACCAAATAGAAATATGTTTAGTAAAAACAATTAATATATTACAAAATATAATGTAACCCACATCAGTACAAGTCTGTTCTAGGTCTGAATGAAACCGAAGGCGCTTAATTCCACGTCCAATAAATGAGAGAAGCCTTGCAAATTCAGAAATTCACCAAGTACATTCGAACCACTACTATAATATAAATCTCAATATAAAAGCTGTTAATGCAAAAAATGGCACTAATACCCCGGAACGTATAGAACACCTTCAAACAATGTAGATCTAAAATGCAGGAAACCAAAAACACAATAAAGCAAGTAAAAAAAAGGAATTTATAGTGGTTTGGCCTAGATTTGGCCTACATTCACTTTGAAGAGAGCTTTCATTATCACATTCAATATTACTAGGTACATGATTTTATCTAACTTTACTCATTTTCTCACTTTACAATGATTTTCTCTATTATCTTCTCTTTGATGTATTGATTCTTTTGGTTTCGCTATGGAAATAGCCAGATCTCTAGGATTGCGATGATTATAGGAGTAGATCTTCAATTATTTGAGCACTTAGACGATCTTTGGTGAATCCATGGTGATTGAGATGCTGAATTGAAGCTTAAAAGAGGATTAATGGAGATATAAATGATTTGGAGGTGGTTAGAAATAAGTTGGGCAGCACTTCGTGGTTGGAGAAATCCGTCTATTTCATGGTGGAAATGTGGGGTATTTAATGGAGATATAAATGGTTTTAGGTCGTTCAGGTGACCTAGGTTGATAGGTCGTAACCGACCGTCCGACCTAGCTCGTGTCTTAGAGCACATGACAAGATCTGATCCCTTAACCCGTTGAACGACCTAACAGCATACATACATAATCGATCTGCACTACACGAGCTACGATCTAACGGCCCGCTTCATTGGATTGACCTGCTTGTACATGGACATGATCTGGTGACTCAGCTATTTAGACCATAGCTTTTATGCTTAGGAAACAATCTAGTTATGTCATTGGGACATGCATATGAATGGTCTAAGGCCCAACAACCTAAGGAACCTCTGCTAAACAATCTAGATGTTGAATGATCTAAAGGTTGTGCGATCTATAGCTTGGATGACCTAGAGCTTCGACGATCTAGAGCTTGTATGGCCTAATGCTTGAGTGATCTAGCAACGAACGACCCAAAGTCCTTGCGAACTGACTTGAACTATGCTTTGCATACATGGGATTAACCATTTTTTTTGCCCTATCAATGCTTCATATCTAAACCATGTTTTTATGGGTTAACTTTAGCCCCTCGAAGTTTTTATTATTGAAAAGTAATATGGGCTTTGAACTGCACATCTTGACATCACTTTGATGGGTTGAGCTTTGTTTTCTTAAGATCGTTACACACGCAAGCATTTGCAGGTCGATTGGGCTATTATATAGATGAACTTAGCTTTGCTTTCACATTATTTACTTAGGTCGCGTGGGCCTTGATCTGAGACAAATACAACCCAATCTAACATGGCCTTTAAATTCGTCTTTTAAATCATTAGCATCTCATTATCTTTCTTTTGCTGAAAAGATTATAATGGCGGCCCAATTCTAAGAGAAATCACCCCAAATCACAATTCCAGTTCAGTTGTCATCAAAATTCGTCATCGTCGGCCAGATTTCCGCTCATCATAGTTCTTAGCTTCTCCAAATCCAACTGTTATCCTCAATTACAGTCAATGTTATCCAATTTGTAGCCAGTTCCCTTAAATCAGAGTTTTTCCATCATCGCCGAGCTTTTCGAGAACCACTACACCAGATTCTGATCACTTCTGAATGTCATCGATCGAGAGTAGGTGATAAAATCCCTTTTTGTTTTCTTGTTGAGTTGGTTCTAGGTTTTATACGAATTTGGGAATTTGAAATGTGAATTTGGGGGTTCATTTCCTCAACTTGACTCGGTAAGTTTTGGGTTCTGTGATTTTTGAGATTGAAACCGATTTGAGAAATTGTATGCTTGAAGCGGATGTAACTCAAACTTGAAATTTTAAGAAAATCTTTCTTTAATTTCGACTGTTTATATTTCATGTATTACTTCGATTTCCAGCAATGTTCTTTGATAACCATCTGCTCCTATGTCGATATATATATCCAAATTGTTTGTAATTAGATCTAAATTTTGATATCCAAAGTTTGTTGTAGATAATGCATTGATTGGATTCGTCACTTTGACCTTCTAAACTATTTGGAAGCTTCATACGATACCCTTGTGTTTACATATTTTAGTGAATTTCAGTTAGAAATTTACACATGAAATCATTGCAGTCTTTACTAATGACGTATGGGCTTGGTAGACTTGATCGATAGTTGATGATCGAATCGACATTTAACAACCTTAGGTTTCAGGTTGTAGAACATATCAGGTTTTTAGATCGTTGGAATGATCCATGCTTCTAGATTGAGTTTAAGCTTTTAGGTCGTTATGTATCCCAAGTCCATAGGTCATTGAGTGACCTTATCCCTTAGGTCATTGGAGCAACCTAATTCCTTAGACTGGTAGATGATTTGTGTCTTTAGGTCATGTAGATGACCCATGCCTTCTAACGACTTAAGCCTCGAACGGTCCAAGTCCTCAACTTGTTTGAACGACCCGCGTCTTCTAGTCAATGAGAGCTCCAAGATTTCCATTGAACGATTTGGCATGTTAGGCCGTTGAGCGATCTACCAGTCTACGTCATTGAGTGACCTGACTTTGAGTATGTCATTGCATGTCCTGCCTTGTCAGTTCGTTGAACGATCCGCTTGACCTGGTCATTGAGCAGTTTGTTTCTGGCACTTGAAGCTTTATTTTTGACGTTTGCTGCGTTCGAGCACTTCAGAACTTTTGTCTTGAGAGTTAAACGCCTTTGTGTCTTATTGCCTGCCTTACAACAATAGCAAGTTTTGGACTTATACATCGCCATCGATCGCCCACTTCGATAGGGGATTAGATAATAAAGCATATTATAGTGAATTTCAAGACTTAAACCGGATGGCACATCTATACAAGCTTATCTTGTACAACAATTCATGACTTGTTGAATTTACTTGTATACGCATGACACTTTTGGTTTAAGTTAGTAGCGATGCTTGAAATCAACTAATCGACATAAGCCGGACAGTGGATGTTAACGATATTTTTCGTCAACACCGGAAATAGGTCGATGTGAATGGACCTAAGAGAGGAATAGGTTGTTTATCCTTCACGAGCTTGAGTCAGATCACTATTCCTACGTATCAGGACCAATCTAGCTGAGAAATCTAAACTCATAGATAGGGCCTAAGCTTGTTGGAAGGGTTTAAGTTGACAGGAAGGGGGCGTTTCCTCCGATCATCGGTATAGACTCGGATAAGAATCCAAGCATATATATGGAGCAAATAGTAAATCGTGACAACAATAACAAAGGATTAGTATGATAAACTCACAAGAAACACTGTAGATGTAGATTCGCTTTTTATAAATCTTTTACTTTGAATACAGGAGCAGAATTGAAGAAATCCACCAATCTATCTCAGTACTAGGATTTAAAGAGGAAGAATACAAGAATTCGAGTCCCTCTCTTTAATGTGACCCTTGGGGTCTTATTTGTAGAGGATTTGGAGCCCCTTCCGCTGTTGGGACGTTGGGCCTACAGGAGTCTTTGTTGGTCGCCTTTCTCCTTGATCTCCGGTGTTCTTACTTCCGGCTGCTTTGTGATGCTAATTATAGCTTACGTAATGAAGGTTTCGGCTAGTCGGGATCCTCTTTAAGATTGAGATGAGTCTGTCATCATGGTAACTTTTGGATGGTATTTGAACTTCCGGCAGTAGCTTTCAGATGTAGGCCTCCGGCTTTCTCACGTATACTTAGAGGAGCTAGTCCTTCCGATGTATGTGGATAGCTGCTGGTTCGAACCACTTCCGGTGTCGGTACTAAGTAGATTTGTATTGATAGCCTGTATCTTCGCTAAGGTACTGGTTGGCCTTCTGGTGGGGCTTTTGGGATGGTCTGGTCTTCTGAAAGGTAGCTTCTGGTGACGTGTTGTTGTCTACCAATGTGACCTTTCGGTATTGATGCAGCAGGCGCTTCGGAAGCTGGTTCCGGATAATCTCTATTTACTTCTGGCATGATATTTTTGATATCTTTGTCTCTTGATGTATCAGTATTAAGTTAGTTAATATAGATAGCTTTTCCGGGTTTCAGTAGGAAGAGCTTTTATCTCTATCTTTCTTGGTTTTCGGCATAGGTCTCTTTTCGTCATTGAATTTCCTACTGGATAGATCTTATTGGATGGACCCTGTCGGATAGACTTTGCTGACACTTTGAAGTCTTTTATCTATTTACCCCATGGAGTGTGTTGGTTTATGTTACTTTCAGGTCATCCTTTAATACTTTCAGCTCTTCCTGTTATTCGACCTTCTTCTTTCAGAAGATTCTTCTGTGCGTTTATTCTTCCGACACCCCTTCACTGTCAACTGGTCTCGGAGTTAATTTTGATAGTAACATTTGCCCCCCGGTGAAGGGGTGTTTTCAACTTTTCAAATCAATTTTTTGTCTTTTCTGAAGTGTTATTTCTGTGTCTTTTGATCTAGGGAGCGTTGATTAGTCTCTCCCTGTGCGGTCCAGATTTGCCTCGAAATCTGAATATAAATTCTTCTTCTCCCTCGTTTCCGCCTTTCACCTGCAAATCAGATTCTCAAGCAAGATCATTGATTCTCTTAAAAGATGCTCAAATTTTCTTTTCAAAAATCAACGCTCAATTCTCTGTAAGTATCCTTATTCTTACTATAAGTTGTAAACTTGATTGTGTACTAAAATCAATGGGGGAGGAAATCAATTAGGATGTGTCAAACGAAAATGGGTTTAAGTGATAATGACCCCTTTTTTTTATTCATGATTGATGTCCGACATTAGTGATCATTGACTCACAGGTTTCCTTTAGGAAATACGGTGCTCAAAATACAACTTTCTCACTAAGTTTCTATGCCATTGATGTGAAATGATCACAATATAATTAGGGATAAATCTCTCTTTATCTTTCGTTTTGGTTTGTCAAGGCTTTGGGGTGGTAATGTTTAATTTTTACTAGATTAATAATGATGTCAGGATCTCTACCCCCCTTCGTTTGTTAACTAAAGTACATTAGATGTAATCCTTCCGATATCCTACATCTGGATTCGGTTTGGTTTCTTGGACAACTGCCCCTTGTGTTAACCGAGATGCAATGGTACTCACTTTATGTACGAATGATACGCGTGCGTTTGTGTAAGAGGTATGTGTACTATTTGCATTGTTATGGAACGACGCTACCTGGAAGAATCATGTCTAACAAAAGCCCAGCTAAGTCGAAGACCAAAGATTCCAAGGCCTCTCGTCCTAAGAAAGCATTCAGTCCCAAGCTGTCCTTAATTACTTCTCTTCGCTCCATTATTGGATAGTTTTGTCATATCGGGTGTCGATGCCATCATAGCTTCTTCTTTAAATTTTCTCAAGAACCCTCCAAAAGGGTATTTTGCGTACTCAGCAATTCATATTTGGCATGGAGGCTTTCTTCCTTTCCCACCTTTTCTGCACAGGCTATTAAGTGATTTGAAAGTTGCTCCTATTCAACTTTGACCCAATACATATACAACTCTCTTATGCTTAGAGGCCCTAGCGCTTGCATCCGGTAAGGATTCTTTAAGCCCCAAACTCATTTTTCATATGGTCCATTTTTCTAAAAGTTCAGAATCGCCAATACGGAAAGCTAATCCCGTAAAGAGACTAGTTACTGATAGTATTAGCAAAACTAGGCCGTGGGAAGATCATTTTTTCTTATTAAATGTCCTCCCGGCATATCAAGGAAATTTGTTGATGACGGTAGGCTTTTTGCTTTAGAAAGTAAATATTTCATATTTGTGGTTTTCGCTTATCGTATCTTCCTATTGTCGCAGAACCCCCTCTAAAGACATGATTTTAACCCTGGCAGAAGCTAAAGTTATTAAGGCCATCTTTAACGCGCCAGTGGAGCACATGTGCTGGTCTTTTCTTTTAAGTGCTGATAGGCTCCGTCAATATGGCTTGATCCCTCCGGGTCAGAAGATACTTGGCAACCTCCCATCCAATTCTCTAGTCCTAAAGGGCTAATGCTGAGTTCTAGCTCATTCAATGCAGGCTCTCCCATCTTTCCAGGTGACTTGAATGATATCATACATTTGACTCAACAACATCCATCATTCTTTCTCTGGTTTTCTGGTTGTTGTTTTCTCTAATTCATCCTTCTTTTGTTTAGGATATTCAGCTTCTCAGGAAGCAACTTCCCTTGCATCTTATAGCCGGTCCAGTGCTCAGGCTATGAAGAGGCCTGCTCAATCCACCATTGAACCTCCATCGAAGAAGTCCGAGCATGACAAGCTAGTTAGCTTCTCAGAAGACACCGTTGCTACCCCGAAAATAAGGCAGACCTTTGATCCTTCTGCTATAGATGGTGATCAGGTGGTTGATATTGGTGCTTCCTCTGAAATTTGTCCGAAAGGTAAGTCCATGAGTAGTCTTGTCCCCTTCGATGCTTTTGGTGAGGTAGGCGGGGAAAGTCTTGATCTTCCAACACCTCCCTTTTCTCAGCCTGCTACCTCTTCCATACCTCCTCTGCCAGCTTCATATTTTGATAGGCTTGTAAATCTGGCTCTTTCATCTCCCGAAATTGCTAACATTACCTCAACATCTACCCCTTTGGACTCAGAATATTTCCAAAGACAACAAATCAGAGATCAACTTTTTTTGAGAGAATTAGCCTATTTCTCTTCTTTAGGTGATGAAAAGTTGGTATGCATCCAAGGATTTGGCTTTCGGTTCAGCGGCTGGGGTCAACGCCCTAAGGGAGGAGAATAAGGTGCTATCAGATAAGGTTAATGCTTTGTTGTACGAGAAGACAGAGGACTATAACGAACGTAAGCAGTTGGCGGGCTCATTAGAGGAGGAGAGGAAGGCCAAAGAGGAGTTGACGAAGCAGGTTGAAGACCTTAAGGCAGAGAAATCGGGGTTGGAGATTGATTACGCTGCCAAGGTGGACAAAATGAACCCTTAGCTCCCCACCGTAAAACGAATCATGAGACGACCCAAACTTCCTCGATTCCAAAAGAGACGGAGGAGCCCAAATTTTTTTATGAACACGACGCATCAGAACACAAACAATAGAATATTTCATTGCTATTACAACAATTTACATCCGAGTACAAGAATATAACAAAGTATGAATAAATAATTTACAGCGGAAAAATTAATATCAGAGATTTATAGATTACAAAGCAATGGAAAAATAATACATAAGTATAATTTGCAGCGGAAAACATCAACTACCACAGCTGAAAGAAATACACGGATACAAAACTTTCCGAATATAGCTCCAGCTGTAACCCAGGATCATGTGAAAAGAAATATTTACGAAAACCAAAACTACTAGCTGCCCATGTGGAAAATATGGGCATCCGGAGTTTAGGTAGAAATAATAAACTCTGAGTCAGTCATGTGACTGGTGTGAGAACTCAAAACAGTTATTAAAATTTTACTTTAAAATAAGGTAAATCAGGGGATCACGCCGCATGTCACTGATCGGGTTCACTCCCGTGAATATGTGAAATAAAACAATTCATGAACAACGCAATGCTTTTCGTAAAATGAAGCAATTATAAGACTCAGGTCCCATCACACAATGCAGCGCAAGCTATAGGATAGACTTTTCCCTTGTAATAGCCAAACATGCTTGATATGCTTTAAAGAAAAATCACTTTGATATTACTAAAAGTGCATAGTGTCAAAACAAATTCAAATATAAATGTATCAATCATAGACGACATGAGCGTCCCATGCCACTATGCCATCAAATAGGTTTACAAATAAAACCGAAAAGTCATGTTTTGGAAATTGGATTCCATTTATGAGTCGAGGCAAGGGATGGCTCCTCTCCGATTCGAGACACTCTAGCAAATGCCTCAGGTTCACACCTACAAGCAATCTTGGGAAGTGGTAGGGCCGGTCCTTTCTTATTTTTGAGAATTGGTTATTCCTAAACAATATGTTTCCTGGTCCTATTGGACGTCTAAAATGGTCAGTACGTCGACCAATCATATCCGAGGCGCCTTGCAATCCATCAACCACATAAGTAAAAATGTATGTGCTCCATACCATGACACCACTTCTAGCTAAAGAAACACAAGTTCTCCCTACAGTCACAATCCCGTTTTTGACTCATACCGAGTGTGAGGCTCGCAAATTAACGATATACACAAAACTATGCTAATTAAAGCCGTGCTTTAATCATCATCCACAAGACTCTTCTTTTCAACAAAAGCCTTGATCATTTGCTTCTTAGCATGCTACATTGACAATTCACGCCATACAACTGATGTCTATCAAAATATAACCTCTAAGCTCGTATGTCGCAGAGAATGGTGTTAAGAAAGAGAATAAATTCTCTGCCACCAAACAAATATATATTTAATAGAAATCAATCAACATGGAATGAAATAAAATGTCAGACACACATCCATTTACGAGTCCGTTCTGCGTCTGAATGAAACCAGAGGCACCTTATTCCTCATCCCATATGTCCAATACAGGAGAGTGGTCTTCGCCTATCCGATCGGTCTCCAAGTACGTCTGGACAATTACCTTGTCTTGGGTGTACAGCCCAATCAAGACATTAGTAATCATCCAAACGATGTGAAGATCTCCGGTCTTCAACCACCGTCTTCATATCATTAACTTTTAGTTGTCGTGTCAGTTATTCAGAATGGGGTAAACCGGGTCTTTCTGAATAACTGACGTATTTTATAATTAATAATCAAGTGCTAGAAAAACAAATTATATGCCTCATTCCAATTCAGAATATTCATGTATTCAAATATTCACATCTTAGAGAAAAGGTTCCCATCAACTTTATCAAAGATAAGTTCTTTTAAACTTATAGTTTAATCTCCCATTGGATATCATTTTCAAAAGATTTTATTTTATCTTTTCACAACTTAAACCAAATTAAGGTTTATCAATTAGTCGGGATTAGCGAATCTTACCGAAGTGATCATTTGTTTTACTATCCCAATCCCAACCTATTCATTATATAGAGAAAAACTGGTAGTACTTCATATTTAACACCCACTGGGTTATTGGCAAAATTAATTATCATTCAACGTTTCAAATCTAATTAAAGATTTAACTACTGCATGGAGTAAAACCGACGGTACTCCATTCTCGATCATTTCATGAATTCGGTAAATTTAATCACCTCATTCACCTTCCACTCTAAGTAAAGATTTATTAAAACTCCATCTTGGTTTTAATATCAAAAATCATTACTTTATGATTATTCAACTTTAAGAAATTAATCTTGTCTTTTACTGGGTCAAATAACCATGTCATTTAAAATACAGTCCACGACAAACCTAAATCAGCTTCCATTAACTATGCAATCTTCACGGAGAATAGATCAATAAATAATTGATATAAATTTCTGTATTAGACTAATAATATAAATGGAATAACGACAAAGCCTTTTTAAATTCCACACACACACACACACACACACACACATATATATATATATATGTATAGTAACGGTCTTTGTTCACGAAAGCTCATCTCGATTATTTTTAAATCGAATTCCATTCAATTCCAATTTAATGTATTAAATCGGAAAACTTTCCTCTGGAAAATTTCCATGAAATCTTAATAAAAAGATTTATAAATTCAAATCGTATCTTCATTGTTAATTGGGTTTTAAGAACAAATGTTATTTAAAATATCATTCACAGTGAACCCAAAATCATCTTCCATTTAGTTCAAATTTAAAACTACATTAATCTTAATTAAAAGATTTATTCCTTTTTCTCCGGGGTTTAAGAACAGTATTATTTAAGACACCATTCACGACAAACCCAAATCCAATATGATATAAAATACAAGGCTCTGAATAAAAATAATATCGACTTATATTCAATATCAAATTCTGAAACTAATGGATATCGTATTGGGAATAACGATATTAGTATCTCCCAAATTCCTCAACAGTATTCATATAATCACGGAATCAAATATCGCAGTATTCCGAAGATTATTTCAATTTAAATCCAATCCAATTCATACATTGGAAAATTTTGGTTATTTTAAAACCATTTCAATTCTTTCTTGATTTTTACTCAAATCGGTGAATAACTTATTTAGATAAAATTATATTTTACCTTTACAAACTTGGAATATTTCATCCAAAATCATTTATTATGATTTTACATAATTTATTCGTATTTTTAATAATTTTAATATGGCCCTTACAGTTAGTTTCCAATAACGGCCACCGTACTACATTCATAGCGACCGTTTCCAAAATCGATTTGGACATATCTTAAAATGTATCTGTCAGATTTCAAATCTCTTATTATCGTTTGAAAGCTCTTTTCAATACGAACCCAATGGTTCTGGTTTTAGGAGAATCCGATGGTCGGATATCTCATTACATCAATTCGAAGTTAATGGTTGAAATTCGCAAACGGGCGTTGCGCGATACGTTCTATTCAAACCATTTAAATATATATAATATATTTCGTCGATTTTCCTTTTTTAAAATGTATTTTATAAATCGTTTATAAATTCATTATAAACGATTTCAACTTCATTTTTCGATTTTAAATCAAAATTGAAAATTCCATATCATTATAATATTAAAATGATAATACTTTCAAAATATTAGGTAGTGTTTGGTTTACCATTTTAAGTTTTGGGTTTTCGTCCATACAAAAATGTGCACAACGCATGTAAATCATGGAAAACAACAATTTTAGAAAACAAAGTTAACACACAAAATAAAAAACAACTTTTGTCCATTTTTCATGTTTTGAGAAATGAGAGAAATATGGAGACCAAATCCTCATTTCATGATTGCTACATCCCCTCCGCGGTCCCCTCCATTTTGCTTTCATTCTACCATTCCTCCTTCTACACCTTTAAAGTTTTGTAATTAATTTTGAAAACTAAAAACTCAAAACTCATTTTTAACCAAACACACCCATAGATTTGGAAATCAATTCTTTTCGATATTCATTATAAAATGAATACAATCGACAGAAAATTCCGTTCGAGTTAAAATGGCGTATATTAACTTAACTCGGCTTCATATTTTTCAATATTTTCGTGTCCATCCAAAATCGGACATCAAAAGCATATTTTGATTTTTCACTGATTATTACCTCAAAATATTCGTTATTTCTGAATTGCAATCAGACTCAATCAATTACCCTATAATTTTAGTTTTATGGATTTCCATACATCGCATGTATTCAAAAATAGTGATAAACAACTATTAAACATACAATTCACATACAGAGTGCAATTTTCAACTGTATAAGCATTAAATAATTAAATAACGCTTGTAACAGTCTGTCAATCAATCGCTTGACATACGGTCAAATCCAAGGGAGATGTGAATTAATTATCATCCCCGGACCCATGTGGGGTTTTCAAACATCAAACAAATATTTTTATTTGCATAATTGAGCGATGTGTAAAATTATCGTCCCAATATCCATATGGGATTTACATCACATCCATGTGAATTTATCTGTTATTTTCATAGCTTAATATAAACATTTATTTTCAATAGCGTATTTAATCACAGTTTAATAATGATAATATTAAAACTGTAAACATCCATCAATCATCAAAAAACACTTCAATCACAAGAACCCAACATATATTAAGATATAAAAATAAATAACTATACAAAATTTTGAGTGAGAGAGTTCTCACATTGGTTTCCACTCTGTCATTCTTTATTTGAAGATTTTATTTTTGAAATAATTAACCATGCATTTAATTTAGCTCAAAAATTCAACTTGCTCCATTTTTGTTCTAGTTAGTTACATGTTGTGGAGCTCGACTCCACGATCTCAACGCAACTGAAATCGTCGGATTTCGATCTCGTATAAAAAAGATATGGATTTTAATATGTTGATTACATTAATTAATAATTAAACACTAATTACATTACTAATCCTTCTCCCTCACCCCGTCATTACTCAGAAACCCATTGCTCAAAACTGGGGTTGGACGTTGCTCCTCCTCTGGCCTACTGGAATTCGATCGAAGGGTGCCACGTTGAAGGCAACGGTGGCGCCTTCCTGTGCTAGGCACAGTGGCCGGCTCGGTGGGCCCCAACGGCAAAAATTCGAGTGCAAAAGACACACCTTTGGGCTCGAAAATCGAGCTTCTCACTCCACTAATCTCCATCAAACTAGTATGGATTTAAAGAGTTAGGAGAGTACTTCAATCTTTGTTTTATAAGTTTGACCAAATTTGAAGCGGATTGGGAGAAAATTAGATGGGAATTTTTGAGCAATTTCGCCCGTCGTTTTTGAATGAAGACGGCGACCAAATTAAATGAAGATAGATTAGGGTTTAACTATATATATATATATTTGATTATTATTATATTTCCAAAAATACTTGTTTATTGATCTGAACTCCAAATCAAACCCAACGACTGTCGTCCCAAACTAAATACCTCTATTCCGAACACAATGGGATATGTTTCATGAGCCAATTCGACTGTTTCAATTAGTTTTTGTCAAAATTAAAATATAAATTAATATAACGTTCAATATTGAATTTCAACATACATTTTAATTTGCCAGGGACACATAATGAGTCCAAAAATTATGAAAATTGAAATCTAGCTATGTTTCTACGATAAGTTCATAACAAAATTAATTTCATTGAATTTGGAGATTGTTTGAAAAATGGCCTTTTTATTGGCTTGTAAAATATAAACTAAAATTGAAAACGCGTTTAAAATCACCACGCTCGCATATTAATTCCAAATGACTTGAAATGTTAAAACAGAAAATAATTTGACATTCTGGATCCAACAAAAGTGGTTTCGTCGAAAACGGAGATCATTTGCAAAATGGATATTTTTAAGGGATATATATATATAATATAAATAAATTCTATAGCGACTATTCTAAATTTTAATCTGGATATAACTTACAATTTATAAAGTGAAAATCTCAGTTTCATACATTCATTAGAAAATTACAATTCAAAATATTCCAATGTTTCTTGTTTTACCGAATTCCGATTTATATTGAATTCTGTACATTTATTTGCAATTAACAATTGAATTTTCAAACTACGATGCCATTTCGAGTTCATTTTAATTAAATTCTAAATTTATACGTTCTTACTTTGATTCAAATAAATTTTAAATTGTTAATTCTCGAAATAAATTATTTTAAATATTTAAAATCCATTAAATAAACAAAAATAAAAATTTAAATTTATTCCAAAACCTGGGTTGTTATAATCTCCCTCACTTAAAATATTTTCATCCTCGAAAGGGAAGATAGAATCGAAGGTTGTTTACTTAATCAACTCAACCTTCGCTTGACTCAACTTCTTCAACTTTTCAGTTCCTAAGAACTTTCAATTTCTCAAAAATTTGGCTAACGCCTTAATTTTCGATTGTTTTTTCCATAACCTCCTTTGTACGAGCTGATTGGTAAAACCAAAACTTGCCTCACAGGGCCCTGATCAATCAAAAAGAAAAAGAAAAAGCCAAGCGGCTTACGAATCGACTCATAAAATCATCAAACCCAATAAATACAGTAAATATGTACCAATTTGTCGGGCATACAATTTTTTTACTCTTCTTAGCTTCCATGCTATGACCTGTTCATTATATACACATGTACATATATGCAATTTCAATCAATTTTCATTTTAATTCAATATTCGATTCGATTTAGCAAAATTTACCTTTCATTCTCTCATTGGTTTTATTGTTCCAATATTTTTATTAGTCAAACTAATAATCAAACATCACAACCAACAATCAATTTGTTGGTTAGCTTTTTCAAATATATAACTTTCTATATATACTTAAAAATCCAATTTTCAGTGTCAAATCACAAACAATAAATTCTAACTAAGTTTTGGTTCTCACATCAGTCAATTGGAAATACATAGATATCCCACTTTCGAAACTCGAACATAAACACTGATGATGCAGCCACATTGTGACGGCCCGCCCCGCACCAACCGACATTTTCTCCAAAAGTGCGCTGTACACATGTCCAGTTAGCACAGAACGGGTCGTCAGAAGGAAAAAGGGAAGAAGGAAATGAACTAGCAAGGAACCTGTAGAATGTCTCACAGCGCATAGAACAAAATATAATAATAACATACTTGACATATAACAGGGGAGACAGTGCATAAGCTGAAAACCAAAACTAAGCATCATAGCAGCGGAAATCCAAAATACAGCTTATTACAACTTTTCAAACTGTCTCAAATAAAAAGTAAGATAAAGGAGGTACACTATTAATGCCTAAGTAGCGACCACCAGCGACACAGGGAGAATATTTATATATCATACGTGGAAGCCTCCTGCCCGCCTCCGAATCAGCTACTCGCGCATCACCAGCTAACCTGTCTCTAGTCTGCTCGTGTGAGCACCCAGGGTAATAAGAGGAGACATAAAACTCTGGGTCAGACATAAAGCCTGGTATGAGCGATAAGCATCTAAAGTGAACAATAACAGGTAGACTGAAACATACCTGAACCTGGACCTGCAACCAAAGAGTTAGCAATCCATACTGTACAACACTCTAAGGTACCATATCAAAAGGTGTAAAGATACGGAGGTGGGGGTGTGCATGTCATAGTGATGGCAAACAATCAAACATAGCATCCATCCTCACATCTCTCACTCAGTGCGTAAAGCATACGATATTCACCACTTCGATCACCCAACATACCTTGCTACGATCACTCTGCCCCATGAAGTCATAAATGGCTTCACTGCACTGATAACGTAGCCACTAATTCCTCGCTATGTCCACTTGCCCCATGGAGTTATTCACCCCATCTGCGCTGGCTCATAGCCTTACCAATCCTTACTATGTCCACTTGCCCCATGGAGTTATTCACCCCATCTGCGCTGGCTCATAGTCTTACTAATCCTTTACTATGTCCACTTTCCCCATGGAGTTATTCACCTCATCTGCGCTGGATCATAGTCTTACCAATTCTTTACTATGTCCACTTGCTCCATGGAGTTATTCACCCCATCTGCGCTGGCTCATAGTCTTACTACGCATCACCTTGCCCCTCAAGTCATAATGACTCTACTGCACTGATAACGTAGTCTTGCTACCATCACCTTGCCCCTCGAGTCATAATGACTCTACTGCACTGATAAGTAGCTCATCATTCGTTTTTAGTGGTGAATCGAAGTTATGAACATCGACAACTCCTTAGCACACGTCCCGCAGCAAAGCACAACCATGAAGTGAACTCATCGGTTCCCAACTGGATCCTGAGCTCTAACTTCCCATATTGGACTACCTTTGCATCTCGGGTCATTGGTCAATACTGGGTCGGGTCGGGTTCCTCTTCAAGCCATCGGTTCGGGTCGGGTGTCCATTCTGAGTCGGGTCGGTGTGTTGCCTCCCCTTGTAGCGGTTCGGTTCGGGTTCGCAGCGTTCTATCGGTTCGGGTCGGGTGTCCTCCTCCGGGTCGGGTGTCCCACTTCGGGTCGGGTCGGGTTCCATCTCCCATCCAGTTCGTGCTTCCGCTCCGATCCGCTCCCTCGTTCTTCACGTGCTCCGATCCGATCCCTCCTCCTTCATCCGATCTGATCCCAGTCAATTAGCGTGGCCTTCCTTTTTGCCAGTTTTCTCAAGTGTCAAGTTCCGATCCGATCGAATTCCTTGCCCAGTTCAACTTATCCGATCCGAGCCACCATATCCAATCCGATCCGAAACCTGCACTGTTTCCTGAAGCTTTTCCAGCAAGTGTTTAGGCCGTTCGACGACGTTTTCGACCATTCTAACTATTGAAATCAATCACAAAGCATATCATATAGTCATAGCAACATGCATAATCAACCACAAACATCAAAACATCAACATGATAGGTTGAAATGGATCAAACATACCCAAAACCCCATATTTCCCCTTAAGCATGTTTAGGTGAAACTAATGATAGGATTAGCAAAACTTAACCAAATTAACCCAAATTCATATCAGAGGTCCAAAACATCATTTCAGATTTTATAAATATTTTTCCGAAATTTTATCATGTTTAAATTCGCTAATTAACACTAATCACACCTAATTAGCCATAATTAGTGCAAAACTATGCAAATCACTCACCTTAGCCACAAGTAAACTAAAATCTGAAATAAATCTCTGATTTGATGCAAATCCCAATGCTAAACAACAGCTCCAATGTTGATTTGATGTTAGATCTTCCTTGATTAGATGTTGCTAAGCTTAATCTTTGATCAAAAGATGATTTGGAGGTGATTTAGAGGTTGGAGGCCATTTTTAGGGTTCCTTGGTGATAAGTGGAGGCTAAAAAACTGAAATGGAATGATTCTCTACTTCATTTCAGCCTCCCCATAACCCTAATCCCGAAATGGGTTATGGGCCTACTCACTAATCACCCTATTTGGCCCGGTTAAGCAGTTTTTCACCCTCCAAACCTTATTTCAGCCATTTCTCCCAAACGGTAAGTCCGTTTGGCTATTATGACCACTCTACGGAAAGGTAAACCATCAAACGAATCTAATGGAAGTGGTTTCAGGTCAAAATTCCTTTCCCATCAAAAGTTATGGCCAAAACAAGACCAGCTAGGGGCAAAATGGTCATTTAAAAATCAACAAAAATCATGAACATGGGAAATGACTCTATTGGATGTTTCCCAAAGTTACATGACCATACGACTTCATATGGGAAAGAAATAAATATTCTACGATCCTCCGATGCGAAGAATGCGGGTTGTTACATTCTCCCCCCCTTAAGAAATTTCGCCCCCGAAATTCCCTAACCAAGACACACAAAAGGGTCCCGCATGCCTATCAATCATAAAACAACAATCAAACATGCAAACAAGCAAAACAAGTCTATCCTAGCATGCGGAATAACTAAATTACAAAGTAAATCTTACCAGGCAAAGAGTTCTGGATAAGCCTTCCTAATGCTCTCCTCTGTTTCTCAAGTACAATCATTCTCGTTCTCGCCCCACTGAACCTTGACTAGCTTCACCGCCTTCCTTCGAAGTTGCTTCGTATCGTGCCCCACAATACGAATCGACTTGCAGTTCCCAACCGCCTCGTGTTCTACTTCGAAGTCCTCTAACTGATCAAGTGAAATAGTCATATCTGGGTCGTGAACGAACTTCCTTAATTGGGAAACATGAAACACATTGTGAACTCCCGCCATCTTCTCTGGTAAGCCAACTCTATGTGCCAAATTCCCGACTAGTTCAAGGACAGGGAATGGGCCAACAAATCTTGGTGCTAACTTTCCTCTCCTGCCAAATCGTATCACGCTTTTCAATGGAGAAATCTTGACAAACAGCAAGTCACCCACGGAGAATTTTAAGTCTCTTCTCCTCTTATCAGCATAACTCTTCTGCCTATCTTGGGCAGCTTTCAATCGTTGCTGAATGATCTTAATCTTATCTGAAGTTTCCCTCACCACATCTGGTCCAAGCACAAACTTCTCGCCAGTCTCTATCCAACATGATGGTGAGTTGCACGGTCTTCCGTACAAAGCTTCATATGGAGCCATACCGATACTGGATTGGTAGCTATTATTATATGCAAACTCTACTAGATGCAAATGTCATCCCATGATCCACCAAAATCCAATATACAAGCTCTCAAGAGATCTTCCAATATACGATTCACCCTCTCCATCTGACCGTTGGTCTGAGGATGATATGCGGTACTGAGATGTAATTCTGACCCTAGAGCCTCTTATAAGCTCTTCCAATACCCACTAGTGAATAACAGGTCTCGGTCACTCACAATGCTTTTAGGTACTCCATGAAATCTCACTACCCACTTCATATACAATTCTGCCAACTTGGCTGCCGTTCTGGTCGATTTGACTGGCATAAATCTTGCGCTCTTAGTCAATCGATCCACAATTACCCAAATGCTATCATATCCCGATCTAGTCCTTGGTAAACCATCGATGAAATCCGTCGAGACTTGCTCCTATTTCCATTCGGGAATTTCTAATGGTTGCAACAACCCACTAGGCTTCTTTTGCTCGGCTTTAACTAGCTGGCAATTCATGCATTTGGATATAAACTTCCCAACGTCTCTTTTCATCCCTTCCCAGTAGTAAGTCTGTCTCATGTCTCGATACATCTTATTACCACCGGGATGTATAGTTAGTTTTGAGTGATGACATTCTCTAAGCACTTCATCTCTCAAGCCATTCACGTCGGGTACAACTAATTTTCCATTCTTTCGAAGCCATCCATCTCGATCAAGCCCACACACATTCATCTCCTCACCGTCGATGTCCATCTCTATCTTGGAGATGATTTCCAATAGATTAGGATCGTCCCTCTGGCTGGAACCAATCCGCTCTATCAAAGTGAGTCTGATCGCCAAACTAGCTAGCATGACTGGATCCAATTCGCACTTTGGTCTGAAATCAAACCCCGCGATATACTCCAGTTGCTTCCATTCAAGAAACATTGCCCCTAAACTGGCATGTCTTCTACTCAAGGCATCGGCTACTGCATTACCTTTCCCAGGTGTGTATGCGATATCAAAATCATACGAAGCCAAGAAATCTAACCATCTCTGCTGACGGAGATTCAGATCTTTCTGAGAGAAAAGATACTTTAACGATTTATGATCGATAAACAACTCAAATCTTTCTCCCAAGAGATAGTGTCTCCACATCTTCAATGCGAACACAATCGCTGTCAATTCCAAATCATGGGTAGGATACTTCTTCTCATGCGGCTTTAGCTATCGACTAGCATAGGCTACAACCCTACCTCCTTGCATCAATACAGCACCCAGTCCGGTAACACAAGCATCTGTGTATACCGTCATCTCTTCATTCCCCTTAGGAATGACTAACACTGGCGCACGCGTCAACTTCTCTTTTAGACTCTTGAATGCATTCTCACACACTCCGTCCCAGACGAAGGATTGATTCTTCTTAGTTAACTGAGTCAACGGTGTCGCTATCTTGGAGAAGTCCTGGATAAACTTACGATAATATCCAGCTAATCCCAAGAAACTTCTTACTTCTATTGCATTCTTGGGTGTAGGCCAATCCTGTACCATAGCCACCTTCGTAGGGTCCACGGCAATACCACTCTCTGAAACAACATGACCCAAGAATCTCACTTCCCTCCTCCAGAAGTGACACTTAGAGAATTTTGCTTTCAATTGGTGTTTCCTCAACACCTCCATCACTATCCCCAAGTGTCCCTTGTGTTCCTCCGCTGTCCTTGAGTAAACAAGGATATCATCTATGAACACAAGAACAAACTTGTTCAACTGATCTCTGAATACTCGATTCATAAGATCCACAAAGTAGGCTGGTGCATTGGTCAACCCAAATGGCATAACCAACCACTCATAAAATCCAGACGACGTCCTAAATGCCGTTTTTGGAACACTCTCATCCGCTACTCGTAGCTGATGAAATCCTGTCGCGAGGTTCAACTGGGAGAACACTCTTGCTCCTTCCAGTTGATCAAACAAATCATCTATCCGCGGTAGAGGATACTTATTCTTCCTCGTCACCTTATTCAACTCGCGATAGTCCACACACAAACGAAGGGAACCATCTGCCTCAGTGGCAAACACAACTGGTGCTCCCCACTCGGAGACACTCCTTCTAATAAGTCCCTTCTTCAAAAGATTGCTGACTTGCACCCCGAGCTCTTGCTGCTCCCTTGGTGCCATACGACAAAGTGGCATCACTATAGGTCTGGCATCTTTCACTAAATCAATACGGAACTCAATCTCTCGGTGTGGTGGAAGCCCGGTCACCTCCTCGAAGACGTCCGGATACTGGCCAACCACGGGCACATCTGACAACTCATCCTGCGGGATGTTGAGGGAATTTACAAAACTAGCCATAACCCCATCACTAGGTAGGCTACCAAACACTACCCTCCGCCCATCATCCGCCCTCACTGTCACCAAAAAGCCCTCACAGTCTACCACCACCCCGTATCTTTGGAGCCAATCGACTCCCAATATAATGCCATACCCAGTAAAGCCCAAAACAAAGCAATCACATACAAACATACATCCATGACTCGATAAGACCAAATTCCTGCAAATCATACTAAGGCTAGTCGAACCACCAATCGGGTTCGTCACAACCAATGGTCTATCGACTATCTCGGGTTCCAGTCCCAACCTATCTACCAGGTCACTAGATATGAAGGAACGGGAAGCCCCAGTATCAAACAAAACTCGAACTGGTACATCATAAATAGAAACCATACCTTGAATAACAACATTCTTTCCTTTCTCCGCCGCAGTTGGGGCATTCGACGAAGAAGGAACAGCATCAATAGCATATGCATTCACAATATGCTTCTCCTTAAGAGATTGCGGATACTTATCCTTGAAATGTCCCACTTGACCACAGTTGAAGCACTTCTTATTCGCTGGCTTGGCCCGACAATCTTTAGCATAATGACCCTTCTTACCACAGCTGAAGCACTCAACATCCTTCTTGTTCTTTTTCTGGCCACCCTTAGATTGGTCCTGCTTCCTCTTATTCTGAGAGTTATTCTTGCCTCCACCGCCTGCTTGCGGCTTTGGCCCTTCTGCAGATGCAGCCTCAGTCTTTGACTTAGGGTAAAGACTCTCTGATCTCAAAGCTTTCCCCACAATCGATTCAAAAGTCTCATCGATGTGGTTGATAAGCCTTTCCCCCAAGTATCCATCCAAACCAGTAATGAACTTCTCATTCTTCTTCTCAGGAGTGTCGATAAGAGATAGTCAATACTTCGACAAGGTGTCGAACTCAGCAATATAGTCAGAAATTGCCCTTCCGTTCTTCTTGAGTTCCAAGAACCTCTTGAACAACACTGACTTCTGGGCAGCTGGAATAAACTTCTCGCTAAAGCGAGCCTTGAACTGATCCCAAGTAACCTGATCTTCTGGAGTAGCTATTCTAATGGCATTCCACCAATTCATCGCTCGCCCTTGCAGCTGACGAGACGCTAGCCTTCTTTTCATTGCATCCTCAAGACCCAAGTCATCGAAGATACGATCACAGCTATCCGCCCAATCTTGAACATCTGTGGCCGACTCCGTCCCACGGAACGGCTTTCCACCAAGGTTAGTGTAATCCTTGCACAACTTGGCGAAATCGACCCTCGGCGCCTGCACTACTGGGCCAACACCAACTCCGGGATTGGGAACTGCCCCTTGCACTTCTCTAAGCATGTCTCTCATGAGGTCAGTAAACATCGCCCTCATGTCAGCCCATTCCCTTGGTTGGTCCCTCTACCAGCACCCCTCGTGTCTCGACTCATCGTCAATCTGTAAAAGGGAAACGATTAACGACCCCATAGTGGTGCTAGTGCAGTACGACTTCATTCTTATACTACTGATAGTATATACATATATAGCTTTTGAAAACCAAAGTAATCACAAATACGTGCTCTCATATACGTACTATCTCTCCCTAGTGTCTTTCCCTAGGTTAACTACGCAACCTAGAGCTCTAATACCAAGTGTGACGGCCCGTCCCGCACCAACCAACATTTTCTCCAAAAGTGCGCTGTACACATGTCCAGTTAGCACGGAACGGGTCGTCAGAAGGAAAAAGGGAAGAAGGAAATGAACTAGCAAGGAACCTGTAGAATGTCTCACAGCACATAGAACAAAATATAATAATAACATACTTGTTATATAACAGGGGAGACAGTGCATAAGCTGAAAACCAAAACTAAGCATCATAGCAGCGGAAATCCAAAATACATCTTATTACAACTTTTCAAACTGTCTCAAACAAAAAGTAAGATAAAGGAGGTACCCTACTAATGCCCAAGTAGCGACCACAAGCGACATAGGGAGAATATTTATATATCATACGTGGAAGCCTCCTGCCCGCCTCCGAATTAGCTACTCGCGCATCACCAGCTAACCTGTCTCTAGTCTGCTCGTGTGAGCACCCAGGGTAATAAGAGGAGACATAAAACTCTGGGTCAGACATAAAGCCTGGTATGAGCGATAAGCATCTAAAGTGAATAATAACAGGTAGACTAAAACATACCTGAACCTGGACCTGCAACCAAAGAGTTAGCACTCCATACTGTACAACACTCTAAGGTGCCATATCAAAAGGTGTAAAGATACGGAGGTGGGGGTGTGCATGTCATAGTAATGGCAAACAATCAAACATAGCATCCATCCTCACATCTCTCACTCAGTGCGTAAAGCATACGATATTCACCACTTCGATCACCCAACATACCTTACTACGATCACTCTGCCCCATGAAGTCATAAATGGCTTCACTGCACTGATAACGTAGCCACTAATTCCTCGCTATGTCCACTTGTCCCATGGAGTTATTCACCCCATCTGCGCTGGCTCATAGCCTTACCAATCCTTACTATGTCCATTGCCCCATGGATTTATTCACCCCATCTGCGCTGGCTCGTAGTCTTACTAATCCTTTACTATGTCCACTTGCCCCATGGAGTTATTCACCCCATTTGCGCTGGATCATAGTCTTACCAATCCTTTACTATGTCCACTTGCCCCATGGAGTTATTCACCCCATATGCGCTGGCTCATAGTCTTACTATGCATCACCTTGTCCCTCAAGTCATAATGACTCTACTGCACTGATAACGTAGTCTTGCTACCATCACCTTGCCCCTCGAGTCATAATGACTCTACTGCACTGATAAGTAGCTCATCATTCGTTTTTAGTGGTGAATCGAAGTTATGAACATCGACAATTCATTAGCACACGTCCCGCAGCAAAGCCCAACCATGAAGTGAACTCATCGGTTCCCAACTGGATACTGAGCTCTAACTTCCCATATTGGACTACCTTTGCATCTCGGGTCATTGGTCAATACTGGGTCGGGTCGGGTTCCTCTTCAAGCCATCGGTTCGGGTCGGGTGTCCATTCTGAATCAGGTCGGTGTGTTGCCTCCCCCTGTAGCGGTTCGGTTCGGGTTCGCAGCGTTCTATCGGTTCGGGTCGGGTGTCCTCCTCCGGGTCGGGTGTCCCACTTCGGGTCGGGTCGGGTGCCATCTCCCATCCAGTTCGTGCTTCCGATCCGCTCCCTCGTTCTTCACGTGCTCCGATCCGATCCCTCCTCCTTCATCCGATCCGATCCCAGTCAATTAGCGTGGCCTTCCTTTTTGCCAGTTTTTTCAAGTGTCAAGTTCCGATCCGATCGAATTCCTTACCCAGTTCAACTTATCCGATCCGAGCCACCATATCCGATCCGATCCGAAACTTGCACCGTTTCCTGAAGCTTTTCCAGCAAGTGTTTATGCCGTTCGACGACGTTTTCGACCATTCTAACTATTGAAATCAATCACAAAGCATATCATATAGTCATAACAACATGCATAATCAACCACAAACATCAAAACATCAACATGATAGGTTGAAATGGATCAAACATACCCAAAACCCCATATTTCCCCTTAAGCATGTTTAGGTGAAAGTAATGATAGGATTAGCCAAACTTAACCTAATTAACCCAAATTCATATCAGAGGTCTAAAACATCATTTCGGACTTTATAAATATTTTTCCAGAATTTTATCATGTTTAAATTCGCTAATTAACACTAATCACCCTTAATTAGCCATAATTAGTGCAAAACTATGCAAATCACTCACCTTAGCCACAAGTAAACTAAAATCTGAAATAAATCTCTGATTTGATGCAAATCCCAATGCTAAACAGCAGCTCCAATGTTGATTTGATGTAGATCTTCCTTGATTAGATGTTGCTAAGCTTAATCTTTGATCAAAAGATGATTTGGAGGTGATTTTGAGGTTGGAGGCCATTTTTAGGGTTCCTTGGTGATAAGTGGAGGTTAGAAAACTGAAATGGAATGATTCTCTACTTCATTTCAGCCTCCCCATAACCCTAATCCCGAAATGTGTTATGGGCCTACTCACTAATCACCCTATTTGGCCCGGTTAAGCAGTTTTTCACCCTCCAAACCTTATTTTTGCAATATCTCCCAAACGTTAAGTCCGTTTGGCTATTATGACCACTCTACGGAAAGGTAAACCATCAAATGACTCTAATGGAAGTGGTTTCAGGTCAAAATTCCTTTCCCATCAAAAGTTATGGCCAAAACAAGATCAGATAGGGGCAAAATGGTCATTTAAAAATCGACAAAAATCATGAACATGGGAAATGACTCTATTGGATGTTTCCCAAAGTTACATGACCATACGACTTCATATGGGAAAGAAATAAATATTCTACGATCCTCCGATGCGTAGAATGCGGGTTGTTACACACATCACCAGAATTATCCCCAGGCGGCTAGAGTGTGATTCTATATCTACCCAGTATATTTGAGACTTCGAATATAGGTGGACCAGATGTATATGCAAAATATTTTTATACTCGATAGTCCAAAATAGAATAAACCACTCAAAATACGTATAATAAGATATAAACTTCAAAACTAAATTTGTTTTTATAAATAATTCTCTTCAAACTCATTCTAGGGTATTAATGGCCCTATCTCTAACAAGTTATTCTTAAAGGATGTTACTAATCCTATCTCTGATGGATTCTTTCGCTTGGTTCTGATGTGTCTTGTTCTCGAGCTTTGTAAACCAAAGTTTTGATACCAACCGTGACGACCCAGAATTCCTCGATCCTAGAAGAGACGGAGGTTCCCAGATGTTTTGAGAACACGACGCATCAGAACAAAAATAATAGAACATTTCATTGCTAATACAACAATTTACATCTGAGTACAAGAATATAACAGAGTATGTATAAATAATTTACAACGGAAAAATTAATATCAGAGATTTACAAATTACAAAGCAGCGGAAAACTAATACATAAGTACAATTTGCAGCGGAAAATATCAACTACCACAGCTGAAAGAAATACACGGATACAAAGCCTTCCTAATATAGCTCCAGATATAATACAGGATGCTGTGAAAAGAAATATCTATGAAAACCAAAACTACTAGTTGTCCGTGTGGAAAAGATGGGCACCTAGAGTTTAGGTAGAAACAATAAACTCCGAGTCGGTCATGTGACTGGTGTGAGAACTCAAAACAGTTATTAAACTTTTACTTTAAAATAAGGTAAATCACGAGGCCACGCCGCATGTCACGGAACGGGTTCACTCCCGCGAATACTCTGAAATAAGACAATTCATAAACAACTCAATGCTTTTCGAAATTGAAACTATTATAAGACTCAGGTCCCATCACACAATGCAATGCAAGCCGGAGGATAGAGTTTTCTCTTATAATAGCTAAACATGCTTGATACGCTTTAAACCAAATCATTTTGATATTACTAAACGTGCATAGTGTCAAAAGAACATCAAATATAAATGTATCTCATAGACGACGTGAGCATCCTATGCCACTATGCCAGCATATAGGTTTACAACTAAAACCAAAAAGTGGCGTAATGGAAATTTGATTCCATCAATGAGTCGTGACAAGGGTTTGCTCATCTCCGATTCGAGACACTCTAGCAAATGTTTCAGGATCACACCTACGGGCAACCTAGTGAAGCGGTAGGGCCGGTCCTCTCTTACTTTTGAGGATTGGTTATTCCTGAACAATACGTTTCCCGGTCCTATCAGACCTCCAAAATGGTCATTACGTCGACCTTTCATATCCGAGGCGCCTCGCAATCCATCAACCACATAAGTAAAAATGTCTGGGATCCATACCATGACACCACTACTAGCTAGAAAGAAACACAAGTTCTCCCTACGTCACTATCCTGTTTTTGACTCATACCAGGTGTGAGGCTCACGAATTTACTCTATACACAAAGCTATGCTAATTAAAGTCGTGCTTTGATCATCATCCACAAGACTCTGCTTTTCAAAAAAGCCTTGATCATTTGCCTCTTAGCATGCCATATTGACAATTCATGTTGTACAACAACCGATGTCTATCAATATATAACCTCTAAGCTCATACGTCTCAGAGAAGGGTGTTAAGCAAGAGAATAAATTCTCCGCCACCAAACAAATATATATTTAATAGAAATCAACCAACACAGAATGAAATACAATATCAGACACACATCCATTTACGAGTCCGTTCGGGGTCTGAACGAAACCGGAGGCTCCTTATTCCTCGTTCCATATGTCCAATACAGGAGAGAGGTCCTCGCATATCAGGTGGATCTCCAAGTACGTCTGGACGATCAACACTTATTACCTTGTCTTGGGTGTACAGCTCAATCAAGACATTAGTAATCATCCAAACGATGTGAAGATCTCCGGTCTTCAACCACCATCTTCGTATCATTGACTTTCAGTCTTCGCATCAGTTATTCATAATGGTGTAAACCCGATCTTTCCGAATAACTCGCGTATTTTTTAATCAATAATCAAGTGCTAGAAAAACACATCATACACCTCATTCCAGTTCATAATATTCTTTTATTCAAATATTCACATCTTAGGGGAAAGCTTCCCATTAATTTTATCAAAGATAAGTTCTTTTAAACTTATAGTTTAATCTTCCACTGGATATCATTTTCAAAAGATTTTATTTTATCTTTTCATAACTTAAACCAAATTAAGGTTTATCAACTAGTCGGGATTAGCGAATCTTACCGAAGTTATCATTTATTTTATTATCCCAATCCCAACCTATTCATTACATAGAGCAAAACTGGTAGTACTCCATATTTAACATCCACTGGGTTATCGATAAAATTAATTACCATTCAACGTTTCAAAACTAATTAAAGATTTTACTATCGCATAGAGTAAAACTGGTGGTACTCCATTCTCGATCATTTCATGAATTCGGTAAATTTAATTACCTCATTCACCTTCCAATCTAATTAAAGATTTGTTGAAACTCCATCTTGGTTTTAATATCAAAAATCATTACTTTATGATTATTCAACTTTAAGAAATTAATCTTGTTTTTTACTGGGTCAAAGAACCAATGTCGTTTAAAACAAAGTTCACCATAAACCCAAATCATCTTCCATTAACCATATAATCTTCACGGAGAACATATCAATATATAATTGATACAAATTTCTGTATTAGACTAATAATAACAATGGAATAACATCAAAGCCTTTTTAAATTCCATATATAATAATGGTCTTCATTCACAGAAACTCATCTCCATTATTATTAAACAGAATGTCATTCAATTTCAATTTAATGTATTAAATTGGAAAACTTTCCTTTGGAAAATTTCCACTAAATCTCAATAAAAAGATATATAGATTCCAAATCATATCTTCATTGTTAATTGGGTTTTAAGAACAAATGTTATTTAAAACATCATTCACAAAGAACCCAAAATCATCGTCCATTTAGTTCCAATTTATAATTATAAATTGGAAAACATCATTAATCTTAATTAAAAGATTTATTCCTTTTTCATTGAGGTTTAAGAACAGTGTTATTTAGGACAACATTCAGGACAAATCCAAAATCCAATTTGATACTAAATACAAGGCTCTGAACAAAAATAATATCGATTGATGTTCAATATCAAATCCAGAAACTAACGGATGTCGTATTGGGAATAACGATATCTGTATCTTCCAAATTCCTCAACAATATCCGTATAATCATGGAATCTAATATCGAAATATTCCAAATATTATTTCCATTTAAATCCATTCCAATTCATACGTTAGAAAATTTGGTTATTTTAAAACCATTTCAATTACTTTCTGATTTTCACTCAAATCGGTAAGTAACTTATTTAGATAAAATATATTTTATCCTTACAAACTTGAAATATTTCATTCGAAATCATTTATTATGATTTTATGTAATTTATTCATATTTTAATAAAGCCATTACAATTGGTTTCCATTATCGGCCACCGTACTGCAGTCATAACAACCATTTCCAAAACTGATTTGGACATATCTTAAAATCTACCGTTAGATTTCAAATCACTTATTATCATTTGAAAGCTCTTTTCGATACTAATCCAATGGATCCAGTTTTAGAGAATCCGATGGTCGGATCTCCCGTTACATCAATTCGAAGTTAATGGTTGAAATTCACGAACGGTCGCTACGCGATACGTTCTATTCAAATAATTTAAATATATATAATTTATTTCGTCGATTTTCCTTTTTTAAAACAAATTTTATAAATCTTTTATAAATTCAATTTAACACGATTTCAACTTTATTTTCCAGTTTTAAATCAAATTGAATATTCCATATCATTATAATATTAAAATGATAATATTTTCAAAATAACAAATTTTGAAATCAATTCTTTTCGATATTCATTGTAAAATGAATAAAATCAACAGAAAATTCCCTTCGAGTTAAAATAACGTATATTAACTTAACTCGGCTTCATATTTTTCAATATTTTCATGTCCATCCAAAATCGGACATCAAAATCATATTTTGATTTTTCACTGAATATTATTTCAAAATATTCATTATTTCTTAATTGGATTCAGACTCAATCAATTACCATATAATTTATGTTATATGGATTTCCATGCATTGCATGTATTCAAAAATAGTGATAAATAATTATTAAACACCCTATGCACATCCAGAGTGCAATTTACAACTGTATAAGCATTAAATAATTAAACAACGCTTATAACAGTCTGTCGATCAATCGGTAGACATACGTTCCAATCTAAGGGAGATGTGAATTAATTATCATCCCCCGACCCGTGTGGGGTTATCAAACATAAAAATATATTATTATTTGCATAATTGAGCGATGTGTAAAATTATCGTCCCAATACCCGTGTAGGGTTTACATTACATCCATGTGAATTTATCTATTATTTTCACAGTTTAATGTAAACATTTATTTTCAACAGTATATATAATCAAAATTTAATAATGATAATATTAAAACTGTAAACATCCATCAACCATCAAACAGTACTTCAATCACAAGTAGTCAACATATATTAAGTTATAAAAATAAATAACTCTACAAAATTTTGAGTGAGAGAGTTCTCACATTGGTTTCCACTCCGCCATTCTTTATTCGAAGATTTTATTTTTAAACTAAACTAAACAGGCATTTAATTTAGCTCGAAAATTCAACTTGCTCCGTTTTCATTTTGGTCAGTTCCATTTTGTAAAGCTCGACTCTACGACGCAACACAACTGAAATCGTCGGATTTCGATCTCATATGAAAAAGATATGGATTTTAATACGTTGGTTACATTAATTAGGATAATTAATTAATAATTAAACACTATTTACATTACTAATCCTTCTCCCTCACCCCGTCGTTACTCAGAAACCCATCACTCAAAACTAGGGTTCGATGTTGCTCCTCCTCTGGCCTGCTGGAATTCGATCGAAGGGTGCCACGTTGAATGCGGGAGCGGCGCCTTCTTGTGCCAGCACGATGGCCGGCTCGTTGGGCCCCAACGGCCTGAATTCGAGTGCAAACGGCGCACCTTTGGGCTCAAAAATCGAGCTACTCACTCCACTAATCTCCATCAAACTAGTATGGATTTAAAGAGCTAAGAGTGTACTTCAATCTTTGTTTTATAAGTTTAATTAGATATGAAGCGGACTGGGAGAAAATTGGACGGGAATTTTTGAGCAACTTCACCTGTCGGTTTTGAATGAAGACGGCGGCCAAATTAAATGAAGATAGATTAGGTTTTCAACTGTATATATATATATATATATATTATATTTAATTATTATTTTATTTCCAAAATACTTGTTTATTGATCCGAACTCCAAACCAAACCCAACGACTGTCGTCGCTAACTAAATACCCCCATTTCGGACATAATGGGATATGTTCCATTAGCCAATTCAACTGTTTCGATCAGTTTTTATCATAATTAAAATATAAATCAATATAACATTCAATATTGAATTTCAACATACATTTTAATTTGCTGGGGCCACATACGAACTCCAAAAATTATGAAAATTGAAATCTAGCTATGTTTTGACGATACGGCCCTAGCAAAATTAATTTCATCTAATTTGGAGACCGTTTGAAAATGGACTTTTTATTGGCTTATTGAATTTAAACTAAAATTAAAACCTGTTTAAATTCACCACTCTCACATATTAATTCCCAATAACTTGAAATTTTAAACCAGACAATAATTTGACATTTGGGATCCAACAAAAGCGATTTCATCGATGACGAAGATCGTTTGCAAAATGGCTATTTTTAAGGGCTATATATATAATATAAACAATTTCTATAGTGACTATTTTAAATTTTAATTTGGACATAACTTACAATTAAAAAAGTGAAATCTCAGTTTCTTACATTCATTAAAAAATTACAATTTGAAACATTCCAATATTTCTTGTCGAAATCCGATTTATATTGAATTTTTCACATTCATTTGAAATTAAAAATCGAATTTTCTAACTACCATGCCATTTTAAGTTCGTTTTAATTAAATTCTAAATTTTTACGTTCTAACTTCGATTTAAATAAATTTTAAATTGTTAATTCTCAAAATAAATTATTTTAAATATTTAAAATCCATAAATCAATTAAAAATAAAAATAAAAAATTGTTCCAAAATTTGGGTTGTTACAAATCATTTACGAGGCTAGTGATAGAATTTCCAATTTTTTGAAAGTCCATCTTAATAACATAGTTATGGAGTATTATGAAGTTGTCCTTGTCCTCGCTTTTTCTGATAACTATAAGAGGCTTTCGGAATTTTGGAGAAGATTGAGCAGGTGAGGCGAGAGCATAAGGTTCCTCCCATGAACAAGATAGACCCTGCGTCTCTTTCGTTTATTGATGAGTTTATTGAGGATTACGAGGAAGCGGTGGAGGAAGGAACCGTGGCGGAAGAAGAAACAGGGAGAATATTGGCCGACAAGGTGGATCTGGGAAGAATGATGGGACCTTTTCTCCAGCAATGAGGGAGTTATCTTCCAAAGGAGGTGGTTCCCAGAATTCCAAGGATAAAGGGGTTTCTGACTATTTTGATGTTGATGTTACATAGGTATGGCTTTCGCTCTTGATATATTTTCCCTCTCCTTGAATTTCGTTAATAACTAGTCTTCTCATGTCACAGTAGTTCTCTGCTTCGCCAAAAGATGTAAGTTATAATAATGCTTTAGACTTCGCACTTGAAACACGGGGATTCTCAAGGAATCTGCTCCTGTGAAAACAATTTAACAAGGAGTTTCGAATATTATTGTATGAAGTATACACTTTCTTTTAGTTTATCGGCGAATGATGTTTGTTTCGTGACATTTGGTGGTTTGTGTGTTGTAGTTATAAGTTGGTGTGGACGTTGTGCGTATGCGTGTATGAATTGATAAAAGTCATGTGACTGTCTTTCTCTGAAATGCATGATGTAGTTAGCGCATATCTGATGTTTGCTTTTAACGTATTACGATATTTCATCTTATCTGTGACTATGAGGACCAATTCCAGATAACCTCTTCACAGTTTAGAGAGGAAACTTCGAACATTGTTGGTCACAAAGATATTTTTGAAAATGTCTGCCGTCAGGCTACAAAAAGATGTATTATCTCGTAAAGATAATAGTCACAAATCTCAAGGAACAGGTGTCTTATTTGGAAAAACAACTGAAGGAGAAAGATGAAATTATTTATAATTTGCAATGTAGTCTAGCAACAAAATTCTCTGAGAGTTCAGACGCAGCGATAGGTAGATTATACCAACAAATTGAAAAGTTAGAGGATGAACTAAAAAGAGCTAAGGAGAATTGTGCTTCTTTAGAATTCGCCTTGCAAAATCCTAACTCGGAGTGATAGACTTTTCCCATATGTTTGTAATATAAATCCTTCAAAGCGATGATTGTGTTTGTGCAATGGTTTATGTTGTGACTTCTATTAGGCATGCTTGCGTATTGTGTTATTTATTCGATGCATTGCTTTTGTCGGGACATTATAATTATAGCTCAGGGCATTATAGCGACAAGAGAACTACACGCACCAAGTGCTAGCGACAACCTTCCTTATGCGACATGTATCTTGGAAATATCTCGTCTGTAAGATTTTCCTAAGAAAAGGAGCATTTCTATTTAAGGGACTCCCTTAGAAATGTTTAGGGTCTTCTCCCTAGTTCCTCACCGAACTTGTGTAATGCTATTTCTTGTGTTGTGCCAGAGTGGGTTTATAAAAGAAGTAAACTGATGCATATATAAATTAAAGACACTTCACTGGGAAAACGAGAGGGTCACAAGCTTATCCTCAATAATAGCGGAAGTGTAAACCCTTATTTTATTAAAATTGCCAAGATGGTTGGATGGCTTCTTCTTATTTAGATTTAAGAATCTAAGCTCATCCTAGTTTGGGTATTCGTGGTGAGATTGGAACCCCATGTCCAGTTATAGTTTCTCCTGGATCACCCAGTTTCGCGTATTAAGATATGAGACCGAGAGCTTGCTCCTGCTCTTTGTTGTGAGCCAAACCAACTCATATTTGGGCATTGAGGTTAGACTGAGGCCTCCTTCCGGTACGTGCGCATCTAATCCAACCCAGATACATGCTACTTAAGGCAAGTGACTGGAAATACGCTTCTGGTCTTCCTAGGAACCGAGTAAACCCGGATTCGGGTATCAGTGAATAATACCTGAATTAACCCTTGTTTAGGCCATTAGAGATTGAAGAACCAGAAATTCTCTCTTTCGACATGTGTACAGAACTGAATCAACCCAGATTCGGGTATTTAAAGATTTAACATCGGAAACCCTCTTTCGACGTTTGTGAAGAACCAAGTCAGCCCCGATTCAGTTATTGTGACACCCCACGTCCGTTAATGTCACTGACTAAGGGAATGCATTAAGTTTCGTGAAGCGTTATAGGTAAACAGACACAGAATAATTACAAGACAGATATAAATAATATAGCAGCGGAAATTTAATTTTTTATTTCAGACATAGATCATATTATCGTGGTTCACAATACCATAAGTCACAAAAACCATTACAATAAAATAAGTTCTTTCCTGTACCATCAGAGTACATAAGTATATATAAAAAAGTAATTCGCCAATTAAAAGAGTTAAGCCATAGTAGAGACAAGAACTTGAGCCATACTTCAGAAGTAGCTCCTAGCAAGATGATATTTGAGTCCTAACTAAGCCTGAGTGTTTCCTCCATGAGAAACTGGGGGAGGGGGAATGGAAGAAAGAAGGAGAAACAAAAGGGTCAGACATAAAGTCTGGCAAGTCTAGTTACTTTTAGCTAGTAAATAAATAAAAGTAACATGATAGGCATATAAAGTGGATAAGAGAGATCACTACATAAATGGCAGGTGTGACAAGGTAGAGAGGGTAAGGTGTATGTACTTCACTAATGATTACTCTGCACTATTACTAGAATAACTAAAATGAGATGATCCCTTCCACTATAATTTGGTAGACTTAGGGCATACGTCCGAGTGTAACCTAACCACTACCCTAATCGATCGGCTCCCTACTTCGTAGATATCCTGTACTGGCCCCACAGTAGGAGGTATCACTTCCTAAAGTGGCAACCCTTAGGATGTGCACAACCATATCTACTGGTGTCACGGTTGTCTTATCCCTCTCTGCTCGGCTCATGCACGCACATGGCCCGGTCGGTTTGCGCCGCCCACACCGTCCGTCTCATTTGGATCTCGTATAATCAATCAGTAAGCATGCCTCTTCTCCGTCTAGTACGGAGTTCTTTATTTGATACCTACTCCGGGTTACTGACTGAAATGGGTCCCACACAATATGATACAAGCTCTCCCCTTTGTCTTGTATCCCCACTAGGTTTTTCACTGACTATGTATACCCTTAGGTATCTTTAATTACATAGCCCTACATCAGTTATGCTTATCATAAAGGGTGTCTTTAATTGCATAACTTTATTATATTTTTCCACCGGTTATGTATACCACTAGGTGTCTTTAATTACATAACCTTATTGGGTTAAGTTCGTGGGTCTATATTTAAATATTTCCCACCCCTTCTAATTTACTTAACCCACCCACTACCCGTCCAGTTTTACTTAACCCTAACTTAAGTTCATAATCATACAACCCTTATGGATTAAATTAGGTTAAGTTGTCCAATTGATTACCATGTCCAATTATGGTTATAATGGGCTAGACCTCCCACATTAGGCCTACAACATATGGATGCTGGGTATGCCGGTCTGGTCCGGGCAGTCTTATTCCACAGTTGGGTCTAACCTCGTGTCTTAGCCTGATTCGTATTTGTATACTTAGACCTCTCACATTAGGTTCAACATTAGTGGCTGCTGGATATGTCGGTCGGGTCCGGGCAGACTTCCACCACTAATGCTACCTAACCTCGTGTCATAAGTGCAATTACAAAATTGTAATTACTAGACATTCCATTTTTTTTCAATTTACCTATGTCTTTAAAGATGTCTATTTCTATATTTCCCCATTTGAATTATATGTCCAATTCATTTAAATGTTACATAAATTATGCCAATTATAAATCCCTTTTCCCCGTTTCCAAACTAACGTATTCGCACGTATTTTGGCGGCATCTAGGCTATAAAGTAGCCTAGCCATAACAATGAAAAGGGAATATGACAAAGGTGATAGTTTCAACATATCTTGGCATAACCATAAATAGCATGATAGCAAGGTGAATGGAAATGTAATTAACATCATAACAAGGTGGACATAAAACTGATGTACTTGTGGCAACGACGTTGTCAAAGCAAGCATAATGAGATCTAAATTAACCATTTAGGTGTCCAGCTATTTAGATCTAGCATAACTAGGGTGACATAGTAATATGTTTAGATCTAAAGATGGCTTCACATATCAAGTTTACAACATATCTAGATTGATCACAAATTGACAGGTGAAAAGAGGATTTACATAAAGAACTATATCTTGCAATGTTACAACTGTCCAAAATAGATGTACATTCACCACAATATGGTTGCAAGTCAAGATTCACATAGGCAACATAACAGAATAACCACTACTGTATTAGATCTAGCGAAATAGATCTATCATGATATAGTATAGGATTTAACACTAGCACAGAATCATACTTTACAACATATCCAACTAACAATCTTTCACATTTTACTTTTATTTATCTAAACCAAAAAGCAATTAGAAACTCACGGCACTAAGTTTAGAGAATTAAGAAAGAATGGATCTTGAATTTCTGAATTTGATTTGCAAAGTATGTTGTTGTAGAAAACGGTTCCGTCTCAGTTCGCACCCCGACAGCATATGGCCTCCATGATTTCCCATGAAGAAAATAGGAGAATAAGACACATATATATATAGCTGCCAGACCCCCTGAAACTGAGTGCCACATCAGCCCTAGGGATGTCGACACCCCTGTGTGTGGGTTGAACCCTTGGTCGACACCCCTTAAGAAGGGTCGACGTCGACCCCTAGTGTCGACCCCTCTCTAGGGGGTTGACCCCCTAGAGCGAAAATTCTGCCGCTATTTTTCAATTTTCAAATTTGAACTATTCTAGATAAAATTCTGACTCATCTCTGACTGATATGTGTATACATAATATTTCTGTGCGTATACAAACTTAAAACCCTCATAACTTCTTCATACGGTGTCCGTTTTACACAAACCAAATGCCTATCTTGACCAGTATTTCGAGATGGACGCAATGGTGTAATCCGTTTCCTCTAATTCTGTATATTAAATTAATTACTATTTAATTTATTCTCTTTAATGTCGTTAAAAATTCGGGGTGTAACATTCTCCTCTACTCAAAGGATTTCGTCCCCGAAATCTCTAAGTTGAGAAGAATGCATATCCTATCATCCATCATCCATCTACTCGTCCACCAATCACTAGCATCCTTTGTCCTTAAAGGTTTATAATGCTTATATGAATATATGCAAATGTGTGTGTATATGTCCCAACACTAATGCAAAGATCAGGCGGTCTACTGATTCAGTTGACCTCCTTAATGCAATGTATGTTAGTGTCATGAATCCAATATGTATGCAAATAATCCCATTACATCATGTAAGTTCTATATGTGTGTACATTCATTCGTCCAAATGCAACATTCATATGCTAACTCATCCATTTCCATCCATAAAAGAAAAGAAAATGCTCACACATCCATATGCAGTATGAGAGTGATTGAGCCAATATTAGTGCCTAATGTGTGTGTATATGCATCCACTAGCAACCACTAGCAAACGCTTGCATCCACTTGCATCTATCAAACATAACATGTTTCAAACTCATTTTTACATCCATAAGATTCCTATCTAAAGGCCGAAAAAATAAAATGGATAAGATATACTCTATTGACAGAACAAGAACTGATAAAACTTTGAAAAAGGAGTTAAGAACATACCCTCGAAAAGAAAAGGGTACGAAGCACGAATATTTTCTTCGGTCTCCCAAGTCGCATCCTCTGGGCTATCTCCCCATTGAACCTTTAGCAACTTTATCTCTTTATTGCGCAGCTTCTTAACTTATAATTCCAGAATTCGGGTTGGGACTCGTCTGACTGTCGCCTCCCGTTCCACTTCTACTTCTTCCAACATACCCGGTTCAACAACTTCTGTGGTGTTATGCAGGCACTTTCGCAGATGAGAGACGTGAAAAACGTCATGAACACCGGATAGATTTTCTGGGAGTTTCATTCTATAGGCCATTTGGCCAATTCTCTCAGTTATGGGAAATGATCCCAAAAACCTAGGTGCCAACTTCCCTACTGCTCCGAAGCGAACCACATTCCTCAGAGGTGATATTTTGATAAAAACTAAGTCTCCCACTTCGAATTCGATGTTAGTTCTTCTCTTGTCTGCATAGGACTTTTGCCTATCTTGAGCTGTCTTCATCCGCCATCGAATAAGGTCAATCTTTTCGGATGTTTCCCTAACCATATCTGGTCCAAGTAATAATCTTTCTGTAGATTCCCATCAACAAATATGTTATCTACAGGGTCGTCCGTACAATGCTTCGAAGGGTGCCATGTCGATGCTAGCTTGATAACTATTATTATAGGCAAACTCTACTAAAGGAAGATGCTCTTCCCAAGTCCCTCTGAAGTCTAGGATACACAACCTCAAAAGATCCTCAAGAATACTGTTCACCTTCTCCGTCTGTCCATCGGTTTGAAGGTGATAAGTGGTGCTCAAATACAATTGTGTACCTAATGCTTCTTGCAAGCCCCTCCAAAATTCGCTGGTAAAGATGGGGTCACGATCTCTCACGATGCTGGATGGTACTCCATGAAGATGAACTATTTCACGAACTTAAATTTCTGCCAACCATGATGCTGCCCTAATACTCTTAACTGGAATAAAGTGAGCGTTCTTAGTGAGTCTATCTACCACAACCCAGATACTGGTGTTTCCTTTCTTTGATCTAGGCAAACCATTTATGAAATCCATAGAGATGCTCTCCTATTTCCATTGCGGAACCTCCAACGGATGAAGTAATCCTCTGGGCTTCTTTTGCTCAGCCTTGACTTGCTGGCAAACTAAACATTGAGAAACAAATTCGGCCACATCTTTCTTCATCCCAACGCAAAAAACCCTCTTTATGTCGAGGAACACAAAGCCTTCCATCTCGTCGCAACCACCCCTTTTCATCTATGACATATCTACTGAGGTGATTAGAAGTCTCCCCTTTTATGAGCTTATCCATGATGTCTAGAATCTATGGGTCACCTTGTTGCGAAGCTCCTATCTGGTCCATAAGGGTCGATCGTATCTCCAAGGATGCAAACAAATCAGGCAAAACCTCGATGGAGGGTCTAAAATCAAAAGCTGGTATGAACTCCAAGTTCTTTCTTTCCACAAATAGAGGTCTCAAGGCCACCGTCTGCCTACTTAGTGCATCTGCCACCACATTACCCTTGCCAGGGGTATAAGAAATCTCAAAATCGTATGAAGCTAAGAACTCCATCCACCATTGTTGCCTTAAGTTGAGATCCTTCTTTGAGAATAGATACTTGAGAGATTTATGATCGGTGTATAACTCGAACCTTTCTCCAAGTAAATAATGATGCCACGTATTTAATGCGAACACTATGGCAGCTAGCTCTAGATCATGGGTGGGGTAGTTCTTCTCATGAACTCTCAACTGTCTACCCCATAACATATTACTTTCCCTTCTTGCATCGGAACCGCACCGAGCCCTGTACCGCACGCATCAATGTAAATAGTAGACACTTTACTTCCATTAGGCAAGGTCAAGACTGAGGCTGTTGTCAGACCCTCTTCAGTCGTTGGAAAGCAACGTCACAGTCTATGTCCCATGAAAATGCCAAATTCTTCTTTGTTAGCCTGGTGAGAGAGGCTGATATCTTCGCGAAGTCCTTAATGAACTTCCTATAATAATCTGCCAACCCAAGAAAACTTCTCACCTTAGTTGCATTTTTGGGAATCTGCCAATCTTGCACTGTAACCACCTTCGCGGGATCTACAACTATCCCTTCTTTGGAAACTACATGCCCTAAGAATCTTATCTCCTTTTTCTAAAAATGGTATTTGGAGAACTTTGCCTTTAGCTGATGGCCACAGAGAGTTTTCAAAACTTCTCCCAAATGCTGGGCATGCGCTTCTTCACTTTTGGAGAATATCAAAATATCATCAACAAAGACTACGCCAAATTTGTTTACGAACTCCCAAAACACCCTACTCATCAGATCGAAAAAATAGGCGGGTGCATTCGTTAGCCCAAAAGGTATCACTAGCCATTCAAAGAAACTGTCTGGAGTTCTAAAAGCAGTCTTACCTATGCTGTCCTTAGCCACCCTCAACTGATAGAACCCCGTAGCCAAATCCAACTGAGAAAATACCGAGGCACCAACAAGATGATCAAATAAATCATTAATCCTCGGAAGCGGGTGCCTATTCTTCTTGGTGAGCTTATTCAACTCTCTATAGTCAATACACAAATGAAGTGAACCATCTGCCTTAGTTGTGGATACTACTGGAGCACTCCATTCATATATGCTTCGTTTGATAAACCCTTTCTCAAGTAGCTCCCCTACTTTCTTACTCAGCTCCTTCCTTTCCCTTGGAGCCATGTGGCGCACTGGAAATGCAACTGGCATTGCAGTGTCCACTAGATATATGTCGAAGTCGATCTCACGCCTTGGAGGTAAACCCCGTACCTCATCAAAAACATTGGAATCATCTCGAACCATCAGAACAGATTCCAAATCATCTATGGATGCATCTAGAGACTCTAGAAAGCTGAGCATAACATACCCTTGGGGGTCACAAGAAACTTCGAGGATCTTCCCATGACAAATCAGGAGCCTAACAACCCTCCTCTCACATTCCAGAATTGCCCCATATGTGGTAAGCAAATCCATTCCTAGAATCAACCCATAGCCCATAAACCTGAGCACATATGCGTCACATTCAAATTCGGCGCCTAACACAGATACTTTCAAACCTTGACAAATCATCGATAAATGAGCCGAACCACCAATGGGGTTTGAAACAAGTACGGGTTCTACTACCATACTAGTACTTAAGTGCAGAGATTCAACCAAGAACTAGATATAAACGAGTGTGAAGTGCCAGAATCAAAAAGTGTTCTAACTGGATGGTTTGAAAGAGAAACTAAACTTTCTACGGAAATTTTTCCACCTCTTTCAGGAGCACTGATCGCGAGAGCATGCACCTGCCCTCCAGGAGTTCCTGCTCTTTGACCTTGTCCCTGCAATCCCTGTTTCTTTGGGCACTCTTTAGAGAAGTGTCCAACCTCTCCGCAATTAAAGCAATTTCTCTTCCTTCTCTTACAGTCTTTGATCAAGTGACCCTCCCTTCCAAAATTGTGACATTTTCTCTTATCCCTGCCTTTGTCATCTTACCCTCCTTTCTTCTGTTGTTTCTGTTGTTGTTGCTTCCCCTTCTTGGGCTACAACTTTATATTATGTGATGTCCCCTCATCTTTTGCTTCCTTCTTTTCTTTCTTGTCCTCCTTATGCATTAGGGCCATATAAACAAGCTTTTGAAAAGGGTCCCCCATTGGAATATGGCACATGGCTAAACCACGTAGAGGCTCATTCAGCCCTTTAACAAACTGCAAAGCCCTTTTGTGTGGTGTATCCACCAACTCTAACCTGAACCTTGCCGGTTGGTTGAACTTGTTCACATACTCCTTCACTGTCAAGTTTCCTTGTTTGAGTGCTAAGAACCTCACCATCTGTATGCTTCTCTCAGCTTGGTAAAGAATTTTCATTTCAAACCTCTGTCTAAAATCTTCCCAATTTTCCACCGGACGTCCAGCTTGAGTGACTTCCCACCAAAATGAGGCTTCGTCCTTCAGTAGCCAGGCGACTAACTAAACCTTCCTTCTATCCTCTACTTCAACGATTACGAATAAGTCCTCGGTCTCCTTAAGCCAATTCCGAGCTTCTACGAATGTCTCCCTCCCATGAAAAGGCTTCCCTCATATAGCATGGAAGTCCTTGCAGATCGTGGGGAAGTTATTTGCTCTTGGAGGTGGAGGAGGAGGAATGACTGGTGCAGCTAGGGGAGGAGCGTCACTTTGGCCTTCGGTAGGCGCCGTGGCCTCCAAATACCTACGGAACTATCCGGGTATTGTAACGCCCTCTGGGATATCAGGAATGTTTTGTTCCCCAGACATGCTGAAAAAGGAAAAAGGAAGAAATTTAGATAAAGGACCGAAGAATATTACATATGGCTTCTTGGGGGAATATTTTCAAAATAGACCTTTGTTTTTGAAAATGCTTTCCTTTAAATCCTTGAAAAATAATTTTCAAAAACTTTTATCTAATGTGGTAACCTTCAGCTCTGATACCAATGTGACACCCCACGTCCGTTAATGTCACTCACTAAGGGAATGCATTAAGTTTTGTGAAGCGTTATAGGTAAACAGACACAGAATAATTACAAGACAGATAAAAATAAGATAGCAGTGGAAATTTAAATTTTTATTTTAGACATAAATCATAATACCATGGTTCACAATACCATAAGTCACAAAAACCAGTACAATAAAATAGCTCTTGTCATATACCATCAGAGTACATAAGTATATAAAAAAACATAATTCCCTAATTGAAAGAGTTAAGCCATAGTAGAGACAAGAACTTGAGCCATACTTCAGAAGTAGCTCCTAGCAAGATGATATCCGAGTCCTGACTAAGCCTAAGTGTTTCCTCCCTGAGAACCTGAGGGGTATGTGTGTGGGGGGGGGGGCAGAAGAAAGAAGGAGAAACAAAAGGGTCAGACATAAAGTCTAAGTGAGTCTAGTTACTTTTAGCCAGTAAATAAATAAAAGTTAACATGATAGGCATAGAAAGTGGATAAGAGATATCACTACATAAATGGCAGGTATGACAAGGTAGACAGGGTAAGGTGTAAATAATTCACTAATGTTTACTATGCACTATTACTAGTATAACTAAAATGAGATGATCCCTTCAACTATAAGTTGGTAGACTTAGGGCATACGTCCGAGTGAACCTTAACCACTTCCCTAATCGATCGGCTCCCTACTCCGTAGATATCTTGTGCTGGCCCCACAATAAGAGGTATCACCTCCTAAAGTGGCAACCCTTATGATGTGCACAACCATATCTATTGGTGTCATGATCGTCTTATCCTCCTCTGCCCGGCTCATGCACGCACATGGCCCGGTCGGTTTTCGCCAACCACACCATCTGTCTCGTTTGGATCTCTTATAATCAATCAGTAAGCGTGCCCCTTCTCCGCCTAGTACGGTGTTCTTTATTTGATACCTACTCCGGGTTACTAACTGAAATAGGCCCCACACAATATGATACAAGCTCTCCCCTTTGTCTTGTATCCCCACTAGATTTTTCACTAACTATGTATACCCTTAGGTGTCTTTAATTACATAGCCCTATGTCAGTTATGCTTGCCCTAAAGGGTGTCTTTAATTACATAACTATATTTTGTTTTTCCACCGGTTATGTATACCACTAGGTATCTTTAATTACATAATCTTATAGGGTTAAGTTCGCGGGCCTACATGTAAATATTGCCCACCCCCTCTAATTTACTTAACCCACCCACTACCCATCCAATTTTACTTAACCATAACTTGAGTTCATAATCATACAACACTTATGGATTAAATTAGGTTAAGTAGTCCAACTCATTACTGAAACGACACCCCGAAATCCGGTAGGCTTTGCAACCATCCCTTCATCCCCCAGTGCAGCAGGTAAAATCCACCGTGGCTTACAGTGGCACCCAGATACCTTGTTTTACGATGACCCTTTCAGGATCCCCCGGCCGCAACATACCAACCCTAAAAAGGGACATGTGGGGGTAAGAGTCTCCCGTTCGCCACCAAACCACGAAGCGAGAACCCCCCATCATGCCGCATCCTATTACCAAGCATGCCAAACAAGAACTGGTGTGAGAATTCTTAACTAATTTCACTAACAACAATAAGACAAATCCAAGGACCACGCCGCTAACGTGGAACGGGTTTACTCCAATGGATTATCGTGCATAAATTAAAGTAAATCGTTAAACAACGCAATGCTTTTTGGAAAAATGAAACCATCATAAGACTCAAGTCCCATCACACAATGCAACGCAAACCGGAGGATAGAGTTTTACCTTATAATGGTCAAAAATGCTTGATACGTTAACGAATTTGATATTATTATTAGTGTATATATGTTTCAAAAATATTTCAAAGTAAATGTATCAATCCTAGGAAGCATAGCTACCATATACTATGCCTCCATACTAGTGATACAATCAAATCCGTAGGGTCGTATTGGGAATTAGGTTTCCATCATGAGTCAAGGCTAGGGAGGAGCTCCTTACCGATTCGAGACACTCTAACTAATGTCTCAGGATTCCCCGCAGTTAACCCTTGGATCCTGCAGGGCCGGTCCACACAAACAGCTTCGTGGATTGGCAATTCCTGAACACATGTTTCCCGATCCTATAGGACCTATCATCCGAGGCGCCTCATTCCATCATCCACATAAGTAAAATATCAGCCAGTTTAAGCACTGACACTACTTCTAGCTAGAAAGAAACGTGTTGCTCTCCCTGCGTTCCCTTCTCCCGTTTTAGACTCAACCGGGTTGTGAGGCTCGCGAAGTAACGTTATAACCACAAGGCCTGCTTTTCAACAAAGCCTTGATCATCTTCATCTTGGCGTGTCACGTTGACAATTCACGCCATGCGATTGATAACTATTAATACACAACCTCTAATGGCGTTAAGCAAGAGAATAAATTCTTCGCCGCCAACGGTCGTATATTAATAGAAATCAATTTACATAGAACAAAATTCAACGTCAGACACACATTCCATTTATAAGCTTATGCTCTGGGTCTGAGCGAAAGCCAAATCCGTACAAATCAACACTACGTCCGGATAACTACCATCTTAGCCCCGTCTTGGGAGCAAATCAATCAAGGGCCTCAACACTAGTTACCCATTCGATGTGAAGATCGTCGGTCTTCAATCGCCGTCTTCAATTCTTCCATTTAAATCGTCGTATGATTATTTGAAATGAGTATAACTCGGTCTTTTCAAATAATCTTCGCATAATTATCATTTAAATTATTTCATAACGTTAATACTTATCACTATTTTCATTTTGATAAAAGTAGTTCATTTGCATTTCAACGACATTACAGGTCATTAACATAAGGGTAGTAAATCAACCAAACCAACAGCGCACAATCATGTTCCTATCATACAATGATGTAATGTGACATGTTTATATCAAGATATCATGTTATATAAACAGTTCAATTCCCTTCCCTTATTTTATTTGTTAATAAACAACAAATAAAATGTAACTTTCAATTCATTTAATGCATAGAAAATGTCATCTAAAAACATTTCTTTTTCTTATTTATTTACACCATATGTGAATAAGTTTACTTTTCCTTATTCTTATTTATTTACCTAAATGTAAATAAACGTTATCTTTCACCTTTACATATCCTATTTACACGAAAATGTAAATGAAAGTGTCATCTAAAATAATTCTTTTTATTTACATAAGCAAATGTAAATTTCTATTTCATATTTTATTTACATTCTTTAATTACATTGAAAATGTAATATTTTATTTCTTTCTCTCATTCTATTGATAATGTAATATTTTCTTTTTATTCTTTACACTATAGAAGAATGTGAATTCTCCTTTATAAAAATGAACACTTTCCTAGTTTCCTATTTTTCATAAAAAATGGGATTTTAAGGTCAACATATTTTATTTCAAAAATATGGTCATTTTTCTATATTCTAACTTTACATCATAAATGAGATTCTTAATGTTAACATATTTTTAAAAATATGATCGTTTTCCTATACATTAAAAATGAGATTTTTAATGTCGGCATATTTTTATTTTAAATGTATGATCTTTTCCCCTTATTTAAGACTGGCATTAAAAATATATTCTTTTCTACCTAAAAAGAAGGTATTCTTCACTTTATTCTCTTTTATTACATTATAAAAATGTAATTCTTCTAACTTCTTTTATTACAAAAAAAATGTAATTTTCTTCTGTTAATTCCATTAAAGAAAATGTAATTTTTCTTTTGATCCCATTGAGGAAACGGTGATTTTTTTCCTTTACAAATTCCCCTTTTTATTTATTACATTAAAATGTAACCTTCATTACGACGGTAAATTCTTATCTTATAATTACATTAAAAAAATGTAACTTCCCTTTTATAACAAACGTGGAGGTGAAAATATTCATTTCATTATTAACACATAACGGTGTGAAAATAACGTCAATTTCTAATTTAACTCATGACGGTGTAAATAATGTCCATTTTCTATTTAACCGTTTATATTTTTAATATGGGCCAGACATCTCACAATAGGCCTGCAACTTGTGGATGCTGGATAGGCCGGTCGGTTCCGAGCAGACTTATCCCATAAGTTGTGCTTAACCTCATGTCTTGGCCCAATTTGTATTTGCGCACTTGGACCTCTCACATTAGGCCCAACATTTGTGGCTGCTGGATATGTCGGTTGGTTCCGGGCAGACTTCTACCACAAATGTAACCTAACCTCGTGTCCAAGCACAATTATAATTTATAATTATAATTAAATTTTCAAAATATATTATTTGTGCACTTGGGCGATGTGTGAAAATATCAGCCTAATCAACATATACCAGTCAGGCAACTTGTATATGGCAGTGTAACATATTAGAATTATCATAAATAATAATAAATTAACATTAATTAGCATGCTACCTATTTTCAAGATTCAAACATTGTATCACATCCAAACATCAATTCACAACATATCATGCATGCCACAGAAATAATTCTAAGTTTTTATCCACATCTAAAGTGTGAATAAAATATACTTTCTTAATTCATGTCTTTTATTTACATGTAGAATGTAAATAATACATGTCTCTTTTACATGCAAAAATGTAAATAAAGTATTCTTTTCTTTTACCTATCTTATCCCTAAGTTTTTAATCTCTCATGACTCTTCTAAAAAAATGAAGTTTTAATCATGACATTTCTAATAAAAATGTAGCTTTTATTTATATAACCTATTTCTAATCAAGAATGTTGTTTTTATTTAGACCATACATTTCTAAAATTAATGATATTTTTATTTAGACCATTCATTTCTAACATTAATGATATATATAGAGAGAGTATATTGCTAACATTAATGATAATTATATTTGGACAATACAGATCTAACGTTAATGATATACATATTTAGAAAATACATATCTAACATTAATGATATTTCTAGTATGTTAACATTAAAATGACAAATTCTAATATGTTAACATTAAAATGACAAATTTTAATATGTTAACATTAGAATGACGAATTCTAATATGTTAACATTAAAATGACAAATCTTTAATTTTCTTAGCATGTCACCTTTTTTATTCTTTAAACAATAAAAATGTAGTTTTATTTATTCCTAACATGAACATCCTTTTTGTACATAAACAATAAAGATATGATTTTTTTTATTTCTAACGTGAAACATCTTAGTTATATATATAAACAATAAAATATGGTTTTTATTGTTTGCACAAAATTTTGACTAACATGTATATTTTATTTTATACGTACAATAAAAATATAGTTTTTATTTTAATCGGTCAATTCTAACATAACGACGTTTTTAATCCAATGTGCCAATTCTAACATAAAGCCATTTGATTATGTTTAATCCAATTCAACAAAATGACAATCTAATTATTGTCAAACATGATTAACAATTTAATCATGTTAAATCTAATTTCAATCAAAATGACAATTTTTATTACTGTCACAAACAAGATATAATTATTTTCAACAATCATATTCTAACAAATATGAGACACACAAATCAATTCAATTGTTCATCGCAATCAAAAAACAACGAACACTGAATAAATACATACACGACATCATCATGAACTTGTATGAAAGAAATATAATTTCACATTTTAGTAATAATTATTTTTAAATTATAAAATAGAAATCTCACATTGGTGTTTTGAATTATTCAAAATTTTAGACTGCTCCTTTTTGGATCTGGTCTGTTTCATCGCGAAGCCCTCATTTTTCCGATTCCAACGCAACTGAGTTTGTTGAATTTGGATCTCGTATGAAATAGTAATGATGTTACAAACATTTTACATTGATTAAAATAATTAAACGATAATTAAATTCAATAATTACATCATTACTTCACGTTAATTCATCTTCCACATCGTTCGTTACTCCAGACATCGGCCCCTTTTCAAACCCAACTTCGACCTTGCCATACCCAGAACGCACGCCAACCGGAGCCACTTGAACCCGATCCACCATCGCCAATTAGAAGCATCTCATTTAGAAAAAGATTTTTTCAGTTATTTGTGTTTGGAAATATTGCGTGAGGGGAGAATTTTTGGATTTGTTTTGGAAGATAATGGCCATTGAAGAAGGTAAGTGGCGGCGGTTCATGATATGAATTAGGGTTTTGTAAATGTGTTATTTATAATATAATATTTTTTTATTTAAAAAAAAAGGAAAAAAGAAAAGGACTGTTTATCCTTATGTGGTATGTTATAAAGAAATTAAATTGTTGACTAAGGCTGAGGTGGCATCTTATTACTCATTTAAATTTCAAAAGCAAATGGCGGAAAGAAATGAATGCGTCATTAATTATTTAGCGCTAATGGTTAGAATGTTTGTGTGTCTTTTTAAATTTCAAACATAAATATCCAATATCATAATTAGGGGAATATATTAAATTGGACTACCAAGAATAAAAGAGAGAAAATGGTTAGAGGTATGCATGATTTTTATTCATTTACTATATATAGTCACATATTTTATTAAATAACGTCCATTGAAATAATTGTTCAATGAACCATAAAGTTTGAGGTTGTACCAAAATTGGTAAAATAAAATTAATTAAGTGTCAATAATATCATATTTGTTTCGGCAATCAACCCTCTGTTAAAGTTGGCATGCCTTGGCTTGTTGTATTCTACAAACCGTATATTGCTTTTTTACTACCTAAATCTTTTTAGAATTTATGATATCCCAATCAAGTCAAACCATGAACTCATAAATACATATTGGCACAAATAAAATTATTGATTGAAAATTGACATACTTAATAAATGAAATTATTGATTGAAAATTTACATACTTAATTATGAATAAAGGTGCAATGCTTTCAACACATGCAAGTAAACTTTTGTTTCATAACCTTCTTTGAGTCGTTGTCACCATTTTTTTTTATATCCATTTGAATATATGTCAAAATGTATTGGAATGGAAATAAGGGAAAATACTAATTGCATTCAAACTTATAGGAAATATATCAAATTTTAGGTAATAAAAGGAAGAAATAAGAATTTGTATATGCCTATAAAAATTAGAAGGTAGGAATAGCCTAGTTTGGTTATTTAGGCAAAAAGGAATATAAGGGAATTTTATTGTATATAATCAAAGGTGTAACAGGATGACGCTTACTGAGAAATATTAAACGGTAATTAATTATTACACATAACCTTAAATAATGGAGTGATTGATTAGCATTAATGTTTATGGCTAATATTCTTTCTTTCATATTAATAATCCAGAAAATTCTAATTGACATTCAATTATCACAAATAAAGTCATGTATTCTATTTTATACCACTAATATAATTAGACTCTTATGTATTATTTTATACCATCTTATAAACACATATTACGTAATCTTTTGTTTTAATGTTTCCCACATTACATTACATTACAGAATAAATTTTATTACACGCAAACTGTATACGCTCCGTACTTACATTAAAAAGAATATATTTAATTTTTCAAAATAAATTATTTTAAACAACCAAAACTCATTAAAATAACTCAAAATAAATTTTTAAATTTACTCCCAAAATTCAGGGTTGTTACAGTCTCCCCTACTTAAAAACTTTTCGTCCTCGAAAAGGAACGAAGGTAAAAATTGTTTAATTATCCTACTCAAATTTTTTTATTCTTTATTTTTCATTCATTGGTTTAAATAATTTTATAGTTGAACTAATAATTACACTACACAATCATCAATCAATTGGTTGTTTAGCTTTTTAAATATTTATAACTTTTATATATTCAAAAATCATATTTTCTAAAATATATTATAATTACAAATACGTATATTACTAGCTTGTTACTCTCAACTCATTCTAGGGCATTACTAACCCTATCTCTAATGAGTATTCTCATTCTAGGATACTGCTGATCCTCTCTCTAATGAGTATTCTTATTGGATATTACTAATCCAATCTCTGATGAGTCTTTTGTTCGGTTCTAACGAGTTGTATCCCAAAGATTTGAGCTAACCAAAGCTCTGATACCAAACTGAAACGACACCCCGAAATCCGGTAGGCTTTGCAACCATCCCTTCATCCCCCAGTGCAGCAGGTTAAACCCACCGTGGCTTACAGTGGTACCCAAGACACCTTGTTTTACGGCGACCCTTTCGGGATCCCCCGGCCGTAGCCTACCAACCCTAAAAAGGGACATGTGGGGGTAAGAGTCTCTCGTTTTCCATCAAACCGCGAAGCGAGAACCCCCATCATGCTGCATCCTATTACCAGGCATGCCAAACAAGGACTGGTGTGAGAATTCTTAACTTATTTCACTAACAACAATAAGACAAATCCAAGGACCACGTCGCTAACGCGGAACGGGTTTACTCCAACGGATTGTCGTGCATAAATTAAAGTAAATCGTTAAACAATGCAATGCTTTTTGGAAAAATGAAACCATCATAAGACTCAAGTCCCATCACACAATGCAACGCAAACCGGAGGATAGAGTTTTATCTTATAATGGTCAAAAATGCTTGATACGTTAAAAACGAATTTGATATTATTATTAGTGTATATATGTTTCAAAAACATTTCAAAGTAAATGTGTCAATCCTAGGAAGCATAGCTACCATATACTATGCCTCCATACTAGTGATACAATCAAGTCTGTAGGGTCGTATTGGGAATTGGGTTTCCGTCATGAGTCAAGGCTAGGGAGGACCTCCTTACCGATTCGAGACACTCTGGCTAATGTCTCAGGATTCCCCGCATTTAACCCTTAGATCCTGCAGGGCCGGTCCACACATACAACTTCGTGGATTGGCAATTCCTGAACACATGTTTCCCGATCCTATATGACCTATCATTCGAGGCGCCTCATTCCATCATCCACACAAGTAAAATATTATCCAGTTTAAGCACTGACACTACTTCTAGCTAGAAAGAAACGTGCTGCTCTCCCTGCGTTCCCTTCTCCCGTTTTAGACTCAACCGGGTTGTGAGGCTCGCGAAGTAACGTTATAACCACAAGGCCTGCTTTTCAACAATGCCTTGATCATCTTCATCTTGACGTGCCACATTGACAATTCACGCCATGCGATTGATAACTATTAATACACAACCTCTAAGGGCGTTAAGCAAGAGAATAAATTCTCCGCCGCCAACGGTCGTATATTAATAGAAATCAATTTACATAGAACAAAATTCAACGTCAAACACACATTCCATTTATAAGCTTATGCTCTGGGTCTGAGCGAAAGCCAAATCCGTACAAATCAACACTACGTCCGGATAACTACCATCTTAGCCCCGTCTTGGGAGCAAATCAATCAATGGCCTCAACACTAGTTACCCATTCGATGTGAAGATCGTCGGTCTTCAATCGCCGTCTTTAATTCTTCCATTTAAAACGTCGTATGATTATTTGAAATGAGTATAACTCGGTCTTTTCAAATAATCTTCGCATAATTATCATTTAAATTATTTCATAACGTTAATACTTATCACTATTTTCATTTTGATAAAAGTAGTTCATTTGCATTTCAATGACATTACAGGTCATTAACATAAGGGTAATAAATCAACCAAACCAACAGCGCACAATCATGTTCCTATCATACAATGATGTAATGTGACATGTTTATATCAAGATATCATGTTATATAAACAGTTCAATTCCCTTCCCTTATTTTATTTGTTAATAAACAACAACTAAAATTTAACTTTCAATTCATTTAATGCATAGAAAATGTCTTCTAAAAACATTTCTTTTTCTTATTTATTTACACCATATGTGAATAAGTTTACTTTTCCTTATTCTTATTTATTTACCTAAATGTAAATAAACGTTATCTTTCACTTCTACATATCCTATTTACATGAAAATGTAAATGAAAGTGTCATCTAAAATAATTCTTTTTATTTACATAAGCAAATGTAAATTTCTATTTCATATTTTATTTACATTCTTTAATTACATTGAAAATGTAATATTTTATTTCTTTCTCTCATTCTATTGACAATGTAATATTTTCTTTTTATTCTTTACACTATAGAAGAATGTGAATTCTCCTTTGTAAAAATGAACACTTTCCTAGTTTCCTATTTTTCATAAAAAATGGGATTTTAATGTCAACATATTTTATTTCAAAAATATGGTCATTTTTCTATATTATAACTTTACATCATAAATGAGATTCTTAATATTAACATATTTTTAAAAATATGATAATTTTCCTATACATTAAAAATGAGATTTTTAAAGTCGGCATATTTTTATTTTAAATGTATGATCTTTTCCCCTTATTTAAGACTGGCATTAAAAATATATTCTTTTCTACCTAAAAAGAAGGTATTCTTTACTTTATTCTCTTTTATTACATTATAAAGAATGTAATTCTTCTAAATTCTTTTATTACAAAAAAAATGTAATTTTCTTCTGTTAATTCCATTAAAGAAAATGTAATTTTTCTTTTGATCCCATTGAGGAAAAGGTGATTTTTTTCCTTTACAAATTCCCCTTTTTATTTATTACATTAAAATGTAACCTTCATTACGATGGTAAATTCTTATCTTATAATTACATTAAAAAGTGTAACTTCCCTTTTATAACAAACATGGAGGTGAAAATATTCATTTCATTATTAACACATAACGGTGTGAAAATAACGTCAATTTCTAATTTAACTCATGACGGTGTAAATAATGTCCATTTTCTATTTAACCGTTTATTTTTTAATATGGGCCAGACCTCTCACATTAGGCCTGCAACTTGTGGATGCTGGATAGGCCGGTCGGCTCCGGGCAGACTTATCCCACAAGTTGGGCTTAACCTCGTGTCTTGGCCCAATTTGTATTTGCGCACTTGGACCTCTCACATTAGGCCCAACATTTGTGGCTGCTGGATATGCCGGTTGGTTCCGGGCATACTTCTACCACAAATGTAACCTAACCTCGTGTCCAAGCACAATTATAATTTATAATTATAATTAATTTTTCCAAAACATATTATTTGTGCATTTGGGCGATGTATGAAAATATCAGCCCAATCAACATATACCAGTCATGCAACTTGTATATGGCAGTGTAACATATTAGAATTATCATAAATAATAATAAATTAACATTAATTAGCATGCTACCTATTTTCAAGATTCAAACATTGTATCATATCCAAACATCAATTCACAACATATCATGCATGCCACAGAAATAATTCTAAGTTTTTATCCACATCTAAAGTGTGAATAAAATATACTTTCTTAATTCATGTCTATTATTTACATGTAGAATGTAAATAATACATGTCTCTTTTACATGCAAAAATGTAAATAAAGTATTCTTTTCTTTTACCTATCTTATCCCTAAGTTTTTAATCTCTCATGACTCTTCTAAAAAAAATGAAGTTTTAATCATGACATTTCTAATAAAAATGTAGCTTTTATTTATATAACCTATTTCTAATCAAGAATGTTGTTTTTATTTAGACCATACATTTCTAAAATTAATGATATTTTTATTTAGACCATTCATTTCTAACATTAATGATATATATATAGAGAGTATATTGCTAACATTAATGATAATTATATTTAGACAATACAGATCTAACATTATTGATATACATATTTAGACAATACATATCTAACATTAATGATATTTCTAGTATGTTAACGTTAAAATGACAAATTCTAATATGTTAACATTAAAATGACAAATTTTAATATGTTAACATTAGAATGACGAATTCTAATATGTTAACATTAAAATGACAAATGTTTTATTTTCTTAGCATGTCACCTTTTTTATTCTTTAAACAATAAAAATGTAATTTTATTTATTCCTAACATGAACATCCTTTTTGTACATAAACAATAAAGATATGATTTTTTCTTTATTTCTAACAAGAAACATCTTAGTTATATATATAAACAATAAAAATATGGTTTTTATTGTTTGCACAAAATTTTGACTAACATGTATATTTTATTTTATACATACAATAAAAATATAGTTTTTATTTTAATCGGTCAATAACATAACGATGTTTTTAATCCAATGTGCCAATTCTAACATAAAGCCATTTGATTATGTTTAATCCAATTCAACAAAATGACAATCTAATTATTGTCAAACATACTTAACAATTTAATCATGTTAAATCTAATTTCAATCAAAATGACAATTTTAATTATTGTCACAAACAAGATATAATTATTTTCAACAATCATATTTTAACAAATATGAGACACACAAATCAATTCAATAGTTCATCGCAATCATAAAACAACTAACACTGAATAAATACATACACGACATCATCATGAACTTGTATGAAAGAAATATAATTTCACATTTCAGTACTAATTATTTTTAAATTATAAAATAGAAATCTCACATTGGTGTTTTGAATTATTCAAAATTCTAGACTGCTCCTTTTTGGATCTGGTTTGTTTCATCGCGAAGCCCTAATTTTTCTGATTCCAGCGCAACTGAGTTTGTTGAATTTGGATCTCGTATGAAATAGTAATGATGCTACAAACATTTTACATTGATTAAAATAATTAAACGATAATTAAATTCAATAATTACATCATTACTTCACGTTAATTCATCTTCCACATCGTTCGTTACTCCAGACATCGACCCCTTTTCAAACCCAACTTCGAGCTTGCCATACCCAGAACGCACGCTAACCGGAGCCACTTGAACCCGATCCACCATCGCCAATTAGAAGCATCTCATTTAGACAAAGATTTTTGCAGTTATTTGTGTTTGGAAATATTGCGTGAGGGAGGAATTTTTGGATTTGTTTTGGAAGATAATGGCCATTGAAGAAGGTAAGTGGCGGCGGCTCATGATATGAATTAGGGTTTTGTAAATGTGTTATTTATAATATAATATATTTTTATTTAAAAAAAAGGAAAAAAGAAAAGGACTGTTTATCCTTATGTGGTATGTTATAAAGAAATTAAATTGTTGACTAAGGCTGAGGTGGCATCTTATTACTCATTTAAGTTTCAAATGCAAATGGCGGAAAGAAATGAATGCGTCATTAATTGTGTAGCGCTAATGGTTAGAATGTTTGTGTGTGTCTTTTTAAATTTCAAACATAAATATCCAGTATCATAATTAAGGGAATATATTAAATTGGACTACCAAGAATAAAAGAGAGAAAATGGTTAGAGGTATGCATGATTTTTATTCATTTACTATATATAGTCACATATTTTCTTAAATAACGTCCATTGAAATAATTGTTCTATGAACCATAAAGTTTGAGGTTGTACCAAAATTGGTAAAATTAAATTAATTAAGTGTCAATAATATCATATTTGTTTCGGCAATCAACCCTCTGTTAAAGTTGGCATGCCTTAGCTTGTTGTATTCTATAAACCATATATTGCATTTTTACTACCTAAATCTTTTTAGAATTTATGGTATCCCAATCAAGTCAAACCATGAACTCATAAATACATATTGTCACAAATAAAATTATTGATTGAAAATTTACATACTTAATTATGAATAAAGGTGCAATGCTTTCAACACATGCAAGTAAACTTTTGTTTCATAAGCTTCTTTGATTCATTGTCACCATATTTTTTTTATCCATTTGAATATATGTCAAAATGTATTGGAATGGAAATAAGGGAAAATACTAATTGCATTCAAACTTATAGGAAATATATCAAATTTTGGGTAATAAAAGGAAGAAATAAGAATTTGTATATGCCTATAAAAATTAGAAGGTAGGAATAGCCTAGTTTGGTTATTTAGGCAAAAAGGAATATAAGGGAATTTTATTGTATATAATCAAAGGTGTAGTAGGATAACGTTTACTGAGAAATATTAAACGGTATTTAATTATTACACATAACCTTAAATAATGGAGTGATTGATTAGCATTAATGTTTATGGCTAATATTCTTTCTTTCATATAATAATCCAGAAAATTCTAATTGACATTCAATTATCACAAATAAAGTCTTGTATTCTATTTTATACCACTAATATAATTAGACTCTTATGTATTATTTTATACCATCTTATAAACACATATTACGTAGTCTTTTGTTTTAATGTTTCCCACATTACATTACATTACAGAATAAATTTTATTACACGCAAACTTTATACGCTCCGTACTTATATTAAAAAGAATATATTTAATTTTTCAAAATAAATTATTTTAAACAACCAAAACTCATTAAAATAACATAAAATAAATTTTTAAATTTACCCCCAAAATTCAGGGTTATTACAATTACCATGTCCAATTATGGTTATAATGGGCTAGACCTCCCACATTAGGTCTACAACGTGTGGATGCTGGATATGCCGGTCGGGTCCGGGCGGTCTTATTCCACAGTAGGGTCTAACCTCGTGTCTTAGCCCGATTCGTATTTGCACACTTAGACCTCTCACATTAGGTTCAATATTAGTGGCTGCTGGATATGCCGGTTGGGTCCGGGCAGACTTCCACCACGAATGCAACCTAACCTCGTGTCATAAGTGCAATTGCAATTCCTAACTGTAATTACTAGACAATCTATTTTTATCCAATCTACCTATGTCATTATGGGTGATTATTTCTATGTTTCCCCATTTGAATTATTGGTCCAATTCATATAAATATTAAATAAATTATGCCAATTATAAATCACTTTTACTCGCTTCCTAACTAACGTATTGACACATATTTTGGCGGCATCTAGGCTATAAAGTAGACTAGCCACAACAATGAAAAGGGAATATGACAAAGGTGATAGTTTTAACATATCTTGGCATAAACATAACTAGAATGATAACAAGGCGAACAGACATGTAATTAACGTCATAACAAGATGGACATAAAACTGATGAACTTGTGGCAACTACAATGTTAAAGTAAGCATAATGAGATCTAAATTAACCATTTAGCTGTCCAGCTATTTAGATCTATCATAATTAGGGTGACATAGTAACATGTTTAGATCTAAAGATGGCTTCACATGTCAAGTTTACAACATATCTAGATTGATCACAAATTGACAGGTGAAAAGGGATTTACATAAAGAACTAGATCTAGCCAATGTTACAGCTATCCAAAATAGATGTACATTCACCACAATATAGTTACAAGTCAAGATCCACATATGCAACATAATAGAATAACCACAACTGTATTAGATCAAGGGAAATAGATCTATCATGACATAGTATAGGATTTAACACTAGCACGAAATCATACTTTACAACATATCCAATTCACAGTCTTTCACAATTTACTTTTAATTATCTAAACCTAAAAGCAACTAGAAACTCACAGCGTTAGGTTTAGAGAATTGGGAAAGAACGAATCTTGAATTTCTGAATTTGATTTGCAAAGTGTGTTGTTGTAAAAAACGGTTCCGTCTCAGTTCACACCCCAGCAGCATATGGCCTCCATGATTTCCAACGAAGAAAATAGCAGAATAGGGCACGTATATATAGCTGCCAAACCCCCTGAAACTGAGTGCCACGTCAGTCCTAGGGGTGTCGACATCCCTTTGGGTGGGTAGAGCCCTAGGTCGACACCCCTTAAGGGGGGTCGACCCCGGTGTCGGCCCCCTAGAGCGGGAATTCTGCAGCTATTTTTCAATTTTTGAATTTGAACTGTTCTGGATAAAATTCTGACTCATCTCTGATTCATATGTGTATACATAATATTTCTACGCGTATACAAACTTAAACCCTCATAACTACTTTATACGGTGTCCGTTTTACGCAAACCAAATGTCTATCTTGACCAGAATTTCGAGATGGATGCAATGGTGCAGTCTGTTTCCTCTAATTCTATATATTAAATTAATTACTATTTAATTTATTCTCTTTAATGTCATTAAAATTTCAGGGTGTTTCAGCTATTCGTAGATCGAAGACCGGAAACCCCATCTGGCATTAATATCTTATTATCCTCCTCGAATTTTATTTGTGAAGTAGAGGATGTATGTGCTTCTTGAGCCACTCTATGGGCTTTGATGTCAAAGCAGAGAATGTACGTCTTTGTTGGCCACTCTCTAGGCCTGTGCGTCCGGTGAGCTTGGCTATCTTATCCACAAGTAGGGCCCAAGGACTTACTTGACCTCCCTCCAGGAGGCGCCTTATCCTGACCGTTGTAGTTGATGATAAGGTCTTAGAAACTTAGACGGGGCCATTGTAGACACAGAACTAAGGTTTACACTTTTGATGCTCTATACTAACCGTTGAAGGTACTGATAAAGGCTTACATACCACCCCCTCCGAGGGGTGCTCTATCATGACCATCGTAGGTGATGATAGGGGTTGACGTTCCCCTCTGCGGGTAATGTGGAACAAAAGCAGAGGTAGGACGTGCTATTTTGCGAGCAATGGTAGGACGTGCTTCGTTCTAGCAAAGACATGGAGTACTATTCTGTGAGCATAGGTGGGGCGTGCTAATGTTAGATTCACTGCCACGATCGTTGCTGGTCTGAAATGGATATTTACGCTTTTGATGCTTTAACCTAGCCCTCTCTGATTTGGGCATGGAGAAAGACTAACAAACAATCCCCCTCCAGGGGATGCCTTGCCCTGACCACTTTGGTGGTGACAAGGGATTTGATCCATTTATAATTTGACCCCTTTTGGGTTTCTTTGATCTTCGAATGGAGGGTTTTCCATAGCCTCTGTTGCGTTTGATAATCCTTTTCCTAATGATTTTTTATAGGACTCAAACTGATCTTGTTATAAACTACTATAATTGGCCCTGGCTGACAAATTTGATGACCATTTCCTCAAGAATTCTGCAATGATTAGTATCATATCCGTTCCTCATGTTGTAATGAAAATGGGGTCCTCCTGCCTTCCTTTCGTATTTAGATAAAGTAATATACCTTGAGTAGTCTTGTCGTGAACTTCTTTTCTTGTTGCCGGGGCCTAACACTCTTGCGGTCCAACCCTGTTGTTTTACCTACATCTCCTTTCCTACTTCCTAAAGCACACTGAGATTGAGATGCTATCCCTTCGGACCATTTGTTAGTGAAATGGTCAAAATCATTCATTATTTCTTGTTCAAACGTCGTTCCTCTGATCTTCTTGTAGAGAGCTTTCTTTAGGTGAGAGATGACGCTAGTATCCTTTGACGTAGAACCACTTGGAGGAGGTGTTAAGGATATTATCCAAAGTGTCGTAAGCGTGTTGTTCTATTTTCTTTTTCACTTTATTATCTGTAAGGCTTCCGCTCCTAATCTTTGCTCTTCTATAACTCTAGGGGCGGTGATTTTTGGCTTATTCATTCGAGATCCTAAAGGCTTTTGCCGTGACCTCTTACTCATGACTTTGCTTCTTCAAAGCCTTTTTCCAATTTAGGATGGAACAACACAGGTAGATATGTGGTAGAGTTAACCAAAGAGTCAGAGGTTCAGGCCCTCCTTTGAGCGCCAAAATGTTAATGATATTTTTCATCAACACCGGAAATTGGTCGATGGGAATGGACCTAAGAGAGGAATAGGTTGTTTATCCTTCATGAGCTTGAGTCAGATCACTGTTCCTAAGTATCAAGACAATCTCGAGAAATCTAAACTCGTACATAGGGCCTAAGCTTGTTGGAAGGGTATAAGCCGACAAGAATAGGGCGTTTCCTCCGATCATCGGTATAGATTGGATAAGATTCCATGCATATATATGGAGCAAACAATAAATTGTAACAACGATAACTAAGAATTAGTATGATAAACTCACAAGAAACACCATAGATGTAGATTCACCTTTTATAAATCTTTTACTTTGAATAAAGTAATGGAATTGAAGAAATCCACCAATCTATCTTAGTACTAGGTTTTAAAGAGGAAGAATACAAGAATTCGAGTCCCTCTCTTTAATGTGACCCTTGGAGTCTTATTTATATAGGATTTGGAGCCCCTTCCGTCGTTGTGCCATTGGTCCCATAGGAGTCTTTGTTGGCCACCTTTCTCCTTTATCTCCGGTGTTCTTGCTTCTGGCTGCTTTGTGATGCTAATTATAGCTTCCGTAATGAAGGTTTTAGCTAGTCGGGAGCCTCTTTGATATTGAGATGAGCCTGTCTTCATGGTACTATCGGATGGTATTTGATCTTCCGGTATAGCTCCCGGGTGTAGGCTTTCAGACATAAGCTTTCAAATGTAGGCCTGCGGCTTTCTCGCGTATACTTAGAGGAGCTAGTCCTCTGATGTATGTGGATACCTGCTGGTTCGAACCACTTCCGATGTCGGTACTAAGTAGATTAGTATTGATAGCCTGTATCTTCGCTAGGGTTTTAGTGGGGCTCTTCGGATGGTCCAGTCTTCTGAAAGGTAGATTCCGGTGACATGTTGTTGTCTACCAATGTGACCTTTCAGTATTGACGCAGCAGACGCTTGAGAAGCTGGTTCCGTATAATCTCTATTTACTTCTGGCATGATGCTTTTGATATCTTCATCTCTTGATGTATCAGTATTAAGTTAGTTGATATGGATAGCTTTTCCGGGTTTCGGTTGGTAGAGCATTTATCTCTCTCTTTCTTCGTTTCCGGCCTAGGTCTCTTTTCATCATGGAATTTCCTACCGGATAGATCTTGTAGGATGGACCCTGTCGGATAGGCCCTACCGGATTGACTTCTCTGGCACTTTCAAGTCTTTTATCTATTTACTCCCTGGAGTATGTTGGTTTATGTTACTTTTAGTTCGTCCTTTGTTGCTTTCAGCTCTTCCTATTATTCGGCCTTCTGCTTTCGGAAGAATCTTCTATGCATGTGTTTCTTCCGGTACCCCTTCATTGTTAGCTGGTCTCGGAGTTAATTTTGATAGTAACAGTGGATTTGGATCCTCACTTTTATATCACTTATATAATTTTGTACGATACCTCATACTTAGGAAATGTGTACCTACGATATGTTTATAAATAATTTTGTTTGTGTAGAATGACTACTAGGCAGCAATCTCGCCTTCAGACCAAAGGGACATCCACTTTTGCTAGAGCTAAGACTTCTACATCAGGGGCTACAACTATAGTTCCTGAATCGCTACCCGATCAGGCGTTTCCTAATCTCTGTCCTCTTAATGCCCCGCCGTCAGAAAGACACTCAACCACACTTAACTAGCAAGCATATAAGCAGTTATTTAGTCAGTATGGAATTCCTGATATAGACGCAATACTACCAGAGGAAAACGTGTTTGCTGATCAACCACCGAGTGGATATGTAGCCGTTAATCTATATATGTTGACAGGAGGTGATGTTCCCCCTTTCAATCCTTTTTAGAGAGGATCCTGGATCATATGGCTATCGCTCCTTCAACTTCATCCAAATGGTTACATCATTCTGTTAGACCTTTACGTGCTTTATATGGAAAAGCGGGGATATGCTCCTGCATTTCAGGAAATCTGCTATCTTTGTTCATTTAAAAGGAGGAAAGACACTCCGTCTATCATAGATGTGAAGGGTGCACGCAACTGGAAGCTTATATTGGACTTTCCAGAAAGTGCTTTGGGATTTTTGACTCAAATTTTCTTTGTTTGCTGTCCCGAGACCTTTCGCAGGAACTGGATGGAAGGTGGTGAGCATATCTGTAAATAGCTCTTCCTATCTAAACTGGTTTTTAAGTCCCAATTATTGAAATTTTCTTCCTTGATTACAGTCGTTGCAGCTCCAGTTAAGGATAACGAAGATTCGACCCCTTATAAGGATATTTTAGAAGCTTTAAGAGATGTTGGTATCATAGAAAGAGGCATGAAGTACTTAATAAGAGAAGAGTTTCTTCGTAAACATGGATTGCTCCATTCTTCCCGGAGGTACCATTCCCAAAGGAGCAGCTCCCACGTCTCAGTCTGTGCCTGTGGCATCGTATGTTGGTGCTTTTGGAGAGGGCAGTTCATTGAAGAGTAAGATTGATGAATCTTCATTGAAGAAATGTTCATACCCTGCCGGTAGTACTAAAACGCCTTCTCAAACCCAATTGCCTTAGGTTGAAGAAGAAGTGCCTATACAAAAGAAAAGGTAAAGATCTTATGGAGGCTATCAAACAAGTTGAGGAGGGTGAGACCACTCCCGGAGATGATTTAAATGTTGAGAAATTTAGTGAGGGTCCCATTATTCCAATTACTCCTGAAGAAAGTTCTATAGATATTTTCAAGACTTTGAGTGACCTTAGTACTACAAAAGATCGTACCCCGCTTGCGACCATAGTTACAAAAATGGCAATCGCAATGGCTTTGACTCGAACTCCTCCGCCACAAAAAAAAACATTTTCTGAGATAGAGCATGCGTTAGCCTTACCCTAGAAGAGCAGTTCTTTACTAGATGCACATTTAGACCACACATCTTACGCACTCTAAGTTTTTGCTGCTTCGCGTGTACCCTATACATTGCCCTGGTACTTTTATGTTCTAAGTACTGAAATCCTGTTTTTCCTCATTTTAGGTCCTACTATGAGTTGTCCATATATGAAAATCTTTAAGCATTTGTCCTACTCTTATAACCTGAGACATCATATGCAATCTCAACATTCTCAAAAATCTCACTACTCTCAGCAATCTTACTATTCTCAGCCGTTTCAACATTCAGATGGCTACGTGAAGAACGAAGAACAAAGGAAGTAGAGGCATAAGGCCCCGGACCAGCTAGAAAAAGAAGAACGAAGTAGGGGATCTTATGGTGATCGTGACCGATATGATGATCGTTATGAGCAGAGTAGACGGGAAGAGAAGAAAGCCAAAGGAAGAAGAGAGAGAGAGGGATGATAATGGCCGAGATTGCGGGAAAGATGATCTTTACAAGAGCCCCCAATTGGATAAACTTCAAGTCCCTGCTACTCAGACCACCTTTGGCTATCTACCCCTTGCTACACCGTCTGTTACTCTTCCTCCTCCTCCTGCGCACATTCAGAAGATCATATATAGGTCATGCTACGAACTCGAACCGGTACACACTACACTTGCTGAACGGTTCGAAAATTGGTGTCTGAAAGGTGTGTACTTTGATTTGGACATACATCCGTCTGACAAGAATGATATACCTAAAGAGCTGGATGCATTGAAAAGAAACATTAACAAGCAGATGGATATAGTCAAAAGTCAACTTGAGAAGCAGCTAGACATAGTTAAGGACCGAGCTGATAAACAACTATATCTATGGTACAAGCTAGCTGAAGAGCTTCATAGAATTAACAAGCGCAACCTTGAGCAAATCGACGCACTGGAAAATGACAAGGTCGAATGGACCAAAGTTCTTGAATATAGCGACGCTGAGACTGCATCTCTCACCCATAGGAACACAGAATTGACAGCTAAGAATCTATGGTTGAAAGAATAACTTTCTGCTGCCAAACTGTGACTGACTTAGTTGAAAGTCCAATTGAAAGGCGCTCAGTCCACCCAAAAGACCGCTGAAGCGTAACTACTCGTGGAAGAGAAAACTTCTGCAACCTATGAGCAAGACAATGCTAATATTCATAAAGAGAAAACTTCTTGGGCATTGGTATCGCTATGTTGAAAGCTTAAGAAAAAAGCCTTGATCAGGAGGGAAATCGAGCTTTGGCCGAACAAGTAGCCATTGAAAAGGCGTTTACTGAAGCCGAGGCTAATGCCAATGCTACTCTGTTCAGATTATATGTTCTCAGCATCATGAGTCGAGGCAGCTTGCATTATTTAGGATGTGAGATTCCAGTGACTCTGGCCAAAGTCTGGGAATCAGTGCTTTCCTAGGTTGGAGATATCTATACCGAAGAGTATCTTTTGGAGAATCTGTTAGATGCGGAATCACGCGCAGCTCTAGCTAAGGGGAAGGAAGCGCTTAGGATTGAGCGGGATTTACTTGATGGAGCTGGATCCTATAGGCAACAATCCTTGGAGGTAACTGCCACCAGTACTCACACTGTATCCATCGATATTCCAGTTCCAGTTTGTCAAAATCTTATTATGCCATCCACTGATCCTTCTATCGCTCAAGGAGAAAAGGACAAAGCTATTGAAGAGCCTTCTACTAAGGAGAAAATTATTGAGGAACTTGTTATTGAGGGGCTTGTAGGAGATGGTAAGGGAGACGATGACAGCCCAAATAAATATGAAGTTGTGCACAGGAATCTTCATGTCGCAGGTAAAACCGAGATCGACCGAGTCCTATCGGACTTGGACTATCTTTGTACTTCACCCGCATATACTACGTTCCATGCTCACTATTCATTTATATTTGGCCTAATCTCGCCAAATCCTTCTCCTGCTGGTGCTGACACAACTACCACTGAAGTAATGTGTTCCTACTTAGGTGATAGTGAAAAAATTGTAATTTCTGACCAAACTTCTTGGCAACTAACTAGTCTAGCGTCCTTTGTAACTACGCATAATCCGTCTTTGGTGAATTTTATGCTTTCTTTGCCTAACTTACCCATTTGGATTTGTTAGCCATGTTTGTTTCTTCTCGACGGCCCTAATAATAATATTAATTGATATATCTACAAAAATATTCACATATATGTATATATATTAATCAAATTATATTGAGAGATCAATCTCTTTCCTAGCTAATATCTATCTTACAACAAGATATAAAAGGATGGAGTAAACAACAAATTGATAAATGAAAGAAAAGGGTTGAGTGCTTCTAATCAACAATATTAGTATTTTTTAAGTAGACATAATTATTTTAATCAACTATATTTTGAACTGGCAAATCAGAATAATGAGTTTTACTCACTTCTCTCCAATCGCGAATGACATTCGAAATTCACTAATATTCTGTCTAACCCCAAATTCCATCAAATCATTATCATAACAAAGGTACCATCGATACGAGCGCAATAGCCAAAATTATACCTCAATCTGACCTCGACAACATTAATGTAAAAGCGAATATAAATTACTACATCACACTCAATAAATCGTAAAGTACATACCATTGTTTCCAAAGCAACTGTTTTCGAATATGTCACCTGAATGGTCCTCGCTATTTGAATCCAAATCCGAATCAGAATTGCTCATCGAAACAATCATAAAATAATGTCCATCAGTTCAAAGAGCAAACAGTGGATCATATGCTTCAAACAACTATTATTATTAGGGAATAAACATGATTCCAACCTGTCAAGAAGTACAATGAAGTTATTTGCGACTAGATTGAGTGAAGAAGAGCATAAATGTTTTTAAACTTATTAAGTGAAATAATGATACCGTTTTAACAATTTAAAAATTCTTTACGTAAATTAATACTATTGTTTTTAACAATTTAAAATTCTTCATGTAATCTGATAAGTTGAATGCTTATCATAATGTTGCAAAGTCAGCCAGGGCAATGTTCATCTATGCTTTAAATATTTTGAAAGTAGTATGCAAGTACAAAATGATATATGTACAACATAAATGGTAGCAATGAAACAGAGTTGAAGAAGAGTTTTACCAGTCTAAGCACTCCTCTTTCACATCGAAATGTTAAAAGATTGGCTCCTTCGATTATATATATCATGCATAATTTTATATAATAAAAGCATCAGGTATACATAAGGTTACGACCTTTGAGATCAACAAATATATACAATTTTCAATTGAACAAAGATGCCAATTACAAGAATATATTATATATGCAGCTATAACACAACAACATGTCAACAACTTAAGATTTCAAGGAAACACATTTGCTTATTTAAAGAACATGGAATAATCATGGTGGGGTTTGGTTTGGAAATGAAATTAATGTTTTGCATTAGAAAAATGTTATTTAAAATATACCAGAAGAAACATGTAAAAATGATTAGTTTGAAAATTGGTTTTAACACATGAATTGAGAATGATGGTTTTTTTGTTACATATAAAATTGAAAACAAAGTTTTTTACATGTAACACATGAACTTTTTTACATATAAAAAAGGTTTTAACACATGAACTTTTTTACATGTAACAGATTTGAAAGGTGGAAAACATTTAATTTGAAGAAACAGTTTTAAAACATAAAATAAAAAATATTCGTTTTGGTTTTTCTCTTCTCATCTTTATTGAACCGAATAGTATTTTCAAAATCTTATACTTTTTCATGTCATTTAAAGCTCATATTGAAAACAATAACTAGCCAAGAGGAAAATAAAAATAACTTCCGTTCACTTGGGAAAAGAGATGAGAATGTGGAAAATGCACAAACTAGAAAAAATAATAACACAAAAATTTAGCTTATTCAAATGGAAAATAATGAAGAAAATTGTCATGATTTCAACCAAACTGTAGATAATATAACATAATTTAAATATAATGCTAATTTTTTCTGGTGATTTTTTTTAGAACTAGTGATAAACTTCATCATCATTGCTAGTCACATCATCATCTTCACTATTGCCGTCTTCAAATATTGTATCATGTGCACCATGTAATTGTAACACCCCACGTCCGTTAATGCCACTCACTAAGGGAATGCATTAACTTTCATGGAGCGTTATAAGAGTATAGAACAAAACATCACAAGAAAGATATACAAAATGGTACTTAAAAATTCAAAATTTATTCATTGCAGCGGAAAAACAAAACATGTTTGGTTACAACATCAAAACCATATACTAAAGCCAAGTACACAAATATCCATCTTGAACAAAATTATTATCAGAGTACATAAAAACAAAACCATAATTCCACTCCAAACAGCCATAATGAAAAAGAGATAAAGCCGAGCATTACTTTCAACACTTCCAAGCACTTCAACAAGAAAGAAATCCAAGTCAAGCTTCACTAATCCCGCCCTGAGGACCTGAGGGGGTGGAAGAAAGAATCTGTCCCATTAAAGTTCTTTCCACCCATGTCTCGAAAGTCTCTACATATCTTCGAGAAATCATTCACACAAGGAGGAAGAGGAGGAGGAGGAACAGCTGCAACTGGGGGGAGGAACGTCTGCTAGGCCTGCATCACTAGCCCTAGCCTGTAGGTACCTTCTGAACCAACCAGGTACCAGTACGCCCTCAGGAAGATTAAGATCCCCAGATATGCTGAAATGAAAAGAAAAGGTTCAAAACAAAGGATAGAAAGATAGTGCATATGACTTTGGGGATTATGCTTTTTAAAATAAAACAACATTTTTCTTAAAAATGCTTCTTTAAACTTCTTTCGGAAAAATAGTTTTCAAAAATCTTTTATCCAATCTGGTAAACCTTTGCTCTGATACCAAGTGTAAACACCCCACCTCCGTTAAGGTCATCACAATGGGAATGCATTAACTTTGGTGGAGTATTATAGGTAAAAGGTAGAGGTAATTTACAAGACAAACATATAAACAGCGAAAAAACAAAATTTTATTTTATAAGCACGTGGTCCAGTCAAAACATTACAACAACTATCTTAAAAACCAACTTCCAAATCATTACAATAAAGCCTCTGTCTTGACTAAAACATAAAGAAGCATAAACAGTAATAAAGCAGCATAAATCCCCAATTAAGAGTGTAACCACAACTATAGCCCAAGAGATGATAATCCAAGCAATACGTCTACTCTCTTCAAGTTGGAAAAGGTCTGGAAAAATTGAAGTATTCCCTCCCTGTGGACCTGGGGGGGGAGGGAATAGAATAAAAGAAGACGAAAGAAAATGGGTCAGACATAAGCCTGGTAAGTCCAGTGATTATTTAGCATGTAAACAGGTAAAAGGATCATGACATGAATAAAATGAACCTAGAACAATACCCTAGAAATAATATAACAATAAAAAGAGCGAGATAAACTGAATATACTATCGCACTCATTTCTATTTCTCTGCACCTACCAACAAGTGTTTTCAACTAGCACCATGTGTTCATGATAAAATGTTCCCCTTTATCGATCGACTTTTATTTGCATGCATTAATGACTTGTGTCGTTCGACCCCGCTTGATTGTAGATACCTGTGCTGGTCCCACCATGGGGTATATCAATTCCTATGGTGGCAACCTGACACAAATTCAAGATGCATAGTATATACTACTGATGCCCAGTGCCTGATTTGTCCATGCCCGAGTACGTGCACACCCATACTCCGTCGGAACCTACATTGTTGCACCACCCACCGTTATTTTGACCGCTTATAATCAGCCTAGTAATCGTGCCTCACCCTGCCTAGTTCAGGATACCATGATACATCTATGTGGGTTACTACTGAAATGGGTCCCCGTTACTAGGTTTTTCTAATCAACATGTTAAAATGGTTAGGTGTTCTCAGATTAACCTAACCCCACCCATCAGTTTAATTAACATGTTGTATTGGTTAAGTGTGGCCTTAATTTATTTAACCCTACCATTCTTAGCCTACCTGTTTCTTAGCTTTAATTCATTCGTTAAAGCACCAACCTATCACATTAGATCTATATTGTTGCGGTCGCTGGATGTGCCGGGCGGTTCCGGGCAGTCTTACACCGCAACTCAATCTAACCTCGGGTTTTTGGGCTTAATGCGCTAACCTCTCACATTAGATCTGTATTGTTACGGTTGCTGGATATGCCGGGCGGTTCTGGGCAGTCTTACACCGTAACTCAATCTAACTTCGGGTTAGACATATTCATCTTTTAATTAATTTACAGATTTACCATTTATGTTTATATGTAAATTATCCACCAATGTTGTCAGCTTAAGTCATGTCCCATTTACCCTCTAAATTTTGTCCATGATTCTTAGGTATACAAATTATACAATTTCATGCCATTAATCATTTACATGATTATGAGCCAACCTATGCCAATATCATGTAGTTTAATATTTTTCCCAACGTATCCCCCATTATTCGTTCACATAAGTTACATAGAATGTTAGGCTCGCAAATTAGCCTAACTCGTAAACAAAAGGGAAAACAAAGGGTCATGTAACATTACAATGGCATAAAACAGTATAGATGAACTAAGCATATGTGATATAAATCTGGCATAGTACTACAAAATTTTAATTAAGCATGTAAATGTGAACTTGCATTTGAGTTGGACCAAATTAACATAGATCTAAACATCTAAGCATGTAGATCTAGACATATAAGCATATATAAACATGACTTAGCTTATGGTCTTGCATATAACATATCATAAAAGAATCACCAAATTTATATACAACATGATAGGTTCATCACCAAATTAATATTCAACATGATAGGTTCATCATCAAATTAATATACAACATGATAGGTTCATCACCAAATTAATATACAACATGATAGGTTCATCACCAAATTAATATACAACATGACAGGTTCATCACCAAATTAATATACAACACAATAGGTTGTATCAATCATAATAGTCACGTAGGCATAGGTAATTTCAGAATGAATCAGAATGCAATTATCTTACAACTAGGCACAGTTCTAGTTTCGCTTCATTACAAGTCATGACTTTTATTTGTTCAAATCTAAAGAATAACTGAACTTACAAACAGAAGAACAAATCTTGTTTTCTGGGATCTGATTTCTAAAACTGAAAAGCTATCCTTTGATGTAGACTATTGATTCTCTAGTTTGGACTTGATTAGGGGCTTTCTAACTTGATTTCTAGAAAAATGGAGTCTACGCTAGTTTAGCCATGGACAACGTGACGGCTTCAGAGAGCAAGGTTATGTGGTTTTAGGGTTGAGGGTTGGGGTTGTTAATATAGAAGTTTAGATTAATAAGAGCCGTTATATCAACCTAGGAGTAATCAAAGCCATCCAGACCAAATAGAGCCAACCGGAAGTTGCCACATATGCCCTAATGACTCAGAAAAACGTCACTGGAAAAAACAACCTAGATCTGGCCGAGGGGGTCGACCCCTACAGGGGGGTCGATACCACAGTCGACACCCCGCTTGGGGGGTCGACACCTATGTTGACACCCTATGGGGGGAGTCGACCCCTATGGGCGGGAATTTTCCCGCCCAGCTGATTATCGAAATTTTTGAATTTCGAACTGCTTTTTGATTTAATTATTATTTATATTTAATTTTCGTTTAAACTTGAAATCCTCTGAACTCCATAACTTCTTCATCCGGAGTCCGATTCACGCAAACTCGGACTCTATCTTAAGAACAATCCCGAGACGAACGCAATGGCGAAACTCGTTTCCCCTAATTTCCAATTTTGAAATTAAGTATTCTTTAATTCGTTACTTTAGTATTCACAGAAAATACGGGGTGTTACAACGGTGTTGTTATCTTGGAGAAGTCTTGAATAAACTTATGATAATATCCAGCTAATCCTAAGAAACTTCTCACATCCATTGCATTCTTGGGGATAGACCAATCTTGCACCGTAATCACTTTCGCAGGGTCCACAGCAACACCATTCTCTGAAACAACGTGGCCCAAGAACCTCATATCCCTCCTCCAGAAGTGACATTTAGAAAATTTCACTTTCAATTGGTGTTTCATTAACACCTCCATCACTTTCCTTAAGTGTTCCTTGTGTTCTTCTCTGTCCTCGTGTAAACCAAGATATCGTCCACGAACACAAGAACAAACTTATTCAATTGATCATAGAATACCTATTCATAAGATCCAAAAAATATGCTGGTGCATTGGTCAACCCGAATGGCATGACCAACCACTCATAGAATCCATACGGCGTTCGAAATGTCGTTTTAGGTATACTTTCAGCTGCTACTTGCAGCTGATGAAAACCCGTTGCAAGATCTAACTGGGAGTACACTCTCTCTCCATCAACTTATCAAACAAATCATCTATCCGTGGAAGAGGATACTTATTCTTCCTCGTCACCATATTCAACTCGCGGTAGGCTACACACAATCGAAGGGAACCATTGGCCTTGGTAGCAAATATAACTGGTGCTCCCCACTCGGAAACACTCCTTCGGATAAATCCCTTCTTTAATAGATCGCTAACTTACACCTCGAGCTCTCGCTGCTCCCTTGGCGCCAAACGACGAAGTGGCATCCCTATAGACCTGACATCTTTCACTAAATCAATTCGAAACTCGATCTCTCAGTGTGGTGGAAGTCCGGTAACTTCGCTGAAGATGTCCGGATACTCGCCAGCAATAGGCACATCTGACATCTCATCATGCGGGATGTCGAGGGAATTTAGAAAACTAGCCATCACCCCATCACTAGGTAGGCAACCAAATAGTACCCTCTGCCCATCATCCGCTCTAATGGTCACCGAAGACCCCTAACAGTCCACCACCACCCCGTAACTTCGGAACCAAACGACTCCCAAAATAATCCCAAACCCAATAAAGCCCAAAACAAAGCAATCACAAGCAAACATGAATCCATGACTCGATAAGTCCAAATTACGACAAATCATACTAAGAATAGTCGGACCACCGATCAGGTCCGTCACAACTAAAGGTCTATCGACAATCTCGGGTTCCAATCCCAAACTATCTACCAGGTCACTAGATATGAAGGAATGGGAAGCCCCGGTATCAAACAATACTCGAACAGGAACATCATAAATGGAAAGCATACCTTGAATAACGACGCTCTTTCCCTTCTGCGACGTAGTAGGGGAATTCGACGAAGAAGGAACAGCGTTGATAGCATATGCTTTCACGATCTGCTTCACTTTAGGAGGTTGTGGACATTTATCCTTGTGATGTCCCACTTGGCCGCAATTGAAGCACTTTCTGTCCGTTGGCTTTGCTCGACATTCTTTGGTACAGTGGCCCTTCTTGCCATAGCTACAGCACTCTACATCTTTCTTATTCTTCTTTTTCTGACCATCCTTGGTTTGATTCTATTTCCTCTTATTCTGGGAAATATTCTTGCCTCCACCGCTTGCCTGTGGCTTTGGCGGCTCTACAGATGTTACAGCAACCTTAGTCTTTGACTTCGGGTAAAGGCTTTCTGATCTCAATGCTTTCCCCACAACAGATTCAAAAGTCTCATCGATGTGGTTTATAAGTCTTTCCCATAAGTACTCATCTAAGCCGGTTATGAACTTTTCACTCTTCTTCTCGGTAGTATCGATAAGGGATAATCCACAATTTGATAATGTATCGAATTCAGTAATATATTCTGAGACTGACTTACCATTCTGCTTAAGCTCTAAAAACTTCCTGAACTATTCCGATTTTTGAGCAGCTGGAATAAACATGTCACTGAAAAGGGTCTTTAACTGATTCCAAGTAACTTGATTCTCAGGAGTAGCTGCTTTAATAGCATTCCACCAATTTATATCTCGCCCTTGAAGCTGAAGTGATGCTAACTTTCTCTTCCTTGCATCATTGATCCCCAAATTCTCGAAGATGCGCTCGCAACTATCCAGCCAATCTTGAACCTCCATTGCTGACTCCGTTCCATGGAACTTCTTACCACCAAGACTAGTATAATCCTTGCAGAGCTTGGCGAAATCGGCTCTAAGCACCCGCGCTACTGCACCACCACCATTAGCAGCATTAAGAACTGCTCCCTGAACATTCCTAAGCATCTCTCGCATGAAGGCAGTAAACATCGTCCTCATATAAGGGACATTCCCATTATTGGCCCCTGAACCCGTACTCCTCGTATGTCAGCTCATCGCTCAATCAGTAAAGAGAAAAACGATTAAGCATCTTCGTAGTGGTACCCCTGTAGTGCGACTTCATCCTTAGATATACGAATAGTATATATGTATAGTTTTTGAAAACAAAAATATCACAAATACGCGCTCTCAAATACATACATTATCTCTCCCTGATGTCTTCCCCTATGTTAACTACGCAACCTAGAGCTCTGATACCAAATGTGATATACGAATAGTATATATGTATAGTTTTTGAAAACAAAAATATCACAAATACGCGCTCTCAAATACATACATTATCTCTCCCTGATGTCTTCCCCTATGTTAACTACGCAACCTAGAGCTCTGATACCAAATGTGATAGCCCGCCCTGCACCAGTAAACATTTCTTCAAAATGCGTTGTACCAATGCCCGACTAGCACGGGACGGTCGTCAAAGGAAAAGGATTTGAAACTATGAGTCACCAAAGAACCTGTAGTATATCTCACAACACATGGAATAAAATATAATAATAATATAACTTGACATAAAACAGGCGAGATAGTGCATAAGCTGAAAACTAAACAATCTTAGTAGCAGAATCCAAAATACAGCTTATGATCCAAACCATCATTATTACAACTTCAAAATACTGTCTCTAAAGAAAAATGGAAAAGGTACACAACTAATGCCCGAAGTAGTTACCAGCAACAACATAGGGAGAATATATGTATATAGTACGGGGAAGCCTCCTTCTCGTCTCCGGATAGCTACTCGCACATAACCACCTAACCTGTCTCTAGTCTGCTTGTTTTAGGAGCACCTAGAGTAATAAGAAGAGACATAAAACTTTGGGTCAGACAAAAGTCTGGTATGAGCGATAACAACAAAGTAAAACAATAATAGGTATAAATAATCATACCTGAACGTAGACCTGCGACTAAAGAGTTAGCACAACAGAATGTATAATACTCTAAGGTAACACTAACATAAATTCTAAAGTGGAAGTGTGCATGTCATGGTGATAGCAAACAACAAACATAGCGATCATCCTCACATCTCACACTCAGTGCATAAAGCATACGATATCCACCGCTTTGGTTACTAGAACCATTGGGGCCATGACGGAGCCCAGCTCCGTCCAAACCTTACTACGACCACTTTGCCCTTGGGGTCCTGATGGAGTTCGACTCCAAACAACTTTGACCCCACCGCACTGGTCCATAGTCAACACCCCCCAACAATAGTGAATCAAAGTTACAGATATCGACAATCCCTTTGCACATGTCCCGCAGCAAAGTCCAACTTATGAAGTTAACTCGTTGGTTCCCATCTGGATCTTGAGTGATAACTTCCCATTTGGACTACCTTTGCATCTCGGTTTTTGGTCTCCCCAGGTTCGGTTCGGGTCTCCTTCTCCGATCCAGTTCGGTTTGTGTCTCCTCCTCCTATTCTGTTCGGTTCGGGTCTTCCTCCTATCCTGTTCGGTTCGGGTCTCTCCCTCCTATCTTGTTCGGTTCGGGACTCCTCCTACTATCCGGTTCGGTCTAGGTCTCCTCGTCCTATCCGGTTTGGTTCGGGTCTCTTTTTACTATTCGGATCGGTTCGGGTCTCTTTCTCCTATCCGGACCGGTTCGGGTCTCCATGCTAACCGATTCAGATCGGGTCTTCCTCCTAACTGATTCTGAAAATCTACAACTTTCTACAGCGAGCTATTTTCACCAAACGATGGTGTTTTTAACCATTCTAACCTTCCTATGACATCACAGAACATTCCAAACAATATATAGAATCAGTCAAAAACATTAACACATCATTCGCATGAAATATTTTAGATTAAACATACCTAAAAAGCATGATTTTCCCCTTAATCACCTTAACCAAGTTTTAACTATAGGATTAGCAAACTTAATCCCAATTAACCCAAATTTTCACTGGTGACATAAAATAATATTTAAGAATTTCTACATATTTTTCCAGATTTTTATGATGCATAATTTCGCTAATTATCACTAATCACCTTAATTAGTCGTAACTAGTGAATAAAATTGCAAATCACTCACCTTAGCCACAAATGAATCTTAGATCTGAAACTATGACTGATATGGCACAAATTCCAATGCAATACAACAACTTTATCTCCAATTTGATTGTAATTTCCCTTGATTTGATGTTGATTAGCTTAATATTTGATTAGAAAGTGATTAGGAGGTAGTTTAGAAGGTGGAAGCCATTGTTAAGTTTGAAGAGAGGTAAGTGACGGCTGTAAAAATGACAAAGAAAGGTTTCTCTAACCCTTTTAAGCCTTTACATAACCCTAATCCCGAAATCTCCAATGAGCCTAGCTGCTAATTACCCAATTAAGCCCAATTATACCATTTTTCACCCTCCAAACCTTATTTCAGCCATATCTCCCAAATGATAAGTCCGTTTGATTACTGTGACCACTCTACGGAATGTTAAACTTTCATCCGAATCTAATGGAAGTGTTTTCACATCAAAACTCCTTGCCAGTCAAAAGTTATAGGAGAAACAAGATTCGCTAGGGGTAAAATGGTCATTTAAAAGTCGGCAAAAATCGTGAACATGGGAAATGACCCCAATAGTCGTTCCCTAAATTACACGAACATTCGACTTCGTATGAGAATGAAATAAATATTCTACGATCCTCCGATACGTAGAATGCGGGTCGTTACACTTAGACGTACTTCTGGTGAGAGATTTTATACAATCCACAGTAAGCCCCAATAACGGACTCCTAAACTTACCAGAGTCTAGATGTACCCAAACTACCCTAAACGATTGATTCCCTATCAGCGTAGATACCCTATGTCGGCCCTTCAGTAGGAGGTATCACTTCCTAAAGTGGCAACCCCTCGTTAATAATGTGCACAACCATATCTACAGGTGTCACGAGCATCTTATCCCCCTTTGCCCGGCTCATGCATGCATATGGCCCGGTCGTCTTGCACCGCCTACACCGTTCTCCATGTTTGGATCTCTTACAATCAGTCCAGTAAGCGTTCCCCTTCTCCGACCTAGTACGGAGTACATGTTTTGATACCTACTCCGGGTTACTAGATGAAACGAGTCCCACACAATATGATACAAGCTCTCCCCTTTGTCTTGTATCCCCCACTTGGTTTTCTTTGGCTATGTATACCACTAGGTGTCTTTAATTACGTAACCCTATCATTTCTACAAGTTATGCTTACCCTAAAAGGTGTCTTTAATTGCATAACTTCATTATTTCCACTGGTTATGCATATCGCTAGGTGTCCTTAATTACATAACCTTAGCGGGTTAAGTTTATGGGCCTATATATATACTAATATTACACACCTACCCAAGATTTACTTAACCCTCCCACTGAACCAAGCATGTTTATTTAATGGTTAAGTTTGTTGGCCTATATATACTTATATTACCCACCTACCCAAGATTTACTTAACCCTCCTACTGATCCAAGCATGTATATTTAACGGTTAAGTTTGTGGGCCTATATATACTAATATTACCCACCGACCCAAGATTTATTTAAGCCTCCCACTGATTCATCCAAATTTACATAACCCCTACTCATGTTTATGTTCGCACAATCCCTATGGATTCAACTAGGTTAAGTATTACGGACTAACAGGTTATTCCCATTCACATTGACTACTTTTTACTTGCCAAAGCTTCACTTGCTTATTAATTTCATATGAATATAACTTAATCCATTTAATTCATTAATAAGCCCCATTACATGTTATTCTTTAGATTGTAATTAATAGAAGTAATCTTACAATCTTTCACTCCTGGATTGTAATTAACGGAAGTAATCTTACAATCCCTTTTATATTGTCTGTTTCCATTGTTACAATAACATGTTTTACTTAATTTTGAATTAAGTATACTTCTTCTCGGTTCACTTGTTTCCTGTTTAACATATCACTACAACTTGACGTTGTTTACTTATTAACTTAGTTTTCTTAACTAAGGTTTACTAATAAGCTAGCTTGCTTTCTTTTTATTATAACTTATGTTATAATTTTCCACTTGTCCCTAGGACAAGCCTACCTATTATATGACATTAAAGTAATTAGTGATAATAGGTTGTTGTCATTCCTTGTTTACTCCAATTCATTACCATGTCCATTTATGGTCATAATGGACTAGACCTCCCACATTAGGCCTACAACATGTGGATGCTGGATATGCCGGTCGGGTCCGAGCAGACTTCTTCCACAAGTTGGGCCTAATCTCGTGTCTTATCCCATCTCGTATTTGGCACTTAAACCTCTCACATTAGGTTCAACATTAGTGGTTGCTGGATATGTCGATCGGGTCCGGGCAGACTTCCACCACTAATGCAACCTAACCTCATGTCATAAGTGCAATTACAATTTCTAACTGTAATTATTAGACATTTCATTCCTATCCAATTCTTACCTATGTCCTTATAGGTGATTATGCCCCTATTTCCCCTTTTTGAATTATATGTCCAATTCATATAAACATTATTTAAATTATGCCAATTCTAACCTTTTTCCCCCGTTCCCTAACTAACGCATTCACATATATTTGGCGGCATCTACGCTAAAAAGTAGACTAGTCATAAACAAAAAAAGGGAAAAGTGATGGGAATATGACGAAGGTGATTGTTTTGGCATAAACATAAACTAGCAGGTGATAAGATAGACATATAAGCATAAATGTAATGAACTTATGGTAGCTAACTAATTCTAACATAACTATGATGTCATAATAAGCATAATAAGTTCTAAATTAACAATTTAAATGTCAAACTGGTTTAGGTCTAATATGATAGGCATAAGGAGATAAACTAGATCAGATTAATAATTTAGATGTCCACATAATTCAGATCCAATGGTTAAAAATAGATCTAACACGAATAAGGTCAAGATTCACATCATAACATGTCATAGAAATTACAATAGATCCAACAAGATAGAGATTTAGATCTAATAGTTAGAAATAGATCTAACACAAATAAGGTCAAGATCCACATCATAGAATGCCGCAAAAGTTGCAATAGATTCGAATAAGAATTCATATGTCCAATAATAACAGATATTAATTAATCATAATATGATATTAAGGTGGACATAAAACAGATCTAGTAAAAAGGGTAATGATAAAACTAGATCCAATATACTTAGGATGAACATATCCAAATAAGAATTCATTTGTCCAATAATAGAAGATCTCGATTAATCACAATACGATGATCTAGATCTAAGCATAGCTTCACTTGTCCATATACTGATAATCCCAAATTAACCACAAACTTGACAAAGGTTCAGATCCACAAAGGTGACATGATAAACTAATCACATGTGAATTAGATCTGTAAAAATAGATCTAGCATAATGAAGTTTGAGATCCAAGAATAACATAGATTTATTATTCAAGACAAATCCAAATCACAGTACTATCATGTTATACTTTTAGTCATTTAAATCTAAAAGTAATCTAGAACTTACAATGTTTGGCTAAGAAGATAGAAGAAAAGAAGCTTGTTGGGTTGTAGATCCACGTTTGAATCTCTACTTGATTTGCAAAATTGATAGTTGTAGAAGATAGGATTAGATTTAGTTCAGGCACTGACGGCATTTGGCCTCCATTGTTTTTTAGTGTGAGGAAACAAGAGAATTGAGGTATATTTACAGCTGACAGCCTCTAGAATTCGGGTGCCACGTCAACCCTAGGGTGAATCGGGCCACGGGTCAACACCTACTTGGGTCCGGGTGCCCAAAAACATACATGGGCGCACTTGACAGGTGCACCAGTGCAAAAATACATTGGCGAACTTGTTAAGTGCAGCGGGAATTCCTGCTCTTTTCGCCAAACTTGTACCATCCATAACTTCTTCATATGTTATCCATTTTACACAAACCAGGTGTCTATCTTGACCATAATTTCGAGATGAACGCAATGACATAGTCCATTTCCCTTAATTCTTAATATTAAATTAAGTATTCTTTAATTTATCGTCTTTAGTGTAGTTAAAATACGGGGTGTTACAACTAGAAGGCTTATTTGAAACTAAACTTTGATCAGAGGACTAAGTTAAATAAGCTAAGAAAAGAGTAATGGCACAATTAAAAAGGAAACAACAAATTCAGTAAAGCAACAGACATAGTAGTTAAATAAAAATGGAAAATTCTGAGAAAAGGTAAACAAGAGTAAATTTTTCCAAGATAAGTTGAAAAAGAAAATCTATAATAGGGAAAGTTTTCTTATATGGGTTGTGGTTGGATAGGAAAACAGGTAATTTTTTATTATAGTTACATAAAATCCAAGTACAGATAGAAAAAGCTGACTAAAAGAAAAACGGAGGATGCGAAGCTTTCCATTTTCCACCTTTTTGTAACATAAAAAATCAAATTTAGAAAATTAGATTTTTCTGAAATTCAAAAAATAAAGTTGCTTGGTAGGGTTTTGGATGCAAATATTGGATGAACTACATTGTTGCTCAATAAGAGTGCGGGAAAATTTTGATGAAAAAGTATTTTGATTTTCAAATATTGCATTCATATAGAAATTGCCAGTATATTTAGGATGTGTGCATCATGTTTTCAAAGAGATTTTCAAGAAAAAATTGCATTCATATAGGAGGTACCGCTTAGGCAATCATTTCATTCATATATTATTATGTTGAATTACACTTTGCACTAGTACATAAATGGTTGCAAAATTGGATGCACACATGATGGTTGTGATTTATTTGAGGAATTACTTGATTTTACCCTTACCAAATTTCAGGACAAAATTTCCTAAGGGTGGGAGAATGTAACACCTCACATTTTTATTTAAAAGATAATAAATTAGGGGTAACTTAATTAAATATTCGGAACTAGGTGAAACTGGCATTAACGTAGCGTTCATCTCGGGATTCTGGTTCAGATAGACCCGAAGTTTGTGTAAAACAGACATCGTATAAATAAGTTATGGACCTTAAAATTTTGTGTATATATAAGAAGCTTATATATGAATAAATTCAAACTAATTCAAATTTGAAGACAACATGTATGGGAGAACCCATCTTTTGCTCGGGTCGACCTATGGGTCGAAATATGCATGGTCGGGACGACCCTAGGGTCGACCCATAGTGTTAGGTGGGTTGATCCATCCCTTTGAGTCGACTTATAGGTCGACCCATAGGGTTAGGTGGGTCGACCCAATCTTGTGCAGTTGTGTTTTTATGATGTGTTTTTGATCGTTTGTGCAGTTTGGATTATGTTCAATTTAATTTGATGGATCAGAGCTTTCATGAGCACCTATAAATAGGCTAATATAGCCTAGCCTAAATCTCATATTTTCCGAGAGGACGTCTAGACTCTACCATTCTTCTTCTTCCTCAAATCTCTTCAGAAAATAGAATAACCAGTCTAAGGAAATTTTGATTCATGTTAGAGGAAAAATATGTATATCTCTAAAAGGGTGTTCGGAATTCTGTTCGAACTAAGGTAAATTCTTGGATCTGCTCAATTTAAATTTGTCATCTTTCTTCCCATTTTCTTTTAGTTGAGAATTGTGGATCCACAGTTATTTAGGTTCTAGATTCAGTTAGGGAAGCCATGGAATGCTAGGTTTGGACCAGATTCATGAATTGGAAAGCAATTTGGTGAGTGGATTTAAGTTATGCCTTTTTGATAATGGTATATTTATCGTTTGACATTCCCCAATAATATGTATAATAAATCTACTGAAATCTATTGAAATTAGTATTGTTGTAATTAAAAATGAAATATATGCCTATTTCTGTTCTCCTCTCTCTTCTTTCCTTTTTTATTTTATAAGCCTAGGCTACCTTCGAGCCTAGGCCAATCTCGTAAGAGACATACGTATGATTGAAATGGAGAAAAATTTGGAATGGTTGGGAATGATAATAAAAGAGGGAAATTTTAGGGCATACCTAGTACTGTGGAAAATGATTGGAAATTTGGTGTATGAACATGTAAATCTGTAGACTTAATTCAAAACTAAGTGGAACATGTAAATGAAATTATAGTTAAACCTATTGAATCTGCGAGATTAAGGAAACCTGTTTAATCTGTCGGTGTTATATGAACCTGTTAACCTGTAATACTTAATTTGTTTAATCTGTTGGGGTTATATAAAATCCTATTTCTAATAATCACCTATCTGAATTGGGAATTTCAGTGAACACTGTAATTATGAAATTTGCAATAAACATGAATATTTGTTTGAGAATTTTACTATGCCAAAAGATTGTAAATAAGAATTACAGTAAAAATTTGTAAGAATGTATATGCCTAAATTTACAGTAATAGAAAATTGTAAACATAAGTATAATGGTGCTACAACACACGGTTAAGTCCAACTTGTGGCAGAAGTCTACCCGGGACCACTTGGTAAATCCAGCATCCAGAAGTGGTCGACTTAATGTGACAGTTCTGGTGCCTAAACATATATATAAATATATGTGTATAACTAGAAAGAATCAAAAGGCATTAATTATAATTAATGGAGATGAACGAAAGTTAGAATGGTAAAAGAATTGGAATGAATGGAGAATGATAATAATTTATTATGAATAAACTTGAAGGAAATAAGGAAAGATAATCGGTAAGCTTGTCCTAGGGACATGTGGAAATTATAACTTAGGTTATAATAAACGATAGGGGGAATGTGATAACTTGTGTAATAAGATTAGTTGTACATAATTATAAATTAAGTAATCTGTAAATCTGGGAACTTGAAACCTGTTATTTGTAATAAGTCGAGAAAAAGGGGAAAAACTTATGAAATGCAATAAGTTGTACTAGATTGAGATTGTGAATCCTGCTAGCAGGAAGAACATACTATCTGTAAACTTGAGAATCTGAAATATGCTGATAAGAATAACATGTTAAAGGCTTATTAATGAACTTAAGCGGGTTAAGTTATATAACTGAAATTAATAAGCAAAAGGAACTTGATAACTTGAATAAGAAGTCAACATAACTTGAAATAACAAAGTTAAATGGAAATCTAAAAAGGTAGAGCAAGCGTGTAATTAAATGGCTAGATATAGGTCTAATAACACATTAACCCGTGGCGCTTGGAGCAGTCCATACGCTTGATGGTGAATAACCCATATGGGGTAGATCATCGTGGTGCCAGAAACCATGAGGGGAGCGCACGCCCATTTGATTATTTTGCATGTTTTGCTATACTCTGCTGGATCGGAAGGACTGGAAGGGGAAGCACGCGGCTTACTGGAATGTGGAGGGTACTTCTGCTAGTCCTCTGTGCGGTGGTAGCGCTCAGGCTATGCCCGCATAAGTTTGGTCTGCGCTCTACTACCTAGTGAGTATACCTTGACTTCCACAGTAGGTAGCAGTCGGAAGGTTGTACAGTGGCATAGGTGATTTTACAATCCGGTTTCCTTGTGATTAGGTGGGTAACGACCATTTTTTCAGGTTGTCTTCGGCGGGTCTAACCATCCGTTTAATAGAAGTCGTCGGGTACCAACCATCGACAATCAGCGTGATGCATGATGCGGAAAGACAGAGATCTAAACCTACAGACCATTGACCTTTCGATATCAAAGCTTTGGTTGCGCGACATGCCATAACATTTGGGTATACAGATATCTGAAAATCTCCCGTCCGAGTTCCGTGTTTCTTTTACAACCCTGTTACGGAACTCAATGCACAATAGATAATATGTGCGGATACGTGCATTCCCTTTTCGGATGGTGTATCGTAAAGGTTAAGGCATCGAGTACGATTGACGATGCGTATATGAGAAAGTCTAGATACATGCATGTTTGCTCTGAGTGGTGTATCGTAGACTCTAGGGCATTACTCTATGATGGAATTCGATTCGATCGAAGGTGGCAGTCTATACGTTTACATAGCATCACTACAAGAAAATGCTATATTAATAGTAAGTAAGGATTGCAAGAGAGCTTGACTTGCTGTTGTTAAGTGGTTAGTGGTTAACTAGGGTATAAGATGACTTGATTGGCTGCCATTGTTATTGACGTTGGCGTTGTTGCAAATCATGTGAATTTTTTTCCGTTTCCCTCCGCCTTTTTTCCATTACCGCTAAAATCTGAAATTCCCTCCGCCTTTTCTTCGTTCTTACCCAGGTTCCTTTTCTCGTTACCCCATGGAAAATCTAAGGGTGCGATTGGTTTACAATTTTTAATTTTCCGTTTTCACACATACAAAAGTACGGACGACGTACACATATCGTGAAAGACGATCGTTTTACAAAACGAAGTTAACACACAAAACTAAAAACAACTTTTTTTTATTGTTTTTCATATTTTAAGAAACAATGGAAGGACGATAACAAATTCATCTATTCACCATCCCGTGGTCTCCTCCGTCACTCCCTCCGTTTTTGATCCGTCACCTCCACCATACTTCGAATCTTCTCAACTTTCATAATTAACGCCAAAAACTAAAAACTCAAAACACAAAATAAACCAAACACTGCCTAAATTATTCCCTTGCCACTTTGTTTCGGAGAAAAACTAAATCACTCTTCTACTACCTTGAAATTTCAGGAAAACCTAAATCCACACTTTTATTTCAATCACGTAGCTCGGTAAGTTCGATTTCAAGAAAACCTAAATCCACACTTCTATTTCAATTTCTCCTTCTTCTCCCCTCCGTAGACATATTCGACGATTGATCAAAATTTATAGAGGAGTCACATTGCTTCAAGTTCAGATTCAACCTTACTCTGATCTTATTCACACGCTCCTCCTCCCCCACTTACTCCAAACCCCTATACTCCACTCACTGCAGCTCTACCGTCACTAAATGCACACGTATCTTCCCACATCCCACCTATAAGGTCGACGCCTTCCTTCTTCTTACTCTCCATTTACTATACCGGCGTTGACCACATTCTAGGCACCGAAACTAACACTACCTTTTCCCTGCCCAAATTACTCACATTCAAACCCAAATCAATCCTCCAAAACATAAACCAATGCATCCTCCATCTTTCCATCACCATCATCTCCAAGACGGTTGGTTTCGGATCAAAAGCGGTCACCTTTGCAGTCTCCAGATCCGAATAAACCCTAAAAGCCCTAGAGTTCTTAGCAAAAGAGGATGAGTCATCTTCCAGTTTGATGGTTTTGGGATAGATCGACCGGATTGGCTTGCATGGTGAGTACAAGATAAGGCCTTTCTAAGGAAGATAGTTTTCTCAAATTAAACCCAGTTTTAATAATTAAGTATATGGATAGTTCAACTATATTCAATAGCGTTGTGTCGGGGTAGTGGAGAGTGTGGATAATATGAATGGGATGAATTTGGTTTGAGCCAATTAGGTTTTTAGGTTAGTGGATTTAGGGGAAACTACAAGTTCACACAAATTGACAATGCTGCATGTTTGTGCAATAGTGTGAAGATGGAAGAGGAGGTACTGAGTGGTAGTGATTCATGTGGTTATGATAATTCACTTTTAATGCAAAAGTTTTGGTTAGACTATGCCAATGACTGTGAGAATCACTATTGTGGTCCATTTGATAGGAGATTAACCATGAAGTTAAAGTTCACGAGTTTTCATATAGTTAAGTGTTCGAATGATGGGAAAGTGAGGGCATATGTATCATTTTCAAATAGATGGTATATTGGGTTTTTGAAGATGTTTGAAATCAGTAAGAGTTTGGTTGCTGAAGGGATTTCGGATCATAAGAAGAAGAGGATTTGTCTTGTAGCATGTCGGGTGATGAATGTTAGTGGTTCCTTGAGTGGTAACAACGTGGATGACTGTACTACTGGATTGGGCATGTGGTTCCCTTCTGTTTTGTCGATGGAAAAGTGTAATTTAATTTCAGGTCGGGTATGGGGTAGCTGAGATAAGAATGTTCCAGAGTACTTTGAGATGGTTTCTGTTGCGAATGCTGAAAGTGGAGTGGTTGGTTCTTTTGGTTTGGGCATAAGGTATAACTATACACAAATGGCTCATGTGAATAAATATTGTGTGAAAAGATAATAGTAGAGTAGAGAGGATGTGAAAAGGTTGTATCCTGGTTTGAGAAATATTGATGATATGAGAATTGATATGTCATTAACAAATGCAGAAGGAAGGAGTGCCTGAGGGTATGCAAATTTGCTTTTTGCCGGTGAAAATATTTCTAACACACATCTGTCTCATTAGAGACCTTTTCTTATGTAAGAGCGAGTATTCAAAGCACATGAAATGTGTACTGTGTATGGTTGGTTGTTTGCTTGTAGATTATATTTATGACTATGAGGTTTTGATCAATATCCAAGTTGCTCCTTTAAATCCACAAAAGGGGGATCATCTGACTAGTTCAATAAAGAGTTTCAGGAAAAATTCGGACCCACTTTTCTTTAAGCCGCTAGTCATAACTTCATTCGGAATATACAAAAGGACAAGCGACTAAGACTGCCTGGTTATTAATATCGAAATATTAATGGTTTTAGTTTCACTTTCATGTCTATGAATCTTCATTGGATTGCAACTCTTCCACATAAAAAAGAACACAGATGTGCTTCCTTCTATGTCAATTACAATGCTAGCTATTCTGACCATAGGTTACATGATTCCACCACTGCTGAATTTTGAGGCATTGTTCTTCAAAAACAAAAATCAGCAACATGATTTGCAAAGAAACGTTGCATGGCTGTAAGTGAACGAGGTTTTGGTTAGAGTCATTCCAATGATAGCTTTTCTTCTTCAATTTTTGTTGCTTCAAACTGCATGGTCTTCACGATCAACATATGAAAATAAGACAACCTTGTGGATTGCCGAACAAAAGACTGTCGTATGTTGTTTGCCTCTATATGCAGTTGGCTTATTGATTGCACTGATTGTTCATTTTATGTCCCATGAAACTCGGAAGAAATTGCTGGTTTTGTACTTGACAATTATCTCCTTCCACAATTTATTTTCAACATTTTTTTGAAATCAAAGGAGAAGCGTCTTACTCTTACCCCTCATTTTACATTGGAACAACAACTGTTAGGGCATTTCCTTAAATATATGATGCTTATAGAGCTCATCGTTATGTTCCTCGTCTTGATTCCAGTTACATTTATGCAAGGTAAGACGGAGATTTATACTCATCTGCATGGAATATAATTATTCCTTGTGAAGTGTTAATTTTGGCAGCGCTTATATATTCGCGGCAAAGATTTGGTGAGGTTTCTGTGGTTCCTAAGAAAATTAAGGAAATTAGTGGATATGAGATTGTTCCTGTAGAAGCCCATTAGTGACCGCTCAAGTGGTGAAAGTGCATAGTAGATGTGGTAGGTGACATTTACAGCAAAAGGATACACGTTGACGGTATGTAATTACATTCAATTTTTTAAGTACTATGAATTGAAACCATGTTATAGCTGACACAAAAAAAGATTATATTCGATTTCAATTTGGATTAGAATATTTGAAGATTTATAAATAATTGTGAATGAGTTATACATAATATTTAAGAAGGAAATAAAGTTTCAAGTGAACTATTATAATTTTAAAATGAAATAAATATTTTGAAGAAAATACGATTGATGGATTTGTGAACCGCTTATAACTTTGGTGTATTGCATTATCTTGTTGTTGAATGTGCATTAAGCCCAACCTACCCTATTTTCGGTGTAATATTTAATCTGGTCTCGCTTTAATTGTTACCTTGACTTGTTTGACTTTTATATGCAGTGTATGCTAATTATTGTATGGGATGCCTTGGTTAACACTTTAGTGCTATATGCAGAATTTAGTCGGGCTACATAAACGAGGCAGAAAATCCTCAGCAACTATTTCTATCCACTTCCACGAATGGCAGCTTTCAGTAATCTTTTTGCTACCCATATTACATTTGTACATTTGTGTTTACAGCATAGAACTAGAATGATTGGATCAAAACAAAGTGTTGCCTATTTTAATATATTTTTTATCACCTATTACATAATTAAAATGTATAAATGGTTAAACAAAATTAAATGATGTAATATGGATTGGAATTTATTAACTATGCTTGATGATAGTACATCATTTGGTTAACCTGGTCCTCTGTAAAGTTTATTGATAAAGACATTATGCAGCTCCCTTTTCAATTGGTTAACCTGGTTATTCTGTAGGTTTCATGGGTTGTCTGTTGCATGATGCACAAAAACATACATACATGTATTTATGTATATTTATATATGCACATGTGTGCGCATGCGTCACATGCTGATTGTTTGCTTAGCATTGCAAGCCTTGAGGGTAGGATGCTGACTCCGTATTATAATTCACTGTTTCTTTTAGTGTATTAGCTGCCTCCTTATGTAGTAGTATCCTCCTTGTAATGTTGCAAGTTTGCAAGGTTTTATCTAGACTACTAATCTTCAAGGTTTTAGCATCTGCTTTCATATTCAAACATGAATCATGATTTACTTAGGACAAGAAAGCAAAAGATTTATTAGAGTATTGTAAATGGCATGGGTAATGAAAATCTTTTATGAAGTTTGACGGTCTAATCAAGCATTCAAAAGTCAACTGATTAAAAAATTGAAAGGTATAAGTATAATTTTTTCCCTTGCTGCTTATCAAAAAGATATAGGCTAACGTCACGTTTTAGGCTTAAAGTTATCAAAATTGTTAGCATGTACTACATACTATATTTACAGAAGCATAAATAGTGTGAGCTTTAATATCAGAATGAAAAATTGTGTAACCATGTGTATATACTAGATTGCCCAAAGCTTAGTGTTAATTATTTAAACCTGGCATGTGTTTAATACTAAGCATTTTTATCCGTATAGCCATAGAATCCAGTGGATGTCAGTGTATCAAAATTTTGCTTCCTTTATGTTGTAACGTACATTTTGGTTGTTGTGACCTATGGACAGTTTCAATGTACTGTATAATGCAATGTGGGCAACATATGTTGGAATTAAAGAAACGTGGTTTATAGACACAAAGTTTAGACCAGCATTGAGATCGAGTCAAAAGCAGAAACTGAATTCTATGGCATTGGCGTTGGATTTTCTACTGTATTAGACTTGAAGCTATTGTGTAAATATGGTTAGTATTATTTGTTTAATATTTTACTCTACTGGACTTGTGATTATATAGGCAGTCCCACAGTGCATGTCATAATTGCAATAAACCAAAGTTTATTTTGCTCTGCTATTGGAAAATTTTCCACTCCATCGTTAAGATTATTTTCTTTCTCAGGGACTGGTAGGTTCTTTATTCTTCAATGCCTGGGCTTAGTGTTTCTCATGGTGGATGGAAGTATGGAGATGTCCAAATTTAAAAGAAAGGTTAGGATGCATGTGGAGTTAACAGAAAAAAGGGAACATAATAGCAGAAGGAAGACGAAGAAGGTGAAACATAGAATATTACATAAGTAATCTAAGAGAAAAATGAATATTAGCATTTAGGTAATGAATAGATATTTTATTTTATTTATGCAAATAACTTAGCCTATTACTCATATTTATGTTAAATACTAGCATATTAATAATTCAACTTAAAATTCACATATTCATCTATAGTTTAATCCAGAAAAACCAATGCAAAAATAATTTATTTACAATTACATAAGTTAACATGTTGTTTTCTTTTATTAATTATTTAATGATCAAGAGTTAAAAAGCTCTTACTTGTTTTAGAGAAAAAAGGTGCGAAAATGAAGTCTTTCTTCTTCACTTTTAGTTTATGTTCGCTTATTTTTACGTTGTTTGATTATTAAATAACATTTTTTTATTTAGCCTTGAATTTGTGGAATTTTGTAACTAATTAGTTTTAATTATACTCCTAATATGACATAGACAAAGAGGGCGAGTGGTTACTATTTTGCCTTAGGATAGTTTTGTGAAGTATGATCTCAACACAATTCTTATTTCCAACCTCAAATTTATTATTATACGATATATCTTATTTTAAGCCTTTTCCATCTTGTTTGTTTCTATATTGTGAAAATATTTGATTATTTATGTTCATTAAATTTATTTATACATATATAAAGTCATGTTCAACTTGTTGCTACTTCAGTACTGATTATCAGAACTTATATGGATGTTCCAAAAAACAAATGAATCTCAAAAAGTGTGAGGAGTTGGTTGAGGGGTCTGCTGTGTAGTATGGCTAGTGAGCTATGCGGGAGATTCAACTATCCTGAAGCAAAAGCAATGGTGGAAGTGCAGTAACATAGGAGAGGTTGATGAAAACGGAGAACCGTAGACAGTAGCTAAAGAGGATTGTACACATGTGGGCTTGAGGTGAGTGTGGATTATGTGTAGGTTTAATACTTGGTTAGATGATAATGAATGGAATGCCAGCTGCAGGTAGCTTGAATATTGGCTGACTTAACAATATAGCACAAGGGCTTGTTGAATGATAACAGCAAGAACGTGGAGTAACATTTCAGCTAAGGATTGGGTTTTTTTGGCTTGAGATCAATGCATGTGATCCTATTGACCAAGAAAGAGTATCAATAAGGATGTTATGTCAGCTTGAGGAAGAATGTCAAAAGGAGCACAGAGGCCAAGATTTCAATACTCATGTCATTGGCTGTAAGTTTTGCTATCCCGTTTTTATGCTTTAAGCTAGCTCATTATAATTTTTGTCTTAAGGAAACAACTCAGCAACACTACAGAGAAAATGCCTTATATAAAATAGAGAGGGATATTTAGCCTCTTTGTAAATCTGTCTATGCTTCTTTCTGGAATATATCTGTTTGTGTGACACTAATAGTGTACTATGTTTGTATGATTATTATTGCATAAACTGCACGTAATGGCTGTCAGTTTAGGATGAGACAGTGCAATAAAATGTTTGCTGAGTCTATTAAATTTAATTTGGCATTTTTCAAGTTGGTGGATTAAAATAAACTGACTGTTTGGAAATAAAAGGGAGTTGATAAGTAAACTGTAAGTTCTGGCATTAAATAATTTTGCCTTATCTCCATTTGATGATTTAGCTTCATCTTCGTTCGGATTCAAATTGTTGCTGTAACTATTTTAAAGCTTTGAAAAAAGCAGAGTTTCTTCTACTATGTTGTCAAAGCAAAAAACATATCTAGGAGCAGTAAATATCTTTTCACTCTGTTGTCAGAGTTACTTGCTTTTGATATTGCTTTTGACTATTGATGAAGTATTTTGTATTTCTCAATTAATTTCATATACTTTTTCGAATACACCAACCTTCTCCATCAACTTATAAAACATGCAATAACGAATATAATACCCATATTCTTTTTATGTTGATAATTAGCATTCAAAGAAAAAGAGATATTGAAGCGCCAGGTAACGTTAAGATACTAATAAAATATGGGAATCAGAGTAATCAAAGATACCGTATCAGAAAACAAATACCATATTTTGCAGAATTTGGTAGTTGTCCTTTTCTATGCTAACTTCAATGGTTATTTGTAAGGAATGTAATGATCCTTAGGGCGACTTATTAGCGACATACATAAGCAAACACCCATGCCTCCTATACTCATTAGCAAATAACTCCAGCAAAGAAGTCTTCTCCAAGACTTCATGATCCTATTGCTCTAACATCCCCAAAAATTATTTGGTCTGACTTATCCCTTCTCAAATGCGTAATAACACCAGTAACACATCAAGCATTATAAATCAAGTTATCTTGTTTAATAATATACTTGAGATTTGTCATATGGTAAAATGATTTGCTCAGCATAGTCTCCTCTTATTTTCTTTTTGGTCTATCTACTACAAGAAATATTGCATAATATGGCAAAATGAACATGCTATATTTAAGAATCATCTCTTCTAATTTTTACCACAAAAATCTGCTCGTAAATCTCTTTATTTATATAAATGATTTTGGAATTTGAGTTACTTTTGTTTATATTGCTCCCAAATGCGTAGGATTACTTCATGGTTAGTCTTGTTGGACCATCCACTATGTTTGTATTATCAAATTTACCAATATTAATGTTTATAATGTTCATGTTATAAAAATTTATCAAATTCATGGTTAGTATCGTTGAACTATGCACTATATTTATGTTTTCAAATTTATGAATATTAACATATAAAATGTGCTTTATTTGTTGATTACGCAGGCATTGCAATTTTTTTTGGAACATTGGCTGCAATGGTTAGTACTGCAGGAGCTGGTTACTTTGTTAAATGGTTAGGCTCTTTCCAAGCAGTCCTTACTCTTACTGCAGTATTGTACTTCTATGGCATTATTTTTTTGAACTTTTATGCAATTAGAGAGCAAGTTTTCTTTAAGGTCAATTCTTTTTTCTGCTATTGATTCTTCTATTTTTGCCTTGCTTCCACAAAGAGCAACATGAAGGATAGTCTTTATGCATATGTAGGGTCACTGTTGTGTTAATTCTTTTGACTAGCAGGGTAAATTGTTTGTAGCACATTTCTATTAGTTGCTTATAATTCACGCACACACATATATAAGTTATAATTGCTAATTTTTGAACTTTTTTTCATAGGTACATACCCATCTATGGTGCATACAAATGAGAACATGTTGCAGTATATTAAGGATTTGAAGCAACATCTTTTTGGTCTGCATAATTAATCCTCATATGTAGCATGATCTTTAATACTTGTATCATTTACTCTACTGGTGTAATGTTCATTAAATATTATAACATACAATGTATTATTTTAGATGGAAGTTGAATGGTTAGTTAATTTCAGTTTAATGAGATTTATATGATTCTGTGAAATGATATATTGTGTTTGTGTAAATTTGTCGATTATAGTGTGATAATGGATATGTAGATGGTGCAAAAATGATTTTTTAATAGCGTGTAATTAAAAGTTTCAACAGTGTTTTAAAAACGCTACTGGAGGAAGTAACAATATTTAAGAAGCACTCTTATAATATTTAACAGCGTTTCTAAAACGCTGTTACTGGGAATAACAGCGTTTTATGGTTGCTGACGTTTGCAAGTCGTTATAATAAAATGTTTTTGTAGCAGCTTAAATACGCCGTGAGTATGACTTGTTTAAGCATACAAAACGCTATAAAAAGTTCTTATAGATAGCATGTTTTTTATAGCGTGTTTATTTTGCTATTGTATATCTCTAACCTGTTATTGCTTGTTAATATACAGCGTTCACAAAAACGCCATAATAGCCTTTTATAGCATTTTTTAAACGCTATTGAAGGGACATTTTGTTGTAGTATGGTGATGGCGGTTCTATGCGGAACGTAGCATTGTTATACAATATTCGTACGTCGTTCCGGCATAAGATGAGGGACTATGTATATTCTATAGCGTTATGGTGAAGACCGTGCGAGTGGGGTACCATGGGGTGTACCTTAATTTGGGGGTAGCTGCGTATATAATGTATTAGGTTAATCTACTGGGAAGTAGATGGGTACGACGTGTGTGTAAGCGTTGAGTGCTATTGACCTAAGTAACCTAATAAGTAAGAAAATGTAACTGAATGGTATATATAAGGTTATCCAAAATATGTAATTTAAATCTAATCACCAGAACTTGTGTTCTGACCCCCCCCCCTCCTCATAACATACTCACAGGTTAAATTTGTGGCAGAGATATGATAGATTTGGATACTGGTTAGGCAGTATTATTGCCTGGGTAAGGCTATATTTTGATTATTCTATATTTTATTCCATTTTACCATGAGATGTTTTCCGAGCTCTGATATGTTTATTATCTCTGCCTTTTCTGCAGGATACTATACAAACTAACATGGGTTTTGATAGACTAGAATTCTGGAAAAAAATTCGGTCTATCGGAATTCGTGTGGTTACGAAAAACATCATATGTGTTAACATAAACCTCCCATATCTCTTTTACCTCATCAATTAATAGCCGCACATACATATCAATATCATTTCCTAGCTCCTAAGGCCCAGGAATTAACAAAGACATAAACGAAAAAGATACTTCAAGCACGTCAATAAAAGAAGATTATACATAGTAATTATAACATGCTATGTGCTATGTTTATGGTTCATGTTGGGAAGGTATTAAATCCATTACTGGATATCCCTAAATGCACGTTATGAATTTCCGCTGCAAATTCGAGTATATAGAATCTAAATGTTTCCAAGCTGGTGAGTCAGCTAGATGCCTCATAACTTTATATGTGTTGCATTTTGAATGCCATAGCATATGCTCTGCGGTACACTTCGACATACATAGCCTCTTTAATCGAGGAATCAAAGGAAAATAGCAAAATACTTTGGCTGAAACTTTTTTTACTACCATCAACTTCATTCATTTACACCTTAGAGTACCGCAATAGGAGCACTTAGTAAAGCTTGATGTATGTCTCCAAAGTAGCATGCAATCATTCAGGAAAGCATCTATCTTTTCATTTGTGATACCCAAAGCAATGATAATTGTTTAGCTTGTGTGGATGACTTTGACATACAGTTATCGTCTGGTAACACGTATTTAAATGCTTCCAAAAACATAGAAAATGTTGCATCGCTTATATTCCTCAAGCACTTTATATGATATAACTTCACATTGCATCCAATTTATTGTATTTGCTACCATGATATAATTCCTTATTATCTTCATCTAACAACTTGTAAATTTGTTTAATTCAAGAGATTGACCATAAAACATAAGGGCATGGCTTAAAGAACCAACATTTCGTTTAATCAAGGGTTGCACAAATGTTTCATTGATAAAATCAAGTATTTAACCACCATATCCATTGCTATTAATATTCAGTCCAGTATTATCAGCATGACTTATAGATGGGTGACCTTCGTATTGATCAATATAAAGTTCATCGTTAAGTGTCCAACGAGATGTTTTAGACAATGGACCATCCCATGCCTGAGAAGATAACCTCTAATGGTTGTCCCATCATTAAAATATCGATTGCAACATTTATTACAAGGACATATTATTTTATCTTTCGGACTGATTTAGCAAAAGCATCATTCCAAAATAAATCATGTTTATGTCTATACTCATCTAATCTACGATCCAAGTCTATTCAACTTTTATCCATTGATCTAGCTTTAACCTATATACCCTTACATAAGTTGTACAAATATTTTGTGGCTTGAATAGTAATATACAAATATGTTTACAAATATAAAATCTCTCTTAGATTAATGGAAAAAGTTTTATTAAGTTAATGTAGAGAATTTCCTTAAATTAATACATGATTTGACATTTATCTTAACTAACAAAAGCCATCATTAAAATTTTTACAATTTTTCTTACAACATGACATATTTACATGCAAACTAAGCAAAATCTCTCATCACAATTAATGAAATGAAACCTAAGCCATCAAATTCTATTGGAAACTAAGCACTTCCTAAACTATCATTGCTAAATTTCTCATCCTAACTATTTCCTCTCATTTTACTAAAAAAACCATCAAATTAGGACAAAAATAAAATGTAAAAAAATGTGAGGTTAAAATGGTAAATGGACAAGTTAGCTCCAAGTATAAATAAGTGTCCATACCTCTCATTTTTGACCACTTCATTTCCTACCTTCTTCTATTTCTTTGAACCTCTTCTCCACCTTCCTCCACTCTTCGTAACTCACGGCCCAAGGCCCTACCTCTTCACTGACCACCAATCTTAAAAACTTCTTCCCCCCATGCCCACCTACCCCATAACCCTAGCACATTCAAGCGCAAAAACACCACACTACCCTCAACTTACACCACTACCTATCTCCTTCTCCACTCTAGCTCATATACTAGCCCCATTACACACACCTACCTTCCATGACCAAGCATACCCAAGCCCAAATCTTCACCCTCCTGCGCTTAAATCCCCTACTCAAGCCTACCCAAATCTGTACCCCCTCCCTGGCCTCTACCCAAGACCGCACCCTCATACACACACTCAAAAGACAAGCACCCTTTCTAGATAAAAGAAGTTAGAAAATAAAAGAAAATGAGAAAGAGAGAGGAAGTGAGAAGCAAAATCAAAGCCTGTCATGTCAATTTGTAATACATACCTTAAGCTATAACGTTAGGAGGAGTGGATATGAAGGTGAGAAAGTTATCTCACAACTTTTTGCTTAAACTAAATATATGAACAAATGTCACAAAAAGTAGAAATGAAATCCCATTTGATTTCATGTTCATATGCTATATGATATATTTGGTAATAGATGTATGGACGACATATAATATATGATATGTGATATGTTGTGAATGGATGAATAATGATCAAAATCATTAAATGTTATGTTTAGATGGAAAAATGTATGTTAGATATTATATTAATATTGACTATATTTCACTTTTTATAGTGATCATTTTGGTAATATGTAATATACATAAATTTAGTTTAAATCTCCATTTAGAAAAGTTAGTTATGATCAAGCTAGAAAAAATGATAATAAATCCGATCTTGGAATTTTAACATGAAATTTAGTAGTTTCGAAAATAAAGTAATAAGAGTTCATAAACGAAAATAGAATTGAATTAGGAGTTAAAATATATAATGAATTGAAAACTAAAGCTAGGGTTGAATAGTAAATTGATATTGTAATCAATTAAAAAAAAATAAAGTTGAGTAGGTATGTAGATAAAGGTTTAAACATAATTAGGAAGCACCATTATACTTACTTTATTTTTAATTTGACTTTAGAAGAAATTGAGATTCAAAAAGATAATATTTGAAAAATATTAATATAATATTTCTATAGTAAATAAAATTACGGGAAATTAATTTTTATTTTCAAATTAATTAAATATTGACTTTTAGGCATATCATAAAGGTTTTGAAAAGATAATAAATTATTTTGACAAAGTATATTATAAAATCAATAATCAAGTTCAAACTAGGCATATTATGCAGCTGTAATTTCCGTTTCACAATGCAAAGTTAGAAATTGAATTCTAAACAAAGCATAGCTCGAATTTTGGCGTAGTTTAAAACATCCAAACTATCCTTTCTATATCTTCGAATTAAAGGGAAGAAATTAGGAATTTATCTTATAGCTTTTAAAATATGCATAAAATAAATTTTCCAAGAAATCATGCTTTTGTAGTAAAGCGACTATATTTTGAAATTGCTAGAAATTAGCAATTTTAAATTATTATAAATAGGGAATAAATTTCATAAATCAGTTAAAGGGATTTAAAAGAGGTTATCATGGGAAAAAATGAATTTGGAAATGAATTTATCTGTAGGATAATAAGTCTTTAAAAAAAAAATAAGAATGATTTTGAACGAATAATTAAATATTTATTTAATGTTTTTGCAGATTTAAATCATCATCAACAAAAGAGTATACATAAACGATTAATTCATTTGTTCCATTTGTGAGATTCAATTTATTGACTGAGGAATGGAGCTGATCAAATGGAAAGATCAGGTGCCATAAAATTAAGGTAGAGAAATAATAAAGGTTTAGAATTAATCAAATAACTTGACTACCTTAGGGCGACATAGAGACAGTGACTAGGGTTAGGTTTGGAAAAACTAGTTTCTTGCTCTCTTTGGCTATCAAGGACTGTCGTAGTAAAGGGAATGGTGAATTTGATTTATTCGGATTTGAATATATAGATAATAAATTTAAATTTCATAGATATTATCTACTTGTACTTGATATTAAAATCCACAGAGGGAACTAATCATATTAGTGGACTTTAAATGGTGTTCTCACCATTATTCTGCCTGTAGCACTTACTGAATATGAGATTAATATTTAGTAGAATTTGAGGAATCTATATGTAAAGGCCCACAGATACGTACCATCTGCATCGACTATATACAACACACGTCCAACCAAAATGGCATGAAAATACGTATCTTTAGGGATAAGGAAGAAAAGACATAGAAGAAAATAGAAACAACATCAGACTCCCACAATCATAGCGGAATAAAATAAAACATATATTAAAATATAGAACTGCAACTATATATATATGCCATTCATCAGAGTACAACATTTATATGATACAACAAAATATAGTTACTAGATAACTAATGGTGAAGCCTCCTGCTCTAGGATCCTCCAAGTGCATCCGTAAGAACCTTAACAACTTTACTTCCTATACAAATTTAGGCAGCAAGATTTTTGGGAAAACAAAAAAAAACTTTAGGTCAGTCACAGGACTGGTGTGAGTAAACTCCAAACAACTTACTTAAATTTTAAAAAAACCCTACCAAAAATAGGAAGTCTTGTAAGACACGACCACACATAAGCATGACATGTGTTTTTATCTTACGATAATCACTTTTACTATAAAATCCGGTAATATTATAATAATATCTATCAATCCACAAATAAAATAGGAAGCCGAAATGCTTGCATCTCATGTTTTGACATAATTTGTTTACATATAAAACCGTATGGTTTGTATGGGAGTTTGGATTTCCAACATGACCAGGTCTGTAACCAACTTCCGATCAATGTTCTTTAGGGACGACACACTGGGATTCAACTTAAGCGTACCAAATATATCATTACCATGGTTGTTGGCCTTCTAACCATTCGTAATTCGAAACATACAAAATGGGAAATCTGATTTCTCTAGACAAAGTGATGATATACCCTAACGGGTATGACCTACATGGCCCTCCTGCCTGTCCGATTTAAATCATTTCCCAGTTGCTGAGGCTTGAGTTCACAATTACCTTTTTCAAACATCACATACAAACTTTGAATGCCACATTGTTGGATACACAAATCACTAATTAATATGCACCAATATACTCTGGATATTAAGCTAAAAGAATTTTCCTTCACTAGCACCATAGTTGGTATATTTGTAAAGCTAAGCGTACGTGATTATTCGAAATACTCTATCAGACATTCATCCATACAAGTTTGTTCTGGGTCTGAACAAAACCAAAGGCACTATTTCCTACTAATCCATCTTAGGCAATTTCTACCAAGAATTAACAAAAATAGCCCTTGCCTTTTCCTCCGTCTTTGATTATCATCAGTATAATATAATTCGCAATGCTTATGCCTATACAGAGTGGTTTTCAGATAATAAATCTGATCCCAGTCTCTCCGTACGAACAACGATAATATTAAATTGGCCAATACTTCGATAGACGATTATTTAACTATCAAAGAAATAAGCATTCAACCATATTTTCATTCCAATATTCAACCAAGCAACATTGACCCCTTTAACTCAATATTTAATTAATTAAACCATTTCCCAACTTTCATTATCAGTATCTTTACCTAGATATTTCTAAACCGCTTTGGCCTCTTATGTTACTTGGAAAACATTTCAATATTTCACAAAACACTTTATTTTCTATTTTTACAAAATATTTCATATTGCATTGGAAAAAAAAATTCCCTTTGCCTATCTTTTCCACAGACTCATTCATTTTCTACACTTAAAAATATTCGTTATCATATTCCAAACCAGACTTACTTGGGTTAAAACGAATGTTATGCAAAACACCATTACGATAACCCAAAATACTTTATATTTAACAAACTATAATTAACATTGATCTTCGATATCGAATCTCTTCTGTTTCTTCGTTAAAAATGATATCAGTCGAGTTGAGGTATAATCACCTCTTATACCTTGATCGAATAACATTCTTAACATCAAAATTGATAAAACTAAACATCTCCAATATCAACATCATACATAGCATATATATATTTATATCTCATATTTGACTTAAACCATTTTATTTTTGGAAATCATTTACTATAACAAAATTGTTATAATCCATGCTTCCTATTATTCGGAAAACATGTATTACAACAATAAATGGTGAAACCTGCATTTCTGATACTGAGTTTCATTTCAAAACACTTTACTAAAAATAATTTCAACTTAAATTTTGAAATATCATTTCAAAAATAACAACTAAACAATTTTCCAGCTTTAAACGTGTAATCATTTCTTCTTCTAACATCCTAAGATTTAATTATCAAAATAAATTTGATTTCCATTATAAACCCTTTTTTATAATTCACCTTGTATTTTATAAATTTTATTTCAAAATTCCTTAATAATCAAATTTTCCATTTTGGCTTGTTTACTCAAATTCACAATTTTTTTTATTAAATTCACTTTGCTCATAAAATTCATAGTTTTCTTACAAAGCAAAATATCTAAGAATTTCTAAAATATTTACCAATTCCTGTTTTATTTTATAACTTCCTTTTTACAAAAACTCTTTACTTATAAAATTCCATGATAAGCTCACTTTTCTCAAATCCTATTTAAATGCCAAATTCATCTTTAATTTGGTTTATAACTTCAAATCTATTTATAAACTATTGGTTCAAGAACCAATATAACACACTCGTCAAATTTCCAATTTGTAAAACTATTTATTTATTATATCTTCTATTCTTTTTAAATTATTCAATACCTCTCTTCAAAAGCATTTCAAAAGCTCTAAATTTTATAACATAAAAAAACCTTTTATTTGATTTCTGCTAAACCTTTCTTAAATTATAATTCCAATTAAAGATAATATTATATTGTTACAAAAGTTATATATACATATAAACATAGGATTTATTTCTATATCTTTAAATACTAAAATTACATTTTCTTAAAATATTTAACTTTAAATTATAGTTATACTAAATAAAATTCGGATATCCTTTCCAAAAATAAATCATTTTTATAAAATTTGACATAGTTGATTTTTAGATATAAATCCTTCAAGATTCATCTTTATCCAATTTACATTCCAAATCTCAGAATAAAATTCTTCATTTCTGTTCGAATCGATATCAAATTCCTTTTTAAATATATGCTCAAATTATCCAATGATAATTATTCACCTCATTTATAAACATCTTTTATAAATTAAATTTCTTGTTTCATCAAAACAAGTTTATATTTCCGAATCCTTTTGAGATTCAACTTTAATTTGGAAAAATGAATTTCCCTTTTTGTATATCTCAAATTCCTTTTACATTCGAAGATATTTTATGCTATTTAAATACCAATATAGGGGCCCAATGTTATTCAAACGTCTAAATATACAATAATCTATCATAGACTGTTTAGCACAACTTATATCACTACATATATCAAAACAAATAATATAAATTTTGAGGAATCTAGTTGGATCCATCCAACCTGTTTTTTCCTATATCCGTAGATGTTAGTCAACAAAAATAATACCAATCACGGTTCAAAGCTGGATATCACGATATAAAGGGTCATCTGTTATTCTGTGGGATGCATAGGGTCTCGTCTGCTAAAATGTGTGGGAATATCCAATTACCAAGTCTGTATATAACTACTATGTATATAATAGCAAAACTTGATAGTAATTTTATGAATGCATCCAAACAACCAACAAACAACATAAAATCATTGCGTACTAAATTAAAGTTGGTTTACAAAAATTGTGAACGAACCAGCGGTATTGAGTTTACTCACATTGGTTTCAATTTTCAAAATTTTGTTTTCGGTTAAATTAAACAAGCGTTTAATTTAATCAAAAATCTCAACTGGCTCCAAAACATTTTAGTTCAACTCATATGAAAGCCTTCGTCAATACGAATCCAATATAATTAGTTTCGCCTAAATCTGACAAAGTATGAATAAGTTATTAATATTACAAGTATGAATATACTTAAACGTCATTAACGAATTTGATTAATAACTAACTATGCTTCAATTTTTCTTAGATGATAATATTTTTTCCACCTTTGAAGTAACCCGCTCTAGTATTTCTAGCTCACCATCACAGCCATTTCTCTCTTCCCTAACAACCACTACACCTCAAGAAATCCACAACTGACAACATGGTCTTTCTTTTCATCGACTCACCTTTTTGGCCATGCCCTCCAATTCATGCTCGCACCTTCCCTTCAAAATGCGATCGTTAGCCTTCAATTACGCTGCAGTGAATACATACGACATCAATAATCACCAAACTCCCCCAAAAACTCACAACACAAGCTACTCTCTACCATAAACTCAATGGTACTACCCAAATCCCCTATCGTTTCCCTTACCAATTGCGAGCACATGCCTTATCTCAACTGTACATAAATCGAGCTCTCCCTAAACCCATCACACCTTAAACGAAAGATACTGGCAAAAAGTCTATAGTTGTTCGAGCTCAACAAATAAAACGTTACTCAATTCCGTAGAGTAATCAATTTATTATGATTTTCCAAAGAATAAGAGGAAGGAAGCTTAATTTTTTTCATTGACTGGAGAAGAAATTTTAGGATAATTTATAACGAAGGTATGTTAACATAATATTCGATTAGATTCAACCATAATTTTCTTTTGAACATTTTTAATTCATGTGATCGCATACGAAATCAAATCATGATATAAATTGACATCTTGCTAAAATTTAACATTCCATACCTAATGAAACTTGTTTCGTTGAATTCCGAAACCATTTGCAAAAATTACGTTATTTTAAATTCCAAACCGTTAGTTGGTATGAGTTTAAATTGTGCACACTCACACAACAGCTTCAACTGACACGAAATTTGAAATCTAGTAAAAATTAACTATTATGGATTTAATAAAATTGGTTTCATTGAATTCCGAAATTATTTGAAAATTGGCTATTTCAACACATTGATTAAATTGATGATTTCAATAATAAATGAAATCATTTAAATTTCTATTTTAATAAGTTTATGAACTTAATTCCAGTTTAACTAGAATTTGTGATGATCCATTCCTTCGAACCTCGGAGATTCACACTAATACATACACAATATTCATGTATCAACATTCCAAGTGCCAGAATAGTAGATGGCCTTTAGGATATAACACATTATATAACAACAGAAAGTAATCATACAACAAACACCCGAATGTTTTACATATTACATCAGTGATTTCATCAAAGTTAATACATCCCATCGGATTCAAATACCATACATAGCAGTGGAAATAAACAAATAGGTACATAGTGGAAATAATGATATATTGACATGATGGAGTTTTAGAGAGAGTCCAAAAGAATATTCTAATCCTGCTGGTGCTCCAAATCTAAAACCAGCTTTCCTAGATAGCTTCCACACACACACACATACACACACACACACATATATATATAGCTTCCAAAAGTAGTCTTACTAATAACCTGTTCATTGGCATGCCTGTGTGGAAATAAGAGCAACAGAGTTTGCAAGGGAAAAAAAACTACGTATCAGTTATAGGACTGGTATGAGAAACTCAAAACAGTTATTCTTAACTTTTAATTTAATGTAAGGCATATTACGGGACCACACTAGGTGATTCGGAGCGGGTTTCCTCCACATCAATACGAGTGCATGAAATTTCATAAGGCTTTTATAAAAATAAAGCCATTATAAGGCACAAGTCCCATCATATAATGCAACGCATGCTAAAAGAGAGAGCTTTACCTTATAACTGCTTGATACGTAAAACAATTTGATATTATTATTATTATTGTCTAAATGTGGAAATAACTTTTGAAAGTAGAAGTATAAATCTTACCTCGCATAATGCCCCATCCCATTATGTTGGCTATTTAGTTTAAATCTGAAAAAACAAAGGCTCTTGTTAGAAATCGGATTTCGTCAATCAAGCAAGGCAAAGGATCTTACTTAACCGTTCATAACACTTCTACTAGGATGTTCCAGGACTCACACATGTAATCCTTTAGAGCGACAGAGCGGACCAGCACTAACAGACTGATTAGGATCTTTCCTGAACATAACGTTCCCCGGTTGTGATCGAACATCATCCGAGGTGCCTCGATCCATCATCCAAATAAGTAAACTTGGCAAGGATCCATACCATAGCACCACTTTTTAACTAGAAGGGAACACATATCCTTGTCTCTGCCATCCATCATCCTGTTTTTGGCTCATTCTGGGTGAGGCCGAAGAGTCAATGTCCCATAAAGCTCTGCTTTTCAATAAAAGGCTTTATCTATCTACCAACACTAATTAGTATAATCGATGTCTATTAATATATAACCCTCTAAGCATATATGTCTTACAGAAGGTGATAAGCTAAGAGAATAAATTCTTCACCACCAACTAATATGATGTCAATAGAAACAAATTGGTTATGTTGTAAAATACAACGTCAGACACACATCTATTTACAAATTCGTTCTGGGTCTGAACGAGACCAAAGGCACCTTATTATTCCATCCAATAAAGGAGAGAGAACCTTGCACATCCGTACAATCAACAAGGAAGTACAAACTACTGGCACTTTAACTTTATAATGGGAGCTACCCAAGGCATCAACAACTAGTCTATTCGACCTGAAGATTCCCGGTCTTTCACCGTCTTTCATATATTTGAACTCGTCATATAATCATTCAAAATGGTTAAACTCAATATTTTGGAAATAATTAGCATCAAAACAAAATCCTTTTTCGATTATCAACTCTCCAGTTAAGTCTCCTTTAATTGGAAATCATTTTATAAGATTAGATCTTATTTTCAAATTTGGTTAAGCTATTGGGCTTCCAAATTATCTTTAAAATTCTCTATTAACCTTATAAAAAGGTTTCCCAAGGGTTGTAACACCCCACATTTTTAATAAAATTAAATGTGGAAATATGTATATATATTATATACATAGATATATTCACGGGAAAAATTAAATAATGACAATAAAATTGCATGTAATAAGTTCATGCAGTGAAATGAAGGAAAAATATTAATAAACGAAATTAAATGCAATACATGAAATGCGAAGAAATGCATGCGAACAATTGAATAGAAATAAAAAGGAAAATTTGAGAAGCTTCATAAATTTGGTCATAAATTAGCGTCATTGCGTTCGTGGCGATTTTCTAGTCAATTTAGACCTATAGTTTGTAGAAAACTGATTTAAAATGAAGAAGATATCTTTAAATTAAATATTGCAGCAAAACATGAAAAAGGGGAATGAGAGAATAATGTGTTTAGCAAAAGACTTAGTAGCTCACTCGGTTAGTTCATGTGACTTGTACGCAAGAGGTCTTAAGTTCAATCCCCTCCAGTGCCATATTTTTGTTTTAGGGGAATGACTAAAAAGTGGACTAGTGTGAACGCAGTTCAATTTAAAATAGCGGTTTAGTGTGAAAAGGGTTAATTGGAAAGATCGTTAATAAGAAATATATATATATATATATATATATGACATGTGGGTGTCAACACCCTTGCTTCTGCGCATCATGTTGCACACATGGCGCATTTTTATTTGTTAATGACGATTTTTGAGCTTTAGGACTTATCTGGCCTCCTGATTGGTTGGATGATGTGTCTTTGAGCTGTGTGGTCCTGATGATCTCCTAGTTAATCTAAAGGCTCTAACTAAGCTAATACATCTATATAAGCACATCTAATCTAACCCTAATCTAATCTAAATTCATTCATAAGCCTCCATGTTGTTGCATCCAAAACTAAACTAGTTTCTCTTCTTCAACGAATCAAAGCACATGAATCGTGAAAAAGGGGAACGATTCTAGAACAACGACAAACACTTAATTCAGATCTATATTCTTTCTTCTCCTACCACTGTGAGTATAGTTACTTTCACAAGATAATTAATTAAAAATAATTGTGATAAGTGTGAATTGGACTGTATGACTATGCCTGTATCATATGCTATTAGATCTATTATGTTAAGATATGCCAGTTAGATTATCATATGTTATTGGATCTATTTTGTAGATTCATATGCATAATTAAATCTATTCTATTCTATTCTATGCTATACAAGTTTAAATTAATTAGATCTATGCAAGTTTATGTTAATTAGATCTATGCAAGTTTATGTTAATTAGATCTATGAAAGCTTATGTTGATTAGATCTATTCTATTCTATGCAAGTTTATGTTAATTAGATCTATGCAAGTTTATGTTGATTAGATCTATCCTATTCTATGCAAGTTTATGTTAATTAGATCTATGCAAGTTTATGTTAATTAGATCTGTGCAAGTTTATGTTGATTAGATCTATTCTATTCTATGCAAGTTTATGTTAATTAGATCTATGCAAGTTTATGTTAAATAGATCTATGCAAGTTTATGTTGATTAGATCTATTATATTCTATGCAAGTTTATGTTAATTAGAACTATGCAAGTTTATGTTAATTAGATCTATGCAACTTTATGTTAATTAGATCTATGCACGTTTAAATTGATTAGATCTATTCTATTCTATGTAAGTATATGTTAATTAGATCTATGCAAGTTTATGTTAATTAGATCTATGCAAGTTTATGTTGATTAGATCTATTCTATTCTATGCAAGTTTATGTTAATTAGATCTATGCAAGTTTATGTTAATTAGATCTATACAAGTTTATGTTGATTAGATCTATCCTATTCTATGCAAGTTTATGTTAATTAGATCTATGCAAGTTTATGTTAATTAGATCTATGCAAGTTTATGTTGATTAGATCTATCCTATTCTATGCAAGTTCATATTCCATATGATTATTGGATCTATATTATGTGTGGATGATGCCACTTTCCCTCTTCTTTTCCTTTTTCTTATGTGTTAGGCTAACAACGAGCCTAACATATTATGTGAATTATACATACGAATGACGTAGGAACGTTGGGGAAAAGTTTGAAAGAAACATTAAATATTATGTAATTGGCATAAATTGGTTCGTAATCATATAATTTATTTGGGGCATAAATTGGTATAATTTATGTACATGGAATTATGGACATAATTAGAATGAGAATTATGAACATAGCCTAAATAGGGAATTATGGACAAACTGGAATATGGATATTAATTCAAATCGGGTTTTGAATAATAGAATGAATTAATGAACGCCTAAGACATGAGGTCAGACTTGGTTTTCGGTATAAACCTGCCCAGACCCGCCTGGCACATCCAGCAACTGCAAAGGGCAGTCTAATGTGAGAGGTCAAAGGCAAAAACTAGATGTGTAATAAGGCAAAGGCACGAGGTTAGATTCAGATTGCGGTATAAGCCTGCCCGGACCTGCCCAGCAAATCTAGCAACCGCAAAACGGAATCTAATATGGGAGGTCTTGCAAGATTACGGTTATTATAACACCCGTCTTCGTTAAGGTCACTCACAAAGGGAATGCATTAACTTTAGTGGAGCATCATAAGTGTATAGAATAGGTAAATTACAAAACAGACAACATTTTAAATTGCAGAAAAAATATAAAACTTTACTTCATTGATAAAACAACAGCTTGCTAAAACAGCTTGTACAAAGATGTGTTTTCCAATACCAGAACACCCTTACCCATTACAATAAAGCATATGTCTTGTTTAACAAAATAAAGAAGCATAAAATAACAATGATATTCCCCCAATAAAGCATGAGCCAGCCATAGCAGTGGAAAAGAGAGTCCAAAGCAATACGTCGTCTATCTTCGAGCTTGGAAAGAAAAATGAGCTAAGTGGTGATATTCCCTCCCTGTGAACCTGAGGGGGAGGGGGATGCGGGGAAACGAAAGAAAAGAAGGCGAAAGAAAATGGGTTAGACATAAGTCTGGTAAGTCCAGTGATTACTTAGCATGTAAACAGGAAAAAGAATCATCACATGAAAAAACTGAATAACAGACATAACCATGATGATAAGCATAGCAAGACAACAAATGATGATCGTTGGATATGACAGGGTAAGATACACCGAATGCGCTTCGATTCTTTCTCTGATTTCCTATTTTCTCTGCACCACCCAACTAGCATCCTAACTAGTGTCTTTTATAGAACGATTCATATTCTCTACAAGTGTCCCAACTATTATCCTGTGAAAAAAGGATCTGTATCCCCTATTAGTGTCCCAACTAGTATCCTATGAAAAAAGGATCTGTATCCTCTACTAGTGCCCCAACTAGTATCATGTGTTATAAAATAAGGTGATCCCAACCCCGCAATTGTGGTAGCCTTCGGGTGTGCATCTAGTATGAGGATCTTACCTCAATCAGCCTAATTGCCATGAAGATGCTAGATGTACCCTTACTACCCTATCGATCGGCTCCCTACTTGTATTAATTTTCCTTGTGTCTGTGTCAATCGGCCCAATCTTGCGTGTAGATACCCTGTGTTGGCCCCACCATAAGGTGTATCAATCCCTATGATAGCGACCCGACATGTTTCAAGATGCACAGTGTATACTGCTGATGCCCAGTGCCTGCTTTTCCAATCCGGAGCACGTGCACTCCCATACTCCGTCGGAACTACACTGCTGCACCCCCTGCCGCTATTTTGACTGCTTATAATCATCCCAATAATTGTGCCTCACCCTTCCTAGTTCAGGGTACCATGATACATCTATGTAGGTTACTGTTGAAATGGTTCCCCGTTACTAGGGTTTCCTACTGGTTAAGTTTGTAGGCCTATATATACAAATATTACTCACTAACACGAGATGTACTTAACCCTCTCACTGATTCAAACATGTTTATTTAACGGCAAAGTTTGCGGGCCTGTATATATACTAATATTACCCACCTACATGAGATGTACTTAACCCTCTCACTGATCAAGTCAATATGTTTTATTGGTTAAGCTTGCCTTAACCTTATCCACTTTGTTCATGTAATATTGGTTAATTGATGTCCATTCATGTTAACTTAACCCACCCACACATCATGTTGTATTGGTTAAGTGTTTCCTATTAACTTAACTATGTTCATTCATCATGTTATATTGGTTAAGTGTATCTTATTAACTTAACCCCACTCGTTCATCATGCTATATTGGTTAAGTGTTTCTTATTAACTTAACCCCACTCGTTCATCATGTCATATTGGTTAAGTATTTCTTATTAACTTTACCCTACTTATTCATCATGCCATATTGGTTAAGTGTTTCTAAAATTACTTTACCCTACTCATTCATTATGCCATATTGGTTAAGTGTTTCTAAATTTACTTAACCCTGCTTTCTTGTCTAATTGACATATTATAACGGTTAAGTGTTCTAAATTTACTTAACCCCACCTTCTTGTCTAATTAACATGTTATAACGGTAAAGTGTTCTAAATTTACTTAACCCCACCTTCTTGTCTAATTAACATGTTATAGCGGTTAAGTTTTCTAAATTTACTTAACCCAACCTTCTTGTCTAATCAACATGTTATAACGGTTAAGTGTTCTAAATTTTCTTAACCCGACCTTCTTATCTAATTAACATGTTGTATTGGTTAAGTGTCGCCTATTCATATATTACTTAACCTTACAATTCTTAGAAGGTCTGTTATTGGAATTAATTAATTTATTAATGCCTCAACCTTTCCCATTAGAACTGTTGTTTACGGTTGCTGGATGTGCTGGGCTATTCCGGGCAAACTTCTACCGCAAAATCATTCTAACCTCGGGTTTTGAGCTAAGTGCATTAACCTTTCACATTAGATATGTGTTGTTGCGGTTACTGGATGTGCCGGGCGGTTCCAGGCAGTTTTACACTGTAACTCAATCTAACCTCAGGTAAGGCATGTTCATATTTTAATTAATTTACATATTTACAATTTATGTTCATATGTAAATTATCCACAAGTGTTGTCAATTCAAGTCATGCCCCATTTACCCTCTAAATTATGTCCATAATTCTAGGTATACAAATTCTACCATTTCATGTTACTAATCATTTACATGATTATGAGCCAATCTATGCCAATAACATGTAGTTTAATATTTTTTCCCCAACGTCTCCCCCGTTATTCATACGCATAATTCACATAGAACGTTAGGCTCGCAAATTAGCCAAACTTATAAACAAAAGGGAAAAGAAAGGGACATGTTACATTCCAACAGGCATAAACAATGCAGATCAACATGCGGAGTATAAATTTGGGATAGAAGAACATAAACTTAATTAAGCACATGAACGTGATTTTACATTTAAATTAGATCCAATTTACATGTGAACTAGCATAGATCTTATTGTATAAGCATGAACTTATATAGATCTTAAACATGGGTGCTAGCTTGGATCTAAACATGTAAGCATGTATGAACATAACTTATCATGTAATTTGCTTATACAACATGGTAGGTTCAATTGCGTCAGTCCAATAATCTCATAGGCATAGGATGTACAACATGATAAATCAATCACAACGGTCCCATAGGCATGATAGGTTCCATTTTGTCAATCCAATAGTCTCATAAACATGTTAGGTTTCATTATGTCAATCGCAATAGTCTCATAGGCATGATAGGTGTCATTACATCAATCACAATAGTCTCATAGGAATAAGCAATTCAGAATTGACAAAAGGATAGGCACGAATAGAATTGGGCATAGTTCTAGATCCGGTTATTACAGTCATGATTTCTTATTAGGTGTTCACATCTAAACAATAATTGTACTTACAAAAAAGGACGGATCTTGATTTCTGGGTTCTGATTTCTGAATTTGAAAAGCTATCCTTTAATGTAGACGTTTGATTTTCTAGTTCTTCTAATTGATTTCTAGTTTAGATTTGGTTTGTAGCTTTCTAATCTTGCTTTCTAGTTTGGAGAAGATGGAGGCTACGCTAGATGGAGATGGATGGCATGACGGCTTCTTAGAACGAAAATATGAGGTCTAGGGTTGGGGTTTGGGGTGATTATATAGAAGTTTAAACTAATATGAGCTGTAAGATCAACCTTTGATTCATCTAAGCCATCCAAATCATCATGACACAAAGACACCTCACCAGACCAATCAAATAAAGCCACATCAGCCCTAAAACAAGAAAAATCGTCACCCAACCAACCAGAAAAGGCCACGTTCAAAAAAACAATCCTTGACCAACAAAAATGCGCCACGTGTGCCACCTGATGCACATCAGCTGGGTGTTGACATCTACACGTCATACATACATATATATATATATATATATATCTTTCTAGCTATCTTCCCAATTAACCATTTTCACACTAAACCGCTTTTTTTAAACTGCGTTCACACTAAGCCACTTTTTAGCCATTCCCCTAAAACAAAAAATATGGCGTTGGCGAGGATCGAACTCTGTACCTTTTGTATGCAAGTCACATGTACTAACCAAATGATCTACTAAGTCTTTTGCTTACAAACCTTAAAACAATGCTAAACATTATTCTTTTCTCATTCCTCTTTTTCATGTTTTGCTGCAATATTTACTTTAAAGATATCTTTTTCATCCTAAATCGGTTTTCTGCAAACCATAGGTCTAAATTGAGTAAAAAATCGCCACGAATGCAATGACGCTAATTTCATGACCAAATTCCCGAAGCTCTTCAAAATTTTCTTTTTATTTCTTTTTTTCTATTTAATTGTTCGCATGCGTTTCTTCGCATTTCATCTATTGGACTTAATTTTTTCCTTCATTTCACTACATGAACTTATTACATGAAATATTTATTGCCACTATTTAATTTTTCTCTTAAATATATCTATGTACATAATATATCTACATATTTCCACATTTTTAATTTCATTAAAAATGTGGGGTGTTACATTCTCCCCTACTTAAAGGATTTAATCCCTGGAATCTCTGAGTTAAGAAGAATGTATCCTACCATCCAATCATCAATCCACTCATCTATCATCCACAAGCATCCATTGTCCTTAAATTATTTCTAATGCTTTTCATGAACATATGCATAGTGTGTGTATATATTCTAACTCTAATGCAAAATCAGGCGGTCTACTGACTAGGTAGACCTCCTTAATGCAATTCATGATAGTGTCATGCGTCCATTATATATGCAAAAGAATCCTAATGATACATATCATTTTTACATGCATGCACAATCATTCATTCAAATGCAACATCCATATGATAACACATTCAATATACATCCATCAAATTAATTATGCACACTTATTCATATGCAATATGAAAGTGATTGAGCCGATCTAGTGCCTAATGTGTGTGTAAATGCATCCACGAGCAACCACTAGCAAACACTTGCATCCACTTGCATCCACCAAACATAACATGTCTCAAACACATGTTTACAACCATAGGATTTTCCTACCTAAGGATTGAGGACATAAACAGGAGGACATACTAAACGATAGAACAAGTATAAACAAAGCGGTAGAAAAAGGAGAAGTTAAGAATATACCCTTATAAAGGAAAGGGTATAGCGTATGCATCTTGTCTTCTGCCTCCCAAGTCGCATCTCCTTGATCATCTCCCCAGTGGACTTTAACTAACTTGACCTCTCGGTTGCATAACTTCTTGGCCTCCGATCCAAGGATGCATGTAGGAGCTCGTTGTGGCATCTCGCTCCACTTCCACTTCTCTAAGCATGCTCGGATCCACCACCTCCGCGGTATCATGTAAATGCTTCTTCAAGGATTGTCTTCCTCAAGCTCTCTTCTTATGAACCCTTCCTCAAGTAGCTCCCCTAATTGCTTACTGAGTTCTCGTCTCTCTCCCAGAGCCATGTGGCGCACTGGTAATGCAACTGGCTTTGCATTATCTACTAGGTATATACGGAACTCTATCTCATGCCTCGGTGTAAACCCCGAACCTCATCAAAGATGTCACCATACCCACGGACTACGCAAACAGATTTCAAATCATTGATGAATGCTTCAAGAGATTCTAGGTAGCTGAGCATCACTGAACCCCTACGATCACAAGAAATATCATGTGTCTTTCTACAACGAGTCAACAGCCTAACTAACCTCTTTTCACAATCTAGGATGGCACCATGCCTGGCTAGCCAATCCATCCCTAGAATCAAGCTATAGCCCGTGAAACCAAGAACGAAAGCGTTGCATTCAAACCCAACGCCCAAGATAGACACTCTCAAATCCCGACAAAGCATAGATAAATGAGCCGAACCGCCAGTTGGATTTGAGACTACAATGGGATCCATAACTAGACTAGTATTTAGGTGCAGTGTTTCAACTAACGAAGCAGATACAAATGAAGGTGAAGTGCTAAAATCAAAAAAAGTACTAACAGGATGATCAAAAAAAGTAAACTAGACTTTTTCAACAGAAACTATACTACCTCTCTCTCAGGTACGCTGGCGGTGAGAGCATGCACTTGCCCTTCTGAAAATCCTGTCCTTTGTTCTTGCCCTTGTCCTTAATTATATGACCCGTTATACCATAATAATGACACTTCCTCTTATCTTAGATTTTTCTATTCTTTCCTCCTCTGTGAACCAAGTCCATATCCATGAGTTTCTCATCCTTGGGTTGTGCTCCTTAGCCAAACTCCCTCATTCTCATCTTTGCCATCCTTGTGTGGCTTGTTGAAAAGTCTCTTGAAAGCTGCCTATATCGCACAGAAAACCCTAAAAAGCTTGAAAGAAAATTTTCCGCAGGTGAAACTACTGCGGCTAATGGAAGTTGGGCACTTCTTCGCCCTTTGACAAGTGTCGTAGTCTCATCAAACTTACGGAACCATGCCGCGATGAGGTTACCTCCTAGAAAGCCGGGAGCCCCGGAGACTCAATAAAGTAGGAAAACAAGGATTCAAACAGAGGATCAAAAGATAGTGCATATGGCTTTGGGGAATATGCCTTTAAAACAAAACTTTACTTTTTCTAAAAACGCTTCTTTTAAATCCGTTTTGAAAATAATTTTTCAAATCCTTTATCTGAACTGGTAACCTTTGGCTCTGATACCAAATGTAACACCCCACCTCCGTTAAGGTCACTTACAAAGGGAATGCATTAACTTCAGTGGAGCGTCATAAATGTTTTGAATAGATAAATTACAAAACAGACAAAATTTTAAACAGCAGAAAAAATATAAAACTTTACTTCATTGATAAAACAACAGCTTGCTAAAATAGCTTGTACAAAGATTTGTTTTCCAACATCAAAACACCCTTACCCATTACAACAAAGCATCTGTTTTGTTTAACAAAATAAAGAAGCATAAAATAACAATGATATTCCCCCAATAAAGCATGAGCCAGCCATAGCAGTGGAAAAGAGATTCCAAAGAAATACATCGTCTATCTTCGAGCTTGGAAAGAAAACTGAGCTAAGTGGTGATATTCTCTCCCTGTGAACCTGGGGGGAGGGGAACGGAAGAAAAGAAGGCGAAAGAAAATTGGTCAAACATAAGTCTGTTAAGTCTAGTGATTATTTAGCATGTAAACAAGAAAAAGGATCATGACATGAATAAATTGAATACCGGACATAACCATAATGATAATCATAGCAAGACAATAAATGATGATTGTTAGATATGACAAGGTAAGATACACTAAATGCGCTTCGGTTCTTTCTCTGATTTCCTATTTTCTCTACACCACACAACTAGCATCCTAACTAGCGTCTTTTATAGAACGATTCGTATTCCCTTCTAGTGTCCCAACTAGTATCCTGTGAAAAAGGATCTGTATCCCCTACTAGTGTCCCAACTAGTATCCTGTGAAAAAGGATCTGCATCCCCTACTAGTATCCCAACTAGTATACCGTGTTATAAAATAAGGTGATCCCAACCCCGCAATTGTGGTAGCCTTCGGGTGTACATCTAATATGAGGATCTTACCTCAATCAGCCTAATTTCCATGAAGATGTTAGATGTTCCCTTACTACCCTATCGATCGGCACCCTACTTGTATTAATTTTCCTTATGTCCGTGTCAATCGGCCCTCTCTTGCGTGTAGATACCCTGTGCTGGCCCCACCATAAGTGCATCAATCCCCATGATAGAGACCCGACACGATTTAAGATGCATAGTGTATATTACTGATGTCCATGCCTGTTTTTCCAATCCGAAGCACGTGCACGCCCATACTCCATCGAAACTACACTGCTGCACCACCTGCCGCTATTTTGACCACTTATAATCAGCCCAGTAATCGTCCTCACCCTACCTAGTTCAGGGTACCATGATACATATATGTGGGTTACTACTGAAATGGGTCCCCGTTACTAGGGTTTCCTATTGGTTAAGTTTGTGGGCCTATATATACAAATATTACCCACCTACATGAGATGTACTTAACCCAACAATGATTCAAACATGTTTATTTAACGGTTAAGTTTGTGGGCCTATATATATACTAATACTACCCACCTACACGAGATGTACTTAACCCTCTTACTGGTCAAGTCAATATGTTTTATTGGTTAAGCTTGCCTTAACCCTATCCACTTTGTTCATGTAATATTTGTTAAGTGCTGTCCATTCATGTTAACTTAACCCACCCACACATCATGTTGTATTGGTAAGAGTTTCCTATTAACTTAACCATGTTCATTCAGCATGTTATATTTGGTTAAGTGTTTCTTATTAACTTAACCCCACTCGTTCAGCATGCTATATTGGTTAAGTGTTTCTTATTAACTTAACCCCACTCGTTCATCATGTTATATTGGTTAAGTGTTTCTTATTAACTTAACCCTACTCATTCGTCATGCCATATTGGTTAAGTGTTTCTAAATTTACTTAACCCTACTCATTCATCATGCCATATTGGTTAAGTGTTTCTAAATTTACTACCCCACTTCCTTGTCTAATTAACATGTTATAACGGTTAAGTGTTCTAAATTTACTTAACCCCATCTTCTTGTCTAATTAACATGTTATAAGAGTTAAGTGTTCTAAATTTACTTAACCCCACCTTCTTGTCATGTTATAAGAGTTAAGTGTTCTAAATTTACTTAACCCCACCTTCTTGTCTAATTAACATGTTATAACGGTTAAGTGTTCTAAATTTACTTAACCCCACCTTCTTGTCTAATTAACATGTTGTATTGGTTAAGTGTCGCCTATTCATATGTTACTTAACCTTGCTATTCTTAGAAGGTTTGTTTATTGGCATTAATTAATTTACTAATGCCCCAATCTCTCACACTAGAACTGTTGTTTGTTGTTGCTAGATGTATGGGGCAGTTCCGGGCAGACTTCTACCTCATACTCATTCTAACCTCAGGTTTTGGGATAAATGTGTTAACCTTTCACATTAGATCTGTGTTGTTGTGATTACTGGATGTGCCGGGCAGTTTCAGGCAGTTTAGCACCGCAACTCAATCTAACCTCAGGTTGGGCATGTTCATCTTTTAATTAATTTACATATTTACAATTTCTGTTCATATGTAAATTATCCACAAGTGTTGTCTATTCAAGTCATGACCCATTTACCCTCTAAATTATGTCCATAATTCTACGTATACAAATTCTACCATTTCATGTTGTTAATCATTTACATGACTATGAGCCAATCTATGCCAATGACATGTAGTTTAATATTTTCCCCAATGTCTTAGCCTTATTTGTTCTCATAATTCACACAGAACGTTAGGCTCGCAAATTAGACTAACTTATAAACAAAAGGGAAAAGAAAGGGACATGTAACATTCCAACAGGCATAAACAATATAGATCAACATGCGGAGTATAAATTTGGGATAGAACGACATAAACTTAATTAAGCACATGAATGTGATCTTACATTTAAATTAGATCCAATTAACATACGAACTAGCATAGATCTAATTGTATAAGCATGAACTTATATAGATCTTAAACATGGGTACTTGCCTGGATCTAAACATTAAGCATGTATGAACATATCTTATCATGTAATTTGCATATACAACATGGTAGGTTCAATTGTGTCAGTCCAATAATCTCATAGGCATAGGATATACAACATGATAAATCAATCACAATGGTCCCATAGCCATGATAGGTTCAATTTTGTCAATCCAACAGTCTCATAGGCATGTTAGGTTTCAATATGTCAATCACAATAGTCTCATAGGCATGATAGGTGTCATTGCATCAATCACAATAGTCTTATAAGCATAGGCAATTCAGAATTGACAAAAGGATAGGCACGACTAGAATTTGGCATAGTTCTAGATCCAGTTATTACAGTCATGATTTCTTATTAGGTGTTCACATCTAAACAATAAATGTACTTACAGAAAAAGGACGGATCCTGATTTCTGGGATCTGTTTTCTGAAATTGAAAAGCTATCCTTTGATGTAGACGTTTGATTCTCTAGTTCTTCTAATTGATTTCTAATTTAGATTTGGTTTGTAGCTTTCTAATCTTGCTTTCTAGTTTGGAGAAGATAGAGGCTATGCTAGAATGGAGATGGACGGCATGACGGCTTCTTAGAATGAAATTATGAGGTCTAGCGTTGGGGTTTGGGGTGATTATATAAAAGTTTAGATTAATATGAGCCGTAAGATCAACCTATGATTCATCTAAGCCATCCAAATCATCATGACACAAAGACACCTCACCAGACCAATCAAATAAAGCCACATTAGCCTTAATACAAGAAAAATCGTCACCCCACCAACCAGAGAAAGCCACGTTCAAAAAAACAATCCTTGACCAACAAAAATGCGCCACGTGTGCCACATGATGCACATCAGCTGGGTGTTGACATCTACACGTCATATATATATATATATATATCTTTCTAGCTATCTTCCCAATTAACCATGTTCACACTAAACCGCTTTTTTTAAACTGCGTTCACACTAAGCCACTTTTTAGCCATTCCCCTAAAACAAAAAATATGGCGCTGGCGAGGATCGAACTCTGTACCTTTTGTATGCAAGTCACATGTACTAACCAAATGAGTTAATAAGTCTTTTGCTTACAAACCTTAGAACAATGCTAAATATTATTCTTTTCTCATTCCTCTTTTTCATGTTTTGCAGCAATATTTAATTTAAAGATATCTTTTTCATCCTAAATCGGTTTTCTACAAACCATAGGTCTAAATTGACCAGAAAATTGCCACGAACGCAATGACGCTAATTTCGTGACTAAATTCCTGAAGCTCTTCAAATTTTTATTTTTATTTCTTTTTTCTAAGTAATTATTCGCATACGTTTCTTCGCATTTCATGTATTGCACTTAATTTTTTCCTTCATTTCACTACATGAACTTATTACATGAAATATTTTTTGTCATTATTTAATTTTTCTCTTAAATATATCTATGTATATAATATATATATACATATTTCCACATTTTTAATTTCATTAAAAATGCGGGGTGTTACAGTTATAATGAATTAAATAACACTTAACCAAGATAAGACATGTAGTGGGACATGGGGTTATGTGGGTGATAGGGGTGACATGTGAAATATAATTAGAAACACTTAACCATGTTGAAACTTGTGAAAAGACATGAATAAGAAGGGGTTAAGTGGGAAATTCTAGTGGGGACTAAGCATAGACGAGAAGCTTGTGTCAAGTGTAGGGACCATTTTCAACCAGTAACCCATTTACTATCTGTGTGAGCCTGAACTAGGTCGAGGACGGGACATGCTTACTGGGATTGATTGTTAGAGGTCAAATGGGTTAGCGGTGGCAACGCTAGTCCAACGGATTCATGTGCGTGCATGGGTCCGGGCTGGTAGGTAAGACATTGTTGCATCGTATAGAGATAATCCGTGCCTTTTTAGTAGTATCGGGTTGCCCCTTTAGGGAGTGATACACCCTACTATGGGGCCAGCACAGGTATCTATGAGTTAGGGAGCCGACCGAATGGGGAGGGTAATGGGTACAACTAGTGGAGACAGGAGCAGGCAACACCTATGACAGCAGCTAGAAGTACACGAAACTACCATTATCATTATTGTTATTTTGATTAGTAGGGAGGGTAATGGGTACAACTAGTGGGGGTAGGAGCAAGTGGGCACATACGAGAGATGCTAGGGGTACACGAAGCTACCATTATTATGATTAGTAAGAGGGATCAACTTTCAATATGGGACAAGTTAGGGTGTGGTGTAATAAGCATTGGTGTAGTGTAGGAATTATCTTACAGTGATTAGAAGCGTAATCAACGTTATATCTTGTTCACCTTGTTTACCTTGTCATACCTGTTTATTTATAGTCATTTCTTATATCCAGTTTGTTTTCTTATCCTGTTACCTTAATGATTATATTGTTAAAGTCACTAGACTCGCCAGACTTTATGTCTGACCTCATTTGTTTCGCCTCTTTTCTTTCCTTTTCCTCCCTCCAGGTTCTCAGGGTGGGATTAGTGGAGCTTGACTTGGTTCTCTTTCTCTCTCTTTTGGAAGTGCTTGGAGTTGCTTAAAGTAATGTTCAACTTTATCTTCTTTTTTATTATGGCTATTTGTAACGGGATTATGCTTTTGGTTTTCACGTAATAATTTGACAAAGATGGATATTTGTGTACTTGGTTTTACAAGTTGGTTTTGATGTTGTAACAAAACTAAGTCCTGTTTTCACTACAATGAAGTTATTTTAAATTTTGAAGTACCATTTTTATATAGCTGTCTTGTGATGTTCTGTTCTATACACTTATAATGCCCCATGAAAGTTGATGCATTCCCATTGTGAGTGACATTAATGGATGTGGGGTGTTACATGTGGTATCAGAGTTGAAGGTTACTAGAACAGATAAAAGATTTTGAAAGCCATTTACAAAAGCTTTTTTTAAGAAGTATTTTTCAAAAACATGTTTTAAAGAAGGTGTTTTCAAGAGAAAAGTTTATTATGAAAAACATAATCCCCAAGAGCCATATATCTTTCTTCCAATTCTCCATTTTGAATCTCTTCCTTTTTCCTTTCTGAATCTCTTCCTCCACGTTTAGATGCTTTTCCTAAGATATGTAAGGACTTCCGTGCGATGGGCGCAAAAACTCTTCATGGGACTGAGACGTTTGTCTAGGCTAGAAGTTGGCTCAAGGAAGTAGAGGACTTGTTTTGTATCTTTGAAATAGACGATGGAAGGAAGGTTCAACTAGCTGCTTGGTTAATGAAGGATGAAGCTCCATCTTGGTGGGAGGTTACGAATGGAGAATGTGCAATGGAGGCATGAATATGACACATGATAAGAAAGTAGAACCTAAGAAGAGTGGAAAGAATAATAAAATCCGTGACAAGAGGAAACAGTGGTTGTTTCCAGTATGGTGATGCAAGGACAAGGATAGAGGGTAGGATCTTATAGAGGGCAGGTTCTGTTCTCGTGGTCAGTATACCGGAAAGAGACGCTTCTCATTCGTTTATATCTACTTCGTTAGTTGAAACACTACACCTAAATACTAGTTATTTATGGATCCCATTGTAGTCTCAAATCCTATTGGTGGTTCAGCTCGTTTATCTATGGTTTGTTGGGATTCGAGAGTGTCTATCTTGGGCGTTGGGTTTGAATGCAACGCCTACGTTCTTGGTTTCACGGGCTATGGGTTGATTCTAAGAATGGATTGGCTAGCCAAATATGGCGCCATCCTAGACTGTGAAAGTAGAGTAGTTAGATTATTGGCTCGTTGTGGAAAGACCCTTGATATTTCTTGTGACCCTAGAGGTTCGTTGATGTTTAGCTACATAGAATCACTTGACACATCCATTGATGATTTGGAATCTGTTCAAGTAGTCCGTGAATATGAAGATGTCTTTGAGGAGGTTAGGGGCATACCTCCAAAACACGAGATAGATTTTCGTATCTACTTGATGGACAATGGAAAGCCAGTTGCATTTCCTGTGCGCCACATGGCTCCAAGAGAAAGGGGGAGCTTAGAAAACAAGTGAAAGAGCTACTTGAGAAAGGATTCATAAGAAGAAGTATTTCGGGATGGGGTGCTCCAGTTGTTTTTGCTACACAGGATGATGGTTCACTTAGATTGTGTGTAGACTGTAGGGAGCTAAATAAACTCACAAAGAAAAATAGACACCCATTACCAAGGATAGATGATTTGTTCGATCAGTTGGTTGGCGCTTCGGTTTTCTCGCAGTGGGACTTAGCTACAGGATTTCATCAGTTGAGTTTAGCTGAGGAAAATATAGATAAGACTACTTTTAGGACTCCCAATGGTTTCTTCGAATGGCTCGTCATGCCTTTTTGTTTGATGAATGCACCCGCATATTTCTTTGACTTGATGAGCAGGATATTTAGGGAGTTTCTAAACAAGTTCATAGTAGTCTTTGTGGATGACATTTTGATATTCTCTAGACGCGAAGAGGAACATGCCCTACATCTTAGGGAAGTCTTAGAGACCCTTCGAGCACATCAACTCAAGTCTAAGTTCTCCAAATGCCATTTTTGGAGGAAGGAAGTAAGGTTCTTAGGACACGTGGTCTCTAAGGAGGGGATAGCAGTGGATCCCGCGAAGGTGGTCGTAATCCAAGATTGGATGGTTCCTAGAAACGCAACAGAAGTAAGAAGTTTTCTAGGGTTGGCGGGCTATAATAGGAAGTTCATCAAAGACTTTGTGTTTCACAAGACGAGAGCTTGAGAAAAACAATTCTTGAAGACGGCACAGGGCCGGCAAAAGCCATATGCTGACAACAAAAGGACCGATCTTGAGTTCAGTGTTGGGGACATGGTTTTTATTTGTTTAGGATCTGTAGGGAAGTTGGCACCGAGGTTCGTAGGGCCATTCCCCATTTCAGAGAGGATTGGACAGAGGGCGTATAGGGTGAAGTTGACGGAGAAGCTTAGTGGTGTTCATGACGTATTTCACGTGTCGCATTTGCAGAAGTGCTTACATGATACCGTGGAAGTAGTGGAGCCGAGCATGCTTAGGGAACTTGAAGTGGAGTGAGATGCCACGATTAGACGAGCTCCTACATTCATCCTTGGATCGGAGGTCAAGAAGTTACACAACCGAGAGGTCTAGTTGGTTGAAGTCCAATGGGGAGATGATCAAGGAGACGCGACTTGGAAAACAGAAGACAAGATACGTGCGTTGTACCCTTTCATTTTTGAGGGTATGATCTTAACTTCTCCTTTTTCTACCGCTTTGTTTCTACTTATTCTATCGTTTAGTATGTCCTCTCGATTACATCTTCGATCTTTAGGTTGGAAAATCCTATGGTTGTAAACATGTGTTTGAGACATGTTATGTTTGATGGATGAAATTGTTTGCTCGTGGATGCATTTACACACACATAAGGAATGAGATCGGCTCAATCACTTTCACACTGCATATGAATGAGTGTGCATATTTAAATTAATGGATGTATATTGAATGCGTTATCATATGGATATTGCATTTGAATGAATGGTTGTGCACTCATATAGAAATGATACGTATCATTAGGATTCCTTTACATACATGTTGGACTCATGACATTGACATAATTTGCATTGAGGAGATCAACTGAATCAGTAGACTGCCTGATCTTTGCATTAGATAAGGAACATATACACACACCTTTTGTAATGACCCAGATTTCTGTCGAGTTAATTTAAATTATTTAATATGGATTTAAATATTGAGTTGAGAATATAAATGGAATTTTATATTTAGTTATCAATTTAAAAATCGATTTCGATTTAATATCGATGTATTAAATTATCGCAATACGAAATATATTGAAATCGAAGTTAAAACTGAATCGAAATGATTCAGATGATCAGTGTCAGTTCTGTTTAAATATAAAAGCGATAATAAATAATTTATTATCAAGGAATTAATTCTTTTGAATTTAATTTATATCAATTTAAAATGATATCTTCTCCGTATGATCGAACTGGACTTTGAAACCTGTCCCAGTATATTTAGAATAGTGGTATAACGTCAGAAATGCCGATTTTTGTGTCTAGAAAGAAGTTCGGAACCACGGGATAGTTTTAAATTGGTACTGGTTCAATTCAAATTAAATTAAAAGATTTTTGAAAACCAATTCCTTAATGCCTAAGGTATTCTTCATCTATAAAACATAGCCCTCCACATTATTTCTTTGGAGCAATTTGAGCCTCAGAAAAGGATGTGGAAATAAAATCAAAATCGTGCCTTATCCTCCTTCCACAACAATTCGTACCCCCTCCTCCCTTTAGAAGTCATGTCGGCCCCAATTTCCATTTTTATTTCTTCCAGTTCAAAATCGAAAAGCCACTGTCCTCAGCACAAAAGAATTTCATGCGATCTATGAAACCAAACCTTCCTCTCTCTTAATTCAAATCAGACTCCTGGTAAAATCGAATCAAGCGTTCTGCACTCGAAATCAATGCGGATTTGTGGGTTCAGCATGAGGGGGAGCTCGATAAAAATGACTATCGCAACCTATTTCCTTGAAAGGATTTGAGTCGCGATTTAAGATAAGGTTTTGGGTGGGTTCCAACGCGATTGTGAGCAGCAGTATAACGACCCGCCTTTTTGCCCGATTCTCGTCGGTAATTAAACCAACTTAAACCATTTAGAAAGACGAATTGTTATGGGTACATACATACATTGAACAAAATAACAGAACTTTTCATTGCTCAAAACAATATTACATCAGAGTTACATGAATATCGGAGTTGCATATATATACACAGTAGAAGAAAACATATAGATATACTCTCAGCGGAAGAATAGAACACGACGGAAGCTTCAACTCTAACGTGGACTCCAACTCTGAATGTGCTTCGAACCTTGCTCCAACGAATCATAACTGCAAAACTAAACTACCAGCTATCCGTGCAAAATAAATGGGCATCTAGAGTTTAGGAAGGAACAATAAACTCCAGGTCAGTCATGGGACTGGTGTGAGAACATAAAAACAGTTGCTTTTAGGATTCATTTTAAAGTTGGGAAATCCACCGGACCACGCCGCTAATGCGGAACGGGTTTACTCCATGTGAACGCTCGTGCATATAAATGCACAATGACTTTTGAAAATGAAGCTATCATAAGCTCGTCCCACATCACACAATGCAAGCGCACACCAGATGGGTGAGGTTTATCTTATGATAACCAAATATGCTTTCATACGTAAAAATCCTTTTTCAAAGCCATAATACATATACATAGTGTAGAAAACATTTCGCAAATAAATGTATTAATCCTAGACAACATAATACCCCATAATATTATGTTGCCATATATATACATATATATATATACACACACACACACAAAATCAAAATCGTATGGCTCGTATTGGAAATTTGGGTTTCCAACTTGATGATTCCTGGCACGAAAGATCAATCGAAACTCAAGCGAGGTGTAATCACGGTTTTTTCATCCAGACGCGGACACCAATACAAATCGCGAGGTAAATCAACGGTTTTCGACCAGACACGGCCCCCCGAACATACCTTATTGCATAAGTCATAAGTGGTTTCCCATTGCTGCAGCAGTCATCATCAATTCATATATATATATATATATTCACAACCTAACCGCCAGGTTCTCATCATCCGGGGTGTGAGGTTTGTCGATGTCACGTCATACACAAAGCATGCCTAGAAAAGCAATGCCTTGATCGTACAAGCTCATTTCATATCTTAAGTATGTCACATTGTCCATTCACAACATGACCACTGATTTCCATCCATTCATTACCACATCGAGCTCATACGTTACAAATAAGATACGTATCAATGGAAATCAGTGTTATGTCGTCAATTACAATGTCAGACACACAATCCATACAAGTCCGTCCTGGGTCTGAATAGAACAAAAATCCGAAAGTTCTCCCAATACATTCGAACTTCCTGCCACTCCGGTAATACGGACATCTCTCTACTGTAGCTATCAGTAAAGAAACCAATCAGCAGACAGTCCATTCGATTTGTGAAGAACCACGGTCTTCATTCATTGATTCCAAGTCTTGAATTTGCTTCATGCGTCGTATTATTACTTGGAATGGTTTTCGAATATATATTCGATCCCGGTCTTTCCAAGTAATAAGCGCATTTTAAACAATCGTTATGGATTATACAAGTTCCGATTCAAATCTCTTTCTAAGTCGTTGTCCAATTAATTTGCAACAAAGTTGGATTTATTCAAAATTTCATACACCTCGTTGTCGCCTTAATCCTTCATGAATTTCAATATTCATTTCAAATCTTGTATTTCAAAACATGATCCTTCTATTCGTTGATATCCTTTCGTAAGTGTAACACCGCACCTCCATTAAGGTCACTCACAAAGGGAATGCCTTAACTTCGGTGAAGCATTTTTGGTAAACAGACACAGAATATCATAAGAAAGATATAAAAATTTTGCAGTGGAAAATAAACAACTTTATTAAATCACCAAAATACTTTGTTACATAATACCATTAAAACACTTCTGTCTTACATCATCAGAGTACATAGGTATTTAAAAGAAAAACATCATTCCCCATATTAAAGAGCAAGCCATATACGAGACAGAGACTCGAGCCATACTTCAGAAGTAGCTCCTAGAAGATGATATCCAAATCCTGAATAAACCTGGGTGTTTCCTCCCTGAGAACCTGGGGGAGGAACGGAAGAAAAAAGGCGAAACAAACTAGGTCAGACATACGTCTGATGAGTCCAGTAACTTTTATCCAGTAAATAAATAAAGGTAAACATGACAGGCATACATAGTGGATAAGAGGATTCACGATATAGATGACAGGTATGACAGGACAAATAAGGTAAGGTGTATCCATGCTTCACTACTAACTACTCTGCACCATTACTAGACAAATCAAGATGGGATGATCCCTTCTGCTAATGATAATGATGGTGGTAGTTTCGTATATTCCTAGCTGCTGTCATAGGTGTCGCCTGCTCCTATCTCAACTAGTCGTACCACTACCCTCCTACTATAAATTGGTAGACTTAGGGCATACGTCCGGGTATACCCTAACCACTACCCTAATCGATCGGCTCCCTACTCTGTAGATACCCTGTGCTGGTCCCACAACTAGGGGGTATCACTTCCCTAAAGTGGCTACCTAAGGTGTGCACAGTTATACCTACTGGTGTCACGGTCGCCTTGTCCCCCTCTGCCCGACCCATGCACGCACATGTCCTCGGTTGGTTTGCGCCGCCCACACCATCCGTCTCGTTTTGGATCTCTTACAATCAATCAGTAAGCGTGCCCCTTCCCCGCTTAGTACGGAGTTCTTTACTTTGATACCCCTTCGGGTTACTGACTGAAATGGGTCCCACACAACATGATACAAGTTATCCCATATGTCTTGTATCCCCACTAGGTTTTCTACTGACTATGTATACCCTAAGGTGTCTTTAATTACATAGACCTCAATCAGTTATGCGTACCTATAGGTGTCTTTAATACATAACCCCTATTCTACCTATCGGTTATGCGTACCTATAGGTGTCTTTAATACATAACTCTATCTATTCCCATTAGTTGTGCGTACTCCTAAGGGTGTCTTTAATACATAACTTTACTATTTTGCCCCGGTTATGTATACCATTAGGTGTCTTCAATTACATAACCCTTTTTATCCAGTTAAGTTGTGGGCCTATATGTATTAATATTACCCACCTACCCTTCGGTTGTACTTAACCCTCCCACTGATTTAATCCTATTTATTTAATGGTTAAGTTTGTGGGCCTATATATATTAATATTACCCACCTACCCATCAGTTGTACTTAACCCACCCACAATCCAATTCGTTTTACTTAACCCTAACTTATGTCTATCATCATACAGTCCATATGTATTTAGTTAGGTTAAGTAGTCTTTAATCAGCCTTAATTAATTATTGAGACACCTAATCGTATTTCACATGCCACCCAAGGCACCCACTTAACCCCTCATGTCCCACTACATGTTTATCTGGTTAAGTGTTTCTTAATTCATTAGGACCGTAACCTTATAAAGACCTCCCACATTAGACTGGCATTTGTGGCAGCTGGATTTGCCGGGCGGGTCGGGGCAGTCTTACATCACAAAAGAGCCTAACCTCGTGTCTTTACAACTGTCACGCATTTAATTTATGCCTAAGACCTCCCACATTAGACTGGCATTTATGGCAGCTAGATTTGTCGGGCGGGTCCGGGCAGTCTTACACCATAAAAGAGCTTAACCTTGTGTCTTAGACGATTAATTACACAAGATTAATTATTCCCAAATTTGAATTAATCTCCCTATTCAAATTATCAATCAATTCCAAATTTAACTATGGCCATAATTGACTCAATTATGTCCATCTATTTATGGTATGTAAAATCATACCAATTTCATCACAAATTTATTTTATGCCATTTAAGGCATTTATGCCAATTCTCAATATTAAATCTTCAGACTTCAATTGCTTAAACATTCCTCTTTTGATTAATTAAGTTAATTAATTAATTCTTTCCTTTTTATAGGTGTCAATACCTATCTTATTAACAATTTTAATTTCCTATCCATAAATGGTCATATTCAAATTATACCATTTTTACCCAATTTTACCCATGTCATAATAGGTAATTATTTACATGTTTCACTACTAGAATCATGTGTCCAATTTACATAATCACTATGCCTATTACAAATTCCCCTTTTTCCCCGTTTCTTAACTAGCATAACCGTTTGCGTTTTAGGTGTCATCGAGGCTACAAGGTAGCCTCGCCATAACAAAAAAATAAAGGGAATGACAAGATGATTGTTTTCAGTACAATTTTGGCATAAGCATGACAACTAGGGAAAATGACATGATAACTTTGCATATTATTATGATTCACTACATAATTAACAACTTGCATAGATTCATGATTTTGCAACATAACAACTTGCATAGGTTCATGAATTAACAACATAATTAACACTAACATAGGTTCAGGATTCACAAAATAACAACTGGCATAGGTGACTTGCATAGGTTCATGAATTAACAACATAATTAACAACTCACATAGATTCATGATTTACAACATGTTTAACAACTTGCATTACATAACAACTTGCATAGTTTCATGAATAATAACTTGCATAAGTTATGAGTAATAACTTGTATAGGTGACTTGCATGATCTCATAACAATTTGCATAGATTCATGATAACAACTTGCATAGATTCATAATAACAACTTGCATAGATTCATGATAACAACTTGCACAGATTCATGATAACGACTTGCATAGATTCATAGTAACAACTTGCATAGATTCATGATAACGACTTTGCATAGATTCATGAATTCATCACACAATAACTTACATAATTTCATGATCATAACTACAAAGAACATATACCCAAATCATAGTCTACCACGATTCAATTTTATTTATTTAAACCTAAAAGTGACTAGAACTCACCGAAAAAGGGGTCTTGAGTTCTGGGATCTGAATTCTGTAATTGATTAGCATTCCCTTATTGTAGACAATTTCGTTGTTGTAGTTTTAGGCTTGATTTGAATTGAATTGTTGTACTTAATTTGCTTCTAGTTGGTGACGGCTACTCTAGGGTTTGGAGTGACCACATGACGGCCATTGATCTAATTTTGATTTGATTTTAGGGTTTGAGTCTACATGTCTTTTTATAGAGTTTAGGATTAGTTTAGGTGGTCCGATCAACCCAGAATTAATCCCAGCCAATCAGAGCAGATCAGAAATCCTAATGAGTCAGCATACAGTCATAAACAGGTCATCACTCAAATCTGCCGGGGGGGGGGGGGGGGCAGGTCGACCCTATGGTCGACCAGGACAAGGTAGGTCGACCCTATGGTCGACCTGGCCCTGGCGGGAATTTTCCCGCGTAGCCCATCTGACTCTGAATTTTGAAATTTCGAAATCTATTTTAAATTTTCGGAAACTTCCGATGGCCATAACTTCTTCATACGAAGTCCAATTCACGCAAACTCGGACTCTATCTCAACCAGAATTCCGAGACGAACACAATGGCGCAACCCGTTTCCCTTAATTCTCACATCTGAGATTAGTTATTCTTTAATTTATGAACATTAACATTGAAATTTACTGGGTGTTACATTCTCCCCTCCATAAAGGATTTCGTCCCCGAAATCTTCAAGTCAAGAAGAATGTGCATCCTACCATATAATCAATCATCTACTCAACCATCAAACATAGGCATCCATTGTCCTTAAAAGATTTCTAACACCGTATGAACATATGCAAAAGTGTGTGTATATGTTCCTTATCTAATGCAAAATCAGGCGACCCACTGATTCAGTTGACCTCCTTAATGCGAATTATGTCAGTGCCATGAGTCCAACATGTATGCAAAGGAATCCTATCGAACATATTATTTCTACATGTGTGCTCAACCATTCATAAAAATGCAGCATCCATATGATAACACAACCATATATAGCCAAAGACTATAGGAAGAAGAAGAAGAAGACTAGTTGTTTTCACTGCGGAGAGACAGGACTCTTATCAGGGATTTTCCAAAGAGGCAAGAGCAAGGGCATGGACAAAGTGCAGGATCCTCCGGAAAGCAGATGCGTGCTCTCACGGCTGGCATACCTGATAGAGGTTGAAAAGTTTCTGTTGAAAGTTTGATTTTCATTATCGATCATCATGTATGTACTTTGTTTGATTCTGGCACTTCACATTCATTTATATCTGCTTCTGTTGTTGAAACTCTGCACCTAAATACTGGTTTAGTCATAGATCCCATTGTAGTCTCAAATCCGTTTAGTGGCTCATCTCATTTATCTATGATTTTTCGGGATTTGAGAGTGTCTATCTTGGGCGTTGGGTTTGAATGCAATGCCTACGTACTTGGTTTCATGGGTTATGGTCTGATTCTAGGGATGGATTGGCTAGCCAGATATAGTGCCATCCTAGACTGTGAAAGGAGGGTAGTTAGACTGTTGACTCGTTGTGGAATGACCCTTGATATTTCATGTGACCCTAGGGGTTCGGTGATGCTTAGCTACCTAAAATCACTTGACACATCCATCGATGATTTGAAATTTGTTTGAGTAATCCATGAGTATGATGATGTCTTTGATGAGGTTCAGGGTTTACCCTGAGGCGCGAGATAGACTTCTGTATATACTTAGTACATAATGCAAAGCCAGTTGCATTGCCAGTACGCCACATGGCTCCGAGAGAGAGGAAGGAACTCAGTAAATAAGTAGGGGAGCTGCTTAAGAAAGGGTTCATAAGAAGAAGTATTTCGGAATGGGGTGCTCCGGTTGTTTTCATTACAAAGGATGATGGTTCTCTTAGATTGTGCGTGGACTATAGGGAGCTGAATAAGCTCACGAAGAAGGAGAGGCACCCATTTCCAAGAATATGTGATTTGTTCGACCAGTTGGTTGGTGCTTCGGTTTTCTCGCAATTGGACTTAGCTATAGGTTTTCATCAGTTTAGGGTAGCTGAGGATAGTATAGATAAGACTGCATTTAGAACTCCAGACGATTTCTTTGAGTGGCTTGTCATTCCTTTTGGTTTGATGAATGCACCCACCTATTTAGTAAACTTGATGAGTAGGGTATTTAGGGAGTTTCTAAACAAGCTTGTAGTAGTCTTTGTAGATGATATCCTGATCTTCTCTAGAAGCGAGGAAGAACGTGCCCCACATCTTAGGGAAGTCTTAGAGACCCTTCGAGCACATCAACTCAAAGTTCTCCAAATGTCATTTCTGGAGGAAGGAAGTGAGGTTCTAAGGTAGGGATAGAATTGGAGCCTGCGAAGGTGGTAGCAATCCAAGATTGCAAGATTCCTATGAATACAGTGGAAGCTTTCTTGGTTAGGCGGACTATTAAGGACTTTGCAAAGATATCAAGCCCCAGTTTTGACTTTGCCAGATGGGAGCAAACCGTTCACTGTATATACCGATGCTTGCAGGCCAGGACTTGGAGCAGTTTTCGATGCTAGAGGAAAGGGTGATATGCAAGAAGCGGTAGGTGCGCAGTTGTGTTTGAGCACCGCTTATCACCCTCAGACGGACGGCCAAACAGAAAAAGTGAATCGGATTCTAGAAGATCTTTTGAGATTATTCATCTTGGACTTTGGAGGGATATGGAAGGAACATCTTCCACTAGTAGAGTTCGCCTACAACAACAACTATCAGACTAGTATTGGCATGGAACCTTTTGAAGCTCTATATGAATGACCTGGTCGATCACCGACTTGTTGGTGGGAGTCTAGAGATAAAAAAATTCTTGGACCCGAGATGGTTAGGGAAACTTCGAAGAAGATAGACTTGATTCGAAGACGGCACAAGACCGGCAAAAGTCATATGCTGATAAGAGACGAACCGTTCTTGAGTTTGATGTCAGAGACACAGTTTTTATTAAAGTATCACCATAAAGGAATGTAGTTCGTTGTGGATATGTAGGGAAATTGGCACCAAGGTTCGTAGGGCCATTCCCCATTACAGAAAGAATTGGACAGATGGCCTACAGAGTGAAACTGTCTGAGAAGCTTAGTGGTGTTCATGACGTATTTCACGTGTCGCATTTGAGGAAGTGTTTAGACGATACCGCCGAAGTAGTAGAGCCGAGCATGCTTAGGAAGGTGGAAGTAGAGCGAGAGGCAGCGGTTAGACATGTTCCTATATGCATTCTTGGGTCGGAGGCCAAAAAGCTATGCAACCGAGACGTCAAGTTGGTCAAAGTTCAACGGCGAGATGATCAAGGAGATGCGATTTGGGAAATGGGAGATAAGAAACATACATAATACTCTTTCCTTTTTGAGGATATGTTCTTAACTTCTCTTTTCCTACCAGCTTTGTTCATATTTGTTTCTGTCGTTTTGTACATCCTCTCGATTATATCTTCGATCCTTAGGTAGAAGCCAATGGATGTAAACATGTGTTTGAGACATGTTATGATTGATGGTTGCAAGTGGATGCAAGTGGTTGCAAGTGGACGCATATACACGCACTTTAGGCACTAAGATCGGCTCAGTCACTCTCATATTGCATATGAATGAGTGTGCATATTTAAGTTAATGGATGTATATTGAATGTGTTATCATATGGATGCTGCATTTGAATGAATGGTTGTGCACTCATATAGAAATGATATGTATCATTAGGATTCTTTTGCATACACAATGGACGCATGGCACTATCATGTTTCACATTAAGGAGGTCAACTGAATCGGTAGACCACCTGATCTTTGCATTAGATAGGGAACATATACACACACACTTTTTCATATGTTCATATAACAATAGAAATCTTTTAAAGACAATGGATGCTTATGGATGATGGATGAGTAGATGGGTGATAGATGGTAGGATACATTCTCCTTAATTTGGAGATTTCGGGGACAAAATCCTTTAAGTAGGGGAGAATGTAACACCCCATAATTTAAAAACATGACATAAAGTACAATTAAAGAATACTTAATTTTTATAAGAATAGTTAAGGGAAACGGGCTACGCCATTGTGTTCATCTCGGAATTCTACTTGGAATAGAGTCCGAGTTTGCGTAAATCGGATATCGTATGAAGAAGTTATAAAGCTTAGAAGATTTTAGTTTAAACAGAATTTAAAATTAAAATAATAATTAAAAATAAAAAATGAATACGAAATTCGAAATCAGCGTAAAGGGGAAAGCAGGAAAATTCCCGCTCGTAGTGTCGACCCCCCAGGGGGTATCGACATGGGTGTCGACCCCCCATAGAGGGTGCCGACAGGGGTGTCGACCCCTCTATAGGGGTGTCGACCCCCATCTTCCCAGATCAGGCCGACGTGTTTTGGTGGTCTAGGGATGAGGTGTCCCTTTTGGATTGGCTGGATGATGTATTTTTCTGGTTTGTATTGTTCAGATGGTTCCTAGTCTAATCTAAAGGTCCTAATACACCTAGTACTCCAATAAATAGACACCTAAACCTAACCCTAATTTCATTACACTAATCCATGGCGCCTCCATGCTGCTCAAATCTAAATTAAGCTAGCATTTCTTCTCCACCAAAGCAAATCAGAATAGGAGTATTCAAATTGGAAGATAAGAATCAAATTCTACAACAACGGTTTAGCTAATCAAATTCGGAAATCAGAATTCATATCTATTCTCTCTTCTAAATCTTGTCACTGTGAGTCTATGTTACTTTCACATATAATTAAAAAAGTAATAGTGATAGGATTGTAAATTGGATTTAACGATCATGCCTGTAAGTAAGTCGAATCATATCAAGTTTTGTAGATTCTTACCTTTCAGATTCATACCCAAATTACTATTATCATATGCCTATTGGATCTATTTTATTATTCTATGTCGGTTCATGTTTTATATGCCTATTTTATGCCAGTTTTGATGTCATGATTATCTTTCCTTCTTCTTTTCCTTTTTCTTTATGAGATTAGGCTAACTTCGAGCCTAACATATTGCATTGAGATTTACGTACGAATAACGTTGGAGCGATTGGGAAAAGTTTGGGAAATATGCAATAAAATGAAATTTGGCAAAAAATTGTTGATGAATATGGAAAATTGGGTTGGGCATAATTGAGTATAACTGGTAGACATGTGATTTGGCATGAGGGTAATAAAGAGTTAAGTAGGTAACATGGCCAGCATGTAAAACATAATTAAAGCACTTAAACAAGCGAAGACATGTAGTAAGACATGGGAATATTAAAGGGGTTAAGTGGGTGACATGGATAGCATGTGAAACACAATTAAAAACACTTAACCAAGATAAGACATGTGGGAAGACATGGGAACAATAAAGGGTTAAGTGGGTGACATTGGTAGCATGTGAAACATAATAAAAGCACTTAACCAAGATGAGACAAGGGGATATAAAGGGGTTAATTGGGAATTCCTAGTGGTGACCAAGCTTAGGAGGGAAGCTTGTGTCAAGTGTATGGACCCTTTTCAACCAGTAACCCATTTCAGTATCTATATGAGCTCGAACTAGGTCGAGGACCAGGACAGGCTTACTGGGGTTGATTATAAGAGGTCAATAAAGAGTTAGCGATGGAAGTGTAAGTACAATGGAGTCATGTGCGTGCGTGGTTTCAGGCTGGTAGGTAAGACGTTGTTGCATCATGTAGGTATTGGCTGTGCATTTCAATGGTATCGGGGTTACCACCTTAGGGAGTGATACACCCTATTGTGGGACCATCACAGGTATCTACGAGGTTAGGGAGCCGATCAAATGGGGAGGGTAGTGGGTACAACTAGTGGTGGTAGGAGCAAGTGGGGAACCTATGAGAGCAGCTAGGAGTACATGAAGCTACCATTATTATGATTAGTTGGGAGGGTACAACTATTGGCGGTAAGAGCAAGTGGGGCACCTACGAGAGCAGCTAGGAGTACATAATCGAACATGCAGGATAGTGGGTACATCTAGTGGTGATAGGAGCACAAAGGTTACTTATGATGGAAGCTAGAAGTACACGAAACTATCATCATTCTATTTAGCCAAGAGGGATCATCTTTTAGTATGAAACTATTACTGGTGCAGTGCAGAGAATATCTTATAGTGGTTAGAAGCGCAGTCAATGTTACATCTTGTTCGTCTTGTTACCTTGTCATATCTGCTTATGTTACAGTCATCCCCTACATCTAGTTTAATTTCTTATCATATTGCTTTACTAATTATATTGTTAAGGTCACTAGACTCGCCAGTCTTTATGTCCGACCCTTTTTGTTTTGCCTCTTTTCTTTCCTTTCCCCCTTCTCCCCCTCCAGGTTCTCAGGGTGGGCACGTAGAAGCTTGATTTGGATTTTCCTGCTTGAAGTGCTGAAAGAAATGCTTAGCTTTGTTTTCTTTCATATAGCATTTTGGATTGGGGATTATGGTTTTTAAAAAAATCATGTACTCTGATAATAATTTTGTACAAGATGGATATTTGTGTACTTGGCTTTAGTATATGGTTTTGATGTTGTAACCAGATATGTTTTGCTATTTCGCTGCAATAAATAAATTTTGAATTTTTCAAGTACTAGTTTATGTATCTGTCTTGTAATATTCTGTTCTGTTTACTTATAACGCTGCAAGAAACTTAATGCATTCCGTTTGTGAGTGACATTAACGGACGTGGGGTGTTACATCGACCTCGTTCCTTTTTGCTTCCAGCAAGTCGAGTGATCCCAGAAGGAAATCTTGGTTTGTCTTTGGATCGAAATTCGTGACTCGATGGGATTGTGACGAGCTCAAGGGGAATGACGGCTTCAGATCCATATGCCAGGGCGAAAGGAGTATGGTCGGTTACTGTCTTGTGGGTGGTGCGATAAGACCATAGAGCTAGATGGAGTTCGTCTGCCCATATGCCCCTAGCCTTTTCCAGACGTTTCTTGATGATGGATTTAATGACCTTGTTAACCTCCTCGACTTGCCCATTGGCTTGGGGATGAGCCACCGCTAAGAATCTTTTATCGATGTTGTGGCGCTGACAGAAAGCTTTAAACTCAGTGCTCTCGAATTGAGTTCCGTTGTCGGGTATGATAGCCTGAGGCACCCTATAGCGGGTAATGATGTTGCGGACGACAAAGTTGATCATCTTCTTCTTGGTTATGGTGGTGAGAGCTTCAGCTTCTGCCCACATTGTGAAATAGTCCAATGCAACGATGGCGTATTGTGCCCCGCCTCTGGCCATTGGAAGAGTTCTGATGATGTAGATTCCCCACATGGCGAACGACCACGGGCTGACCATTTGAGACAGTTTGGTAGGCGGGGCTCGTGGAATCTTGGAGAAGCGCTGGCACTTATCGCACTTGCGAGCGTAGTCTGCACCGTCTAGATCAAGCGTGGGCCAGTAATAACCATGTCTGAGAATCTTTCTGGCCAGGGTCTGCCCCCCAGTTTCATCGCCACATTCGCCTTCATGCACACTGCTTAGTACTTGGAGGTTGTCGCCACGAGCTACGTACCGGAGCAAGGGAACGGAAAAATTTCTGCGGTAGAGTACCCCGTCCATAAGAAGGTAACGGGCTGACTGGCGAATGAGCGCACGCCTTTCCTTGTAGTACTTTGGTAGGATCCTGTGTTGTAGGTAATTTCTGATCGGTATCATCCAGGACTCGGGTTCGGTGCTCATAATCATCTCGTCTTGCCCTTGCTTGATGCTTGGAGAGTTGAGGACTTCAACTAGGGAGAATCCGTTAAGTTTCAGATCTTCAGAGCTTGCCATTCTAGCAAGGGAATCTGCTTTTTCATTTTGTTCGTGTGTGATATGGGTAATGATGAAGTGCTCGAGGTAGACGAGTAGCCCCCGAACCCGGGCCAGGTACTGGGAAAGCCGTCCCTCTTTCGGTTGATACTCTCCGAGTACTTATCGGACGATAAGCTGTGAATCGGAGAAGATGTGGATAGTCTCCAGCTTGAGTTCGATCGCGATTCTAAGCCCGGCAATTAAGGCCTCGTACTCTGCATCGTTGTTAGTAGCCCGGAAATTTATCCTCAACGCGTAATACATCGGGCGTTCCTCAGGGGTGATAAGCACGGCTCCGACCCCGGAGCATTTTCTATTAGAGGAGCTGTCTACGAACAATTTCCACTTGGCAATGGGAATTCCTGCATTCAACGTGGGTTCCTCCTCGGGGGCTGTGAGCTCCACGATGAAGTCTATGCGGGCTTGGCTGAGGATGGCTCGTCGGGGGATGAAGGTTATCTCGAACTGGCTTAACTCTATGCATCACTTTAGTAATCGCCCTGACGCCTCGGGTCGTTGTAGGACCGAACGTAGTAGCTGGTTAGTGAATACTTTATGGGATGAGACTAGAAGTACAGTCCGGGCTTTATAGAGGAAATCAATAAGCAGAATGTCGGCTTCTCTATCTTCGGGTAGTTCTTCTCTGCCCCCGTTAATCGCTTGTTGATATAGTAGACATGCCATTGAGTGCGGTCCTCGAGGCGTATTAGTGCGGAGCTGATTGCCTGCACAGAAACAGCCATGTAAATATATAAGTCCTCATGGTATATAGGCTTAGAGAGGATAGGTGGTCGCTCTAAGTGATCTAAAAGTTCCTTGAATGCGGAGACGCACTCGGGGGTCCACTCGAAGTTGCATTTCCCTTTTCAGAGTAAATCGAAGAAGGGGATGCATTTATTGGTGGCCTTAAAGATGAACCGACTTAAAACGGTGACCTTTCTGTTCAGACTTTGAGCATCCCTGATGTTCTTGGGGACTCGGATGTCCTGAATAGCTTGGATTTTTTATGGGTTAGCTTTGATGCCCCATGAATTGACAATGAAACCCAAGAATTTTCCCGAGGCGACTTCGAACGAGTATTTCATGGGGTTGAGTTTCATGTCGTACTGGCGAAGGACATCGAACATTTCGGGGAGGTCGCGGACGTGATCGCTTGATATTTTAGATTTTACTAGCATATCATCCACGTACACCTCCATGGACTTTCCGATTTGATTTTTAAAGAGCTGATTAACCATTCGTTGATAAGTGGCGCCGGCATTTTTAAGGCCGAAGGGCAGCAGTAGAGCCCAAGGTTGGTTATGAAAGAGGTATGATCTTGGTCGCGGAGGCTCGTCGGGATCTGGTTGTAGCCTGAGTAGGCATCCATGAAGGATAATTATAACACCCCATGTCCATTAATGTCACTCTCAAAGGGAATGCATTAACTTTCATGAAGTATTGTTGGTGTATAGAACGTAATATAACAAGACAGATACATATATTGGTACTTGAAAATTTTAAAACAACTTTTATTGCAGTAGAGAAATATTTTGGTTACAACAACATCAAAAACCAACAATAAAACCAATTACACTTAATATCCATCTTGACATATTGTTTTCTGAGTACATAAAGTAAAAGGCATAACCCCAACATAAGTAGCCATAAAAGAGATAAGATGAACTTTACTTTCAGCAATCCAAGCACTTCCAAAAGAGAGAGAGAGAGATCCAAATCAAGCTGCACTAGCACTAGTCCCACCCTGAGAACCTAGGGGGAAAAGGAAGAAAAGAGGCGAAAACAAAAGGGGGTCAAACATAAAGTTTGTCGAGTCCAATAACTTTAACAATATAATTATTAAAGTAATTAGGATAAGGCATAAACTGGTAAATAAGGAATGACTGTGAAACAAATGGGCATGACAAAGCAAACAAGAGGAATAAGATAACGTTAATTGCGCCTCCAACACTATAGGATAATTACTATACTGCACCAATACTAGTCACTCTAAAAATTGAACCCACCTACTGAACATAATAATCATAATGGTAGTTTCGTGTACCCCTAGCTGTCTTTATATATGCTGCCTTCCCCTATCTCCACTAGTTATGCCCACTAACCCCAGGCGATCAGCTCCCTAACTCGTAGATACCCGCGCTGGTCCCACAGTTGGGTGTATCACTCCCCAAAGTGGCAACCCGATACCACTAAAGTTGCACAGTTTATACTTACAAGATGCAACAATGTATTACCTACCAGCCCGGGCCCACGCGCGCACATGACCCAGTTGGACTTGCGTTGCTACCGCTAACCCATTTTGGTCTCTTATAATCAAACCCAGTAAGCGTGTCCCGTCCTCAAACTAGATCGAGCTCACTTAGATACTAAATGGGTTACGGGTTGAAAAGGGTCCCCATACTTGACACAAGCTTTCCACCTATGCTTGGTACCCACTAGGATTTCCCGCTTAATCCCCTCTAATTCATATCTTCTTACATGTTTCAATTTGGTTAAGTGTTTAATGTCACCCACTTAACCCCCATGTCCCACCATATGTTTATCTTGGTTAAGTGTTACTTAATTCATTATAATCGTAACCATGTAGGACCTCCCACATTAGACTACCGTTTGCGGTTGCTGGATTTCTTGGGTGGGTCCAGGCAGTCTTATACCGCAAATGAGCCTAACCTCGTGTCTTTACAATTGTTACGCATTTAATTTATGCCTTTGACCTCTCACATTAGACTACCGTTTGTGATTGCTGGATTTGTCGGGCGGGTCCGGGCAGTCTTATACCACAAACGAGCCTAACCTTGTGTCTTAGGCGTTTATTATTACACATAATTATTTCACCTAATATGAATTAATTATCCCTATTTAAGCTGTCAATAATTTCCAAATTAATCTATGTCCATAATTGTCACCTAAATTATGTCCATAGTTTTCAGGTATATAAATTATACCAATTAGTGTCTCAAATTAATTATATGCCTTTAAAGCCATTTTATGCCAATTCATAATATGTATATTTAATATTTTCCTAATGTCCCCACGCCGTTTGTGCGTTTAATATGAAATATATTAGACTCGCAAATAGTCTAACTCATAAAAAGAAAAGAGACATCACAACTTGCATAACACATAAAATAGATCTAACTTGCAAATAAGAATTGTAATATAAATTTGCATAGCCAATAACTTGCATAGGCAATGGACATATAGAACATAAATTTGCATAAACTATGTACTGACATGGATCTAAAAATAGATCTAAACATGAAATTGTGAACTTGCATATATGAATATGGTTTTCACCTAAACTTGCATATGGATTCCATACAAACTTGCATATGAATTAAAACATGTAAACTAATATCACATGTTTTACATATAAACTCGCAGATATATATATATATATATGTATGTACTTGATTCACATATAAACTTGTGTATAATTCGCATACAGACTTGCATATGATTCACATACAAACTAGCATATGATTTACATCCTAACTTGCATATAAACTGATGTCATAAAAGGAATCAAGTTAAACATATGTGATTGGACCTATGAAATAGACCAGCTAACATAAGTTAACAAAACTTTCATATGTTCACAAACAGATGATAACAAAATTAAGAAACGTCACATGATTCAACAGGCTTGTTCTCATAATCCAAATTACAACTTATCATAATTAGTTTATTAATTATTTTGTGAAAGAAATTGTACTCAAAAAGATGGATTAGAGAAGAGATAATTCGTTCGTCGTTTGTATTAGAATCCTGACTTGCTTTTCCCAAGCTTTAAGAAGAAGATGAACTATTCCAGCAGCATAAGGACGTCTTTAACTTATTTTAATTAGGATTGAGGAAGCATAGCGTTACAATGGTTTGGTGTGGAGAGAAAGTGAGGTTTGGGTGTGTTTAAATAGGTTAGGAGCCAAAGAATTTGTCCAGAAAATAAGTCCAGGTGCAAAATCCTGAATCTGCCTCGGATCTGACCAAATTAGGAGAGGTCGACCCCTAGGTCGACCCCCAGGTCGACTATAAGGGGAGGTCAACCTGCCCGGGGGCGGGAAAAATCCTGCCCAACCCGCTTCTGTGTTTTCACTTGAATTTTGAATTTGAATTTGAGATGTTTTAATTTATTTAAATCCCCGAAACTTCTTAAGGCCATAACTTACTCATACGAAGTTCGATTTACGAAAACGTGGACTCTATTCCAAGCAGAATTCCGAGACGAATGCAATGGAGTAACCCATTTCCCTTAATTCTTCTCCTAAAATTAAGTGTTCTAAAATTTGTTAATTTTAATATTTAAAATTACAGCTTGTTACATTCCCCGCCTCCTTAAATGATTTCGCCCCCGAAATCTCCAAGTTAAGGAGAATGAATATCCTAACATCCAATCATCCATCTACTCAACCATCAAACACAGGCATCCATTGTCCTTACAAGATTTCTAATGCCGTATGAACATATACAAAAAGTGTGTGTATATGTTCCTTATCCAATGCAAAATCAGGCAGTCTACCGATTCAGTTGACCTCCTTAATGCAAATCATGATAGTGTTATGCGTCCGTTATGTATGCAAAAGAATCCTAATGATACATATTATTTCTACATGCATGCACCACCATCCATCTAAATGCAGCATCCATATGATAACACAACCATTATACATCCATTAATCTAAATTTGCACACATATTTATATGCAATATGAAAGTAATTGAGTCGATCTAGTGCCTAATGTGTGTGTACATGCATCCCCGAACAACCACTAGCAGCCACTTGCATCCATTTGCATCCACCAAACATAACATGTCTCAAACACATGTTTACAACCATAGGGTTTTTTACAAACTAAAGATCGAAGATATCTTCGCAAAGACATGTTAAACGATAGGACAAGTATCAACAAAGCGGTAGAAAAATGAAAAGTTAAAAACATACCCTCAAAAAGGAAAGGGTACAGCGTACGCATCTTGTCTTCCGTCTCCCAAGTCACGTCTCCTTGATCGTCTCCCCATTGCATTTGACCAACTTGACCTCTTTGTTGCGTAGATTTTTGACCTCCGATCCGAGAATGCGTGTAGTAGCTCGTCTAACCATGGCATTTCGCTCTACTTCCACTTCCTTCAGCATGCTCGGCTCCACAACTTCCGCCCTATCATGTAAACACTTACACAAATGCAAAACGTGAAACACGTCATGAACACCACTGAGCTTCTCTGGCAACTTTACTATATACGCCATCTGCCCAATCCTCTCTGTAATTGGAAAGGGTCCTACGAACCTCGGTGCCAACTTCCCTACAGATCCAAAACGGACTACGTTTCTCAACGGTGACACCTTAATAAAAACCATATCCCCAACATTGAACTTAAGATCAGTTTGTCTTTTATCAGCATATGACTCATGTCGGTCCTGCGCCGGCTTCATTCGCCGTCGAATCAAGTCTATCTTCTCCGAAGTCTTCCTAATCATGTCGGGTCCAAGCAAACCATATCCGTAGATTCCTACCAACAAGTAGGTGATCTGCATGTTCGTCCATAAAGAGCCTCAAAAGGTGCCATGCCAGTTCTAGCCTGAAAGCTGTTATTATAGGCGAGCTCCACTAATGGAAGATGTTCTTCGATTGTTCCCCCAAATTCTAAGATGCATAGCCTCAAAAGATCTTCTAGAATCCGATTTACTCTTTCGGTCTGGCCATCCGTCTGAGGGTGATAAGCGGTACTTAAGCACAATTGTGTTCCAACTGCTTCTTGTAACGTCTTCCAAAACTCGCAAGTGAAAATGGGATCTCTATCGCTCACAATGCTAGAGGGCATGCCGTGCAAATGAACTATCTCTCGAAGGTGAAAAGATGCTAACCATGCGGCGGTCCTCCTACTTTTAATGGGAATAAAATGGGCACTTTTGGTAAGTCTGTCTACAACAACCCACATCCCAGTATTACCCTTCCTTGATCTTGGCAACCCGTCTACAAAATCCATGGAAACACTTTCCCATTTCCACAGCAGAATCTCTAAAGGATGGAGCAAACCACCAGGTTTCATTTGCTCCGCCTTGACTTGCTGGCACACCAAGCATCTAGAAACGAACTCAGCCACGTCCTTCTTCATTCCGGCCCAAAAGAAAACTCGCTTCATATCCCTATACATCTTGTCACCACCGGGATGTATGGTCATCTTAGAGCGATGTGAGTCTTCAAGAATTGTCTTCCTCAAGCTCTCGTCTTGTGGCACGCAAAGTCTCCCATCTCTACGCAACCATCCTCTCTCATCTATAGCATATCTATTAAGATGACTCGAAGACTGCCCTCCTATAAGCTTGCCTAATATCTCAACAACTGTGGGTCATCTCGCTGTGCCTCTCCAACCTGACCCAAAAGTGTAGGTTGCACCTCTAGCGATGCCAACAATCCAGGTACATAATCGACAGAGGGTCTGAAGTCAAAGGTAGATATACTCCAAACTCTACCATTCTACGAACAAAGGACTCAAAGTCAACATCTTTCTACTTAAGGCGTCAGCTACAACGTTACCCTTGCCAGGGGTATATGCGATCTCAAAATTGTAGGATGCCAAAAACTCCATCTACCTATGTTGCCTCAAATTTAGATCTTTCTGAGAGAACAAGTACTTTAGCGACTTATGGTCTGTATACAACTCAAACTTCTCGCCAAGCAAATAATGACGCCACGACTTAAGCGCAAAAACTATGGAAGCCAACTCTAAGTCATGGGTAGGGTAATTCTTCTTGTGGACTCTCAACTGCCTTCCACCATAGCATATCACCCTTCCCTCTTGCATTAAAACTGCGCCAAGCCCTGTCCCGCAAGCATCGATATATACTGTGAATGGCATACTCCCATCCGGCAAAACTAAAACTGGAGCTGTCATCAAAGCGCTCTTCAAACGCTGGAAAGCATCGTCATAATCAACATCCCAAGCAAAAGTCAAGTTCTTCTTCGTTAACCAATTAAGTGGGGCTGATATCTTTGCGAAGTCCTTAATGAACTTCCTATAATAACCAGCCAGCCCTAAAAACCTTCTTACTTCTGTTGCGTTCTTAGAAATCTTCCAATCTTGGATTACCACCACCTTTGCGGGATCCACAGCTATCCCTTTCTTAGAGACCACGTGTCCTAAGAACCTCACTTCTTTTCTCCAAAAGTGGCATTTGGAGAACTTAGCTTTGAGTTATTGCGCTCATAGGGTCTCTAAGACTTCCCTAAGATGTAGGGCATGCTCTTACTCGCTTCTAGAGAAAATCAAGATATCGTCCACAATGACTACCACAAACTTGTTTAGAAACTCCCTAAACATCCTACTCATTAAGTCAACGAAGTATGCGGGTGCATTCGTCAAACCAAAAGGCATGACGAGCCATTCGAAGAAACCGTCAAGAGTTCTAAATGCAGTCTTATCTATGCTGTCTTCAGCCTCCCTTAGCTGATGAAATCCTGTAGCCAAATCCAGCTGCGAGAAAACCAAAGCACCAACCAACTGATCGAATAAATCATCTATCCTCAGCAATGGGGTGTTTGTTCTTGTTTGTGAGCTTATTCAACTCTCTATAGTCCACGCACAATCTAAGTGAATCATCAGCCTTCGTAGCAAAAACAACTAGAGCACCCCATTCCGAAATATTTCTTCTTATGAACCCCTTCTCAAGCAACTCTTTCACTTTCTTACTGAGTTCTCTTCTCTCCCTCGGAGCCATGTGGCACACTGGTAATGCAACTGGCTTTGCATTATCTACTAGGTATATACGAAAGTCTATCTCGCGCCTCGGTGGTAAACCCCGAACTTCATCGAAGATGTCACCATATTCACGGACCACACGAACAGATTCCAAGTCATCGTTGGACGCGTCCAGAGATTCTAGGCAGCTAAGCATCATCGGACCTCTAGGGTCACAAGAAATATCAAGGGTCTTGCCATAACGATTCAACAATCTAACTATCCTTCTATCACAGTTTAGAATGGCACAGTATCTGGCTAGCCAATCCATGCCTAGAATCAAGCCATAGCCCATGAAGCCAAGAACGAAGGCGCTACGTTCAAACCCAATGCCCAAGATAGACACTCTCAAATCCTGATAAATCATTGAAAGATGAGCCAAACCACTAATAGGATTTGAGACTACTATGGGATTCGTAACTAGACCAGTATTTAGGTGCAGTGTTTCAAATAACGAAGCAGATACAAACGAGTGTGAAGCGCCAGAACCAAACAAAGTACGAACAGGATGATCAAACAGAAAAACCAAACTTTCAACAGAAATGTTTCTACCTCTCTCATGTCCTAGTGCCATGAGAGCATGAACCTGCCCTCTTGCCTGCCTCGGTGCCATGAGAGCCTGAACCTGCCCTCCAGAAGTAGACCATGTCCTCTGCCCTTGCCTTATCTTCTCGGGCAGTCTTTAATCAGGTGTCCTGCCTCACAACATTTGAAACAACTAGTCTTCTTCTTCTTCTTACAGTCCTTGCTCAGATGGCCTGGTGTTCCACAATTAAAGCACCTTTTCTTTCCTTTGCTATTGTTATCCTTACCACCTTTCTTAGGTTGCTGCTGTGATTTCTTTGGATGCCCTTTCTTCTCTGGTGCCTTATTAGTGTTAGCACCTTTCTCCTCTTCATGCATAAGCGCCATGTCAACCAGTTTCTCGAAGGTATCCCCCATAGGAATGTGGGTCATAGCCAACCCGTGTAGCGGCTCATTCAAACCTTTAACGAATCTCAGGGCCTTCTTATTAGGAGTGTTCCCCAAGTCTAAGCCAAATCTCGCCAACTGATTGCACTTGTTGACATACTCCTTTGCTGATAAATTCCCCTGCTTCAATCCCAAGAACCTCTCCATGTGTAAATTCTCTTCTGCTCGTGAGAGAAATTTCATCTTGAACCTATGCATGAAATCCATCCATGTCTCTACTGGACGCTCTCCATTCGTGACCTCCCACCAAAACGAGGCTTCGTACTTCATTAACAAAGCAGCTAATTGGACCTTCCTTCCATCTTCTATCTCGAAGATACCAAACAAATCTTCCACCTCCTTAAGCTGATTTCGAGCTTCAACAAATGTCTCTGACCCGTGAAAAGGTTTCCCGCCCATTGCCCGAAAGTCCTTGCATATCTTCGAAAAAGTATCAACGCGGGGAGGGGGAGGAGGAGGAGCGGCTGCAGCTGGGGGAGGAGGAACATCTGCTGGGCGTGCGGTGGTGGCCCTAGCCTCCAGATACCTTCTGAACCAGGCTGGTATCGGTATGCCCTCGGGTATCTCGGGTTCCCCAGACATGCTGAAAAAGAAAAAGGAAGATATTCAAAACGGAGAATCGAAGGAAAGATATATGGCTCTTGGGAGTTATGTTTCTAAAATAAACTTTTATCTTGAAAATACTCTCCTTAAAACATATCTTTGAAAGTATTTATTTATAAAATGCTTTTGAAAAACAGTTTTTTAAAATCTCTTATTTGTCTGGTGACCTTCAGCTCTAATATAACACCCCACGTCCATTAATGTCACCCTCAAAGGGAATGCATTAACTTCCATGGAGTATTATTAGTGTATAGAAAGGAATATAACAAGACAGATATATATATTGGTACTTGAAAATTTTAAAACAACTTTTATTGTAGCGGAGAAATAGTTTGGTTACAACAACATCAAAAACCAACAATAAAACCAAGTACAATTAATATCCATCTTGAAAATTGTTTTCTGAGTACATAAAGTAAAAAAGCATAACCCCAACATAAGTAACCATAAAAGAGATAAGCTGAACTTTACTTTCAGCAATCCAAGAACTTCCAAAAGAGAGGGAAAGATCCAAATCAAGCTCCACTATCACTAGTCCCACCCTGAGAACCTAGGGGGGAGGGGGAAGGAAGAAAAGAGGCGAAAACCAAAGGGGGTCAGACATAAAGTCTGGCGAGTCCAATAACTTTAACAATATAATTATTAAAGTAATTAGGATAAGGCATAAACTGGTAAATAAGGAATGACTGTGAAACAAATGGGCATGACAAAGCAAACAAGAGGAATAAGACAACGTTAATTGCGCCTCCAACACGATAGGATAATTATTATATTGCACCAATACTAGTCACTCTAAAAGTTGATCCCGCCTACTGAACATAATAAACATAATGGTAGTTTCGTGTACCCCTAGCTGTCTTATAGGTGCCGCCTGCCCCTATCTCCACTAGTTGTACCAACTACCCCAAGCGATCAGCTCCCTAACTCGTAGATACCCGTGTTGGTCCCACAGTGAGGTGTATCACTCCCCAAAGTGGCAACCCGATACCACTAAAGATGCACGGCTTAAACCTACACGATGCAACAACATATTACCTACCAGCCCGGGCCCACGCACGCACATGACCTAGTTGGACTTGCGTTGCCACCGCTAACCCGTTTTGACCTCTTATAATAAAATCTAGTAAGCGTGTCCCATCCTCAATCTAGATCGAGCTCACTTAGATACTAAATGGGTTACTGGTTGAAAAGGGTCCCCATACTTGACACAAGCTTTTCACCTATGCTTGGTCCCTACTAGGATTTCCCACTTAACCCCCTCTTATTCATGTCTTCTTACAGTTTCAATTTGGTTAAGTGTTTCTAATCGTATTTCACATGTCACCCATGTCACCCACTTAACCCCCATGTCCCACCACATGTTTATCTTGGTTAAGTGTTACATAACCTTATAGGACCTTCCACATTAGACTACCGTTTGCGGTTGCTGGATTTGTCGGGTGGGTCCGGGCAGTCTTATAACGCAAATGAGCCTAACCTCGTGTCTTTACAATTGTTACGCATTTAATTTATACCTTTGACCACTCACATTAGACTACCGTTTGTGGTTGCTGGATTTTCCGGGTGGGTCCGGGCAGTCTTATACCACAAACGAGCCTAACCTCGTGTCTTAGGCATTTATTATTACACATAATTATTTCACCTAATATGAATTAATTATCCCTATTCAAATTGTCAATAATTTCCAAATTAATCTATGTCCATAATTGTCACCTAAATTATGTCCATAGTTTTCCGGTATATAAATTGTACCAATTAGTGTCTCAAATTAATTATATGCCCTTAAAGTCATTTTATGCCAATTCATAATATGTATATTTAATATTTTCCCAATGTCCCCACATCGTTCGTACGTTTAATATGAAATCTGTTAGACTCGCAAATAGTCTACCTTATAAAAAGAAAAGAAACATCACAACTGGCATAACACATAAAATAGATCTAACTTGCAAATAAGAATTGTAATATAAATTTGCATAGACAATAACTTGCATAGGCAATGGACATATAGAACATAAATTTGCATAAACTATGTACTGCCATGGATAAAAATATAGATCTAAACATGAAATTGTGAACTTGCATATATGAATATGGTTTTCACCTAAATTTGCATATGGATTCCATACAAACATGCATATGAATTTAAACAGGTAAACTAATATCACATGTTTTGCATATAAATTCGCATATATATATATATATATATATATATTTGATTCACATATAAACTTGTGAACAATTCGCATACAGACTTGCATATGATTCACATACAAACTAGCATATGATTTACATCCTAACTTACATATAAACTGATGTCATAAAATGAATCAAGTTAAACATATGCGATTGGACCTGTGAAATAGATCCACTGACATAAGTTAACAAAACCGTCATATGTTCACAAACATAGGATAACAAAATGAAGAAACGTCACATGATTCAACAGGATTGTTCTCATAATCCAAATTACAACTTATCATGATTAGTTTATTAATTATTTTGTGAAAGAAAGTGTACTCACAAAGACGGATTAGAGAAGAGAATAATTCGTTCATCGTTTGTATTAGAATCCTGACTTGCAATTCCTAAGCTTTAAGAAGAAGATGAACTATTCCAACAGCATAAGGATATCTTTAACTTATTTTAATTAGGATTGAGGAAGCATAGCGTTACAATGGTTTGGTGTGAAAGAAAGTGAGGTTTGGGTGTGTTTAAATAGGTTTGGAGCCAAAGAATCTGTCCAGAAAACAAGTCCAGGTGCAAAATCCCGAATCTGCCTCGGATTTGACCAAATTAGGGGAGGTCGACCCCTAGGTCGACCCCCAGGTCGACCTGTAAGGGGAGGTCGACCTACCCGGGGGCAAGAAAAATCCCGCCCAACCCGCTTCTGTGTTTTCACTTGAATTTTGAATTTGAATTCGAGATGTCTTAATTTATTTAAATCCATGAAACTTCTGAAGGCCATAACTTCCTCATACGAAGTCCGATTTACGAAAACTTGGACACTATTCCAAGCTGAATTCCGAGACGAACAAAATGGAGTAACCCATTTCCCTTAATTCTTCTCCTAAAATTAAGTGTTCTAAAATTTGTTAATTTTAATATTTAAAATTACACCGTGTTACATTCTCCCCTCCTTAAAAGATTTCGCCCCCGAATCTCCAAGTTAAGGAGAATGTATATCCTAACATCCAATCATCCATCTACTCAACCATCAAACACAGGCACCCTTTGTCCTTACAAGATTTCTAATGCCGTATGAACATATGCAAAAAGTGTGTGTATATGTTCCTTAACCAATGCAAAATCAGGTGGTCTACCGATTCAGTTGACCTCCTTAATGCAAATCATGATAGTGCCATGCGTCCATTATGTATGCAAAAGAATCCTAATGATACATATTATTTCTACATGCGTGCACAACCATTCATCTAAATGCAGCATCCATATGATAACACAACCATTATACATCCATTAATTTAAATATGCACACATATTTATATGCAATATAAAAGTAATTGAGTCGATCTAGTGCCTAATGTGTGTGTACATGCATCCACGAGCAACCACTAGCAACCACTTGCATCCATTTGCATCCACCAAACATAACATGTCTCAAACACATGTTTACAACCATAGGGTTTTTTACTAACTAAAGATCGAAGATATCTTCGCAAAGACAAATTAAACGATAGGACAAGTATCAACAAAGCGGTAGAAAAAGGAGAAATTAAAAACATACCCTAAATAAGGAAAGGGTACAGCGTACGCATCTTGTCTTCCGTCTCCCAAGCCGCGTCTCCTTGATCATCTCCCCATTGCACATTGACCAACTTGACCTCTTTGTTGCGTAGATTTTTGATCTCCGATACGAGAATGCATGTAGGAGGTCGTCTAACCGTGGCATTTCGCTCTACTTCCACTTCTTTGAGCGTGCTCGGCTCCACCACTTCCGCCCTATCACGTGAACACTTATGCAAATGCAAAACGTGAAACATGTCACGAACACCACTAAGGTTCTCTGGCAACTTTACTATATACGCCATCTGCCCAATCCTCTCTGTAATTGGAAAGGGTCCTACGAAACTTGGTGCCAACTTCCCTACAGATCCAAAATGGACTAGTTTCTCAATGGTGACACCTTAATAAAAACCATATCCCTAACATCGAACTTAAAATCGGTTCGTCTTTTATCAGCATATGACTTATGTCGGTCCTGCGCGGGCTTCATTCGCCATCGAATCAAGTCTATCTTCTCTGAAGTCTCCCTAATCATGTCGGGTCCAAGTAAAGCCTTATCCGTAGATTCCCACCAACAAGTAGATGATAGGCATGGTCGTCCATAAAGTGCCTCAAAAGGTGCCATGCCAATGCTAGCCTGAAAGCTGTTATTATAGGCGAACTCCACTAATGGAAGATGTTCTTCGCATGTTCTCCCAAATTCCAAGATGCATAGCCTCAAAAGATCTTCTAGAATCCGATTTACTCTCTCGATCTGGCCATCCATCTGAGGGTGATAAGCGGTACTTAAGCACAATTGTGTTCCAACTGCTTCATGTAAGGTCTTCCAAAACTCGCTAGTGAAAATGGGATTTCTATCGCTCACAACGCTAGAGGGCATGCCGTGCAGACGAACTATCTCTCGAAGGTAAACATATGCTAACCATGCGGCGGTCCTACTACTTTTAACGGGAATTAAATGGGCACTTTTGGTAAGTCTGTCTACAACTACCCAAATCCCCGCATTACCCTTCCTTGATCTTGGCAACCCGTCTACAAAATCCATGGAAACACTTTCCCATTTCCACAGCGGAATCTCTAAAATGTGGAGCAGACCACCGGGCTTCTTTTGCTCCGCCTTGACTTGCTGGCACACCAAGCATCTAGAAACGAACTCAGCCACGTCCTTCTTCATTCCGGCCCAAAAGAAATCTCGATTCATATCCTTATACATCTTGTCACCACCGGGATGTATGGTCATCTTAGAGCGATGTGAGTCTTCAAGAATTGTCTTCCTCAAGCTCTCGTCTTGTGGCACGCAAAGTCTCCCATCTCTACGCAACCATCCTCTCTCATCTATAGCATATCTATTAAGATGACTCGAAGACTCCCCTCCTATAAGCTTGCCTCTATCTCAACAACTGTGGGTCATCTCGGTGTGCCACTCCAACCTGACCCAAAAGTGTAGGTTGCACCTCTAGCGATGCCAACAATCCAGGTACATAATCGACATAGGGTCTGAAGTCAAAGGTAGATATACTCCAAACTCTACCATTCTACGAACAAAGGACTCAAAGTCAACTTCTTTCTACGTAAGGCGTCAGCTACAACGTTACCCTTGCCAGGGGTATATGCGATCTTAAAATTGTAGGATGCCAAAAACTCCATCCACCTCTGTTGCCTCAAGTTTAGATCTTTCTGAGAGAACAAGTACTTTAGCGACTTATGGTTTGTATACAACTCAAACTTCTCGCCAAGAAAATAATGACGCCACGACTTAAGCGCAAAAACTTTGGCAGCCAATTCTAAGTCGTGGGTTGGGTAATTCTTCTCGTGGATTTTCAACTGCCTTCCACCATAGCATATCACCCTTCCCTCTTGCATTAAAACTGCGCCAAGCCCTTACCCGCAAGCATCGGTATATATTGTGAATGGCTTACTCTCATATGGCAAAACTAAAACTAGAGCTATCGTCAAAGCCCTCTTCAAACGCTGGAAAGCATTGTCACAGTCAACATCCCAAGCAAAAGTCAAGTTCTTCTTCGTTAACCGATTAAGTGGGGCGGATATCTTCGTGAAGTCCTTTATGAACTTCCTTTAATAACCAGCCAGCCTTAAAAAGCTTCTTACTTCTGTTGCGTTCTTAGGAATCTTCCAATCGTGGATTGCCACCACCTTTGCGGGATCCATAGCTATCCCTTCCTTAGAGACCACGTATCTTAAGAACCTCACTTCTTTTATCCAAAAGTGGCATTTGGAGAACTTAGCTTTGAGTTGATGCGCTCGTAGGGTCTCTAAGACTTCCCTTAGATGTAGGGCATGCTCTTCCTCGCTTCTAGAGAAAATCAAGATATCATCCACAAAGACTACCACAAACTTGTCTAGAAATTCCCTAAACACCCTACTTATTAAGTCAACGAAGTATGCGGGTGCATTCGTCAAACCAAAAGGCGTGACGAGCCATTCGAAGAAACTGTCAGGAGTTCTAAATGCAGTCTTATCTATGTTGTCTTCAGCCACCCTTAGCAGATGAAATCTTGAAGCCAAATCCAGCTGCGAGAAAACCGAAGCACCAACCAACTGATCGAAAGGTGCCATGCCAATGCTAGCCTGAAAGCTGATATTATAGGCGAACTCCACTAATGGAAGATGTTCTTCGATTTTTCCCCCAAATTCTAAGATGCATAGCCTCAAAAGATCTTCTAGAATCCGATTTACTCTTTCGTTCTGGCCATCCGTCTGAGGGTGATAAGCGGTGCTTAAGCACAATTGTGTTCCAACTGCTTCTTGTAAGGTCTTCCAAAACTCGCTAGTGATAATGGGATCTCTATCGCTCACAATGCTAGAGGGCATGCCGTGCAGACGAACTACCTCTCGAAGGTAAAAAGATGCTAACCATGCGGCGGTCCTCCTACTTTTAATGGGAATAAAATGGGCACTTTTGGTAAGTCTGTCTACAACTACCCAAATCCCAGTATTACCCTTCCTGGATCTTGGCAACCCGTCTACAAAATCCATGGAAACACTTTCCCATTTCCACAGCGGAATCTCTAAAGGGTGGAGCAAACCACCAGGCTTCATTTGCTCCGCCTAGACTTGCTGGCACACCAAGCATCTAGAAACGAACTCAGCCACGTCCTTCTTCATTCCGGCCCAAAAGAAAACTCGCTTCATATCCCTATACATCTTGTCAACGCCAGGATTTATGGTCATCTTAGAGCGATGTGAGTCTTCAAGAATTGTCTTCCTCAAGCTCTCGTCTTATGGCACGCAAAGTCTCCCATCTCTACACAACCATCCTCTCTCATCTATAGCATATCTATTAAGATGACTCAAAGACTCCCCTCCTATAAGCTTGCCTACTATCTCAACAACTGTGGGTCATCTCGCTGTGCCACTCCAACCGGACCCAGTGTAGGTTGCACCTCTAGCGATGCCAACAATCCAGGTACATAATCGACATAGGGTATGAAGTCAAAGGTAGATATACTCCAAACTCTGCCATTCTACGAACAAAGGACTCAAAGTCAACTTCTTTCTACTTAAGGCGTCAGCTACAACGTTACCCTTGCTAGGGGTATATGCAATCTCAAAATCGTAGGATGCCAAAAACTCCATCTACCTCTGTTGCCTCAAGTTTAGATCTTTCTGAGAGAACAAGTACTTTAGCGACTTATGGTCTGTATACAACTCAAACTTCTCACCAAGCAAATAATGATGCCACGACTTAAGCGCAAAAACTATGGCAGCCCACTCTAAGTCATGGGTAGGGTAATTCTTCTCGTGGACTTTCAACTGCCTTCCACCATAGCATATCACCCTTCCCTCTCGCATTAAAACTGCGCCAAGCCCTGTCCCGCAAGCATCGATATATACTATGAACGGCATACTCCCATCTGGCAAAACTAAAACTGGAGCTGTCATCAAAGCTCTCTTCAAACGCTGGAAAGCATCGTCATAATCAACATCCCAAGCAAAAGTCAAGTTCTTCTTCGTTAACTGATTAAGTGGGGCTGATATCTTCGCGAAGTCCTTAATGAACTTCCTATAATAACCAGCCAGCCCTAAAAAGCTTCTTACTTCTGTTGCGTTCTTAGGAATCTTCCAATCTTGGATTGCCACCACCTTTGCGGGATCTACAGCTATCCCTTCCTTAGAGACCACGTGTCCTAAGAACCTCACTTCTTTTCTCCAAAAGTGGCATTTAGAGAACTTAGCTTTGAGTTGTTGCGCTCGTAGTGTCTCTAAGACTTCCCTAAGATGTAGGGCATGTTCTTACTTGCTTCTAGAGAAAATCAAGATATCGTCCACAAAGACTACCACAAACTTGTTTAGAAACTCCCTTAACACCCACTCATTAAGTCAACGAAGTATGCAGGTGCATTCGTCAACCAAAAGGCATGACGAGCCATTCGAAGAAACCGTCAGGAGTTCTAAATGCAGTCTTATCTATGCTGTCTTCAGCCACCCTTAGCTGATGAAATCCTGTAGCCAAATCCAGCTGTGAGAAAACCAAAGCACCAACCAACTGATCGAATAAATCATATATCCTCAGCAATGGGTGTTTGTTCTTCTTTGTGAGCTTATTCAGCTCTCTGTAGTCCACGCACAATCTAAGTGAACCATCAGCCTTCGTAGCAAAAACAACTGGAGCACCCCATTCCGAAATATTTCTTCTTATGAACCCCTTCTCAAGCAACTCTTTCACTTTCTTACTGAGTTCTCTTCTCTCCCTCGGAGCCATGTGGCACACTGGTAATGCAACTGGCTTTGCATTATCTACTAGGTATATACGAAAGTCTATCTCGCGCCTCGGTGGTAAACCCCGAACTTCTTCGAAGATGTCACCATATTCACGGACCACACGAACAGATTCCAAGTCATCGTTGGACGCGTCCAGAGATTCTAGGTAGCTAAGCATCACCGGACCTCTAGGGTCACAAGAAATATCAAGGGTCTTGCTATAACGAGTCATCAATCTAACTATCCTTCTTTCACAGTTTAGGATGGCACCGTATCTGGCTAGCCAATCCGTGCCTAGAATCAAGTCGTAGCCCATGAAGCCAGGAACGAAGGCGCTACATTCAAACCCAATGCCCAAGATAGACACTCTCAAATCCCGACAAATCATTGAAAGATGAGCTAAACCACTAATAGGATTTGAAACTACTATGGGATATGTACCTAGACTAGTATTTAGGTGCAGTGTTTCAACTAATGAAGTAGATACAAACGAGTGTGAAGCGCCAGAATCAAACAAAGTACGAATAGGATGATCAAATAGAAAAACCAAACTTTCAACAGAAATGTTTCTACCTCTCTCCTATCCGGGTGCCATGAGAGCATGAACCTGCCCTCTTGCCTGCCCTGGTGCCATGAGATCCTGAACCTGCCCACCAGAAGTAGACCCTGTCCTCTTCCCTTGCCCTTGTCTTCTCGGGAAGTCTTTAATCAGATGTCCTGCCTCACCACAGTTGAAACAACCAGTCTTCGTCTTCTTCTTACAGTTCTTTCTCAGATGGCCTGGTGCTCCACAATTAAAGAACCTTTTCTTTCCTTTGCTATTGTTATCCTTACCACCTTTCTTAGGTTGCTGCTGTGATTTCTTTGGATCCCCTTTCTTCTCTGGTGCCTTATTAGCGTTAGCACCTTTCTCCTCTTCACGCATAAGCGCCATGTCAACCAGTTTCTCGAAGGTATCCCCCATAGGAATGTGGGTCATAGCCAACCCGTGTAGCGGCTCATTCAAACCTTTAATGAATCTCAGGGCCTTCTTATTAGGTGTGTTCCCCAAGTTTAAGCCAAATCTCGCCAACTGATTGAACTTGTTGACATACTCCTTTGCTGATAAATTCCCCTGCTTCAATCCCAAGAACCTCTCCATGTGTAAATTCTCTTCTTCTCGTGAGAGAAGTTTCATCTCGAACCTATGCCTGAAATCCATCCATGTCTCCACTGGACGCTCTCCATTCGTGATCTCCCACCAAAACGAGGCTTCGTCCTTCATTAACCAAGCAGCTAATTAGACCTTCCTTCCATCTTCTATCTCGAAGATACCAAACAAATCTTCCACCTCCTTAAGCCAATTTCGAGCTTCACCAAACGTCTCTGACCCGTGAAAAGGTTTCCGTCCATTGCCCGAAAGTCCTTGCATATCTTCGAAAAAGTATCAACGTGGGGAGGGGGAGGAGGAGGAGCGGATGCAGCTGGGGGAGGAGGAACATCTGTTGGGCGTGCGGTGGTGGCCCTAGCCTCCAGATACCTTCTGAACCAGGCTGGTGTCGGTATGCCTTCGGGTATCTCGGGTTCCCCAGACATGCTGAAAAAGAAAAAGAAAGAGATTCAAAATGGAGAATTGAAGGAAAGATAGGCTCTTGGGGGTTATGTTTTTAAATCAAACTTTTCTCTTGAAAATACTCTCCTTAAAACAAATCTTTGAAAGTATTTCTTTGCAAATGGATTTTGAAAAACAGTTTTTCAAAATCTCTTATCTGTTCTGGTAACCTTCAGCTCTAATACCACGTGTAACACCCCACGTCCATTAATGTCACCCTTAAAGGGAATGCATTAACTTTCATGGAGTATTATTAGTGTATAGAACGGAATATAACAAGACAGATGCATATATTGGTACTTGAAAATTTTAAAACAACTTTTATTGCAGCGGAGAAATAGTTTGGTTACAACAACATCAAAAACCAACAATAAAACAAGTACAATTAATATCCATCTTGACAAAAAAAATTATGAGTGCATAAAGTAAAAAGCATAACCCCAACATAAGTATCCATAAAAGAGATAAGTTGAACTTTACTTTCAGCAATCCAAGCACTTCCAGAAGAGAGGGAGAGATCCAAATCAAGCTCCACTAGCGCTAGTCCCACCCTGGGAACCTGGGGGGGGGAAAGGAAGAAAAGAGGCGAAAACAAAAGGGGGTCAGACATAAAGTCCGGCGAGTACAATAACTTTAACAATATAATTATTAAAGTAATTAGGATAAGGCATAAACTGGTAAATAAGGAATGACTGTGAAACCAATGGGCATGACAAAGCAAACAAGAGGAATAAGATAACGTTTATTGCGCCTCCAACACTATAGGATAATTACTATACTGCACCAATACTAGTCACTCTAAAAGTTGATCCCGCCTACTGAACATAATAATCATAATGGTAGTTTCGTGTACCTCTAGCTGTCTTTATAGGTGCTGCCTGCCCCTATCTCTACTAGTTGTACCCACTACCCCCAAGCGATCAACTTCCTAACTCGTAGATACCCGTGTTGGTCCCATAGTGGGTGTATCACTCCCCAAAGTGGCAACCCGATACCACTAAAGATCTCCCCAAAGTGGCAACCCGATACCACTAAAGATGCACGGCTTATACCTATACGATGCAACAACGTCTAACTTACCAGCCCCACGCACGCACATGACCCCGTTGTACTTGCGTTGCCACCGCTAACCCGTTTTGACCTCTTACAATCAAACCCTGTAAGTGTGTCCCGTCCTCGATCTAGATCGAGCTCACTTAGATACTAAATGGGTTACTAGTTGAAAAGGGTCCCCATAATTGACACAAGCTTTCCACCTATGCTTGGTCCCCACTAGGATTTCCAACTTAACCCCTTCTTATTCATGTCTTCTTAAATGTTTCAATTTGGTTAAGTGTTTCTAATCGTATTTCACATGTCACCCACTTAACCCACATGTCCTTCCACATGTTTATCTTGGTAAAGTGTTACTTAATTCATTATAACCGTAACATTGTAGGACCTCCCATATTAGACTACTGTTTGCAGTTGCTAGATTTGCCGGGCGGGTCCGGGCAGTCTTATACCGCAAACGAGCCTAACCTCTTGTCTTTACAATTGTTACGCATTCAATTTATGCCTTTGACCTCTCAAATTAGACTACCGTTTGTGGTTGCTGGATTTGCCGGGCGGGTCCGGACAGTCTTATACCACAAACGAGCCTTACCTCGTGTCTTAAGCGTTTATTATTACACATAATTATTTCGCCCCAATATGAATTAATTATCCCTATTCAAATTGTCAATAATTTCCAAATTAATCTATGACCATAATTGTCACCTAAATTATGTCCATAGTTTTCAGGTATATAAATTATACCAATTAGTGTCTCAAATTAATTATATGCCTTTAAAGCCATTTTATGCCAATTCACAATATGTATATTTAATATTTTCCTAATGTCCCCATGCCGTTCGTACGTTTAATATGAAATATGTTAGACTCGCAAATAGTCTAACTCATAAAAAGAAAAGAAACATCACAACTTGAATAACACCTAAAATAGATCTAACTTGCAAATAAGAATTATAACATAAATTTTCATAGCCAATAACTTGCATAGGAAATGGACATATAGAACATAAATTTTCATGAACTATGTACTGCCATGGATCTAAATATAGATCTAAACATGAAATTGTGAACTTGCATATATGAATATGGTATTCACCTAAACTTGCATATGGATTCCATACAAACTTGCATATGAATTTAAACATGTAAACTAATATCACATGTTTTACATATAAACTCGCATATATATATATACTTGATTCACATATAAACTTTTGTATAATTCGCAAACAGACTTGCATATGATTCACATACAAACTAGCATGTGATTTACATCCTAACTTGCATATAAAATGATGTTATAAAATGAATCAAGTTAAACATATGTGATTGGACCTGTGAAATAGATCCACTAACATAAGTTAAAAAATTGTCATATGTTCACAAATAGATGATAACAAAATTAAGTATTGTCACCTGATTCAACAGTCATGTTGTAACACCCCTGTTAACACTAATGTTCACAAATTAAAGAATAACTAATCTCAGACATGAGAATTAAGGGAAATGGGTTGCGCCATTGTGTTCGTTTCGAAATTCTGGTTGAGATAGAGTCCGAGTTTGCGTGAATTGGACCTCGTATGATGAAGTTATGGCCATCGAAAGTTTCAGAAAATTCAAAACAGATTTCGAAAATTCAAATTTCAGAGTCAGACAGGCTAGGCGGGAAAATTCCCGCCAGGGCTAGGTCGACCATAGGGTCGACCTGGGGGTTGATCTACCCTGACCAGGTCGACCTGGGGTCGACCTACGCTGACCAGGTCGACCATATTGTCGACCTAGGGTTCGACCTGCACCCCCCCCCCCCCCGGGGGGCAGATTTGTTTTATGACCAGTTGATGAATAGATGCTGACTCATTAGGGTTTCTGATATGCTCTGATTGGCTGGGATTAATTCTGGGTTGATCGGACGGCTTAAACTAATCCTAAACTCTATAAAAACACCTACAGACTCAAACCCTAAAATCAAAACAAAGATTAGATTCATGGCCTCCATGTCGTCACCTAGCAACTCAGCATAGCCGCCACCAATTAGAGAGGAAGAAAGCTAATCTAATTCAATTCTTTTCAACTTAAATAATGAATCTTCTTCAAGGGAAACCTATTACAACTTCAGAATTCAGAACTCAAGACCTTCTTTGAGTTGTGAGTTCGATAATTTTAATAAAATAATTAGCAAATTAATTGGATTGAGTTATGATGTGGACTATTTGGATATAATGTGAATTATTGACCGCATGTTATTATTCATGTAGTAAAATTGTGATGTTTATGTTGTAAATTCTATGATGCTATCTTGTAAAGTTGAGATCATCTATGTTGTAATTTTATGATTGGCTTATGTATATTCGAATCACCATGTTGTTCATATGCTAGTTTGGGTATGTTGATTCATATGATAAATCATAAGTATGTATGCAAGTTTAGATTTTTATTAAGACATGAATCATATGCAAGTTGGGGAAAATTATATGTAACCTTTTTATGCTTCATGACATCTATTTTAGATCTAAAGTTAGGCTATGACATGTGTGAGTTATATGGAAAATTCTACACGCTAGTTTACATGTTTAAATGTAAGTTTACACCATTGTTATGTTGCATAAATCACATATGCAAGTTTATATGAAAATATGAGTTTGGAATATGAATCATGTTATGCATGTTTTTGGTTACTGCCTATGCATGTTTACACCTTTAGATGTAAATCTATGACATACATGATTTATGCAAGTTTGTGACCATTATCCCAACAAGTTCACACCTTTAGATTTGGATCTATGACATATGTTGTTTATGCAAGTTGTAACTTTGGCATATGCAAGTTTTAGATGTAGAACATCATTCACACATGCAAGTTCACCCTATGTTTAGATCCGGTTTTAATTATATGTATGTTGTGATGTTTTCTCTTTATTCCATGAGTTAGACTATTCGAGTCTAACGTATATTTTACGTTAAACGAATGAACATACAACGTGGGGTAAAGGGGATAATATTAAAAGATTTAATTGGCATAAATGCCTTAAAAGGCATAAAATAAATTGTGATGAAAATTAGTATGATTTTACATACCATAAATAGATGGACATAATTGAGTCAATTATGGGAATAGTTAAATTTGGAATTAATTGATAATTTGAATAGGGAAATAATTCAAATTGGGGGATGACTAATTAGGAGTAATTAATCGTATAAGACACGAGGTTAGGCTCTTTTGTGGTGTAAGACTGCCCGGACCCGCCCGGCAAATTCAGCTGCCACAAATGTCAGTCTAATGTGGGAGGTCTTAGGCATAAATTAAATACGTAACAATTGTAAAGACACGAGGTTTGCTATTTTGTGGTGTAAGACTGCCCGGACCCGCCCGGCAAATCCAGCTGCCACAAATGCCTGTCTAAAATGAGAGGTCTTTATGAGGTTACGGTCTTAATGAATTAAGAAACACTTAACCAGATAAACATGTAATGGGACATGATGGGGTTAAGTGGGTGCCTTGGGTGGCATGTGGAATCTAGTGGGTGCCTTGGGTGGCATTTGAAATACGATTAAACATACTTAACCAAAATTGAAACATGTAAGTGAACATGAATAAGAAGTGGGTTAAGTGGGATGTACTAGAGGGGACCAAGATTAGGTGGATAGCTTGTGTCAAGTAACGAGGGCCCGTTTCAACCAGTAACCCATACGTATCTTTGTGGGCTCGACCCAAGTCGAGGACGGGACACGCATACTTGGCTTGACTGTAAGAGGCCAAAACGGGTTAGCGGTGGCAACACAAGTCCAACGGGTTCATATGCGTGTGTGGACTCGGGCTGGTAGGTAAGACGTTGTTGCATCGTTTAGGTATAAGCCGTGCATTATTTGTGGTATCGGGTTGCCATTTTGGGGAGTGATACACCCTACTATGGGGCCAGCACGGGTATCTACGAGTTAGGGAGCTGATCGCTTGGGGGTAGTGGGTAGACCTGGTGGAGATAGGGGCAGGCGGCGCTTATGAAGGCAGCTAGGGGTGCACGAAACTACCATTATCTTTAATAAATTCTGTAGGCGGGATCAACCTTAGGGTGACTAGTGGTGGTGCAGTATAGAAATTATCTTATAGTGTTGGTGTAGTTTAGTAATTATCTTGTAGTGGTTTAGGTGCGCTTTAACGATATCGTTGTTCATCTTGTTTCCTTGTTCACTCTGCCATACTCAATGGTTCATGGTCATTTCCTAATTTTCCAACTTATGCCTTAGCCTTGTTACTTTGGTGATTATATTTTTAAAGTTATCGCACTCGCTAGACTTTATGTCTAACCCCCTTTGTTTCCTCCTCTTTCTTCCTTTTTCTCCCCTAGGTGCTCAGGTTGGAACTAGCACCAGTGGTGCTTGATTTTGGACAGCTGTGCTTCTTGCTTTTAGAAGATTGCTTGGATCGTTGAAGTAAAGTTCAACCTCTCTTTTATTTTTGGCTATTTTGTATTGCGGATTTTGTCTTTCAATTTATGTACTTTGAGTTGGTCAAGATGTATATTTCGTACTTTGACTCTGGTTTTGATGATGTAATCAAACTTATGTATTTTCCGCTGCATTGAAATAAAGTTTTAAAGTTTTAGTACTGTTTATATCTGTCTTGTTGTTAAGTTTCTGTTCTATACTCACTTAAAACGCTCCATAGAAGTTAATGCATTCCCTTTGTGAGTGACATTAATGGATGTAACACCCCACGTCCATTAATGTCACTCATAAAAGGAATGCATTAACTTTCATGGAGGTTTTAAGTGAATATAGAACAGAAAAATTACAACGAGACAGATAATAAGTAGTACTTGGAAATCTAAAACTTCATTTTGTTGCAGCGGAAATTAAACATGTTTATTACATCACAAAACCATTAATCAGAGTCAAGTACATTATCCATCTTCCTAAAAACAAAATACATAATCCCATTACACAAATAGCCATTAAAGAAGATAACAAGCTGGACTTTACTTCAAGGGTCCAAGCTTTCCAAAGAGATGAAGCAATCCAATCAAACTCCACTAGAGCTGGGCCCAACCTGAGGACCTGGAGGGGGAAAAATATAGAAATGGAGGGGGTCAAACATAAAGTCTGGCGAGTATGACAATTCTAACAATACTATTATCAAAATAACTAGACTAAGGCATAAGCTGGAAGACAAGTAAATGTCTATGAACTATTAGGTACATAAAGATAGCGTTTAAGACAACGGTAAAGATAACGGTAAAGGCACACCTAATTTCTAACGAATAATTACTACACTGCACCGCACACCACTACACTGCACCGCACCAGTCACCCTAAAGGTTGATCCCACTTGCTTCACACAGACACATATAAATAGCCTTACGTACCCCTAGCTGACTACATAGGTGTCGTCTGCCCCTATCTCCACTAGGTGTACCCCACTACTCACTTTCGATCGGCTCCCTACTCGTAGATACCCGTGCTGGCCCCACAATGGGGTGTATCACTCCCCTAAAGTGGCAACCCGATACAACTGAGAATGCACGGCTTATACCTACACGATGCAACAACGTCTTACCTACCAGCCCAGGTCCACACACGCATATGAAACCCGTTGGACTTGCGTTGCCACCGCTCCCCGTTTTGGCCTCTTATAGTCAAGCCCAGTATGCGTGTCCCGTCCTCGACTTGGGTCGAGCCCACAAAGATACGTTTGGGATACTGGTTGAAATGGTCCCCCACAAGCTACCCACCTAAGCTTGTCAACAATAGTATATCCCACTTAACCCTCTTAGTCATGTTCATTTACATGTGTGTTTGGTTAAGTCTTACTAATCGTATTTCACATGCCACTAAGGGCACCCACTAGATTCCTCATGCCACCCAAGGCACCTACTTAACCCCCATGTCCCACTTTACATGTTTTATCTGGTTAAGTATTTCTTAATTCATTCAGGCCATAACCTCGTAAAGACCTCTCACATTAGACTGGCATTTATTGGCAGCTGGATTTGCCGGGCGGGTCCGGGCAGTCTTACACCATAAAAGAGTCAACCTCGTGTCTTTACAACTATTATGCTTTAGTTTAGGCCTAGGACCTCTCACATTGGGCTGACATTTGTGACCACTGGATTTGTCGGGCGGTTCCGGGCAGGTTTACGTCACAAACGAGTCCAACCTCGTGTCCTAAGCATTGACTGACACTTTCAATCTTTTACCCCAGTTTTAATAATTCCCTATCCAAATTATTAATTAAGTCCACTTTTATTGATGTCCATAATTGACTCAATTATGGTCATCCACTCATGGTATGCAAAATCATATCAATTGCACCCCCAACATCTTATTATTGAATCCTTAATATTACCCCTACCCCACGTTTATACGTTCGCTTATTCAACGCATAATATAGGCTAGACTTGAATAGTCTAACACATAGCACAAAGATAAATTATCACAACATATAGACAATTAAAATAAATCTAATCATAATAGGGGTGAAACTTGCATAAACTACACATGTTAAGGATAAAAAGGTGTCAACTTGTTAAATATCACAATTCACATGATATGATCATAGCCCAAATCTATAAATAAACTTGCATATGGGGTTTTTAGGTAACATAATGATGGTGTGAACTAGAATACGGTATCACATATGTAATAGCATAATTCTAGATGTCATAATAGATGTCATGGCATATGTTCATAACTTTTCTAATCTATCTAACTTGCATATGTAACTTGTCATATAGATCAACATAGCCCAAACATGATTATTTAATTAATATGAACTAACTAGCATAGATGGCTTTTTAACATGTATGATTCATCACAACTTAGCATAGAAACTTTCAACATACATAACATCATCATAGCATGATTTGCAACATATAGGATATTATCACCACATAGCATAGAATTTATAACATACATGATAGCATATGACAATTCACATCATCTACTCATAATCCATTCATGACTTAACCTAATTAAAATGATAATAATCTTGTTAAGACTATCATACTCACAATTTAGAGAAGAAAAGAGAGAGTTTTGCTTTGCTTTAGGGTTGAAAGAATTAGAATTGAATTAGCTTTTCTTCCTTCTTAGTTGGCGGCGGCTCCATTGATTTCCATGGCGACGGTATGACGGTAACTATTCTATTTTTCTTATGAATTAGGGTGAGAGACTACCTAGGTATTTATAGAGTTAGGATTTATTTTAGACCGTTAGATCAGTTCAGAACTAATCCCAGCCAACCAGATTAGGTCAGAAACCCTAATGGGTCATTAGCCCATTAAAAACAGGTCAGCCAGAAACCCTAGCCGCCAGACCCGTGTCGACACCCAGGTCGACACTACAGTCGACTTGGGGGGGGGGAGTCGACAGGGCAGTCGACTTGGGGGGGGTGAGGTCGACACTAGTGTCGACTCCCCTGTCGACCTGCCTGGGCGGGAACACTTTTCTGTTTAAATTTTTAAATTTTCTGCGAGCTGTTTTGAATTTTATGAAACTTCCGATGGCTATAACTTCTTCATACGAAGTCCAATTCACGCAAACTCGGACTCTATTTCAACCATAATTCCGAGACGAACACAATGGCGCAACCCGTTTCCCACAATTCTCACGTCTGAGATTAGTTATTCTTTAATTTGTGAATATTAATATTAACAGAATTACGGGGTGTTACATTCTCCCCTCCTTAAAGGGTTTCGTCCCCGAAATCTTCAAGTCAAGAAGAATGTATATCCTAACATCCAAACAACCATCTACTCAACCATCAAACACAGGCATCCATTGTCCTTATATACTTCTAATGCTTTCATGTATAAATGCACAGTGTGTGTATATGTCCCTTTCTAATGCAAAATCGGGCGGTCCACTGATTCAGTTGACCTCCTTAATGCAACCCATGATAGTGCCATGCATCCATTATGTATGCAAAATTCCCTAATGCTACATATTATTTCTACATGCGTGCACACCCATTCACCAAAATGCGGTATCCATATGATAGCACAACCATTACACATCCATTTTACTAAATACAGCCATTTATATGCAGTATGCAGTATGAAGTGACTGAGCCGATTCTAGTGCCTAATAGTGTGTGTACATGCGTCCACGAGCAACCGCTAGCAAACACTTGCATCCACTTTGCATTCATCATACATAACATGTCTCAAACACATGTTTCAACCATAGGATTATCCTAACTAAAGGTCAAAGATACTAACGAGAGGATACGCTAAAGGTATGATAAGTACAAGATAAGCGATAAAGGAGAAATTAGAAGACATACCCTCGAAAAGAAAAGGGTATCGTGAACGCATCTTCTCTTCTGTCTCCCAAGTAGCGTTGCTCTCATCATCTCCCCATTGCACTTTAACTAGTCTGACCTCTCGATTTCTCAGCCTCTTAATCTCCGACCCAAGAATGCATGTAGGAGCTCGTCGAATCGTCGCATCACGCTCTATCTCCACCTCTCTAAGCAAATTCGTCTCTACCACCTCTGCGGTCTCGTGCAAGCATTTTCTCAAATGTGACACATGGAATACGTCGTGTACACCACTATGTCTCCCTGGCAACTCCACTCTATACGCCATCCGTCCAATCCTCTCCTTAATAGGAAACGGTCCTACAAAACTTGGTGCTAACTTCCCAACGGACCCAAAGCGAACAACGTTCCGTAATGGAGACACTTTGACAAAGACCATGTCCCCAAATTCAAACTTGAGATCTGTCCTCCTCTTATCCGCATAAGATTTCTGCCTATCTTGCGCTGCTTTCATCCTCCTTCGAATCAAGTCAATCTTCTCCGAAGTCTCTCTAATCATATCGGGCCCAAGTAAGATCTTATCCGTAGATTCCCACCAACATGTAGGTGAACGACAAGGTCGTCCATAAAGAGCTTCGAAAGGTGTCGTGCCAATGCTAGACTGAAAGCTGTTATTATATGCGAACTCTACTAACGGAAGATGCTCTTCCCATGTACCCCCAAAGTCTAGGATACATAGCCTCAAAAGATCATGTAGAATGCGATTCACCCTCTCGGTCTGGCCGTCCATCTGAGGATGATATGCGATGCTCAAACATAACTGAGTCCCTACCGCCTCTTGCAAGCTTCTCCAAAATTCGCTAATGAAAATAGGATCGCGGTCGCTCACTATGCTAGAAGGAACACCGTGCAAACGAACTATCTCACGGACGTATACATAAGCTAACCATGGAGCAGTCCTCATACTCTTCACGGGAATGAAATGGGCGCTCTTAGTAAGTCTATCTACTATAACCCAAATACCCGTATTACCCTTTCTTGATCTTGGTAATCCATCCACAAAATCCATCGAGACGCTTTCCCACTTCCATAGTGGAACCTCCAATGGGTGAAGCAACCCACCGGGTTTCTTTTGCTCCGCTTTTACTTGTTGTCACACCAACCATCTAGCGACATACTCGGCCACAACTTTCTTCATGCTGTCCCAAAAGTAGACTCGTCTCATGTCCATGTACATCTTGTCCCCGCCGGGATGAATGGTCATCTTCGAGTGATGTGCTTCATCAAGAATAGTCTTCCTTAGGTCATCGTCTTTAGGTACACAAAGTCTACCGTCCCTACACAACCAACCCTTATCATCTAGGGTATACCTACGGAGATGGCTTGATGACTCCCCTCCTTTGAGCTTTTCTACTAACTCAACCAACTGTGGGTCATCTCGCTGTGCCTCACCAATCCGTCCCAAAAGCGTAGGTCTGACCTCCAAGGATGCTAGCAAACCGGGTATAAAGTCAACGGAAGGTCTAAAGTCAAACATCGAAGTGAATTCTAAGCTTCGCCGCTCAACAAACAAAGGACTTAAGGATAATCTTTTTCTACTTAAGGCATCGGCCACTACGTTACCCTTGCCAGGGGTATATGCTATCTCTAAGTCGTAGGACGCTAAGAACTCCATCCACCTTTGCTGCCTTAAGTTCAAGTCCTTCTGAGAGAACAAGTATTTTAAAGATTTGTGGTCAGTGAATAATTCGAATTTCTCGCCAAGAAGATAATGACGCCAAGACTTAAGCGCGAAAACAATAGCGGCCAACTCTAGGTCATGTGTAGGGTAATTTTTCTCATGCGCTCTCAACTGCCTTCCAACATAGGCTATTACCCTACCCTCTTGCATTAAGACTACGCCTAGTCCCGTCCCACAAGCATCAGTATAAACAGTAAACGGCGTACTCCCGTCTGGCAATACTAAGACTGGGGCTGAGGTCAAAGCTCTCTTCAAACGTTGGAACACATCATCATAATCTACGTCCTATGTGAAAACTAGGTTCTTCTTCGTCAGGCGTGTCAATGGAGCTGATATCTTTGCGAAGTCTTTGATAAACTTCCTATAGTAGCCAGCCAACCCCAAGAAACTTCTCACTTCGGTAGCATTTTTAGGAACCTTCCAATCTTGGATGGCCACCACCTTCGCGGGATCCACAGCTATCCCTTCCTTGGAAACCACGTGCCCTAAGAATCGTACTTCCTTCCTCCAGAAGTGACACTTAGAAAATTTTGCTTTAAGGCTGTGCGCTCGTAGGGTCTCCAATACTTCCCTAAGATGTAGGGCATGCTCTTCTTCATCCTTAGAAAAGATCAAGATGTCGTCTACAAAGACTACCACGAATTTATTAAGGTACTCCCTGAACACCCTACTCATCAGATCAACAAAGTATGCGGGGGCGTTTGTCAAACCGAAGGGCATCACTAGCCATTCATAGAAACCGTCCGGAGTCCTAAAGGCAGTCTTGTCTATGTTATCCTCACTCACTCTCAACTGCTGGAAACCAGTGGCTAAGTCCAACTGCGAAAACACTGAGGCGCCAACTAACTGATCGAAGAGATCGTCAATCCTCGGCAGTGGGTGTCTGTTCTTCTTAGTAAGTTCATTAAGTTCTATATAGTCCACACAAAGTCTAAGGGACCCATCTGCCTTTGTGGCAAATACTACTGGAGCACCCCACTCCGATATACTTCGTCTTATGAACCCCTTCTCAAGTAACTCCTTCACTTGCTTATCGAGTTCCCTCATTTCACGAGGAGCCATGTGGCGTACTAGCAAAGATACTGGTTTCGCATTATCCACAAGATATATTCGAAAATCTATCTCCCGCTTCGGAGGTAAGCCCTTCACCTCCTCAAACACATCCGAATACTCTCGGACCACTCTAACAGATCGTAGATTTTCCTCAGGCGCGTCAAGCGATTCTAAATAACTTAGCATAACAGAATTTATGGGATTACAAAAGATTTCGAGAGTGTTTCCAAGGCGAGTCACGAGCCTAACTACTCTCCTTTCACAATCAAGAAAGGCCCCATTTCTGGATAACCAATCCATTCCTAAAATTAGCCCATAGCCCGTGAAGCCCAACACATAAGCATCACATCGAAACTCAACGCTAAGTATAGATATTTTCAAATCCAAACACATCATGGACAAATGAGCTGAGCCCCCAATTGGATTCGAAACAACTAAAGGATCCTCTACTAAACTGGTGTTTAAGTGCAGTGATTCAACTAATGATGAAGAAATAAACGAATGCGATGCGCCCGAATCGAATAAGGTACGGACAGGATGATCAAACAGAAAAACTAAGCTTTCAACAGAAATGGTTCTACCTCGTTCTTGCAGCGGTGGGACCGTGAGAGCCTGAACTTGTCCCCTTGCCTGCCCTGGTGCTGTAAGAGCCTGCACCTGTCCTCCCGAGGTAGCCCCTGCCCTCTGCCCCTTCCTTGGGCAGTCCTTCACTAAATGTCCCGCATCGCCACAATGAAAACAGCCAGTCTTCTTTTTCTTTCTGCAGTCCTCGCTGAGATGGCCTGGGGTCCCACAGTTAAAACATTTCTTCTTTCCCTTGCCATTATTGTCTTTACCACCCTTCTTGTTTTGTTGTTGGGGTTTCTTCTGATCCCCTTTCTCCTCGGGTGCCTTATCAGCTTTAGCACTTTTCTCCTCATGCATGAGTGCCATTTCTACTAGCTTCTCAAAGGTGGCCCCCATAGGGATGTGGGTCATGGCCAACCCTTGCAGCGATTCATTCAAGCCATTAACGAATCTTAGAGCCTTCTTCTCTGGTGTGTTCACTAAGTCCAAACCAAACCTTGCTAGTTGATTAAATTTGTTAACATATTCCTTCACTGATGAGCTTCCTTGCTTCAATGTCAAGAACCTTTCCATATATAGATTTTCTTCCGCCCTCGAGAGAAACTTCTCCTCGAACCTACGTCTGAAATCCGCCCAAGAGTCAACAGGACGCTCCCCATTAGTGACCTCCCACCAAAACGAGGCCTCTCCCTTCATTAGCCAAGCTGCTAATCTAACTCTCCTCCCTTCTTCCACTTCAAAGATTTCTAGCAATTCTTCCAACTCCTTAAGCCAATCTCTAGCTTCCACAAACGTTTCTGACCCTTGAAAGGGTTTTCCACCTATAGCTTTAAATTCCTTGCACGTCTTTGCAAAAGTATCTACGCGAGGAGGAGGAGGAGGAACGGGTGCAACTGGTGGTGGAGGAACATTGGCTGGACCTGCAGCGGCCCTAGCCTCCAATAACCTCCTATACCATCCTGGTATCATTACACCGTCGGGTAGATTAAGATCATCAGCCATGCTGAAACGAAAAAGGAAAGATTCAAAATGGAGAATTCATAAGATAAAGATATATGGCTATTTGGGGATTATGTTTTTCATAAAAACTTCCTCTTTAAATTTCTCATTAAAACATGTTTTTGAAAACATTTCTTCCAAAAATAACTATTTTTCTAAAGTATTTTTATCTGTTCTGGTAACCTTATGCTCTGGTACCACGTGTAACACCCCACGTCCATTAATGTCACTCACAAAGGGAATGCATTAACTTTCATGGAGGTTTTAAGTGAATATAGAACAGAAAAATTACAACAAGACAGATAATAAGTAGTACTTGGAAATCTAAAACTTCATTTTGTTGCAGCGGAAATTAAACATGTTTATTACATCACAAAACCATTAATCAGAGTCAAGTACATTATCCATCTTCCTAAAAACAAAATACATAATCCCATTACACAAATAGCCATTAAAGAAGATAACAAGCTGGACTTTACTTCAAGGGTCCAAGCTTTCCAAAGAGATGAAGCAATCCAATCAAACTCCACTAGAGCTGGGCCCAACCTGAGGACCTGAAGGGGGAAAAAGGATAGAAATGGAGGGGGTCAAACATAAAGTCTGGCGAGTATGACAATTCTAACAATACTATTATCAAAATAACTAGACTAAGGCATAAGCTGGAAGACAAGTAAATGTCTATGAACTATTAGGTAGATAAAGATAGCGTTTAAGATAACGGTAAAGGCACACCTAATTTCTAACGAATAATTACTACACTGCACCGCACACCACTACACTGCACCGCACCAGTCACCCTAAAGGCTGATCCCACTTGATTCACACAGAAACATATAAACAGCCTTACGTACCCCTAGCTGACTACATAGGTGCCGTCTGCCCCTATCTCCACTAGGTGTACCCCACTATTCACTTTCGATCGGCTCCCTACTCGTAGATACCCATGCTGGCCCCACGGTGGGGTGTATCACTCGCCTAAAGTGACAATCCGATACAACTGAGAATGCACGGCTTATACCTACACGATGCAACAACGTCTTACCTACCAGCCCGGGTCCACACACGCATATGAAACCCGTTGGACTTGCGTTGCCACCGCTCCCCGTTTTGGCCTCTTATAGTCAAGCCCAGTATGCGTGTCCCGTCCTCGACTTGGGTCGAGCCCACAAAGATACGTTTGGGATACTGGTTGAAATGGGCCCCCACAAGCTACCCACCTAAGCTTGTCAACAATAGTATATCCCACTTAACCCTCTTAGTCATGTTCATATACATGCGTGTTTGGTTAAGTCTTACTAATCGTATTTCACATGCCACTAAGGGCACCCACTAGATTCCTCATGCCACCCAAGGCACCTATTTAACTCCCATGTCCCACTTTACATGTTTTATCTGGTTAAGTATTTCTTAATTCATTCAGGCCATAACCTCGTAAAGACCTCTCACATTAGACTGACATTTATGGCAGCTGGATTTGCCGGGCGGGTCCGGGCAGTCTTACACCATAAAAGAGTCTAACCTCGTGTCTTTACAACTGTTATGCTTTAGTTTAGGCCTAGGACCTCTCACATTGGGCTGACATTTGTGACCACTGGATTTGCCGGGCGGTTCCGGGCAGGTTTACGTCACAAACGAGTCCAACCTCGTGTCCTAAGCATTGATTGACACTTTCAATCTTTTATCCCAGTTTTAATAATTCCCTATCCAAATTATTAATTAAGTCCACTTTTATTGATGTCCATAATTGACTCAATTATGGTCATCCACTCATGGTATGCAAAATCATATCAATTGCACCCCAACATCTTATTATTAAATCCTCAATATTACCCCTACTCCACGTTTATATGTTCGCTTATTCAACGCATAATATAGGCTAGACTTGAATAGTCTAACACATAGCACAAAGATAAATTATCACAACATATAGACAATTAAAATAAATCTAATCATAATAGGGGTGAAACTTGCATAAACTACACATGTTAAGGATAAAAAGGTGTCAACTTGTTAAATATCACAATTCACATGATATGATCATAGCCCAAATCTATACATAAACTTGCATATGGGGTTTTTAGGCAACATAATGATGGTGTGAACTAGCATAGGGTATCACATATGTAATAGCATAATCCTAGATGTCATAATAGATGTCATGGCATATGTTCATAACTTTTCTAATCAATCTAACTTGCATATGTAACTTGTCATATAGATCAACATAGCCCAAACATGATGATTTAATTGATATGAACTAACTAGCATAGATAGTAACATCATGGCTTTTTTACATGTATGATTCATCACAACTTAGCATAGAAACTTTCAACATACATAACATCATCATAGCATGATTTGCAACATATAGGATATTATCACCACATAGCATAGAATTTATAACATACATGATAGCATATGACAATTCTCATCATCTACTCATAATCCATTCATGACTTAACCTAATTAAAATGACAATAATCTTGTTAAGACTATCATACTCACAATTTAGAGAAGAAAAGAGAGAATTTTGCTTTGCTTTAGGGTTGAGAGAATTAGAATTGAATTAGCTTTTCTTCCTTCTTAGTTGGAGGCGACTCCATTGATTTCCATGGCGACGGTATGACGGTAACTATTCTATTTTTCTTATGAATTAGGGTGAGAGACTACCTAGGTATTTATAGAGTTAGGATTTATTTTAGACCGTTAGATCAGTTCAGAACTAATCCCAGCCAACCAGATTAGGTCAGAAACCCTAATGGGTCATTAGCCCATTAAAAACAGGTCAGCCAGAAACCCTAGCCGCCAGACCCGTATCGACACCCAGGTCGACACTACAGTCGACTTGGGGGGGGATTCGACAGGGCAGTCGACTTGGGGGGGAGGTCGACACTAGTGTCGACTCCCCAGTCGACCTGCCTGGGCGGGAACACTTTTATGTTTGAATTTTTAAATTTTCTGCGAGCTGTTTTGAATTTTCTGAAACTTCCGATGGCCATAACTTCTTCATACGAAGTCCAATTCACGTAAACTCAGACTCTATCTCAACCAGAATTCCGAGACGAACACAATGGCGCAACCCGTTTCCCACAATTCTCACGTCTGAGATTAGTTATTCTTTAATTTGTGAATATTAATATTAACAGAATTACGGGGTGTTACAATGGACGTGGGCTGTTACACGTGGTATCAGAGCCGAAGGTTACCAGAACAGATATGAATTTTGAAAAGCTATTTTTCAAAAACAATTTTTATAAAGAAGTACCTTCAAAAGTATGTTTTCAGGAAAGTATTTTCAAGAGAAAAGCTTATTTTAGAAAGCATAACACAAATGGCCATTTATCTTTCCTTCGGTTCTTTTGTATTGAATCTTTCCTTTTTCGTTTCGGCATGTCTGAAGCATCTGAGATACCAGAGGGTGTTCAAGTACCCGGTTGGTTTCGTCAATATCTCGAGGCTAAGGCCGCCACCGCAGGTCCAACAAATGCTCCTCCTCCTCGCATTGATACATGTGCTAAGATATGTAAGGACTTTCGGGCAATGGGTGGAAAACCTTTTCACGGGACAGAGACATTTGCTGAAGCTCGAAACTGGATAAAGGAGGTGGAAGAATTGTTTGGAATCTTTGAAGTGGAAGATGGAAGAAAAGTCCAGTTAGCTGCTTGGCTAATGAAGGATGAGGCCTCGTTTTGGTGGAGGTCACTAATGGAGAACATCCAATCGATACATGGCCAGATTTTTGGCGGAGGTTGGAAGCAAAGTTTCTCTCACGGGCTGAAGAGAATCTATACATGGAAGGATTTTTGGCACTGAAATAAGGGAATCTATCGGTGAAAGAGTACGTCAACAAATTCAATCAATTGGCAAGATTTGGCTTGGACTTGGTGAATACACCAGAAAAGAAGGCCCTGAGATTTGTTAAGGGTTTAAACGAGCTGCTTCATGGGTTAGCTATGACCCACATCCCCATGGGGGCTACCTATGAGAGGCTATTTGACATGGCACTTATGCATGAAGAGGAGAAGGGTGCCAATGCTAATAAGGCACCCGAGAAGAAAGGGAATCAAAAGAAGCCACAACAGCAACAACATAACAAGAAAGGTGGCAAAGGCAACAATGGTAAGGGAAAGAAAAAATGCTTTAACTGTGGGACACCCGGCCATCTAAGCAAAGATTGTAGGAAGAAAAAGAAGACTGGTTGTTTCCACTGTGGCGAAGATGGACATCTCATTAAGGACTGCCCATAGAAAGGGCAGAGGGCAAGGTTTACCTCGGGAGGACAGGTACAGGCTCTTATGGCACCAGGGCGGACAAAGGGACAAGTTCTGGCTCTCGTGGTCCTACCACTGCAAGAATGAGGTAGAGCAATTTCCGTTGAAAGTTTAGTTTTTCTGTTTGATCATCCTGTCCGTACTTTATTCGATTCTGGCGCATCACATTCGTTTATCTCTACATCATTAGTTGAAACACTGCACCTAGATACTAGTCTTATTACAGATCCCTTAGTAGTCTCAAATCCTATTGGTGGTTCGGCTCATCTTTCTATGATTTGTCGGGATTTGAGAGTGTTTATCTTGGGCATTGAGTATGAATGCAACGCCTTTGTTCTTGGCTTCATGGGCTACAGTTTAATTCTAGGTATGGATTGGCTAACTAGATATGGGGCCATCCTAGATTGTGAAAGAAGGGTAGTTAGATTGTTGACTCCTTTTGGAAAGACCCTTGATATTTCTTGTGACTCTAGAGGTCCAGTAATGCTTAACTACCTAGAATCCCTTGAAGCATCTGATGATGATTTACATTCTGTTCCCATAGTCCGTGACTATGTTGATGTCTTCGATAAGGTGAGGGGTTTACCCCCAAAACGTGAGATAGACTTTCGAATATATCTAGTAGATAATGCAAAGCCAGTTGCATTGCCAGTGCGCCACATGGCTCCAAGAGAGAGAAGAGAACTCAGTAAGCAAGTGAAGGAGTTGCTTGAGAAGGGGTTCATTAGATGTAGTATATCGGAGTGGGGTGCTCTAGTAGTATTTGCCATGAAGGCAGATGGGTCCCTTAGACTTTTTGTGGACTATAGAGAACTTAATAAGCTTACTAGGAAGAATAAACACCCACTGCCGAGGATTGACGATCTCTTCGATCAGTTAGTTGGCGCCCCAGTGTTTTTGCAGTAGGACTTAGCCATGGGTTTCCATCAGTTGAGAGTGGCTGAGGATAGCATAGACAAGACTGCCTTTAGGACTCTAGACGGCTTCTTCGAGTGGCTTGTGATGCCCTTCGGTTTGAAAAACGCCCCCGCATACTTTGTTGACTTGATGAGTAGGGTGTTTAGGGAGTACCTTAATAAATTTGTGGTAGTCTTTGTGGACGACATCTTGATCTTTTCTAAGAACGAGGAAGAGCATGCCCTACTTCTTAGGGAAGTGTTGGAGACTCTTCTAGCACATAACCTTAAAGCTAAATTTTCTAAAAATCACTTTTGGAGGCAGGAAGTGCGATTCTTAGGGCCCGTGGTTTCCAAAGAAGGGATAGCCGTGGATCCCGCAAAGGTAGTGGCCATCCAAGATTGGAAGGTCCCTAAAAATGCTACCGAGGTGAGGAGTTTCTTAGGGTTGGCTGGCTACTATAGGAAGTTTATCAAAGACTTCGCAAAAATATCAGCCCCATTAACACGCTTGACGAAGAAGAACTTAGTCTTCACATGGGACATAGATTGTGATGATGCGTTCCAATGATTAAAGAGAGCTTTGACCACAGCCCCAGTCTTAGTGTTGCCAGATGGGGTAAGCCATTTACTGTTTATACCGATGCTTGTGGGATAGGACTAGGTGCAGTCTTAATGCAAGAGGGAAGGGTAACAGCCTATGGTGGAAGGCAGTTGAGAGTGCATGAGAGAAATTACCCTACACATGACCTAGAGTTGGCCGCTATTGTTTTCGCGCTTAAGTCTTGGCGCCATTATCTTCTTGGTGAGAAATTCGAATTGTTCACTGACTACAAATCGCTAAAATACTTGTTCTCTCAGGAGGACTTGAACTTAAGGCAGTAAAGGTGGATGAAATTCTTAGCATCCTACGATTTCGAGATAGCATATGCCCCTGGCAAGGGTAATGTGGTGGCAGACGCCTTAAGCAGGAAAAGGTTGTCCTTGAGTCCGTTGTTTGTTGAGCGGTGAAGCTTATAGTTCATCCCTACGTTTGACTTTAAACCTTCTGTTGACTTTGTACCTGGTTTGCTAGCATCCTTGGAGGTCAGACCTACGCTTTTGGGACAGATTGGTGAGGCACAGCGAGATGACCCACAGTTGGTTGAGTTAGTAGAGAAGCTCAAAAGAGGGGAGTCATCGAGCCATCTCTGTAGGTATACTCTAGATGATAAGGGTTGGTAACGTAGGGACGGTAGACTTTGTGTACCAAAAGACGAGGACCTAAGGAAGACTATTCTTGATAATGCACATCGTTCGAAGATGACCATCCATCCCGGCGGGAACAAGATGTATATGGACATAAGACGAGTTTACTTTTGGGCCGGTATGAAGAAGGAGGTGGCTGAGTTAGTCGCTAGATGCTTGGTGTGCCAACAAGTAAAAGCAGAGCAAAAGAAGCCCGGTGGATTATTACAGCCATTGGAGGTCCCACAATGGAAGTGGGAAAGTGTCTCGATGGATTTTATTGACGGGTTACCGAGATCGAGGAAGGGTAATACTGGGATTTGGCTCATGGTAGATAGACTTACTAAGAGCGCCCATTTCATTCCCGTGAAGAGTAAGAGGACTGCTCCATGGTTAGCCTCCGTATACATTCGAGAAATAGTTCGTTTGCACGGTGTTCCTTCTAGCATAGTGAGCGATCGCGATCCTATCTTTACTAGCGAATTTTGGAAGAGCTTGCAAGAGGCGGTAGGGACTCAGTTATGTTTGAGCACCGCATATCATCCTCAGACGGACGGCCAAACCGAGAGGGTGAATCGTATTCTAGAGGACCTATTGAGGTTGTGTGTCTTAGATTTCGGAGGTACATAGGAGGAACATCTTCCGTTGGTGGAGTTCGCATATAACTACAGCTTTCAGTCTAGCATTGGCATGGCACCGTTCGAGGCTCTTTATGGACGGCCGTGTCGTTCACCTACATGTTGGTGGGAGTCTACAGATAAGATCTTACTTGGAACCGATATGATTAGGGAGACTTCGGAGAAGATCGATTTGATTCTAAGGAGGATGAAAACGACGCAAGATAGGCAGAAATCTTATGCGTACAAGAGGTGGACAGATCTTGAGTTTGATATTGGGGACATGGTCTTTGTCAAGGTGTCTCCATTATGGAACGTCGCTCGCTTTGGGTCCGTTGGGAAGTTAGCAACAAGGTTCGTAGGGCCATTTCCTATTAAGGAGAAGATTGGGCAGATGGCATAAGGATGGAGTTGCCTGAGAGACTTAGTGGTGTACACGATGTATTCCATGTATCACATTTGAGGAAGTGCATGCACGAGACCGCGGAAGTGGTGGAGCCGAGCTTGCTTAGAGAGGTGGAGATCGAGCGTGATGTGACGATTCGACAAGCTCCTACGTGCATTCTTGGGTTGGAGATTAAGAAGTTGAGGAATTGAGAGGTCAAGCTAGACAAAGTGCAATGGGGAGATGATGAGAGCAATGCTACTTGGGAGACGGAAGAGAAGATGCGTTCATTGTACCCTTTTCTTTTTGAGGGTATGTCTTTTAATTTCTCCTTTATCACTTACCTTGTACTTATCTTATTTTTAGTATATCCTTTCGCTAATACCTTTGACCTCTAGATAGGGTAGTCCTATGGTTGAAACATGTGTTTGAGATGTGTTATGTATGACGGATGCATGTGGATGCAAGTGTTTGCTAGTGGTTGCTCGTGGATGCATTTACACACACTTTAGGCACTAGATCGGCTCAGTCACTTCATATTGCATATAAATGTGTGTGCATATTTAAGTTAATGGTTGTATAATGGTTGTACCATCATATGGATGTTGCATTTTGGTGAATGGTTGTGCACACATGTAGAAATAATATGTATCGATAGGGTTCTTTCGCATACATAATGGACGCATGGCACTATTAGGGTTTGCATTAAGGAGGTCAACTGAATCAGTAGACCGCCTGATTTTGCATTAGATAAGGAACATATACACACACTTCTTGCATATGTTCATGCAGCATTAGGAATTTTATAAGGACAATGGATTCCTGTGTTTGATGGTTGAGTAGATGGTTGTTTGAATGTTAGGATAAGCATTCTCTTTAACTTGGAGATTTCGGGGGCGAAATCCTTTAAGGAGGGGAGAATGTAACACTCTGTATTTCTGTTGACACTAATGTTCACAAATTAAAGAATAACTAATCTCAGACATGAGAATTATGGGAAACAGGTTGCGCCATTGTGTTCGTCTCGGAATTCTGGTTGAGATAGAGTCCGAGTTTGCATGAATTGGACATCGTATCAAGAAGTTATGGCCATCGGAAGTTTCAGAAAATTCAAAACAGATTTCGAAAATTCAAATTTCAGAGTCAGACAGGCTAGGCGGGAAAATTCCCGCTAGGGCCAGGTCAACCGTAGGGTCGACCTGGGGGTCGACCTACCATGACTAGGTCGACCATAGGGTCGACCTGGGGGTCGACCCCCCCCCCCCCCCCCCCGTGGGCAGATTTGTTTTATGACCTGTTTATGACTAGATGCTGACTCATTAGGGTTTCTGATTGGCTGGGATTAATTCTGGGTTGATCGGACGGCTTAAACTATCCTAAACTCTATAAAAACACCTATAGACTCAAACCCTAAAATCAAAACAAAAATTAGATTCATGGCCTCCATGCCGTCACCTAGCAACTCAGCATAGCCGCCACCAATTAGAGAGGAAGAAAGCTAATCTATTTCAATTCTTTTCAACTTAAACAATGAATCTTCTTCAAGGGAAAGCTATTACAACTTCAGAATTCAGAACTCAAGACCTTCTTTGAGTTGTGAGTTCGATAATTTTAATAAAATAATTAGCAAATTTATTGGATCGAGTTATGATGTGGACTATTTGGATATGATGTGAATTATTGACCGCATGTTATTATTCATGTAGTAAAATTGTGATGTTTATGTTGTAAATTCTATGATGCTATCTTGTAAAGTTGAGATCATCTATGTTGTAATTTTATGATTGGCTTATGTATAATCGAATCACCATGTTGTTCATATGCTAGTTTGGGTATGCTGGTCCATATGATAAATCATAAGTATGTATGCAAGTTTAGATTTTTATTAAGACATGAATCATATGCAAGTTGGGGAAAATTATGTGTAACCTTATATGCTTTATGACATCTATTTTAGATCTAAAATTAGGCTATGACATGTGTGAGTTATATGCCAAATTCTACATGCTAGTTTACATGTTTAAATGTAAGTTTACACCATTGTTATGTTGCATAAATCGCATATGCAAGTTTATATGAAAATATGAGTTTGGAATATGAATCATGTTATGCAAGTTTGTGGTTACTGCCTATGCATGTTTACACCTTTAGATGTAGATCTATGACATACTTGATTTATGCAAGTTTGTGACCATTATCCCAACAAGTTCACACCTTTAGATTTGGATCTATGACATATGTTGTTTATGCAAGTTGTAACTTCGGCCTATGCAAGTATTAGATGTAGAACATCATTCACACATGCAAGTTCACCCCTAAGTTTAGATCTAGTTTTAATTATATGTATGTTGTGATGTTTTCTCTTTATTCCATGAGTTATACTATTCGAGTCTAACGTATATTTTACGTTAAACGAACGAACGTACAATGTGGGGTAAAGGGGATAATATTAAAAGATTTAATTGGCATAAATGCCTTAAAAGGCATAAAATAAATTGTGATGAAAATTGGTATGATTTTACATACCATAATAGATGGACATAATTGAGTCAATTATGGCCATAGTTAAATTTGGAATTAATTGATAATTTGAATAGGGAAAGTAATTCAAATTGGAGGATGATTAATTAGGAGTAATTAATCGTCTAAGACACGAGGTTAGGCTCTTTTGTGGTGTAAGACTACCCGGACCCGCCCGGCAAATCCAGCTGCCACAAATGCCAGTCTAATGTGGGAGAACTTAAACATAAATTAAATACGTAACAATTGTAAAGACACGAGGTTAGGCTCTTTTGTGGTGTTAGACTGCCCGGACCCGCCCGGCAAATCCAGCTGCCACAAATGCCAGTCTAATGTAAGAGGTCTTTATGAGGTTACGGTCTTAATGAATTAAGAAACACTTAATCAGATAAACATGTAGTGGGACATGAGGGGGTTAAGTGGGTGCCTTGGGTGGCATGTGGAATCTAGTGGGTGCCTTGGGTGGCATTTGAAATACGATTAGAAATACGTAACCAAAATTAAAACATGTAAGTGAACATGAATAAGAAGTGGGTTAAGTGGGATGTACTAGAGGGGATCAAGCTTAGGTGGATAGCTTGTGTCAAGTAATGGGGGCCCGTTTCAACCAGTAACCCATACGTATCTTTATGGGCTCGACCCAAGTCGAGGACGGGACACGCACACTGGGCTTGACTGTAAGAGGCCAAAACGGGTTAGCGGTGGCAATGCAAGTCCAACAGGTTCATATGCGTATGTGGACCCGGGCCGGTAGGTAAGACGTTGTTGCATCGTGTAGGTATAATCCGTGCATTATTTGTGGTATCGGGTTGCCACTTTGGGGGCTGATACACCCCACTGTGAGGCCAACACGAGTATCTACGGGTTAGGGAGTCGATCTCTTGGGGGTAGTGGGTACACCTAGTGGAGATAGGGGCAGGCGGCACCTATGAAAGCAGCTAGGGGTGCACGAAACTACCATTATCTTTAATAAGTTCTGTAGGCGGGATCAACCTTAGGGTGACTAGTGGTGGTGCAGTATAGCAATTATCTTATAGTGTTGGTGTAGTTTAGTAATTATCTTATAGTGGTTTAGGTGCGCTTTAATGATATCGTTGTTCATCTTGTTTCCTTGTTCACTCTGCCATACTCAAGCCTTGTTACTTTCTTGAATATATTGTTAAAGTTATCGCACTTGCCAGACTTTATGTCTGACCCCCTTTGTTTCCTCCTCTTTTCTTCCTCCCCCCCCCCCCCACCCCAGGTGCTCAGGTTGGAACTGGCACCAGCAGAGCTTGATTTTGGACAGCTGTGCTTCTTGCTTTTAGAAGATTGCTTGGATCGCTGATGTAAAGTTCAGCCTCTCTTTTATTTATGGCTATTTTGTATTGGGGATTATGTCTTTCAATTTATGTACTTTGAGTTGGTCAAGATGGATGTTACGTACTTTGACTCTGGTTTTGATGATGTAATCAAACTTATGTATTTTTCGCTGCATTGAAATAAAGTTTTAAAGTTTTAGTGTTGTTTATATATGTCTTGTTGTTAAGTTTCTATACTATACTCACTTAAAACGCTCCATAGAAGTTAATGCATTCCCTTTGTGAGTGACATTAATGGACGTGGGGTGTTACACATGTTCTCATAATCCAAATTATAACTCATCATAATTATTTTATTAATTATTTTTTGAAAGAAATTGTACTCACAAAGACGGATTAAAGAAGAGAATAATTCATTCGTCATTTGTATTAGAATCCTGACTTGCAATTCCTAAGCTTTAAGAAGAAGATGAACTATTCCAACAACATAAGGACGTCTTTAACTTATTTTAATTAGGATTGAGGCAGCATAGCGTTACAATGGTTTGGTGTGTGAGAGAAAGTGAAGTTTGGGGTGTTTAAATAGGTTAGGAGCCAAAGAATGTGTCCGGAGAACAAGCCCAGGTGCAAAATCCTGAATCTGCCTCGGGTCTGACCAAATCAGGGGAGGTCGACCCCCAGGTCAACCTGTATAGGGGAGGTCGACCCCCTGGTCGACCCGCCTTGGGGCGGGAAAAATCCCGCCCAGCCCGCTTCTGTGTTTTCACTTGAATTTTTAATTTGAATTCGAGTTGTTTTAATTTATTTAAATCCCTGAAAATTCTGAAGCCATAACTTCCTCATACGAAGTCCGATTTATGAAAACTTTGACTCTATTCCAAGCAGAATTCCGAGATGAACGCAATGGCGTAACCCATTTCCCTTAATTCTTCTCATAAAATTAAATGTTCTAAAATTTGTTAATTTTAGTATTTAAAATTACAGGGTGTTACAATAATAGCTGGTATCCGGCGGTGAGTTGACTATTCGATCGATCTTCGGGAGCAGGAAGCTGTCCTTGGGACATGCCTTGTTCGGATCGGAGAAGTTGATGCATGTTCGCCACTTACCTTTGGCCTTTTTAACCAGAACTGGATTGGAAACCCATTGGGGGTAGTCAGCTCCGCGGATGAAGTTATGTTGAGTAGACTTTCTACCTCTTCTTCAAGTGCCTTGGACCTTTTGGGCCCCAAAAAGCGGTGCTTCTGTTTGACTGGAGGCATTCTGGGATCTAAGTCCAGGAAATGGCAATCAACTGCGGGATCGATGCCTTTTATGACAGAGCGAGTCCATGTAAGCACATCTAAATTGGCTTTCAGGAAGCATATGATATATTCTTTAATTGCTGGGTGGAGTTGTGACCATATCTTCAACACCCTTGTTGGGTCATCGAGGTTAACGGGAATGTCCACTGTAGATTCGACCGGGTAGCCCTTTCGTATTCGGGCTCTTCGTCTTCCCGTGGATTGAGGTCATTGGAAAGACTAGAGTGGTGCCTGAGCCAGGGCCCAAACACCGTTGTTTTCTATGCTGAGATGTTCTTGGCACAAGAAGGCATGGGCATGGCCTTGTCTTTATCCTTTTTGCACGCGTTCTTCCATTTTATTGCGTAACATTCGCTGGCACTTACTTGCTCGCCTTTGACGGTTCCGATCCCATTTTCCGTTGGGAATTTCATTAGGAGAGACCACGGTGCCATGTAAACTCGGAATTCAGTGAGAAAGGGGTGCCCTAGGAAAGCGTTGTAGGGGGAGTCGATGTCCATGACCATGAAAGTGAGAATTCGAATTCGGCTTTGGTCCCCCTCTCCCAGTTCTACAGGTAGGTTGATGAGTCCTACGGGGGAACTATAGGCCCCTTTGAAGGCATGAATTGCGGCATGACATGGCCTCAAGTCGTTCGTTTCCAACTTCATCTGGCCGTTGGCGGCCTTAAAGATGATGTTGACCAAGCTTCCTCAATCGATTAAAACCTTCCGAACGGAAGTGGCACCGATCTGGGCAGTGATGACTAATGGATCGGTGGTTGGGATTTCCTCCCCTATCGATTCCCTTTCTCGGAAGATGATGTCATCCCGCATGGTTTTTTGTAGCTTGGATGGGATGGATTCAGGGAGAGCGGAGCAGGCTTCGTAACTAGCATATTTTATGGAACTCACATATTACTCCATTTTTTAAAAGCTGTTATGTGTGGGGTAAGGTCCACCACATATGGTGTTGATCACGATTCCTCACCCTAGGTTAGACGGTCCTGGATCTCCCTTAGCGGCTGCTTGAGGAGCTGGCGTTGGAGGCTACGAGTTTGCTTCGGCAGGAAAGGGCTCTTGGACATACTGCTTGAGCCGTTTCTCACGAATAAGTTTCTCGATGGCATCCCTAAGTTGGCGGCATTCGTTGGTGTCATGTCTGTACACATCGTGGTATCGATCATACCTCCTGGTGTTCTTCTCGCGATCAGTTGATTCTCTGACGTGTGGCTTCTTATATGGTAGGGTGTTACACGTTTCCAAGTAGATTGTCTCTATGCCTTTATTCAACGGGGTGTAGGTCTCGAAAGCTTGGCGAGGGTTAGGCTTTCTTAATTCTACTGGGGCTTGCCCGTTGTTTCGTCCATCCGGCCTGCCATTGTTAGATTTTTTTCCTTTGGGGACCTACCCCCCGTTTTCATCGAAGGGCTCCCCGCCTCGCCTACCTCTGAATTTGTTATTGGCGGTATCTGCTTGGGGGTCATAGGGATGACTTGTGATGGAAACCGATTCCGCCTTGCCTCTTCTTGGCACAAGTATTGGTCTGCCTTCTCATAAAAGGCGTCGAGGCTCTTTGGCAGCTTTTGATCGATCCAGGCCCTGAATTCTGAAGCAGGGAGGACCCCTTTTACTAGCTGAAAGAGTATGGTGCGAGGATTTGGATCTTCAACCTCGGCGAGAGCTGTGTTGAACCAGGAAAGGTAGCTCTTAAGCGACTCGGCGGGCCCCTGGTATAGGTTGGATAAGGTGAGGGCATTTTTAAAGTTGGGATATGCACCCTTAATTGCTTGACCAGCATTGTTGCTAGTTGCCCGAATTTGTTAACGGAATCGAGAAGGAGGCAGGTGAACCAAAGTAGAGAGGTACCGAACAGGAAGACCGGGAAGCATTTGCACTTGGCCGGATCGTCACCCCGGCTCGAGTCCATTTGCCATTCATAGTGATTCAAGAAGGCTTAAGGATTAGTGGTACCATTATAGAGTGGCATTTTTGGCATGCTAAAGTGCCTTAGCCACTCGGCTTCATTTACTCTTCTAGTGAAGATGTTGCGCCTAATGTGCGCTTCACATGAATCATGGACGTTCCCTTGCATTTCCCTCATTATTCTTCGGACCATGCCGGGAAGGTAAGTTGGATGGGTATCCGACATTGGGACCCATGGGTTTCGTCGAGTTTCAGATTCCAGTTGCGAGGTCGCCTTCTATGGTGGATGTCCGGATCGTCTTCCTCCATATCCTCGACATCTATGATTGGGTCCATACGCGGACATTGAGGTGGAGCGGGGTGATGTGGATCCTGTTCTACAGGAGCGTGGGCCGTTGGGATAGCGGGCCATTCACCCTGATTAGAGACTATTAGGTTGTATCGAGGAAGAGATTGGTTTGTAGGATTAGCTCCATCATCGATAATCAAGCAAGAGCAGTCTCGGTACTGCGCCCCCTCTCTGTATGTGACTGTAGTTCGGTCGTCGTTCCCGTTGGCATGACCGTTACCGTTATCGAGGACATTGGTGCGAGCGGCGACATTGTTGATGAGGGTGAACCTTCTCCTTTAGTGTGGGCCCCATAACTCGGAAGAGGAAGTTTGCAATCCGGTTGGTCGGGGTCGAGCATTGTTCCGAGCCAATTGAAGTCGGGCGATGATGCGTTGACTTTCTTAAAGATATCGCATAAGGTCGATGTTATTCTTAAATGCTTGGTTAAGCTCGACCGTTGTGTTCTCATATCTTTCATTATGCGCGTGGATTTGAGCTTGTGTCGCGGGCTCTTCGGGGTCCATAATAGGAGGGACGGTTTCATTGGTGGTCGGGACGTCCGTTGGTTTAGGTGATTGGGAGGTACCGACCTCGGCTGCGGCTGAAGAGCAGACCATTGTGTTCTTTGACTTCTTTACCATCGTAAGCGAATTTGACAGCAGGTTAAGCAAGGAACCTTAAGCTCGTCGAAGTCGAGATGATGATGTGCAAGAAAGACGCAAAACTTGAGTTCAATTCTCAGTGAAAGCACCAAATGTTGATGGCAAAAAATGTCGTAAACACCAATGATTCTGATTACTAGGAATAGTTAATTTGGTCGCAAGACTAAGTAAGAGAAAGCGGTAAATAACACAAGTATTTATAGTGGTTCGGCCGCGGATTAGGCCTACGTTTACTTTGGAAGGATGTTGAACATTTATTAATCACTCAAGAATTACAAGGTAGAGCCATGCTCGTTACATTCACTTTCATAATTGAAATATGCTAGGTATTTGGGAAAAAGAATATTTAATTCTCCGTCTTCCTCAAATAGGAGATGCCATTAATGGAGTTCATGAAGCTCTAGGGAGGTCTCAAGTGAAGAAAATCCAACCCTTTTGAAGTGTGAGGCCATGGGCTATTTACAAGAGTGGGAGTAGGTAGGATTAGGTAGAAATAGGGACCACATGTAGGAAATTCGAGCCCGCCACCTACGCGCCTCGAAATTTCGAACCGGGCATGGATTTGAAATTTCGAGTACCTGGGTTTGAAATTTCAAACCAAGGCGCGGGCGCGAAATCTCACCCTGCTGGGTCCGGAATCTCTAACCCAACTGTGGGCGCGAGATTCCACACCCGCTGGGCTCGGGATCTCAAGCTCGGCTATGGGTGTGGGCTCGAGACCTCGCACCCACTGGGTTCGAAATTTCGAACTTAGGCATGGATGCAAGATTTCGCACCCGGCTAGGTGCAAATTCCACGTCCTTCCTGGGTGAGATCCTTCCGAGGGGTGCGAGGGTCCCTGGACTGGGTGGTTGAGGCTCGTAGCTCCTTCGGGGTCCGAGGCCTTGGTTTGCGGACGTCTTCTGCATGCTGTGAGGCTACAAGCGGTGTAATCCCTTTTTGATCCTGCTTCCTTCACTCCTATGTGTTCCTTTTCGGCTTCACGAGGTATGTTGAGTTGAGCGTGTCTAATGCTCTCCTGGGAACCGGACCAAAAAGCCAGTTATCACCTGGTTCTATAGGCATCTGAAGGCTACGACACCTGCCGAAGACCAAGCAGACGCCTTTCCCCCAGCCCTAGCCATTGTTCCTCCTCCTCCGCGTGTTGATAATTTCTTTAAGATATGCAAAGATTTTTGTGCTATGTGCAGGAAGCCATTCCGAGGGATAGAAACTTTTGTGGAAGCAAGGAATTGGCTCAAAGAGACGGAGGATTTGTTTGGGATTTTCGAGGTGGACGACCGTAGGGAGATTCAGTTGGTCGTTTGGCAGCTGAAAGATGAAGCTTCATTCTAGTGGGAAGTGACTTAAGAAGGACATCCAGTAGAGACTTGGGATGATTTTCGATAGAGATTCGAAATGAAGTTTCTGTCTTAAGCCAAGAAAAGTATGCAGATGGAAAGGTTCTTGGCGTTAAAATGAGGAGCCATGTCTGTCAAGGAATACGTCAATAAGTTTAATCAATTGGCGAGGTTTGGTTTGGAGCTAGTGAATACCCCGCACAAGAAAGCTTTGAGGTTTGCTGGAGGATTGAATGAACCCTATCACAGGTTGGCTATGTCTCATATTCCAATGGGAGCAACTTTTGAGAAGCTCATTGATATGGCATTGATCCATGAAGAAGATAAAGGTGAAAAGAAAGAGGTTAAGTTGAGGAAACGCAAAATAAGAAAGTGTGTCCCAAGAAAGAACAAAGCAACAAAATAAGGGCGGAAAGAACAACAAAGCTCAAGATAAGAGGAAGTGTCATAATTGTAGACGCGAGGGTCACTTGATCAAGGACTTCAGAAGAAAGAAGAATGCTTGTTTCCAATTTGGAGAGGTCGGACACTATTCTAAGGAGTGCCCGAACAAGAAAGGACAGGGACAAAGAGATGATCTTCTGGAGGGCAAGTGCATACTCTCGTGACCAGTGCACCAGATAGAGGTAGGAAAGTTTCCTTTGAAGGTTTGATTTCTCTTCCCAATCATCCAATTAGAACTCTTTTTCATTCTGGCGCTTCGCATTCCTTTATATCTAATTATGTGGTTGAGTCCCTGCACCTTAGTACTAGTGTAGTTTTGGATCCCGTGGTTGTCTCAAACCCTATTGGCGATATGGCTCATTTATATATGGGGTTTGAGGATATCTGCTTTAGGCGTCGAGTTTGAGTGCGACGCATATGTACTTGGGTTCATGGGCTATTGTTTGATTCTAGGGATGGATTGGCTAGCCATGTATGATGTCATTATGGATTGTGAGAGGAGGGTCGTTAGGCTTCAAACTTGCCATGGGAGGACCCTCGAAATTTCTTGTGACCCTGAGAGGTCGGTCACGCTTTGTTTCCTAGAGTCTCTTGATGCATCTATTGATGATTTGCGATCAGTACCAGTAGTCTATGAGTATCCAGATGTTTTTGAGGATGTTCGGGGCTTACCTCTAAGGTGCGAGATAGATTTTTGCATATACTTAGTGGACAATGCAAAGCCAGTTGCATTGCCAGTGCGCCATATGCTTCGAGAGAAAGGAGGGAGCTCAGCAAGCAAGTAGGGGAGCTACTTGAGACAGGGTTTATTAGGCAAAGCATATCTGAATGGGGTGCTTCAGTAGTATTCACCACTAAGGTGGATGGTTCGCTTTGCTTATGTGTGGATTACAGGGAGTTGAATAAACTCACTAAGAAGAATAGGCACCCACTTCTGAGGATAGATGATCTGTTTGACCAGCTTGTTGGTGCATTTGTTTTCCCCCAGTTAGACTTGGCCATGGGTTTTCATCAACTGAGGGTGGTCGAGGACAATATAGATAAGACCGCTTTCAGAATTCCATATGGTTTCTTTGAGTGGTTAGTCATTCCTTTTGGTTTGACTAATGCACCTGCACATTTTGTGGACCTAATGAGTAGAGTGTTCCAGGAGTTTCTGAACAAGTTTGTTGTAGTCTTTGTTGATGACATCTTGATTTTCTCAAAGAGCGAGGTAGAGCATGCCCGACATTTACGGGAGGTTTTGAAAACTCTCTGTGTGCATCAGCTGAAGGCGAAATTCTCCAAATGTCATTTCTGGAGAAAGGAAGTGAGATTCCTAGGGCATGTGGTCTCAAAAGATGGGATAGCAGTAGATTTCGCGAAAGTAGTTGATGTTCAAGATTGGCAAGTTCCAAAGAATGCAAACGAGGTGAGGAGTTTTCTTGGTTTAGCAGGCTATTATAGGAAGTTCATTAAGGACTTCGCGAAGGTATCACTCCAGTCACCAAACTTATGAAAAAGAATCTAATGTTCTCTTAGGGGTACAGATTGTGAAGATTCTTTTCAGTGATTGAAGAGGGTTCTGACAACAGCTCTAGTCTTGACCTTGCCTGACGGGAACAAAGTGTTCACATTATATATTGATGCATGTGGTTTAGGGCTTAGTGCAGTTCTGATGCAAGAGGGAAGGGTAGTATGTTATGGAGGCAGATAGTTAAGGGTTCTTGAGAAGAACTACCCTACCCATGACTTGGAGTTGGCTACCATAGTATTTACGCTTAAGACTTGGCGCCATTATATACTTGGAGAGAAGTTTGAGTTGTACACCGATCATAAATCTCTCGAGTACTTGTTCCAGCAAAACGATCTCAATTTGAGGCAATAGAGGCGGATAGAGTTCCTATCATCCTATGATTTTGACATTGCTTATACCGCTGGCAAGGGTAATTTGGTGGCAGAAGCACGGAGTAGGCATAGGATGACCTTGAGTCTTCTGTTTGTAGAGAGATAGAGGTTGGAGTACATATCGATATTTGATTTTAGACCCTCTACCGAGTTCACACCTGATTTATTAGCATCATAAAAGGTGTGACCTATTCTTATGGATCAGATAGGAACTTCACAGTGACAAAACCCACAGATTGCTGATATTCTGGATAGGCTCGGTAGAGAAGAAACTTCCAGTCACTTGATTAGATACTCCACAGATAATAGAGGGTGGTTGCGACAAGATGGAAGGCATTGTGTTCCCCGAGTTGGGAGTCTGTTGAAAACAGTCCTCGAGGAAGCCCACCATTCCAAGATGACTTTACATCCAGGCGTTTGATAAGATGTATAGAGATATGAAGTGGATTTTCTTTTGGGCTGGGATGAAGAAAGATGTAGCAGAGTTCGTTTCTCGATGTTTGATTTTCCAGTAAGTCAAGGCTGAGCAAAGGAAGCCCGGTGGTTTACTTCATCCTTTGGAAGTCCCACAGCGGAAGTGGGAGAGCGTCTCTATGGATTTAATTGATGGTTTACCTAGATCGAGGAAAGGCAACAACAATATTTGGGTTATAGTTGATAGACTTACTAAGAGCGCTCACTTCATTCCGGTTTAGAGTAAGAGAACGACGAGATGGTTGGCATCGGTTTATCTTCGTGAGATAGTTTGTCTACATGGAGTACCTTCTAGCATTGTGAATGATTGAGATCCTATATTCACTAGTGAGTTTTGAAAGAGTCTGCAAGAAGCACTTGGTACACAGTTATGTTTGAGCACCGCATATCATCCTCAGACCGATGGACAGACAGAGAGGGTGAACAGAGTTCTAGAGGATCTTTTGAGGCTGTGTATCATTGACTTCGGAGGGACTTGGTAGGAGCATCTTCCATCAGTAGAGTTCGCCTACAACAACAGTTATCAGGATAGTATTGGCATGGCACCCTTCGAGGCATTATACGGACGACCTTGTAGATCTCCGACTTGTTGGTAGTAGTCTAAAGACAGACTTATACTTGGATCTAAGATGATTAGAGAAACTTCAGAAAAGGTTGATTATATCCGTAGACGCATGAAGAAAGCTCAGGACCGGAAGAAATCCTACGCAGATAGGAGAAGGAAAGATATTGAGTTTGAGGTAGGAGACATGGTTTTCATCAAATTATCACCTTTGAGGAATGTAGTTCATTTTGGATCTATAGAGAAATTGGTAACGATGTTTGTAGGACGATTTCCCATCATGGAAAGGATAGGTCAGATGGTCTATAAGGTGAGACTACCAAAGAGACTGGACGGTGTTCAGGATGTTTTCCACGTTTCTCATTTGCGGAAGTACTTGCACGATACTGCAAAAGTGGTAGAGCCGTGCTTACTTGAGGAACTAGAGGTAGAAAGGGAAGCGACGATTAGATGAGTACCTACCCGCATACTTGGATCAGAGGCTAAGAAACTGTGCAACAAGGAGGTTAAGTAAGTAAAAGTGCAATGGGGAGAGGACTGCGAGAATGCAACTTGGGAGACTGAAGACAATATTCGTGCTTCATATCCTTTCCTTTTTTAGAGTACATTCTTAACTTCTTTTTCCTAGCTTTAATTTATACTTATATCCATCATATGAGTATGTCCTATCGATCAAATCTTCAACCTTTAGGTTGAAAAACCAATGGATGTAAACATGTGTTTGAGACATATTATTTTTGGGGAATGCAAGTGGATGCAAGTATTTGTTAGTGGTTGCTGGTAGATGCATATACACACATTAGGCACTAGATCGGCTCAATCACTTACATATTGCATATGGATGCGTGTGCATTTTAAATTTTTATGGATGAAAATGGGTGTATCATCATATCTATGCTGCATTTGAATGGATGATTGTGCACGCATGTAGAAGTTACATGTTACATTAGGATTATTTGCATACATGTTGGATTCATGGCACTGACATACATTACATTGAGAAGGTCAACTAAATCAGTGGACCGCCTGATCTTTCGCATTAGTATAGGGACGGATACACACACTTTTTCATATGTTCATAAGCATTAGAAATCATTTAAGGACAACGGATTCCAGTGATTCATGGATGAGTAGATGGATGATTGATGTTAGGATATACATTATTCTTAACTTGGAGATTTTGGGACGAAATCATTTAAGTAGGGGAGAATGTAACACCCCATAATTTAAAACATACTATAAATAATAAATTAAGGAATACTTAAATAAATTTTCGAAATCAAGTGAAACAGACAGTGTCATTGCGTTCTTCTCAGAATTTTGATTAAGATAGACACCTGATTTGCGTAAAACGGACATCGTATGAAGAAGTTATTAAGGTTTCAAGTTTGTATATGCATAAGAGAAATATAAATATATATATAAATTAATCTATAAATTCAAAATAATTCGAAATTAAAAGACGCGGGCTTGGGCAGGAGTTGAACCATTAGGGGTCGACCCCACCCAAGGGATGTTGACCCATGGGTCTACATCAACACAGGGGTGTCGACATCCATGTCAACCCTCATGTCGACACCCCCAGATTCAGGGCAAATTCTGTTCTGCGTACGTGGACTCATTTTCTGACCCGATTCGTTAACCTTAGGCTATATAAAGGACCCTATACCCGTTGTTTATTCATCTAAATCAATGGAGACGACGAGATGCTACTCAAACTCGGATTGAATTAGCCTTTTGTTCAGCAATGACGATTCACACATATTCGAAGATCGCTGGTTCAACATCGACATGCTTTTCTTAGTTTTCTTTGATCCATTCTCTGTGAGTTTATGTTATTTTTAGATATAAACACCTAAAATGTAATCTTGACATGTATATGAATTTGGATCTAAAACTATGCCTAATCAGTTCTGTTATCACATGTTCATCAGATCTGTTCTTATATGCCTATCTTGTCATTATGCCAAATTCTATCATTATATGCTTATTCAATTGCTATGCCTATTTTTACCATCTTATGCCTATTTTTGTACTCTTCCCTTCTTCTTTCCCTTTTTATTTTTATAGCTAGACTACCTTCGAGCCTAGACCTACCGCTGAAATAGGCGAACGCATGAAATTGGAAATGAGGGGAACTGTTAAAATTTGGGCAAAACATGTATTTGGAAATTGGGGCATAATTTGTATTGGGAAATTTGGGCGTAACTTGAATTGAAAACATGAATATGGATTTGGGGCATAAACCAAACTGTGATTAAAAACCTTAATTTGGGGCATATGATACATGATGAATATGACTTGGGAAAGGGGTATGAAAACCTATAATAAAATAGCAATAATTGTTAAAGAATGAATATGCCAAGATTTACAGTAATTAGAAACTGTAACCGCACTTAGACATGAGGTTTAGATTACACTTGTGGTAGAAGTATGCCAGGAACCGCCCAACAAATCCAGCGGCCATAAGTGGTGAATCTAATGTGAGGGGTCTAAGTGCATAAATGTACACATAATAAGGCTAAGAAATGAGGGTAAGCCGAACTTGTGGTATAAGACTGCCTAGACCCAACTGGCATATCCAGCATCCATAAGTGATAGAGTTAATGTGAGAGGTCTAGCGTATGAATAACCATTAATGAATGAATGGTAATAAATACTTATTTAAATATGTTGGTGGTTATATGAACCTCTCAGTTGAGTAGGGGTTAAGTAAACTTGTTTGAATCAGTGAGGTAGGTTAAGAAAATCTTATGGCGGTGGGTAATATCTATGTTCATAGGCCTACAAACTTAACCTGGGGTTATGCAATCTTGTTAAACTGGTAGGCATAAATCTGTTGAAATCCTAGTAGTGGGGATACAAGACAAAGGGGAGAGCTTGCATCATTTGTGGTGGGGACCTTTATCAGTCAGTAACCAATCTTGGTACTAAACGGAGTACCCCGAACAAGGTCGGGGTCAGGGCACGCTTACTGAACTGGTTATAAGAGGTCATTTGGGAAGAAGGTGTCGGACGGCGCATTCCATCGGGGTCATGTGCGTGCATGGGTTCGCTTGCTCAGGAAAATAAGACGATGTGACATCAGTAGATATCGTTGTGCACATCTTGAAAATAACGGGTTGCCACTTTAGGAAGTGATACATCCTACTGTGGGGCCAGCACAGGGTACCTACAGGTTAGGGAGTCGGTCGATTGTAGGTAGTAATTAAGGTATGTAACAAACCCGGTTTGGAGATTACCGCTAATATTAAATTATAATGAGAGTTATGATTTAATATTGGATTGATCGAATTAATTAAAGAATTAAAATGTGAAGGATGGTCTTTATTTGAAATAAACCATGATGTTGAGGTTTATTTTGGGGTACTATAATAAAACAAATAAGTGAACTGCTTATTTATGAATTGGTATTGTTAAGATGCAACAAATGGTAACTAATTTGGGTATATGGAAAATATTAGTAATGTAAAAACTAATAATTGAAGTGCCCTTCTTGCAACTAAAAGCTCCATCTTGCAAGAAAAAGCTCCTCCTTGCTTAAAGTCGCTAATTTGCTTCAAAAGTCTCCTTCTTGCAACCAAAAGCTCCATCTTTAGCCCCTAAATCATCTTCATTCACTGGTGGAGGTAAGTTTATAACTTACAGCAAGCTATCAAATTGATTTTTTGTTGGATTTGATGAAAACCGTAGTTTCTTTTTGGGTTTTGTTTATCTCCCGTTTTGCTGAAAATTCATGCTAGTAAAATAGGCATAACTTTCTCGTTTCTGATCCGATTTGGCTCAAATATTTTTTGGGGAAACTATATTCACTAAGAACAAGTTTGCTTCAGATTGTATTTCAAAATTTTGTCATTTAAATGAACTGAAACATGGTTGAAGACAGAATTCTGATCGTGTCTTTAACAATTCAGGTTGAAAACGCATGTCTATAAAATAGGCATAACTTTCTTGTTACTGATCAGTTTGGGCTCAATATTTTTGTGTGGAAACTAGACTTAGTAAGGAACGAATTTGTTTCAGATTTTATCTCGAAATTTTGCCATTTGAATGATCTGAAATAGGGTTGAAGACAAAAGTTTGATTATATCTCTAATAATTCGGGTTGAGGATGTTTTTGTTAGCAAAACGGGCATAACTTTCACGTTTCTAATCTGTTTCGGCTCAAATTTTTCGTGTGAAATCTAGACTCAATAAGGAACAAGTTCTCTTCCCATCTTGATATTTTGATGTTGAGATAGAGAAAAATTGTTTTTTTACTACAGGCCTGTCATTGATAGCCACCATATATATGCACACACACACATATATATACATATATATATATATATGTATGTATGTATATATGTCCAAGTTTGACGATTTCAATTGCATTTTTTTATGGAGATTGAGGATAAAGCTAGACCATGATGTCCAACAATAGATTAGTTAAGTTTGGATGGAAATTTGATTTAAGATTAATTTAAGTTCAATTTGTTTTCCATTATTGGTTTACGCTGATTTAATTGAAAATGGACAATTTCATTGATCTAAATATCCTAAATTTATTAAAATCATGATTTTTTATAATAAATATATTTAGACATTTTTAGAGGTTCCTAATGATAAATCATATTTTTCCTAAGATTTTATTAATTATTGAAAACCTTAAAGTATGGTATTTTCTCTCTCGATTGTTTTCATAATTCCTTATAAATAGTTTCAAAAATCCTAGTTTCCTTAGGAAAAAAATATTTTATAGTGAATTTTACTTATTTTAATTATTTTCATAAATTATCAGACGTGGAAGAAAGAGAATTAAACGGTTTAGCAAATCCACGAGGTATGGGACTCGTGTATTCGCTTTATCGGTTAATCTCTGATTTTTCGATCGATTTGAATTTTTGAGGAATATTTTGTTCCTCCTAGATTGTTGTATACCATTTTATGGTATATCAAGGTTTATCTAGAGTATTTTTCTTTTATTAGTTCATTCAACTAATACAGGAATGTAGTCCGAGATTTTTAGATTCGAATTATATATATATATATATATATATATATATATAATGACGGACTATCACGATTGAAATACTCTCGCCAATGAAATGAGGCAAAGCATTTGATTTGTTAAGATTTTGAGATTTATATGGATTGTATGTACTTGTCGTTGATATGAGACAAGTCAGAGTTTGTTATATACTCATCGTTGAATAAACACGATAAGTCTAGAATTGTGTATTTGCCAATGAAATAAGGCGAAATGATTTTCTTGATTTATGATTTGTTTTCATAATGCAGAATTGACGGACGATCAGTAAACCATTAGGAAAAGATACATGGTATGGGACGTGTATCTCTTTCTTTTAGGTTCCTATTCGAGACTTTGAGGCACATTCAAGATTTGGACTAGTACTATGGACCATGAGTACTCGGGGAATTCGAGACCTAAGATTATTTCCCCGATCATGATTTCATGATTTATATTACTCGGGTCTTTGACATCACCGATTGGGATCTCTGTATTATGGACTATATAGTCGTCACGATTGTCAAAATTTTCTAGATTATTTTGACTTCTATGATCCCGATCATCACAAGTTATGGTACCACATTATAGTACTAGTGACGATTTAAAAGCACATGCAAATTCTTTTGATGATTTACCATTTTGGTCATGATTTGTGATTTCATAGCCTTACAACATATTAAGGCGACATTAGTCATATGGTTATTAAAACCGACATTATTAAAAAAAAATGGGGAGCATCTTGTTAGTTGAAGGACACAAATTCTTTGAATCAAGTCAAAACTCAATAAGACGAATTAGTGCCCGCTCTCCGGGATCAAAAATGCTGGAAGGACCAGCACAAAGCAGAAATCCTAGCCGAAGGGGGTAACAGAAATCCTAGCCGAAAGTGGTATCCAATTTTGTTCTTTGGTGTTAACTAAGTCAAACAAAGCCAAAATTGGATTACAACATTGAAACCTAAGTCCTCCCATGGAGGCACACATTCAAAACCCGTCTCCTAAGAACCAGGGTCAAGGAGTTAGCGAGACGAGGGGTTGAATGCATCCTAAATCTACAATAACATATATATATATACATATATCTAAGTTAAGGTATCCAAATAACTTAATTGCTAAAATTAAAGAGCGATGTGGAGCTTACCAATTAAGATAAATATGAAAAGCTGATTGCTTTCAGCTCAATAAACCCATAATAAACCAATTGCGACGACGTATTAGTAATGCTAAAAGTAATGCGCCGTAATTACGATACTAATGCACGATCGTCATGGAAATTATAATATAAAATACAGGTAAAAAAATGTTGCTAAGCGGGGTAAAAGGACATGGTGTGGCAGACAAAGCACGAGAGCATCATAAAGCCAGCAAAACAACTATTCATCAAGCCTACAAAGTGTCAAAGATCAACACGAGTCACAAACCAGCATAACGTCATAAGCGAGGGTCGACACCCGCTTATACAACCGGTATAAAAGTTCAAAACGGGAACAACCAAAGACAGAACAAGAAGGCTACAGAGCCCTGACCTTCCTGGGCCTACCTACCTTCGTCTTAGCGTGAGCAGAACAGGATGGAAGTTCATCAGCATGTTTAGAAACCACCGACTCGACATCTCCTGGAGAAAAAGAAGCAACCGTGATATCTTTGGATCTAAGGGCACGAATCAACTTCGCCTTATCATCTTCTAAAACAGAAACATGCTCAAGATTTTCTTCGTGGAGCTTTTGGAGATCGTAAGCCAATATATGCCAACCGTTCATCTATTTTGCAGAGTGGTTTTTGAACAAATCCATTTTCTTTTCAAATTAATGCACAGCAGTTTCGAGACGGGCTAACATCTGATCTTTCGCGGCAATCATATCACAAGAAAAGGTCTCGAAATCAGATGGGGATATATTTACGTTAGAAGGTACTCCCTGTAAGCTCCACCCCCGGAATCGCTTAGCAAGCCTAGGATTGCATGGCCCAAGAACATGACGCGGCCTACTAACGATAGTCTGAAGCTTTATATAAGATGGATGGAAGGGGGAATTCATAGACAGTTGACCAGTTGACTGAATCTTGTCTATCAGAACATCTAAATCAAAGTATCTTTCCAATCGACATCATTCTAGGGACAAAACCATCCTGCAGATGGACTAGTGAAAAGTCACGCAAACGAAGGATTTAAAGGGATAACCAAACAAGTTTTTCTCTAAAAAAGGAGAGGAAAGAAGGAAGCCAAGAACAACCCTTCAGCAAAAACATAAATGAAGCAAGATGGATATACTCTGAGATTTCAACAAATCATAAGTTCTAAAAGAAGAACAAGCATAAGTAAGAATCGACAAACTTGTACTATGCAAAGTGGCGATAGAAAGAAACGCTAAGTTTTTTAGTTGAGAAACCTTGTTGAAGGAAAATAAAAGTGAAATAGAATGATATGTAAGTAAATAAGAGGGAAGATTAAAGGACGTACATCCAGAGCATTCTCGCCACGTCAACTCAGTGCTTGATTTCATATGTAAGTGTCCCATCAAGATCCAACAAGCATCCCACAATTCGACCATTTGCAACAATGAAAAGATATGTCAGGCATCTTGCTCATGGAAAGGGGCGATATTAATCCTCCACAACGGAACAATCTTAAGTTATGCACGAGTGACCCTTTGATGATTCAAATTAAACTTACCAAACAATGTTGCAATCAATCACGTTGAAGCCAGTAACTCTCTGCCATGAGATTACAAGCTTCGAGGGGCAACTATTGATCCCTAAAAAAACCATACACAAGCTATAAAATCTAAGCAGAAACTATAGGACGAGCACCATCAGGGTCGGTCATGCATATTGTTGTCCAAGGCACTTAAGCGACTCACAAAAAATACGAAGCAGCCATACAGAACAAGATTCAGATGTTTATCTCTTAAAGGACCGAGCCTGGGCTAGCATTACAAAGTAAGCACTTACAACATTCTTTATGTGCCCATGTCTCAAACCAAAGCCAGATGCAAGTCGTGACCCGGTCACGGAAGCAAAGGTCGGTCGTTCGTATTAGAACAAAGCCGCTCGAATAGCAAAACAAGACGAGTCATTCACTTAACAGGATCAGGAGCGACCACATAGCATAGCCATACTGAGAAACGGCACAGTGAAAAGGCAGTAAGAATGAATATCCTTGAGCAACCTGCTAAGAGCGTCCGAATTAGAGAAGGTCGCACATTCTTAAACCGAGGAATTCAGTTGAGCAAAGCACAAAGAAGATTTAATCCTAGTCCCTTGCTCCACTCTAGAGTCGATCGAACACAAGTACTATCCTAGTCACCTGCTCATTTCTCAATCAATCGAATCAGATATACACTCATCAATTACTGAAGATAGCCACGCCAGAAGAACACTAGCTAAAGTCATCCACTTGACTATTTGAAACACTCGCTCCTACAAAGTCGCTCGCGCATGATAGCTTGATACAGATACAGACAGCTGGCAACAACCAAGCAGTGGCATTTTGGTAATTACCGGCTGAAATGATCCGTCGCTTGCATATATGAACTTCATCTCATTTCTCCGGGGAGGGACACGTATAAATAGGCCATGGCTGCCAGCATAAAGGGGATACAATCTTTTGAACCAAGAAATGCTGCTAAATTCTATCTTCAATCATTCCTTAAAGATTTGGACCATCTTCTCCATTCAAAGTTTCATCACCAGCTTGGCCATGGCGCCTAGTACAACCTTGTAATCAAAAAATCAAAGACATCCTCCTTCTCAATCATTCATCCATCCTTCTCCTCCTCAAACTCTACCATTTTCTCATAAAATCCCAGGATTGATATGTATAAATGAGAGTATGTTGAATGAATATAGAGATGTATGAAAAAGAGATTTGGTGTATTTTGTAATCTCCATTTTAAGAATGCAAGTAATCTTCATAGTGGATGTAGGCCTGGAACAAGGCTGAACCACCCTAAATCTCGTCGCTATTTTTCCTTATTCGCATTTTTACTTTCAATCGTTATTAAGTGCAGCTCCATTTATTTTCTTACCGTATCAGTGAAGTACAATTCTAGTACCTTTGGTGTTTAAGTCATTTTTTGGTGAAAACACTGATTCTTCTAATTTTCTTTCTCTATCGCTTCGAGATTCTGACCGTGATTCTATGTCTTCCTTATTTGCTCTCTATTCTCATGATTCAAATAGCGATGTATCTCATATTCCTATTGTATGTGACTTCACCGTTTTATTCGAGCCTATTTCTGGATTGCCCCCTAAACGTTCTATTGAGTTCTGTATCGATCTTATTCCTGGTGCTCAGCTAGTTAGTCGTGCTCCCACGAGGATGTCTACTTAAGAGAATGAGGAACTCAAAAAGCAGCTTCTCGAGCTTCAGTCCAAGCACTTCATTCGATCTAGTTCTTCACTGTGGGGTTCCACAGTAATATTTGTGAGGAAATTTGACGGTACTCTTAGGCTTTGTGTCGATAACCACAAGCTTAACGAGTTAACTATCAAGAATCGTTATCCCCTGCCTAGGATCGATGATATGTTCGATCAGTTGAGTGATGCCAATTCTTTTTTCTACTTGACCTCGCTACCGGTTTCCATCAGATTTGAATTGCGGAAGACAGTATTCCTCTCACTGCTTTCCGTACGCGTTATGGTTCTTATGAGTGCCTCGTCATGCCATTCGGTTTGACGAACGCTCCTGCTTACTTTGTCGATCTTATGAATCGAGTATTACGAGAATACCTTGATAAATTCATGCTTGTTTTCATTGATGACATCCTAATTTATTCGAAGCCCAAAGTTGATCATGTGCGACATCTTAGAACTGTTTTGAGTACTCTCCGACAGCATCAACTCAAAGCAAAATTTTCTAAGTGTCACTACTGGGAGAGGCAAGTGAAATTCCTAGGCCATGTTATATCTTCCGATGGCATTTTAGTCGATCCTTCAAAGATCGAAGCTATTCAGAATTGGAAAAGGCCTAAGAATGTTCATGAGATTCGCTCTTTTGGGTTTAGCGGGCAATTATCGTCATTTCATCAAGGATTTTTCCTACATTGTGCTTCCTTTGACTAGCCTAACTAGAAAAGGAGTTTGCTTTATTTGGTCCGATAAATGTGAAGCTTCTTTTCAGTAATTGAAAGAGCTTCTAACTAATGCTCCTGTTCTAGTGGTTCCTCAAGGGAATTAGGATCTTGTTGTCTAGACCGATGCCAGCCCAAGTGGCCTTGGTGCAGTTCTAATGTAGAAAGAATGGGTAATTGCTTATGCTTCAAGACAGTTACGTCTGAATGAGGTTCGGTATGCTACCCACGACCTTGAGCTTGCTGCCATTGTCTTCGCTTTGAAGATTTGGCGTCGTTACCTTTTGGGGGTATACTTCGTTCTTTACACCGATCACAAATCCCTTAAGTATCTCTTTTCACAGAAGGATTTGAATATGAGGCAACAACAAAGGTTAGAGTTTCTCGCCTCATATGATTTTGATATATACCCCTGGTAAGGGTAATCGAGTTACTGATGCACTTAGTCGCAAACATTCTGATGTAGTTTCTATGATGTTAGCCGAGTGGGATGTTCTGATAACCCTATCTTCTTGTGATATTCGTGATCGAGCTCCATCTTTTGATTCACTTGTTTTATTGTTTAGTATGGATGCTTGTCCATCTCTATTGGATCGTATTTAAGAGGCTCGGAGAAATGATGATTTCACAATGCGCCTCATTCAGTCTTGCTCATCTTAGTCCCATAATGAGGAGTTACGGGATTATTTGATCGATTCTCAAGGTTGCCTTCGTCTGAAGAACAATATCGTTGTGCCTTCTAATTCTACACTTAGGTGGTTGATGATTTCATCGCTCTAAGTACACTATTCATCAGGGTTGCAGTAAGATGTACGCGGATATGCGTCGTCTTTATTATTGGGAAGGCATGAAGCGTGACATTACGAGTTATGTGAGCAAGAGCCTAACCTGTCAGCTTGTTAAGGCCGAGCATTAGCATCCATATGGTCTTCTTCAGCCTCTAGAGGTTCCAATATGGAAGGCAGACCAAGTTTTAGTGGATTTTTTTGATGGTCTGCTTCATTCGAGGTCAGGTCATTCTAGTATTTGGGTCATTGTTGATCGCCTTACAAAGTCAGCTTATTTTGCTCCTATTAAGTCTAATAGGAATGCTTGTCTGTTAGCGAAGCTCTATATAAAGGAAATCGTGCGGTTACATGGAGTTCTATCTATGACTGTGTGTGACCGTGATCCTTTTTTCACCAGTCAGTTGCAGTCGATTTTTCAGCAAGCTTTAGGTACAAAGATTAAACTTTCGACTGCTTATCATCCTCAGTCCGATGGACAGACAGAGAGGGTGAATCGTATTCTTGAGGATCTCCTTCGAGCTTGTATTCTTGATTTTGATGGATCATGGGAAGATCACATTCCATTAGTAGAATTATCATATAATAATAGCCTTCAGTCCAGCATTGGCTTGGCGTCGTTTGAGGCACTTTATGGCAGGCTGTTTCATTCTCCATCTTGTTGGTTAGAATCTGGCGAGGAGTTGATTCTTGGTCCGGATTTGATTCGTGATTCTTTGGAAAAGATTTCTCTTATTAGACGGAGAATGAAAGAGGCTCAGAGCCGTCAAAAATCCTATGCGGATAATCGTAGGAAACCTCTTGAGTTCGATGTGGGTGATCGTGTCTTCATCTGTATATCTCTAATGAAAGGAGTAATGCATTTCAGTTCTATGGGAAGTTGGCTCCTTGCTTTATAGGACCATTCCCCATTACCAAGCACGTTGGTCCAGTTGCTTATCGAGTGTCTCTTCCTCTGCATTTATCTAGTTTTCATGATGTATTCCACGACTCTCAGCTTCAGAAGTGTCTTCACGATTCTGATTCTATTATCGATCCTTCTGAACAGCTTGCACTTGAGATCTAATCGAGCTTATCTCAATTCAGTGAACTATTCATGTGCTCGATTCGGAGGTGAGAAGCCTTTGAAGCAAGAATGTTCCTCAAGTCAAGATTCAATGGTCCGAGAATCCCAACGATTGCACTTGGGAAACCAAAGAATCTATCGAGCGTTCTTCTCCGGATTTTCTTTTTTCTGGTGGCGAAGGTGAGAATCTATCTCAAGTGACTGTTTTCTTTTCTTTCAATTGGATTCTTGTATTTGTTAAGGATTTTCCCTTAAAAATTGCGTGGACGCAATTTATTTAAGGGGAAAGTATGTAGCAACCCCGGTTTGGAGATTACCACTAATATTAAATTATAATGAGAGTTATGATTTAATATTGGATTGATTGAATTAATTAAAGAATTAAAATGTGAAGGATGGTCTTTATTTAAAATAAACCATGATGTTGAGGTTTATTTTGGGGTACTATAATGAAACAAATAAGTGATTTGCTGATTTGTGAATTGATATTGTTAAGATGCAACAAATGGGAATTAATTTGGGTATATGGAAAATATTAGTAATGTAAAAACTAATAATTGAAGTGTTAACTGAATATGGGAAGTGTTCATTTTCTTGGAACTAGAATAAAAAAATATATTTGAGCATGAATGAAATAAAGATTGTCTTTAGTTCATGAATTTAAATGTAGTATTTTTTACTACATTGATTTGAATTGATAAAATGCTTAATATTGGATTTAATTTCCAACATTGTCATTTTATTGGATAATAAATTAAGTAATATTAATGCACATGATTGGAAGTGGAAAAAAAATTATTTAGTGTAAAACTTGTTATGCATTTATTAATGAGCGTTGGATATTTTTATTTAACCAAAATAGTGAGTTTGAAATTTATTTTGCAAAAATGCATAAATTGGTTAATTACGAGAAATTAATGGTAAAATAAATTATAACTTGTTAAAAAAATTATTTTTATGTTTTTATAAAATTCTATGCATCTAGAGAAATCCAACACATATTTATTTTCACAAAACAGGTTAGAAATGCAAAAGTTATGAACCAAAATATTCAATATTAAAGAAAATAACAATTTTTGAAATTGGCTAAGTCATAATGGGCTAATGGGTTAGATCCCTAGCCAAACCCCAAGTAGAGGCTTTAGGGGAAAGCTTCTGAGAAAAAGAAACGTACATATTCTTCATCCTTCATTCGTCAGAAAGAAAGAAAAACCTCCACAAACTCAAAAATGTCCTCCTAGCCAATTCTATGTTAAATCCAAGCTATAATTCGCTAATTCTAGGGTAAATTCAAATTAAAATCATTCTTAGGTAATATCCCACTTAAGTAATCCCCAATTCATATGAAATCTCAATTTTCGGTTAGGGTATGATCTTGTTTAAATAAATTTCTTCTTTTATGCTTGTTTCTCAGCTTCTACTGGTCCTTCTTGCTTGAATCCTTGCTAAAAGTCGCTACTTTGCATCAAAAGTCTACTTCTTGCAACCAAAAGCTCCATCTTTATCCCCTAAATCATCTTCATTCGCTGGGCTGGTGGAGGAAAGTTTATAACTTACGGCAATCTATCAAATTGAATTTTTGTTGGATTGGATGAAAACCATAGTTGCTTTTTGGGTTTGGTTTATCTTCCGTTATGCTGAAAATGCATGTTAGTAAAACAGGCATAACTTTCTCGTTTCTAATCTGTTTTGGCTCAAATTATTTTTGGGGAAACTGGACTCAGTTAAGGAACGAGTTTGCTTTAGATTGTATTTCGAAATTTTGTCATTTGAATGACCTGAAACATGGTTGAAGACAGAAGTCTGATTCTGTCTTTAACAATTCAGGTTGAAAATGCATGTTAGTAAAATAGGCATAATTTCCTCGTTACCGATCTGTTTGGGCTCAAATTTTTCGTGTAGAAACTAGACTCAGTATATTGTATCTTGAAATTTTGCCATTTGAATGACTTCAAATAGGGTTGAAGACAGAAGTTCGATTCAGTCATTAATAATTCGGGCTGAGTATGTTTTTGTCAATAAACGGGCATAACTTTCACGTTTCTAATCTGATTTGGCTCAATTTTTTTGTGTGAAATCTAGACTCATTAAATAACAATTTCTCTTTAGATTCTATCTCGATATTTCGATGTTTAGATGGAGAAAAACTATTTTTTTTACTGTCAATGATAGCCACCATATATATATATATATATATATATATATATATATATATATATATATCCAAGTTCGACGATTTAAATTGCATTTTTTTATGGAGATTGGGGATGAAGCTTGACCATGATGTCCAACAATAGATTAGTCAAGTTTGGATGGAAATTTGATTTCAGATTGATTTAAGATCAATTTGTTTTCCGTTATTGGTTTACACTGATTTAATTGAAAATTGATGATTTCATGGATTTAGAAATCCAAGTAAATTTATGTAAATTTTCTAAAATCGTGATTTTTTTAATAATTAATGTATTTAGACATTTTTAGAGGCTTTTAATGATTAATCATATTTTTCCTAAGATTTTATTAATTATTGAAAACCTTAAAGTATGGTGTTTTCTCTCCCAATTGCTTTCATAATTCCTTATAAATAGTTTCAAAAATCCTAGTTTACTTAGAAAAAATGTTTTATATTAAATTTTACTTATTTTAAATATTTTCATAAATTATCAGACATGGAAGAAAGAGAATTAGATGGTCTAGCAAATCCACGAGGTATGGGACTCGTGTATTCTCTTTATCGGTTAATCCCTGACTTTTTTGATTGATTTGAATTTTTAAGGAATATTTTATTCCTCCGAGATTGTTGTATAACATTTTATGGTATATCGAGATTTATCTAGAGTATTTTTCTTATATTAGTTCATTCATCTAATACAGGAATATAGTCCGAGATTTTAGATTCGAATTATATATATATACATATATATATATAATGACAGACTATCACGATTGAAATACTCTCGCCAATGAACTGAGGCGAAGCATTCGATTTGTTGAGATTTTGAGATTATGGATTGTTAGTACTTGTCGATGATATGAGACAAGTCAGAGTTTGTTATATACTCATCGTTGAATAAACACGATAAGTCTAGAATTGTGTATTCGCCGATGAAATAAGGCGATATGATTTTCTTGATTTATGACTTGCTTTCATAATGTGGAATCGACGGACGATTAGTAAACTATTAGCAAAAGATACATGATATGGGACGTGTATCGCTTTCTTTTAGGTTCCTATTCGAGACGTTGAGGCACATTCAAGATTTGGACTAGTACTATGGACCACGAGTACTCAGGGAATTCGATACTTAAGATTATTTCCCTGATCACGATTTCATGATTCATATTACTCGGTATCTTTGATGCCACCGATTGGGATGTCCGTATTATAGAATATATAGTCGTCACGAATGTCAAAATTTTCTATATTATTTTGACTTTTATGATCTCGATCATCACAAGTTATGGTACCACGGTATAGTACTAGTGATGATTTAAAAGAACATGCAAATTCTTTTGATGATTTACCATTTTGGTCGTGATTTGTGATTTCATAGCCTTACAACATATTAAGGCGACATTACTCATATGGTTATTATGATTTAAACCATATCATGATTTATTCGAGATTTTCTGAGTTTTTAAGTTTTGATGAGTAGTTGGATGTTATCCATGATTTTTTTTTTTTTTGAATGTTTTACAACATCCATGTTTTAAATTGCTTATGTGATTACCATGACGGTACACAAACACACAAACTCATGATTATCGTGATGCACTTCATACTAACTCTGTTGGAAACAACAGAACGTATGTTTCCCTGTTTCTTTATCATTATGAGCTCTTATCTACTTATAAGTTTAAGTTTCCTGACCCATGTGTTTATTTCACTCTGGTCAGATCGTGTTCCAGGTTAGTTCTGGATTTCCTCTTCAGTTTGAAACAGCTTGTTACTTTTCGTGGGGACAAGCATTATTTGGCTTACCCTTACGGATCATTTTGTAGTTCGTCTGTTTTACATTTTTTTTATATGGGATGTCTGTATATATTCTTTCAGTACCATTTTTGGGACTTCACATGTATTATGAACTTATATGATGATGTGTGGGACTTAGGTATATGCATATGCACCTGTTGATCTGTGTATGTTGTTCTGTGAGTGTTATTATATTCTGCACGTATATAACATTATTTTGAAATGTGTTGTAGCCATCATAGTGTGTAATAGTTATGGATTAGAAATGTCAACCACTTGTGGTAAATGAAAAAAATACAGACACCATTTGACATGTTTAGTTCATAGCTATTGTATGCTATGTTGGTCACCCTCAAACAGCCCAATTCTCTGCATTAGTAGACATAATTACTAGTTGATTCCCTTTACTAATGTGGGTTTCGGGGTGGGGCATCACAGGGTACATCTAGTCTTGCTTGTTCAGGAGCCTGTTATTGTCGTTGGGGGTAACACCTGTCTGTTCTGTTGGGCTACCTATTATTATATGGGGTGAAAACCTCTCACTAAGAGTACACCTAAGTCTACCATCTTATAATGTTGGGATCATCATGTTACAGTTATACTAGTAGCGGTGCAGAGCAAAGTAATTGGGAAGTGCAATATATCATGTTCAGTTTATCTTGCTTATTGTGCTCAATTTGATATACCTGCCTTATATACTGTTATCCTGCTCATCCAGTTTATATGCCTGTCATAATGCTTTTACTTATTTATATGCTAAAAGTAACCGGACTTGCCAGACTTTATGTCTGACCTATTTTGCTTCCTTTTCTCTCTCTTCCTTCTCCTCCCCCTCCCCTCCCCCCTTTCAGGTTCTCAAGGTGGGATTGCTCAGGCTTGATTAGGATTCTCTCTCTTGCTTTAGCTTGGATCTTGGATTTGCTTTGATGTACTGCTTTGGTTATTCTTCTTCTCTGTCATGGCTCTTTTTGGGATTATGATTTTATATTACTGTACTCTGATGATTTAAGTACAAGATAGATGTTTTATGTAACTAGTATTCAGTATTTCAGACTTATGATGTAACTGAAATTTGGACCACGATGTTTTCTATTTAAATAAAGTTTTAAATTCCGTTGCTATTTTATATGTATGTCTTGTGATATTTATGTTCTTGTTTACCTATAACGCTTCACGAAACTTAATGCATTCTAATAGAGTGACATAAACGGACGTGGGGTGTCGCACTCTTCCCCTTTTAATAGAGATTATCAACTAATAAGATATACTTGAGTACATTATTTATTCTAAATGGGAGCTAAATTTGTAAACCTTAAAAAATCTAGGATTTTCTTTGTTTGCATTTGACAACTATTGGTGAAAAATGTTTCGAACACCATAATTCTCCTAGGGAATCTCATATAAACCAAAACTTTCCAAAATGGATGGATCAAAATTGAATAAATAAAGATTTTCTGAATCACATGTTATAGGATAGACCCTCATCTCTTCGAGATCAATGTTATCCAACTAGGACGGTTTAACCCTCTGCCATCGTGTTCCTACCCGGTGAAGGAAAATTGAGCTTAAACATTCGTTTATTCATGGAAATTGGTTTTGAAAATGCTTATGAATTTCTAAGTAGATTTGAGTTGTATGCATCCACAACAAATGTTCAACAATTATCTATTAAATCAATCAAGCTAAGGCTAATTCCATTCGCATTATTTGAAAAAGCTAAAAGACGGCTAAATTCTCTTTCCAAATATTCAATAAGAAGTTGGGATGAAATTGTCACTATATTCTTGAAAAAGTTTTCCCCATTTCATAAATTTGAAAATCAGAAATGAAATAGTGTGTTTTCTTAAAATGAGGGGAAACCTTTTCAAAATACTTTGAGGGATTCAACCAACTACCGTTTAGTTTCCCTTATCATGCAATCCCAAAACATCACTTATGTCAAACTACATATGAAGGGATAAATTATCAAACTAGAACACATTAGAATTAATGTGTGGAAGAGAATTTATGTCTAAAACAGCAGATGAAGCGTGGGAATTCATAGAAGATTATGCTGAAAAGACATACAATGGGAGTCAATTCGTGTTCCTATTTGTACTTCTGTTAAAGGATTGCATGTCATGGACCTAATTCATTTTCTGTTAGAAACTCAAACTCCTCAAAGAAGGACAACCCCATTATTTCCCTCAAGACCAAGCTAATGTCACAGCTCAAAATAGTCCTTACTAGTCCATGTATAACCCTAGTTGGAAAAATCATCCAAATTTCTCATGACTTGATCCCAGTAATGTTGCGAATCCATCTCACATGATTCCATATTCAAATTACCAAATTCCATTTTCTTCTAGCCCTCAAACTTCTCAAGTTTTACCTCAATCCAAGCCTTCAAGTCAAACATTTAAACATTCTAACTTTCAATCGTCAACTCAGTCTCCTTCATCTTCTGAAAATTCAAAGAAAATTGATTGTTGGAGAAACAAATAAATAATCAAGATGCTAAACTCAATCAAATGATGAATATGATAAAGTAACTAATGAAAAGTAATGAGAAAGGGAACCTATCTAGTTAACCCGAGGTTAATCCAAAATATAACTCTCTTACTGCAAATTCTTGTAACAGCAGAAACTATAATTCAGGAAATGTTGTAACCACCGTCAGATCCATAAAAGAAATTGATAATAATGCCAGAAATCCAGACAATCATTTGATTTCGACCCTAATCGAAAAGCTTGACACTCTTCCGATGGCAACCAAGATCAATTCTTCTGAACCTTTCAAATCTCCATCTTCTTCAAATGTTGGCAATCCCAATATCTCTTCTTCTAATGTCGGCAACCCTGACAATATTTCTTCCTCTAACGTTGGCAATCCCAACATCCCATCTTTTATACCTTTACCCCCTTCACTTCCCTTGTCGACACCTTCTTCTTTAAATGACCACATCTCTGAAAGAAGCTATAAACCAGTAACTCCATATCCTCAAAGACTTAACAATAAGAAAAAGGATGCAAATTTCGAAAAAATTCTTGAAATCTTTAAACAAATTTGTATCAATATTCCACTCTTAGACACCATCAAACAAATTCCTCAATATTCCAAGTGTCTCAAAGAGCTATGCACTTGAAAATGAGCCAATAATGTTCCTTAAACTACTTTCTTAACTGCGAATACTAGCTCTGTTTTCTCAAATTATTCACCAATTAAGTATAAGGAACCTGGCTGCCTTGCAATTGACTGGAAAATAAGAAACACTCACATCTCTCATGCCCTACTTGACCTTGGTGCCAATGTCAATCTTCTTCCTTACATTTTTTATCGTCAACTTGGATTAGGGGAGATTAAACCAACAACATCACTCTTCAGCAACCTGATCGATCTGTCAAAAAGACATTAGGAATAATTGAAGACATCTTGATACAAATCAAATAGTACTTCCTAGTCGATTTCATAGTTCTGGAAACTAAGCCAGTGTCAAATTCCACTGTTCAAACCCCGTTGATATTAGGATGTCCCTTTTTAGCAACCTCAAATGCTATCATAAACTGTAGGAACAATCAACTTCGACATTCTTTCGGACACCTAACCATTGAGCTAAGTATCTTTAATCTCAACAAGAAATCTAGGGATTTTGAGATTTATGAAACTGACATGATTCAAACAATAGCTGATGAAACCTCTAATGATACATTTGAAGCCTTGGAAATGTGTCTTGACCATTTCAACTCCAATTTCGATGAGCTCAAATACATTTCTAAACTAAATGAACTACTTGACTTGAAACATTAATCATCTGATTTTAACCCAAAAAAAACGTTGACTAATGTTAGCATATAAGGACATCCTAAGTTAGACCTAAAGCCCCTACCACAAGACCATAAGTATGCTTACCTGGACTCTACAAAATATTTCTCGTAATCTTGGCCTTTGATCTTACTGAGGACTAAGACAGAAATCTTTTTAAAAATTTATGGGATAATAAAGAGACATTAGGGTGGGATTATGATGAAAATGAATCTAAAGAATGCCTTAAAGATAATCGTGGTACCATTTCATCGAAAGAAATTATGGTTCGACATTTAACTTTATGGGATTATGATAATCTTCATCTAAATTGTATAAATCATTGGAACAAAAAATAATTCATATGAAGGATTTTCATTTCAGAATTAAGTGGCATACCTATTACACCTCACAAATCAGATAAGAAATCATTGTGCATCATTTTTCGATATAGGCAAGTGTAGGGGAAAAGGAAACATCATTCTTAAACATACATTCATTTTCCTCATAGATTTCATTTTGCATATGATCTGCATTCACATATAGTTGTTAAATTGCATTTCATTTTACAAATCATTGTGCATTTAATCCATCTTTCGTTATTATCTTTCACAATTAGAAAACGTGTTTACAATGTGGGCGTTGTTTTGATCGAGTGGGGTAGGGGGAGTTTGCATTGCATTCTTTTATTAAAAAAAATTCTTCTCATTTTCAAGCATTTAGATAGAATTATCATGCATTTTTTGAAACATGAGTCATTTTAGATTTGTACAACAAAGTAAGTTAATAATTTCTAGCAAATTAATGGTAATTTCTTTCTCTCAACTAAGATCGAATAAGAAATTTAATGAAAAGTTGAATTACAAGCAATAATAGTGTAACTAGTATATAGGTAGATTCTTAGGTGATGGTCATGAAGTATATTCTAAATTGTAGTCTTTGTTTAATGAGTGGAGCACTTAAAGTACATGCATTGGCTTTTCGAGTTTTTAAAACTAAGTTGGGTTAAGCTGAAATTGCATAACTCTATCTTCTTTTATATTCAATAATAATAGTAATCCAAGGGTATCCAACATTGCTTGTAAATCTAGCATTGGTGTGAAAACCCACCAATCTCTATCCCAAACTCTCACATCAGCCCACAAGGCAGTGCATGGGTGGTATATCATGGTCTCATTTTATGAGTTGGACGCTAAAGGATTATCGACATATATTTGACAAAGTAACCGTTAGTCTGCACAATCCACCAAGCTTTGTCCCAAATTCTCACGTAGGTCCATGAGGCAATTTATGGGTGGTATACCTTGGTCTTTAAGTTAGGTGTGCGTAATCAGTCATAAATTTAAGATTTTATAAAGATAGAGAATAAGCAGTGATGCCCAGACACTTCTTGATCTTATTGATTTGACTATTCATACATAGGGAAATGAGAATACCACTTTGCAAGCTATGACACAAAAACTAAGAACTTATTTCATGGCTGCGCTATGTTATTAACATAACCAACTGGCCAAACAAGAATTTAACATATGAAAGCTTGAATTATGTTGAAAATTTGTGATGAGTTGAGGAACCAAAGATTTCTATAGATTGATTTTTAATTGTATACTTCTATGTTGCAATTTTTCTGAAACAAATCGTGTTCTCATTTTTGTTTTCATTTGCATATGTTTGTTGCATTCATGTAGTTCCATTAGAATTATAGCATACTACATTTGGATTTGTGGGCAGTATCCGCTGAAAACCCTCACGATGCACCACTTGTCCTACTAGGGACACCTAGAGGTTTAACGGCTTGCTGCATACGCAGTATGACCTACCTAGTTCAGTTTTTCATTTCTGTTTTACTCGAGGACGAGTAATAGAAAAGTGTAGGGATATTTAATTAACATGTAAAAGAGTTTATTTTATACTCGTATCTTATCTTTATTGTAAATAAGTAAATATTACTTTGGGTATTTTTTGTTTGTTTTCATAGCGTGTTTAATAAATGTCTCCTCCATTCAATTAAAGTCCAATTGCTTAGAAAAGGCTACTTTTCTATATCAGCACTCTCTCAACTGCAAAAAATGTTGTAACTCATTGGTAAAGGCCTAAAAATTTGGATATAGTGACCTGAGTTTGAACCCCTTCAAGCCCTATTTTTGCTGAAGAAAGGAACATGGATATATACACACTGCCTCCTTTGCTCTGAAGAACATATGGGCTAGTGGTATATTATTATTATATTTTGAAAATTGGTTCATTATATTGCAAAAACTAATCATATACTTCATATATATTCCTCATCAAAACCTTAATCACCCCTAACCTAAATGGGAGTGGGGTGTGTGTGTGTGTGTGTGTGTATATATATATATTCATATGTATGTATATAATATATGCACTAATAAAGATTTGAAGACTTGGTCATATTCTTCTCAAGGAAATCAAAGGAAATCATTTATATTCACTTGCCATGTAGAGAAAATTTGACAAGGTAATCAGCAAATCAGAATGCAATCAAATCTTTTCTCTTTATAAAGAAAATATTTCCATAGATTTTTCTTAGACCCATTATTCACATAAATAGGAGATTGCATCCCTTATAAATACTCATCGTATTCATTGTAAACCTTTGAACCTTTTTCTCTTTTCTCCATTGATAAAGCTTTATTTTCTTTTTCTTTTATTTATGCGTTTTTTTATTTTCACAGCAATTTGTGTTGTCTAGTCAATTAGATCTGCTAGAACACAAATTGCTATTACATTTACTTTTCTTATTAGTGATCGACCATCTGATTGGATTCAACGGTGGTCTTAATTTCTAATTTTTGTTTGTTCATTTTTGTTCTGCAATTTTATTTCCAATACTCTATTTTGTTTGTTAATCATTGAATTTATTATAAATCTGATTAGATTCGAATCTATAGTGAATTCAATTGTAGTTTTACTTGCTTTTCACTTTTGTTTTATTGATAATTGTGATTTTGGTTGTTAGTTTAATTAGATTTGTTTTGAACCAAATTGTAATTTCAATTTATTCAAATCACATTTCCAAACATCGTCTAACTCGCCCACAAAATTACATAAATAATTTAATTTAATTTTCCTCCATGAGTTTGACCTGCAAACTACACACTTGGCGCGCTTGCAGCAATTTATAATAAATTTGCATTTTTCTATTTCATAGTAAAATGTCAAACAACTACTGGAGAGATCGGATGGAGTTCATGATGTATCCCATGTTTCGCACTTGCTAAAGTGTTTAAATGATTCTACGCTAGTGGTGGAGCCGGGTACCGAGAGGAGGTTGAGGTGGAGAGGGAGACATCAGTCAGGCAAATTCCTACACGGATATTAGGATATAAGGTAAAGATTTGTGGAATAAATAGATTAAGCTTGTTAAGATTCAGTGGGGAGTGGACAACGATGGCGCGACTTGCGAGCAAGATGGTAGGATTGCGCTTCTTTTCCATTTCTCTTTGATAGTACGCTTTGAATCCTTTCCAAAGCTTTAAATTTGAATCTATCGTTTGAATTATAAATCTTCGGTAGAAGCCTATGGATGACAGGAATTGGTTTAAAACATGTTAATAGAATATGTTATGGTTGAATGGATTCACGTGGATGCAAGTGTTTGCTAGTGGATGCAGTGGATGCATATACACACACTAGTCACTAGTTAGCGACTGGCAAGCCAGGACACTTACATTATTGCGTATGGGTGTTTGTACATTTTAATTTATTTTAAATATGGATGAAAAATGGTTGAATCATCACTTGGATGTTACATTTTGGTGAATGGTTATTGCACACATGTAGAATTATATGTATTATTAGGATTCCTTTGCATGCATACCGGATGCATGACATGGACATAAAAATGCATCAAGAAGGTCAACTGAGTTAGTGGACCGCCTGATTTATGCAACACTCTTTGCACTCGTTCATGAAAAGCTTTAGAAAATTTATGGACAATGGATGCCAGTGGTTGATGGTTGAGTTGATGAGTGTAGATAATGACTGATAATATTTATATCGCTCTTTTAGCCTTGAAGATTTTGGGGGCGAAATCCTTTAAGGATGGGAGAATGTAACACCCTAAAATTTAATAAACAATAATTAAATAGAAAAGGGTAATAAACTAATTATTATTCAGAATTAACTTTAGAATTAGGCAACAAGACTGAAAAAGGAAAACTCCTAAAGTGTGCTTCTTAAGATAGTATCGATCCCCAAAAAGAAGAAAGATAAGGTTACCTAGTATAATTGCGCATGCTTGTGGAGTATAGTACTTATATATATATAATATATATACAGTTTTGAAAACCTTTTCAAATAAAAAATACATCTTTTTTATGTATATTTCACTTTAATCGGGCAACCTATGCTCTGATACCAAATATAACAACCTGTCTGAAATGAGCCTAAATTCCAACAAAGAAAAGACCCGTCGGAACTTAGAACCATTCTAAATGGATCATTAGTTCCTATAAGGAAATATTAATAATAGATATCATAGAGCAATCTAAACGAAACCAGAATCTCACACAGCAGAAGGGATAAAATATAATGTCTCAAAAATAGATGTACCATAAATAAAACCATAAATGTCAAATACAAATGAGTCTCAATAGATAACAGGTATATCAATAATTATCTTAAGTACATAATGATAACAACAACAATAATAGTACTACTTCCATTAATTACCAAGCCTACATCGCAGGGATCCACCTCTAAGAAATCACTAATCCTCACTAATCCAAGTTACTCACCTACCAACTTGTTGATGTCAAAAAGAGGGAGGTCAGAACATAATTTTCTAGGAAATGAAAAGCATATAAGTTTAGGAATGACAATTGCCTATATTTGGAAGTGTAAATTCTTCATGTCATGTCTACGCAAACAAATATACACAACAAAACATATGACGCAGACCTCCTTAGAGTTACTTAAGGCCTACATGTTAATCTAAGAGTGGACATCCCTATAGTCACTAAACCCCACAAGTAAATTTAAGCGCAGACGTCCTTACAGTCACTTAATACCCCATAAGGCAGGTTATACCTAGTCACTTAAGTCCATTTTCTAATTTATTAAGGGTGGACATTCCTGTAGTTACTTAATAACTTATGGCGGACCTCTAGCTACTTAAGACCTCGTCTCTAACATCAACATAATAAAATATATACTTTCCTCATAGGTTGAGAAATAATAACGGCCACTTACTACCAGGTCTAGATAGGAACACAACTTCATTTAAGACCCTCCTGGCGGACCATCTTGTTACTATCTAGCTGCCCTACAGGTGAACTCCTAGTTACTTAATACTTCTCTTAGACGGTGGTTCCTTCGGGCCTTTAAATCGTCCATAGATCAACCATTATCCAGCACCTAAACAAGAAGTGGACATTACTTGGAGAACTACCCTACTCATACATCATCGTCTATAAAGACCATTTAATATCTTATTAAAAGAAAGGTAGATCCAGTGACCACTTAATACCTTGAAGGGTAGGTCTCATGACTTGGGTCCAGACCAAGGAGTGAACTTTATGAACGGACCTGGTCCTAACCACTTAATACCCAACAAGAGACAGGTCAGCCACTTAACACCTTTCCCAATGAAGGCCTACTTCACAAACACACACGCACGCATGCACACGCATAAACACACACACACACACACACACATATATATATATATATACACACACACACACATATGTGTATATATACACACACACTGGACATCTCACATTAAGTCGATCACTTGTAGATGCTGGATTTGTCGGGTGGTTCCGGGTTAGGTCTGCTACAAGTTGGGCCCAACCTTGCATCATAATGTAATAATTATAATGGCCCATGACACCTTTACCTTTCACATTAATCAATCTCACCTATAGATGCTAGATATGCTCGTCGATTCTGCGTAGGCTTCTACTACAAGTAATGGTTAACCTCATGTCTATGTGTCAATGATTATAATTAAAGTATTAACTCACGCACATGCATACAAATTCCTATAAGGCATTCAAATATTATTTCCTAATTTAAGTGTATTTAGTATGCACTTAATATACATTAATATTACGTTTAATTACGCTATAAATAGATAAATAAATAGGTGTGAATTATACAAACGAGAACAATGACCTAATCACCTTTGAAATGTTAATCCTATCAAGTATACAAGTTAATTTCCTTATTAATTAACATGGTTCGACATGTATATTCACAATAATGATAAAAGGGGAAATAACAGCACATACGAACAAAACTTGCAACCTAGGCTAGAATAGTTATTTAAATAATAGAAATTTAGACAAGATGCAATAAATACAATGACATATGAAAAACCTTTGCTTTTGGCGCTGCTTCACTTTTTAGTTTATAGTGCATACAAAAACTTAAGATAATATATTGTCAATAATACGTTCAAACCAATCTATTTAAAATAAATGTTTAAATATATTAATTTTACAACATAAAAATCTCATGTTTTTAGCACCTCATCATTATGAACATAAAAATAAGAATTAAGTGAATCAGAACAAAAAAACAAGAATTTCACAATATCCTAATCCTAAATTTCCATTATCCAAACAACACAAATCTACATACAAAACTTTTGATTGATTATTTTAGCGACAAAATAAAATATAGGGTTTGGAGGGTATATAGCATTTTATTTTCGTTTAATCCAAATTCTAAACTACAACAGATAAGAAGTAGAAACTTATTGGGTTTCCACTCAGAGTGATTGGGGAATGAAGAACAATAGAATATGAGTAGAATCAGATTTGGATCTAGCATTCGAAACCATGCTCCAGTCTTTGTATATATATAAGAATCAAATGAAATCAGAATCTTGTATAATATAAATTAATTAGTTCCATAACCCTAAAATCTGTATCAATCTTAGAATAGAGAGGATTGAATTGAGATTAGATTAATAGAACAGAAATCTAACCATATCTCTGGAAATAGCAATGGTAGAAGGACAATATGGAGGCATAGAGAGAAATAAGAATAGGGTTTATAGTGTGGCTAGAGAGTCATGTTTATAGTTGCAAGTGTAAGTATGGACTATTGGATTATTTAGGTTTAATTTGGATGGTCCAATCGCTGCAGATTATAATAATCTCCTAAACAAAAACATACTTAGCACCACTCCTCCCAGGAGGCCTGGAATGACCCTGATTTATAACTGAATTTTTAGTATGATTTTTTTTTACTTGTCAAGCTACATGTGTTCATACATACATACATATGCATATAAAGACATACATATATATATATATATATATTTCTCAAATCAGATCCTTAACCTCTAATATAATATCCAGGATCACCGAAATTTACCAATATAAAATTATTAGTTCAGATAAAATATCTTGATATACATATATATATATATATGTATGCATGAAGATATATATATATATATATATCACACTAACTTATAATCAGAGTCTATAAGTAAATAAAGAGTTACATTGACCTTTCTTAGATCAATTTATCACATAGATTTTCAATAGGATATTTATATGATCATTACATATCTCATGAGCTTGCATTACTTAATAATTTGTTAAAAGAATTGTTGGAGTATTAAAATGAATTGATGACTATAAGCAAAGCTTCACATAATTTTGCTACACACACACACACATATATATATATATATAATCACTTTTAACAAACTTATTTCTCATTTAAAACACTACAACATTTTTATAAAAATAGACGAGTTAGATTCAAACTAAAACAGTTCCATTTACATGCTTAAATTTATGAATTTCTGGTGCTTGTGCAATATTGAAACTCTAGCTAGCCCAAATCGTTTGAACTGAGTCAAGTGGGTCAAATGTGCATCAATTTGAAGGGAGATTTGAACAAATAGATGCACTAATAATCCAAACATTTAAAGATGCATACAAACACACTTAACCTTGTTTAATGACTCCAGATCGACCAATACATAGTATTAGTAAATCTTCTATAATTCTAAATATATTTTTTCGAATTTTCAGCTAGAAAAATATCAATAGGAATTCAATTCAAATCCAAACATAAGCTAATAAATTAAGTATTGCCAAAAACATTACAAACCCATACCCAGAATAATTATATATATATATATATGTATGTATGTATGTATGTATGTATTATCTCCTTGCATAATTAATATAAAATATTTCTTAGAAATTCATGTATTTAAGAACCTGTTATTTAACTAAGCTATGCATGCCAATTCCCATGAAAACAAGCCATAACTCTAATCCAAATTATTTAGCAGCTTCACTACCTGAAAAAGCAATAGAGGCTACCTCATTATAAAATGAGACACCCCATATACCATGAGCAAAATAGGGATAGACTATAGGTCGGGTATGAGCAACTTCAATCATAATTTAAGTAATGAAACTGAGGTAAATTTATAAGGAAATTCTGTATGAAAACATGTTTCTTCTGTGCACGTCTGATATCATTGTGCAGGTGCACACATGCTGTTTTCTTAAATCAATAAGTATTCAAAGATGAAACACATACAAATGCATATTATTATTTCTACCATATATAAACATGGTATAATCAATCTAATTAAGACCATATGATCATATACATTTGCCATCAGATTGTCATAAGAACTAGGAAAACTCAAGTTCCCTTTTGATCATTTTTCCTTTATGGGTTGATTAATTTAACCTTGGTCTCATCTGCATATATGAATCACTGAGACACACTATAATGATCTAGTTCACATCATTACACAAAGATCTCAGGACTAAATCAAGCTATGTGTCAAACTTACAACTCAAGTGCAAGCCATTCAGCAGCCATCTTGACTAAAATCCCTTAATTTTAATTACTAAGTGTTTTTCTCATTATTTTCTAGCGTTAGCCAAACTGAATATGATTTAATAAAAAACAGACAATATTCATCACATGATGTTTTATACTATTTGGAAGCAATTTATATGAATGAACAAAACAATCATTCAACCAATAACATAAAACAAACAAATTGTGAAATCAACAAAGAAATCAGTCAGATCGGTCTTCATAAAATAAATACACATATATGCTTTTTATACATCCTTTTTGCATCGGATACTAATATATGGCTTTTCTGGAGTATTTTTAGTTGTTTACGCCACAATGAATAAACTGGTTTTATAGAGTTTAAAACCTAGCTAAAACATAGTTTTTAGCATTTGACAAGAGACCGACACTTAGAAAAATTCTATTGCACTCTTGATCATTACCATTGAGCCTCAACACCTATACAAGAAAATATTGCAGCCTATATTTCTTTTATGGAAGTTTGCCATATATCAATATCATATGTATAAGCAGTTTGAAATTTTGAAATACTTTTATTCAATAAATCGACACAATATGAATACATTTAAGCAAAGAACTTAAACCCATGATATGAAATCAAGCATTACATAAAACATCCATATATAAGACTAAAAAGAGAGTTTAACTCATGATTCAAAACAAAAAATGTACTAGATATAAAAGATATTGGCTACCTCTTTATTTTTTGACTTATTGCCAGTCATTATGTGCGAGATTGCTCACCAAAAACCTTCTCTTTCTAAGCTAAAAAACAAGAGAACTTTGCTTTATTGCCCAAGCTTTGCTCCCTTGTGTTCAAATATGATACGTGAATTTTGACATACCTGTATACCCCCTACTTATATTGTTTCAATTCCTAGGGTTTTGTGTTACCTAGAGTCAGTTTTGCCCTTAATGGGTCATACCATTTGTGTGAATATTATCCATCTTATTTTGGCTCATTTTCTATTTAATATCCAGGGTGGAAAAGCTACTAGACAAAAACTGAATTACTTCTCAAAAATGAAGAGAAACTTTTTCATTTAAAATCATTCCCCCCCTTCTACCATGTCATGACAAAATAACAAATTTAGTATAATAACCCCCTTTCTAAATCAGTCTATGCACATATTTAAACTTGTGCAACTTATCTTTACCATATATATATATATATATATATATATATATATAATCTCAAATTATTCTAACCAGATAAATTAATTTAATTTAATGGAATACATATATACATATTCAAACCACATTGTCTTTCTTGGAATTCATGGTTCTGCCTTGTGCATGACCCTGTTATACACATGTGCACACACACACACATGCACACAAACCAGAAACCCTACTAATTCCCATTAAATTCAGCATAATATTTTAAACAAAATTAAAATAATTTCGCTAATAATTTCTAGGTCATTTCAGATGCCCCTCCTTTTAGGAACTATGTCCTCACAATTTTTCTTCACAATTGAATAAAATTATCAATTTAACTCAGAGGTTATAACTCTGATCAAACACATTCAGCCAAACAATTAAATTGAGCTTAGCAAACATAAGATACATACTTATGAAATAATTTCAAAATTAAAGATACTTTAATTTGCAAATAGCTTAAGATAATTCACCCTAACTTTGTAATCTAATTCCTATGTGCAATCATTTGGATCACGACTCCACTGCACTTTCACAAGCTTCAGAGTGTTGATCCTTATTTTCTTCACTTCTTTAGCCAAAATCCCCACTGTTTCTTTCTCATAAACTAAGCCAGATTTTATTTGAACCTGAGATGGTATTTCCAGAATTTCAATTATATCATGAACACATCTCTTCAAAGGTGATACATGAAATACATTGTGCATCCCTTGCATATCTTCAGGAAACTCTAATTTGTATGCCAGAGAGCCAATTCTTTCCAGAATTTTATACGGTCCAACATACCTTGGCATTAATTTCCCTTGTTTTCAAACCTCAACACCTTTCTCATTGGTGATATCTTAATGAAAATAAAGTCTCCTACCTGATATTAAACTTGTTTCCTTTTTCTATCTGCATATTTCTTTTGCTTGTCCTATGCAGCTGCCATTCTCTTTCGAATCAATGCAAACTTCTCAGTAGTTTTTTTTTCTGTATTCTAGTCCTAAAATTTCTCTTTCCCCGGTTTCAACCCAACATACAGGAGATTAACATAGCTTGCCATATAAAGCTTCAAATGGCGCCATTCTTATGGTGCTTTCATAACTGTTATTATATGTAAATTCTGCTAAATGGAGGTGGTGTTCTTAGTTGCCTCTAAAGTCCAATATACAAGCTCTCAACAGATCCTCTAACACCTTGTTAACCACTTCTGTTTGGCTATCAGATTGAGGGTGGTAAGCAGTTCTCATGCAAAGCTCACTCCCCATGGTCTCTTGAAAACTTTTCCAGAACTTTAATGTGATGATATTATCTCTATCACTCACAATGGTTTTGGGTATATCATGCAACCTTACTATCTCTTTCATTAATACTTGAGCCAGTTTTGGTGCATTCCTTTCTGATTTTACAGGAATAAAATGTGCTAGTTTATTCAACCTATCAACCACTACCCATATGCTTGTATTCCCTCTTTTTGATCTCGGTAGACCATCCACAAAATCCATGGAAATGTCCTCCCATTTCCACTGAGGTATGTTTAACGGCTGAAATAATCCTGATGGCTTTTGTGACTCTGCCTTTACTTACTGGCAGACCACACACTTTCCACGAATTATGCCACATCACTTTTCATTCCTCTCCACCAATAATCCTTTTTGAGATTCTGATACATCTTTGTAATTCCTGAATGTATGGAGTATCTACTTCTATGATACCCATTCAATATTTCCTCCTTTAATTCCGAGTTTTCAGGTACCCAGATTCTATGCTTATTTCTTACATATCCATTTTCATCAATGTACAAATTTAACACTTCCTCCCTTTTTTTCGAAAAGAATTTTCTTTTCAGACATGTTCTTGATTCTGCATTTTCCTCACTTTCATAACTAAGTCAGATTGTAAAGTTATTAGGCTTAGCTTTCCCACATTTTCTTGTGCACCATGCACCTCCCTGTGCATGTCACTATTCTCCTTTATTTCCAAATCAGTAAGCAACATTAAATCCTTAAACTCTCCTATCATTAAAAAGCTTACTTTAGCATGTTACTTACTCAAAGCATTAGCTACTTTATTTAATTTTCCTAGTGTATAAAGTATATCAAAATCATAAGCAACCAAAAACTCGACCTACCTATGTTGTCTCATGTTTAAATCTTTTTGTGAAAGTAAATATTTCAAGGACTTGTGATCAGTATAGAGCTCAAATTTAGCTCCTAACAAATAATGCCTCCAAAGTTTCAAAGCATACACAACTGCAGCTAATTTCAAATCATGTGTTGCATATCTAATTTCATGGGATTTCAGTTGCCTTGATATATATGACACTACTTGACCTTGTTGCATCAATACTGCCCTTAAACCATATGCACATGCATCTATGTACATCATTAAATCATTATTTCCCTCAGGTACTTTAAGAATTGGATCATTCACTAATGCCTCCTTTAAATCTTCAAAATCTTTCTCACATTTTTCTATCCAAACATAAGCTTGTTCTTTTCTGGTTAGATTAGTGAGTGGTGTTGAAATCTTAGAAAATCTTTAATAAACCTTCTATAGTATCCAGCCATCCCCATATTGACCTTACCTCACTCACTGTTTTGGGTCTTTTCCAAGTTGACTACCTTACTTGGATTCACTGAAATGCCTTGTGCAAAGATACCATTCCCAAGAAAATTTACTTCCTCTCTCCAAAATGTACATTTAGAAAATTTTGCTTTCAAATTATTTTGTCTCGATCTGTTTAAAACTAAACGCAAATGTTTTTGTGCTCTTCCATTGTTTTTGAAAAATATTAGAATTACCATCTATAAAAATTAGCTCAAAATATATCTAGATAATCTCTGAATGTTCTATTGATTAAATCGACAAAATATGATGGTGCTTTAGCTAATCCAAAAGGCATAACCAAGAATTCATTCAATCCATATCTAGTATTAAAAGTTATGTACTTGATATTGGAATTTTCTACCTTTATTTGATGAAAACCAGAGGCTAAGTCAAGTCTGGAAAATATTTTTGATTCAGCTAATTGATCAATAAGATCGTCAATTCTTGGTAATGGATATTTATTCTTAATGGTTAACTTATTTAATTCTCTTTATTCTATGCATAACCTTAGAGAACCATCTTTCCTCTTTACAAACACCACGGGTGCACCCCAATAATAATTGATTGGTCTAATGAAGCCTTTCTCTTCTAATTCCTATAATGGTTTCTTTGATTCTATTAACTCACTTGGCCCCATTCTTGTGGGTTTCTTAATCACCGGACTTGCTCCTGGAAGTAAGTTAATATGGAATTCTACTGGCCTATGGTGTGGGCTACTCTTAACTTCTCCAAATGCATCTAAATACTCATTTACTATGGGTATTTTCTCAATTGAAAATGTAGAAGTTTCACCACTTAGCCCATATAAATGAAATGATCTTCTTTCCTTTGCAGATTCGTGAAAAACAACAACTCTTTGTTTCCTACTGTTTTGGAATGAGATGGTGGATGTCCCTAAATTAATTATAGCTTTATGTTGTTTTAACCAATCCACACCCAACATAATACCTATATCTAGGCAATTTAGGACATAAATCAAAAATAAAAACATTTCCCTCTATAATTAACTCTATATCCGCACATATCATATCCAAGACACAAGAACGTCCTATAGGACTTTTGATGAGTGAAGGTTTATCTACTAAGATGCAATTTAATTTTAGCATCTTAACTATGTCATGAGAAATCAGAGAATGAGTTGCCCCTGTGTCAAATACTATTGGTATAGGCATTTGGCAAATAAATAATGTATCTTCAACTTGTCCCATGTTTTCTGCATTAGGTTCTACTACGGATTTGCCATTAGTCTCCAGAATTGCCACTTTTTATTCTCAGGACAATTCTTCTTCGGATGGCCTTCTTTTCCACAACTGTAGCACTCGGAAACTCCTCCTTTCAGTTCTGGACATTTTGGCTTGATATGTCCTTCTTTGCCACAATGATGACACATTATTTTCTTCTTTGTTTCACCTGATCTAGCATCACTAGTCTTCTTGTTTCCAGTGTCCTCCTGCTTCTTGTCATAAGGGTGACCTTTACCCTTTTTGCTATTATTATTCTTGAAATTTTTGTATTTCTCCCTTTCTTTATCATGTTGTTTAAAGATCAAAGTTAAGTTTATGACTTGATAAAAAGTCTTATCAACATATGGTAACATGGCTCTGCTCAAGCTTGGATTGTGCCCCTTCATGTATCTGCCATTTTTATATGCTTCATCTGCTATTAACATAGCTCCATACTTAGATAACCCTTCGAATTTCTAAGTGTACTCTATGACACTTAAATTTCCTTGCCTGAGCTTTATGAAATTTTCAAGGAATGTTGTTTTAGCATATGCAGGCACAAATCTGGCTTCAATTAGCTCCTTGTATTAGTTCCATGTAATGTCATTTTCAGCTCTCCCAGCTATGATTACCTCCCACCAACTCAAAGCTGTTCCTTGCAATTGTCTTGAAGCTATTTGCCTCTTTTTTTTGTCATCAAATTGCATATCTCCAAAAATTCTATCCAAAGTTCTAAGCCAAACTTGAATTTCCGTTGCACTTTCTGTTCCTCCAAAGCTTTTGCCTCCCAAATTAGTGTAAGTCTTTAGCAATTTTGAGAGCTCTCCATGTGGATTTTCTGGCCTATGCCATATCCCCTCTCTCAAAGCATTTACCAATTCTTGTATATTTACCATAGGTGGTTCTCTAGCTCTTCCTTCTACGCTTCTTAAGTGACAATGGAATTAAGTTAGCTTAATTTTCCTTTCATATGTATTTTAATCGTCCATATATATACTATTAGCATCCAAGCACACATATGCAACTAATCATACAAGTTCAAAACAAATTATCCAACCATCCAATATTTGTTTTCAAGTAATTATAGTCTGTGTTTTATACCAACACAGCCTTGACACCAAATGGAATGAGCCTGGTTAATAACTGAATTTTTAGTATGATTTTTTTTTTACTTGTCAAGCTATATGTGTTCATATATATATATATATATATATATATATATATATATATATCTTCATATATATATATATATATGAAGATATATATATATATATTCCTCTTACTTATAATTAGAGTCTAGAAGTAAAGAAAGAGTTACATTGATCTTTCTTAGATCAATTTATCACACATATTTTAAATAGGATATTTATGTGATCATTACATATCTCATGAGCTTGCATTACTTAATAATTTTGACAAAGGAATTGCTGGAATATTAAAATGAATTGATGACTATAGGCAAAGCTTCACACAGTTTTGATATGCATACAAACATACATACATATATATACATAATCACTTTCAACAAACTTATTTCTCATTTAAAACACTACAACATTTTTATAAAAATAATGGAGTTAGATTCAAACTAAAACAGTGCCATTTACATGCTTAAATTTCTTAATTTCCAGTGCTTGTGCAATATTGAAACTTTGGCTAGCCCAAATGGTATGAACTGAGTCAAGTAAGTCAAATGTGCATCAATTTAAAGGGAGATTTGAACAAATAGATGCACTAATAATCCAAACATTTAAAGATGCATAGAAACACACTTAACCTTGTTTAATGACTCCAGATTGATTAATACATAGTATTAGTAAATCTTCTATAATTCTAAATATATTTTGCCCAATTTTCAGCTAGAAAAATATCAATAGGAATACAATTCAAATTCAAACATAGCTAATACATTAGGTTTTGTCAAAACCATTACAAAGCCAAACCCAGAATAACTATATATATTTAAAGAGAGAGTCTCCTTACATAATTAATATAAAATATTTCTTAGAAATTCATGCAGATTGAAACATTTCAGAAGCTCTTATGTAACTACGCTATGCATGCCAATTCCTATGAAAACAAGCCATAACTCTAATCCAAATTCTTTAGCACCTTCATTACCTGAAAAAGCAATAGAGGCTTCCTCATTATAAAATGAGACACCCCACATGCCATGAGCAAAATAGTGATAGACTATAGGCCTGGTATAAGCATCTTCAATCATAATTTAAGTAATTAAACTGAGATAAAAATTATAAGGAAATTCTATTTTGAAAAACATGTTTCTAGTGTGCATTTTGATATCATTGTGCAGGTGTACACATGTTGCTTTCTTAAATCAATAAGCATTCAAAGATAGAACACATACAAATGCATATTATTATTTCTACCATACATAAACATGGTAAAATCAATCTAATTAAGATTACATGATCATATACATTTTCCATCAGATTGTCATAAGCACCAGGAAAACTAAAGTTCCCTTTTGATCATTTTTCCTTTATGGAGTAACTATTTTAACCCTGGTCTCATATGCATAGATGAATCACTGGGACACATTGCAATGATCCAATTCACATCATTACACAAAGATCTCAGGACTTAATCAAGCCATGTGTCAAAGTTACAACTCAAGTGCAAGCCATTCTCTTTATTTTTTTTAGCATCAGCCAAACTGAATATGATGTAACAAAACAGACATTATTCATCACAGGATGTCCTATACTATTTGGAAGCAATTTATATGAATGAACAAAACAATCATTTAACCAATAAGACAAAAAAAACAAATTGTGTAATCAACAAGGAAATCAGACAAATGGATTTTCATACAATAAATATACATACATGCTTTTACTATATCCTTTTTGCATCTGATACTAATATATGGCTTTTCTAGAGTATTTTTAGTTGTTTAATCCACTATGAATAAACTATTTTTATAGAGTTCAAAACCCAGCTAAAACATGGTTTTTAGCATTTGACAAGAGCTCAACAATCAGAAAAATTCTATTGCACTCTTGATCATTAACCATTGAGCCTCAGCACCTATACATGAATAATTGAGCCCATATTTCTTTCACGGTAGTTTACCATATATCAATATCCTTTGCATAAGCAGTTTGAGATTTTAAAACACTTTTATTCAATAAATCAGCATAGTTTGAATACATTTAAGCAAAGCTTAAACTCATGATATGAAATCAAGCATGGCATAAAGCATCCATATATAAGACTAAACAAAGAGTTTAACTCATGATTTAAAACTAAAAATATACCAGATATAAAAGATATTGGCTGCATCTTTATTTTAGGACTTATTGCCATTCATTATGAGTGAGATTGTTCAGCAAAAACCTTCTCCTTCGAAGATAAAAACCAGAGAACTTTGCCTTATTCCCCAAGCTTTCCTCCTTTGTGTTCAAATATGATATGTGAATTTTCTTTTAGTTTTCTAAGCAACCAGATTGTACCCGTATACCCCTACTTATATTGTTTCAATTCCTAGGGTTTTGTGTTACCTAAAGTCAATTTCGCCCTTAATGGATCATACCATTTGTTTGAATATTATCTGTTTTATTTTCGCCTCATTTTCTATTTAATACCCAGGGTGAAATAGCTATTAGACAAAAACTGAATTACTTTTCAGATATAAAGAGAAACTGTTTTCATTTAAAATCGTTTCCACCCCTTTCCTATCATCTCATGACAAATTAACAAATTGGATATAATAACCCCCTTTCTAAATCTGTCTATGCACATATTTAAACTTGTGCAACTTATCTTTACCATATATATATATATATATATGTATGTGTATATATATATGTATAATCTCAAATTCTTCTAGCCAGATTACTTAATTTAATTTAATGGAATACATATTCAAACTACATTGTCTTTCCTGGAATTCATGGTTCTACCTTGTGCATGACCTTTTGTACACATGTGTATGCGCACACACACACATGCACACAGACCAAAAACCCTACTAATTCCCATTAAATTCAGCAAAATATTTTAAACAAAATTAAAATAATTTCACTGATAATTTTTGGCTCATTGCAAGGTCGGTCAACTACCGCTGTAGGAGGGCGGTCGATCCCCTTTTGGGGTCAAACCAGAAGATTTAATTCTCCTATAACGTTTTTTTGTTTCTTTTTAATTGTGAATTGATTGCTTTGATTTATTACCTTATGTTGATTATCTTTGTTCCCCTTTGTATATGAATATATACACAATTTTAAATTCACTTGGAATGTTCTTCTATGCCAACATACAATTTAATATATTCCAGATTTGTATATAACCTATTTGAAATTCAAACCTTGTGTGTTAATATTTACACATAACTTTTTATATTAATATCTTTTACATGCAGATTCCGTTTTTAGTGTATAAAATATAAAAACGGATCAGAATCTCGCCATAAACGCAATAGTAATACTTTCGCAGCCTAATTCCTAATTATTCCAAATTCCATTTTTCAGTCCATTAATTTATTATTAGTTATTCTAAATTAAATTACCTTATGTATATCTTAAGTTGATTTTATGGGGTGTTACAATACCCTTTTTATCACTTTCGGACTTAAGTAAAAGGCAATGGCACACACCATGCTGTGTTATGGATATAAGTTGGTCCAAGTAGGGGTGGGTACGGGTGCGTTCCGGTGGGTTATTGTGCGTGCGTTGGTCCGATTAGGGAAAATAAGTCACTGTAATATTTGTGGAGTCTTTTTCTGGCGGACTACGGCCAGATAAACCCAAACTCATACTAGGCATAGATTACTCACGTTTAGGTTGCAGCTGATCAATTGGGTAGCATTGGGAAATTTCTTCCTAATTATATTTAATGTTCCAAATTTCGTGAAGTGCAAAACAATCATCATTATCAAATCTTATTAATGAGAACAGTCAAATCTTTTGTGTCATTTCTACTATCTCTTTTCTAATTATTCACTTTTAGGTGTACACAGTCATTTACCCTCTTATAACACGACAACTTTTATTTTATCTATTTTTCCTTTGCTTATCAATCGTGCTAGTAATCACAACAACTCAACAGACTTTTTGTCTGATCAATTTTCCCTTTCTTTTTTTTCCCCCTTTTTCTCCCCCAAGATCTCAGGTAGGAAGCACCTAATTGGATTGCTGGGCCTGTTCTTTCTTGAAAATAATTGTTGACAATGTATTGTTTTCTTCTTTTCCATTTCTACTGTTTTGTTGTTTCTTTGGCTATTCGGGAAATTTTAATGATTATATCCTTTGATGTTGTACCTTTTTCTGGTTAAGATTTGAAACATGATGATTCGAGATGATTTGGTTATGTTGGAATAAATGGTTTTAGTATTTTAATGTGAATTGTCTTCTACTTCCACTGTAAAATTTAATTTACTTATGTCCTGTGGAATTTTAGTCGCTATGATGTTTTTGTCTTTATACTTACAACGTTCTATATTTCTTAAGGATATTCTATATTGGGATAACGTTAAGGGATGTGGGGGTACTACACCAACTTTACACGCGACGCACGCATTCTTTTTTAAAAAGTCACGAGTTAAAAACAACAAATCAAACCTCAATTTAGGTTCAATTCCTGTCTTCAAAATTGTGTGTACTTACATACCCATCATTTATAAATTAAATAAAATATTAAATATTTGGAACCATCCTCATAATAGATGGTTGGATCTTATTGGGATCAAAAATACATGAATTTCAAGAATAAAGCAATTTATCTGTTTTTCAAAAACATCAAACTAACCAATTTTTAGATGATTTGCTACAACCGGATTTTGAATAAAAGCATTAAAGAGGTATGTTTATTTTAAAATTTGTAATGTTCGGGACCTACACCCCATGCATGCTAGTGAGTTAGGGTGCGTTTGGCACAAGCGGATAGCGGAGAATTGGAGTTAGTGAAGAATGTGTTTGACGGTTTAAGCGGATCATTTGAACGGAAAATGTTACCGAAATGTTAGTAAAATAGAAAAATTATAAATTACTTCAATTCAGTTCAAACCAACTCTATCACGTAGAGCACTTCGGTACGATCGCAATGCAAAAAACTGCGTCTCAAACGGATCACATTTGCACAAGTTATTAATTTTTAAAATCTATAAAACATTAAAAATAACTAATTCAACACCCTAATTAATCAAACGTATCCGCTCAGCCCATAACACACCAAAATCAAACCGAAGAGAAATTGACCGTTTCCGCTTTCATGTGAGCATTTAAATGACATAAGCCTCATTTGAATATTACACAATATATTAACCATTTTTATTGAATATGGGTCTTGGGCATATGCATATGAATTTTCAGTAATGCTAAATGGACCGAAACAATTTCAGTCAAATTGTGTGAATATGAGATAAATGGGTAGGACTCCCAATGAATTGCGCCTTAAAAATAGAGGATGTTTTTATCTTTATTTTGCAGATTTTGAAAAAAAAAAAAAAAAACTTCCCTTGCATTGTTCATGAATTTTTGTTCAACAAATTGTGTATGTATTTCGCATCATCTTCCTTCCACTCCCATGGCCGAGAATCGCAAGAGTAAACCTAGATTTAGGGGTGAGCAAATGGTTGGTTCGGTTTCAAACCGATCAAAAAAGTTGAAACCAAAATAACCATTCAAGAAACATAAACCGAACCAAACCAAACCGATATTTTTTGAAACCAAAACCAACCGAACCATTAATATTTGGTTCGGTTTGGTTGGTTTGTTTGGTTTATGTTAAAATAAATAGATCTTCTACCTGTTGATATAAATACAAATAATTGAGTTCATATGATGCAAATATTTTAGAAATCAAACTCTTCTTCTAAAAATGTCAATCAAAAATTAAAGAAAAAAAATAATATTGTTATGAAAATATTGCAAACAATAGCATTGTTAGTGGTATTTTTTAACTTTTAAATAAATTAATTTTTATGTTTGGTTTAATTGGTCGGTTCGGTTTTCAAATATTAAAAACCAAACTCGACCAATAAACTGAAATAATAGAAAAGTAAAAACCAAAATCAACCGATTAACTTAGAGAACCAAACCAAACCGAACAAACTTAATCTGTTTGGTTGGTTTCAACCAATAAATGCTCACCCCTGCCTAGATTCAACACATCTGTTTCTGCTCCTGTTTCCCTCGCTGGATCTGGACCTTTTTCTGTTTAATCTGTCTCCGACCATGATACTGACGCCGATGATGTCAGACCTGACTCCAACAATGCTCCAGCCGAGCCTGGGTACGAACTACCCCCCTCTCATCCCTTTAATTCTCTATGTCATGAAACTTTCGATTGTGCTCCACCTGCTGCGCCATGGCCGTTACTTATTCAGGAATCAGGTCAGATCCCCTTTCGTCCTTGCTGGCTGCTGCGCCTTCGACATGGCCTGAGCACGTTACTATCGACCTCGGTATTGATGTTGGTTTAGTGCTTGATTCTTCTGACATTGCCACAGTTAGTTTGGGACAAGTTTGTGGTTATGTCAATGTTGATGATAACTTGGGAAGGCCTGGTAACCCGGTTTGTGTGAACAATGATAACGTGAGTGAGACTGTGGATGGTGGTTTGGAGTCCGCAGGTGCAACAGGCTATGTTGATCCATGTTCTTCTCAACTCTCACCATCTGTTTGTGTTTTTGCCCTACCCAAAACAGCGGTTCCGGGTAAAATGAATTACCTCTCCCCAACGTAGCTGGTGATTATACTCCATTCCATATCTCACAGGTACATTGTGTCACCAAATGTGTGTGTTTTGTGTATCATTATATTTTCCCTTTTTAGTAGATCTTCCATAGAAAACATCTAGTTTGACCGTTTAAAATTTATCCAGCAGCAGCAGAAGTAGCAATGTATTAATAGTTATTAGTAATAAGTATTATTACAAGGAGGACTATAGTGATAGCAATGATGGTGATCATACATGATCAGATGTGTCTCATGTGTAAGCATGTAGTTGATCTGTTAAGGAAAAAGTTCAATAATACATCTATTTCCTAAAGCCGGTATCATCCTGTAGCGTTCAAACTCTGCTTGGGTGAAGATTCTAACCCACTCTTCCTCGTCCCGTTCTACTCCATTATATTTTACCATCATTAACATATCAAGACATAGCTCAGCCTTTCTTGAATTTTCATTCAGTTCTTTCAAACCAACAACTTGATCGATAATGATAACTTTTCCTCCATTTTTATTAGAAAGAATTGCCTCCCTGCATCGTTTCAGTATCTTCACACACTCTTCGTTTTGCCAGTCATGGAGTATCCACTACATATTTATTTATTTTTTCAAAATAAGTAGCAGTAATTTTAATTTTTAAAACATCAAAACAATATTACAAATAAATAAAACCTAACCTTGAGAAAAATAGCATCCGCTGGAGGTATGAACTCAAACATATCACCTGCAACGAACTGAACCAGCTTCTTATCTTCCTCCTTCACCGTATCAACGACTTGTTGTTGGAAATGTTTACAAACATTATGTGAATTATTAAAAATGATTGAATAAGTGTATGAATGGCTCCTATGTTTGAGTAGTCCCACATCATGGGATTATAGGGAAGAGGCAAGGATTTATACTTGTTTCTAAGAAGTCATGTTGGGGCCTTGGGCTCCCAATACATGCATTGTTGTGAGGAGGGAGACCATGCATCATGACCACCACACACGCGCGCGCGACCGACCGACTCGACCCGGCCCGGTTCGGTTCGGGCTTGGGCTTGGGCTTTGTGGTGTAGGCACTTATATTTTTGGACCATAAAACTTAGTTGTTTTCGAACCGTTTTTTTTATGGAAAAATTATTTTGCGCACCGATATTTATTCTGCAACGGAAAAGTTTTGCAACGGTAAAATAATTAATCCCCCCGAAATTTTAGCAGATCCGATATTTTCTCCCAAAACCTAATTCTCGTTCTATATATACTATTTTATCTGAGACGAGAAAAAACCACCGAATTTTATATTCTCTTCTTCTCAGCCGCCATTAAAAAAAAAAAAAAACTTCTACGAAATTTCGAGCAGTATTTTTCCCGAAAATGCAAATCTGCACTGATTTGTTTGTGCAAGCAAATCAGTTACTATTTTAGAGGCTGTTTTATCCTAGAGGCGGCGGCGAAGGAACGAGTTGGTTTGCACCTCTGACCAAATCGCCGAATCGTCTTCAAGAAAGCGACCTAGTCCGCGACTCAGCCATTGTTTTCCAACAATTTGAAGACGAACTGAAACAATGGCCTCCAACTCAACCATGGACGATTCTGCTCCTCCCTCTGCTTTTCACGGGCCTCTGGTGACTGCCGCTCCTTTCAAGTTCGAAGGTTTGCATTTCAAGCGCTGGCGTCAGAAGATGGAGTTCTTCCTCACGATCAGGAAGGTGGTGGCTGCTCTGACTGCTGAAAAACCGCAGCTACCAGACAAGCCTGACGAGACTGATGCAGCTAAGATGGCATCATGGACTGAACAGTCAAAGCAACTGCAGACCTGGACTGAACAGGATTACTTATGCAAGAATTTCATACTGAATGGACTGAGCGATGATCTGTATGATTATTATAACTCAGATGAAAAGACGGCAAAGGACATCTGGGAAGCACTAAAGAAGAAATATGACACAGAGGAGGCAGGGGCAAAGAAATACGCTGTAAGTCGCTACCTAAAGTATCAGATGACTGATGATAGATCGGTAGAGATGCAGTCTCATGAGCTTCAGAAAATAGCTCATGAGATCATCTCCGAAGGTATGGTCTTGGACGAACAATTTCAAATTGCTGTTATCATTGACAAATTACCCCCTAGCTGGAAAGATTTTAAGAACACTTTGCGACATAAGACTAAGGAATTTTCATTAGAGAGCTTGATTACACGCCTCCGTATTGAGGAGGAAGCACGCAAGCAAGACCAGAAAGAAGAGGTGCTGATTGTGAATAACAGCAGTACTAAGAAGACCACTCCCGCTGTTCTGAAACCAAATCAGAAATCTTTTAAGAATCAGAACAGGCGCAACAAACAGAATGGGAATCCGCAAGGAAACCCAAAAGGACAGCAGAAACCAGCCCAAAAGAATGACTCTGGACAGTTGTTTCTTTGTTACAACTGTGGAAAACCAGGGCATATGGCACGAAAGTGCCGGAACAGGCCAAGCTCTGCACCGCAGGCTAACCTGACTGAGGAGCCTCTTACGGCTATGATTACTGAGATTCACCTTGTTGGTGGATCAGAGGGTTGGTGGGTAGACACTGGTGCTTCTCGCCATGTCTGCTATGATCGTGGCATGTTCTCTACATACACGGCTGCTGAAAATCAGAAAGTGCTGTTGGGAGACTCTCACACCACTACAGTTGCGGGGATTGGAAACGTGGAACTCAAGTTCACCTCTGGAAAAATTGTAATTCTGAAAGATGTTATGCACACTCCAGAGATAAGAAAGAATCTGGTCTCTGGCTTCCTCCTTAATAAGGCTGGTTTCACTCAAGTTATTGGGGCTGATTTGTACACTCTTACTTATAAGGGAACTTTTGTGGGAAAGGGTTATGCTTGTGAGGGTATGTTTAAACTGAATGTTGAATCTAATAAAGTGACTTCTTCTGCTTATATGCTTTGTGATTTTAATATTTGGCATTCTAGATTGTGTCATGTTAATAAACGAATAATTCAAAACATGAGCACCCTAGATATGATACCTAAAATGACAGAATCTGAATCTGATAAATGTGAATTCTGTACACAAGCTAAAATCACAAAGAAACCTCACAAATCTGTTGATAGAGTTTCTGAACCCTTAGACTTGATTCATTCTGACATATGTGAACTTGATGGCACTTTAACTAGACAGGGACATCGTTATTTTATCACTTTTATTGATGACTGCTCTGATTTCACATATGTATATCTTATGAAAAATAAAAGTGATGCTTTTGACATGTTTAAAACATTCAAAACTGAGGTTGAGAATCAAGCAAATAGAAAAATTAAGAGATTTCGTAGTGATAGAGGAACAGAATATGAATCTAATTCTATTCTGGATTTATATAAACAACATGGTATAGTACATGAGAGAACTGCACCCTACTCACCTGAAATGAACGGCAAAGCAGAAAGGAAAAATAGGACCTTTACCGAGCTAGTAGTTGCCATATTATTAAATTCTGGTGCAGCAAAACATTGGTGGGGGGATATTTTATTGACTGTATGCTACGTTCTGAATAGAATCCCTAAATCTAAGAATAAAATTTCACCTTATGAAATTTTAAAGAATCATAAACCCAATGTATCATACTTTAGAACTTGGGGTTGTTTAGCATATGTTCGCATTCCAGACCCTAAGAGAATAAAATTGGCAAGTAGAGCATATGAATGTGCATTTATAGGCTATGCTATTAATAGCAAAGCATATAGATTTTATGACCTTAATGCACATAATATAATTGAATCAAATGATGCCGACTTTTATGAAACTAAATTTCCTTTCAAATTAAGGAATAGTGGGGGCACTTCAAATATGCCTATTAGAACAGAACTTGATGAAAATTCTGAAGCTGAACCTAGAAGAAGTAAAAGAGCAAGAACCATAAAAGACTTTGGTTCAGATTTTTGTGCTTTTACTATTGAGGAGGATCCTATAAACCTCCAAGAAGCCTTATCTTCTTTAGATGCCGATTTCTGGCAAGAGGCTATAAACGATGAGATGGATTCTTTAGAATCCAATAAGACTTGGCACTTGGTAGATTTACCCCCTGGTTGTAAGTCTATAGGCTGTAAATGGGTACTTAAAAAGAAATTAAAACCTGATGGCACTATAGATAAATATAAAGCACGACTAGTAGCTAAAGGTTTTAAACAAAAGGAAAATATAGACTTCTTTGACACCTTTTCACCTGTAACTAGAATAACATCCATTCGGGTATTAATCTCACTTGCTTCCATTCATAATTTACTTATACACCAAATGGATGTTAAAACTGCTTTTTTGAACGGTGAATTAGACGAAGAAATTTATATGGACCAGCCTGAAGGATTTGTAGTACATGGTCAAGAACATAAAGTATGTAAATTGGATAAATCATTATATGGTTTAAAACAAGCACCTAAACAATGGCATGAAAAATTTGATAACTTAATCATTTCAAATGGTTTTAAAGTTAATGAAAGTGACAAATGCATATATTACAAATCTGAGAATGACATTTGCACTATTATATGCCTTTATGTAGATGACCTACTCATTTTTGGGTCAAATATTCATGCCATAAACTCAGTCAAATCCTTATTAAGTGTCAATTTTGATATGAAAGATCTAGGTGAAGCGAGTGTAATCCTTGATATTAAGATTACTAGGTCAGAAAAGGGAATTTCTTTGGACCAATCTCATTACATTGAGAAGATACTAAAGAAATATAATTACTTTGACTGTAAACCTGCAAGTACGCCATATGATCACAGTGTAAAGTTATTTAAGAACACTGGTGAAGGTGTAAGACAGTCTGATTATGCGAGCATCATTGGCAGCCTTCGGTATGCCACTGATTGTACTAGACCCGACATTGCCTATGTCGTGGGATTATTGTGCAGGTTTACCAGTAGACCTAGTATAGAGCACTGGCAAGCTATTGAAAGGGTAATGAGATACCTTAAACGAACCATGAACCTTGGATTACATTATGAAAGGTTTCCAGCTGTACTTAAAGCATATTCTGATGCAGACTGGAATACCTTATCTGATGATTCTAAAGCGACCAGTGGCTACATATTTAGCATCGCTGGAGGAGCTGTTTCTTGGAAATCCAAGAAACAGACTATTTTGGCTCAGTCTACTATGGAGTCTGAGATGATAGCACTAGCTACAGCTAGTGAAGAGGCAGAATATTTGAGAAATCTGCTAGCTGAGATTCCCTTATGGGAAAAACCGATACCAGCAGTGTTGATACATTGCGATAGTACCGCGGCTATTGCAAAAGTTCAGAACCGTTACTATAACGGTAAGAGACGACAAATACGTCGTAAGCACAGCACTGTTAGAGAACTACTTTCCACAGGTACCGTTAGAGTGGATTACGTACGTAGTGAGGAAAATTTGGCAGATCCTTTGACGAAAGGACTGTCCAGAGAGAAAGTCCATAACTCTTCTAAAAGAATGGGACTATTGCCCTTAGATTGTTGAGTCACGCACAATGGTAACCCGACCTAAATGACTGGAGATCCCAAGAACTAGGTTCAATGGGTAATAACAAGTTGTGTAGTGATATGAGTTGAACATGCTAGTTAATAAACCAAGAAGCATGTATTCCTGAAGTGATTAGAGGATGAGTTAATAGAAACTCTTAATGAGATCTATACTCTATTTGGAGTGGAGTACCTACCTTCAGGAGTGCTCTTGATAGACTCACCTTTGTGAATGTGGAAATGTGGCCGTTTCCTATGGAGTTTGGGCAAAACTTCTAGAGCATTCACTAAACTGGGATAGACGTGCAGGGCCATAAATGCACGGGCTTATCTGATTGCACTATAGAAAAGGTTGTGTGTGGTTTGATGTCAGGAATAGAGTTCAAGACTACGTGTCACTCTAGTAAAAACTGAATCTTACTCACTATGCAAAGGTTCAAGTCCTTGGACACCTTTGTTTATGCACAATCTTATGTTTTTAAGAAACTGCTCGAAAATATTTTTAAAAATTCAAGTGGGGGATTGTTGGAAATGTTTACAAACATTATGTGAATTATTAAAAATGATTGAATAAGTGTATGAATGGCTCCTATGTTTGAGTAGTCCCACATCATGGGATTATAGGGAAGAGGCAAGGATTTATACTTGTTTCTAAGAAGTCATGTTGGGGCCTTGGGCTCCCAATACATGCATTGTTGTGAGGAGGGAGACCATGCATCATGACCACCACACACGCGCGCGCGACCGACCGACTCGACCCGGCCCGGCCCGGTTCGGTTCGGTTCGGGCTTGGGCTTGGGCTTGGGCTTTGTGGTGTAGGCACTTATATTTTTGGACCATAAAACTTAGTTGTTTTCGAACCGTTTTTTTTATGGAAAAATTATTTTGCGCACCGATATTTATTCTGCAACGGAAAAGTTTTGCAACGGTAAAATAATTAATCCCCCCGAAATTTTAGCAGATCCGATATTTTCTCCCAAAACCTAATTCTCGTTCTATATATACTATTTTATCTGAGACGAGAAAAAACCACCGAATTTTATATTCTCTTCTTCTCAGCCGCCATTAAAAAAAAAAAAAAACTTCTACGAAATTTCGAGCAGTATTTTTCCCGAAAGTGCAAATCTGCACTGATTTGTTTGTGCAAGCAAATCAGTTACTATTTTAGAGGCTGTTTTATCCTAGAGGCGGCGGCGAAGGAACGAGTTGGTTTGCACCTCTGACCAAATCGCCGAATCGTCTTCAAGAAAGCGACCTAGTCCGCGACTCAGCCATTGTTTTCCAACACTTGTTGAAGATCCAATACAGTACAACTAATGTATGGAAACCTTTTAGAGATGGCCAAAGCAGCAGATCCCGTTCCACCGCCTACATCAACCAGACGTTCAACTTCAGTAAAAAGATGGCAGTGCTCCTTGAGAAGTACCTCCATCACCAACTTTGCGTCCCCTGCCATTGCTTTATTGAACAGTTCACCGAACTCCAAATTCGTTTCGGTCATCTCCCAAAAACTACAACCGTGTGAGATATGGAATGCAGTGGGGTCTTCTTCACTCTTAAACCACGCACTCATTTGATGAAATGGATCAATAACCACTGGATGAAGCGCTTCTCGTGCCAGGTTGCATTGGTTTAAGTTGTGGTTCTTCACAAGAAGAGTTGACACTGGAGTTAATGAGAAAGCATCCTCTTCTTCGCTTTCAACTTTGGTGAAAATGCCTGAATGGCTTAACATGCACATGAGGCGACACATGTGAGCTTTTCTTGAAGGGGATATGGACAGCGAAGTGAGAAGGTCGTTGATGGTGATTGGTTTGCCATGGTCGTCGATGGCCTGAGGTATGCCTAGCTCGACTGCGCATTTTAAGCACATGGAGTCTACGTATTTCAACATATGACTCCATAGGAGTGTTTGCGCTTGCACAAGCTTTTCGGTGTTACTACTGCTGTCCATTGTGGATATATCCAATCTGTTGGTAGGTGCTGCTAGCTAAGTAGTAAATGGCAGTTATATACATGCATGATGCATGCATGCTGTCAATAACCAGTACGTGTCCTCCTACCGACGTACCTCAAGTCTCCAGTCTAGCACCATCTGATGTCATCTTAGGGCTATATCAAAAGGAAAGATGGACATCTGTGACTCTGTCAACTGTCATCTGTGCACGTGTACCTTGGTAAGAAAAAGAAAGATGGAGATCAAAAGATAGCCATTGCTAAGTTTAATTCTTTATCTATGTTTTAATAGTCTTATGCTCCATTTTAATTGGATGATTGTGGATTCAGAATACGAGATTATGGATATGAACATGAATACTAGTGCAACTTTTCGGGTGTCAGTCTGCTAAGTATATTTCCTCATAAGTTCCAAAGAGCCAGATTCCACCTTGGGAATCAGTCATCTAATGGATTCTGCTTCAGTAATGTTGGTCATAGCAAGTTTAGCCTAGGAGATCATGCAAATTTGTTAATAGGCTTGATCGTAGGTAGCATTCTGCAGAGAGACTATTTAGTCTTTTCTTTCTATTTGTACAGCTGGCGTATGACTTAGTCATAAGAGCTAATATTATAAATACGTGCCGATGTAGCTTTGTAAATTATGAGAGAATTATTACACTAGTATTTTCACTAATATTACCGCACAGCGGTGGAGAAAACCGACCGTTAAATCATATTAAAAGGATGCTACTATTCGCACCACGTTTTACTCTTCTGGCTATCAAAACTAAAAACACCCCGACATTTACAATTTTTCTCTTCTGGCTACCATTTAATTTAATAACAAAAAAATGAGGCCACCAGCACCTTCAACTAAACGCATGAAAATAATTGAAGGAAAAAAAAAATAACATAATACAATTTCATAACCACATTAGCAATTTTAATTTTTATAAATGAGTACTTACTTCGTCGGTTGTAAAATGATTCGTAAATCAACATTTATATCTTTTTGGTCATCTGAACGAACATCTTGCATCATATTATTACAACTATCAGGTTTATCGTCCAATTTATCATCATTCAAATATTCCATCTATCAAACGATAAGAAATAAAATAAAATTAATGTAACAATTTGTAAAAGAAGATATGTAAGTTATACGGATAAAAACTCTACAAGCCAAAACTTACATTATCATTCTCTATTACAACGTCATCAAATTTAATGTCCTCTAAGCTTGAAATTTCCAATGAAACGGAAGAAATATCCTGAAATGCAATGGAAAACCGAAACCATTAACAAACCCTAATAACATGTTCTATATCATAATATAAAACAATAAAAATCAAGCAATTTTAACCTCTTTTTTGTCTTCATCTTCCAGCTCTAATAGGCACAGAAGAATATCTGTTTTTGTTGCAGTTTAAAATTGTAGAGAAGTACGTGTTTTTCAGGAGATGTACGGTGGTGAATAACTGAGTGAAAGATAAGATTTGATGTCCAGAATAATATAAAAAATATTCATTTGTATTAAATTTATAAAGGTGGCCGGAAATGTAAACCGGGGTGTAAATGGTAGCACCCTATTAAAAGAGAGACAAAAACATTTTTTTATTTTTTTTGTTGAAAAAACAATTTTGTAAATTCAATTACACTAAGGCTGAGGGTTGTACATATAAACCAGCTTAATATCAAGGATCTCCCATCGATATATTGATAAGTATCATTTACAAGTACATATATATTATGCCAAGTTCTATTTAGACACCTAATTTTGCTTTTTCTTACACCGGTTTTTTTTTTTAATTATGGACAAAAATACCCCGGCCTATAATAGCAACAAACTATACGTTGTAATTATATTTTTATAAAACCCTAACATACTAACTAATTAGGGTAAAGGTAAAAACTAAAATTCGAACTTTTAACAATGGAAATTGTTGAAGAAGAGACAAAACTAGGGTTAGAATTTATAAAAGCTAATCATTTTGATGCAGAAACTGGGAAAAATCATGATTTTGGAGCAGAATGTGCAGATAAGATTAGTTATTTTTGGTTTATACTCCGTCATGACGGTTGTGCGAGGTTGTGCGGTAGTCGCACACCGCGACTGCGCGGAATAATTTTTTCCCCACATGTCGTCTACTAGGTTTTCATCTTTTCTTTGTACTCGTTGTCCTAGGATTATGTTGACTAACTATTCTTCTTTTGCAGCTTTACTTTGATCATAATAGTCCTGATGATGTTGGTAATACAGAGTTACTCATTGACTACACCAATGAATTTACAACATACGTTGTACGTAAGATCGCATTATTACTTTATGTGGTTATATCAATTTGGTTTTTAACTTACAATATAATTATGTGTAGATATTTCCGAGCAGAGAAAAGTTAGTGGAGTGAGTGCGGAATACTGGAAAACGACTTGTTTTTGTGATCATTGTGTTACGCTTTGATGTTCTTGGATCTCGGTCCCAATTGCGAATTTTCTTTGGATTTGAGCGCAATGGAGTGTACAAGGGAGCCAAATCGAAGAATATTAATTCAACTTCAAGACTAACGAGTACTAAAAAAGGCAACTGTCCATTTAAACGGAAAGGTATTAAATTTCCAACCGTTGATGAATGGAGTTTAGTGGTGGTGAATGAGGTTCATAACCATGCCGAGTTTAGTGGATGTGTATGCCAGACATTGCTTGTGTTGTTTTTATTATAAGTTGGCAAGGGTGATGCACCTCCGTCGAAGTGGATGTATATGTCAGACATTGGTTTTGTTATAGCAACTCGATATCAAGTGGTTGTTTTTAATATAAGTTCAACGCTATCGTTAACTATACCGCCATTAACTGAACAAGTTCCTCCACCGGTCCAACGATTGGAAACAGGAATTGTTTTTGTCCGTAATGCTCATTATGTACAAGTACTATTATGTTTTTTTTTTCCCTTTTTTTTTCTTTTTTTTTTAGTTCAAACATGTTTTAATAATTTTTTGTTGTAGGTGAATTTGGAACCGAACCATCATATTCCTCCAATCATTGCAAAGTGAATTGTTTGTCATAAGACAGAGGCAGATGATTGGCAAAACATACTTGCTGATCGTAGAAAAGCATGGGTTGACTTCTCAAATTTTGCTACTTGAAAATAAACAACTTTTTGCTACCTGAAAAAACTAGATTGAAAAAAACAATTTGGTTGTTGCTATGCTAATGCCATTTATTTTGTTTGATATGTGTATTGTAGGTAGCTTCGTTAAATAAAGATAATGATTTGAAGCACAATGAGACTTCTTATAATCTCTAAAACTTGGATTTTTTTTTTTTATTTTTTTTTTTTAGTATACTGCCATTTTTTTAACATAAAATCTAGAAACAAGCTAACTTTGGTTTGTTTGTAGTTTTCTGCAAAATATTTTAACATACGTTGGTTTGCACTGTTTTTGTGTATAAATGTGTACATGTATTATTATTACTTGCAAATACAAGTAAAATTACATATATGCAGAAATTGTTGTATATAACAGTGTTGTATACACAATTATATGATTTTTGTTTGATGATAACAATCAAATATATTTTATTATTGAATGTGTTTGTAACTGTACTGGTATACCACACAACAGACAAGAATATAATATTTCTATTTAAATAAAATACAACTATACAGAAATTTAAATATTCACACAGTATTTTATTTGAATAAGAATATTTTATTTCGATATTTAAACAGTACAGATTTACAACTCCACTATTTGTACATACATCACTGATATACATTTCAATATATTCAATTTCGTACTTAGCTCCTCTTTACAACACTTACACTTTCATATACACTACATTTCTATACAGTTCACTCGTATATATCGACACATATGAATATCATCATCTTCAGTCTTCTAGTTTTCACAGCTTTCAGTCGGTTCATCTTCATACCTGTCACATACAGAAGAACACACACAGTAGACTGCAACAAAAATAAAATTAAATAAAAGAAAATAAAAAATTATTTTTAAATTATTTGCCTCAGAATTACGGTGTGTTTCTCATCATTTTTCTAGACGTGGTCTGATATGCAGGGACCAAAAAAAAAAATCGTCTGATGGCTGCATGTACACATGTTTATACACGTGTGCACTGCCTCGCCAATCAGCGAGCAACTGAGGAGTAGCCACATGAACCGTCTCGACTCAGCGCACTAGAAAACAATTCAACATATCACAATATAGACGAGTTACAACAAATACACGTTTTCAGCAAAACAATGGTACAACCATATATGGGTGAGCAAACATGAACTGTAATGGTCACAAGGTGATGTGAAAATTCAACATGGTTTAACACATTCAAGCATGTACAAGCTCGACGAAGTTTTCAAATTTGAACTGGCACAAGTCGAGCACATCAAACAGTTTTTTAAGCAGCATATAGGTGATCTTAGTTATAATCATAATCGAGCACAATGGTAATCAAGTCCAAATGGCAAGAGACAAAGTGCAGCATGCTCAAGTCAGCAAGCAAAAGTGGAGCATGGACCCGGACAAATGTGCAAAAGCATCAAAACAGCATAGTGGAAATGGTGAACAACTGAAATACCTTGGTGCAAATATAATTGCAACAGCTTTAAAATGGACCAACTATTTACAAAAAACAATTCAGTTTCAAGGGAAAAGGAATGACACCATTACAACCCAGTTTTAAAGTGAAGCAGAAGTACAAGCAGCATAGTGCGGCAGTGTTAACAAAACTACAGGAAGTAACAAGATGATGAAGACATGGCATGGATGACATAGATGGTGTACATCAATGCAAAATAGAGTGGAATTTTATACAAGGCAGTCTTCATGGTGAAGCGGCATTGGTAGAGGAGTTCACACAGCAACTATGATGTAACAGACTAGTAAAAGATGCAAACTAATTAACAAGAAGGATGAACACAACTACAGGGGGTCGAGAACAATGTCAAGCAATACAGCATAATGATTCACAATGACTCCAAATTCAGCACAGACCAAACAAGTGTACCATACAGTGAAACAGCAGTGGTGCAAATACAAGTGATAGGGTAATGAAAGCATGCACATTTCATGTTCATGGCAGCCCAACAAATCAACATACAAATGCACAAATGGTCGAGCTCAGTAGTACAACATGGGCAAGCTTAATGGTAAATGATCAAGTGGTGTAGCAAAAATGACAAGTAGCACGGAAAGCATGGTTTCAGCAAGGCAAACAAGCATATGTACATAGTAGCAGTTTCATGTTCAAACAAATTGGAATGTAAAAGCAGTGATGAACGAGACATAATCAAAGCGTTCTTATCAGTTCTTAGATTTCAAATAAAACATCAGTTTAAAACTCAAGACAAGTTCAAGTAATGACTGTTTTTTATTTCAAAGGCATCAGATCAAAGACGACGCAAGTAAAAGTGTGTAACTGTTCTTATCTAAGTGTGTGAGATGATATCAAATTCACCAAAGCATTCATCAATAAAGTGTCTGCATGACAAGTTCAGTTTTAGATACAATAAGGGCAGACACAAGTGATACATGACAGATATGCATGAACCAATTTCAAGTGCAAAGAACAAGTGTAGAGGTGTTCTTTAATGTCAAGCATAGTATCTGTTTAAGGTGATAACAAGAGTATTCACAAGGGTAGAATCGGTTCTTATCTCGATCAAGAGTAGCATCTAACTAAACTATTATCATATTCCATTCAAAATTTACTGAGAACAGGTTAACTCAGAAATGGTCAAAGAAAAATAAAATTCAAAGTTCATGTGTTCAAAGGAAGAAGTAAAGCAAATAAGAAATCAATTCCAGAATATTTGACTCCAGAAAAATATATACGGCAATTATTTTAAGGACCAATTCAAAGCAGGGAATTCAAGTTTAAAATATACAGGTTAAGCGCAAGTTACTCCACAAAATTTTGAATTCCAGAAATCGAAGAAATATCCAGAAGCAATTCTAGAAACCACGAAGATTTCAAGCCCAAAAATTATGCAATACCATGACCAAAGTCTAATACGAAATCAGAGCACATATTTAGGATTTTAATCCTATAAATACACCGATTCATCACTGGTTTCAAACTATCCAAGATCGAAGAAATTAAAAGCAAACAATTGAATTAAAAATCATACCAGGAAATGAAGAAGACTTGGATCCAAATCAAAGCTTCATCAACTCAACCGAAGAAGAGCTTGCAATAGGAACTCGAGAACATCATAGCGTCGGATTTCAGAATCAAAGAACCAAAACCCTAATCACAGTCGCCATTTCTATTTAAGAAGGAAACCCTAGCGCCACCATTTTTACAATTACAAAGAGATCGGACTCAAGAGAGAAGTGGTGAAGTAATTAAAAAAGGAGGTCGGCCAAGTTTCAACTAAAGGGGATAACCCCTATTCTAAATCCTAGGGTTTTCAAAGTTTTTTCTTAAGGGTTTTTTATTGTTTTGATTTTGTTCGTCTTTAATTTCAATTTGTTGTCAAGTCTAGAGTTTTCTAGTTTGTCTCTAAAACTAGGGAGACGAATTACAGGGATTGTAATTCGGGGAAAATCTGGTTTTGGGGATAAAAACCAGTGCAGGGTTTTGAACGTAGGGTTAAGAACAGTTGGGAGCGAGTGTCGCGAGTTTACAGGGGATTGTAAGCGTAGAGATTGTTTTAACTCCTAGTAGAAACCTTGGGGAATGCAGCAGTAGGCAGGGTTTTGCCGAAGCTGGTTATATCTGTGTGTTATTTATTTTCCGCATTTATTCTGATTATTATCTGTGCTGTTTTTATTTAATTATTCTGCAAAGATCTGCGATAAACCCTATTCACCCCCCCCCCTCTAGGGTTAATTTAGATCCTACAAGTGGTGTCAGAGCAGGTATTTTTTATTTTATTTTAACTCTAGAGTCATGAATCTGTCTAATAATGCTTTTTCTGAGGGTCAGTCCATAGCTAGGCCACCAATGTTTAATGGAACTGATTATGCATATTGGAAAGCTAGGATGAAAATTTATTTGAGTTCAGTCGACTATGATGTATGGGATATTATTGAAACGGGTTATAGATCACCCACTGTTATAGTTAGTGGTGTTGAAATTCCTAAATCAAAAGACAGGTGGGATGCTAATGATAAAAAATTATTTTCAACTAATGCCAAAGCGATGAATGCTTTAATCTGTGCTCTTGATAAAACTGAATTTAATCGAATTTCTCATTGTGAGACTGCGCAGGAAATATGGCATACGTTGGAGATCACACACGAAGGTACATCTCAAGTAAAGGAATCTCGTCTCGCTCTACTCAGCAACGAATATGAAAATTTCTCTATGCAAAAAGACGAAGATATAAAAGAGATGTATGGACGCTTCTCATCACTGGTCTACAATGCAAAAGCTCTTGTCAAAACCTATACCGAAGTGGAATTGATCAGAAAAATACTGAGAGTGCTACCGATGAATTTTGAAGAAAAGGTGACGACGATTCAAGAATCAAAAAATCTGAATAAAGTAAGCATGGAAGAGTTGATCGGAAATCTGATTACTTACGAGATGGAGTTAAAAGCAAGAGAAGAACGAAAGGATTCCGAATCAAAGAAGAAGACGATCGCTCTAAATAATTCTATTGAAAGTAATGATGATGATCCCGCTGAAGAGCTAGCCATGGTTTTAAAAAAGTGGGCCAAAGGAAAATACAAACCACGAAAGAAGAATTCAAAAATCGACAAGTCCAAAAGTTTAGATAGTTCAGACGATGAAGTATTTTGCTACAACTGCAAGAAACCCGGACATATCAAACCAAATTGTCCACAACTCAAAAATGAAAAGAAGAAGAAGTTCAGAAGAAAGAAGAAAGCTTTTGCTGCTACATGGGATGACGAAGAAGGAGAAGAAGTATCTGAAAGTGAAGAAGAGGAAGCTAATTTGTGTCTTATGGCTCAATCTGATTCAGAAAGTAGTGAAGAGGATTCAAGTGAGGTATCGAATTTTACTTATAAAGAATTAATTTTAATGTGTCACGATCTCACAAAAACCGTTGATTCTCTTGAACTGAAAGTTAAGAAATTAAAATCTGATAGGTCAAAACTAGTTCAAGAAAATAACAGTTTAGAAACAAAACTTGAAAAAGTTAAGAATTCACCGTTTTCAGAATGCGAAAAATGTCAATTTTTGAGTAATGATCCTTTGAAATTCAAAACTGATTTTGAATCACTCAAAAGTGAAAACGAGATTTTGAAAATCGAAAATCGTGATTTTGAGAAGGAGATTGAAAAGCTTAAAGAAACTGAAAAACTTGATTTTGAAAAGCGAAAACAATTTGAAATTGAAATTTCTAAGTTCAATGCTAAAATCAAAGCACTTGAAAACGAAAATTTGGTTTTGAAACAAACTGATGCTGAAAAGAGGAAAATCGCTATTAATCGTTGTTCAAATTTAATGAAAGAAAATAGCGATCTTAAATTTAAAATTCAACGACTTGAGTCAACCTTGACTAAATTTTCTAAAGGAGAGAAATCGTTGAATATGTTGTTAAAAAACCAATTTTTTGTTCAGAATAAAAAGGGACTTGGATTTGAATCTGATCAAGTTAAAAAACAAAATTTTAATGATTTTAAAAATCCTTTAATTGACTTTGAAAACAATCAAATTGAATTTTTAAATTTAATAATTTCAAAGGGTTTTTAAATCATAAACAAATTGATAACTCGTTTAAAAACAATTCATTTAAATCTGTTTGGATTCCAAAAATTAACAAAATAAATTTAAGCAAATCTAAACAAATTTGGGTTCCAAAGGGTACGCTAGTGAATAGTAATGGATTGTTATATAAACGGGTTTGGGGTACCAAAACGTGTAAACGAAGATAAGAATGGTAAAACAACTTTTGTTAGACCACTCGATCATATAAACATTTAGGTACCGTGAGAGGCTGAGGAACAACTGTGCTTAAGTTAGATAAAATTAAAGTTGATTCATATATCAAATTATTTGGAGTTCCTTAGCCATAGATTCAGAGTTGGAGATTCATTGCATCACGTTGATTATGGTAAGTCAGGTATGATCTCTAAACTCGTACTTTTATTCCTTTTAGTTTATTTTTACTTGGCTGTTTTTGGAATCATTCATTATGGATTGTTGAAATTCTTGGATTATAAAAAATTGATTTTTTTTGGTGATTTCAAACAATTATCTTCAGATTTGATAAGTTGACTGTTTCTTGAGTTTGTCTAAAAATTCTCTGAGGATGTCACTTGTGATTCTTGCTTTGAAAATGATCTTGTGCTGCTCTGATAAGGAAATTGATTTGATTCATTTTAAGTGTGTTGGTGATTAAATGATAAGTTAGAAAATCAGTAACTGGATTTAGTTAAAATTCATAGACAATTTGAATTAAATATATAAGTTGTTTTCAAAATTGTCTAGGAACAATCAGCATTAGAAAAATTAGATAATTTCATATTCTACTGATTGATTTTTGAAACTGATTTTCAAACTTGCATTGATTTTTTTCTTCAAAAAACTCCTCTTGAAATTGATATTTACAATTTTAAAATTATTTTTGATTATTTATTCAAAAATTAAAATTATTGATTAATTTGAACCGTTTTAGGACTCATCAAAATTATTGATAGATTTATGAAACTGTGATGAGTTGCGACTATGGTATAATTCATAACTAGAAGAGATATTATTTTAAATCTCATGATGATTAGACAGATTTTATAATATCTTTGAATTAGAGCTTATTTCACGACCATCTTCTATATCTACCATATTTCTGTCATTCATCATGGTTTTATTTAATTTGGGGAGTTCTAATTATTCTTGAAATCAGAAAAATTAAATAAATAAATAAATAAATAATATATCCTTGGTATTCACTCCCATTTAAAAATCCTCGCGGTTATGCGTGGGTGAATTACCTTAATTTCTATGTGCTTCCATTCTCACTTAAAAGACCTTCGGGCTGTGCATGGATGGAACTCATTAGAGAGGATAAAGTTAAGTTACTACTAACCCCATTTAAAAGACCTTTGGGCTATGCGTGGTTAGAAAGTGCTTAACATTTTTTTTAGCATATTTAAAATCTTTAAAATTCATATTTAAATATTCAATTTTTATTGAACTCTCCTCATTCGATAAAATCCATCGTAAATCCATTCATTCTGAAAGTGAAATTTGCTTCTGATTTAAAGATTATTATGATTTTTGTTTGATTAAATGGGTTTTACGATATATATTCTCTCTCTTGATTTGAATTTATATTTTTAGTCCATATTCATCACTGTTTCGATTTCTATTTTCCTTCTGATGATAACAAAAGGGGGAGAATGGTCAAGATTTTGATTGTTGAGTATTAATTCAAAAATATTTTAAGATTGGAAGTTAAATATCTAGAGGGAGAATGGTCAATTTTTTTTCCACATATATAGGGAGAGTTCAGTTGTAGGGGGAGCATACAAATAGGGGGAGTAATATATTTCACGTTCAAAACACATTCAAAATCTTTTATTTGTTTGTCATCATCAAAAGGGGGATATTGTTGTATATAACAGTGTTGTATACAAAATTATATGATTTTTGTTTGATGATAACAATCAAATATATTTTATTATTGAATGTGTTTGTAACTGTACTGGTATACTACACAACAGACAGGAATATAATATTTCTATTTAAATAAAATACAACTATACAGAAATTTAAATATTCACACAGTATTTTAAATATTCACACAGTATTTTATTTGAATAAGAATATTTTATTTCGATATTTAAACAGTACAGATTTACAACTCCACTATTTGTACATACATCACTGATATACATTTCAATATATTCAATTTCGTACTTAGCTCCTCTTTACAACACTTACACTTTCATATACACTACATTTCTATATAGTTCACTCGTATATATCGACACATATGAATATCATCATCTTCAGTCTTCTTGTTTTCACAACTTTCAGTCGGTTCATCTTCATACCTGTCACATACAGAAGAACACACACAGTAGACTGCAACAAAAATAAAATAAAATAAAATAAAAGCAAATAAAAAATTATTTTTAAATTATTTGCCTCAGATTACGGTGTGTTTCTCATCATTTTTCTAGACGTGGTCTGATATGCAGGGACAAAAAAAATCGTCTGATGGCTGCATGTACACATGTTTATACACGTGTGCACTGCCTCGCCAATCACCGAGCAACTGAGGAGTAGCCACATGAACCGTCTCGACTCAGCGCACTAGAAAACAATTCAACATATCACAATATAGACGAGTTACAACAAATACACGTTTTCAGCAAACAATGGTACAACCATATATGGGTGAGCAAACATGAACTGTAATGGTCACAAGGTGATGTGAAAATTCAACATGGTTTAACACATTCAAGCATGTACAAGCTCGACGAAGTTTTCAAATTTGAACTGGCACAAGTCGAGCACATCAAACAGTTTTTTAAGCAGCATATAGATGATCTTAGTTATAATCATAATCGAGCACAATGGTAATCAAGTCTAAATGGCAAGAGACAAAGTGCAGCATGCTCAAGTCAGCAAGCAAAAGTGGAGCATGGACCCGGACAAATGTGCAAAAGCATCAAAACAGCATAGTGGAAATGGTGAACAACTGAAATACCTTGGTGCAAATATAATTGCAACAGCTTTAAAATGGACCAACTATTTACAAAAAACAATTCAGTTTCAAGGGAAAAGGAAGGACACCATTACAACCCAGTTTTAAAGTGAAGCAGAAGTACAAGCAGCATAGTGCGACAGTGTTAACAAAACTACAGGAAGTAACAAGATGATGAAGACATGGCATGGATGACATAGATGGTGTACATCAATGCAAAATAGAGTGGAATTTTATACAAGGCAGTCTTCATGGTGAAGCGGCATTGGTAGAGGAGTTCACACAGCAACTATGATGTAACAGACTAGTAAAAGATGCAAACTAATTAACAAGAAGGATGAACACAACTACAGGGGGTCGAGAACAATGTCAAGCAATACAGCATAATGATTCACAATGACTCCAAATTCAGCACAGACCAAACAAGTGTACCATACAGTGAAACAGCAGTGGTGCAAATACAAGTGATAGGGTAATGAAAGCATGCACATTTCATGTTCATGGCAGCCCAACAAATCAACATACAAATGCACAAATGGTCGAGCTCAGTAGTACAACATGGGCAAGCTTAATGGTAAATGATCAAGTGGTGTAGCAAAAATGACAAGTAGCACAGAAAGCATGGTTTCAGCAAGGCAAACAAGCATATGTACATAGCAGCAGTTTCATGTTCAAACAAATTGGAATGTAAAAGCAGTGATGAACGAGACATAATCAAAGCATTCTTATCAGTTCTTAGATTTCAAATAAAACATCAGTTTAAAACTCAAGACAAGTTCAAGCAATGACTGTTTTTTATTTCAAAGGCATCAGATCAAAGACGACGCAAGTAAAAGTGTGTAACTGTTCTTATCTAAGTGTGTGAGATGATATCAAATTCACCAAAGCATTCATCAATAAAGTGTCTGCATGACAAGTTCAGTTTTAGATACAATAAGGGCAGACACAAGTGATACATGACAGATATGCATGAACCAATTTCAAGTGCAAAGAACAAGTGTAGAGGTGTTCTTTAATGTCAAGCATAGTATCTGTTTAAGGTGATAACCAGAGTATTCACAAGGGTAGAATCGGTTCTTATCTCGATCAAGAGTAGCATCTAACTAAACTATTATCATATTCCATTCAAAATTTACTGAGAACATGTTAACTCAGAAATGGTCAAAGAAAAATAAAATTCAAAGTTCATGTGTTCAAAGGAAGAAGTAAAGCAAATAAGAAATCAATTCCAGAATATTTGACTCCAGAAAAATATATACGGCAATTATTTTAAGGACCAATTCAAAGCAGGGAATTCAAGTTTAAAATATACAGGTTAAACGCAAGTTACTCCACAAAATTTTGAATTCCAGAAATCGAAGAAATATCCAGAAGCAATTCTAGAAACCACGAAGATTTCAAGCCCAAAAATTATGCAATACCATGACCAAAGTCTAATACGAAATCAGAGCACATATTTAGGATTTTAATCCTATAAATACATCGATTCATCACTGGTTTCAAACTATCCAAGATCGAAGAAATTAAAAGCAAACAATTGAATTAAAAATCATACCAGGAAAAGAAAAAGACTTGGATCCAAATCAAAGCTTCATCAACTCAACCGAAGAAGAGCTTGCAATAGGAACTCGAGAACATCATAGCGTCAGATTTCAGAATCAAAGAACCAAAACCCTAATCACAATCGCCATTTCTATTTAAGAAGGAAACCCTAGAGCCGCCATTTTTACAATTACAAAGAGATCGGACTCAAGAGAGAAGTGGTGAAGTAATTAAAAAAGGAGGCCGGCCAAGTTTTAACTAAAGGGGATAACCCCTATTCTAAATCCTAGGGTTTTCAAAGTTTTTTCTTAAGGGTTTTTTATTGTTTTGATTTTGTTCGTCTTTAATTTCAATTTGTTATCAAGTCTAGAGTTTTCTAGTTTGTCTCTAAAACTAGGGAGACTAATTACAGGGATTGTAATTCGGGGAAAATCTGGTTTTGGGGATAAAAACCAGTGCAGGGTTTTGAGCGTAGGGTTAAGAACAGTTGGGAGCGAGTGTCGCGAGTTTACAGGGGATTGTAAGCGTAGAGATTGTTTTAACTCCTAGTAGAAACCTTGGGGAATGCAGCAGTAGGCAGGGTTTTGCCGAAGCTGGGTATATCTGTGTGTTATTTATTTTCCGCATTTATTCTGATTATTATCTGTGCTGTTTTTATTTAATTATTCTGCAAAGATCTGCGATAAACCCTATTCACTTCCCCCTCTAGGGTTAATTTAGATCCTACAGAAATCGCATCTAGCTATTTACTGTACAACAGCGAGAAGGTGCGCAAGATGCACAATAAAGCTGCTGCATCCTTAGAAGCTCAAATATGTAAATAGGAACTGTGATATTTGATTGGCAATACCCACTGCAGTAATCCCACTTTAGATCAACTGGCAATGCATGGAGTTACCTTTTTAACATACAAATATGAAGTCTATCTTGCTATTCTTAGATTTGGAAATAATACCAAGATGCACTCATGAGCTGTGTTTTGTTCTTGGCTCTTAGCTTATAAAGATATTAATTTTGAGCTATGCTGAGTTTGTGAGGTTTATCACAAATTAAAATTACAGTAAACATGGAGTCATTTTTCTTTATCCCGACAACTGTCACAGCTAATCACGTTCAATGTATTTTTATTTTTATTTTATACAAAGCTAAATGCATTATCAACATATCCAAATCTGAAAACATACGAACCCGCACCAAATTACATAAACTATAACATTTATGTAAAAACAAAGGCTTAAGAAATCTAATATACCACCAGAAAATGTTCCAGTTAGTATTGTACAGAAATATGCCTCTCTCAGTTCTATGATAGTACATTCTTTCTAGTATAAACCCAAACTTTGATCATATTTGCAGCGAAACTGTGTGCTCTCTAGACTGACAAATACATATTTAAAATTAAATCCAAACATAGATCATTCAACAAAAAGCTTTCAGATTGACAGCTCTTAATTATACATCAACATAGATCATTCAACATACATTTAATCAATACACCATGCAAAATAGATGTAGCACTTCCATCATTCAACATAGACCCAATCTATAATACATAAGATAATTGTATTGCTCTAACTGTAGTCATAAAGTGCTAGAGTAATCAACACAAAATTGCTCTAACATATGTATTTTGACAACTTCATTATTAACCACATCCTCGTCTGTTTCATCTTGGTCATCCTCAGTCTCTTTGTGTTCATCAATCTCGGTCTTAATGTCCGCTTCATCGCTGTTATCTACCTCATCACCATTAATGGCCTTTTGACTTTCAAATTTATTTTCATTCTCCGTAGTTGTTCTTCCTTTTCCTCGACTACTTCTTATTGACGTGGGCAACCTTCGCACAAGGCCTCCAAGCATGCCTTATAGGCAAGATACAAAATTATGAATTAACACTTGAAAATTAAACAACAAGACAAATTAATGTTTCTTTTGTAACAACCCGGAAATCCGAGCCAATTTAAAAATTTTATTTTGGCGAATTTAATGAATTTTGAATATTTAAAATGAATTATTTTAAATAATAACGACGAAAAATTTATTTTGAATAGAATTAGAACGTATATATTTATATAGATCATCGTTAGAATATAATTATTTATTTATAATTATAAAAAGAATTGAAAATGGCGCGGTAGTTCGATAATTCGATTTCAAATTTCAAATGAATGTATCGGGTGCAAAATAGACCGGATTTTGGCGAAACCAAAAACATTAGAATCTAATTGAGAATATCTTTCCAACGAATCCGGGAAATCAAAATTTCATAGCGGGAATCAAAAGATACGTCCAGTTGAAAATTCAGAATAGTCGCTATGGAATTCTGGCCCTTAAAAATGGGAATTTTGCAAATGACCTCGGTTTTCAACGAAACCAATTTTGTTGGATCCGCAGTGTCAAGTTATTGCTAGGTTTCAAATTTCGTAATTTTCTGAATCAATATGTGAGCGTGGCGAAGGAAAACGTGTTTTGACCAGTTTTAGTTGATTTTAATCGACTGGAAAATGACCATTTTTCAAATGGTCTCAGAATTCGACGAAATTAGTTTTGTTAGGACCGTATCGTCAATACGAAGCTAGAAATAATTTTTATGGAATTTTTTGAGTCAGTATGTAACCCCGGTAAATTGAAATGCGCGCTCAAATTCAATATATAGATATGTTGATTTTGACGAAAACTGATCGAAACTATCGAATCAGCTTACGTTACATATCCCATTGTGTTCGGAATGGGGGTAATGTGCTATGAGTGATAGGCGGTGGGTCTTTGGAGATCGAGGAAAAAGGTAACTTTATGGGAATTAATTAATTAAATAATTATATAAAAATTCAAATACACCCCCCTATTCTCTCAGATCGAAGTCAACTGAAAAAAAAAGGGGCGGAACCCTATATCGCGCATCGTCTTCCACCGCATCGCGCCTCCCATCACCTCGCCGGAGCCTCCCCTAAGGCCGCCACCCCTCTCTACAGCCCGCCCTCCCTTCAATTCCCTCTCCTCCTCTAAGAAACCCCTCCACCGCAAGAAACCCTAGCCTCTCAAACCAACCTCCGACGAACCCATCACCTCGCGCCGGACCCCCCCCCACCTCGTGACGCACCCCTCCGGCCAAAACCCCCTCCACTTCCGTCAGCGTCCAAACCCCCGCCCCCCCCCCCCCCCTCTGCGAACAAGAAGAAAGAAAAAGCAAAAGTATGTTTTTTTGTGTTATTTTATTTTAATTTGATCTCAGTTTAAAAATTATTTTCAAATCAGTTTAAAATTGTTTTGAAAATATAGATAAAATTGTTTTGAAAATATAGATATCGTTGTTTTGAAAATATAGATGTCGTTGTTTTGAAAATATAGGATTGTTAGCGAATAAAAATATGATTTATATATATATAACAGCGAAGTAAAAATATGATTTTTATACTATAGCGAAGTAAAAATATGATTTTTATATTATAGAAGTAATAAAAATATGATTTTTAGCTTATCTAAAGATTATATTATTATCGTAGTAAAGACGATATTTTTAAATAGGAAAGTTCGATATTTTTATATAGGAAAGACGATGTTTTTATATGTAGAAAGGCGGGATTTTTATATATGAAGCGAAATAAAAATTCGATCTTTATATAAGTAGCGGATTGAAAATAGTATTTTTATATAATAGAGAATACAAAAATATTTTTTTATCATATATGTAACGAAGTAAAAATCTGATTTTTATTATATATATAGTGAATTAAAAATATAATTTTTATTGTGAACAGCGTGAAAGGAACTGCATTGGAGTTTCAAACCAATCCAGACGGTACAGCAGTTCAAAAAGCAAAGCACAGCGGAGTGGAACCCTCTGTGAGAACTCCTCACTTTTATTTTAAATTTCTAGTTTAAAATATATACTAGGATACAGACGGTGCTTAGCAGCACCCGACAACCGTCGTCCACATACCATGGATGACTTGTTTGTTTGGTTGCTATGTTGTGAAATTTGATTGTGTGATGTGGAACGTAATAAAATATTTTATAGTGGAAAATATGTTATAGTTAAAAATATAATATTTAACGTGTATATAAAATTAAATATTTATAAACAAATCAGACGATTTGTTTATATACACTGATTTGACAGTACTCATTTGTTGAGATTAGTCATGTGGTGAAAGAAATATAGATTCATGTGTTGAATAGAATAAATATTCACTTGCTGAATAGAATAACGAAGTTATTGAAAAATATAAAGCCGTGTTGATTAGAGATGCGCTATTTTGACGCGAACGATATTGATATCGATTACATTCGTTTTTAAAAATAAATATTTAGAAAGAGATATACAAATAGAATTTGAATTGAATTAAATTGAAAATAAATTCGAATTGAATAGAATTGAAAATGAATTCGAATAGAATAGAATAGAAAATAAATTCGAATTGAATAGAATTGAAAATGAATTTGAATTGAATTGAATAGAAAATGAATTTGAATTGAATTGAATAGAAAAATGAATTTGAATTGAAATCGAATTGAAATCGAGTTGAAATTGAAATGGAGGTTGAAATTGTTTTTGAAACGAATTTAAAACGATTTATAAAATTCATTTTAAAAGGAAAACGACAAAGTATATATTATATATATATTATATATATAATATAATGGCCTGAATAGAACGCGTCGCGCTGCGGCAGTTCTCGAATTTCGACCATTAACTTCGAGTTGATGTTGCGGGAGATCCGACCGTCGGATTCTCCTAAAATTGGAACCGTTGGGTTCGTATCGAAAAGAGCTTTCCAACGAATATTAGAAATTTGAAATCTAACGGTTGGATTTGGAATTATGTCCAAATCAAATTTGGAAAAGGTCGTTGTAAGTGCAGTTCGGTGGCAGTTATTGAAAACCGACTGTACGGGCCTTGATAAAATTATTAAAAATATCTATAATTTGTGTAAAATCATAAGAAATGATTTGGGGAGAATTGGGATGAAAAACTCCCTATTTGAAAAGATAAAAATAGATTTTTATCGAAATGAACTAGTTTTGAACTAGAATTAAAATCAATTTATTTTTGAAATAAATAAATTGAATTTGAAGTGAGTTTTAAATAACCAGAATTTCTAATATATCTAATTGGAATTGAAGTAGAATTGATTTATGGGTTTACCGTGAACGGTGTTTTAAATAACACTTGTTCTTTAACCCGATAATAAATAGAATGTGATTTGGGTTTATCGTGAACTGTGTTTTAAATGACATTAGTTCTTCAACCCAGTAAAAGGAGTTTTAATGAATCGGTAATTAGATTGAAATGTGAATTGATAATTTAAATTACCAAATTTGGAAAGTGAGCAAGAATGGAGTATTACCAGTTTTGCTCCAAAGCGATAGTTAAAATCTTTAATTAGATTTGAACGTGAAATGGTAATTAACTTTACCGATAACCCTGTGGTGTTAGATATGGAGTATCACCAGTTTTTCTCCATGGGATAAATAGGTTGGGATTGGGAAATAAATAAATAATTACTTCGGTGTGGTTCGCTAATCCCGACTAGTTTGGAAAACCATAATATGGTTTGAAATGATATCCAAAGGAAGATTAATGAATAAATTTAAAATAATTTATCTTTGATAAAATTAATGGGAACCTTTCCCTAGGAGTGTGAATATCTGAATAAAAGAATATTCTGAATTGGAATGAGGCGTATATTGTGTTTTATAGCACTTGTTGATTAAGATACGCGAGTTATTCAGAAAGTCCGGGTATAACCCATTCTGAATAACTGATTCGACGATAAGTCGAAGAGATTGAAGACGGTGCAAGACCGACGATCTTCACATCGAATGGATGGGTGCTACTGATGCTCACGATGGGAGTAGCTACCTTGAAGGGAACTAAAGTAGTAGCCGTCCGGACGTACTTGGAGATCGACGGATATGCAAGGAAAGTGCCTCCGGTTTCGTTCAGACCTAGAACGAACTTGTAAATGGATGGTGTGTCTGACATTGTATTCCTTTATATTGTATTCGTTGATCTCTGCTAAGTATATATCTGTTTGGCGGCGGAGAATTTATTCTCTTGCTTAACGCCCTTCTCTGAGACATACGAGCTCAGAGGTTATATATTGGCAGAAATCAGTGGTACAATATGGATTGATAGTGTGGCATGCTGAGATGCAGTGATCCAGACTTTTGTTGAAAAGCAAAGTTTGGTGGATGATGATCAAAGCGCAGCTTTAATATAGCACGACTTTGTGTATAGTGTTGATTCGCGAGCCTCACACCCCGGTATGGTGGTAAACTGATGGTTTGATCAGTATGCTTTTTAGTGGATGGGCACCTTAGTGGTGTCGTGGATTCGGTCGACCGAGATTGAGCTTAGTGCTCAGAGGGATAGGGTAAGCAGTGTTTTCTCTCACCAAGACGAAAGCCGCAGTGATACTCGATTTCCCAAAATTGCGGATGTGCATTATAGTGTTTTCTCTAGCTGAGACGTAAGCCGTTGTGGATGGCACTACGCGATCGATCTTTCGAATCAGGAGCCACCATGATGGAAATCCAATTTCCAAATATGACATTTTGCGGTTTTGATTGTAGAGCCTAGTATTGGCGACATGATATATGGTACTCATGCCGTCTATGATTGATACATTTATATTTGAAGTTGTTTTCTTCACTTATAGTAATAATATAAGATGAAATTTCACGTATCAAGCATATTTGGCTATTATAAGGGAAAACCCTATCCTCTGGCTTGCGTTGCATTGTGTGATGGGACATGGGTCTTATAATAGCTTCATTGTTCTTTATTTAGCATTGCGCTGTTTGTTTTATGCACTGGTATTCTTGGGAGGAAACCCATTCTGTGTTATACGGCGTGGCCCTTGATTTACCTAACTTTAAAAACAAAGATTAATAACTGTTTTAGTTCTCACACCAGTCACATGACTGACCTGGAGTTTATTGTTTTAACCTAAACTCTGGGTGCCCCTATTTCCACACGGGCAGCTTGTAGTTTTGGTTTTGCAGATTTATATTCATAGGATCTTGATTTACAGCTGGAACGATATCCGGAAAGCTCTGTATCCGTATATCTCTTCTAGTTGTGTTTTGTATTATTTCCGCTTCGATGTATTTAAATGTAATTTAAATCTCTGATATTTTCTGTGTAATATTTATTCATACTCTGTATATTCTTGTATTATGATGGAATTGTTGTAATAAACAATGAAATGTTCTTCTGTTTGTGTTCTGATTTGTCGTGTTCTCGAAGCAATCCGGGCTTTCCTTCACGGGGAAGTTTGGGTCGCCACATTTTGATATCAGAAATTGGATTAGTAATATCCAATGAGGATGACTCGTTAGAAATAGGATCAGTAGTATCCTAGAACGAGTGTGAAGAGTATATTTTTAAAATGAAAACCAATTTTGTTTTGAAAATTAAATCGTATCATACGTATTTGACTATTTATTTTAAATTGATTTGGACAATCCAATATACAAAGATTTTGCATATACGTCTTGCAAGCGTGTATTCGAGGTTTTAATATACTGGATGGATATAGAATCATACTCTAATTGCCCGGGGATAATTCTGGTGATGGGGCCCCATCGCGAGTACTTGTTTTTGAGTTTCGAAAGTGAGATTTCTATATATTTCCAATCGACTGGTGTGAGAACAAAACTTAACTGAAATTTACTGTTGGTGACTTGACACTGAAATCTGATTTTTGAGTATATAAAAATCATATATATTTGAAAATCTAATCAACTAATTGATTGATGGCTGAGATGTTTGATTATTGATTCAACTAATAAAAATACTGGAATGGTAAATAAAGTATAATCAAGATGATTGTTAAGTGAAAAATAATGCAAACTCTCTTGACAAAAAATCCTAAAAATATTATATAGGATATGGACGACTATGGCTTATCTCATACTGAATTCTGGATGACCCCGAAACAAGCGAGGAGAGCTCACCAGAAAGCAGAAAAAGAACGTGAGTTGAACTTAGGAACGTACGTGGGTATTTATTGTCGTATATGCATAAAAGAAGGACATTATGTCGTTCGGTGCCCTGAGAGAAAGAAAAGCAGGGAGAAAATGATGAGAATGGACATAGTTTGTTTCAAATGCAAAGAGACGGGACATTTCGTACATAAGTGTCCGAAGGTAAAGAAGAAACCCACAAATTTAGGAAAGGAAAAGAAGTGCTTTTGATGCAAAGAAGTAGGGCATCTTGCCCGAGATTGCCCGTTAAAGAAGGGTGATAAGGAATCCAAGGGAAAGGAGCTATCAACTTTGGAAATCATACAAGAAGAAGGCACGACTTCCTAGAAAGCTAGGTTTTAATGTAATGAAATAGCGTTTTGGATATATGTATGTATGTATGATGCTTGTATGAACATAATTATGCTTTTTGTTTTAAAATGTATTAGTATTGTAGAATATAACTAAGGTAAGAAAAATGTTGAACCAAGTTAAATTTAGCACCAAAAATCAAACTATATTGAAAATTTATCGCATTTGTTTGCATATACATGTACTTACATTGAACAGGTCATAGAAAGGAGGCTAGAGCAGAGAAATAAAATTGTTTGCCCGACAAATAAGTACATGTTTACCATAATTTACTGTTTTGTTTTGGTGATGATGATTTTATGAGCCAATTGGCTAGCCGCTTGGCTTTTTCTTTTTCTTTTGGATTGAAGAAGGTCATGGGAGGCTATATGAAATATCCCAAAGTCCCCGGTGCAGGGGAGGTTATGGCGAAATTTTTCGGAAATTTGGGGTGTTAGCCAAATTTTTGAAAATTTGAAAAGTTCTTAGAAACTGAAAAGTTGAAGAACTTAAGCCGTAATGAAAATAACGAAAGTTGAGTTGGTTTGTAAAACAACTTTCGGCTTCGTTCCTTTTCGGGGACGAAAAGTTTTAAGTGGGGAAGATTGTAACAACCCGGAAATCCGAGCCAATTTAAAAAATTTATTTTGGCGAATTTAATGAATTTTGAATATTTAAAATGAATTATTTTAAATAATAACGACAAAAAAATTATTTTGAATAGAATTAGAACGTATATATTTATATAGATCGTCGTTAGAATATAATTATTTATTTATAATTATAAAAAGAATTGAAAATGGCGCGGTAGTTCGATAATTCGATTTCAAATTTCAAATGAATGTACTGGGTGCGAAATAGACCGGATTTTGGCAAAACCAAAAATATTATAATCTAATTGAGAATATCTTCCCAACGAATCCGTGAAATCAAAATTTCATAGCGGGAATCAAAAGATACGTCCAGTTGAAAATTCAGAATAGTCGCTATGGAATTCTGGCCCTTAAAAATGGGAATTTTGCAAATGACCTCGGTTTTCAACGAAACCACTTTTGTTGGATCCGCAGTGTCAAGTTATTGCTAGGTTTCAAATTTCGTAATTTTCTGAATCAATATGTGAGCGTGGCGAAGGAAAACGTGTTTTGACCAGTTTCAGTTGATTTTAATCGACTGGAAAATGACCATTTTTCAAAGGTCTCAGAATTCGACGAAATTAGTTTTGTTAGGACCATATCGTCAATACGAAGCTAGAAATAATTTTTCTGGAATTTTTCGATTTAGTATGTGACCCCGGTAAATTGAAATGCGCGCTCAAATTCAATATATAGAGTTATATGTTGATTTTGACTAAAACTAATCGAAACGATCGAATCAGCTTACGTTACATATCCCATTGTGTTCGGAATGGGGGTAACGTGCTATGGGCGATAGGCGGTGGGTCTCGTTTGGAGATCGAGGAAAAAGGTAACTTTATGGGAATTAATTAATTAAATAATTATATAAAAATTCAAATACACCCCCCTATTCTCTCAGATTGAAGTCAACTGAAAAAAAAAAGAAAAAAAAAGGGGAGGAACCCTATATCGCGCATCGTCTTCCACCGCATAGCGCCTCCCATCACCTCGCCGAAGCCTCCCCTAAGGTCGCCACCCCTCTCTACAGCCCAACTTTCTTCGATTCCCTCTCCTCCTCTAAGAAACCCCGCCACCGCAAGAAACCCTAGCCTCTCAAACCAACCTCCAACGAACCCATCACCTCGCGCCGGACCCCCTACCTCGTGACGCACCCCTCCAGCCAAAACCCCCTCCACTTCCGTCAGCGTCCAACCCCCCCCCCCCCCCTCTGCGAACAAGAAGAAAGAAAAAGCAAAAGTATGTTTTTTTGTGTTGTTTTATTTTTATTTGATCTCAATTTAAAATCAGTTTAAAAATTATTTTCAAATCAGTTTAAAATTGTTTTGAAAATGTAGATAAAATTGTTTTGAAAATATTGATATCGTTGTTTTGAAAATGTAGATGTCGTTGTTTTGAAAATATAGGATTGTTAGCGAATAAAAATACGATATATATATATATATATATATATATATATATATATATAGCGAAGTAAAAATATGATTTTTATATTATAGAAGTAATAAAAATATGATTTTTAGCTTATAGTAAAGATTATATTTTTATCATAGTAAAGACGATATTTTTAAATAGGAAAGTTCGATATTTTTAGGAAAGACGATGTTTTTATATATAGAAAGGCGGGATTTTTATATATGAAGCGAAATAAAAATTCGATCTTTATATAAGTAGCGGATTGAAAATAGTATTTTTGTATAATAGAGAATACAAAAATATAATTTTTATCATATATGTAACGAAGTAAAAATCTGATTTTTATTATATATATAGTGAAATAAAAATATAATTTTTATTGTGAACAGCGTGAAAGGAACTGCATTGGAATTTCAAACCAATCCAGACGGTACAACAGTTCAAAAAAGCAAAAGCACGGCGGAGAGGAACCCTCTGTGAGAACTCCTCACTTTTATTTTAAATTTCTAGTTTAAAATATATACTTGGATGCAGACGGTGCTTAGCAGCACCCGACACCCGTCGTCCACAGACCATGGATGACTTGTTTGTTTGGTTGCTATGTTGTGAAATTTGATTGTGTGATGTGGAACGTAATAAAATATTTTATAGTGGAAAATATGTTATAGTTAAAAATATAATTTTTAACGTGTATATAAAATTAAACATTTATAAACAAATCAGACGATTTGTTTATATACACTGATTTGACTGATATTGATTGGGACGATAAAATTTACACATCGTCCAACTGCACAAATAAAATCTGTGTTTGATTGTTTGAAACCCCACACGGGTGTTGGGATGATATTTAGCGTACACTAATCCCAATTATTCAATTGTATGTCGATCGATTGGTCGATAGACTGTGTGAGCGTTAATTATATATATTTAATGCTTATGCAGTTGTGTGGTGCACTTTGGATGATGGTTGATTATTTATCGTTGCTATTATATACATGTGTTGTATGGAATCCATATAATTAACATTATATGGTAATTGATGGGGCCTCATTCCAATTGGGAAAATAAATAATATTATAAAATAAAGATTAACGTGTTGACAGTACTCATTTGTTGAGATTAGTCATGTGGTGAAAGAAATATAGATTCATGTGTTGAATAGAATAAATATTCATTTGTTGAATAGAATAACGAAGTTATTGAAAAATATAAAGCCGTGTTGATTAGAGATGCGCTATTTTGACGCGAACAATATTGATATCGATTATATTCGTTTTTAAAAATGAATATTTAGAAAAAGATACACAAATAGAATTTGAATTGAATTAAATTGAAAATAAATTCAAATTGAATAGAATTAAAAATGAATTCGAATAGAATAGAATAGAAAATAAATTCGAATTGAATAGAATTGAAAATGAATTTGAACTGAATCGAATAGAAAATGAATTTGAATTGAATTGAATAGAAAAATGAATTTGAAATGAAATCGAATTGAAATCGAATTGAAATCGAGTTGAAATTGAAATGGAAGTTGAAATTGTTTTTGAAACGAATTTAAAACGATTTATAAAATTCGTTTTAAAAGGAAAACGACGAAGTATATATTATATATATAATATAATGGCCTGAATAGAACGCGCCGCGCTGCGGCAGTTCGCAAATTTCGACCATTAAGTTCGAACTGACGTTGCGGGAGATCCGACCGTCGGGTTCTCCTGAAATCGGAACCGTTGGGTTCGTATCGAAAAGTGCTTTCCAATGAATATTAGAAATTTGAAATCTAACGGTTGGATTTGGAATTATGTCCAAATCAAATTTGGAAAAGGTCGCTGTAAGTGCAGTTCTGTGGCAGTTATTGAAAACCGACTGTACGGGCCTTGATAAAATTATTAAAAATATCTATAATTTGTGTAAAATCATAAGAAATGATTTGGGGCGAATTGGGATGAAAAACTCCCTATTTGAAAAGATAAAAATAGATTTTTATCGAAATGATCTAGTTTTGAACTAGAATTACAATCAATTTATTTTTGAAATAAATAAATTGAATTTGAAGTGAGTTTTAAATAACCAGAATTTCTAATATATCTAATTGGAATTGAAGTAGAATTGATTTATGGGTTTACCGTGAATGGTGTTTTAAATAACACTTGTTCTTTAACCCGATAATAAATAGAATGTGATTTGGGTTTATCGTGAACTGAGTTTTAAATGACATTAGTTCTTCAACCCAGTAAAAGGAGTTTTAATGAATCGGTAATTAGATTGAAATGTGAATTGATAATTTAAATTACCAAATTTGGAAAGTGAGCGAGAATGGAGTACTACCAGTTTTGCTCCAAAGCGATAGTTAAAATCTTTAATTAGATTTGAACGTGAAATGGTAATTAACTTTACCGATAACCCCGTGGTGTTAGATATGGAGTATCACCAGTTTTGCTCCATGGGATAAATAGGTTGGGATTGGGAAATAAATAAATAATTACTTCGGTGTGGTTCGCTAATCCCGACTAGTTTGGAAAACCATAATATGGTTTGAAATGATATCCAAAGGAAGATTAATGAATAAATTTAAAAGAATTTATCTTTGATAAAATTAATGGGAACCTTTCCCTAGGAGTGTGAATATCTGAATAAAAGAATATTCTGAATTGGAATGAGGCGTATATTGTGTTTTATAGCACTTGTTGATTAAGATACGTGAGTTATTCAGAAAGTCCGGGTATAACCCATTCTGAATAACTGATTCGACGATAAGTCGAAGAGATTGAAGACGGTGCAAGACCGACGATCTTCACATCGAATGGATGGGTGCTACTGATGCTCACGATGGGAGTAGCTACCTTGAAGGGGGATAAAGTAGTAGCCGTCCGGACGTACTTGGAGATTGACGGATATGCGAGGAAAGTGCCTCCGGTTTCGTTCAGACCTAGAACGGACTTGTAAATGGATGGTGTGTCTGACATTGTATTCCTTTATATTGTATTCGTTGATCTCTGCTAAATATATATCTGTTTGGCGGTAGAGAATTTATTCTCTTTCTTAACGCCCTTCTCTGAGACATACGAGCTCAAAGGTTATATATTGGCAGAAATCAGTGGTACGATATGGATTGATAGTGTGGCATGCTGAGATGCAGTGATCCAGACTTTGAAAAGCAAAGTTTGGTGGATGATGATCAAAGCGCAGCTTTAATATAGCACGACTTTGTGTATAGCGTTGATTCGCGAGCCTCACACCCCGGTATGGTGGTAAACTGATGGTTTGATCAGTATGCTTTTTAGTGGATGGGCACCTTGTGGTGTCGTGGATTCGGTCGACCGAGATTGAGCTTAGTGCTCAGAGGGATAGGGTAGGCGGTGTTTTGTCTCGCCGAGACGTAAGCCGCAGTGATACTCGATTTCCCAAAAGTGCGGATGTGCATTACGATGTTTTCTCTAGCTGAGACGTAAGCCGTTGTGGATGGCACTACGCGATCGATCTTTTGAATCAGGAGCCACCATGATGGAAATCCAATTTCCAAATATGACATTTTGCGGTTTTGATTGTAGAGCCTAGTATTGGCGACATGATATATGGTACCCATGCCGTCTATGATTGATACATTTATATTTGAAGTTGTTTTCTTCACTTATAGTAATAATATAAGATGAAATTTCACGTATCAAGCATATTTGGCTATTATAAGGGAAAACCCTATCCTCTGGCTTGCGTTGCATTGTGTGATGGGACCTATGTCTTATAATAGCTTCATTGTTATTTATTTAGCATTGCGCTGTTTGTTTTATGCACTGGTATTCTTGGAAGGAAACTCGTTCTGTGTTATACGGCGTGGTCCCTTGATTTACCTAACTTTAAAAACAAAGATTAATAACTTTTTTAGTTCTCACACCAGTCACATGACTGGCCAGGAGTTTATTGTTTTAACCTAAACTCTGGGTGCCCCTATTTCCACACGTGTAGCTAGTAGTTTTGGTTTTGCAGATTTAAATTCACAGGATCCTGATTTACAGCTGGAACGATATCTGGAAAGCTCTGTATCTGTATATCTCTTCTAGTTGTGTTTTGTATTATTTCCGATGTGATGTATTTAAATGTAATTTAAATCTCTGATATTTTCTGTGTAATATTTATTCATACTCTGTATATTCTTGTATTCTGATGGAATTGTTGTAATAAACAATGAAATGTTCTTCTACTTGTGTTCTGATTTGTCGTGTTCTCGAAGCAATCCGGGCTTTCCTTCACGGGGAAGTTTGGGTCGCCACATACTTCTTAATTACATCATGCATGATTGGTGAATTTGGAAGACAATTGGGTAAATTAAATAGCCGTAAAGGTCAGTCAAAGAAAAATGAACAATATAAAATGTTGGATTTGAAATGAGGGTTGGAGCTCACTTTCAACGATAGCAGAAAAAAGTGACTTTTTTCTTCTTCCTCCCCTTTTATCCTTTTGTATCAAAATCTTTTAGGGTTCACAGAAATTGTTTTGGGTCCTCTATGTTGCTGCTATTGACTTGCAAAAAATGAAGAAATAGTCGGGCAGAGAAGAGGCGATTTGTGATACTATGGTCAGTTAGGGATTTTGGGAATTTAAAGCGACGGAGACTATGATCGAGAAGAAATAGTCAGCAGAGAAAAAGAAATATCAGCAAAATAAAGAAAGACAAATTTTAGCGAAATCTGAGGCACCAGAGTTGAATGGGAAAACAACAGCGGAGAAGAGGCATTGTTCTTTGGCGTTAGAGAATTCCATTTTAGCCAATGATAGCAAGCAGACCTCCCTAACAGTCGGTTTGATAAAAATTATTTTTCTCTCCGTCATTAATTACTTTTTCATTTTTTCAATAATTCCAACTTGGTATTAAAGTCTGTCAGTGTCGCGGTAATAACTTGTCAAGGAGTTCATCAGAGCGGTTTCATCATCTGAACCCGCTGCTTACTGCGTTGCAGTTGTCCGGTTTGTAAATGAATATTTTATTTTATTCACTATATTCATATTCACGTTAAAAATTATATTTTTAACGACAAAACATTTTATTTCAACATATGAATTTCTATTCAATTCATTTATTCAATAAAATGATATTTTTATTTTTCTAACTTATTTTAGAAAATTTTGGCGGCATAACGGCACGATACTAGAAACGGGACGAGGCCTAGCCTTATCCCCGGTCTAGTGAAGGCCCACGCCATTCACACATCAATCCAATCAATTTCATTTCACCAAACAATTCAATCCAATTAAATAATCTAACTAATTTTTGCAATCAAACAAACAAGTCCATGGTCTGTGGACGATTGTGTCGGGTGCTACTAAACACCGTCTGCATCCTAGTATATATATAACTAGAAAAGAAAATTGAAGAGTGAGAAATTCTCACCGATAGCTATCCCATACCACGACTCTTCATTTATAGAAATCTTCGTCGTTATCGCATCTTTGTCATCTTTGCTGCCCGTAGCCACTACATATATAAAAATCGAATTTTTACTTCGCTATTCAATATATAAAAATTGAATTTTTACTATGTTATTCAGTATATAAAAATCAAATTTTTACTATGTTATTCAATATATAAAAATCGAATTTTTACTATGTTATTCAATATATAAAAATCGAATTTTTACAATTACGCTATATGGATAAAAATTCTATTTTTACAACGATGTCCTATAGATAAAAATTCTATTTTTATCCCGCTATTCTTCATATAAAGATTTCGCCTTTTCAAATATAAAGATTTCGCCTTTTCAAATATAAAGATTTCATTTTTATTTTATCACTTAAAAAAAATCACATTTTTATTCTTCTACACATATAAAGATGATATTTCCAATATCCCTATCATGTAAAAATTATATTTTTAATCCTCTACATAAACAAAAATCATATTTTTACATCTTCTATATAGTAAAGATTATATTTTTAATACTTTAAAAATATAAAAATCATATTTTTAATTCTTTAAAAATATAAAAATCATATCTTTCTACATTTAAAAGCCATATCTTTACACGTTTAAAAATCAAATCTTTCTTCACAATAAAAATCAAGCCTTTCTAATGTTTAACTTCCTACCTTTATATAAGAAAACTCAGATTTTTATAAAATAAAATAAAATAGAACTGATTTTTAAAAACATTAAATAAGCAAAAATAAATAAAACGATCACTTACTGCGACTGGAAGGGGTGAGCATGGGCGGCGCAGTGGGGTCAGGTGGGGCGTCGGTCGGCGGAGGAGGAAGAAGGGGCGGAGGAGGGTGCGGTTTAGGGGGGGAGGGGCTTCGGTCTACAGTAGGAGAAGGGGGGTTGTCATGTCGGTGGAGGAAAGCGGGGGGCTCTCGATCTGACGAGGGGGGGAGGGAAATGCCTCGCGCGGCGGCGCGATGGCGATGGAGGTTTTCCGCCTCCATCGAATTCTTTTTTTTTTTTGTTAATTATTTAATCCCAATAGGTTGACTTTTACATACGACCTCGAAACGAGGCCCACCGCCTGTCATCCATAGCATTTTACCCCCATTCCGAACACAATGGGATATGTATCGTAGGTTGATTTGATCCTTTCGATCAGTTTCCGTTAAAATCAACATATAACTCTATATATTGAATTTTGAACGCGTATTTCAATTTACCGGGGTCACATACGAACTTTAAAAATTCCAGAAAAATATTTTCTAGCTTCGTATTGACGATACGGTCCTAACAAAACTAGTTTCGTCGAATTCTGAGACCGTTGGAAAAATGGCCATTTTCCAGTCGATTAAAATCAACTGAAACTGGTCAAACGCGTTTTCCTTTGCCACGCTCACATATTGATTCGAAAAATTATGAAATTTGGAATCTAGCAATAATTTGACATCACGGATCCAACAAAAGTGGTTTCGTCGAAATCCGAGGTCGTTTGCAAAATTCCCATTTTTAAGGGCCTGAATTCCATAGCGACTATTCAGAATTTTCAACTGGACATATCTTTTGATTCCCGCTATGAAATTTTGATTTTTCGGATTCGTTGGAAAGATATTCTCAAATAGATCCTAATGTTTTTGGTTTCACTAAAATCCGGATTGTTTTGCACCCGGTACATTCAATTGAAGTTTGAAATCGAATTATCGAACTACCACGCCATTTTCAATTCCTTTTATAATTAAAATAAAATTATTTATATTCTAACGACGACGTATATAATATATACGTTCTAATTATATTCAAAATAAATTTTCGTCGATATTATTTAAAATCATTCATTTTAAATATTCAAAATTCGCTAAAATTGCCAAAATAAAAATTTTAAACTGGTTCAGATTTTCGGGTTATTACAATCTCCCCCACTTAAAACTTTTCGTCCCCGAAAAGGAACAAAGTCGAAAGTGGTTTGATTAGTCAACTATACGTTCGATCTGGCTTCCATTCTCCAACTTTTCAGTTTCTGAGAATTTTCAAATTTTCAAAAATTTGGCTAACACCCTAAATTTTTGAAAAATTTCGCCATAACCTCCCCTGCACCGGGTGCCATGGGAAAATCCCGAAATTGCCATACAGGCCTTCTGATCTCAAAAAGAAAAAGAAAAAGCCAAGCGGCTAGCCAATAGGCTCATAAAATCATCATCACTCAAACAAAACAGTAAATTATGTAGTAAACATGTACCTATTTGTCGGGCAAACAAATTTTATTCTTCGGCTCTAGCCTCCTTGCTATGACCTGTTCAATGTAAGTATGTGTATATGCAAGCAAATGCGACTAATTTTCAATACAATTCAATATTTGGTTCAATTAGGCATAATGGTTCAAAATTAGCAAACAAATAAACATACAACACAAACATCAATCAATTAGTGAATTAGAGTTTCAAATTCATATTTTTTGATACATATACAAAAATCACATTTTTGATGCCAATTCACAACAATGTGTCCTAGCTATATTGGTTTTGGTTCTCACACCAGTCTAATGGAAATATATAGATATCACACATTCGAAACTCGAATATGAATACCGGTGATGGTATACTTCATCATCAGGACCATGTCCGGGCGACTAGAGTGTGACTCTATATCTATCTAATATATTAAAACTTTGAATATACGTTCATGACGCGTATATGCAAAACCTTTATATACTAGATTGTCCATATTCAAAATAAATAAATAATCAAATACGTATACTTGAATTTAACTTTCAAAACAAAATTGTTTTCTTTTGAAAATATACTCTTCACACTCGTTCTAGGATACTACTGATCCTATCTCTAACGAGTCATTCTAATTGGACATTACTAATCCAATATCTGATGAATTCTTTCGTAGGGTTCTAATGTGTCTTGTTCTCGAGCTCTGTAAACCAAAGCTCTGAATATAGGGTTTTCCCTTATAATAGCTTCATTTTTCGAAAAAGCATTGCGCTGTTTATTCTATGCACTGGTATTCTTGGGAGGAAACCCGTTCCGTGTTATACGGCGTGGTCCCTTGAATTACTCTCTTTTAAAGTGAAGTTTTAAATAACTGTTTTAGTTCTCACACCAGTCAAATGACTGACCTGGAGTTTATTGTTTTAACCTAAACTCTGGGTGCCCCTATTTTCCGCACGGGCAGCTAGTAGTTTTGGTTTTGCAGATTTATATTCACAGGATCCTGGTTTACAGCTGGAATGATATCCGGAAAGCTCTGTATCCGTATATCACCTTCATTTGTGCTTTGTATTATTTTCCGCTGCTTTGTAATCTATTGTAATCTCTGATATTTATCGAATGTAATTTATTCATTTATACTCTGTATATTCTTGTATCTGATGCATTGTTGTAATAAATAATGAAATGTTCTTCCGTCTGCGTTCTGTTTTGTCTTGTCCTCACAGTAATTTGTTCTTTCTCATCTCTTCGGAGACCGGGGAAGTTCGGGTCGCTACATTAAAGATATAAATTTTATTGTTAAAATATTTCGTTTAATACATGACTAATCTCAACGGATGAGTACGGTCAACACATGAACCTTTATTTTATAGTGATAAAGATATAAATTTTATTATTAAAATATTTCGTTCAACACATGACTAATCTCAACGGATGAGTACGGTCAACACATGAACCTTTATTTTATATTATTCTTTATTTTCCCGATTGGAATGAGGCCCAATCAATTACCATATAGCGTTAACTATATGGATTTTCATACATCACACGTATTTAATAGCATTGAAAAATAATCAACCATCAACCAAAGTGCACTACACTGTATAAGCATCAAATATAGATATCTAGCGCTTATAACAGCCTGTCAATCAATCGATCGACATATTTAATCAATCAGGATGAGTGAACTTCAAATTTCATCCCAACACCCGTGTGGGGTTTCAAACAATCAAACACAGATTTTATTTGTGCAGTTGGGCGATGTGTAAAATTTATCGACCCAATCAATGTCCTTCAAATAGGTGTACATAAACAAACCGTCCGGTTTGTAAATGAATATTTTATTTTATTCACTATATTCATATTCACGTTAAAAATACGACAAAACATTTTATTTCAACATATGAATTTCTATTCAATTCATTTATTCAATAAAATGATATTTTTATTTTTCTAACTTATTTTAGAAAATTTCGGCGGCATAACGGGACGAGGCCTTGCCTTATCCCCGGTCTAGTGAAGGCCCACGCCATTCACACATCAATCCAATCAATTTCATTTCACCAAACAATTCAATCCAATCAAATAATCTAACTAATTTTTGCAATCAAACAAACAAGTCCATGATCTGTGGACGATTGTTTCGGGTGCTACTAAACACCGTCTGCATCCTAGTATATATATAACTAGAAAAGAAAATTGAAGAGTGAGAAATTCTCACCGATAGCTATCCCATACCACGACTCTTCATTTATAGAAATCTTCGTCGTTATCGCATCTTTGTCATCTTTGCTGCCCGTAGCCACTACATATATAAAAATCGAATTTTTACTTCGCTATTCAATATATAAAAATCGAATTTTTACTATGTTATTCAATATATAAAAATCGAATTTTTACTATGTTATTCAATATATAAAAATCGAATTTTTACTATGTTATTCAATATATAAAAATCGAATTTTTACAATTACGCTATGTGGATAAAAATTCTATTTTTACAACGATGTCCTATAGATAAAAATTCTATTTTTATCCCGCTATTATTCATATAAAGATTTCTCCTTTTCAAATATAAAGATTTCGCATTTTCAAATATAAAGATTTCATTTTATTTTATCACTTAAAAAAATCACATTTTTATTCTTCTACACATATAAAGATGATATTTCCAATATCCCTATCATGTAAAAATTATATTTTTAATCCTCTACATAAACAAAAATCATATTTTTACATCTTCTGTATAGTAAAGATTATATTTTTAATACTTTAAAAATATAAAAATCATATTTTTAATTCTTTAAAAATATAAAAATCATATCTTTCTACATTTAAAAGCCATATCTTTACACGTTTAAAAATCAAATCTTTCTTCACAATAAAAATCAAGCCTTTCTAACGTTTAACTTCCTACCTTTATATAAGAAAACTCAGATTTTTATAAAATAAAATAAAATAGAACTGATTTTTAAAAACATTAAATAAGCAAAAATAAATAAAACGATCACTTACTGCGACTGGAAGGGGTGAGCATGGGCGGCGCAGTGGGGTCAGGCGGGGCGTCGGTCGGCGGAGGAGGAAGAAGGGGCGGAGGAGGGTGCGGTTTGGGGGGGGGCTTCGGTCTACAGTAGGAGAAGGGGGGGGGGGGTTGTCGCGTCGGTGGAGGAAAGGGGGGGGGGGCTCTCGATCTGACGAGGGGGGGGGGGGGAATGCCTCGCGATGGCGATGGAGGTTTTCCGCCTCCGTCGAATTTTTTTTTTTTTTTGTTAATTATTTAATCCCAATATGTTGACTTTTACATACGACCTCGAAACGAGGCCCACCGCCTGTCGTTCATAGCATTTTACCCTCATTCTGAACACAATGGGATATGTATCGTAGGTTGATTTGACCATTTCGATCAGTTTCCGTTAAAATCAACATATAACTCTATATATTGAATTTTGAACGCGTATTTCAATTTACCGGGGTCACATACGTACTTTAAAAATTCCAGAAAAATATTTTCTAGCTTCGTATTGACGATACGGTCCTAACAAAATTAGTTTCGTCGAATTCTGAGACCGTTGGAAAAATGGCCATTTTCCAGTCGATTAAAATCAACTGAAACTGGTCAAACGCGTTTTCCTTTGCCACGCTCACATATTGATTCGAAAAATTATGAAATTTGGAATCTAGCAATAATTTGACATCACGGATCCAACAAAAGTGGTTTCGTCGAAATCCGAGGTCGTTTGCAAAATTCCCATTTTTAAGGGCCTGAATTCCATAGCGACTATTCAGAATTTTCAACTGGACATATCTTTTGATTCCCGCTATGAAATTTTGATTTTTCGGATTCGTTGGAAAGATATTCTCAAATAGATCCTAATGTTTTTGGTTTCACTAAAATCCGGATTGTTTTGCACCCGGTACATTCAATTGAAGTTTGAAATCGAATTATCGAACTACCGCGCCATTTTCAATTCCTTTTATAATTAAAATAAAATTATTTATATTCTAACGACGACGTATATAATATATACGTTCTAATTATATTCAAAATAAATTTTCGTCGATATTATTTAAAATCATTCATTTTAAATATTCAAAATTCGCTAAAATTGCCAAAATAAAAATTTTAAACTGGTTCAGATTTTCGGGTTATTACATGTACCATATAAAAGTGTGCATTACTTACCAATAATTACTTCAAAGCTTTAAAGGTTTTATGCATCTTCTATGACTGCGCATTATATGAGATGACATAATGTGAGGACATGGAAAAAATATTCAACTAACGGAGAAACATGAATGCATTTTTATTTTGAATCGAAGAGCCAAAATGTTAGAGTTTATTAAACCATGGATTTTCATCATTTTTTCAATTTGACTCATATAATTATCTTGATCTATAATCGTTGCACCTTATAATTCACCTCCATAAATGTGTATAAAAACTCCGTATAAGTTTCTTACCATTGTCATCCCTGGCCATGATGGTCCACCACAAGGAATCGGTATTTATGTACATTTTTTGATTGATGAATTGAAAACCTTGTGGTGTGAAGAGGTTGAAGTATACGATACTTAAAAGAAAAAAAAAGCTTTCGAATGTTTGCTTGCTTATTGTGTACTATTAGCAATTTTTCTACTTATATAATACCTTCAGATTGAAGTACAGCTGATCATCTGATTTGTGCTTATTGGCAATTTTTCAGAATAAACCGTCGCTTGTGTTTTCTAGGCCATGGAGACTAGGAAAATCCTTCTTCTTCCGCTTCTTTTTCCCTTCCTCCCCTCTCGTTTCCTTTTCTCCATCCTTTTCTTTCTACTCGCACTCTCTCTATATTCCTAGCTTTCTCCCATGTCCTTTTTTTTTTCGTCGTTAGTTATGGTTTGCCTTGTTTTTGGCTATTGGTGATGGGATGACTTTTCCACTGTCATGGCAAAGAGTGCAACGGCGAAAGCCTTCTTCTTTGATGGCTACTCTGCTTTGCTGTGATCCGGTAATTCGCCTTCCCGAAGACTTGTCAGGGTTTTGGTTTGCTAATGGAGCCAGCCTAGGTGCTTCCATGCAATAATCAATGCGAAATGGAACATTTCTCAATGATATGCAGTGTGTTGCTCATGTTATCTGGTTTGCATGTTAGTTGTTCTGTTGGGAGGGATGCAACTTTTGGTTCATCTCAGCAGCAGTGAAGAAACATGTACTTACTTTCCTCTACGTGCTGTTAGTACTTTTCCTTCTGCAGTGATGAAATTGTTGAGGTGTAGCTGTTGTGATGTGATGCTCTAGGTCTATTCAAGACAGCGTGTTGCAGCTGGTTTTATTGGCTTAATGTTATTGTATTGCTTTCCTTTTCTAAGACTACATGTACTGTTTGTTATTTTAATCATGTAATTGTGTTATACGACGCCCTGCGTGGTGCGCAAAAAGAAAATACAGTAGTTAGTTTGTATAACTAGCTCATGTGTTGTAATCTAAGTATAGATGCAGTGGATGGACCACTATAAAATCTGCATGCAGTGGACCGTCCACTTTAAAAACCGAAATAGTAGTCTGCCAACTCCTGTATTTTTTGTAATTATTATTTATTATAATAATAAGTGTTATGGACCAGTATAAAAACCGGTCGGCTTTACCAAAAAAATTAAGAGCATTTTCTTTACCCCAAAGTAAGAAAGTTTTGTGGTTTGATCGTCATAAGTGTTCTTTCATATTAATCATTCTTTTAGAAAAGATTAAAAAAAAAATTACAGCTAATAGATATGAGACTTTGTGGCCAACAACGGCTTAGTCAAGTGAAGATATATGTGAACTTTTAAAGGATTATCCAAATACATATGAAACCGAAGAACAAATTAAAATTCAAGGTAAATCATTTATTCATAATTAGTACAAGAAAAGTATATTTTAAGAGTTATTTTATTGAAAAAATATCCTAATTTGTCATAATATTGGCGTGATGCGCAATAAGAGAAACATGCTTGATAATGTATTTAATATAGTTTTGAATGTTAAGAGGAAGGCGAAGGATGTCTTGTAATCAAGACGTGTTATAGAAGTAATATGTAATTGTCCTAAGCTTTATATGAAGCCAAATACACAAAAATAATAAAAGCACGCTATGGACTAAACAATAATCAAGTTAAAATATTTTTAAAATGGATGGAATTATTAAGATTTCTCGACGGTATTTCTTCTAACCTTCGCAGATGTGTTGACCATAAGAACTACAAATTTAAAGGTACAAAAAACCAAGATTGTTATAATATGATGAAAACAATTTTATCCATCGATTTGAAAGAATCGTTGCTCGTAAAAGTTAGGATGGGTATAATAGAACTTAGTTTGTTTTATAAAGAGTTTTGCTTTACTATATTAAAAGTTGATCGTCTACGCAAAATTGAGGAAGAAATTCTTATACTATTCTGCAAACCAAAAAAATGTTTTTTAAGGTTCTTTTTAATGTAATGAAGCACTTACCTTCTTATCTTCTATCCGAAATAAGTTCTCGAGAGCCTGTACAATATGAATGGATGTATCCATTTGAGAATTATTAATATTTAGTATGTTAAATATCAGTTTAATTATATATATATAAGTAAATCATACTTTATAATAATTCATGACAGTTACTCAAATCATTAAAGAAAAAAAAAAGAGAGAGAAAGCACGATTTGAAGGTTCAATTTGTGAATCATATACCGGATAAGAAGCTTTTCCCCCTCTCATTATTTAGTGATCATGTGTACTTATCATTTAAAAGTTCTATGTGTAATGATCAAGGCATTGATCAAGACGGTTCTTAAGCAACATTATCCTTTTAAAAAAAGGACGATCTACTGAAAATTATGTGGAAGTATGGTTCACGCGCACGTTCTTCTTTTGTGTTGAAGTTGCACCATTTATTAGGTAATATATATGCACTCTTCTACATATACAACATATTATTTATGTACATGTATACACACACAAATATATATATATATATATGTATATACACACATATACACACACACATGTACTCAGTTTCAAAAAAAAATACATGTACATGTTATAATGTATTATTTTATCTATATTTGCATTATTTACAAATTACAACATCCAAATGGTGATATCAATAGTTGGTTTTCATACTATGTTTTTGATACAAATAATTGCGTGGTCGACGAAAAATTGAAACACTTAGTTATGAGACTAAAGAGAAAAATCAAGATTTATCCAATTTTCTTCATCAATAGATATAAATTTAACACCATAAAATACGGTGCAGAAAAGTTAACTAATAATATTGTTGTATTTGTCATAGGTAGTAATGATCCAAATGATAATGTAAATGATTTTTATGGTATCTTAACTCCGCATTTGCAGTTGATATACTTCACTAGACTTGTGGATGAAGTTTTTTGTTTAGATGCAACTAGTTCAGCAATGTTTCAGATTTTGGAATCAATATGCATTCAAAATGTAATCTTATTGAAATAAAATACAATTCATGTTATTATAAGTATGATCCTAACAAGATCTTTAAGTTTATTACGCTTCTTATCCATCTTTAAGAAGAGATAAAACATATTGGTTGGTTGTTTTTAAAACGAAGGCAAGATTTACACTTGATGGACAAAATATTATGGACGAACAAGCATGCCAAGCAAACATCAAAAAAAGAGTAGAACAATAATAACTGATAATTAAACCTATTTTTGACCTCTAAATGATGAATCAAATGTACTATTAGAAGCATTTGAGACCATAGAGGAAAATATTATAGAGTACGAGACATAACTCAAATCAAAAGGTGACGATAAATGATTAATAATGCACAATTTGGTAGAAGATAATTTATATTACTCATTTTTCACATGATTAAATGGTATGTTCCATCATAATAAGTTGCTTGTCATTAGGTGATATATATTGCCAAAATATGTTTTTCATAATAAATTGTTATATTAAAGTAAATGATAGTTTTGTCTTAATATGTTTCTTATACTTAAATAATAAGTTCTGGCATAATATATGTTTGTCAAAATTAAATGGTATGTTTCTCATAAATGATATCACGTTCGTGATAGTTATGTTCTCGCTCTTCTTCTCAAAGAGGTATTGTCACTATAAGTGATGGCAACGATACATCGTAGAAGGCAGCTCGTCCTGTGGTGATGTTGCTACCAAAGACCGACGAATCGTAAGTATTACATTTATTTCTCATATGGTATACTACATATTAGTCATGATTTATTACATGTTTGTTTCATATTTTTAACATAGGGGTTTTGATAGCCATCTAATACTGTTCTTTCTATTTCTCGGGTGGCATACATGAGCATGATGACTTCCTCCTGGCCTAAGTGGAGCAAGGTCCCATCACATATCAAAGAGAGTGTTTGGTAGGACTTCCTTATAACTATAATTTATATATCATTATATGTTACCGATTTATATTTCACACATAATTATAAATGTATCACTTTCGTTTTATCAACTTGTTGAATGCGGTAGATTTAGAGGAGGAGATTGGCGTTCAGCAAGTCAAGTGCCACTTTCGTTTTATCAACTTGTTGAATGCGGTAGATTTAGAGGAGGAGATTGGCGTTCAGCAAGTCAAGTGCCATTGAAACAGTAAAATTGAAAAACTATTGGGATACCATTTCTATCATTAGAAAATCGAGAGAAAAAATCCAATTGGATGGGCACTAGTGTGTGGAATGCATGAATTTCATGGTGAAGCATTGAGGAGTTTGAGGTAGTTTTATCACATTTATGTTTAAATTGTTGCATTTGTTTATATGACTTAGAATTATAAAACATATTTTTCAATTTAAATTTGTAGAAAGAATCAGAGAGGAAGTCCGCAAATAGTAATAAGAGCCCAGCGATACATCATGGTGGTTCGAAGTCATTTCTACATCATCGTAAGAGCTTGGTAATTTTACTAATTATGATTACAAAAAACTGTTACATACTTATAATTTATGTAACTTATGAAAAACCAGTTATTAAAAAAAAATTACTTTAATTATTTCAGGAAAGGTTGCCCGAGGGTCCTATGCCATACTAGGATGTCTTTGCTTATACTCATGTCATGAATCAAACAAATGAGGCGGGATCAGTCACATATCGATGACAAGATGATGATAAAGCAATAACTGCATGTATAAGTATATTGTAGTTAATTTGTTTAACTTGTATAAATAATAAGAATTAAAATTATATTGTGTAATATGCAATTGTATTTTGCATTACAACAACGGTTCCAGCAAGCACATGCATAGCTTTTGGATGGGATCAGCTAGTGCATCCAAGGATAATGTTATTTTCGAGTCTGTTATGGACCCATCATCCCAAAGCAGATGCTATGGATTTAGATACCAATCAGTAGTTAATTTACTATATTTCTCTTTAATTTCCATAAGTAAAATTTCTATATAGTGTTAAATGGATTTTTTTGGAATCAACTACTGGTTGATTTATTGGAAAAAGTTGTCGATTCATACAAGTAAAAGATATTCCAAAATCGGCATATTTTATCTCATATTTCAAAAACTAGTTAGTGTGTACGATTTACATATGACATTAGTGATAACTTTGATGACAGCATCTACAACTTTCTGAATATTTTTGCAACATATTTATTTAGTTCTTATATGTTATGTAGTATTATATATAAACGTATAATGTATTAAAATTATTTGATTACATTTACATTTACAATTTAATGTGGTCATGTTAATTTGCGGCAATTAATCTCAAAAGGACAATATTAGGCAAGTAGAATAATATTATAAATATAAAATAATTTATAATTTCTTGGAATATTAATAAAACATATTATATGCTAAAAATAGCTATATATGGATGTTTTCAATTCAGGTTTTCCTTTTTTTTGAATGAAATTAAACCGAAAGCATTTTGGACAATTGAAAATTGGTATATGAACAGTATTAAGTTGAAATTATATATAACAGCTTATTGTATTCGTAGGTAAGGACCACTAAAAAAATGTATTAGAAGCTTAGGGTAAAATAGAGAACGAACAACTATCATCCTAGATCGCTAAGCTACAGGAGCGTGTCTGATGTCGTGCTATAGAGATGAAGCAGCTGAACCAACGCTTTACCGAATACTTGGAGCGCCATGGGACATTCCTCTCATCCGGTGGTTCCGGTGGTTCAGATACAGCTTGAGAGGTTGATTTTGATAAAAAAAAAATATTTGTGTATATACACTATGAGATGGACAACATGACTTTGATACAGCGTGTTATTGTTTGAGTTGGGCTTGTTTGTGGACTAGATAAATTATGACTGGCATTTGTGTTTGTTTTGTTGTATCTATTTGTTGGATTGATGGTTTGGCTATGTTTGATGCTATGTCATATATATTGAATGTGTTGTTGTGTTTATTGTATATATATATATATATACATGATCAAATGAGCTTGTTTATCTATTTATGTTCAAAATTAATCTATGAGATTGATTATAGTATGTGTGGGGGGTTAAAAGAGGAAGGATGGCACAATATATAAAAAATACCCAGTATTTTTGATGGCAAGCTATTATTTATCGATCAAAATTTTCCAATGCTATACAACGACATGCACCAAAGTTTAGCCATTGGAAATAGTCGCAATGAGACGACGGAAACTGCGGAAAAAATGGTCATCGTCTCCATTGGAAGTCGTTGCTAAAAAAGACTTGTATTTCGATGGTTTCGAACAGCCACCGACGGCGTACCACCATTGGAATTTACAGTTTATCTTATGATGTAATGAAATACAACTAAGTATTGGAAAGATATTCAACACCCAATTAGCTGCCAAAATAATGCATTACAAGGGGCAATTACAGAACATGAGGAAAGATGACTCAACTATAAGAGAATATTTGTCCAAAATGAAAACAATTTTTAATCTCTATGAAGCTACTGGCCAAAAGGTTGGTGATTGATAGAAAATATTAATTGCACTTAATGGGTTAAGTGATGATTTTGAAGCTCTAACTGTTGTCACATCATCAAAAGAAGTTCCACCCCTAGTTGATGATGTACATGCTATACTTATATCTCATGAAGCAGGAGCCATTGACAAAAGATCTCATGATTCATATTTTTCAGTGAATCTAACAACTAGATTCATGAACAAAGTGCAAAACAATAACAGAGGTGAACAACCCAGTTAGATAGGTAACTTCTCTAAGAGGTCAAAAGGAAGAGGTCAATGAAATAAAACTAATAAACCTAAATCCAATATGTGAAAGGATTATCCACACTGCTCTACAATGTTACTTCAGATTCATTGATAACTTTGTGTCCGGACAAAATAACAACAACAAAAACGTAAACTTGAGTACTAATGTTGCACATGCCCAACAAGATACTAATCAGACAGATATATGGAAGAATCGAGGTTAGATTGACAGTGTTAGATCAGACTAGATTCAAGATGATAGCTGGTATTCAGACTCAGGAGCAACAATCACATTACAAGCAACTTAGACAATTTAAATCTTGGCAACAAGGGGTACAAAGGTAAATAGTTTATATGCATGGGAAATAGTAAGAATATAAAATCTCTTATATTAGTAATTCTTGCATTGGAGATTATAAATAGTTATTTCTGCAAAAATCATTAAGAGTGACAAAAATTAAAAAGAATCTTATCCTTCATTTCTCAATTTATCAAAGATAGCATTGTTTACTTTGAATTTATCCAAGTTGCAATTTAGACAAAGACATTCTAACTAAAGGAATTCTTTTATAGGGTGATGCTGCCCGAGGAAAATACAAGTGTAATTTCAACAACTGTAAAAAAAGAAGAGATATTGTAACATGCCTCCAATGAGTAATGCAAATAAAATCAAGAATGTATTTGTTATCTCGTGTAACGACCCGTATTTTACATAGAGAGATGAAGGGATATAGCCAGTAGTGCTCTAATGTTCTAGCCTCATATAAGGCCTCATGCTCTATCTCGAGCCTAAATTTTTTCTTTCCTTTTACAAGCATGACCCAATACTCTGCATCAAGATAGTGCTTTATCAGTTCCTCTTCAATGTATCCAAAAAATTTAGTATGTGTCAACACCACTTCCCAAACAAGGGCAAGCATGCATGAGAATTTCTCCTTCAGATAGCATAATCCCCCTTACTCGTTATAGGTAAAGTGTAGAAACTGACTATTATGTCATCCAAGTGTTCCATCCTAGCATAATAAAGCTTCTAGATACCAAAGTTCTCAGTCAAAATTTTATACTTCTTTCTCTCTAAGCGTGCAATCTTCTCCTTGGACGACATAGTTTCCCATGTTCCCTTAAGAATGTTCTTGTTCTAGTGATAACCAAGAATTTTTCCTTAACATCCTTTGACAACTCAACGGTGGTTCCTCTTGGGTCTGTGTGAGCTCCTTCTTAGCATTAAGTTCCTCCTTGGTTTTACATCATTTCAATGAGGTTGGTTGAACAAAGTTAAGCAAAGAATTCTTGTGTTTTGTTGGCATTAATCAACTTCTGGACTAGAGCTGTCAATTCCCTACACGACCCAAAACCCGACCCAAAATCCACATAGAAATTAGCAGGTTAGCTTGACCCGTTTAGTTGGCAGATCAATTTTGGGTCAACCCGAATTTGACCCATTTATAAACGGGTAGGTTTAGGGTTGACCTGCTAACCCGATTTTGACCCACCAAACCCGATTATACGATGTATCTCTTTCGTGCTGTTAGTCTTTTGTGTAGAATGTTAGCGTTAGTCTTTTAGGTATGTGGCAATCAGTTTGCTCATATATTCGTGTGTAAGTTGTTATACTTTATTAATTTATTCTTGTATGTCTTATAACAACTGTGTCTCTTCCATACTGTTAGTCTTTTATCTTTGCAGTATGCTCATATATTCTTAGTTATAGAGAATGTTTTTTAGAGATCGTGATTTCATGCATTATATATGTGATGCTTACCGTTGATTTTTTAACTTGTTGCATGTTGATGATTTTGTAACTTGCAGCTTGTTGGTGATTATATAATAGTGTTTCCTGTTGGTGTTTTGGTTCTTTTGTTTTTCATATTAGTAGGTAATATTTGTCAATGAGTCAAATGGGTAAACTCGACATGACCTGACACGACCCGTTTAGTTAAACGGGTTACAGGGTCGGGTTAAGGTTGGGAAAAAATGACCAGTTTAATAAACAGGTTAACCTGACCCGTTTATAAATCGATCCGAACCCGACCCGACACGACCCATTGACAGTCTTATTCTGGACTCGTTGTTCGCTATTCTCTTTAGCCTTTAAAGTCTCTTTTTTTTTTCTTTGGTCGATTAATTTCAACATCACAATACTTAAGCATTCAATCATACACTTTCCTTTTTGAGTCATGGGATGAAATCTTAGTGTAGTTAGCTCTGTTTGTATCAGCTAACTCTTTGCACATTTTCTACTACTCCTCATGCTACTCCGCATTCTTCTGGAGCATAATAATACTCTCTAAGATGGCCTTTTTTCTAAGGAGTACTAAATCATGATTGAACTTAGCACCGTTTAGAAACCACCCTAGTAACCTTTTAGCAAGTATAGCAGGACTTTTAGCAAGAGTATTAGGGTCTGATGCTTACATGTGAGGAAGACATGGTGGTAATGAATTATGTAGGAGGGATGTTGGAAGCTAAAAGTGGTAGAGAAACATAAATGAGGATCTCATCCCTAAAGTTAACTGAGGTCTTGGACAATGTACGATTCTCAAAGCAATTGCGGTAATCTCCGCCTCGTTGACGGCTTCTCAATTTCAAAAAAAAAAATCTTTCTATAATGGCTCTATTCTTCATGCGATCCCGATCACCTTCTCCATCTCTCTTCTTTCGTCTTTCCTACTCGAAGTCTATTTCTCTTCTCATATAAATATCTTCGTCTTCTTTTTATCTTCTTCTTTCGCGATGCTAGAGGAGATTAAAAGCCCATTTGTGCTAGCGGCCATTTTAGAAGTGCATTCAAAAGATTCGATGTATTTGCAACCCATATAACATCTAAAAAGAAGATAAAGTGACTTTAGAAGTGAGGTTTATTAAGGAAAACTATATAAGTGAAAGTTCATGTGACTCTAGTGATGTGCGTGACATATCATCTACCCTCTAATAACCACAAACCTTTTTTTTGTAATTAGAGTCAAGGCTTAAACGCTTTATGGAGTGATCTTTCTGGGAGGGAATTAAAATTTTATAACTGTGTATAGGTGAACGCTCCCCCGAAAATCTCACTTGGAGTGGCGCGAGTAACACTTAAATCCCCAAGTCAATATCTCGGGGTAAGCAACTGGGGTGCTATTCATTAGTGCGGCGGCATCCGCGACTATATCTCCTTGAACTTAAGTCCTAATGAACCGGGTTTATCCCTAGTGTTCGTCAAAATATTTAACGTAATTTTCGTTGGACTCGCTATTCATCTCCCTTGGGAGAAAGTCCTCTTCCCCATTGATAATCTCTCATTCCTCCCTTTCTGAGGAAGCGGTAGCCTTGCCTTCCCAGTAAGGTTTCCCGTCATCTTATTCCTCCGAAATCGAAGTTATTCTAGCATGATCTCTTGTTTTGGTGTAAGTCTCATTTCCTGCATGGGCTTCTTCGTATAATTTGTCAGACGGGTCATTGCATTCTCTTCTATCGTCCCCGCCAAAACTACGAACGTAGAGGTGGAATGAGTTTAAACTTTGGGATGAGTGGGAACTGTGACTTCACGAGTAAAAACAGATCTCTTAGTCTTAGGATACAATAGCTAAGGATGGCAAAAAAATCCATACCCGCACTTATGCGTGGCTAAATTCCGTCATGGACACGAAACAGATAATTAAATGAGTATCCGTGGATAAAATAAGCGGATATTTTTAATATTCATTAATTAATGGGGCGGGTACGGATAGTAAGATATCCATGTCCGTTGGTACCCGTGTCCGTATTGAATTTGATTTATTATCAATAGTCAATACAAAAAACATTGTTGTTGGCTGCTCGGTATTTGTGTGCATGCCTTTACTCGACAATTTATAGCTGGCTACTGATGGAATGTGATTTGTTATCAATAGTCAATACAAAAAACATTGTTGTTGGCTGTTCGGTATTTGTGTGCATGCCTTTACTCAACAATTTATAACTGACTATTGATATTTTGATGGATACTTATGTTGTTATCTCTTCTTTTTTGGATGTTGGTTTAAATATGTATTGGTATTTTGAGGTTAGCATTTGGGTATTAGTCTAATTTGTTTTTTTTTACCAAATGTACTTTTGAATAATTTCAATAAACGGCTAAAAAATAATTTGAATAAATATAACGGATACCCACGAATAACGCCATTACCCGCAGCTTGTTTGAAACCCGTTTAATGGATACCCATGCAGGTATGGGGCGGGCACGGGCAAAAAATCACCCAACGGGGCGGGTGATGGGGTTGTACTACCCGCGCCCATCCCGCCCCATTGCCATCCCTAACAATAACCCATAGTTATAGAGGTTTTCATCCATCGGGAAGAAATATAGCTTCTCTCTCCCATTTCAAGATTGCTTTCAAAGTGCGGTACATTTACTAGTTGGCTTCATCTTTGTTCTGAGTTGGGTTAACTGCAAAAAAATACAACTCAGACTCGATAAAAATTCAAATTGCTCTAAATAAACTCAAGTCAAAGATTAAGCTCTCAATCCCCGTTATCCATATGGGAGTGAATCCCTCTGCACAGAACATAGAAAAATTGATTCTTGAAAGCCGAGAGTTTGTTTGTTTAACAACCTCGTGTATTTTAATTTAATGATTTAATTCAAATTTTGTTTTATTTATTTTATTTGTTTGGATTTTATTGAAATAATATATATTTTTGATTCAAAACTAAATTTACTTTTGATTTTGACATGAATATGATCTAATAATACAAATAAATGTTTGCTATTTTAGAATCTTATTTATGGTAAACTTTAATCGAGTTATTTATTTGAATGTGAACTCATTCTTGAAATTTTATTTAAATATTTAAAACTTGTATAATTATATAATCTGTTTCCAGTATTAATGGAATTATATCTTTGATTTAATTTCAAATTGTTTCTCTTGTAGATCTGTCTTTCGTATTGATTGTTGTTGATGGAAACATTGCCAAATTTTATTTATCAGATTCATTTTTCTTTGCTATCGTCTATTATTTGATTTGCAAAATTGTTCGTTAAATATATATATTCCCAAAATTGTTCGTTCACTTTTATTTCCGGTTTTATTCTAATTTTATTTATTTCGTTACCTAAAACATTAGCTCATCTTTTATTTGTTACCAAAATCGTTCGTTTCTTTGAATTAAAAATTTATATTGTTTCTTTTTATTTGCAAAACTATTCGTTATATATTTCAAAACCGTTCGTTATATATTGCCAAAACCGTTTGTTCATTTGTAAATTGGTTGTTTCTTGTTTTCCAAATAATATCCTTTTTATAGCAGTAAAACATTTTCACGAATTAAGTCTTCGTTCAACTTTAAAAACCAACCTGCTTATTTTGAACAGAGTTGAACCGTTCCTTATTTTTTTTATAACAGTTCTTTTTTTACTTTTAAATTCAAACCCATATCACTCCACTTATCTCGAAACATAGGAGTGCTGGAGTATCCCCACGTTTTTATTTTACGTTTTCTTTCGACCGTTCATTTAATCTCGTGATCTTTCCTTTAATCTTGTGAAAATAAACGTGGGCAACCACCTCATCCATTTTATCCTATATATAAATCCTTGTGCATGCTTATAAGGCCCTATTGTTATCTGCCACTATTCCTTCATCTTTTTTCTTTTGCAGTTCCCATATCTACTTCATTTTCATTTAAGTTCCATCGTCATTTTTTTCCTCTCAATTTCACCATTCCCATTTTCTTTTCCCCAATGCCAGAAGCCGCCTTGAAGACCACCCAGCACCATACTCAGGCCCGCCTTCTCCCCTTACCCACTTTGAGATCCACGCCTTCTCCACCAAGCACGGATCTAAACAGAACTCGCCCACATCTAAGCCGTTGTCCCCGCACAGATCCGTACCCATCTCGCTGAATCACGCCTGCTCCTCCACCGTGATGCCCGCGACTGCCATGACCACCTTCTGCCAGTAACGCCTGTGCCTCCTCCCCTCTCGACCGAACCCTTGCCAACTCCAGCTCCAGACCTCCGCCCTCCTTTCTTGAACCTTGCCGAACCCTCCCTAGCGTCAAACCTCTACTGCCGTGCTCCACACACCTATGCCGAGCCCATTCGAAAACCCGAACACACACTATGCATGCGTGAATAATTAGGTGTGAGTTTGAACGTGTTGTGTGTGTAGTTTGAGCGTGAGTTTTATTTGTGTGCATAATATATTTATGACTATGTGCGTGTATGTTACAGACAGTGTGCTTGTTTTTATGTATGTATGTTGAGTATATATATAATTTATGTGTGAATTTGTGTGCGTTATGTGTTGAGTGTGTGTGAAAAATGTGTGTGCGTGATGCCATATATATATATATATATATATATATATATATATATATATATATATATATATATATATATATATATATATATATATATATATATATATATATATACACACATATATATTTACGTGTGTGCAATTGTGTTTTTTGTTCCGTGTTTGCAGTGCAAGGGTTTATGTGTGTATTTATATAATGTATATGTATATATAAGAGTATTTTGTAGTGTATGTCTATGTGAGTTATAAAATATATTTTTATTGAGTATTTATATATAATGTATATCTACAATTTTGGGTCCGTTGTATAATTTATACATAAGTATACGTTTACACGGTTTTATTGTGTGTTCTGCGTTGAGTGTTTATATATAATTTATAATATATAACTGGTTTTGGTATGCGTTGAATTTCAAATATATATATATATATATTATAAATTTATTATGTGTTTACATATATAGAAATATTCATATAATATTTTATAAAAGAATTTTGCATTTATTTTTATTGAACTAATTTTGGTGTTGAGTTTGAAATTGTTCTAAAACCCAATACCCGTACTGATCCATTAAGAATTTCTCTAACCTCCTCCTATAAAATAATAATATGTTGAGTGGTTACTGTGATTGAATCCATTCTGAATTATGCCAGGAAGTCGTCGTTTCATACTGAGTCCATCTGTTTGCCATCTACAATTTTGTGCTACGAAAGGTGAGTTAATCTCACAGTCCACCTACATTGTTTCACGGATGTTAAATTCAGCACAAATGAATTGTTGTGAAAAGTATAGGATTGCTAGTAGAAAATTGTTTTATTTGATATGTATACACATTTCATATATGACACGATGAGATATATATATATATATATATATATATATATATATATATATATATACACACACACATGACACGTAGATGCACTAATGATATATGACTTATGATGTGATGATATTGATGCTATGTGATAATTTATATTGTTTATCTTTGTTGTTGATTGCCATAGTTAGGAAAATCACTATGGGTCGAAATGATACACATCTGAATGGACATTAGATTAGGGAAAATCGTTATGCGATGGAATGACAGTCCTGAACAATTTTTACTGAAATTGGGATGGTGGGTTGAAATGATATATACCCGTTAAATTATAAATTGTGAGTTGAAATGATAAATATTTGTATCACTTGAACATAGGGTAGAAAACTATATACGGACATTGTTGGTCATGTTTTCGAAGTATAGTGATTTGGAAATTTGATTTTGAAATAATAACTTAAATTTCATATATATATATATATATATTAAACTTTTTAAACTTAAATTTTGTAAATTTTAAATTATATGTTCTAAAATGATTTATGAGTAATTATTGATTTAAATACTTATTTAAGATTTTACTTATAATTTTATTTATTTTAAACTATATAATTTAATCATATAAGTATTTTCAAACTTTAAATATAATATATTATTATAAATAATTCTTTTAAACCTATTTCTGAATTATTTTAAGTTTGTATATGTTTATAAAGCTATTTTCTATCAAATCTAATAAATTTATAAACTTATATTTATATTTATTTTCAAAGTTAGTTTTATATATTTTATAAACTTTATAAATAAACCAAAAGATGTATAAGTTAAGGTTTTCGCGATTTGAATTCGAGGTTTAAAGAATTAAATTTATATAATGATACTTAACTTAACGAATGAACTTATATAAGATATGAATTCGAATCGATATAAACTTATAAGAGATGATCTTGAATTGTGAAATTGTTTTCTGAAATTGAATTTCCAAATTAAAGGAATGAATTTGAACCTATAATGGATATGAAATGAATTTGATTATAAATCAACAGAATGTGAATTTAAATTGGCTAAAATATTGAACTTATATAAGAAATGAACGTGAAATGTGTAATTGATTTTAATTTTGAATTTATAATTGATATGAAGCGAATCCGATTTATAGTGACCGAATGTGAATTCGAATATATAAACTTTATACATGGAATTGATCATATAAATCAATTGGTCTGAATTAGGAAATTTGTTAAATTGAATTTATAAGAAAGATTTTGAAATTGATTTGAATGTATAAATAATGATTTTTAATTGTGCGACTTGAGTTATGAAATATGACATGATTTGTTTGAATTGTAATATAAAGATTTTGATTTGAATTGCATATATTGAACTTGAACCAAAATGTGGGATTTTATGAATCGACTTGAAATGAATTTTGATAAGGTAAATTTAATCATGTGAATTGTTTGAACTTGTATTTTTTTTGAGAATATAAATTAGACCAAAATATTTTCAAAATTAAATGTTATAGTATTGGTTTATACTATATTTTGAGATCTTTACGGTACGGTCTTCTAATTTGATTTGCTTAAAGCGATTTAAGTGTGATGTTTTCAGAATTAAATATAACCAAAGTTAGATATTTAATTTTGATTTCAAATTTGAATCTGAATTATGTATAAATGACTTTTATAAAGTGATTTATGAAATAATGACCACTGTGTGAAAAATGTAAACGTTTGGTTGTTAAAGAGACCGGGATCGAATATTGTCATACTCTCTGCCAATGCCGAAAACCACTTTAACAACTGTGTAAGCGGTGGAGTTCCAGAATGAAGTAGGATGATTTGGAGGCGGTTACTGGATTTGAAGAAAGAGAACGATGATGGATAGCCTTGACCTTCGGATCATAAAATGATTAAAACAGTGTTATACCGTGATTAAGCGAGGTCGCACCTCCTATCGGACACATTTCTTCATACCTATATTTATTACTTTGTGATTTGATTGGCGCGCACCATTGATTTTGGAATGTATTCCAAGGTGGGAGGTAGTTGAGGCTATGCGTTACCACCGGTCCGGGCGTGCATCGGTAGAATCCTACCGTGGGTATTCCTCTTGTGCCTTATCATATTATCCTGATCGAGCCCCTTACAATTTTGATTTAACGTTGTCGTATACCGGAGCATCCCTATCCACTGACTGTTTACTGGTGTTTTATATCCAATGTTTACGACAACGTACAAACGGTGTAAGGGTAAAAATTTAATCTCGCTTACGTTATTTAAAATGTTATATATAACCATAGACAACATTATAATAGCGTATTATATGATATGATATTAGTTTGACGGATCCTTAGATGATGGTGATCCCAAACATCCTTTAAGTTACTGATGCATTTCATTGAACAATTCATTTGAGATGATCTACTTCCATGAGAATGTTAGTCCTGATCCAAGTTGTTTTGTTTTGCATTATTGCTCGGGTCAAATCGAGTATTGCAGTGTTGAGTGTTAACGATATTTTTCGTCAACACCGGAGATTGATCTATGGAAATGGACCTAAGGGGAAAATGGGGTTATTTAGCTTTCACTAGACTGAGTTAGTTCACCATTTCCTAGATATCAAGGCTTAGAGCTTGACAGATTAGTTACTCTTCCCACAATGGGGTGAGCATCATGCTTAAGCAACTCTAAAACAACAGTTATCTTGGGACAAGGGTTCCCTAAGCATAACCTTCGACAAAAGGCTAAACGGCTTATGGGAAGAGGTTGTCCAAGGAAATCTGTAGAAGGGTCTAAACTTGGGTAGGATCCCATGACTGTGAGCTAAGAAATAGTATAAGAAACTTATAAGGAAATATGCTAAGTGTCGATATGCTCTTTATTGATCTTTGATTTGGAGTACATGATTGATTACAATGGGAATCCCCAAATCGATTTAGAAATTAGGGTTTACTCTAGAGAAAAAGAGTATAAGAATGAGAAATGAGAAAATCTCCGCGAAAATGAGACCCCTGGGGTCTTATTTATAGACAAATCTGGACCCATTCTGCTATTGGGCCAGCAGAAGTCCCTGTCGGCCGCCTTTCCTTTTGGTCCCGGTTGTTTTGGATTTTTGTCGCTCTTTTGACCGTGCTTGTTGCTTTGTAAGGTACCGGTCTTGACTCTCATGAGAATGGTTTCGGTTACCGAAGCTTTTCTTTGGAGTTTATTCTACCTTCTTTGTATCAATACTGAGCCTGTCGATATGGATAGCTGTGGGGAGGCTTTAAGCTTCTAGACAAAGGTTTCCAGATAAGGCTTCCGGATAGTGATTCCGGTCATGGCTCTCGGTTTTGCTATTAGCACTATGTGGAGCTTGCCTTCATAATTCAAGTGAATGGTTGCAGGATCCGCCATCCCTAGCGGTATAGACTTTAAGCAGATTAGTGTGGATAGCTTGTTTCTCTTCGAGGTTTTGGCTTTCCTTTCGGTAGATTCTAGAACTGTATATTGGCTTTCCGGAGGGTTGCTTCTGGTGCTTTACTAGTTTCTTACTAAAGCAGCCTCTTGGTGTCCATCTGGTCGAGGTTTCGGTAGACGGTTCCCGGATGATCCCCTTGTGCTCTTGTTCTTCGATGTATCAGTATTAAGTGAGTTAATATCGATTGCCCTTTCATTCTTCTAGTCCTCAGGTTGCGGTGCCCTTTGCTTTCCTTTTTGTTAGTCCCCGGCTTTGGAACATTCCTTATCGGTTATCCTTCCTGCCGGAATTAGCCTGCCGGTAATTTCTTCTCATACAGGGTTTTGAGGTTCCTTCTTTACTGAGGGTGTCAGTTGCTCGGCCTTGCGGATGCTTCTCTCAGGCTTTCGGCTTTATTCTGTGCTTAGCATCTGCTTATAGATTACTTTTCTTTATTTGTGATGATCCGATACCCATTCACCGTCAACCTATCTCGGAGTTAATTCTGGTAGAAACATATGCCCCCTTGTGAAGGGGTATTTTCGACTTTTCAAGTCAAACTTTTGAATGAATTGACTGCTTCTTTCTTACTGTATATATATAGCCTCCATCTTTCATCTTATTGGCTCCTTCTCTTCTCCATCATTTTCTGAAGTCGTTACCTATTCTCGGAAAAGCATTAGCCGTCTTTACGTAATCATCTACTGTAAGTCATTCACACTTGATTTTATAATTAAGCTATAGTTAGCTTATCTCGAGCTCCAGTAATTATCAGATTTGCTTATCATAAATTGATTTTTGTTTTCTGATTACCAATTTCTTGACAATCACTTCCAAATTTGATCAATAGCTTTAATCTACGTTTTATTTGTTCTTATTCTTCTGAAGATGTTCGAGGGATAACTATTATTCATTTGCTTCTCCTAGCATTGTTCTTACCTTTTTGCATTAAACTGAACAGATTGTACCTGGTATTATGGGGAAAAAACATATTGCTTTCAAACCTGATAGGAGTGGTCCTTTACCAAGTGACCTTTCCGCCCTTAGGAAGGTTAGTGCTGTCGATAAGCATTCCTTCATTTCATCGCAAGAACAAGTTTATGCTATTCTCCAAGATTTTGGCATTTCAGGCATTGACGCCATTCCTCCTTGCAAAACGGACATCATCTCTTCCCATCCGGAGGGCTACTTTGCTTACTTTGCTATCCACATCTGGCATGGAGCCTTTATCCCCTTTTCCTGATTTTCTTTACCGGTACCTTCAATATTTAGGAATTGCTCCCATCCAACTTTCTCCCAACACTTACACCCACCTGCTAGGCTTAGAACTCTTATCTTTAGAGTCGGGTAATTGTTCTTTGAACCCTTATACTCTTGATTACTTGGTTCTCCCTTCTAAGCTTAGCGTTGAACCCTCAAAATTTTTGTGCAAACCAAAAGAAGAAATTGTTATCGGAAGGAACAACAAGATTCAAAGATTGGGATACTTAATCTTTCGTTGTTCGATGCCCTCCGACAATTTTGGCAGCTTTCATACCCCAAGTATCCGAAACCGAACACAAAAATTCCTTTTCTTTTCATATTGAAGGTTATATTACCCTCCGGGTTTTTTTTAGATGTTGCCCCAAGCTGTCGGGCTTTTCGGATAAGGAGATAGTTGATATTCTTGGAGCTGCTTCAGAGAAGTTTGGTAACAAATCTTCGCTACTTACCTCCTCTATTCTTCAGAAGCACTCCCTTCTACCAGTCGGTCAATCTATCATTGGACAACCACCTTTGGTTTTACTTAGCAAAGGGACTCTTTCTTTATCACTGGGAAGGAACGCTCCTTTTTCTCCTAACTCTCCTTTATCTCTCGACAACCCAGGTGTACTTTGTATGTGATATTATTTTTAAAACAGAGTTATAATTAACATTTCATGCAATTCCCTTTCATCATATGCTAGGTGCCATCCGTACCGAGTTTAGCAAAACTGATCCTTCTTCCCTGATTCCAAGAGCCGGAGCTTTCTCTCTTAAGGATGCATTGTTAAGGTCTAGGGAAAATGTAAAAAGGAAGCTTATGGAAAGGAGCATAGAAGACTCCCCGTCGAAAAGGTCTAAGGATGTGGCGGGTCCAGTCCTTTGTTCTGATGTGTCCTTTGACGCTCCGGATATTACTTCCCCCATGAAGGTTCTTGGCTCGAACATCCTTCATGCCGGATCTTCCAAAGTTTCTAACGAGTTGCATCATGCGATGGGTTTTTCCTCCTCTTCCGATGACATTGCCCCTCCGGACTTTACCAATCCCCCTAATGGTGATAGATTCGACAAATTAGTCAGATAAGTGATTTCTTCTTCTGCCTTTTCGAACATTGATTCTTCATTTGATTCCCTCGTCAAGCTTTGACTGAACAACTACTTTTGGTATGAGTTTTTATCTTTCTTGTTTTCCTATTTTTCTTTCAATTGTTTTGTATATGACCACCGTACCGTGTCCCTCATAGGCTATCAAGCGGTGGTTTGTGATGCAAGACAATGCTTCCAAGCCTTCCTTCGAGTTGTCGAGAATTAGAGAAGAAAATATGTCTTTAAAGAAGGAAAAGGATGCTTTTACTATTGTTAAAGAAGATTTAGTTGCAGAGAAAAACAGCTTGGAGTCTGTTCTGACAGACGCGAAAAACTCAATTGCCACAGAAAGAGAATCTCAAATGGCCTTGGCCGAAGAAGTTAAAACTTTAAAGGGATCTTTAGAAAAGTCCAAAGAAGATATTAATGTGCTCGATTCTCGTTGTTCTTCCTTACAAAAACACACTTCTCCTTTGGAAGAAGATAATGATTTACTTAAGACCGAGCTTAGTAAGAAAGAGGCGTTATTGACCAGGTCCGTTGGAATAGTGAACAATGCTAAACAGAGGATCTCTTGCTTCCTTCAGACTATCTTGGATGAAATTAGGATCAAATATTTTGAGGATGATTTCCTTCTTATTTATGCAGATAATATGGATAGGTGCTCGAATTTAAACTTCTATTCTCTCGACCCGTCTTTGGTGGAAAGATTTGTTGGAGACAGGAGTTTTGATGACAACAACCTTAATTCAATTATCATTGATTATAAAATATGCACTAACACTTTTTGTATTATATATATATGCAGGAATTATATACAGGAATTATTACTGAAGACTGTACAGTTTTAAAGATTATAAAGATTCAAAGTTCAAAGAAATTTCAAGACCAAAGAGTACTCAAGATTTCAAGAGTTCAAGATTAATATAGTTATAGAGTCTTGATTTTGTAAGACTCTAAATAGCACTCTAGATTCAAATTCTAATTCTAATTTTCAAATTCTGATTTTTAATTCTATCCATAATCCTTTCCATTTTATTTTCTATCTTTTCTATTTTTTCCTTTCTTATTCTTTTTTTTTCAAACTTAAATTTTATGTATTTATATTCTTATACTTTATATTTATATCGTTTAAAACCTTATAATTTTATAAATATATTTACATATTTAAATTTATGTTTTCTTATGATTTTCTACTTTATAATATTAATTTACAATATTATATTTTGATTAAAGAATTTCCAGAATTATTTTTATATCAAAACACTTGAAAAATGTTTTAAAATTAAAAAATACACTAGGATATGTCGACATACCAAAAACACTGTGTCGACATATAACTGTTGTTGAAATCGGGATTTGAATCTCAACACCAAAGGTGTGAATTACACACTTCACCTATTAGGTAGGAATTGGGGCAACGATCTCAAATATAAAAAACATGAAAGTAAAGACGCAAAGGTTTGTAGTGGTTCGATCAAATGCAATCTACATCCACTTTGAATAGCGATTCCATTATTGCATTAATAATTACAAAACAAGTATATTCTCTCATTACATTCATCATTGCATTCTCTTGGAACTTGATTAAGGAAAATCGATGAGATTCTTCAAATATAGGAATGGTAGATCAAATCTGGGCTTCCACACAAAATTTGATGAATTCCCGCATATTTGTAATGAATTCGGAGTTGGATCTTCACTTTGAGATGATTAGAGATGATTAAATCACTAAGTAAGTGTTGAGAATTGGATTTAGCAGCCCTTCGGGGTCATCCAAATCCTCCCCCATTAAAGTGGGGTTGGACCTCTATTTATAGGTGTGGAGCAGGTGAGGAGAATGGCCAAAATATAGGGTATATGGAACCGGTCGGTCGGTAATTTATTTACAGAAATGCCATTGAGTACAGTTGGCAACAGCTAGAAAGAGGTACCGGTCGGTCGGTCATGCTTTTTTAGACACCGGTCGGTCGGCCCATGCTCTTAACACCGGTCGGTCTATGAAATTATATACTGGTCGATTATACTTTTGAACCACCGATCGGTTATACTTTTGCCATCTTTAAAATACCACTCGCCTCATTTACCTTAATTATAAATTTGGCGCATGTGTCTTCTAGTTCTGAAGCCAACCCGTTACCACCTTTTGTTGCTTTAATACCGTCCTTGCTGTATGGATATATGAACGTTCACCCCATATTATTCACATACCGACCGGTACTGTTTAATGTCGTTGTCCCAACATTGTTCTGCCACGTGTCCAATCTTGATGCTGACCGAGCAGCTCACAATACTTGGCACCGACCGGTATATATGGAGGCTCACCGATCGGTATGTTCTGTTGGACTTTGCATTGGAGATCCATGTTGGTTTCATATTCCATGTTAATGTCTTACATGTCAGGTGGTTCTTCGCATGTTACTAATTCTTATACTTGTATCCATACTTTTGATTCATTGAGCAACCGTTAGGTACACATATTATAACCGATCACCTTTTAATGCATGTTGACATACCAATCGACGCTGTGCATGTTGTCCACGTGGACACATTTTATGTTAGAAGCATATTAAATATGCAGAGTTGGTCCATTCTTGTATATCATGATTATGTTCCGTGAACCACTTCCATGCATGTGGTGTGCCAGATCCACATATGTTTACCAAGCTATCTGGTTCTTAAATAATGCATGTTGATACTTGTAGTGTATGTCCGTCTTTATTCATCAGGTCCATGTACTACTTGTTCATGTGATTCCTTTCAACACTGAAGTAGCCTTTGTATGTTCTTCCTTTACCATTATGACGTGTTATCACTTTTGCATGAAGCAAGGTGTTCTGTTTCATGGTATATTCTCTCAGCATGTTGTGTTTAGGACTTTCACGATATGGGTAACCATACAGCTCTTCATGTTGTCAATATGCGCCATCATTTGTATATATATATGCTAAGTGGTATCATGTATATGATGATGGTCTGATCATTCTTTATCCTTGAATGGAGATTATCAACCGACCGGTTAGAACTAGGTCGATCGCCTCTTGCCTGAAGCTGATTGACTATATTATTTTCCAGATCGGTCGGTATGCGTGAACTATACATGCGAAGCCACTCATAGTCATGTTCTTGTCCATTCTCTATGTTTGTGAAGGCCTCTTTGGATTTATTTCGTCGTCGCATGTCAACGTCAGTCCATACTTCTCAGATTTGAACCGCATTTTATCAACGGGGTTAACATTTGCCCCTCGAAGTTTGTATTTTTGCTTGCAGAAAATGCTGGCTTCGAAATGAACGCTGTTGTTGAAATTTTTTGCATTGAGATCCTTTATGGAACTTGCATCTGCTCCTTATCGATGTTGTACTATCATGCGAACACTTTGATTTTGAATTCTAAAGCATGTTGCCGGCAGTGTTGTGCTAATGTATGATTCCCCCGGCTTTAACTCGGGCTATTTTTCTCTGTTACAACCTATTTTATACCTGCAAAATCATTGCATATTCCTGGGCTAATGTTTTGTTATTGAATGCCCAAATCAATAACAAATTAGTCGGTTCATCAATTAGTCACGATGAATTCTCATTGAATGAAGTGTTTTCACATTTTTTTATTCAATGATTTAAAATCTGTTGAATGTTGTCTGTAAAAACACAACGTTCTAATTTGGACTTGTATCGACACTTAAGATCAACTGGCCGACATAATTCTACTGTGGATTCTAAGTGCTGATATTCTAACTGACTTTCATGGACGAAATTTCATATTTAAGAAATTTGTAGTTGTGACTTATCTTCTGCTTCTTTTTGAAGAAGCTTTAGGATATTTGTGCCCTTGTCCGGGGGGTCTTTGTCCTTTACTGTGAGGAGTACTTCGGATTTCGTGCCTTTGCTTGGGCTAAAATCTAACACAAGTTAATTGGTTAAAACCGAATTCCATTCAGAATTCGTGGTTAATTCGGATATTGGAGAATTTCTCCATTTAATTATATTGACTAATCCAAGCAGCGGTTTGTTCAGAAGTAGTGCCTTCAGAAAGGACTTTGGTTAGAACCCCAATGTTTGTCGTGATCGCATCAAATGCTTCCTGATTCTGATGATCAATTGGGTGCCCCAGGGAGGACTTTGGCTGAAACCCCAATGTTTTTCATTATCGCATTAGGTACTTCCTGATACTGACGATCAATTGGGTGCCCCCCGGAGAGAAATTTGGCCGAAACCCCAATGTTTGTCGTTATCGCATCAGGTATTTCCTGATTCTGACGATCAATTGGGTGCCCCCGGAGAGGACTTTGGCTAAAACACCAATGTTTGTTATTATCGCATCAGGTACTTGCTGATTCTAACGATCAGTTGGGTGCCCCCGGAGAGGACTTTGGCAGAAACCCCAATATTTGTTGTTATCGCATCAGGTACTTCCTAATTCAGACGATCAATTGGGTGCCCCCGGAGAGGACTTTGGCTGAAACCCCAATGTTTGTCGTTATCGCATCCGGTACTTCTTGATTTTTACGATCAATTGGATGCCCTCGGAAAGGACTTTGGCTGAAACCCCAATGTTTGTCATTATCGCATCAGGTACTTCCTGATTCTGACGATCAAATGGGTGCCCCCGGAGAGGACTTCGGCTGAAACCTTAATGTTTGTCGATATCGCATCAGGTACCTCCTGATTTTGATGATCAATTGGGTCTTTGACATTCTTCACATCTGAGATTTCAGGTGCTACGCGAATGGCTTTCATTCTTCACATCTGGGGATTCCAGATGCTACACAAACGAATTGGAGCGGTCATTGTATTGTCCAAGAGGCAGCTACTAGCTCATTGGTCGGACGATCAACTTGGTAGGCTATTTTAGTTTTAGGAACTTGAAGCTTTAAACCTCCCACTTGGGGAGGTGTTCCTTGACAAAGGTTATAGCTCCCTCATTCATTTGTCGTGGCGCTTGCTCGTTGTTTGAATTTTGCGACTACTCTCATTCACTTTTCAAGGCGGTGCTTTTCTATTTTCATATTTTTGCGTGTTGATATTTATAGAATTTGGCACTTGAACTAGTGTTGTTGGGTCGCTATGTTTCATCAAATTTCGCAAGAACAAATGCTCGATAGATAGCTTGCAACATGAAATCAGCTTTTAAATAAGTTTTTATTTGACATATAATTTGGCAAGCTAGAAATTCATTCAAACAGACATGCTCTTAATCGTAGTGCTAATGTTCAGTGCATCACTTGCAAATTATTACAAACTGTTTACAAGGAGTTTTGAATATAACAGAAATTAAAACATGAAGTAAAGCGTGAACTAAAGCAGGAAAAAGAGCATGAAGTAAAGCAGTGGCGATGTTGATCGCTTATTTTGAGCCATTGAAATTGAAGCACAATCAAGAGTCACCAGTTGATGATCAGCCTTGGCATGGTTTGAACAAAAGCTTCGTTGCTTGTTTCCCCCAGGCCCTAGGGAGTCAGAGCAACATTTGAGGATTGTGGAATTTTCACGTATTATTGCAAACGATTCTTCGTAATCAGCTCTTCAATCAGTGATTTCAGATGCCTACACCCATTGGTGTTGTGGCCTGGCTGATTATGGAATCGGAAGAACTTTCCAGAGTTCGCTTGCTTGCTGCTTACTCTCTGAGGCTCTAGAATCGGATAATCCTCGGTATCTTTTGTTGCTGCGAAGATGTTTTCTGGAGTATCATTTAAAGGTGTTAGCTCTGATAGGTTGGAGAAGCGAAGTTCTTGCTGTCTCGATTGTCTTTCCCGTCGCTTCCCCTTTTCTGACCTCCAGCATTTTTCTGATTGTACTGAGTAGCAGATTTTTTGGGAGCTTCAAGAGGTTGGTTTGAATTAGTAATCTGAAGAGGCGTAGGCTTATTCTCCAATCTCATGTACTCCTCGGCCTTTTTGTAAAAAAAATTAAGCGTGCTTGGCTCTTTCATTTTGATCCATTTGCCAAATTTGCTATCCTCATCTATGGCACCAATTAGAGACATTAAGATCACGTGAGGCTCGGGATTTCTTTCTTCGGATACAACAGCGTCGAATCTTTTGAGGAAAGCTTTGACAGATTCTCTCAGTTTCTGTTTCATCGACGTAAGAGAAATAACATCTTTTGCCTTCGTAGCTTGCAGCTTGAACTGCTCTTTGAACGTCAGAATCAAATCATTAAATTGGTTGATGGATTTGGGCGGGAGCCTTGTGAAACAGAACAATGCGACACCTTCTAGATAGAGAGGGAAGCATAGGCATTTGATCTCGTCTGTTTCTTTAGCTCCATTCATATACCATTCGTATTTGTATAGGAAGTGATTTGGATCAGAATTTCCATTATACAGCGGCGGAGTAGGATGGGTGAACTTTTTGGGGAATTCAGCCTTGTGGATCCTCTTTGTGAATGGGTTTTTGCCGAGAGAGAAGTCCCATTCCCTTTCACGATTCTTGCGAGACATGTTGTCTTCCATGATTTGCTTTATCACATCCATGATATATTCCTTCGAGTTGTGTTGTTCCGAAGAGCGGACCTCGATCTTTTTTCCGGATGCTCTTCGTGGCGAGCGATCGCATTTAGATGATCTAGGTCTTTTAATTCCACTATGGGAAGGTGCCCCCTTAACGTGACTTGCAACTCGTCGTTATTTCGATCGGAGTGGTTTTTAGCTTTCATTTTTGAGTCTTCGACATTGGCATCGTCTTCGCCAACATATCCTTCTAAGTTGTCATTATGAGGATCAGAGGCTAATGAATTTGCATTATCTTCAAGGTTGACATGGGTTTCCGGAGGAGGAGCGGGATTTTCTTAAGCGTTAGGAGAGCAGTTACTTTATCCATCAAAGCTTGATTTGCATCCACGAGAGTTTTATTAGCATCGATTAAAGCTTTATTGGAGGCTTCCATACATTGACTCAAGTTAGCGACGACGACGTCTAATTCATCTTTAGTCACTCCTGCCCCGGACATTGAATTTTCTCTACCTTCAAATCGGTTGGTGAGTGGAGTAGTTTCATGATTAGCAACATTGTCATTTTCCTCAACGACATTGCTAGTGGTCTTCTTTGATTTGGCCATGATCTCGGACAAGGCCTTGAATTTTGATGAGAATTCGTCGATTGGCCTAGATCTTAGATTTGCGGAATCTATGGTAGAAGTAGGCTTAGAACTTCAAGGTGAAGGAAGGAGATGTGAACGCGGCCCCATGGTGGGCGCCAAATGTTGAAATCGGGATTTGAGTCTCAACACCAAAGGTGTGATTTACACACTTCACCTATTAGGTAGGAATTAGGGCTACGATCTCAAATATAAAAAACATGAAAGTAAAGACGCAAAGGTTTATAGTGGTTCGATCAAATGCGATCTACATCCACTTTGAATAGCGATTCCATTATTGCATTTAGTATTACAAAACAAGTATATTCTCTCATTACATTCATCATTGCATTCTCTTGGAGCTTGATTAAGGAAAATCGATGGGATTCTTCAAATATAGGAATGGTAGATCAAATCTGGGCTTCCACACAAACTTTGATAATCCCGCATATTTGTAATGAATTCGGAGTTGGATCTTCACTTTGAGATGATTAGAGATGATTAAATAACTAAGTGAGTGTTGAGAATTGGATTTAGCGGCCCTTCGGGGTCATCCAAATCCTCCCCCATTAAAGTGGGGTTGGACCTCTATTTATAGGGGTGGAGCAAGTGAGGAGAATGACCAAAATATAGGGTGTATTGAACCGGTTGGTCAGTAATTTATTTACAAAAATGCCATTGAGTACAGCTGGCAATAGTTGGAAAGAGGTACCGTCGGTCGGTCGGTCATGCTTTTCTTAGACACCGGTCGGTCGATCCATGCTCTTGACACTGGTCGGTCTATGAAATTATATACTGGTCGGTTATACTTTTGAACCACCGATCGGTTATACTTTTGCCATCTTTAAAGATACCGCTCGCCTCATTTACCTTAATTATAACTTTGGCACATGTGTCTTCTAGTGCTGCAACCAACCCGCTGCCACCTTTTGTTACTTTAATACCGTCCTTGTTTTATGGATATATGACTGTTCGCCTCATATTATTCACATACCGATCGGTACTGTTTAATGCTATTGTCCCAACATTGTTCTGCCACGTGTCCAATCTTGATGCTGACCGAGTAGCTCACAATACTTGGCATCGACCGGTATATATGGAGGCTGACTGATCGGTATGTTCTGTTGGACTTTGCATTGGAGATCCATGTTGGTTTCATATTCCACGTGAATGTCTTACATGTCAGGTGGTTCTTCGCATGTTACTAATTCATGTACTTGTATCCATACTTTTGATTCATTGAGCAACCGTTAGGTACATATATTATAACCGATCACCCTTTAATGCATGTTGACATACCGATCGGCACTGTGCATGTTGTCCACATGGACACATTTTATGTTAGAAGCATATTAAATATGCAGAGCTAGTCCATTCTTATATATCATGATTATGTTCCATGAACCACTTCCATGCATGTAGTGTACTAGATCCACATATATTTACGAAGATATCTGGTTCTTAAATAATGCACGTTGATACTTGTAGTGTATATTCATCTTTATTCGTCAGGTCCATGTACTACTTGTTCATGTGATTTCTTTCAACACTGAAGTAGCCTTTGTATGTTCTTCCTTTACCATTATGCCGTGTTAGCACTTTTGCATGAAGCAAGGTGTTCGGGTTCATGGTATATTCTCTCAGCATGTTGTGTTCAGGACTTTCACGATATGTGTGACCATTCGGCTCTTCATGTTGTCAATATGCGCCATCATTTGTATATATATGCCAAGTGATATCATGTATATGATGATGGTCTAATCTTTCCTTATCCTTGAATGGAGATTATTAACCGACCGGTTAGAACTAGGTCGATCACCTCTTGCCTGAAGCTGATTGACTATATTATTTTCCAGACCGGTCGGTGTGCGTGAACTATACATATGAAGCCACTCGTAGTCATGTTCTTGTCCATTCTCTACATTTGTGAAGGCCTCTATGTATTTATTTCGTCGCCGCGTGTCAATATTAGTCCATACTTCTCAGATTTGAACCACCTTTTATCAACGGCATTAACAATTGTCACTTCTTCAATTTTGAAAGGAAGTGTCTTTTCACTGTTTGAAACATTTCAGAATTGTTACAACCTTTATAAACTATAAAAAGGGCTTAAAACCGAATTTTTAAACATATCTTCTTCTCCACTTTCATCCTCTTTCATTATATAATCATTCTTAATCATTTTTATGATTTCTACACTTATACTCTGCCGAATTCAATTCTGTTTTGATCAAACTTCTTCTCTCTACACTCTCTTCTCTTCTCTCTTTGAATCAAGTCTATTGAAGATTTCTAGGGCTATTTGTAATTGTTTGGGTTGAGTAAAAGAGGAATCGGTGTATCCTTGTAGCTGAGAAATCAAGGAACTAGGAATCGGTGTTTCCTTATAGCCAAGAAATCAAGGATGTAGGAATCGGTGTTTCCTTGTAGCCAAGAAATCAGAGAAGTAGTAATCATTGGTATCCCTTGTAGTCGTGAAATCAAGGAGGTTGTTGAAACACCCCACCCTCCATTAAGGTCACTCACAAAGGGAATTCCTTAACTTTGGTGGAGGTTTTTAAGTAAAAGTTACAGATAAACAGAAGACAGATATATATAAACACACACACACACATATATATATATATATATAAGCAGCGGAAAACAACAGACTTTTTATTTCATAAATATGTGTTCATACAAAACCTTTCCATAACTGTCACATAATAACTTCCAAAACATTACATCATCATTTCTGTCTTGGTTATTAGATAAAGAAGCATCAAAACATAATTAAAACTGCATAATCCCCGTAGGGTGTGTCCAACAGCCATAGCCAAGGAAAGAGAGTCCAAATCGTACATCTACTATCTTGAAGCTTGCAAAGAATCTGACTAAGCTGAGTTGTTTCCTCCCTGTGGACCTGGGGGGGGCGGAAGAAAGGAAGACGAAAGAAAATAGGGTCAGACATAAAGCCTGGTAAGTCTAGTGACTCTTCAGTATGAGAATAAGAATAAGGGCATGATAGGTATAAACCGGAAATAGGAAAATATCATAAACTAAGGTAAGGCAGTTTGAATCGAATATACTATCGCACCCCACACTATATCTCTGCACCTACTTGTATTGTCTTAACTGGCACCCCATGCAGGAGGTAAAGTGATCCCCTTTTTCTAAAGATCGGATCCTACTCGCATAATCATCTGTGTCTTACGGCCCCGAAGATTGTAGATACCTATGTTGGTCCCACCCTGGGGTGTATCAAGTCCCATGGTGGCGGCCCAACACAAAACTAGAAATGCATAGGTTATACTACTGGTGCCCCCAGTGCCCTGTTTGTCTGCTCCGAAGTGTGTGCATGCCCGCACTCCGTTAGAACCCACACTGTTGCACCCACCGCCGTCGCTTTTGACCGCTTACAATCAGCCCAGTAATCGTGCCCCACCCTGCCTAGTTTCAGGGTACCATGATACCTAATTGGGTTACTGTTGAAATGGGTCCCCGTTACAAGGGTTTTCTAGTAAAACATGTTAAATGGTTAAGTGTCTATATTTACCTAACCCCACCCATCAATTTCATTAACATGTTGAATTGGTTAAGTGTTTTAGTTAACTTAACCCTACCATCCTGACAGTCTGTCCTTAGCTTTTTAAAGCACCGACCACTCACAATAGACAGGTATTGTTACGGTTACTGGATGTGCCGGTCGGTTCCGGGCAGATTTACACCGTAACTCAGTCTAACCTCGGGTCCTTATTGGGCTCCATGCTTAACCACCCACATTGGATAGGTATTGTTGTGACTACTGGACAGCCGGGCGGGTCCGGGCAGGTTTACATCACAACTCAATCCAACCTCGTGTTAAGCATACTCGTATTTTCTAAATTAACATATTTGTCTTTATTACTTAATATATGTAAATTTGTCAACAATTAAATGTTGTGGCCCACTTTCCAAGTTTAACATTTTTGGTATAAGAATTTATACCATTTAAATGCCACCAATTTTGGAATGTGATAAACATGCCAATTTCATATATTTTTATGTCAAGTTTTCCTATAATTACCAATTTATCCCAACGTTACCCCGTCTAAGTATTAGGCTAACAATCTTAGCCTAATTTTACATTCGCATGATTTTTAACATATAATATTAGGCTAAAAACTTAGCCTAATTTAGCGTACACAAAATTGGCATAAAGCAGTTCACAAACATAAACATGACATAGGTGTAAACTTGGCATTTTTGGCATAGTCGATATGAACATCATAGGTGTGAACTTGCAAAATAGTCAACATGAATGTCATAGGTGTGAACTTGCAACATAAACTAATCAACGTACATATGAATTTACCACATAGCCAAAATCAACTTACATATATGTGAACTTGCATTGAAATAGGGATCTAACCAAATAGGTGTCACATAAATTAGCATATGATTTAGACAACATAAGCCTAAACATGTTTTGGATCTAGGCCTAACATCGAACATAACTAGTATATGACAAGAATATGACTTTTTCATAAAGTATGTATAATTTCATCGCATGTGTGAACTAGATCCAATCATATGTCTAATTGCAACATGAAACATATATTAAAGTGGATCTTGACATGGGTCCAATTAGGAACTTGCAACTTTTGTATAAACATAGGAGCATGTATATGAACATAACCATTTAGGCATAGGGGTTCTTAGCATAAAGTATACATACAACCTATATAATCACATAAACATATAGGTGTAGATTACAACATGAACTATACAACTTGCATGTGATGTTGTTTTCATTCTAAATGTACAATAGGATCAACATAAACTCAATTATACCGCAAACATCACAATACCGCAATCATTTCAATACATGAATTAACATCGTTGTTACACAATGGCACAATTCCATTCCCAATTTACATTGAATCAAATCTTAATTTTATTCACATCGGATAAATCACTATACTTACAACGAACGACAAACTTGAATTCTGGATTTTGAGTTCTGAATTTGAAATGTTTTCCTTTGGGTAGACTAACGTTGTTTGAATCGTGTTTTAACTTTGATTTTGGCTCGTCTCTAAGCTTTCTACAAGTGGAGGCTAGTCTTGGCTTCCTTCCAGCAGCATGACGACTCTATCTCCAATTTATTTTTGTGAATTTAGGTTTAGACTCAAGTTGTATTTATAGAATTTCAAATTAATTAGAGCCATCGATGAAGCTAGAGTGAATCCAGACCATCCATCTCAAGAGAAGCCAATCAGAAAGCGACATGTAAGCCCTAGTGACACAGCCAAGCCCCAAAAAAAAAAAATTGTGTATGTATTTCCCTTGCATTGTTCATGAATTTTTGTTCAACAAATTGTGTATGTATTTCGCATCATCTTCCTTCCACTCCCATGGCCGAGAATCGCAAGAGTAAACCTAGATTTAGGGGTGAGCAAATGGTTGGTTCGGTTTCAAACCGATCAAAAAAGTTGAAACCAAAATAACCATTCAAGAAACATAAACCGAACCAAACCAAACCGATATTTTTTGAAACCAAAACCAACCGAACCATTAATATTTGGTTCGGTTTGGTTGGTTTGTTTGGTTTATGTTAAAATAAATAGATCTTCTACCTGTTGATATAAATACAAATAATTGAGTTCATATGATGCAAATATTTTAGAAATCAAACTCTTCTTCTAAAAATGTCAATCAAAAATTAAAGAAAAAAAATAATATTGTTATGAAAATATTGCAAACAATAGCATTGTTAGTGGTATTTTTTAACTTTTAAATAAATTAATTTTTATGTTTGGTTTAATTGGTCGGTTCGGTTTTCAAATATTAAAAACCAAACTCGACCAATAAACTGAAATAATAGAAAAGTAAAAACCAAAATCAACCGATTAACTTAGAGAACCAAACCAAACCGAACAAACTTAATCTGTTTGGTTGGTTTCAACCAATAAATGCTCACCCCTGCCTAGATTCAACACATCTGTTTCTGCTCCTGTTTCCCTCGCTGGATCTGGACCTTTTTCTGTTTAATCTGTCTCCGACCATGATACTGACGCCGATGATGTCAGACCTGACTCCAACAATGCTCCAGCCGAGCCTGGGTACGAACTACCCCCCTCTCATCCCTTTAATTCTCTATGTCATGAAACTTTCGATTGTGCTCCACCTGCTGCGCCATGGCCGTTACTTATTCAGGAATCAGGTCAGATCCCCTTTCGTCCTTGCTGGCTGCTGCGCCTTCGACATGGCCTGAGCACGTTACTATCGACCTCGGTATTGATGTTGGTTTAGTGCTTGATTCTTCTGACATTGCCACAGTTAGTTTGGGACAAGTTTGTGGTTATGTCAATGTTGATGATAACTTGGGAAGGCCTGGTAACCCGGTTTGTGTGAACAATGATAACGTGAGTGAGACTGTGGATGGTGGTTTGGAGTCCGCAGGTGCAACAGGCTATGTTGATCCATGTTCTTCTCAACTCTCACCATCTGTTTGTGTTTTTGCCCTACCCAAAACAGCGGTTCCGGGTAAAATGAATTACCTCTCCCCAACGTAGCTGGTGATTATACTCCATTCCATATCTCACAGGTACATTGTGTCACCAAATGTGTGTGTTTTGTGTATCATTATATTTTCCCTTTTTAGTAGATCTTCCATAGAAAACATCTAGTTTGACCGTTTAAAATTTATCCAGCAGCAGCAGAAGTAGCAATGTATTAATAGTTATTAGTAATAAGTATTATTACAAGGAGGACTATAGTGATAGCAATGATGGTGATCATACATGATCAGATGTGTCTCATGTGTAAGCATGTAGTTGATCTGTTAAGGAAAAAGTTCAATAATACATCTATTTCCTAAAGCCGGTATCATCCTGTAGCGTTCAAACTCTGCTTGGGTGAAGATTCTAACCCACTCTTCCTCGTCCCGTTCTACTCCATTATATTTTACCATCATTAACATATCAAGACATAGCTCAGCCTTTCTTGAATTTTCATTCAGTTCTTTCAAACCAACAACTTGATCGATAATGATAACTTTTCCTCCATTTTTATTAGAAAGAATTGCCTCCCTGCATCGTTTCAGTATCTTCACACACTCTTCGTTTTGCCAGTCATGGAGTATCCACTACATATTTATTTATTTTTTCAAAATAAGTAGCAGTAATTTTAATTTTTAAAACATCAAAACAATATTACAAATAAATAAAACCTAACCTTGAGAAAAATAGCATCCGCTGGAGGTATGAACTCAAACATATCACCTGCAACGAACTGAACCAGCTTCTTATCTTCCTCCTTCACCGTATCAACGACTTGTTGTTGGAAATGTTTACAAACATTATGTGAATTATTAAAAATGATTGAATAAGTGTATGAATGGCTCCTATGTTTGAGTAGTCCCACATCATGGGATTATAGGGAAGAGGCAAGGATTTATACTTGTTTCTAAGAAGTCATGTTGGGGCCTTGGGCTCCCAATACATGCATTGTTGTGAGGAGGGAGACCATGCATCATGACCACCACACACGCGCGCGCGACCGACCGACTCGACCCGGCCCGGTTCGGTTCGGTTCGGTTCGGGCTTGGGCTTGGGCTTGGGCTTTGTGGTGTAGGCACTTATATTTTTGGACCATAAAACTTAGTTGTTTTCGAACCGTTTTTTTTATGGAAAAATTATTTTGCGCACCGATATTTATTCTGCAACGGAAAAGTTTTGCAACGGTAAAATAATTAATCCCCCCGAAATTTTAGCAGATCCGATATTTTCTCCCAAAACCTAATTCTCGTTCTATATATACTATTTTATCTGAGACGAGAAAAAACCACCGAATTTTATATTCTCTTCTTCTCAGCCGCCATTAAAAAAAAAAAAAACTTCTACGAAATTTCGAGCAGTATTTTTCCCGAAAATGCAAATCTGCACTGATTTGTTTGTGCAAGCAAATCAGTTACTATTTTAGAGGCTGTTTTATCCTAGAGGCGGCGGCGAAGGAACGAGTTGGTTTGCACCTCTGACCAAATCGCCGAATCGTCTTCAAGAAAGCGACCTAGTCCGCGACTCAGCCATTGTTTTCCAACAATTTGAAGACGAACTGAAACAATGGCCTCCAACTCAACCATGGACGATTCTGCTCCTCCCTCTGCTTTTCACGGGCCTCTGGTGACTGCCGCTCCTTTCAAGTTCGAAGGTTTGCATTTCAAGCGCTGGCGTCAGAAGATGGAGTTCTTCCTCACGATCAGGAAGGTGGTGGCTGCTCTGACTGCTGAAAAACCGCAGCTACCAGACAAGCCTGACGAGACTGATGCAGCTAAGATGGCATCATGGACTGAACAGTCAAAGCAACTGCAGACCTGGACTGAACAGGATTACTTATGCAAGAATTTCATACTGAATGGACTGAGCGATGATCTGTATGATTATTATAACTCAGATGAAAAGACGGCAAAGGACATCTGGGAAGCACTAAAGAAGAAATATGACACAGAGGAGGCAGGGGCAAAGAAATACGCTGTAAGTCGCTACCTAAAGTATCAGATGACTGATGATAGATCGGTAGAGATGCAGTCTCATGAGCTTCAGAAAATAGCTCATGAGATCATCTCCGAAGGTATGGTCTTGGACGAACAATTTCAAATTGCTGTTATCATTGACAAATTACCCCCTAGCTGGAAAGATTTTAAGAACACTTTGCGACATAAGACTAAGGAATTTTCATTAGAGAGCTTGATTACACGCCTCCGTATTGAGGAGGAAGCACGCAAGCAAGACCAGAAAGAAGAGGTGCTGATTGTGAATAACAGCAGTACTAAGAAGACCACTCCCGCTGTTCTGAAACCAAATCAGAAATCTTTTAAGAATCAGAACAGGCGCAACAAACAGAATGGGAATCCGCAAGGAAACCCAAAAGGACAGCAGAAACCAGCCCAAAAGAATGACTCTGGACAGTTGTTTCTTTGTTACAACTGTGGAAAACCAGGGCATATGGCACGAAAGTGCCGGAACAGGCCAAGCTCTGCACCGCAGGCTAACCTGACTGAGGAGCCTCTTACGGCTATGATTACTGAGATTCACCTTGTTGGTGGATCAGAGGGTTGGTGGGTAGACACTGGTGCTTCTCGCCATGTCTGCTATGATCGTGGCATGTTCTCTACATACACGGCTGCTGAAAATCAGAAAGTGCTGTTGGGAGACTCTCACACCACTACAGTTGCGGGGATTGGAAACGTGGAACTCAAGTTCACCTCTGGAAAAATTGTAATTCTGAAAGATGTTATGCACACTCCAGAGATAAGAAAGAATCTGGTCTCTGGCTTCCTCCTTAATAAGGCTGGTTTCACTCAAGTTATTGGGGCTGATTTGTACACTCTTACTTATAAGGGAACTTTTGTGGGAAAGGGTTATGCTTGTGAGGGTATGTTTAAACTGAATGTTGAATCTAATAAAGTGACTTCTTCTGCTTATATGCTTTGTGATTTTAATATTTGGCATTCTAGATTGTGTCATGTTAATAAACGAATAATTCAAAACATGAGCACCCTAGATATGATACCTAAAATGACAGAATCTGAATCTGATAAATGTGAATTCTGTACACAAGCTAAAATCACAAAGAAACCTCACAAATCTGTTGATAGAGTTTCTGAACCCTTAGACTTGATTCATTCTGACATATGTGAACTTGATGGCACTTTAACTAGACAGGGACATCGTTATTTTATCACTTTTATTGATGACTGCTCTGATTTCACATATGTATATCTTATGAAAAATAAAAGTGATGCTTTTGACATGTTTAAAACATTCAAAACTGAGGTTGAGAATCAAGCAAATAGAAAAATTAAGAGATTTCGTAGTGATAGAGGAACAGAATATGAATCTAATTCTATTCTGGATTTATATAAACAACATGGTATAGTACATGAGAGAACTGCACCCTACTCACCTGAAATGAACGGCAAAGCAGAAAGGAAAAATAGGACCTTTACCGAGCTAGTAGTTGCCATATTATTAAATTCTGGTGCAGCAAAACATTGGTGGGGGGATATTTTATTGACTGTATGCTACGTTCTGAATAGAATCCCTAAATCTAAGAATAAAATTTCACCTTATGAAATTTTAAAGAATCATAAACCCAATGTATCATACTTTAGAACTTGGGGTTGTTTAGCATATGTTCGCATTCCAGACCCTAAGAGAATAAAATTGGCAAGTAGAGCATATGAATGTGCATTTATAGGCTATGCTATTAATAGCAAAGCATATAGATTTTATGACCTTAATGCACATAATATAATTGAATCAAATGATGCCGACTTTTATGAAACTAAATTTCCTTTCAAATTAAGGAATAGTGGGGGCACTTCAAATATGCCTATTAGAACAGAACTTGATGAAAATTCTGAAGCTGAACCTAGAAGAAGTAAAAGAGCAAGAACCATAAAAGACTTTGGTTCAGATTTTTGTGCTTTTACTATTGAGGAGGATCCTATAAACCTCCAAGAAGCCTTATCTTCTTTAGATGCCGATTTCTGGCAAGAGGCTATAAACGATGAGATGGATTCTTTAGAATCCAATAAGACTTGGCACTTGGTAGATTTACCCCCTGGTTGTAAGTCTATAGGCTGTAAATGGGTACTTAAAAAGAAATTAAAACCTGATGGCACTATAGATAAATATAAAGCACGACTAGTAGCTAAAGGTTTTAAACAAAAGGAAAATATAGACTTCTTTGACACCTTTTCACCTGTAACTAGAATAACATCCATTCGGGTATTAATCTCACTTGCTTCCATTCATAATTTACTTATACACCAAATGGATGTTAAAACTGCTTTTTTGAACGGTGAATTAGACGAAGAAATTTATATGGACCAGCCTGAAGGATTTGTAGTACATGGTCAAGAACATAAAGTATGTAAATTGGATAAATCATTATATGGTTTAAAACAAGCACCTAAACAATGGCATGAAAAATTTGATAACTTAATCATTTCAAATGGTTTTAAAGTTAATGAAAGTGACAAATGCATATATTACAAATCTGAGAATGACATTTGCACTATTATATGCCTTTATGTAGATGACCTACTCATTTTTGGGTCAAATATTCATGCCATAAACTCAGTCAAATCCTTATTAAGTGTCAATTTTGATATGAAAGATCTAGGTGAAGCGAGTGTAATCCTTGATATTAAGATTACTAGGTCAGAAAAGGGAATTTCTTTGGACCAATCTCATTACATTGAGAAGATACTAAAGAAATATAATTACTTTGACTGTAAACCTGCAAGTACGCCATATGATCACAGTGTAAAGTTATTTAAGAACACTGGTGAAGGTGTAAGACAGTCTGATTATGCGAGCATCATTGGCAGCCTTCGGTATGCCACTGATTGTACTAGACCCGACATTGCCTATGTCGTGGGATTATTGTGCAGGTTTACCAGTAGACCTAGTATAGAGCACTGGCAAGCTATTGAAAGGGTAATGAGATACCTTAAACGAACCATGAACCTTGGATTACATTATGAAAGGTTTCCAGCTGTACTTAAAGCATATTCTGATGCAGACTGGAATACCTTATCTGATGATTCTAAAGCGACCAGTGGCTACATATTTAGCATCGCTGGAGGAGCTGTTTCTTGGAAATCCAAGAAACAGACTATTTTGGCTCAGTCTACTATGGAGTCTGAGATGATAGCACTAGCTACAGCTAGTGAAGAGGCAGAATATTTGAGAAATCTGCTAGCTGAGATTCCCTTATGGGAAAAACCGATACCAGCAGTGTTGATACATTGCGATAGTACCGCGGCTATTGCAAAAGTTCAGAACCGTTACTATAACGGTAAGAGACGACAAATACGTCGTAAGCACAGCACTGTTAGAGAACTACTTTCCACAGGTACCGTTAGAGTGGATTACGTACGTAGTGAGGAAAATTTGGCAGATCCTTTGACGAAAGGACTGTCCAGAGAGAAAGTCCATAACTCTTCTAAAAGAATGGGACTATTGCCCTTAGATTGTTGAGTCACGCACAATGGTAACCCGACCTAAATGACTGGAGATCCCAAGAACTAGGTTCAATGGGTAATAACAAGTTGTGTAGTGATATGAGTTGAACATGCTAGTTAATAAACCAAGAAGCATGTATTCCTGAAGTGATTAGAGGATGAGTTAATAGAAACTCTTAATGAGATCTATACTCTATTTGGAGTGGAGTACCTACCTTCAGGAGTGCTCTTGATAGACTCACCTTTGTGAATGTGGAAATGTGGCCGTTTCCTATGGAGTTTGGGCAAAACTTCTAGAGCATTCACTAAACTGGGATAGACGTGCAGGGCCATAAATGCACGGGCTTATCTGATTGCACTATAGAAAAGGTTGTGTGTGGTTTGATGTCAGGAATAGAGTTCAAGACTACGTGTCACTCTAGTAAAAACTGAATCTTACTCACTATGCAAAGGTTCAAGTCCTTGGACACCTTTGTTTATGCACAATCTTATGTTTTTAAGAAACTGCTCGAAAATATTTTTAAAAATTCAAGTGGGGGATTGTTGGAAATGTTTACAAACATTATGTGAATTATTAAAAATGATTGAATAAGTGTATGAATGGCTCCTATGTTTGAGTAGTCCCACATCATGGGATTATAGGGAAGAGGCAAGGATTTATACTTGTTTCTAAGAAGTCATGTTGGGGCCTTGGGCTCCCAATACATGCATTGTTGTGAGGAGGGAGACCATGCATCATGACCACCACACACGCGCGCGCGACCGACCGACTCGACCCGGCCCGGCCCGGTTCGGTTCGGTTCGGGCTTGGGCTTGGGCTTTGTGGTGTAGGCACTTATATTTTTGGACCATAAAACTTAGTTGTTTTCGAACCGTTTTTTTTATGGAAAAATTATTTTGCGCACCGATATTTATTCTGCAACGGAAAAGTTTTGCAACGGTAAAATAATTAATCCCCCCGAAATTTTAGCAGATCCGATATTTTCTCCCAAAACCTAATTCTCGTTCTATATATACTATTTTATCTGAGACGAGAAAAAACCACCGAATTTTATATTCTCTTCTTCTCAGCCGCCATTAAAAAAAAAAAAAAACTTCTACGAAATTTCGAGCAGTATTTTTCCCGAAAGTGCAAATCTGCACTGATTTGTTTGTGCAAGCAAATCAGTTACTATTTTAGAGGCTGTTTTATCCTAGAGGCGGCGGCGAAGGAACGAGTTGGTTTGCACCTCTGACCAAATCGTCGAATCGTCTTCAAGAAAGCGACCTAGTCCGCGACTCAGCCATTGTTTTCCAACACTTGTTGAAGATCCAATACAGTACAACTAATGTATGGAAACCTTTTAGAGATGGCCAAAGCAGCAGATCCCGTTCCACCGCCTACATCAACCAGACGTTCAACTTCAGTAAAAAGATGGCAGTGCTCCTTGAGAAGTACCTCCATCACCAACTTTGCGTCCCCTGCCATTGCTTTATTGAACAGTTCACCGAACTCCAAATTCGTTTCGGTCATCTCCCAAAAACTACAACCGTGTGAGATATGGAATGCAGTGGGGTCTTCTTCACTCTTAAACCACGCACTCATTTGATGAAATGGATCAATAACCACTGGATGAAGCGCTTCTCGTGCCAGGTTGCATTGGTTTAAGTTGTGGTTCTTCACAAGAAGAGTTGACACTGGAGTTAATGAGAAAGCATCCTCTTCTTCGCTTTCAACTTTGGTGAAAATGCCTGAATGGCTTAACATGCACATGAGGCGACACATGTGAGCTTTTCTTGAAGGGGATATGGACAGCGAAGTGAGAAGGTCGTTGATGGTGATTGGTTTGCCATGGTCGTCGATGGCCTGAGGTATGCCTAGCTCGACTGCGCATTTTAAGCACATGGAGTCTACGTATTTCAACATATGACTCCATAGGAGTGTTTGCGCTTGCACAAGCTTTTCGGTGTTACTACTGCTGTCCATTGTGGATATATCCAATCTGTTGGTAGGTGCTGCTAGCTAAGTAGTAAATGGCAGTTATATACATGCATGATGCATGCATGCTGTCAATAACCAGTACGTGTCCTCCTACCGACGTACCTCAAGTCTCCAGTCTAGCACCATCTGATGTCATCTTAGGGCTATATCAAAAGGAAAGATGGACATCTGTGACTCTGTCAACTGTCATCTGTGCACGTGTACCTTGGTAAGAAAAAGAAAGATGGAGATCAAAAGATAGCCATTGCTAAGTTTAATTCTTTATCTATGTTTTAATAGTCTTATGCTCCATTTTAATTGGATGATTGTGGATTCAGAATACGAGATTATGGATATGAACATGAATACTAGTGCAACTTTTCGGGTGTCAGTCTGCTAAGTATATTTCCTCATAAGTTCCAAAGAGCCAGATTCCACCTTGGGAATCAGTCATCTAATGGATTCTGCTTCAGTAATGTTGGTCATAGCAAGTTTAGCCTAGGAGATCATGCAAATTTGTTAATAGGCTTGATCGTAGGTAGCATTCTGCAGAGAGACTATTTAGTCTTTTCTTTCTATTTGTACAGCTGGCGTATGACTTAGTCATAAGAGCTAATATTATAAATACGTGCCGATGTAGCTTTGTAAATTATGAGAGAATTATTACACTAGTATTTTCACTAATATTACCGCACAGCGGTGGAGAAAACCGACCGTTAAATCATATTAAAAGGATGCTACTATTCGCACCACGTTTTACTCTTCTGGCTATCAAAACTAAAAACACCCCGACATTTACAATTTTTCTCTTCTGGCTACCATTTAATTTAATAACAAAAAAATGAGGCCACCAGCACCTTCAACTAAACGCATGAAAATAATTGAAGGAAAAAAAAAATAACATAATACAATTTCATAACCACATTAGCAATTTTAATTTTTATAAATGAGTACTTACTTCGTCGGTTGTAAAATGATTCGTAAATCAACATTTATATCTTTTTGGTCATCTGAACGAACATCTTGCATCATATTATTACAACTATCAGGTTTATCGTCCAATTTATCATCATTCAAATATTCCATCTATCAAACGATAAGAAATAAAATAAAATTAATGTAACAATTTGTAAAAGAAGATATGTAAGTTATACGGATAAAAACTCTACAAGCCAAAACTTACATTATCATTCTCTATTACAACGTCATCAAATTTAATGTCCTCTAAGCTTGAAATTTCCAATGAAACGGAAGAAATATCCTGAAATGCAATGGAAAACCGAAACCATTAACAAACCCTAATAACATGTTCTATATCATAATATAAAACAATAAAAATCAAGCAATTTTAACCTCTTTTTTGTCTTCATCTTCCAGCTCTAATAGGCACAGAAGAATATCTGTTTTTGTTGCAGTTTAAAATTGTAGAGAAGTACGTGTTTTTCAGGAGATGTACGGTGGTGAATAACTGAGTGAAAGATAAGATTTGATGTCCAGAATAATATAAAAAATATTCATTTGTATTAAATTTATAAAGGTGGCCGGAAATGTAAACCGGGGTGTAAATGGTAGCACCCTATTAAAAGAGAGACAAAAACATTTTTTTATTTTTTTTGTTGAAAAAACAATTTTGTAAATTCAATTACACTAAGGCTGAGGGTTGTACATATAAACCAGCTTAATATCAAGGATCTCCCATCGATATATTGATAAGTATCATTTACAAGTACATATATATTATGCCAAGTTCTATTTAGACACCTAATTTTGCTTTTTCTTACACCGGTTTTTTTTTTTAATTATGGACAAAAATACCCCGGCCTATAATAGCAACAAACTATACGTTGTAATTATATTTTTATAAAACCCTAACATACTAACTAATTAGGGTAAAGGTAAAAACTAAAATTCGAACTTTTAACAATGGAAATTGTTGAAGAAGAGACAAAACTAGGGTTAGAATTTATAAAAGCTAATCATTTTGATGCAGAAACTGGGAAAAATCATGATTTTGGAGCAGAATGTGCAGATAAGATTAGTTATTTTTGGTTTATACTCCGTCATGACGGTTGTGCGAGGTTGTGCGGTAGTCGCACACCGCGACTGCGCGGAATAATTTTTTCCCCACATGTCGTCTACTAGGTTTTCATCTTTTCTTTGTACTCGTTGTCCTAGGATTATGTTGACTAACTATTCTTCTTTTGCAGCTTTACTTTGATCATAATAGTCCTGATGATGTTGGTAATACAGAGTTACTCATTGACTACACCAATGAATTTACAACATACGTTGTACGTAAGATCGCATTATTACTTTATGTGGTTATATCAATTTGGTTTTTAACTTACAATATAATTATGTGTAGATATTTCCGAGCAGAGAAAAGTTAGTGGAGTGAGTGCGGAATACTGGAAAACGACTTGTTTTTGTGATCATTGTGTTACGCTTTGATGTTCTTGGATCTCGGTCCCAATTGCGAATTTTCTTTGGATTTGAGCGCAATGGAGTGTACAAGGGAGCCAAATCGAAGAATATTAATTCAACTTCAAGACTAACGAGTACTAAAAAAGGCAACTGTCCATTTAAACGGAAAGGTATTAAATTTCCAACCGTTGATGAATGGAGTTTAGTGGTGGTGAATGAGGTTCATAACCATGCCGAGTTTAGTGGATGTGTATGCCAGACATTGCTTGTGTTGTTTTTATTATAAGTTGGCAAGGGTGATGCACCTCCGTCGAAGTGGATGTATATGTCAGACATTGGTTTTGTTATAGCAACTCGATATCAAGTGGTTGTTTTTAATATAAGTTCAACGCTATCGTTAACTATACCGCCATTAACTGAACAAGTTCCTCCACCGGTCCAACGATTGGAAACAGGAATTGTTTTTGTCCGTAATGCTCATTATGTACAAGTACTATTATGTTTTTTTTTTCCCTTTTTTTTTCTTTTTTTTTTAGTTCAAACATGTTTTAATAATTTTTTGTTGTAGGTGAATTTGGAACCGAACCATCATATTCCTCCAATCATTGCAAAGTGAATTGTTTGTCATAAGACAGAGGCAGATGATTGGCAAAACATACTTGCTGATCGTAGAAAAGCATGGGTTGACTTCTCAAATTTTGCTACTTGAAAATAAACAACTTTTTGCTACCTGAAAAAACTAGATTGAAAAAAACAATTTGGTTGTTGCTATGCTAATGCCATTTATTTTGTTTGATATGTGTATTGTAGGTAGCTTCGTTAAATAAAGATAATGATTTGAAGCACAATGAGACTTCTTATAATCTCTAAAACTTGGATTTTTTTTTTTTATTTTTTTTTTTTAGTATACTGCCATTTTTTTAACATAAAATCTAGAAACAAGCTAACTTTGGTTTGTTTGTAGTTTTCTGCAAAATATTTTAACATACGTTGGTTTGCACTGTTTTTGTGTATAAATGTGTACATGTATTATTATTACTTGCAAATACAAGTAAAATTACATATATGCAGAAATTGTTGTATATAACAGTGTTGTATACACAATTATATGATTTTTGTTTGATGATAACAATCAAATATATTTTATTATTGAATGTGTTTGTAACTGTACTGGTATACCACACAACAGACAAGAATATAATATTTCTATTTAAATAAAATACAACTATACAGAAATTTAAATATTCACACAGTATTTTATTTGAATAAGAATATTTTATTTCGATATTTAAACAGTACAGATTTACAACTCCACTATTTGTACATACATCACTGATATACATTTCAATATATTCAATTTCGTACTTAGCTCCTCTTTACAACACTTACACTTTCATATACACTACATTTCTATACAGTTCACTCGTATATATCGACACATATGAATATCATCATCTTCAGTCTTCTAGTTTTCACAGCTTTCAGTCGGTTCATCTTCATACCTGTCACATACAGAAGAACACACACAGTAGACTGCAACAAAAATAAAATTAAATAAAAGAAAATAAAAAATTATTTTTAAATTATTTGCCTCAGAATTACGGTGTGTTTCTCATCATTTTTCTAGACGTGGTCTGATATGCAGGGACCAAAAAAAAAAATCGTCTGATGGCTGCATGTACACATGTTTATACACGTGTGCACTGCCTCGCCAATCAGCGAGCAACTGAGGAGTAGCCACATGAACCGTCTCGACTCAGCGCACTAGAAAACAATTCAACATATCACAATATAGACGAGTTACAACAAATACACGTTTTCAGCAAAACAATGGTACAACCATATATGGGTGAGCAAACATGAACTGTAATGGTCACAAGGTGATGTGAAAATTCAACATGGTTTAACACATTCAAGCATGTACAAGCTCGACGAAGTTTTCAAATTTGAACTGGCACAAGTCGAGCACATCAAACAGTTTTTTAAGCAGCATATAGGTGATCTTAGTTATAATCATAATCGAGCACAATGGTAATCAAGTCCAAATGGCAAGAGACAAAGTGCAGCATGCTCAAGTCAGCAAGCAAAAGTGGAGCATGGACCCGGACAAATGTGCAAAAGCATCAAAACAGCATAGTGGAAATGGTGAACAACTGAAATACCTTGGTGCAAATATAATTGCAACAGCTTTAAAATGGACCAACTATTTACAAAAAACAATTCAGTTTCAAGGGAAAAGGAATGACACCATTACAACCCAGTTTTAAAGTGAAGCAGAAGTACAAGCAGCATAGTGCGGCAGTGTTAACAAAACTACAGGAAGTAACAAGATGATGAAGACATGGCATGGATGACATAGATGGTGTACATCAATGCAAAATAGAGTGGAATTTTATACAAGGCAGTCTTCATGGTGAAGCGGCATTGGTAGAGGAGTTCACACAGCAACTATGATGTAACAGACTAGTAAAAGATGCAAACTAATTAACAAGAAGGATGAACACAACTACAGGGGGTCGAGAACAATGTCAAGCAATACAGCATAATGATTCACAATGACTCCAAATTCAGCACAGACCAAACAAGTGTACCATACAGTGAAACAGCAGTGGTGCAAATACAAGTGATAGGGTAATGAAAGCATGCACATTTCATGTTCATGGCAGCCCAACAAATCAACATACAAATGCACAAATGGTCGAGCTCAGTAGTACAACATGGGCAAGCTTAATGGTAAATGATCAAGTGGTGTAGCAAAAATGACAAGTAGCACGGAAAGCATGGTTTCAGCAAGGCAAACAAGCATATGTACATAGTAGCAGTTTCATGTTCAAACAAATTGGAATGTAAAAGCAGTGATGAACGAGACATAATCAAAGCGTTCTTATCAGTTCTTAGATTTCAAATAAAACATCAGTTTAAAACTCAAGACAAGTTCAAGTAATGACTGTTTTTTATTTCAAAGGCATCAGATCAAAGACGACGCAAGTAAAAGTGTGTAACTGTTCTTATCTAAGTGTGTGAGATGATATCAAATTCACCAAAGCATTCATCAATAAAGTGTCTGCATGACAAGTTCAGTTTTAGATACAATAAGGGCAGACACAAGTGATACATGACAGATATGCATGAACCAATTTCAAGTGCAAAGAACAAGTGTAGAGGTGTTCTTTAATGTCAAGCATAGTATCTGTTTAAGGTGATAACAAGAGTATTCACAAGGGTAGAATCGGTTCTTATCTCGATCAAGAGTAGCATCTAACTAAACTATTATCATATTCCATTCAAAATTTACTGAGAACAGGTTAACTCAGAAATGGTCAAAGAAAAATAAAATTCAAAGTTCATGTGTTCAAAGGAAGAAGTAAAGCAAATAAGAAATCAATTCCAGAATATTTGACTCCAGAAAAATATATACGGCAATTATTTTAAGGACCAATTCAAAGCAGGGAATTCAAGTTTAAAATATACAGGTTAAGCGCAAGTTACTCCACAAAATTTTGAATTCCAGAAATCGAAGAAATATCCAGAAGCAATTCTAGAAACCACGAAGATTTCAAGCCCAAAAATTATGCAATACCATGACCAAAGTCTAATACGAAATCAGAGCACATATTTAGGATTTTAATCCTATAAATACACCGATTCATCACTGGTTTCAAACTATCCAAGATCGAAGAAATTAAAAGCAAACAATTGAATTAAAAATCATACCAGGAAATGAAGAAGACTTGGATCCAAATCAAAGCTTCATCAACTCAACCGAAGAAGAGCTTGCAATAGGAACTCGAGAACATCATAGCGTCGGATTTCAGAATCAAAGAACCAAAACCCTAATCACAGTCGCCATTTCTATTTAAGAAGGAAACCCTAGCGCCACCATTTTTACAATTACAAAGAGATCGGACTCAAGAGAGAAGTGGTGAAGTAATTAAAAAAGGAGGTCGGCCAAGTTTCAACTAAAGGGGATAACCCCTATTCTAAATCCTAGGGTTTTCAAAGTTTTTTCTTAAGGGTTTTTTATTGTTTTGATTTTGTTCGTCTTTAATTTCAATTTGTTGTCAAGTCTAGAGTTTTCTAGTTTGTCTCTAAAACTAGGGAGACGAATTACAGGGATTGTAATTCGGGGAAAATCTGGTTTTGGGGATAAAAACCAGTGCAGGGTTTTGAACGTAGGGTTAAGAACAGTTGGGAGCGAGTGTCGCGAGTTTACAGGGGATTGTAAGCGTAGAGATTGTTTTAACTCCTAGTAGAAACCTTGGGGAATGCAGCAGTAGGCAGGGTTTTGCCGAAGCTGGTTATATCTGTGTGTTATTTATTTTCCGCATTTATTCTGATTATTATCTGTGCTGTTTTTATTTAATTATTCTGCAAAGATCTGCGATAAACCCTATTCACCCCCCCCTCTAGGGTTAATTTAGATCCTACAAGTGGTGTCAGAGCAGGTATTTTTTATTTTATTTTAACTCTAGAGTCATGAATCTGTCTAATAATGCTTTTTCTGAGGGTCAGTCCATAGCTAGGCCACCAATGTTTAATGGAACTGATTATGCATATTGGAAAGCTAGGATGAAAATTTATTTGAGTTCAGTCGACTATGATGTATGGGATATTATTGAAACGGGTTATAGATCACCCACTGTTATAGTTAGTGGTGTTGAAATTCCTAAATCAAAAGACAGGTGGGATGCTAATGATAAAAAATTATTTTCAACTAATGCCAAAGCGATGAATGCTTTAATCTGTGCTCTTGATAAAACTGAATTTAATCGAATTTCTCATTGTGAGACTGCGCAGGAAATATGGCATACGTTGGAGATCACACACGAAGGTACATCTCAAGTAAAGGAATCTCGTCTCGCTCTACTCAGCAACGAATATGAAAATTTCTCTATGCAAAAAGACGAAGATATAAAAGAGATGTATGGACGCTTCTCATCACTGGTCTACAATGCAAAAGCTCTTGTCAAAACCTATACCGAAGTGGAATTGATCAGAAAAATACTGAGAGTGCTACCGATGAATTTTGAAGAAAAGGTGACGACGATTCAAGAATCAAAAAATCTGAATAAAGTAAGCATGGAAGAGTTGATCGGAAATCTGATTACTTACGAGATGGAGTTAAAAGCAAGAGAAGAACGAAAGGATTCCGAATCAAAGAAGAAGACGATCGCTCTAAATAATTCTATTGAAAGTAATGATGATGATCCCGCTGAAGAGCTAGCCATGGTTTTAAAAAAGTGGGCCAAAGGAAAATACAAACCACGAAAGAAGAATTCAAAAATCGACAAGTCCAAAAGTTTAGATAGTTCAGACGATGAAGTATTTTGCTACAACTGCAAGAAACCCGGACATATCAAACCAAATTGTCCACAACTCAAAAATGAAAAGAAGAAGAAGTTCAGAAGAAAGAAGAAAGCTTTTGCTGCTACATGGGATGACGAAGAAGGAGAAGAAGTATCTGAAAGTGAAGAAGAGGAAGCTAATTTGTGTCTTATGGCTCAATCTGATTCAGAAAGTAGTGAAGAGGATTCAAGTGAGGTATCGAATTTTACTTATAAAGAATTAATTTTAATGTGTCACGATCTCACAAAAACCGTTGATTCTCTTGAACTGAAAGTTAAGAAATTAAAATCTGATAGGTCAAAACTAGTTCAAGAAAATAACAGTTTAGAAACAAAACTTGAAAAAGTTAAGAATTCACCGTTTTCAGAATGCGAAAAATGTCAATTTTTGAGTAATGATCCTTTGAAATTCAAAACTGATTTTGAATCACTCAAAAGTGAAAACGAGATTTTGAAAATCGAAAATCGTGATTTTGAGAAGGAGATTGAAAAGCTTAAAGAAACTGAAAAACTTGATTTTGAAAAGCGAAAACAATTTGAAATTGAAATTTCTAAGTTCAATGCTAAAATCAAAGCACTTGAAAACGAAAATTTGGTTTTGAAACAAACTGATGCTGAAAAGAGGAAAATCGCTATTAATCGTTGTTCAAATTTAATGAAAGAAAATAGCGATCTTAAATTTAAAATTCAACGACTTGAGTCAACCTTGACTAAATTTTCTAAAGGAGAGAAATCGTTGAATATGTTGTTAAAAAACCAATTTTTTGTTCAGAATAAAAAGGGACTTGGATTTGAATCTGATCAAGTTAAAAAACAAAATTTTAATGATTTTAAAAATCCTTTAATTGACTTTGAAAACAATCAAATTGAATTTTTAAATTTAATAATTTCAAAGGGTTTTTAAATCATAAACAAATTGATAACTCGTTTAAAAACAATTCATTTAAATCTGTTTGGATTCCAAAAATTAACAAAATAAATTTAAGCAAATCTAAACAAATTTGGGTTCCAAAGGGTACGCTAGTGAATAGTAATGGATTGTTATATAAACGGGTTTGGGGTACCAAAACGTGTAAACGAAGATAAGAATGGTAAAACAACTTTTGTTAGACCACTCGATCATATAAACATTTAGGTACCGTGAGAGGCTGAGGAACAACTGTGCTTAAGTTAGATAAAATTAAAGTTGATTCATATATCAAATTATTTGGAGTTCCTTAGCCATAGATTCAGAGTTGGAGATTCATTGCATCACGTTGATTATGGTAAGTCAGGTATGATCTCTAAACTCGTACTTTTATTCCTTTTAGTTTATTTTTACTTGGCTGTTTTTGGAATCATTCATTATGGATTGTTGAAATTCTTGGATTATAAAAAATTGATTTTTTTTGGTGATTTCAAACAATTATCTTCAGATTTGATAAGTTGACTGTTTCTTGAGTTTGTCTAAAAATTCTCTGAGGATGTCACTTGTGATTCTTGCTTTGAAAATGATCTTGTGCTGCTCTGATAAGGAAATTGATTTGATTCATTTTAAGTGTGTTGGTGATTAAATGATAAGTTAGAAAATCAGTAACTGGATTTAGTTAAAATTCATAGACAATTTGAATTAAATATATAAGTTGTTTTCAAAATTGTCTAGGAACAATCAGCATTAGAAAAATTAGATAATTTCATATTCTACTGATTGATTTTTGAAACTGATTTTCAAACTTGCATTGATTTTTTTCTTCAAAAAACTCCTCTTGAAATTGATATTTACAATTTTAAAATTATTTTTGATTATTTATTCAAAAATTAAAATTATTGATTAATTTGAACCGTTTTAGGACTCATCAAAATTATTGATAGATTTATGAAACTGTGATGAGTTGCGACTATGGTATAATTCATAACTAGAAGAGATATTATTTTAAATCTCATGATGATTAGACAGATTTTATAATATCTTTGAATTAGAGCTTATTTCACGACCATCTTCTATATCTACCATATTTCTGTCATTCATCATGGTTTTATTTAATTTGGGGAGTTCTAATTATTCTTGAAATCAGAAAAATTAAATAAATAAATAAATAAATAATATATCCTTGGTATTCACTCCCATTTAAAAATCCTCGCGGTTATGCGTGGGTGAATTACCTTAATTTCTATGTGCTTCCATTCTCACTTAAAAGACCTTCGGGCTGTGCATGGATGGAACTCATTAGAGAGGATAAAGTTAAGTTACTACTAACCCCATTTAAAAGACCTTTGGGCTATGCGTGGTTAGAAAGTGCTTAACATTTTTTTTAGCATATTTAAAATCTTTAAAATTCATATTTAAATATTCAATTTTTATTGAACTCTCCTCATTCGATAAAATCCATCGTAAATCCATTCATTCTGAAAGTGAAATTTGCTTCTGATTTAAAGATTATTATGATTTTTGTTTGATTAAATGGGTTTTACGATATATATTCTCTCTCTTGATTTGAATTTATATTTTTAGTCCATATTCATCACTGTTTCGATTTCTATTTTCCTTCTGATGATAACAAAAGGGGGAGAATGGTCAAGATTTTGATTGTTGAGTATTAATTCAAAAATATTTTAAGATTGGAAGTTAAATATCTAGAGGGAGAATGGTCAATTTTTTTTCCACATATATAGGGAGAGTTCAGTTGTAGGGGGAGCATACAAATAGGGGGAGTAATATATTTCACGTTCAAAACACATTCAAAATCTTTTATTTGTTTGTCATCATCAAAAGGGGGATATTGTTGTATATAACAGTGTTGTATACAAAATTATATGATTTTTGTTTGATGATAACAATCAAATATATTTTATTATTGAATGTGTTTGTAACTGTACTGGTATACTACACAACAGACAGGAATATAATATTTCTATTTAAATAAAATACAACTATACAGAAATTTAAATATTCACACAGTATTTTAAATATTCACACAGTATTTTATTTGAATAAGAATATTTTATTTCGATATTTAAACAGTACAGATTTACAACTCCACTATTTGTACATACATCACTGATATACATTTCAATATATTCAATTTCGTACTTAGCTCCTCTTTACAACACTTACACTTTCATATACACTACATTTCTATATAGTTCACTCGTATATATCGACACATATGAATATCATCATCTTCAGTCTTCTTGTTTTCACAACTTTCAGTCGGTTCATCTTCATACCTGTCACATACAGAAGAACACACACAGTAGACTGCAACAAAAATAAAATAAAATAAAATAAAAGCAAATAAAAAATTATTTTTAAATTATTTGCCTCAGATTACGGTGTGTTTCTCATCATTTTTCTAGACGTGGTCTGATATGCAGGGACAAAAAAAATCGTCTGATGGCTGCATGTACACATGTTTATACACGTGTGCACTGCCTCGCCAATCACCGAGCAACTGAGGAGTAGCCACATGAACCGTCTCGACTCAGCGCACTAGAAAACAATTCAACATATCACAATATAGACGAGTTACAACAAATACACGTTTTCAGCAAACAATGGTACAACCATATATGGGTGAGCAAACATGAACTGTAATGGTCACAAGGTGATGTGAAAATTCAACATGGTTTAACACATTCAAGCATGTACAAGCTCGACGAAGTTTTCAAATTTGAACTGGCACAAGTCGAGCACATCAAACAGTTTTTTAAGCAGCATATAGATGATCTTAGTTATAATCATAATCGAGCACAATGGTAATCAAGTCTAAATGGCAAGAGACAAAGTGCAGCATGCTCAAGTCAGCAAGCAAAAGTGGAGCATGGACCCGGACAAATGTGCAAAAGCATCAAAACAGCATAGTGGAAATGGTGAACAACTGAAATACCTTGGTGCAAATATAATTGCAACAGCTTTAAAATGGACCAACTATTTACAAAAAACAATTCAGTTTCAAGGGAAAAGGAAGGACACCATTACAACCCAGTTTTAAAGTGAAGCAGAAGTACAAGCAGCATAGTGCGGCAGTGTTAACAAAACTACAGGAAGTAACAAGATGATGAAGACATGGCATGGATGACATAGATGGTGTACATCAATGCAAAATAGAGTGGAATTTTATACAAGGCAGTCTTCATGGTGAAGCGGCATTGGTAGAGGAGTTCACACAGCAACTATGATGTAACAGACTAGTAAAAGATGCAAACTAATTAACAAGAAGGATGAACACAACTACAGGGGGTCGAGAACAATGTCAAGCAATACAGCATAATGATTCACAATGACTCCAAATTCAGCACAGACCAAACAAGTGTACCATACAGTGAAACAGCAGTGGTGCAAATACAAGTGATAGGGTAATGAAAGCATGCACATTTCATGTTCATGGCAGCCCAACAAATCAACATACAAATGCACAAATGGTCGAGCTCAGTAGTACAACATGGGCAAGCTTAATGGTAAATGATCAAGTGGTGTAGCAAAAATGACAAGTAGCACAGAAAGCATGGTTTCAGCAAGGCAAACAAGCATATGTACATAGCAGCAGTTTCATGTTCAAACAAATTGGAATGTAAAAGCAGTGATGAACGAGACATAATCAAAGCATTCTTATCAGTTCTTAGATTTCAAATAAAACATCAGTTTAAAACTCAAGACAAGTTCAAGCAATGACTGTTTTTTATTTCAAAGGCATCAGATCAAAGACGACGCAAGTAAAAGTGTGTAACTGTTCTTATCTAAGTGTGTGAGATGATATCAAATTCACCAAAGCATTCATCAATAAAGTGTCTGCATGACAAGTTCAGTTTTAGATACAATAAGGGCAGACACAAGTGATACATGACAGATATGCATGAACCAATTTCAAGTGCAAAGAACAAGTGTAGAGGTGTTCTTTAATGTCAAGCATAGTATCTGTTTAAGGTGATAACCAGAGTATTCACAAGGGTAGAATCGGTTCTTATCTCGATCAAGAGTAGCATCTAACTAAACTATTATCATATTCCATTCAAAATTTACTGAGAACATGTTAACTCAGAAATGGTCAAAGAAAAATAAAATTCAAAGTTCATGTGTTCAAAGGAAGAAGTAAAGCAAATAAGAAATCAATTCCAGAATATTTGACTCCAGAAAAATATATACGGCAATTATTTTAAGGACCAATTCAAAGCAGGGAATTCAAGTTTAAAATATACAGGTTAAACGCAAGTTACTCCACAAAATTTTGAATTCCAGAAATCGAAGAAATATCCAGAAGCAATTCTAGAAACCACGAAGATTTCAAGCCCAAAAATTATGCAATACCATGACCAAAGTCTAATACGAAATCAGAGCACATATTTAGGATTTTAATCCTATAAATACATCGATTCATCACTGGTTTCAAACTATCCAAGATCGAAGAAATTAAAAGCAAACAATTGAATTAAAAATCATACCAGGAAAAGAAAAAGACTTGGATCCAAATCAAAGCTTCATCAACTCAACCGAAGAAGAGCTTGCAATAGGAACTCGAGAACATCATAGCGTCAGATTTCAGAATCAAAGAACCAAAACCCTAATCACAATCGCCATTTCTATTTAAGAAGGAAACCCTAGAGCCGCCATTTTTACAATTACAAAGAGATCGGACTCAAGAGAGAAGTGGTGAAGTAATTAAAAAAGGAGGCCGGCCAAGTTTTAACTAAAGGGGATAACCCCTATTCTAAATCCTAGGGTTTTCAAAGTTTTTTCTTAAGGGTTTTTTATTGTTTTGATTTTGTTCGTCTTTAATTTCAATTTGTTATCAAGTCTAGAGTTTTCTAGTTTGTCTCTAAAACTAGGGAGACTAATTACAGGGATTGTAATTCGGGGAAAATCTGGTTTTGGGGATAAAAACCAGTGCAGGGTTTTGAGCGTAGGGTTAAGAACAGTTGGGAGCGAGTGTCGCGAGTTTACAGGGGATTGTAAGCGTAGAGATTGTTTTAACTCCTAGTAGAAACCTTGGGGAATGCAGCAGTAGGCAGGGTTTTGCCGAAGCTGGGTATATCTGTGTGTTATTTATTTTCCGCATTTATTCTGATTATTATCTGTGCTGTTTTTATTTAATTATTCTGCAAAGATCTGCGATAAACCCTATTCACTTCCCCCTCTAGGGTTAATTTAGATCCTACAGAAATCGCATCTAGCTATTTACTGTACAACAGCGAGAAGGTGCGCAAGATGCACAATAAAGCTGCTGCATCCTTAGAAGCTCAAATATGTAAATAGGAACTGTGATATTTGATTGGCAATACCCACTGCAGTAATCCCACTTTAGATCAACTGGCAATGCATGGAGTTACCTTTTTAACATACAAATATGAAGTCTATCTTGCTATTCTCAGATTTGGAAATAATACCAAGATGCACTCATGAGCTGTGTTTTGTTCTTGGCTCTTAGCTTATAAAGATATTAATTTTGAGCTATGCTGAGTTTGTGAGGTTTATCACAAATTAAAATTACAGTAAACATGGAGTCATTTTTCTTTATCCCGACAACTGTCACAGCTAATCACGTTCAATGTATTTTTATTTTTATTTTATACAAAGCTAAATGCATTATCAACATATCCAAATCTGAAAACATACGAACCCGCACCAAATTACATAAACTATAACATTTATGTAAAAACAAAGGCTTAAGAAATCTAATATACCACCAGAAAATGTTCCAGTTAGTATTGTACAGAAATATGCCTCTCTCAGTTCTATGATAGTACATTCTTTCTAGTATAAACCCAAACTTTGATCATATTTGCAGCGAAACTGTGTGCTCTCTAGACTGACAAATACATATTTAAAATTAAATCCAAACATAGATCATTCAACAAAAAGCTTTCAGATTGACAGCTCTTAATTATACATCAACATAGATCATTCAACATACATTTAATCAATACACCATGCAAAATAGATGTAGCACTTCCATCATTCAACATAGACCCAATCTATAATACATAAGATAATTGTATTGCTCTAACTGTAGTCATAAAGTGCTAGAGTAATCAACACAAAATTGCTCTAACATATGTATTTTGACAACTTCATTATTAACCACATCCTCGTCTGTTTCATCTTGGTCATCCTCAGTCTCTTTGTGTTCATCAATCTCGGTCTTAATGTCCGCTTCATCGCTGTTATCTACCTCATCACCATTAATGGCCTTTTGACTTTCAAATTTATTTTCATTCTCCGTAGTTGTTCTTCCTTTTCCTCGACTACTTCTTATTGACGTGGGCAACCTTCGCACAAGGCCTCCAAGCATGCCTTATAGGCAAGATACAAAATTATGAATTAACACTTGAAAATTAAACAACAAGACAAATTAATGTTTCTTTTGTAACAACCCGGAAATCCGAGCCAATTTAAAAATTTTATTTTGGCGAATTTAATGAATTTTGAATATTTAAAATGAATTATTTTAAATAATAACGACGAAAAATTTATTTTGAATAGAATTAGAACGTATATATTTATATAGATCATCGTTAGAATATAATTATTTATTTATAATTATAAAAAGAATTGAAAATGGCGCGGTAGTTCGATAATTCGATTTCAAATTTCAAATGAATGTATCGGGTGCAAAATAGACCGGATTTTGGCGAAACCAAAAACATTAGAATCTAATTGAGAATATCTTTCCAACGAATCCGGGAAATCAAAATTTCATAGCGGGAATCAAAAGATACGTCCAGTTGAAAATTCAGAATAGTCGCTATGGAATTCTGGCCCTTAAAAATGGGAATTTTGCAAATGACCTCGGTTTTCAACGAAACCAATTTTGTTGGATCCGCAGTGTCAAGTTATTGCTAGGTTTCAAATTTCGTAATTTTCTGAATCAATATGTGAGCGTGGCGAAGGAAAACGTGTTTTGACCAGTTTTAGTTGATTTTAATCGACTGGAAAATGACCATTTTTCAAATGGTCTCAGAATTCGACGAAATTAGTTTTGTTAGGACCGTATCGTCAATACGAAGCTAGAAATAATTTTTATGGAATTTTTTGAGTCAGTATGTAACCCCGGTAAATTGAAATGCGCGCTCAAATTCAATATATAGATATGTTGATTTTGACGAAAACTGATCGAAACTATCGAATCAGCTTACGTTACATATCCCATTGTGTTCGGAATGGGGGTAATGTGCTATGAGTGATAGGCGGTGGGTCTTTGGAGATCGAGGAAAAAGGTAACTTTATGGGAATTAATTAATTAAATAATTATATAAAAATTCAAATACACCCCCCTATTCTCTCAGATCGAAGTCAACTGAAAAAAAAAGGGGCGGAACCCTATATCGCGCATCGTCTTCCACCGCATCGCGCCTCCCATCACCTCGCCGGAGCCTCCCCTAAGGCCGCCACCCCTCTCTACAGCCCGCCCTCCCTTCAATTCCCTCTCCTCCTCTAAGAAACCCCTCCACCGCAAGAAACCCTAGCCTCTCAAACCAACCTCCGACGAACCCATCACCTCGCGCCGGACCCCCCCCCACCTCGTGACGCACCCCTCCGGCCAAAACCCCCTCCACTTCCGTCAGCGTCCAAACCCCCGCCCCCCCCCCCCTCTGCGAACAAGAAGAAAGAAAAAGCAAAAGTATGTTTTTTTGTGTTATTTTATTTTAATTTGATCTCAGTTTAAAAATTATTTTCAAATCAGTTTAAAATTGTTTTGAAAATATAGATAAAATTGTTTTGAAAATATAGATATCGTTGTTTTGAAAATATAGATGTCGTTGTTTTGAAAATATAGGATTGTTAGCGAATAAAAATATGATTTATATATATATAACAGCGAAGTAAAAATATGATTTTTATACTATAGCGAAGTAAAAATATGATTTTTATATTATAGAAGTAATAAAAATATGATTTTTAGCTTATCTAAAGATTATATTATTATCGTAGTAAAGACGATATTTTTAAATAGGAAAGTTCGATATTTTTATATAGGAAAGACGATGTTTTTATATGTAGAAAGGCGGGATTTTTATATATGAAGCGAAATAAAAATTCGATCTTTATATAAGTAGCGGATTGAAAATAGTATTTTTATATAATAGAGAATACAAAAATATTTTTTTATCATATATGTAACGAAGTAAAAATCTGATTTTTATTATATATATAGTGAATTAAAAATATAATTTTTATTGTGAACAGCGTGAAAGGAACTGCATTGGAGTTTCAAACCAATCCAGACGGTACAGCAGTTCAAAAAGCAAAGCACAGCGGAGTGGAACCCTCTGTGAGAACTCCTCACTTTTATTTTAAATTTCTAGTTTAAAATATATACTAGGATACAGACGGTGCTTAGCAGCACCCGACAACCGTCGTCCACATACCATGGATGACTTGTTTGTTTGGTTGCTATGTTGTGAAATTTGATTGTGTGATGTGGAACGTAATAAAATATTTTATAGTGGAAAATATGTTATAGTTAAAAATATAATATTTAACGTGTATATAAAATTAAATATTTATAAACAAATCAGACGATTTGTTTATATACACTGATTTGACAGTACTCATTTGTTGAGATTAGTCATGTGGTGAAAGAAATATAGATTCATGTGTTGAATAGAATAAATATTCACTTGCTGAATAGAATAACGAAGTTATTGAAAAATATAAAGCCGTGTTGATTAGAGATGCGCTATTTTGACGCGAACGATATTGATATCGATTACATTCGTTTTTAAAAATAAATATTTAGAAAGAGATATACAAATAGAATTTGAATTGAATTAAATTGAAAATAAATTCGAATTGAATAGAATTGAAAATGAATTCGAATAGAATAGAATAGAAAATAAATTCGAATTGAATAGAATTGAAAATGAATTTGAATTGAATTGAATAGAAAATGAATTTGAATTGAATTGAATAGAAAAATGAATTTGAATTGAAATCGAATTGAAATCGAGTTGAAATTGAAATGGAGGTTGAAATTGTTTTTGAAACGAATTTAAAACGATTTATAAAATTCATTTTAAAAGGAAAACGACAAAGTATATATTATATATATATTATATATATAATATAATGGCCTGAATAGAACGCGTCGCGCTGCGGCAGTTCTCGAATTTCGACCATTAACTTCGAGTTGATGTTGCGGGAGATCCGACCGTCGGATTCTCCTAAAATTGGAACCGTTGGGTTCGTATCGAAAAGAGCTTTCCAACGAATATTAGAAATTTGAAATCTAACGGTTGGATTTGGAATTATGTCCAAATCAAATTTGGAAAAGGTCGTTGTAAGTGCAGTTCGGTGGCAGTTATTGAAAACCGACTGTACGGGCCTTGATAAAATTATTAAAAATATCTATAATTTGTGTAAAATCATAAGAAATGATTTGGGGAGAATTGGGATGAAAAACTCCCTATTTGAAAAGATAAAAATAGATTTTTATCGAAATGAACTAGTTTTGAACTAGAATTAAAATCAATTTATTTTTGAAATAAATAAATTGAATTTGAAGTGAGTTTTAAATAACCAGAATTTCTAATATATCTAATTGGAATTGAAGTAGAATTGATTTATGGGTTTACCGTGAACGGTGTTTTAAATAACACTTGTTCTTTAACCCGATAATAAATAGAATGTGATTTGGGTTTATCGTGAACTGTGTTTTAAATGACATTAGTTCTTCAACCCAGTAAAAGGAGTTTTAATGAATCGGTAATTAGATTGAAATGTGAATTGATAATTTAAATTACCAAATTTGGAAAGTGAGCAAGAATGGAGTATTACCAGTTTTGCTCCAAAGCGATAGTTAAAATCTTTAATTAGATTTGAACGTGAAATGGTAATTAACTTTACCGATAACCCTGTGGTGTTAGATATGGAGTATCACCAGTTTTTCTCCATGGGATAAATAGGTTGGGATTGGGAAATAAATAAATAATTACTTCGGTGTGGTTCGCTAATCCCGACTAGTTTGGAAAACCATAATATGGTTTGAAATGATATCCAAAGGAAGATTAATGAATAAATTTAAAATAATTTATCTTTGATAAAATTAATGGGAACCTTTCCCTAGGAGTGTGAATATCTGAATAAAAGAATATTCTGAATTGGAATGAGGCGTATATTGTGTTTTATAGCACTTGTTGATTAAGATACGCGAGTTATTCAGAAAGTCCGGGTATAACCCATTCTGAATAACTGATTCGACGATAAGTCGAAGAGATTGAAGACGGTGCAAGACCGACGATCTTCACATCGAATGGATGGGTGCTACTGATGCTCACGATGGGAGTAGCTACCTTGAAGGGAACTAAAGTAGTAGCCGTCCGGACGTACTTGGAGATCGACGGATATGCAAGGAAAGTGCCTCCGGTTTCGTTCAGACCTAGAACGAACTTGTAAATGGATGGTGTGTCTGACATTGTATTCCTTTATATTGTATTCGTTGATCTCTGCTAAGTATATATCTGTTTGGCGGCGGAGAATTTATTCTCTTGCTTAACGCCCTTCTCTGAGACATACGAGCTCAGAGGTTATATATTGGCAGAAATCAGTGGTACAATATGGATTGATAGTGTGGCATGCTGAGATGCAGTGATCCAGACTTTTGTTGAAAAGCAAAGTTTGGTGGATGATGATCAAAGCGCAGCTTTAATATAGCACGACTTTGTGTATAGTGTTGATTCGCGAGCCTCACACCCCGGTATGGTGGTAAACTGATGGTTTGATCAGTATGCTTTTTAGTGGATGGGCACCTTAGTGGTGTCGTGGATTCGGTCGACCGAGATTGAGCTTAGTGCTCAGAGGGATAGGGTAAGCAGTGTTTTCTCTCACCAAGACGAAAGCCGCAGTGATACTCGATTTCCCAAAATTGCGGATGTGCATTATAGTGTTTTCTCTAGCTGAGACGTAAGCCGTTGTGGATGGCACTACGCGATCGATCTTTCGAATCAGGAGCCACCATGATGGAAATCCAATTTCCAAATATGACATTTTGCGGTTTTGATTGTAGAGCCTAGTATTGGCGACATGATATATGGTACTCATGCCGTCTATGATTGATACATTTATATTTGAAGTTGTTTTCTTCACTTATAGTAATAATATAAGATGAAATTTCACGTATCAAGCATATTTGGCTATTATAAGGGAAAACCCTATCCTCTGGCTTGCGTTGCATTGTGTGATGGGACATGGGTCTTATAATAGCTTCATTGTTCTTTATTTAGCATTGCGCTGTTTGTTTTATGCACTGGTATTCTTGGGAGGAAACCCATTCTGTGTTATACGGCGTGGCCCTTGATTTACCTAACTTTAAAAACAAAGATTAATAACTGTTTTAGTTCTCACACCAGTCACATGACTGACCTGGAGTTTATTGTTTTAACCTAAACTCTGGGTGCCCCTATTTCCACACGGGCAGCTTGTAGTTTTGGTTTTGCAGATTTATATTCATAGGATCTTGATTTACAGCTGGAACGATATCCGGAAAGCTCTGTATCCGTATATCTCTTCTAGTTGTGTTTTGTATTATTTCCGCTTCGATGTATTTAAATGTAATTTAAATCTCTGATATTTTCTGTGTAATATTTATTCATACTCTGTATATTCTTGTATTATGATGGAATTGTTGTAATAAACAATGAAATGTTCTTCTGTTTGTGTTCTGATTTGTCGTGTTCTCGAAGCAATCCGGGCTTTCCTTCACGGGGAAGTTTGGGTCGCCACATTTTGATATCAGAAATTGGATTAGTAATATCCAATGAGGATGACTCGTTAGAAATAGGATCAGTAGTATCCTAGAACGAGTGTGAAGAGTATATTTTTAAAATGAAAACCAATTTTGTTTTGAAAATTAAATCGTATCATACGTATTTGACTATTTATTTTAAATTGATTTGGACAATCCAATATACAAAGATTTTGCATATACGTCTTGCAAGCGTGTATTCGAGGTTTTAATATACTGGATGGATATAGAATCATACTCTAATTGCCCGGGGATAATTCTGGTGATGGGGCCCCATCGCGAGTACTTGTTTTTGAGTTTCGAAAGTGAGATTTCTATATATTTCCAATCGACTGGTGTGAGAACAAAACTTAACTGAAATTTACTGTTGGTGACTTGACACTGAAATCTGATTTTTGAGTATATAAAAATCATATATATTTGAAAATCTAATCAACTAATTGATTGATGGCTGAGATGTTTGATTATTGATTCAACTAATAAAAATACTGGAATGGTAAATAAAGTATAATCAAGATGATTGTTAAGTGAAAAATAATGCAAACTCTCTTGACAAAAAATCCTAAAAATATTATATAGGATATGGACGACTATGGCTTATCTCATACTGAATTCTGGATGACCCCGAAACAAGCGAGGAGAGCTCACCAGAAAGCAGAAAAAGAACGTGAGTTGAACTTAGGAACGTACGTGGGTATTTATTGTCGTATATGCATAAAAGAAGGACATTATGTCGTTCGGTGCCCTGAGAGAAAGAAAAGCAGGGAGAAAATGATGAGAATGGACATAGTTTGTTTCAAATGCAAAGAGACGGGACATTTCGTACATAAGTGTCCGAAGGTAAAGAAGAAACCCACAAATTTAGGAAAGGAAAAGAAGTGCTTTTGATGCAAAGAAGTAGGGCATCTTGCCCGAGATTGCCCGTTAAAGAAGGGTGATAAGGAATCCAAGGGAAAGGAGCTATCAACTTTGGAAATCATACAAGAAGAAGGCACGACTTCCTAGAAAGCTAGGTTTTAATGTAATGAAATAGCGTTTTGGATATATGTATGTATGTATGATGCTTGTATGAACATAATTATGCTTTTTGTTTTAAAATGTATTAGTATTGTAGAATATAACTAAGGTAAGAAAAATGTTGAACCAAGTTAAATTTAGCACCAAAAATCAAACTATATTGAAAATTTATCGCATTTGTTTGCATATACATGTACTTACATTGAACAGGTCATAGAAAGGAGGCTAGAGCAGAGAAATAAAATTGTTTGCCCGACAAATAAGTACATGTTTACCATAATTTACTGTTTTGTTTTGGTGATGATGATTTTATGAGCCAATTGGCTAGCCGCTTGGCTTTTTCTTTTTCTTTTGGATTGAAGAAGGTCATGGGAGGCTATATGAAATATCCCAAAGTCCCCGGTGCAGGGGAGGTTATGGCGAAATTTTTCGGAAATTTGGGGTGTTAGCCAAATTTTTGAAAATTTGAAAAGTTCTTAGAAACTGAAAAGTTGAAGAACTTAAGCCGTAATGAAAATAACGAAAGTTGAGTTGGTTTGTAAAACAACTTTCGGCTTCGTTCCTTTTCGGGGACGAAAAGTTTTAAGTGGGGAAGATTGTAACAACCCGGAAATCCGAGCCAATTTAAAAAATTTATTTTGGCGAATTTAATGAATTTTGAATATTTAAAATGAATTATTTTAAATAATAACGACAAAAAAATTATTTTGAATAGAATTAGAACGTATATATTTATATAGATCGTCGTTAGAATATAATTATTTATTTATAATTATAAAAAGAATTGAAAATGGCGCGGTAGTTCGATAATTCGATTTCAAATTTCAAATGAATGTACTGGGTGCGAAATAGACCGGATTTTGGCAAAACCAAAAATATTATAATCTAATTGAGAATATCTTCCCAACGAATCCGTGAAATCAAAATTTCATAGCGGGAATCAAAAGATACGTCCAGTTGAAAATTCAGAATAGTCGCTATGGAATTCTGGCCCTTAAAAATGGGAATTTTGCAAATGACCTCGGTTTTCAACGAAACCACTTTTGTTGGATCCGCAGTGTCAAGTTATTGCTAGGTTTCAAATTTCGTAATTTTCTGAATCAATATGTGAGCGTGGCGAAGGAAAACGTGTTTTGACCAGTTTCAGTTGATTTTAATCGACTGGAAAATGACCATTTTTCAAAGGTCTCAGAATTCGACGAAATTAGTTTTGTTAGGACCATATCGTCAATACGAAGCTAGAAATAATTTTTCTGGAATTTTTCGATTTAGTATGTGACCCCGGTAAATTGAAATGCGCGCTCAAATTCAATATATAGAGTTATATGTTGATTTTGACTAAAACTAATCGAAACGATCGAATCAGCTTACGTTACATATCCCATTGTGTTCGGAATGGGGGTAACGTGCTATGGGCGATAGGCGGTGGGTCTCGTTTGGAGATCGAGGAAAAAGGTAACTTTATGGGAATTAATTAATTAAATAATTATATAAAAATTCAAATACACCCCCCTATTCTCTCAGATTGAAGTCAACTGAAAAAAAAAAGAAAAAAAAAGGGGAGGAACCCTATATCGCGCATCGTCTTCCACCGCATAGCGCCTCCCATCACCTCGCCGAAGCCTCCCCTAAGGTCGCCACCCCTCTCTACAGCCCAACTTTCTTCGATTCCCTCTCCTCCTCTAAGAAACCCCGCCACCGCAAGAAACCCTAGCCTCTCAAACCAACCTCCAACGAACCCATCACCTCGCGCCGGACCCCCTACCTCGTGACGCACCCCTCCAGCCAAAACCCCCTCCACTTCCGTCAGCGTCCAACCCCCCCCCCCCCCCTCTGCGAACAAGAAGAAAGAAAAAGCAAAAGTATGTTTTTTTGTGTTGTTTTATTTTTATTTGATCTCAATTTAAAATCAGTTTAAAAATTATTTTCAAATCAGTTTAAAATTGTTTTGAAAATGTAGATAAAATTGTTTTGAAAATATTGATATCGTTGTTTTGAAAATGTAGATGTCGTTGTTTTGAAAATATAGGATTGTTAGCGAATAAAAATACGATTATATATATATATATATATATATATATATATATATAATAGCGAAGTAAAAATATGATTTTTATATTATAGAAGTAATAAAAATATGATTTTTAGCTTATAGTAAAGATTATATTTTTATCATAGTAAAGACGATATTTTTAAATAGGAAAGTTCGATATTTTTAGGAAAGACGATGTTTTTATATATAGAAAGGCGGGATTTTTATATATGAAGCGAAATAAAAATTCGATCTTTATATAAGTAGCGGATTGAAAATAGTATTTTTGTATAATAGAGAATACAAAAATATAATTTTTATCATATATGTAACGAAGTAAAAATCTGATTTTTATTATATATATAGTGAAATAAAAATATAATTTTTATTGTGAACAGCGTGAAAGGAACTGCATTGGAATTTCAAACCAATCCAGACGGTACAACAGTTCAAAAAAGCAAAAGCACGGCGGAGAGGAACCCTCTGTGAGAACTCCTCACTTTTATTTTAAATTTCTAGTTTAAAATATATACTTGGATGCAGACGGTGCTTAGCAGCACCCGACACCCGTCGTCCACAGACCATGGATGACTTGTTTGTTTGGTTGCTATGTTGTGAAATTTGATTGTGTGATGTGGAACGTAATAAAATATTTTATAGTGGAAAATATGTTATAGTTAAAAATATAATTTTTAACGTGTATATAAAATTAAACATTTATAAACAAATCAGACGATTTGTTTATATACACTGATTTGACTGATATTGATTGGGACGATAAAATTTACACATCGTCCAACTGCACAAATAAAATCTGTGTTTGATTGTTTGAAACCCCACACGGGTGTTGGGATGATATTTAGCGTACACTAATCCCAATTATTCAATTGTATGTCGATCGATTGGTCGATAGACTGTGTGAGCGTTAATTATATATATTTAATGCTTATGCAGTTGTGTGGTGCACTTTGGATGATGGTTGATTATTTATCGTTGCTATTATATACATGTGTTGTATGGAATCCATATAATTAACATTATATGGTAATTGATGGGGCCTCATTCCAATTGGGAAAATAAATAATATTATAAAATAAAGATTAACGTGTTGACAGTACTCATTTGTTGAGATTAGTCATGTGGTGAAAGAAATATAGATTCATGTGTTGAATAGAATAAATATTCATTTGTTGAATAGAATAACGAAGTTATTGAAAAATATAAAGCCGTGTTGATTAGAGATGCGCTATTTTGACGCGAACAATATTGATATCGATTATATTCGTTTTTAAAAATGAATATTTAGAAAAAGATACACAAATAGAATTTGAATTGAATTAAATTGAAAATAAATTCAAATTGAATAGAATTAAAAATGAATTCGAATAGAATAGAATAGAAAATAAATTCGAATTGAATAGAATTGAAAATGAATTTGAACTGAATCGAATAGAAAATGAATTTGAATTGAATTGAATAGAAAAATGAATTTGAAATGAAATCGAATTGAAATCGAATTGAAATCGAGTTGAAATTGAAATGGAAGTTGAAATTGTTTTTGAAACGAATTTAAAACGATTTATAAAATTCGTTTTAAAAGGAAAACGACGAAGTATATATTATATATATAATATAATGGCCTGAATAGAACGCGCCGCGCTGCGGCAGTTCGCAAATTTCGACCATTAAGTTCGAACTGACGTTGCGGGAGATCCGACCGTCGGGTTCTCCTGAAATCGGAACCGTTGGGTTCGTATCGAAAAGTGCTTTCCAATGAATATTAGAAATTTGAAATCTAACGGTTGGATTTGGAATTATGTCCAAATCAAATTTGGAAAAGGTCGCTGTAAGTGCAGTTCTGTGGCAGTTATTGAAAACCGACTGTACGGGCCTTGATAAAATTATTAAAAATATCTATAATTTGTGTAAAATCATAAGAAATGATTTGGGGCGAATTGGGATGAAAAACTCCCTATTTGAAAAGATAAAAATAGATTTTTATCGAAATGATCTAGTTTTGAACTAGAATTACAATCAATTTATTTTTGAAATAAATAAATTGAATTTGAAGTGAGTTTTAAATAACCAGAATTTCTAATATATCTAATTGGAATTGAAGTAGAATTGATTTATGGGTTTACCGTGAATGGTGTTTTAAATAACACTTGTTCTTTAACCCGATAATAAATAGAATGTGATTTGGGTTTATCGTGAACTGAGTTTTAAATGACATTAGTTCTTCAACCCAGTAAAAGGAGTTTTAATGAATCGGTAATTAGATTGAAATGTGAATTGATAATTTAAATTACCAAATTTGGAAAGTGAGCGAGAATGGAGTACTACCAGTTTTGCTCCAAAGCGATAGTTAAAATCTTTAATTAGATTTGAACGTGAAATGGTAATTAACTTTACCGATAACCCCGTGGTGTTAGATATGGAGTATCACCAGTTTTGCTCCATGGGATAAATAGGTTGGGATTGGGAAATAAATAAATAATTACTTCGGTGTGGTTCGCTAATCCCGACTAGTTTGGAAAACCATAATATGGTTTGAAATGATATCCAAAGGAAGATTAATGAATAAATTTAAAAGAATTTATCTTTGATAAAATTAATGGGAACCTTTCCCTAGGAGTGTGAATATCTGAATAAAAGAATATTCTGAATTGGAATGAGGCGTATATTGTGTTTTATAGCACTTGTTGATTAAGATACGTGAGTTATTCAGAAAGTCCGGGTATAACCCATTCTGAATAACTGATTCGACGATAAGTCGAAGAGATTGAAGACGGTGCAAGACCGACGATCTTCACATCGAATGGATGGGTGCTACTGATGCTCACGATGGGAGTAGCTACCTTGAAGGGGGATAAAGTAGTAGCCGTCCGGACGTACTTGGAGATTGACGGATATGCGAGGAAAGTGCCTCCGGTTTCGTTCAGACCTAGAACGGACTTGTAAATGGATGGTGTGTCTGACATTGTATTCCTTTATATTGTATTCGTTGATCTCTGCTAAATATATATCTGTTTGGCGGTAGAGAATTTATTCTCTTTCTTAACGCCCTTCTCTGAGACATACGAGCTCAAAGGTTATATATTGGCAGAAATCAGTGGTACGATATGGATTGATAGTGTGGCATGCTGAGATGCAGTGATCCAGACTTTGAAAAGCAAAGTTTGGTGGATGATGATCAAAGCGCAGCTTTAATATAGCACGACTTTGTGTATAGCGTTGATTCGCGAGCCTCACACCCCGGTATGGTGGTAAACTGATGGTTTGATCAGTATGCTTTTTAGTGGATGGGCACCTTGTGGTGTCGTGGATTCGGTCGACCGAGATTGAGCTTAGTGCTCAGAGGGATAGGGTAGGCGGTGTTTTGTCTCGCCGAGACGTAAGCCGCAGTGATACTCGATTTCCCAAAAGTGCGGATGTGCATTACGATGTTTTCTCTAGCTGAGACGTAAGCCGTTGTGGATGGCACTACGCGATCGATCTTTTGAATCAGGAGCCACCATGATGGAAATCCAATTTCCAAATATGACATTTTGCGGTTTTGATTGTAGAGCCTAGTATTGGCGACATGATATATGGTACCCATGCCGTCTATGATTGATACATTTATATTTGAAGTTGTTTTCTTCACTTATAGTAATAATATAAGATGAAATTTCACGTATCAAGCATATTTGGCTATTATAAGGGAAAACCCTATCCTCTGGCTTGCGTTGCATTGTGTGATGGGACCTATGTCTTATAATAGCTTCATTGTTATTTATTTAGCATTGCGCTGTTTGTTTTATGCACTGGTATTCTTGGAAGGAAACTCGTTCTGTGTTATACGGCGTGGTCCCTTGATTTACCTAACTTTAAAAACAAAGATTAATAACTTTTTTAGTTCTCACACCAGTCACATGACTGGCCAGGAGTTTATTGTTTTAACCTAAACTCTGGGTGCCCCTATTTCCACACGTGTAGCTAGTAGTTTTGGTTTTGCAGATTTAAATTCACAGGATCCTGATTTACAGCTGGAACGATATCTGGAAAGCTCTGTATCTGTATATCTCTTCTAGTTGTGTTTTGTATTATTTCCGATGTGATGTATTTAAATGTAATTTAAATCTCTGATATTTTCTGTGTAATATTTATTCATACTCTGTATATTCTTGTATTCTGATGGAATTGTTGTAATAAACAATGAAATGTTCTTCTACTTGTGTTCTGATTTGTCGTGTTCTCGAAGCAATCCGGGCTTTCCTTCACGGGGAAGTTTGGGTCGCCACATACTTCTTAATTACATCATGCATGATTGGTGAATTTGGAAGACAATTGGGTAAATTAAATAGCCGTAAAGGTCAGTCAAAGAAAAATGAACAATATAAAATGTTGGATTTGAAATGAGGGTTGGAGCTCACTTTCAACGATAGCAGAAAAAAGTGACTTTTTTCTTCTTCCTCCCCTTTTATCCTTTTGTATCAAAATCTTTTAGGGTTCACAGAAATTGTTTTGGGTCCTCTATGTTGCTGCTATTGACTTGCAAAAAATGAAGAAATAGTCGGGCAGAGAAGAGGCGATTTGTGATACTATGGTCAGTTAGGGATTTTGGGAATTTAAAGCGACGGAGACTATGATCGAGAAGAAATAGTCAGCAGAGAAAAAGAAATATCAGCAAAATAAAGAAAGACAAATTTTAGCGAAATCTGAGGCACCAGAGTTGAATGGGAAAACAACAGCGGAGAAGAGGCATTGTTCTTTGGCGTTAGAGAATTCCATTTTAGCCAATGATAGCAAGCAGACCTCCCTAACAGTCGGTTTGATAAAAATTATTTTTCTCTCCGTCATTAATTACTTTTTCATTTTTTCAATAATTCCAACTTGGTATTAAAGTCTGTCAGTGTCGCGGTAATAACTTGTCAAGGAGTTCATCAGAGCGGTTTCATCATCTGAACCCGCTGCTTACTGCGTTGCAGTTGTCCGGTTTGTAAATGAATATTTTATTTTATTCACTATATTCATATTCACGTTAAAAATTATATTTTTAACGACAAAACATTTTATTTCAACATATGAATTTCTATTCAATTCATTTATTCAATAAAATGATATTTTTATTTTTCTAACTTATTTTAGAAAATTTTGGCGGCATAACGGCACGATACTAGAAACGGGACGAGGCCTAGCCTTATCCCCGGTCTAGTGAAGGCCCACGCCATTCACACATCAATCCAATCAATTTCATTTCACCAAACAATTCAATCCAATTAAATAATCTAACTAATTTTTGCAATCAAACAAACAAGTCCATGGTCTGTGGACGATTGTGTCGGGTGCTACTAAACACCGTCTGCATCCTAGTATATATATAACTAGAAAAGAAAATTGAAGAGTGAGAAATTCTCACCGATAGCTATCCCATACCACGACTCTTCATTTATAGAAATCTTCGTCGTTATCGCATCTTTGTCATCTTTGCTGCCCGTAGCCACTACATATATAAAAATCGAATTTTTACTTCGCTATTCAATATATAAAAATTGAATTTTTACTATGTTATTCAGTATATAAAAATCAAATTTTTACTATGTTATTCAATATATAAAAATCGAATTTTTACTATGTTATTCAATATATAAAAATCGAATTTTTACAATTACGCTATATGGATAAAAATTCTATTTTTACAACGATGTCCTATAGATAAAAATTCTATTTTTATCCCGCTATTCTTCATATAAAGATTTCGCCTTTTCAAATATAAAGATTTCGCCTTTTCAAATATAAAGATTTCATTTTTATTTTATCACTTAAAAAAAATCACATTTTTATTCTTCTACACATATAAAGATGATATTTCCAATATCCCTATCATGTAAAAATTATATTTTTAATCCTCTACATAAACAAAAATCATATTTTTACATCTTCTATATAGTAAAGATTATATTTTTAATACTTTAAAAATATAAAAATCATATTTTTAATTCTTTAAAAATATAAAAATCATATCTTTCTACATTTAAAAGCCATATCTTTACACGTTTAAAAATCAAATCTTTCTTCACAATAAAAATCAAGCCTTTCTAATGTTTAACTTCCTACCTTTATATAAGAAAACTCAGATTTTTATAAAATAAAATAAAATAGAACTGATTTTTAAAAACATTAAATAAGCAAAAATAAATAAAACGATCACTTACTGCGACTGGAAGGGGTGAGCATGGGCGGCGCAGTGGGGTCAGGTGGGGCGTCGGTCGGCGGAGGAGGAAGAAGGGGCGGAGGAGGGTGCGGTTTAGGGGGGGAGGGGCTTCGGTCTACAGTAGGAGAAGGGGGGTTGTCATGTCGGTGGAGGAAAGCGGGGGGCTCTCGATCTGACGAGGGGGGGAGGGAAATGCCTCGCGCGGCGGCGCGATGGCGATGGAGGTTTTCCGCCTCCATCGAATTCTTTTTTTTTTTTGTTAATTATTTAATCCCAATAGGTTGACTTTTACATACGACCTCGAAACGAGGCCCACCGCCTGTCATCCATAGCATTTTACCCCCATTCCGAACACAATGGGATATGTATCGTAGGTTGATTTGATCCTTTCGATCAGTTTCCGTTAAAATCAACATATAACTCTATATATTGAATTTTGAACGCGTATTTCAATTTACCGGGGTCACATACGAACTTTAAAAATTCCAGAAAAATATTTTCTAGCTTCGTATTGACGATACGGTCCTAACAAAACTAGTTTCGTCGAATTCTGAGACCGTTGGAAAAATGGCCATTTTCCAGTCGATTAAAATCAACTGAAACTGGTCAAACGCGTTTTCCTTTGCCACGCTCACATATTGATTCGAAAAATTATGAAATTTGGAATCTAGCAATAATTTGACATCACGGATCCAACAAAAGTGGTTTCGTCGAAATCCGAGGTCGTTTGCAAAATTCCCATTTTTAAGGGCCTGAATTCCATAGCGACTATTCAGAATTTTCAACTGGACATATCTTTTGATTCCCGCTATGAAATTTTGATTTTTCGGATTCGTTGGAAAGATATTCTCAAATAGATCCTAATGTTTTTGGTTTCACTAAAATCCGGATTGTTTTGCACCCGGTACATTCAATTGAAGTTTGAAATCGAATTATCGAACTACCACGCCATTTTCAATTCCTTTTATAATTAAAATAAAATTATTTATATTCTAACGACGACGTATATAATATATACGTTCTAATTATATTCAAAATAAATTTTCGTCGATATTATTTAAAATCATTCATTTTAAATATTCAAAATTCGCTAAAATTGCCAAAATAAAAATTTTAAACTGGTTCAGATTTTCGGGTTATTACAATCTCCCCCACTTAAAACTTTTCGTCCCCGAAAAGGAACAAAGTCGAAAGTGGTTTGATTAGTCAACTATACGTTCGATCTGGCTTCCATTCTCCAACTTTTCAGTTTCTGAGAATTTTCAAATTTTCAAAAATTTGGCTAACACCCTAAATTTTTGAAAAATTTCGCCATAACCTCCCCTGCACCGGGTGCCATGGGAAAATCCCGAAATTGCCATACAGGCCTTCTGATCTCAAAAAGAAAAAGAAAAAGCCAAGCGGCTAGCCAATAGGCTCATAAAATCATCATCACTCAAACAAAACAGTAAATTATGTAGTAAACATGTACCTATTTGTCGGGCAAACAAATTTTATTCTTCGGCTCTAGCCTCCTTGCTATGACCTGTTCAATGTAAGTATGTGTATATGCAAGCAAATGCGACTAATTTTCAATACAATTCAATATTTGGTTCAATTAGGCATAATGGTTCAAAATTAGCAAACAAATAAACATACAACACAAACATCAATCAATTAGTGAATTAGAGTTTCAAATTCATATTTTTTGATACATATACAAAAATCACATTTTTGATGCCAATTCACAACAATGTGTCCTAGCTATATTGGTTTTGGTTCTCACACCAGTCTAATGGAAATATATAGATATCACACATTCGAAACTCGAATATGAATACCGGTGATGGTATACTTCATCATCAGGACCATGTCCGGGCGACTAGAGTGTGACTCTATATCTATCTAATATATTAAAACTTTGAATATACGTTCATGACGCGTATATGCAAAACCTTTATATACTAGATTGTCCATATTCAAAATAAATAAATAATCAAATACGTATACTTGAATTTAACTTTCAAAACAAAATTGTTTTCTTTTGAAAATATACTCTTCACACTCGTTCTAGGATACTACTGATCCTATCTCTAACGAGTCATTCTAATTGGACATTACTAATCCAATATCTGATGAATTCTTTCGTAGGGTTCTAATGTGTCTTGTTCTCGAGCTCTGTAAACCAAAGCTCTGAATATAGGGTTTTCCCTTATAATAGCTTCATTTTTCGAAAAAGCATTGCGCTGTTTATTCTATGCACTGGTATTCTTGGGAGGAAACCCGTTCCGTGTTATACGGCGTGGTCCCTTGAATTACTCTCTTTTAAAGTGAAGTTTTAAATAACTGTTTTAGTTCTCACACCAGTCAAATGACTGACCTGGAGTTTATTGTTTTAACCTAAACTCTGGGTGCCCCTATTTTCCGCACGGGCAGCTAGTAGTTTTGGTTTTGCAGATTTATATTCACAGGATCCTGGTTTACAGCTGGAATGATATCCGGAAAGCTCTGTATCCGTATATCACCTTCATTTGTGCTTTGTATTATTTTCCGCTGCTTTGTAATCTATTGTAATCTCTGATATTTATCGAATGTAATTTATTCATTTATACTCTGTATATTCTTGTATCTGATGCATTGTTGTAATAAATAATGAAATGTTCTTCCGTCTGCGTTCTGTTTTGTCTTGTCCTCACAGTAATTTGTTCTTTCTCATCTCTTCGGAGACCGGGGAAGTTCGGGTCGCTACATTAAAGATATAAATTTTATTGTTAAAATATTTCGTTTAATACATGACTAATCTCAACGGATGAGTACGGTCAACACATGAACCTTTATTTTATAGTGATAAAGATATAAATTTTATTATTAAAATATTTCGTTCAACACATGACTAATCTCAACGGATGAGTACGGTCAACACATGAACCTTTATTTTATATTATTCTTTATTTTCCCGATTGGAATGAGGCCCAATCAATTACCATATAGCGTTAACTATATGGATTTTCATACATCACACGTATTTAATAGCATTGAAAAATAATCAACCATCAACCAAAGTGCACTACACTGTATAAGCATCAAATATAGATATCTAGCGCTTATAACAGCCTGTCAATCAATCGATCGACATATTTAATCAATCAGGATGAGTGAACTTCAAATTTCATCCCAACACCCGTGTGGGGTTTCAAACAATCAAACACAGATTTTATTTGTGCAGTTGGGCGATGTGTAAAATTTATCGACCCAATCAATGTCCTTCAAATAGGTGTACATAAACAAACCGTCCGGTTTGTAAATGAATATTTTATTTTATTCACTATATTCATATTCACGTTAAAAATACGACAAAACATTTTATTTCAACATATGAATTTCTATTCAATTCATTTATTCAATAAAATGATATTTTTATTTTTCTAACTTATTTTAGAAAATTTCGGCGGCATAACGGGACGAGGCCTTGCCTTATCCCCGGTCTAGTGAAGGCCCACGCCATTCACACATCAATCCAATCAATTTCATTTCACCAAACAATTCAATCCAATCAAATAATCTAACTAATTTTTGCAATCAAACAAACAAGTCCATGATCTGTGGACGATTGTTTCGGGTGCTACTAAACACCGTCTGCATCCTAGTATATATATAACTAGAAAAGAAAATTGAAGAGTGAGAAATTCTCACCGATAGCTATCCCATACCACGACTCTTCATTTATAGAAATCTTCGTCGTTATCGCATCTTTGTCATCTTTGCTGCCCGTAGCCACTACATATATAAAAATCGAATTTTTACTTCGCTATTCAATATATAAAAATCGAATTTTTACTATGTTATTCAATATATAAAAATCGAATTTTTACTATGTTATTCAATATATAAAAATCGAATTTTTACTATGTTATTCAATATATAAAAATCGAATTTTTACAATTACGCTATGTGGATAAAAATTCTATTTTTACAACGATGTCCTATAGATAAAAATTCTATTTTTATCCCGCTATTATTCATATAAAGATTTCTCCTTTTCAAATATAAAGATTTCGCATTTTCAAATATAAAGATTTCATTTTATTTTATCACTTAAAAAAATCACATTTTTATTCTTCTACACATATAAAGATGATATTTCCAATATCCCTATCATGTAAAAATTATATTTTTAATCCTCTACATAAACAAAAATCATATTTTTACATCTTCTGTATAGTAAAGATTATATTTTTAATACTTTAAAAATATAAAAATCATATTTTTAATTCTTTAAAAATATAAAAATCATATCTTTCTACATTTAAAAGCCATATCTTTACACGTTTAAAAATCAAATCTTTCTTCACAATAAAAATCAAGCCTTTCTAACGTTTAACTTCCTACCTTTATATAAGAAAACTCAGATTTTTATAAAATAAAATAAAATAGAACTGATTTTTAAAAACATTAAATAAGCAAAAATAAATAAAACGATCACTTACTGCGACTGGAAGGGGTGAGCATGGGCGGCGCAGTGGGGTCAGGCGGGGCGTCGGTCGGCGGAGGAGGAAGAAGGGGCGGAGGAGGGTGCGGTTTGGGGGGGGGCTTCGGTCTACAGTAGGAGAAGGGGGGGGGGGGTTGTCGCGTCGGTGGAGGAAAGGGGGGGGGGGCTCTCGATCTGACGAGGGGGGGGGGGGGAATGCCTCGCGATGGCGATGGAGGTTTTCCGCCTCCGTCGAATTTTTTTTTTTTTTTGTTAATTATTTAATCCCAATATGTTGACTTTTACATACGACCTCGAAACGAGGCCCACCGCCTGTCGTTCATAGCATTTTACCCTCATTCTGAACACAATGGGATATGTATCGTAGGTTGATTTGACCATTTCGATCAGTTTCCGTTAAAATCAACATATAACTCTATATATTGAATTTTGAACGCGTATTTCAATTTACCGGGGTCACATACGTACTTTAAAAATTCCAGAAAAATATTTTCTAGCTTCGTATTGACGATACGGTCCTAACAAAATTAGTTTCGTCGAATTCTGAGACCGTTGGAAAAATGGCCATTTTCCAGTCGATTAAAATCAACTGAAACTGGTCAAACGCGTTTTCCTTTGCCACGCTCACATATTGATTCGAAAAATTATGAAATTTGGAATCTAGCAATAATTTGACATCACGGATCCAACAAAAGTGGTTTCGTCGAAATCCGAGGTCGTTTGCAAAATTCCCATTTTTAAGGGCCTGAATTCCATAGCGACTATTCAGAATTTTCAACTGGACATATCTTTTGATTCCCGCTATGAAATTTTGATTTTTCGGATTCGTTGGAAAGATATTCTCAAATAGATCCTAATGTTTTTGGTTTCACTAAAATCCGGATTGTTTTGCACCCGGTACATTCAATTGAAGTTTGAAATCGAATTATCGAACTACCGCGCCATTTTCAATTCCTTTTATAATTAAAATAAAATTATTTATATTCTAACGACGACGTATATAATATATACGTTCTAATTATATTCAAAATAAATTTTCGTCGATATTATTTAAAATCATTCATTTTAAATATTCAAAATTCGCTAAAATTGCCAAAATAAAAATTTTAAACTGGTTCAGATTTTCGGGTTATTACATGTACCATATAAAAGTGTGCATTACTTACCAATAATTACTTCAAAGCTTTAAAGGTTTTATGCATCTTCTATGACTGCGCATTATATGAGATGACATAATGTGAGGACATGGAAAAAATATTCAACTAACGGAGAAACATGAATGCATTTTTATTTTGAATCGAAGAGCCAAAATGTTAGAGTTTATTAAACCATGGATTTTCATCATTTTTTCAATTTGACTCATATAATTATCTTGATCTATAATCGTTGCACCTTATAATTCACCTCCATAAATGTGTATAAAAACTCCGTATAAGTTTCTTACCATTGTCATCCCTGGCCATGATGGTCCACCACAAGGAATCGGTATTTATGTACATTTTTTGATTGATGAATTGAAAACCTTGTGGTGTGAAGAGGTTGAAGTATACGATACTTAAAAGAAAAAAAAAGCTTTCGAATGTTTGCTTGCTTATTGTGTACTATTAGCAATTTTTCTACTTATATAATACCTTCAGATTGAAGTACAGCTGATCATCTGATTTGTGCTTATTGGCAATTTTTCAGAATAAACCGTCGCTTGTGTTTTCTAGGCCATGGAGACTAGGAAAATCCTTCTTCTTCCGCTTCTTTTTCCCTTCCTCCCCTCTCGTTTCCTTTTCTCCATCCTTTTCTTTCTACTCGCACTCTCTCTATATTCCTAGCTTTCTCCCATGTCCTTTTTTTTTTCGTCGTTAGTTATGGTTTGCCTTGTTTTTGGCTATTGGTGATGGGATGACTTTTCCACTGTCATGGCAAAGAGTGCAACGGCGAAAGCCTTCTTCTTTGATGGCTACTCTGCTTTGCTGTGATCCGGTAATTCGCCTTCCCGAAGACTTGTCAGGGTTTTGGTTTGCTAATGGAGCCAGCCTAGGTGCTTCCATGCAATAATCAATGCGAAATGGAACATTTCTCAATGATATGCAGTGTGTTGCTCATGTTATCTGGTTTGCATGTTAGTTGTTCTGTTGGGAGGGATGCAACTTTTGGTTCATCTCAGCAGCAGTGAAGAAACATGTACTTACTTTCCTCTACGTGCTGTTAGTACTTTTCCTTCTGCAGTGATGAAATTGTTGAGGTGTAGCTGTTGTGATGTGATGCTCTAGGTCTATTCAAGACAGCGTGTTGCAGCTGGTTTTATTGGCTTAATGTTATTGTATTGCTTTCCTTTTCTAAGACTACATGTACTGTTTGTTATTTTAATCATGTAATTGTGTTATACGACGCCCTGCGTGGTGCGCAAAAAGAAAATACAGTAGTTAGTTTGTATAACTAGCTCATGTGTTGTAATCTAAGTATAGATGCAGTGGATGGACCACTATAAAATCTGCATGCAGTGGACCGTCCACTTTAAAAACCGAAATAGTAGTCTGCCAACTCCTGTATTTTTTGTAATTATTATTTATTATAATAATAAGTGTTATGGACCAGTATAAAAACCGGTCGGCTTTACCAAAAAAATTAAGAGCATTTTCTTTACCCCAAAGTAAGAAAGTTTTGTGGTTTGATCGTCATAAGTGTTCTTTCATATTAATCATTCTTTTAGAAAAGATTAAAAAAAAAATTACAGCTAATAGATATGAGACTTTGTGGCCAACAACGGCTTAGTCAAGTGAAGATATATGTGAACTTTTAAAGGATTATCCAAATACATATGAAACCGAAGAACAAATTAAAATTCAAGGTAAATCATTTATTCATAATTAGTACAAGAAAAGTATATTTTAAGAGTTATTTTATTGAAAAAATATCCTAATTTGTCATAATATTGGCGTGATGCGCAATAAGAGAAACATGCTTGATAATGTATTTAATATAGTTTTGAATGTTAAGAGGAAGGCGAAGGATGTCTTGTAATCAAGACGTGTTATAGAAGTAATATGTAATTGTCCTAAGCTTTATATGAAGCCAAATACACAAAAATAATAAAAGCACGCTATGGACTAAACAATAATCAAGTTAAAATATTTTTAAAATGGATGGAATTATTAAGATTTCTCGACGGTATTTCTTCTAACCTTCGCAGATGTGTTGACCATAAGAACTACAAATTTAAAGGTACAAAAAACCAAGATTGTTATAATATGATGAAAACAATTTTATCCATCGATTTGAAAGAATCGTTGCTCGTAAAAGTTAGGATGGGTATAATAGAACTTAGTTTGTTTTATAAAGAGTTTTGCTTTACTATATTAAAAGTTGATCGTCTACGCAAAATTGAGGAAGAAATTCTTATACTATTCTGCAAACCAAAAAAATGTTTTTTAAGGTTCTTTTTAATGTAATGAAGCACTTACCTTCTTATCTTCTATCCGAAATAAGTTCTCGAGAGCCTGTACAATATGAATGGATGTATCCATTTGAGAATTATTAATATTTAGTATGTTAAATATCAGTTTAATTATATATATATAAGTAAATCATACTTTATAATAATTCATGACAGTTACTCAAATCATTAAAGAAAAAAAAAAGAGAGAGAAAGCACGATTTGAAGGTTCAATTTGTGAATCATATACCGGATAAGAAGCTTTTCCCCCTCTCATTATTTAGTGATCATGTGTACTTATCATTTAAAAGTTCTATGTGTAATGATCAAGGCATTGATCAAGACGGTTCTTAAGCAACATTATCCTTTTAAAAAAAGGACGATCTACTGAAAATTATGTGGAAGTATGGTTCACGCGCACGTTCTTCTTTTGTGTTGAAGTTGCACCATTTATTAGGTAATATATATGCACTCTTCTACATATACAACATATTATTTATGTACATGTATACACACACAAATATATATATATATATATGTATATACACACATATACACACACACATGTACTCAGTTTCAAAAAAAAATACATGTACATGTTATAATGTATTATTTTATCTATATTTGCATTATTTACAAATTACAACATCCAAATGGTGATATCAATAGTTGGTTTTCATACTATGTTTTTGATACAAATAATTGCGTGGTCGACGAAAAATTGAAACACTTAGTTATGAGACTAAAGAGAAAAATCAAGATTTATCCAATTTTCTTCATCAATAGATATAAATTTAACACCATAAAATACGGTGCAGAAAAGTTAACTAATAATATTGTTGTATTTGTCATAGGTAGTAATGATCCAAATGATAATGTAAATGATTTTTATGGTATCTTAACTCCGCATTTGCAGTTGATATACTTCACTAGACTTGTGGATGAAGTTTTTTGTTTAGATGCAACTAGTTCAGCAATGTTTCAGATTTTGGAATCAATATGCATTCAAAATGTAATCTTATTGAAATAAAATACAATTCATGTTATTATAAGTATGATCCTAACAAGATCTTTAAGTTTATTACGCTTCTTATCCATCTTTAAGAAGAGATAAAACATATTGGTTGGTTGTTTTTAAAACGAAGGCAAGATTTACACTTGATGGACAAAATATTATGGACGAACAAGCATGCCAAGCAAACATCAAAAAAAGAGTAGAACAATAATAACTGATAATTAAACCTATTTTTGACCTCTAAATGATGAATCAAATGTACTATTAGAAGCATTTGAGACCATAGAGGAAAATATTATAGAGTACGAGACATAACTCAAATCAAAAGGTGACGATAAATGATTAATAATGCACAATTTGGTAGAAGATAATTTATATTACTCATTTTTCACATGATTAAATGGTATGTTCCATCATAATAAGTTGCTTGTCATTAGGTGATATATATTGCCAAAATATGTTTTTCATAATAAATTGTTATATTAAAGTAAATGATAGTTTTGTCTTAATATGTTTCTTATACTTAAATAATAAGTTCTGGCATAATATATGTTTGTCAAAATTAAATGGTATGTTTCTCATAAATGATATCACGTTCGTGATAGTTATGTTCTCGCTCTTCTTCTCAAAGAGGTATTGTCACTATAAGTGATGGCAACGATACATCGTAGAAGGCAGCTCGTCCTGTGGTGATGTTGCTACCAAAGACCGACGAATCGTAAGTATTACATTTATTTCTCATATGGTATACTACATATTAGTCATGATTTATTACATGTTTGTTTCATATTTTTAACATAGGGGTTTTGATAGCCATCTAATACTGTTCTTTCTATTTCTCGGGTGGCATACATGAGCATGATGACTTCCTCCTGGCCTAAGTGGAGCAAGGTCCCATCACATATCAAAGAGAGTGTTTGGTAGGACTTCCTTATAACTATAATTTATATATCATTATATGTTACCGATTTATATTTCACACATAATTATAAATGTATCACTTTCGTTTTATCAACTTGTTGAATGCGGTAGATTTAGAGGAGGAGATTGGCGTTCAGCAAGTCAAGTGCCACTTTCGTTTTATCAACTTGTTGAATGCGGTAGATTTAGAGGAGGAGATTGGCGTTCAGCAAGTCAAGTGCCATTGAAACAGTAAAATTGAAAAACTATTGGGATACCATTTCTATCATTAGAAAATCGAGAGAAAAAATCCAATTGGATGGGCACTAGTGTGTGGAATGCATGAATTTCATGGTGAAGCATTGAGGAGTTTGAGGTAGTTTTATCACATTTATGTTTAAATTGTTGCATTTGTTTATATGACTTAGAATTATAAAACATATTTTTCAATTTAAATTTGTAGAAAGAATCAGAGAGGAAGTCCGCAAATAGTAATAAGAGCCCAGCGATACATCATGGTGGTTCGAAGTCATTTCTACATCATCGTAAGAGCTTGGTAATTTTACTAATTATGATTACAAAAAACTGTTACATACTTATAATTTATGTAACTTATGAAAAACCAGTTATTAAAAAAAAATTACTTTAATTATTTCAGGAAAGGTTGCCCGAGGGTCCTATGCCATACTAGGATGTCTTTGCTTATACTCATGTCATGAATCAAACAAATGAGGCGGGATCAGTCACATATCGATGACAAGATGATGATAAAGCAATAACTGCATGTATAAGTATATTGTAGTTAATTTGTTTAACTTGTATAAATAATAAGAATTAAAATTATATTGTGTAATATGCAATTGTATTTTGCATTACAACAACGGTTCCAGCAAGCACATGCATAGCTTTTGGATGGGATCAGCTAGTGCATCCAAGGATAATGTTATTTTCGAGTCTGTTATGGACCCATCATCCCAAAGCAGATGCTATGGATTTAGATACCAATCAGTAGTTAATTTACTATATTTCTCTTTAATTTCCATAAGTAAAATTTCTATATAGTGTTAAATGGATTTTTTTGGAATCAACTACTGGTTGATTTATTGGAAAAAGTTGTCGATTCATACAAGTAAAAGATATTCCAAAATCGGCATATTTTATCTCATATTTCAAAAACTAGTTAGTGTGTACGATTTACATATGACATTAGTGATAACTTTGATGACAGCATCTACAACTTTCTGAATATTTTTGCAACATATTTATTTAGTTCTTATATGTTATGTAGTATTATATATAAACGTATAATGTATTAAAATTATTTGATTACATTTACATTTACAATTTAATGTGGTCATGTTAATTTGCGGCAATTAATCTCAAAAGGACAATATTAGGCAAGTAGAATAATATTATAAATATAAAATAATTTATAATTTCTTGGAATATTAATAAAACATATTATATGCTAAAAATAGCTATATATGGATGTTTTCAATTCAGGTTTTCCTTTTTTTTGAATGAAATTAAACCGAAAGCATTTTGGACAATTGAAAATTGGTATATGAACAGTATTAAGTTGAAATTATATATAACAGCTTATTGTATTCGTAGGTAAGGACCACTAAAAAAATGTATTAGAAGCTTAGGGTAAAATAGAGAACGAACAACTATCATCCTAGATCGCTAAGCTACAGGAGCGTGTCTGATGTCGTGCTATAGAGATGAAGCAGCTGAACCAACGCTTTACCGAATACTTGGAGCGCCATGGGACATTCCTCTCATCCGGTGGTTCCGGTGGTTCAGATACAGCTTGAGAGGTTGATTTTGATAAAAAAAAAATATTTGTGTATATACACTATGAGATGGACAACATGACTTTGATACAGCGTGTTATTGTTTGAGTTGGGCTTGTTTGTGGACTAGATAAATTATGACTGGCATTTGTGTTTGTTTTGTTGTATCTATTTGTTGGATTGATGGTTTGGCTATGTTTGATGCTATGTCATATATATTGAATGTGTTGTTGTGTTTATTGTATATATATATATATATACATGATCAAATGAGCTTGTTTATCTATTTATGTTCAAAATTAATCTATGAGATTGATTATAGTATGTGTGGGGGGTTAAAAGAGGAAGGATGGCACAATATATAAAAAATACCCAGTATTTTTGATGGCAAGCTATTATTTATCGATCAAAATTTTCCAATGCTATACAACGACATGCACCAAAGTTTAGCCATTGGAAATAGTCGCAATGAGACGACGGAAACTGCGGAAAAAATGGTCATCGTCTCCATTGGAAGTCGTTGCTAAAAAAGACTTGTATTTCGATGGTTTCGAACAGCCACCGACGGCGTACCACCATTGGAATTTACAGTTTATCTTATGATGTAATGAAATACAACTAAGTATTGGAAAGATATTCAACACCCAATTAGCTGCCAAAATAATGCATTACAAGGGGCAATTACAGAACATGAGGAAAGATGACTCAACTATAAGAGAATATTTGTCCAAAATGAAAACAATTTTTAATCTCTATGAAGCTACTGGCCAAAAGGTTGGTGATTGATAGAAAATATTAATTGCACTTAATGGGTTAAGTGATGATTTTGAAGCTCTAACTGTTGTCACATCATCAAAAGAAGTTCCACCCCTAGTTGATGATGTACATGCTATACTTATATCTCATGAAGCAGGAGCCATTGACAAAAGATCTCATGATTCATATTTTTCAGTGAATCTAACAACTAGATTCATGAACAAAGTGCAAAACAATAACAGAGGTGAACAACCCAGTTAGATAGGTAACTTCTCTAAGAGGTCAAAAGGAAGAGGTCAATGAAATAAAACTAATAAACCTAAATCCAATATGTGAAAGGATTATCCACACTGCTCTACAATGTTACTTCAGATTCATTGATAACTTTGTGTCCGGACAAAATAACAACAACAAAAACGTAAACTTGAGTACTAATGTTGCACATGCCCAACAAGATACTAATCAGACAGATATATGGAAGAATCGAGGTTAGATTGACAGTGTTAGATCAGACTAGATTCAAGATGATAGCTGGTATTCAGACTCAGGAGCAACAATCACATTACAAGCAACTTAGACAATTTAAATCTTGGCAACAAGGGGTACAAAGGTAAATAGTTTATATGCATGGGAAATAGTAAGAATATAAAATCTCTTATATTAGTAATTCTTGCATTGGAGATTATAAATAGTTATTTCTGCAAAAATCATTAAGAGTGACAAAAATTAAAAAGAATCTTATCCTTCATTTCTCAATTTATCAAAGATAGCATTGTTTACTTTGAATTTATCCAAGTTGCAATTTAGACAAAGACATTCTAACTAAAGGAATTCTTTTATAGGGTGATGCTGCCCGAGGAAAATACAAGTGTAATTTCAACAACTGTAAAAAAAGAAGAGATATTGTAACATGCCTCCAATGAGTAATGCAAATAAAATCAAGAATGTATTTGTTATCTCGTGTAACGACCCGTATTTTACATAGAGAGATGAAGGGATATAGCCAGTAGTGCTCTAATGTTCTAGCCTCATATAAGGCCTCATGCTCTATCTCGAGCCTAAATTTTTTCTTTCCTTTTACAAGCATGACCCAATACTCTGCATCAAGATAGTGCTTTATCAGTTCCTCTTCAATGTATCCAAAAAATTTAGTATGTGTCAACACCACTTCCCAAACAAGGGCAAGCATGCATGAGAATTTCTCCTTCAGATAGCATAATCCCCCTTACTCGTTATAGGTAAAGTGTAGAAACTGACTATTATGTCATCCAAGTGTTCCATCCTAGCATAATAAAGCTTCTAGATACCAAAGTTCTCAGTCAAAATTTTATACTTCTTTCTCTCTAAGCGTGCAATCTTCTCCTTGGACGACATAGTTTCCCATGTTCCCTTAAGAATGTTCTTGTTCTAGTGATAACCAAGAATTTTTCCTTAACATCCTTTGACAACTCAACGGTGGTTCCTCTTGGGTCTGTGTGAGCTCCTTCTTAGCATTAAGTTCCTCCTTGGTTTTACATCATTTCAATGAGGTTGGTTGAACAAAGTTAAGCAAAGAATTCTTGTGTTTTGTTGGCATTAATCAACTTCTGGACTAGAGCTGTCAATTCCCTACACGACCCAAAACCCGACCCAAAATCCACATAGAAATTAGCAGGTTAGCTTGACCCGTTTAGTTGGCAGATCAATTTTGGGTCAACCCGAATTTGACCCATTTATAAACGGGTAGGTTTAGGGTTGACCTGCTAACCCGATTTTGACCCACCAAACCCGATTATACGATGTATCTCTTTCGTGCTGTTAGTCTTTTGTGTAGAATGTTAGCGTTAGTCTTTTAGGTATGTGGCAATCAGTTTGCTCATATATTCGTGTGTAAGTTGTTATACTTTATTAATTTATTCTTGTATGTCTTATAACAACTGTGTCTCTTCCATACTGTTAGTCTTTTATCTTTGCAGTATGCTCATATATTCTTAGTTATAGAGAATGTTTTTTAGAGATCGTGATTTCATGCATTATATATGTGATGCTTACCGTTGATTTTTTAACTTGTTGCATGTTGATGATTTTGTAACTTGCAGCTTGTTGGTGATTATATAATAGTGTTTCCTGTTGGTGTTTTGGTTCTTTTGTTTTTCATATTAGTAGGTAATATTTGTCAATGAGTCAAATGGGTAAACTCGACATGACCTGACACGACCCGTTTAGTTAAACGGGTTACAGGGTCGGGTTAAGGTTGGGAAAAAATGACCAGTTTAATAAACAGGTTAACCTGACCCGTTTATAAATCGATCCGAACCCGACCCGACACGACCCATTGACAGTCTTATTCTGGACTCGTTGTTCGCTATTCTCTTTAGCCTTTAAAGTCTCTTTTTTTTTTCTTTGGTCGATTAATTTCAACATCACAATACTTAAGCATTCAATCATACACTTTCCTTTTTGAGTCATGGGATGAAATCTTAGTGTAGTTAGCTCTGTTTGTATCAGCTAACTCTTTGCACATTTTCTACTACTCCTCATGCTACTCCGCATTCTTCTGGAGCATAATAATACTCTCTAAGATGGCCTTTTTTCTAAGGAGTACTAAATCATGATTGAACTTAGCACCGTTTAGAAACCACCCTAGTAACCTTTTAGCAAGTATAGCAGGACTTTTAGCAAGAGTATTAGGGTCTGATGCTTACATGTGAGGAAGACATGGTGGTAATGAATTATGTAGGAGGGATGTTGGAAGCTAAAAGTGGTAGAGAAACATAAATGAGGATCTCATCCCTAAAGTTAACTGAGGTCTTGGACAATGTACGATTCTCAAAGCAATTGCGGTAATCTCCGCCTCGTTGACGGCTTCTCAATTTCAAAAAAAAAAATCTTTCTATAATGGCTCTATTCTTCATGCGATCCCGATCACCTTCTCCATCTCTCTTCTTTCGTCTTTCCTACTCGAAGTCTATTTCTCTTCTCATATAAATATCTTCGTCTTCTTTTTATCTTCTTCTTTCGCGATGCTAGAGGAGATTAAAAGCCCATTTGTGCTAGCGGCCATTTTAGAAGTGCATTCAAAAGATTCGATGTATTTGCAACCCATATAACATCTAAAAAGAAGATAAAGTGACTTTAGAAGTGAGGTTTATTAAGGAAAACTATATAAGTGAAAGTTCATGTGACTCTAGTGATGTGCGTGACATATCATCTACCCTCTAATAACCACAAACCTTTTTTTTGTAATTAGAGTCAAGGCTTAAACGCTTTATGGAGTGATCTTTCTGGGAGGGAATTAAAATTTTATAACTGTGTATAGGTGAACGCTCCCCCGAAAATCTCACTTGGAGTGGCGCGAGTAACACTTAAATCCCCAAGTCAATATCTCGGGGTAAGCAACTGGGGTGCTATTCATTAGTGCGGCGGCATCCGCGACTATATCTCCTTGAACTTAAGTCCTAATGAACCGGGTTTATCCCTAGTGTTCGTCAAAATATTTAACGTAATTTTCGTTGGACTCGCTATTCATCTCCCTTGGGAGAAAGTCCTCTTCCCCATTGATAATCTCTCATTCCTCCCTTTCTGAGGAAGCGGTAGCCTTGCCTTCCCAGTAAGGTTTCCCGTCATCTTATTCCTCCGAAATCGAAGTTATTCTAGCATGATCTCTTGTTTTGGTGTAAGTCTCATTTCCTGCATGGGCTTCTTCGTATAATTTGTCAGACGGGTCATTGCATTCTCTTCTATCGTCCCCGCCAAAACTACGAACGTAGAGGTGGAATGAGTTTAAACTTTGGGATGAGTGGGAACTGTGACTTCACGAGTAAAAACAGATCTCTTAGTCTTAGGATACAATAGCTAAGGATGGCAAAAAAATCCATACCCGCACTTATGCGTGGCTAAATTCCGTCATGGACACGAAACAGATAATTAAATGAGTATCCGTGGATAAAATAAGCGGATATTTTTAATATTCATTAATTAATGGGGCGGGTACGGATAGTAAGATATCCATGTCCGTTGGTACCCGTGTCCGTATTGAATTTGATTTATTATCAATAGTCAATACAAAAAACATTGTTGTTGGCTGCTCGGTATTTGTGTGCATGCCTTTACTCGACAATTTATAGCTGGCTACTGATGGAATGTGATTTGTTATCAATAGTCAATACAAAAAACATTGTTGTTGGCTGTTCGGTATTTGTGTGCATGCCTTTACTCAACAATTTATAACTGACTATTGATATTTTGATGGATACTTATGTTGTTATCTCTTCTTTTTTGGATGTTGGTTTAAATATGTATTGGTATTTTGAGGTTAGCATTTGGGTATTAGTCTAATTTGTTTTTTTTTACCAAATGTACTTTTGAATAATTTCAATAAACGGCTAAAAAATAATTTGAATAAATATAACGGATACCCACGAATAACGCCATTACCCGCAGCTTGTTTGAAACCCGTTTAATGGATACCCATGCAGGTATGGGGCGGGCACGGGCAAAAAATCACCCAACGGGGCGGGTGATGGGGTTGTACTACCCGCGCCCATCCCGCCCCATTGCCATCCCTAACAATAACCCATAGTTATAGAGGTTTTCATCCATCGGGAAGAAATATAGCTTCTCTCTCCCATTTCAAGATTGCTTTCAAAGTGCGGTACATTTACTAGTTGGCTTCATCTTTGTTCTGAGTTGGGTTAACTGCAAAAAAATACAACTCAGACTCGATAAAAATTCAAATTGCTCTAAATAAACTCAAGTCAAAGATTAAGCTCTCAATCCCCGTTATCCATATGGGAGTGAATCCCTCTGCACAGAACATAGAAAAATTGATTCTTGAAAGCCGAGAGTTTGTTTGTTTAACAACCTCGTGTATTTTAATTTAATGATTTAATTCAAATTTTGTTTTATTTATTTTATTTGTTTGGATTTTATTGAAATAATATATATTTTTGATTCAAAACTAAATTTACTTTTGATTTTGACATGAATATGATCTAATAATACAAATAAATGTTTGCTATTTTAGAATCTTATTTATGGTAAACTTTAATCGAGTTATTTATTTGAATGTGAACTCATTCTTGAAATTTTATTTAAATATTTAAAACTTGTATAATTATATAATCTGTTTCCAGTATTAATGGAATTATATCTTTGATTTAATTTCAAATTGTTTCTCTTGTAGATCTGTCTTTCGTATTGATTGTTGTTGATGGAAACATTGCCAAATTTTATTTATCAGATTCATTTTTCTTTGCTATCGTCTATTATTTGATTTGCAAAATTGTTCGTTAAATATATATATTCCCAAAATTGTTCGTTCACTTTTATTTCCGGTTTTATTCTAATTTTATTTATTTCGTTACCTAAAACATTAGCTCATCTTTTATTTGTTACCAAAATCGTTCGTTTCTTTGAATTAAAAATTTATATTGTTTCTTTTTATTTGCAAAACTATTCGTTATATATTTCAAAACCGTTCGTTATATATTGCCAAAACCGTTTGTTCATTTGTAAATTGGTTGTTTCTTGTTTTCCAAATAATATCCTTTTTATAGCAGTAAAACATTTTCACGAATTAAGTCTTCGTTCAACTTTAAAAACCAACCTGCTTATTTTGAACAGAGTTGAACCGTTCCTTATTTTTTTTATAACAGTTCTTTTTTTACTTTTAAATTCAAACCCATATCACTCCACTTATCTCGAAACATAGGAGTGCTGGAGTATCCCCACGTTTTTATTTTACGTTTTCTTTCGACCGTTCATTTAATCTCGTGATCTTTCCTTTAATCTTGTGAAAATAAACGTGGGCAACCACCTCATCCATTTTATCCTATATATAAATCCTTGTGCATGCTTATAAGGCCCTATTGTTATCTGCCACTATTCCTTCATCTTTTTTCTTTTGCAGTTCCCATATCTACTTCATTTTCATTTAAGTTCCATCGTCATTTTTTTCCTCTCAATTTCACCATTCCCATTTTCTTTTCCCCAATGCCAGAAGCCGCCTTGAAGACCACCCAGCACCATACTCAGGCCCGCCTTCTCCCCTTACCCACTTTGAGATCCACGCCTTCTCCACCAAGCACGGATCTAAACAGAACTCGCCCACATCTAAGCCGTTGTCCCCGCACAGATCCGTACCCATCTCGCTGAATCACGCCTGCTCCTCCACCGTGATGCCCGCGACTGCCATGACCACCTTCTGCCAGTAACGCCTGTGCCTCCTCCCCTCTCGACCGAACCCTTGCCAACTCCAGCTCCAGACCTCCGCCCTCCTTTCTTGAACCTTGCCGAACCCTCCCTAGCGTCAAACCTCTACTGCCGTGCTCCACACACCTATGCCGAGCCCATTCGAAAACCCGAACACACACTATGCATGCGTGAATAATTAGGTGTGAGTTTGAACGTGTTGTGTGTGTAGTTTGAGCGTGAGTTTTATTTGTGTGCATAATATATTTATGACTATGTGCGTGTATGTTACAGACAGTGTGCTTGTTTTTATGTATGTATGTTGAGTATATATATAATTTATGTGTGAATTTGTGTGCGTTATGTGTTGAGTGTGTGTGAAAAATGTGTGTGCGTGATGCCATATATATATATATATATATATATATATATATATATATATATATATATATATATATATATATATATATATATATATATATATATATATATATATACACACATATATATTTACGTGTGTGCAATTGTGTTTTTTGTTCCGTGTTTGCAGTGCAAGGGTTTATGTGTGTATTTATATAATGTATATGTATATATAAGAGTATTTTGTAGTGTATGTCTATGTGAGTTATAAAATATATTTTTATTGAGTATTTATATATAATGTATATCTACAATTTTGGGTCCGTTGTATAATTTATACATAAGTATACGTTTACACGGTTTTATTGTGTGTTCTGCGTTGAGTGTTTATATATAATTTATAATATATAACTGGTTTTGGTATGCGTTGAATTTCAAATATATATATATATATATTATAAATTTATTATGTGTTTACATATATAGAAATATTCATATAATATTTTATAAAAGAATTTTGCATTTATTTTTATTGAACTAATTTTGGTGTTGAGTTTGAAATTGTTCTAAAACCCAATACCCGTACTGATCCATTAAGAATTTCTCTAACCTCCTCCTATAAAATAATAATATGTTGAGTGGTTACTGTGATTGAATCCATTCTGAATTATGCCAGGAAGTCGTCGTTTCATACTGAGTCCATCTGTTTGCCATCTACAATTTTGTGCTACGAAAGGTGAGTTAATCTCACAGTCCACCTACATTGTTTCACGGATGTTAAATTCAGCACAAATGAATTGTTGTGAAAAGTATAGGATTGCTAGTAGAAAATTGTTTTATTTGATATGTATACACATTTCATATATGACACGATGAGATATATATATATATATATATATATATATATATATATATATATATACACACACACATGACACGTAGATGCACTAATGATATATGACTTATGATGTGATGATATTGATGCTATGTGATAATTTATATTGTTTATCTTTGTTGTTGATTGCCATAGTTAGGAAAATCACTATGGGTCGAAATGATACACATCTGAATGGACATTAGATTAGGGAAAATCGTTATGCGATGGAATGACAGTCCTGAACAATTTTTACTGAAATTGGGATGGTGGGTTGAAATGATATATACCCGTTAAATTATAAATTGTGAGTTGAAATGATAAATATTTGTATCACTTGAACATAGGGTAGAAAACTATATACGGACATTGTTGGTCATGTTTTCGAAGTATAGTGATTTGGAAATTTGATTTTGAAATAATAACTTAAATTTCATATATATATATATATATATTAAACTTTTTAAACTTAAATTTTGTAAATTTTAAATTATATGTTCTAAAATGATTTATGAGTAATTATTGATTTAAATACTTATTTAAGATTTTACTTATAATTTTATTTATTTTAAACTATATAATTTAATCATATAAGTATTTTCAAACTTTAAATATAATATATTATTATAAATAATTCTTTTAAACCTATTTCTGAATTATTTTAAGTTTGTATATGTTTATAAAGCTATTTTCTATCAAATCTAATAAATTTATAAACTTATATTTATATTTATTTTCAAAGTTAGTTTTATATATTTTATAAACTTTATAAATAAACCAAAAGATGTATAAGTTAAGGTTTTCGCGATTTGAATTCGAGGTTTAAAGAATTAAATTTATATAATGATACTTAACTTAACGAATGAACTTATATAAGATATGAATTCGAATCGATATAAACTTATAAGAGATGATCTTGAATTGTGAAATTGTTTTCTGAAATTGAATTTCCAAATTAAAGGAATGAATTTGAACCTATAATGGATATGAAATGAATTTGATTATAAATCAACAGAATGTGAATTTAAATTGGCTAAAATATTGAACTTATATAAGAAATGAACGTGAAATGTGTAATTGATTTTAATTTTGAATTTATAATTGATATGAAGCGAATCCGATTTATAGTGACCGAATGTGAATTCGAATATATAAACTTTATACATGGAATTGATCATATAAATCAATTGGTCTGAATTAGGAAATTTGTTAAATTGAATTTATAAGAAAGATTTTGAAATTGATTTGAATGTATAAATAATGATTTTTAATTGTGCGACTTGAGTTATGAAATATGACATGATTTGTTTGAATTGTAATATAAAGATTTTGATTTGAATTGCATATATTGAACTTGAACCAAAATGTGGGATTTTATGAATCGACTTGAAATGAATTTTGATAAGGTAAATTTAATCATGTGAATTGTTTGAACTTGTATTTTTTTTGAGAATATAAATTAGACCAAAATATTTTCAAAATTAAATGTTATAGTATTGGTTTATACTATATTTTGAGATCTTTACGGTACGGTCTTCTAATTTGATTTGCTTAAAGCGATTTAAGTGTGATGTTTTCAGAATTAAATATAACCAAAGTTAGATATTTAATTTTGATTTCAAATTTGAATCTGAATTATGTATAAATGACTTTTATAAAGTGATTTATGAAATAATGACCACTGTGTGAAAAATGTAAACGTTTGGTTGTTAAAGAGACCGGGATCGAATATTGTCATACTCTCTGCCAATGCCGAAAACCACTTTAACAACTGTGTAAGCGGTGGAGTTCCAGAATGAAGTAGGATGATTTGGAGGCGGTTACTGGATTTGAAGAAAGAGAACGATGATGGATAGCCTTGACCTTCGGATCATAAAATGATTAAAACAGTGTTATACCGTGATTAAGCGAGGTCGCACCTCCTATCGGACACATTTCTTCATACCTATATTTATTACTTTGTGATTTGATTGGCGCGCACCATTGATTTTGGAATGTATTCCAAGGTGGGAGGTAGTTGAGGCTATGCGTTACCACCGGTCCGGGCGTGCATCGGTAGAATCCTACCGTGGGTATTCCTCTTGTGCCTTATCATATTATCCTGATCGAGCCCCTTACAATTTTGATTTAACGTTGTCGTATACCGGAGCATCCCTATCCACTGACTGTTTACTGGTGTTTTATATCCAATGTTTACGACAACGTACAAACGGTGTAAGGGTAAAAATTTAATCTCGCTTACGTTATTTAAAATGTTATATATAACCATAGACAACATTATAATAGCGTATTATATGATATGATATTAGTTTGACGGATCCTTAGATGATGGTGATCCCAAACATCCTTTAAGTTACTGATGCATTTCATTGAACAATTCATTTGAGATGATCTACTTCCATGAGAATGTTAGTCCTGATCCAAGTTGTTTTGTTTTGCATTATTGCTCGGGTCAAATCGAGTATTGCAGTGTTGAGTGTTAACGATATTTTTCGTCAACACCGGAGATTGATCTATGGAAATGGACCTAAGGGGAAAATGGGGTTATTTAGCTTTCACTAGACTGAGTTAGTTCACCATTTCCTAGATATCAAGGCTTAGAGCTTGACAGATTAGTTACTCTTCCCACAATGGGGTGAGCATCATGCTTAAGCAACTCTAAAACAACAGTTATCTTGGGACAAGGGTTCCCTAAGCATAACCTTCGACAAAAGGCTAAACGGCTTATGGGAAGAGGTTGTCCAAGGAAATCTGTAGAAGGGTCTAAACTTGGGTAGGATCCCATGACTGTGAGCTAAGAAATAGTATAAGAAACTTATAAGGAAATATGCTAAGTGTCGATATGCTCTTTATTGATCTTTGATTTGGAGTACATGATTGATTACAATGGGAATCCCCAAATCGATTTAGAAATTAGGGTTTACTCTAGAGAAAAAGAGTATAAGAATGAGAAATGAGAAAATCTCCGCGAAAATGAGACCCCTGGGGTCTTATTTATAGACAAATCTGGACCCATTCTGCTATTGGGCCAGCAGAAGTCCCTGTCGGCCGCCTTTCCTTTTGGTCCCGGTTGTTTTGGATTTTTGTCGCTCTTTTGACCGTGCTTGTTGCTTTGTAAGGTACCGGTCTTGACTCTCATGAGAATGGTTTCGGTTACCGAAGCTTTTCTTTGGAGTTTATTCTACCTTCTTTGTATCAATACTGAGCCTGTCGATATGGATAGCTGTGGGGAGGCTTTAAGCTTCTAGACAAAGGTTTCCAGATAAGGCTTCCGGATAGTGATTCCGGTCATGGCTCTCGGTTTTGCTATTAGCACTATGTGGAGCTTGCCTTCATAATTCAAGTGAATGGTTGCAGGATCCGCCATCCCTAGCGGTATAGACTTTAAGCAGATTAGTGTGGATAGCTTGTTTCTCTTCGAGGTTTTGGCTTTCCTTTCGGTAGATTCTAGAACTGTATATTGGCTTTCCGGAGGGTTGCTTCTGGTGCTTTACTAGTTTCTTACTAAAGCAGCCTCTTGGTGTCCATCTGGTCGAGGTTTCGGTAGACGGTTCCCGGATGATCCCCTTGTGCTCTTGTTCTTCGATGTATCAGTATTAAGTGAGTTAATATCGATTGCCCTTTCATTCTTCTAGTCCTCAGGTTGCGGTGCCCTTTGCTTTCCTTTTTGTTAGTCCCCGGCTTTGGAACATTCCTTATCGGTTATCCTTCCTGCCGGAATTAGCCTGCCGGTAATTTCTTCTCATACAGGGTTTTGAGGTTCCTTCTTTACTGAGGGTGTCAGTTGCTCGGCCTTGCGGATGCTTCTCTCAGGCTTTCGGCTTTATTCTGTGCTTAGCATCTGCTTATAGATTACTTTTCTTTATTTGTGATGATCCGATACCCATTCACCGTCAACCTATCTCGGAGTTAATTCTGGTAGAAACATATGCCCCCTTGTGAAGGGGTATTTTCGACTTTTCAAGTCAAACTTTTGAATGAATTGACTGCTTCTTTCTTACTGTATATATATAGCCTCCATCTTTCATCTTATTGGCTCCTTCTCTTCTCCATCATTTTCTGAAGTCGTTACCTATTCTCGGAAAAGCATTAGCCGTCTTTACGTAATCATCTACTGTAAGTCATTCACACTTGATTTTATAATTAAGCTATAGTTAGCTTATCTCGAGCTCCAGTAATTATCAGATTTGCTTATCATAAATTGATTTTTGTTTTCTGATTACCAATTTCTTGACAATCACTTCCAAATTTGATCAATAGCTTTAATCTACGTTTTATTTGTTCTTATTCTTCTGAAGATGTTCGAGGGATAACTATTATTCATTTGCTTCTCCTAGCATTGTTCTTACCTTTTTGCATTAAACTGAACAGATTGTACCTGGTATTATGGGGAAAAAACATATTGCTTTCAAACCTGATAGGAGTGGTCCTTTACCAAGTGACCTTTCCGCCCTTAGGAAGGTTAGTGCTGTCGATAAGCATTCCTTCATTTCATCGCAAGAACAAGTTTATGCTATTCTCCAAGATTTTGGCATTTCAGGCATTGACGCCATTCCTCCTTGCAAAACGGACATCATCTCTTCCCATCCGGAGGGCTACTTTGCTTACTTTGCTATCCACATCTGGCATGGAGCCTTTATCCCCTTTTCCTGATTTTCTTTACCGGTACCTTCAATATTTAGGAATTGCTCCCATCCAACTTTCTCCCAACACTTACACCCACCTGCTAGGCTTAGAACTCTTATCTTTAGAGTCGGGTAATTGTTCTTTGAACCCTTATACTCTTGATTACTTGGTTCTCCCTTCTAAGCTTAGCGTTGAACCCTCAAAATTTTTGTGCAAACCAAAAGAAGAAATTGTTATCGGAAGGAACAACAAGATTCAAAGATTGGGATACTTAATCTTTCGTTGTTCGATGCCCTCCGACAATTTTGGCAGCTTTCATACCCCAAGTATCCGAAACCGAACACAAAAATTCCTTTTCTTTTCATATTGAAGGTTATATTACCCTCCGGGTTTTTTTTAGATGTTGCCCCAAGCTGTCGGGCTTTTCGGATAAGGAGATAGTTGATATTCTTGGAGCTGCTTCAGAGAAGTTTGGTAACAAATCTTCGCTACTTACCTCCTCTATTCTTCAGAAGCACTCCCTTCTACCAGTCGGTCAATCTATCATTGGACAACCACCTTTGGTTTTACTTAGCAAAGGGACTCTTTCTTTATCACTGGGAAGGAACGCTCCTTTTTCTCCTAACTCTCCTTTATCTCTCGACAACCCAGGTGTACTTTGTATGTGATATTATTTTTAAAACAGAGTTATAATTAACATTTCATGCAATTCCCTTTCATCATATGCTAGGTGCCATCCGTACCGAGTTTAGCAAAACTGATCCTTCTTCCCTGATTCCAAGAGCCGGAGCTTTCTCTCTTAAGGATGCATTGTTAAGGTCTAGGGAAAATGTAAAAAGGAAGCTTATGGAAAGGAGCATAGAAGACTCCCCGTCGAAAAGGTCTAAGGATGTGGCGGGTCCAGTCCTTTGTTCTGATGTGTCCTTTGACGCTCCGGATATTACTTCCCCCATGAAGGTTCTTGGCTCGAACATCCTTCATGCCGGATCTTCCAAAGTTTCTAACGAGTTGCATCATGCGATGGGTTTTTCCTCCTCTTCCGATGACATTGCCCCTCCGGACTTTACCAATCCCCCTAATGGTGATAGATTCGACAAATTAGTCAGATAAGTGATTTCTTCTTCTGCCTTTTCGAACATTGATTCTTCATTTGATTCCCTCGTCAAGCTTTGACTGAACAACTACTTTTGGTATGAGTTTTTATCTTTCTTGTTTTCCTATTTTTCTTTCAATTGTTTTGTATATGACCACCGTACCGTGTCCCTCATAGGCTATCAAGCGGTGGTTTGTGATGCAAGACAATGCTTCCAAGCCTTCCTTCGAGTTGTCGAGAATTAGAGAAGAAAATATGTCTTTAAAGAAGGAAAAGGATGCTTTTACTATTGTTAAAGAAGATTTAGTTGCAGAGAAAAACAGCTTGGAGTCTGTTCTGACAGACGCGAAAAACTCAATTGCCACAGAAAGAGAATCTCAAATGGCCTTGGCCGAAGAAGTTAAAACTTTAAAGGGATCTTTAGAAAAGTCCAAAGAAGATATTAATGTGCTCGATTCTCGTTGTTCTTCCTTACAAAAACACACTTCTCCTTTGGAAGAAGATAATGATTTACTTAAGACCGAGCTTAGTAAGAAAGAGGCGTTATTGACCAGGTCCGTTGGAATAGTGAACAATGCTAAACAGAGGATCTCTTGCTTCCTTCAGACTATCTTGGATGAAATTAGGATCAAATATTTTGAGGATGATTTCCTTCTTATTTATGCAGATAATATGGATAGGTGCTCGAATTTAAACTTCTATTCTCTCGACCCGTCTTTGGTGGAAAGATTTGTTGGAGACAGGAGTTTTGATGACAACAACCTTAATTCAATTATCATTGATTATAAAATATGCACTAACACTTTTTGTATTATATATATATGCAGGAATTATATACAGGAATTATTACTGAAGACTGTACAGTTTTAAAGATTATAAAGATTCAAAGTTCAAAGAAATTTCAAGACCAAAGAGTACTCAAGATTTCAAGAGTTCAAGATTAATATAGTTATAGAGTCTTGATTTTGTAAGACTCTAAATAGCACTCTAGATTCAAATTCTAATTCTAATTTTCAAATTCTGATTTTTAATTCTATCCATAATCCTTTCCATTTTATTTTCTATCTTTTCTATTTTTTCCTTTCTTATTCTTTTTTTTTCAAACTTAAATTTTATGTATTTATATTCTTATACTTTATATTTATATCGTTTAAAACCTTATAATTTTATAAATATATTTACATATTTAAATTTATGTTTTCTTATGATTTTCTACTTTATAATATTAATTTACAATATTATATTTTGATTAAAGAATTTCCAGAATTATTTTTATATCAAAACACTTGAAAAATGTTTTAAAATTAAAAAATACACTAGGATATGTCGACATACCAAAAACACTGTGTCGACATATAACTGTTGTTGAAATCGGGATTTGAATCTCAACACCAAAGGTGTGAATTACACACTTCACCTATTAGGTAGGAATTGGGGCAACGATCTCAAATATAAAAAACATGAAAGTAAAGACGCAAAGGTTTGTAGTGGTTCGATCAAATGCAATCTACATCCACTTTGAATAGCGATTCCATTATTGCATTAATAATTACAAAACAAGTATATTCTCTCATTACATTCATCATTGCATTCTCTTGGAACTTGATTAAGGAAAATCGATGAGATTCTTCAAATATAGGAATGGTAGATCAAATCTGGGCTTCCACACAAAATTTGATGAATTCCCGCATATTTGTAATGAATTCGGAGTTGGATCTTCACTTTGAGATGATTAGAGATGATTAAATCACTAAGTAAGTGTTGAGAATTGGATTTAGCAGCCCTTCGGGGTCATCCAAATCCTCCCCCATTAAAGTGGGGTTGGACCTCTATTTATAGGTGTGGAGCAGGTGAGGAGAATGGCCAAAATATAGGGTATATGGAACCGGTCGGTCGGTAATTTATTTACAGAAATGCCATTGAGTACAGTTGGCAACAGCTAGAAAGAGGTACCGGTCGGTCGGTCATGCTTTTTTAGACACCGGTCGGTCGGCCCATGCTCTTAACACCGGTCGGTCTATGAAATTATATACTGGTCGATTATACTTTTGAACCACCGATCGGTTATACTTTTGCCATCTTTAAAATACCACTCGCCTCATTTACCTTAATTATAAATTTGGCGCATGTGTCTTCTAGTTCTGAAGCCAACCCGTTACCACCTTTTGTTGCTTTAATACCGTCCTTGCTGTATGGATATATGAACGTTCACCCCATATTATTCACATACCGACCGGTACTGTTTAATGTCGTTGTCCCAACATTGTTCTGCCACGTGTCCAATCTTGATGCTGACCGAGCAGCTCACAATACTTGGCACCGACCGGTATATATGGAGGCTCACCGATCGGTATGTTCTGTTGGACTTTGCATTGGAGATCCATGTTGGTTTCATATTCCATGTTAATGTCTTACATGTCAGGTGGTTCTTCGCATGTTACTAATTCTTATACTTGTATCCATACTTTTGATTCATTGAGCAACCGTTAGGTACACATATTATAACCGATCACCTTTTAATGCATGTTGACATACCAATCGACGCTGTGCATGTTGTCCACGTGGACACATTTTATGTTAGAAGCATATTAAATATGCAGAGTTGGTCCATTCTTGTATATCATGATTATGTTCCGTGAACCACTTCCATGCATGTGGTGTGCCAGATCCACATATGTTTACCAAGCTATCTGGTTCTTAAATAATGCATGTTGATACTTGTAGTGTATGTCCGTCTTTATTCATCAGGTCCATGTACTACTTGTTCATGTGATTCCTTTCAACACTGAAGTAGCCTTTGTATGTTCTTCCTTTACCATTATGACGTGTTATCACTTTTGCATGAAGCAAGGTGTTCTGTTTCATGGTATATTCTCTCAGCATGTTGTGTTTAGGACTTTCACGATATGGGTAACCATACAGCTCTTCATGTTGTCAATATGCGCCATCATTTGTATATATATATGCTAAGTGGTATCATGTATATGATGATGGTCTGATCATTCTTTATCCTTGAATGGAGATTATCAACCGACCGGTTAGAACTAGGTCGATCGCCTCTTGCCTGAAGCTGATTGACTATATTATTTTCCAGATCGGTCGGTATGCGTGAACTATACATGCGAAGCCACTCATAGTCATGTTCTTGTCCATTCTCTATGTTTGTGAAGGCCTCTTTGGATTTATTTCGTCGTCGCATGTCAACGTCAGTCCATACTTCTCAGATTTGAACCGCATTTTATCAACGGGGTTAACATTTGCCCCTCGAAGTTTGTATTTTTGCTTGCAGAAAATGCTGGCTTCGAAATGAACGCTGTTGTTGAAATTTTTTGCATTGAGATCCTTTATGGAACTTGCATCTGCTCCTTATCGATGTTGTACTATCATGCGAACACTTTGATTTTGAATTCTAAAGCATGTTGCCGGCAGTGTTGTGCTAATGTATGATTCCCCCGGCTTTAACTCGGGCTATTTTTCTCTGTTACAACCTATTTTATACCTGCAAAATCATTGCATATTCCTGGGCTAATGTTTTGTTATTGAATGCCCAAATCAATAACAAATTAGTCGGTTCATCAATTAGTCACGATGAATTCTCATTGAATGAAGTGTTTTCACATTTTTTTATTCAATGATTTAAAATCTGTTGAATGTTGTCTGTAAAAACACAACGTTCTAATTTGGACTTGTATCGACACTTAAGATCAACTGGCCGACATAATTCTACTGTGGATTCTAAGTGCTGATATTCTAACTGACTTTCATGGACGAAATTTCATATTTAAGAAATTTGTAGTTGTGACTTATCTTCTGCTTCTTTTTGAAGAAGCTTTAGGATATTTGTGCCCTTGTCCGGGGGGTCTTTGTCCTTTACTGTGAGGAGTACTTCGGATTTCGTGCCTTTGCTTGGGCTAAAATCTAACACAAGTTAATTGGTTAAAACCGAATTCCATTCAGAATTCGTGGTTAATTCGGATATTGGAGAATTTCTCCATTTAATTATATTGACTAATCCAAGCAGCGGTTTGTTCAGAAGTAGTGCCTTCAGAAAGGACTTTGGTTAGAACCCCAATGTTTGTCGTGATCGCATCAAATGCTTCCTGATTCTGATGATCAATTGGGTGCCCCAGGGAGGACTTTGGCTGAAACCCCAATGTTTTTCATTATCGCATTAGGTACTTCCTGATACTGACGATCAATTGGGTGCCCCCCGGAGAGAAATTTGGCCGAAACCCCAATGTTTGTCGTTATCGCATCAGGTATTTCCTGATTCTGACGATCAATTGGGTGCCCCCGGAGAGGACTTTGGCTAAAACACCAATGTTTGTTATTATCGCATCAGGTACTTGCTGATTCTAACGATCAGTTGGGTGCCCCCGGAGAGGACTTTGGCAGAAACCCCAATATTTGTTGTTATCGCATCAGGTACTTCCTAATTCAGACGATCAATTGGGTGCCCCCGGAGAGGACTTTGGCTGAAACCCCAATGTTTGTCGTTATCGCATCCGGTACTTCTTGATTTTTACGATCAATTGGATGCCCTCGGAAAGGACTTTGGCTGAAACCCCAATGTTTGTCATTATCGCATCAGGTACTTCCTGATTCTGACGATCAAATGGGTGCCCCCGGAGAGGACTTCGGCTGAAACCTTAATGTTTGTCGATATCGCATCAGGTACCTCCTGATTTTGATGATCAATTGGGTCTTTGACATTCTTCACATCTGAGATTTCAGGTGCTACGCGAATGGCTTTCATTCTTCACATCTGGGGATTCCAGATGCTACACAAACGAATTGGAGCGGTCATTGTATTGTCCAAGAGGCAGCTACTAGCTCATTGGTCGGACGATCAACTTGGTAGGCTATTTTAGTTTTAGGAACTTGAAGCTTTAAACCTCCCACTTGGGGAGGTGTTCCTTGACAAAGGTTATAGCTCCCTCATTCATTTGTCGTGGCGCTTGCTCGTTGTTTGAATTTTGCGACTACTCTCATTCACTTTTCAAGGCGGTGCTTTTCTATTTTCATATTTTTGCGTGTTGATATTTATAGAATTTGGCACTTGAACTAGTGTTGTTGGGTCGCTATGTTTCATCAAATTTCGCAAGAACAAATGCTCGATAGATAGCTTGCAACATGAAATCAGCTTTTAAATAAGTTTTTATTTGACATATAATTTGGCAAGCTAGAAATTCATTCAAACAGACATGCTCTTAATCGTAGTGCTAATGTTCAGTGCATCACTTGCAAATTATTACAAACTGTTTACAAGGAGTTTTGAATATAACAGAAATTAAAACATGAAGTAAAGCGTGAACTAAAGCAGGAAAAAGAGCATGAAGTAAAGCAGTGGCGATGTTGATCGCTTATTTTGAGCCATTGAAATTGAAGCACAATCAAGAGTCACCAGTTGATGATCAGCCTTGGCATGGTTTGAACAAAAGCTTCGTTGCTTGTTTCCCCCAGGCCCTAGGGAGTCAGAGCAACATTTGAGGATTGTGGAATTTTCACGTATTATTGCAAACGATTCTTCGTAATCAGCTCTTCAATCAGTGATTTCAGATGCCTACACCCATTGGTGTTGTGGCCTGGCTGATTATGGAATCGGAAGAACTTTCCAGAGTTCGCTTGCTTGCTGCTTACTCTCTGAGGCTCTAGAATCGGATAATCCTCGGTATCTTTTGTTGCTGCGAAGATGTTTTCTGGAGTATCATTTAAAGGTGTTAGCTCTGATAGGTTGGAGAAGCGAAGTTCTTGCTGTCTCGATTGTCTTTCCCGTCGCTTCCCCTTTTCTGACCTCCAGCATTTTTCTGATTGTACTGAGTAGCAGATTTTTTGGGAGCTTCAAGAGGTTGGTTTGAATTAGTAATCTGAAGAGGCGTAGGCTTATTCTCCAATCTCATGTACTCCTCGGCCTTTTTGTAAAAAAAATTAAGCGTGCTTGGCTCTTTCATTTTGATCCATTTGCCAAATTTGCTATCCTCATCTATGGCACCAATTAGAGACATTAAGATCACGTGAGGCTCGGGATTTCTTTCTTCGGATACAACAGCGTCGAATCTTTTGAGGAAAGCTTTGACAGATTCTCTCAGTTTCTGTTTCATCGACGTAAGAGAAATAACATCTTTTGCCTTCGTAGCTTGCAGCTTGAACTGCTCTTTGAACGTCAGAATCAAATCATTAAATTGGTTGATGGATTTGGGCGGGAGCCTTGTGAAACAGAACAATGCGACACCTTCTAGATAGAGAGGGAAGCATAGGCATTTGATCTCGTCTGTTTCTTTAGCTCCATTCATATACCATTCGTATTTGTATAGGAAGTGATTTGGATCAGAATTTCCATTATACAGCGGCGGAGTAGGATGGGTGAACTTTTTGGGGAATTCAGCCTTGTGGATCCTCTTTGTGAATGGGTTTTTGCCGAGAGAGAAGTCCCATTCCCTTTCACGATTCTTGCGAGACATGTTGTCTTCCATGATTTGCTTTATCACATCCATGATATATTCCTTCGAGTTGTGTTGTTCCGAAGAGCGGACCTCGATCTTTTTTCCGGATGCTCTTCGTGGCGAGCGATCGCATTTAGATGATCTAGGTCTTTTAATTCCACTATGGGAAGGTGCCCCCTTAACGTGACTTGCAACTCGTCGTTATTTCGATCGGAGTGGTTTTTAGCTTTCATTTTTGAGTCTTCGACATTGGCATCGTCTTCGCCAACATATCCTTCTAAGTTGTCATTATGAGGATCAGAGGCTAATGAATTTGCATTATCTTCAAGGTTGACATGGGTTTCCGGAGGAGGAGCGGGATTTTCTTAAGCGTTAGGAGAGCAGTTACTTTATCCATCAAAGCTTGATTTGCATCCACGAGAGTTTTATTAGCATCGATTAAAGCTTTATTGGAGGCTTCCATACATTGACTCAAGTTAGCGACGACGACGTCTAATTCATCTTTAGTCACTCCTGCCCCGGACATTGAATTTTCTCTACCTTCAAATCGGTTGGTGAGTGGAGTAGTTTCATGATTAGCAACATTGTCATTTTCCTCAACGACATTGCTAGTGGTCTTCTTTGATTTGGCCATGATCTCGGACAAGGCCTTGAATTTTGATGAGAATTCGTCGATTGGCCTAGATCTTAGATTTGCGGAATCTATGGTAGAAGTAGGCTTAGAACTTCAAGGTGAAGGAAGGAGATGTGAACGCGGCCCCATGGTGGGCGCCAAATGTTGAAATCGGGATTTGAGTCTCAACACCAAAGGTGTGATTTACACACTTCACCTATTAGGTAGGAATTAGGGCTACGATCTCAAATATAAAAAACATGAAAGTAAAGACGCAAAGGTTTATAGTGGTTCGATCAAATGCGATCTACATCCACTTTGAATAGCGATTCCATTATTGCATTTAGTATTACAAAACAAGTATATTCTCTCATTACATTCATCATTGCATTCTCTTGGAGCTTGATTAAGGAAAATCGATGGGATTCTTCAAATATAGGAATGGTAGATCAAATCTGGGCTTCCACACAAACTTTGATAATCCCGCATATTTGTAATGAATTCGGAGTTGGATCTTCACTTTGAGATGATTAGAGATGATTAAATAACTAAGTGAGTGTTGAGAATTGGATTTAGCGGCCCTTCGGGGTCATCCAAATCCTCCCCCATTAAAGTGGGGTTGGACCTCTATTTATAGGGGTGGAGCAAGTGAGGAGAATGACCAAAATATAGGGTGTATTGAACCGGTTGGTCAGTAATTTATTTACAAAAATGCCATTGAGTACAGCTGGCAATAGTTGGAAAGAGGTACCGTCGGTCGGTCGGTCATGCTTTTCTTAGACACCGGTCGGTCGATCCATGCTCTTGACACTGGTCGGTCTATGAAATTATATACTGGTCGGTTATACTTTTGAACCACCGATCGGTTATACTTTTGCCATCTTTAAAGATACCGCTCGCCTCATTTACCTTAATTATAACTTTGGCACATGTGTCTTCTAGTGCTGCAACCAACCCGCTGCCACCTTTTGTTACTTTAATACCGTCCTTGTTTTATGGATATATGACTGTTCGCCTCATATTATTCACATACCGATCGGTACTGTTTAATGCTATTGTCCCAACATTGTTCTGCCACGTGTCCAATCTTGATGCTGACCGAGTAGCTCACAATACTTGGCATCGACCGGTATATATGGAGGCTGACTGATCGGTATGTTCTGTTGGACTTTGCATTGGAGATCCATGTTGGTTTCATATTCCACGTGAATGTCTTACATGTCAGGTGGTTCTTCGCATGTTACTAATTCATGTACTTGTATCCATACTTTTGATTCATTGAGCAACCGTTAGGTACATATATTATAACCGATCACCCTTTAATGCATGTTGACATACCGATCGGCACTGTGCATGTTGTCCACATGGACACATTTTATGTTAGAAGCATATTAAATATGCAGAGCTAGTCCATTCTTATATATCATGATTATGTTCCATGAACCACTTCCATGCATGTAGTGTACTAGATCCACATATATTTACGAAGATATCTGGTTCTTAAATAATGCACGTTGATACTTGTAGTGTATATTCATCTTTATTCGTCAGGTCCATGTACTACTTGTTCATGTGATTTCTTTCAACACTGAAGTAGCCTTTGTATGTTCTTCCTTTACCATTATGCCGTGTTAGCACTTTTGCATGAAGCAAGGTGTTCGGGTTCATGGTATATTCTCTCAGCATGTTGTGTTCAGGACTTTCACGATATGTGTGACCATTCGGCTCTTCATGTTGTCAATATGCGCCATCATTTGTATATATATGCCAAGTGATATCATGTATATGATGATGGTCTAATCTTTCCTTATCCTTGAATGGAGATTATTAACCGACCGGTTAGAACTAGGTCGATCACCTCTTGCCTGAAGCTGATTGACTATATTATTTTCCAGACCGGTCGGTGTGCGTGAACTATACATATGAAGCCACTCGTAGTCATGTTCTTGTCCATTCTCTACATTTGTGAAGGCCTCTATGTATTTATTTCGTCGCCGCGTGTCAATATTAGTCCATACTTCTCAGATTTGAACCACCTTTTATCAACGGCATTAACAATTGTCACTTCTTCAATTTTGAAAGGAAGTGTCTTTTCACTGTTTGAAACATTTCAGAATTGTTACAACCTTTATAAACTATAAAAAGGGCTTAAAACCGAATTTTTAAACATATCTTCTTCTCCACTTTCATCCTCTTTCATTATATAATCATTCTTAATCATTTTTATGATTTCTACACTTATACTCTGCCGAATTCAATTCTGTTTTGATCAAACTTCTTCTCTCTACACTCTCTTCTCTTCTCTCTTTGAATCAAGTCTATTGAAGATTTCTAGGGCTATTTGTAATTGTTTGGGTTGAGTAAAAGAGGAATCGGTGTATCCTTGTAGCTGAGAAATCAAGGAACTAGGAATCGGTGTTTCCTTATAGCCAAGAAATCAAGGATGTAGGAATCGGTGTTTCCTTGTAGCCAAGAAATCAGAGAAGTAGTAATCATTGGTATCCCTTGTAGTCGTGAAATCAAGGAGGTTGTTGAAACACCCCACCCTCCATTAAGGTCACTCACAAAGGGAATTCCTTAACTTTGGTGGAGGTTTTTAAGTAAAAGTTACAGATAAACAGAAGACAGATATATATAAACACACACACACACATATATATATATATATATAAGCAGCGGAAAACAACAGACTTTTTATTTCATAAATATGTGTTCATACAAAACCTTTCCATAACTGTCACATAATAACTTCCAAAACATTACATCATCATTTCTGTCTTGGTTATTAGATAAAGAAGCATCAAAACATAATTAAAACTGCATAATCCCCGTAGGGTGTGTCCAACAGCCATAGCCAAGGAAAGAGAGTCCAAATCGTACATCTACTATCTTGAAGCTTGCAAAGAATCTGACTAAGCTGAGTTGTTTCCTCCCTGTGGACCTGGGGGGGGCGGAAGAAAGGAAGACGAAAGAAAATAGGGTCAGACATAAAGCCTGGTAAGTCTAGTGACTCTTCAGTATGAGAATAAGAATAAGGGCATGATAGGTATAAACCGGAAATAGGAAAATATCATAAACTAAGGTAAGGCAGTTTGAATCGAATATACTATCGCACCCCACACTATATCTCTGCACCTACTTGTATTGTCTTAACTGGCACCCCATGCAGGAGGTAAAGTGATCCCCTTTTTCTAAAGATCGGATCCTACTCGCATAATCATCTGTGTCTTACGGCCCCGAAGATTGTAGATACCTATGTTGGTCCCACCCTGGGGTGTATCAAGTCCCATGGTGGCGGCCCAACACAAAACTAGAAATGCATAGGTTATACTACTGGTGCCCCCAGTGCCCTGTTTGTCTGCTCCGAAGTGTGTGCATGCCCGCACTCCGTTAGAACCCACACTGTTGCACCCACCGCCGTCGCTTTTGACCGCTTACAATCAGCCCAGTAATCGTGCCCCACCCTGCCTAGTTTCAGGGTACCATGATACCTAATTGGGTTACTGTTGAAATGGGTCCCCGTTACAAGGGTTTTCTAGTAAAACATGTTAAATGGTTAAGTGTCTATATTTACCTAACCCCACCCATCAATTTCATTAACATGTTGAATTGGTTAAGTGTTTTAGTTAACTTAACCCTACCATCCTGACAGTCTGTCCTTAGCTTTTTAAAGCACCGACCACTCACAATAGACAGGTATTGTTACGGTTACTGGATGTGCCGGTCGGTTCCGGGCAGATTTACACCGTAACTCAGTCTAACCTCGGGTCCTTATTGGGCTCCATGCTTAACCACCCACATTGGATAGGTATTGTTGTGACTACTGGACAGCCGGGCGGGTCCGGGCAGGTTTACATCACAACTCAATCCAACCTCGTGTTAAGCATACTCGTATTTTCTAAATTAACATATTTGTCTTTATTACTTAATATATGTAAATTTGTCAACAATTAAATGTTGTGGCCCACTTTCCAAGTTTAACATTTTTGGTATAAGAATTTATACCATTTAAATGCCACCAATTTTGGAATGTGATAAACATGCCAATTTCATATATTTTTATGTCAAGTTTTCCTATAATTACCAATTTATCCCAACGTTACCCCGTCTAAGTATTAGGCTAACAATCTTAGCCTAATTTTACATTCGCATGATTTTTAACATATAATATTAGGCTAAAAACTTAGCCTAATTTAGCGTACACAAAATTGGCATAAAGCAGTTCACAAACATAAACATGACATAGGTGTAAACTTGGCATTTTTGGCATAGTCGATATGAACATCATAGGTGTGAACTTGCAAAATAGTCAACATGAATGTCATAGGTGTGAACTTGCAACATAAACTAATCAACGTACATATGAATTTACCACATAGCCAAAATCAACTTACATATATGTGAACTTGCATTGAAATAGGGATCTAACCAAATAGGTGTCACATAAATTAGCATATGATTTAGACAACATAAGCCTAAACATGTTTTGGATCTAGGCCTAACATCGAACATAACTAGTATATGACAAGAATATGACTTTTTCATAAAGTATGTATAATTTCATCGCATGTGTGAACTAGATCCAATCATATGTCTAATTGCAACATGAAACATATATTAAAGTGGATCTTGACATGGGTCCAATTAGGAACTTGCAACTTTTGTATAAACATAGGAGCATGTATATGAACATAACCATTTAGGCATAGGGGTTCTTAGCATAAAGTATACATACAACCTATATAATCACATAAACATATAGGTGTAGATTACAACATGAACTATACAACTTGCATGTGATGTTGTTTTCATTCTAAATGTACAATAGGATCAACATAAACTCAATTATACCGCAAACATCACAATACCGCAATCATTTCAATACATGAATTAACATCGTTGTTACACAATGGCACAATTCCATTCCCAATTTACATTGAATCAAATCTTAATTTTATTCACATCGGATAAATCACTATACTTACAACGAACGACAAACTTGAATTCTGGATTTTGAGTTCTGAATTTGAAATGTTTTCCTTTGGGTAGACTAACGTTGTTTGAATCGTGTTTTAACTTTGATTTTGGCTCGTCTCTAAGCTTTCTACAAGTGGAGGCTAGTCTTGGCTTCCTTCCAGCAGCATGACGACTCTATCTCCAATTTATTTTTGTGAATTTAGGTTTAGACTCAAGTTGTATTTATAGAATTTCAAATTAATTAGAGCCATCGATGAAGCTAGAGTGAATCCAGACCATCCATCTCAAGAGAAGCCAATCAGAAAGCGACATGTAAGCCCTAGTGACACAGCCAAGCCCCAAAAATCGACCAGAAACCCGACCAGGCCAGCCAGGGCCAAACCAAGTCGACCCCCAGGTCGACCTGGTCACCTAGGTTGACCTGGTGCCTGGGCGGGAATTTTCCCACCCAGCCAAGTTTGGGTCTGATTTTTGAAATTTGAACTTCGTTTGAACTGTTTAAATTTTAATTTGTATTCTGAAACTTCCGGAGGTCATAACTCCTTCATACGAAGTCTGATTCACGCAAATTCGGACTCTAACTCAGGCAGAATTCCGAGACGAGCGCAACAGCGTAACCCATTTCCCCAAATTCTTTAATTAAGAATTAATTATACTTAAATTTGTTAATTTACAGTTAATAGAAAATTCGGGGTGTTACATTCTCCCCTCCTTAAAGGATTTCGTCCCCGAAATCTTCAAGTCTAGGAGAACGTAATTCCTAACATCCAATCATCTATTTACTCAACCATCAAACACAGGCGTCCATTGTCCTTAAAAGACTTCTAATGCTTCATGATCATATGGACAGTGTGTGTACATGTCCTTATCTAATGCAAAAGTTAGGCGGTCTACTGATTCAGTTGACCTCCTTAATGCAAATCATGTAAGTGCCATGAATCCATTATGTATGCAAAATTTTCCCTATTCATAATTCTACATGAGTGCGCATTCATTCATACAAATGCGACATCCATGTGACGACATATCAAATTTCAACCACATACAAATATGAATACATATATGCATATGTAGTATGAAGTGACTAAGCCGATCTAAAACGTAGGTTGTGTGTGTATATGCATCCTAGAGCAACCACTAGCAACCACTTGCAGCCATCAATCATAACATGTTTACATCCATTTGTTTCTACCTAAGGATAAAAGGGTAAGACTGAGGAGATATACCTAAAAAGATAGATACAAGCATAACTTAAGGAAAAAGAGAGAAATCAAAGATGTACCCTCAAAAAGAAAAGGGTAAGTCGCGCGTATTCTGTCCTCAGTTTCCCAAGTCGCGTCTTCCTTGGCATCGCTCCATTGAACTTTGACGAGCTTGACTTCGCGGTTACGTAGCTTTTTCACTTCAGTTCCTATGATTCGAGTTGGAACTCTCCTTACAGTTGCTTCGCGTTCCACTTCGGCTTCTTCTAGAATGCTCGGCTCCACCACTTCCGCAGATTCATGTAGACATTTTCGGAGATAAGAAACGTGAAAGACATTGTGAATTTCGGCCAACTTTTCGGGCAGCTCTACTCTATGAGCCATTTTCCCAATCTTCTCGATGATAGGGAACGGTCCTACAAATCTTGGTGCTAGCTTTCCTGCAAATCCAAAGCGAACGACGTTCCTTAAAGGGGATACCTTAAGGAAAACCTTGTCCCCAACCTCAAACTCAAGGTCGGTCCTTCTTTTGTCAGCGTAGGATTTTTGTCTGTCTTGGCCTGTCTTCATTCTCCTTCGTATCAAATCCACTTTCTCTGAAGTCTCTCGAATCATGTCCGGCCCAAGTATAAGTTTGTCAGTAGACTCCCACCAACAAGTTGGTGATCGGCACGGTCTTTCATACAAAGCTTCGAAGGGCGCCACGCCGATAGTGGCTTGGTAACTGTTGTTGTAAGCGAATTCCGTTAAAGGAAGATGATCCTCCCAAGTCCCTCCGAAGTCAAGAACGCATAGTCTTAGAAGAACTTCTAGTACTCTATTCACCCTTTCCATCCGACCATCGGTTTGGGGGTGATAGGCCGTGCTCAAGCATAACTGTGTGCCTACAGCTTCTTGCAGACTCCGCCAAAATTCGCTCGTAAAGATGGGGTCTCTATCACTCACTATGCTGGAGGGTATTCCATGAAGTCGAACTATTTCCTTGAGTTAAAGAGAAGCTAAAGATGAAGCAGTCCTTCTACTCTTTATAGGTATAAAGTGGGCGCTTTTAGTAAGCCTGTCCTATTACCCAAATGCTAATATTGCCTCTTCTTGACCTAGGCAACACGTTAATGAAGTCCATTAAGATGCTATCCCACTTCCACTATCGGATTTCTAGAGGATGAAGTAGTCCTCCAGGCTTCTTTTGTTCCGCCTTGACCTGTTGACATGTCACGCACTTAGAAATGAAATCTGCCACGTCCTTCTTCATGCCGCTCCAATAGAAAACTCTCTTTACGTCCTTGTACATCTTGTCCCCACCTGGGTGTATTGTCATCTTGGAATGATATGCTTCCTCGAGAACCTTCTTTACCAAATCCCTTGCTTGTGGGACGCATACTCTTCCATCTCGCCTCAGCCAACCCTTATCATCGATGGAGTACCTATTGAGGTGACTGGAAGTTTCACCCCTAATTAGCTAATCAATCACATCCACAGGCTTAGGGTCTTCACGTTGTGCGGCCCCTATTGAGTCTAAAAGAGTGGGCCATACTTCTAGGGATGCCAATAAACCAGGTACAAAATCAAAGGATGGCCTAAAGTCAAAACTGGCTATATACTCCAAGCTTTGCCTTTCTACAAAGAGAGGGCTTAAGGTCAGTTTCTTTCGGCTCAACGCGTCTGCTACTACGTTGCCTTTGCCGGGAGTATAGGAAATTTCAAAATCATACGAGGCAAGGAACTCCATCCATCTTTGCTGCCTTAAGTTAAGATCTTTCTACGAGAAAAGATACTTCAACGATTTATGGTCAGTATATAATTCGAACTTCTCACCTAGGAGATAATGGCGCCAAGACTTAAGCGCAAAGAAGATGGCGGCCAACTCAAGATCGTGGGTTAGGTAGTTCTTTTTATGAACTCTCAGTTGTCTTCCACATAAGCTAATACCCTCCCTTTCTGCATTAGAAAAATGCCTAGCCCCGTACCGCAAGCATCCGTATATACTGTGAACATCTTGCTTCCATCAGGCAAAGTTAGAACTGGGGCTGTTGTGAGAGCCCTTTTTAAGCGTTGGAAAGCAATATCACAGTCTAAATCCCAAACGAATGGCAGATTCTTTTTTGTTAGCCTTGTGAGTGGAGCTGAGATTTTCGCGAAATCCCTAATGAACTTTTGGTAAAAAACCTGCTAGCCCAAGAAAGCTTCGGACTTCGGTTGCATTTCTTGGTGTCTTCCAATCTTGCGCTGCCACCACTTTCGCGGGGTCCACAGCTAATCCCTCTTTGGACACTATATGTCCAAGGAATCTTACTTCTTTTCTCCAAAAGTGTCACTTGGAGAATTTGGCTTTTAGGTGATGAACTCGAAGAGTTTCCATGATCTCCTTCAGATGCTGAGCATGTTCTTCCTCATTCTTTGAGAAGATCAAAATATCGTCTATGAACACCACTACGAATTTATTGAGGAATTCTCTGAATCCCCTGCTCATTAGGTCTACGAAATAAGCAGGTGCGTTTGTCAAGCCGAAAGGCATGACAAGCCACTCGAAGAAACCGTCTGGGGTTCTGAACGTCGTTTTATCAATACTATCTTCAGCTACCCTTAGCTGATGGAACCCAGTAGCTAGATCAAGTTGGGAGAAGACCGACGCACCTACAAGCTGATCAAACAAATCGTCTATTCTGGGAAGCGGATGTCTATTCTTTTTAGTCAGCTTGTTTAGCTCCCTATAGTCCACACAAAGACGTAGTGAACTATCTGCTTTGGTGGCGAACACCACTGGAGCACCCCATTCTGAGATACTTCTCCTTATAAACCCCTTCTCGAGAAGCTCCTTAACTTGCTTACTGAGCTCTTTTCTCTCCTTTGGAGCCATGTGCCTAACAAGCAGAGCTACGGGCTTTGCATTATCAACAAGATATATGCGGAAGTCTATTTTCCATTTCGGAGGTAAGCCTTTCACCTCTTCAAAGACATCCGGATATTCCCGGACCACTCTAACCGACTGCAAATTCTCAACAGAAGCATCAAGCGACTCTAGATAACTAAGCATAACAGCATTCAAGGGATTACAAGAAATTTCTAGAGTGTTACCGAGCCGAGTCAAGAGTCTAACCACTCTTTTCTCACAATCAAGAATGGTACTATTACTGGATAACCAGTCCATGCCTAAGATCAGTCCATATCCTGAGAAGCCCAAAACAAAGGCACTACATCTAAATTCAACACTTAGAATAGATATTTTCAAATCCAAGCAAACCATCGACAAATAAGCCGAGCCCCCAATTGGATTTGAAACAACCAAGGGATCTTCTACCATACTAATGTCTAGGTGCAGAGATTCAACTAAAGCAGATGAAATAAAGGAGTGTGATGCACCCGAATCAAAGAGAGTGCGAAATGGATGATCATAAAGATAAACTAAGCTTTCTACAGAAATATTTCTACCACGTTCCTGTAGAGGTGCCACCAGAGCGTGAACCTGCCCCCCTGAGGTGGATCCATTCCTCTGTCCCTGCCCCCGCTTCTTTGGGCAGTCCTTAGCCAAGTGTCCAGTCTCTCCACAATGGAAACAACCCCCATTCATCTTTGCCTTTTTCTTCCTGCAGTCTTTTGCTATATGTCCCACAATGCCACAGAAATTGCACTTTCTCTTTTCACGGGATTTGTTGTTCTTCCCGCCTTTCTTGAAGTCTGTCTTCTTAGCCTGTAAACCTTCTTTCTTTTCTTGAGGCACTTCCACCTTTGCCTCCTTCTTGCCTTTATCTTCCTCGTGTAGCAGCGCCATGTCCACCAAGCTTTCATAAGTTGCTCCCATGGGTATATGGGTCATTGCAAGGCTGTGTAGAGGTTCATTCAGACCTTTGACGAAGCGAAGGGCCTTCTTGTGTTGGGTGTTTACCAAATCTAGCTCAAATCTGGCCAGTTGATTAAACTGATTGACGTACTCCTTGATTGTTATATTTCCTTGTTTCAAAGTTAGGAACTTCTCCGTTTGCAGGCTTCTTTCAGCTTGGGAGAGGAATTTCATCTCAAACCTCATCTTGAAATCTTCCCAAGTCTCCACTTGCCTCTCAGCATGGGTAACTTCCCACCAATAGGAAGCTTCATCTTTAAGCAACCACACTGCTAGTTGTATCTTTTGCATGTCGCCAACTTCGAAGATGACGAACAAGTCCTCGGTCTCCTTCAGCCAGTACCTTGCTGCCACAAATGATTCAGTTCCATAAAAGTCCTTTCCTCCCATAGCCTTGAAGTCTCTACATGTCTTAGTGAAAGTATTACCATGAGGAGGAGGAGGAGGTACCGCTGCCACTGTGGGAGAAGGAATGTCTACTGGGCCCGCACCATTGGCCCTAGCCTCTAGGTACCTTCGGAACCAGCCAGGAATCGGTACTCCTTCTGGAAGGTTAAGATCTCCAGACATGCTGGAACAAAAAGGAAAGTATTCAAGACAAAGGATAGAGAGATAGTGCATATGGCTTTGGGGAATTATGCCTTTTAAAAACAGAACTTTTTCTTGAAAATGAATGCTTCTTTAAACTTCTTTTTGAAAATAGTTTCAAAAACTTTTATCTAGTCTGGTAAAACTGTGCTCTGATACCAAGTGAAACACCCCACCCTCCATTAAGGTCACTCACAAAGGGAATTCCTTAACTTTAGTGGAGGTTTTTAAGTAAAAGTCACAGATAAACACAAGACAAATATATATAAACACACACACACACACACACACACATATATATATAAGCAGTGAAAAAACTCCGCCTGTGTAGTTTTCTATGCAGCCTGTCCCAAGCCAGGGTAAAGGAGGAGGGTTGTGATAGGCTTGGCGAGCCAACGTAAAAACTTAGCCACTCTTATGGATATGGAAACTTATGATATATCGTTGGGGCGTAACCCTCTTAGAAATGCGCTATATCGAGGCTCGGATATGGTGTTAAATATGCAAGGGCTGGGCCGCCATTCTCTTAGTGGCGCGCTACACCGACGCCCCGGTGTGGTGATAAGTGAGCAAGGGTCCTCGCATTTTTCTCGGCGGATGCGAGGGGCAAGGAAGCTAGTCGACGATAGTAGGGTTCGGTTAGGTAGTTGGAACGTAGGGTCCTTAACAGGAAAATTAAGAGAGATAGTGGATACTATGATTAGGAGACGGGTTAACATCTTGTGCGTTCAAGAGACTAAATGGGTGGGTCAGAAGGCGAAGGAGGTGGAGAACACTGGCTTCAAATTGTGGTACACGGGAGAAGTACGTAACAAGAATGGGGTAGGCATATTGATTGACAAGAACCTTCAGAACAATGTGGTTGACGTCAGAAGACGAGGGGATAGGATCATCCTAGTTATGCTAGTAGTTGGCGAGGCAGTTTTGAATGTCATTAGCGCATATGCCCCACATGTAGGTCTAAGTGAAGAAGCCAAAAGGAAGTTCTGGGAAGACTTGGATGTCAGGGTTAGGAATGTGCATAGTAGCGAGAAACTTTTTATAGGAGGAGACTTCAATGGCCATGTTGGCTCATCTAGCGGGGGTTTTGAGCGAGTGCATGGTGGTTTTGGATTTGGCAGTAGGAACCAAAAGGGTGAAGATATTTTGAATTTCGCTCTCTCTTTTGATCTCATGATTGCTAATACCTTCTTTAGAAAGAGGCAATAACATCTGATCACCTTCAGTAGTGGCCAACAGGCTAGCCAGATTGACTTTGTCCTAACTAGAAGAGATAGTAAACGAGATTGTGTTGATTGCAAGGTCATACCTGGAGAATGTGTCGTCTCACAACACCATCTGTTGGTATGCGTGTTTCGTCTTCGGGTGGTGAAGGATAAGAGAGCGAAGATTAGCAGGACGAAATGGTGGAAACTCAAAGGAGATGCTTCACAGGTGTTTAAAGATAGAGTGATGGGAGAAGGAGCTTGGAATGTGGAAGGAGAAGCAAATGTCATGTGGAATGCGATGGCAACTTGCATTCGGAGAGTCGCCACTGAGGTATTTGGGATAACAAGAGGAAGCACGCGAGAACCCAAGGATTCGTGGTGGTGGAATGACGAGGTGCAAAAGGCTATCAAAGAGAAGAAGGAATGCTACAAACGCATGTACCATCATAGAAGCGAAGAGAACATGCACATGTACAAAGTGGCAAAGAAGACTGCAAAGAGAGCAGTGAGTGAAGCAAGGGGACGAGCGTACGAAGATTTGTATCAAAGGCTAAGTACAAAGGAGGGCGAAAAAGACGTTTACAGAATAGCTAGGCTACGCGAGAGGAGGACAAGGGACTTCAATCAGTTAAATGCATTAAGGATGAGAATGATAGACTTTTGGTGAAGGAAGATGAGATAAAGAATAGGTGGAGAGAATACTTTGATAAGCTTTTCAACGAAGAAAGTGATAGCTCTTCGATCGAGTTGGAAGACTTAGCCGATAGCACCAATAGACATTTTGTGCGGAGATTTCAAGAAGCTGAGGTAAAGGGGGCGTTGAAACGTATGAAATCAGGCAAGTCGGTAGGGCCTGATGATATTCCTATTGAGATGTGGAGATGCTTTGGAGATGCAGGGATAAGATGGCTAACTAAGTTGTTCAACAATATTTTCAAATCAAACAAAATGCCAAATGAGTGGAGGAGAAGCATTTTAGTTCCAATCTTCAAGAATAAAGGAGATATTCAAAGTTGCACAAACTATAGAGGAATTAAGCTTATGAGTCATACAATGAAGCTTTGGGAGAGAGTTTGCGAGCAGCGTTTGAGGAGGTTGACAAGTGTCTCTAGGAATCAATTTGGTTTTATGCCGGGAAGGTCGACCACTGAGGCGATTTTCTTGGTTAAACAACTTATGGAGAGATACAGGGAGCAAAAGAAAGATCTCCACATGGTTTTTATTAACCTGGAGAAAGCTTATGACAGAGTACCGAGGAGAGTTATGTGGTGGGCGCTAGAAAGGAAGAGAGTGCCATCAAAGTATATTACCCTTATTAAGGATATGTACGAGGGGGTTGTGACTAGTGTTAGGGCATGTGATGGTGAGACCAGAGACTTTCCAATTAACATAGGGTTACATCAAGGTTCGGCTTTGAGCCCCTATATTTTTGCATTAGTGATGGATGAAATCACAAAAGATATACAAAGGGAGAATCCCTGGTGTATGCTCTTTGCCGATGATGTTGTGCTGATTGATGAAAGTAGAATAGGGGTTAATCGACAACTGGAGTTGTGGAGGGAAACCATGGAATCAAAGGGTTTCAGGCTTAGCAGAACTAAAACAGAGTATATGAAGTGTGAGTTTAGCAGTGTCAGGTCAGATGGCGGAGATGTTACCCTAGCCGGTTGAGTAGTACCCAAGAAGGAATCGTTTTGATACTTAGGATCTATGTTGCAGTTTGATGGAGAGATTGATAAGGATGTTAGTTTTAGAATTCAAGCAGGATGGGTGAAATGGCGACTAGCATCTGGCATTCTCTGTGATCGGAAGATTCCTCAGAAGCTTAAAGGAAAGTTCTATAGGACAGCAATCAGACCTGCAATGTTATATGGTGCAGAATGTTGGCCTACTAAGAGGCAACACGTCCAAAAGATAAGTATAGCAGAGATGCGAATGCTGCGTTGGAGCTGTGGGCATACCAGACTAGATCGGATTAGAAATGAGGATATTCGGGAAAAACTTGGAGTTGCACCTATTGAAGAGAAGTTAGTCCAATACCGCTTGAGATGGTTTGGACATATCCAACGTAGACCATACGATGCACCTGTACGCGCTGGAATTCTTGGTCGCGCCGAAGGCCCAAAGAGAGGTAGAGGTCGACCTAAAATGACATGGGAGGAGATAATAAAGAGAGATTTAAGTAATTGGAGTTTATCGGAAGAGCTGGTAGTTGATAGGAGTGCATGGAAATTGGCAATCCATGTACCAGAACCATAGTGTTTTTTTTTCACGTTTACTGAACCTTTTTACTTTTTATTTACTATTTTAGATTTTATTTCACTTTTATTGAACATTTTTACTTCTTCTTCTTATTATTATTTAAAAAAAAAACCTTTATCGGACGATTTTTTATTTGATTGGTTATTTTAAACCCTTTATATATATTATTATCATTATTAATTTTATTTTATTTTAATTTTGGGTTCCATATCTAGCCAACCCCAACTTGTTTGGGATATATGGCTTTGTTGTTGTTGTTGTTGTATATATAAGCAGTGGAAAACAACATACTTTTTATTTCATAAATATGTGTTCATACAAAACCTTTCCATAACTGTCACATAATAACTTCCAAAACATTACATCATCATTTCTGTCTTGGTTATTAGATAAAGAAGCATAAAAACATAATTAAAACTGCATAATCCCCATAGGGTGTGTCCAACAGCCATAGCCAAGGAAAGAGAGTCCAAACCGTATATCTACTATCTTGAAGCTTGCAAAGAATCTGACTAAGCTGAGTTGTTTCCTCCCTATGGACCTGGGGGGGAGGGGAATGGAAGAAAGGAAGACGAAAGAAAATAGGATCAGACATAAAGCCTGGTAAGTCTAGTGACTCTTCAGTATGAGAATAAGAATAAGGGCATGATAGGTATAAACCGGAAATAGGAAAATATCATAAACTAATGTAAGGCAGTTTGAATCGAAAATACTATCGCACCCCACACTATATCTCTGCACCTACTTGTATTGTCTTAACTGGCACGCCATGCAGGAGGTAAAATGATCCCCTTTTTCTAAAGATCGGCTCCTACTCGCATAATCATCTGTGTCTTACGGCCCCGAAGATTGTAGATACCTATGCTAGTTCCACCCTAGGGTGTATCAAGTCCCATGGTGGCGGACCAACACAAAACTAGAAATGCATAGGTTATACTACTGGTGCCCCCAGTGCCATGTTTGTCTACTCCGAAGTGTGTGCACGCCCGCACTCCGTTAGAACCCACACTGTAGCACCCACCGCCGTCGCTTTTGACCGCTTACAATCAGCCCAGTAATCGTCCCCATCCTGCCTAGTTTCAGGGTACCATGATACCTAATTGGGTTACTGCTGAAATGGGTCCCCGTTACTAGGGTTTTCTAGTCAAACTTGTTAAATGGTTAAGTGTCTGTATTTACCTAACCCCACCCATCAATTTCATTAACATGTTGAATTGGTTAAGTGTTTTAGTTAACTTAACCCTACCATCCAGACAGTCTGTCCTTAGCTTTTTAAAGCACCGACCACTCACATTAGATAGGTATTGTTACGGTTACTAGATGTGCTGGTCGGTTCTGGGCAGATTTACACCGTAACTCAGTCTAACATCGGGTCCTTATTGGGCTCCATGCTTAACCACCCACATTGGATAGGTATTTTTGTGACTACTGGACAGCCGGGCGGGTCCGGGCAGGTTTACATCACAACTCAATCCAACCTCGTGTTAAACATACTCGTATTTTCTAAATTTACATATTTGTCTTTATTACTTAATATATGTAAATTTGTCAAAAATTAAATGTTGTGGCCCACTTTCCAAGTTTAACATTTTTGGTATAAGAATTTATACCATTTAAATGCCACAAATTTTGGCATGTAACAAACATGCCAATTTCATATATTTTTATGTCAAGTTTTCCTATAATTACCAATTTATCCCAACGTTACCCTGTCTAAGTATTAGGCTAACAAACTTAGCATAATTTTACGTTCGCATGATTTTTAACATATAATATTAGGCTAAAAACTTAGCCTAATTTAGCGTACACAAAATTGGCATAAAGCAGTTCACTAACATAAACATGACATAGGTGTAAACTTGGCATTTTTGGCATAGTCAATATGAATATCATAGGTGTGAACTTGCAAAATAGTCAACATGAATGTCATAGGTGTGAACTGGCAACATAGACTAATCAACATACATGTGAATTTACAACATAGCCTAAATCAACTTACATATATGTGAACTTGCATTGAAATAGGGATCTAACCAAATAGGTGTCACATAAATTAGCATATGATTTAGACAACATAAGCCTAAACATGTTTTGGATCTAGGCATAACATCGAACATAACTAGCATATGACAAGAATATGACGTTTTCATAAAGTATGTATAATTTCATCGCATGTGTGAACTAGATCCAATCATATGTCTAATTACAACATGAAACATATATTAAAGTGGATCTTGACATGGGTCCAATTAGGAACTTGCAACTTTTTTATAAACATAGGAGCATGTATATGAACATAACCATTTAGGCATAGGGGTTCTGAGCATAAAGTATACATACAACCTATATAATCACATAAACGTATTGGTGTAGATTACAACATGAACTATACAACTTGCATGCGATATTGTTTTCATTCTAAATGTACAATAGGATCAACATAAACTCAATTATACCACAAACATCACAATACCACAATCATTTCAATATATGAATTAACATCGTCGTTACATAATAGCATAATTCCATTCCCAATTTACATCGAATAAAGTCTTAATTTTATTCACATCGGAAAAATCACTATACTTACAACGAACGAAGAACTTGAATTTTGGATTCTGAGTTCTGAATTTGAAATGCATTCCTTTGGGTAGACTAACGTTGTTTGAATCGTGTTTTAACTTTGATTTTGGCTCGTCTCTAAGCTTTCTACAAGTGGAGGCTACTCTTGGCTTCCTTCCAACAGCATGACGGCTCTATCTCCAATTTATTTGTGTGAATTTAGGTTTAGACTCAAGTTGTATTTATAGAATTTCAAATTAATTAGAGCCATCGATGAAGCTAGAGTGTATCCAGACCATCCATCTCAAGAGAAGCCAATCAGAAAACGACATGTAAGCCCTAGTGACACAGCCAAGCCCCAAAAATCGACCAGAAACCCGACCAGGCCAGCCAGGGCCAAACCAAGTCGACTGGGCAGGTCGACCCTATGGTCGACCTGGTCACCTAGGTCGACCCCCATGTCGACCTGGTGCCTGGGCGGGAATTTTCCCGCCCAGCCCAGTTTGGGTCTGATTTTTGGAATTTGAACTTCGTTTGAACTGTTTGAATTTTAATTTGAATTCTGAAACTTCTGGAGGTCATAACTCCTTCATACGGAGTCCGATTCACGCAAACTCGGACTCTATCTCAGGCAAAATTCTGAGACGAGCTCAATAGCGTAACCTGTTTCCCCTAATTCTTTCATTAAGAATTAATTAAACTTAAATTTGTTAATTTACAGTTAACAGAAAATTCGGGGTGTTACAGTTGTACTTGACTATTAGAATAGTAATAAAACTCTATGCAATCCAGCGTTGTGCGGTACTGGACGTAGGAGCAATCCAAACTAGTATAAAATCCGGTGTGTTCTTTCCTTTTCTGCATCTTTATTTCTGTTTATTTTGTATTTGTGTTTGAATATATGTCAGTGATTGTGTTTGTGGTGTTTGATTCATCCTGTAGTTCACATAAGTTTTATATTTTGTTTAAATTCTAACAAACACTATTCACCCCCCCCTCTAGTGTTTGTTTTGCCTTAACGATCCATTCCGCATTCCCTAATAATTGGTATCAGATCATGGTCTTTCTAAAAGTTCATAATTAGATTTTTGAAATTTTGGTAAATTGGCAAATTTTGGAATCTCTGATAATACTATTGTCAATTCATGCATTGCATCAATGTTAAAAGAGTCTGCATATAATAATATTAAATAAGCATTTGATCTACTGAAATATTATTTAAATCAAAAATGGTTAAGAAAAGGTTGAGATATATGACTATTGAAAATTCAAAAGTTGAAAAGATGGGGAAAGTGGCTATTGGCAATTCAAAGTCTGAAAAAGTGGCTGTTGGAAATTCAAATCAAGAACTAGTGTGCTACATGGCTGTTGAAAATTCAAATTCTGGAAAGCAATTGGTGGAAATAAAAATGGACAAATGGATACTTGGTAGTGGTTGTTCGAGGCATATGACGGGAAATCCAGAACTACTCAATAATCTGAAGTATGAAGATGGTGGAATGGTGAACTTCAGAGATAATTCTATAGGATACATCATTGGAATCGGCAATGTCGGTAATTCAGAAGCCCCTACTATTTCTGATGTTTTATTAGTCAGGAATTTAAAACACAACTTTCTAAGTATAAGTCAACTTTGCAATAATGGTTATAAAATAAATTTTGAAAAGAATGAATGTTTCATAGAAGATAGGAATTCAAAAGTTATATTCGAAGGAGATAGAAAGAAAAATATCTATATATTAAGTATGAAAATCTCTAGCAATAATTTATGTCTTATAGCCAATACAGGTGATTCTTGGATCTAGCATAAGAGATTCGGTCATACAAATTTCAAACACATTTCTAGAATTTCTAAATTAGACATAGTTAGAGGATTACCCGAAATGAAATTTAAAGTTAATAATTTATGCGATGATTGTCAATTCAGAAAATTAAAGAAGAGTTCATTTAAATCAAAAGAAGAAATTACTACTTCAAAACCATTAGAGTTAATACACATGGATTGATTTGGTCCATCCCAAGTTCAATCAATAAATCATAACAGATATGTGTATGCAACAGTTGATGATTTTTCTAGATTTACTTGGACTTTTTTCTTAAAAATAAAAGTGATGCTTTCGATCAATTTAAAACTTTTTCTAAAAGAATTCAAAATTTATTATCATTAAAAATTAAAATAGTACGTAATGATCATGGCGGAGAATTTGAAAATGAGAATTTTGAAAAATATTGTAATAAAAAGGAAAAAACCCACAATTTTTCAATTCCAGGAACTCCTTAACAAAATGGAGTAGTTGAACGTAAAAATAGAACGATACAAGAATGTGCAAGAACTATGTTATCCGATAGTAATTTACCAAGGAATTTTTGGGCTGAGGCAGTTGCAACAGCTTATTATATTGTTAATAGAATTTCAATTAGACCTTTAACTCATAAAACACCATATGAACTTTTGTATAACAAGAAACCAAAAGTATCATATTTTAAAATATTTGGAAGCAAATGTTTTATACTAAATACAAAAGATAATTTAGACAAATTTGATTCAAAATCCCATGAAGGAATATTTATTGGTTATTCAGAAAGAAGCAAGGCTTATGGAGTTTTCAATACTTGAACCAACACTATAGAAGAAACATTAAACGTATCTTTCAACGAAAACTATAAAAGTATAACTCAAAACAATGAAGACGATTCTGAAAATAAAATTAGTGAAATAAATTATGAAGATAATTAACCAAATAAAAGAATTAGATTACTTAGAGACCATCCTATAGAAAATATCTTAGCAGATATTGAATCCGTTGTTAGAACTCGTAATCAATTAAATAATATGAGTAATACTACATTTATATCAACTACTGAACCCAAAAATCCAAAGCAAACTTCTTCCGATGATTCATGGATACTTTCTATGTAAGAAGAACTGAATCAGTTTACTAGGAATAAAGTATGGGAACTTGTTCCTAGACCAAAAGATAAAACAATAATAGGAACCAAATGGGTCTATAAAAATAAAATGAATGAACACGGTGAGGTAGTAAGATATCAGGCACGACTAGTAGCACAAGGTTATACTCAAGAAGAAGGAATAGATTACGATGAAACTTTTGCCCCCGTAGCAAGGCTAGAGGCTATTAGAATTTTACTAGCTTTTTCAAACTATGATAATTTCAAATTATATCAAATGGATATTAAAAGTGATTTTCTAAATGAATTGGTCAAAGAAGATGTATATGTAGAGCAACACCCCTATTTGAAGTTGAAAATTACCAGACCACGTATATAAGCTGAAGAAAGCGTTATATGGATTAAAACAGGCTCCTAGGGCATGGTATGATAGATTACGAAATTATTTGTTATAATCAAACTTTGAAATAGGAAAATTAGATAATACTATGTTTATCAAGAAGAATTACAAAGATATACAACTAGTACAAATATATGTTGATGATATAATATTTGGGTCAACAAATGAAAAAATGAACAAAGAAGATTCAGATATTATGACCAAAGAACTTGAAATGAGCCATATGGGAGAATTATCATTCTTTTTAGGTTTACAAATTCAACAAGTAAAGAATGGAATATTTATTAATCAAGAAAAATATGCAAGAGATTTAATTAATAAATATAATCTAACAACAACAAATGGTTGACCAACACCTATGGCAACTAGTATTGCTTTAAGTAAGGATGATACATCAAAATACATTGATCAAAAACTATATAGAGGAATGATAGGATCTTTATTATATATCACCGCTAGTAGACCAGATTTAATGCATAGTGTATGTGTAACACCCCGTATTTTCTGTGAACATTAAAGTAACAAATTAAAGTATACTTAATTCTTAAGAGAATAATTAAGGGAAATGGGTTACGCCATTGCGTTCGTCCCAGAATTCTGCTTGAGATAGAGTCCGAGTTTGTGTAAATCGGACTCCATATGAAGAAGTTGTGGCACTTGGACGTTTCAAGAATTTAAAATAAAAACCAGCCCGAATTCAAATTTAAAGTTTCGAAATTCAAATCACATATCCAGGCTGGGCAGAAAATTTCCCGCCCAGGACCCAGGTCGACCTGGGGGTCGACCTCCCCCCTTTTCCAGATCCGTGGACAGATTCATTTTTCTGCATTTAGACGCCCGTTTTGACCAGATTTGTTGCTCCTAAGCTATTTCAACACCCCCAAACCTCACTTTCTCTCCACACAACTTCATTACACCTGTACTCTATCCTAATTCATATCAAGATAAATCAAAGACGGGGTTATGCTGCTCAAGTCCTTCGTAGAAATCAAGTTTAGAATTCTAGTAGAGATTCAAAGGCTAATTCAACGACTTCAACAACTATTTCTAAGAACCAAATCAAATCTAAATTAGAAGAACAAATAGTCTACTTCAATGGAGAGATATTCAGTTTCAGAATATAGATCCCAGAATTCAAGACCCTTCTGTAATTTGTAAGTTCACGTTACTTTCAGAAATAAAATTTAATTGTGACTCTGACATTGTAATAAATCTGGATCTGAGATTATGCCTGTCTTTCTATATCCTTTGGATCTACCTCATTGATAATATTAGGTCCATTCTTTGTCTCTTCTTTCCTTCTTCCCTTTTTGTTTTATAGCCAGGCTACTGCGAGCCTGAGCCAGATCTCATAAGAGATGAACGTACGTTGGAAATAAAATTGGGCATAATTGAGTTGTAACTGATTTGAGGACATAACACATGTTGTATTCAAAACATAAAGTGTATCGAACATATGACTTGGGATTTGAGGCATAAAGCATTGGACATATGACTTGGGATTTGAGGCATAAAGTATTGAACATATGATTTGAGATTTGAGGCATAAAGTATTGGACATATGACTTGGGATTTGGGGCATAAATTGGACTGTAAATATAAGGCATAGTACATGTTGTGGTCTAAGATCTAAAATTGGGACGTGTGTGTATATATATATATATATATGATAGTTTATGATTTGGAAGAAGAAGATTAGGATGTATAGTGATGTATGGCTTAGGCATGAAAACAAGATTTGCCTTTGTTTTGTAAGTCAGTTACTTATTAGATTGGAACACCTAAATCTAATTGTGACATGTAATGAAATGGATATGAGAATATGCTTGATGTAAACTATCCTTTCATTGATATATGTGCTTGAGTATATATATCTTTAGGAATCATTTTTGTCTATGAAACTGGTCCAATCATATCTATCCTTGTTGTATATCGGAATTGTAATCCCTTTTTAAGTTCATGATATAATTCTTATCATATCTATATGCCTGCGATGTATTCCTTGCAAAAATTGTCTTTTTAGTACATCAAGTTTATTGGACCAACAATTCTTATCATCATATGACTATGCATATCCTTACGATGTTCCATCTTGCTTCTCCCCTTATATTATGAATCTTGAGTTGAATCTCGAAATACGTACGTTATGAATGCGGGGGAAATTGGGTATAACATGAAATTGACATTATTTGGCATAATTTGGAACATGTAATATGGCATAACTATTAAGATGCAATTTGGGGTAATTTGACATGAATTATGGAATATGTAATTTGACATATTGAACCTAGAACTGGCACGAATGACAAAGTATGAAGTTGGCATATAATCAAGTTTTGGGCAAAAATGTTATTGTTGCAAATTTGGGGTAACTTGAGCATTAAATCTAGATTGGGTGTAAAATGTAACATGAGTAGTTTTGGTGAACTGGTAATTAGCATGTAAAATCTAGATTTGGGTATATAGAGAAATGTGTAGATTAAAGATGAACATGCCTAACCCGAGGTTAGATTGAGTTGTGGTGTAAAACTGCCCGGAACCGCCCAGCACATCCAGTAACCACAACAACACCTATCTAATATGAGAGGTTAGTGCATCATGCCTAAGAAAAACCCGAGGTTAGATTGAGTTGTGGTGTAAAACTGCCCGGAACCGCCCGGCACATCCAGTAACCGCAACAACACATATCTAATGTGAGAGGTTGGTGCATTAATAAATCAATTAATGCTAATGAACAAGATGAATGAGTAGGGTTAAGTTTGTAGGAACACCTAACCAATATAACATGGATGACTAGGGTTAAGTAATGAGAAACACTTAACCAATATGATAAGATTGATGACTACGGTTAAGTTAATAGGAAACACTTAACCAGTATAGCATGATGAATGGGTAGGGTTAAGTAATAAGAAACACTTAACCAGTATAACTTGATTTGTGGTAATGTTAAGTTAAAACAAGAGGGCAACACTTAACCAATATAACTTGATTTGTGGTAGGGTTAAGTTAACAAAAGAAGGCAACACTTAACCAAAGTAATATGACAAGTAGGTGGGTTAAGTTAACTTGAATTGATTGAAGACACTTAACCAATACAACATGATGAACACGTGGGGTTAAGTTAACAAGAAAACACTTAACCAATATAACTTGATGAACGAATGGGGTTAAGTTAATAAGAAACATTTAACCAACATGACACGATGAATGGGTGGGTAAAGTTAACATGAACGGACAACACTTAACCAATATGACATAATGTGCGGGAGGGTTAAGTACATATCGGGTTGGTGGGTAATATTTGTAAATATAAACCCATAAACTTAACCGTTAAATAAACATGCTTGAATCGTTGGGAGGGTTAAGTACATCTTGTGTAGGTGGGTAATATTAGTACATATAGGCCCACAAACTTAACCGATAAGTAAACATGCTAGAATCGGTGGGAGGGTTAAGTACATCTCGTGTAGGTGGGTAATATTTGTATATATATGCCCACAAACTTAACCAGCAGGAAACCCTAGTAACGGGGACCCATTTCAGCGGTAACCCACATAGATGTATCATGGTACCCTGAAACTAGGCAGTGTGGGGCACGATTACTGGGCTGATTATAAGCGGTCAAAGCAGCGGCACGGGGTACGTTAGTGTAGGTTCCGACGGTTTACGGGCGTGTAGGTAATCCGGAGTGGGAAAAAGCAGGAACTGGGTACCAGTAGTTATACACTGTGCATCTTGAATCGTGTTAGGTCGCTATCATAAGGATTGATACACCTTATGGTGGGGCCAGCACAGGGTATCTACACGCAAGAGAGGGTCGATTGACACAGACACATGGAACATTAATGCAAGTAAAGTGCCGATCGATAGGGTAGTAAGGGTGCATCTAACATGTTCATGGCAATTAGGCAGATTGAGGTGGAATCCTCACGATAGATGTACACCTGAAGGCTACCACAATTACGGGGATTGGGATCATGTTATCATTTTATACAGATTACTAGTTGGGACACTAGTTATGTAACACCCCACGTCCGCTAAGGTCACTCATACCAGGGGAATGCCTTAGTTTCGGTGAAGTATTTTAAGTGAATATAGAACAGTAAAATTACAACAAGACAGATATAAGTAATACTTGAAAATTTAAAACATCATTTCATTGTAGCGGAAAGTAATACATGTTTGGTTACATCACAAAACCATAAACCAAAGTCAAGTACACAATATCCATCTTGATAAAATAGAAGTACATAATCCCACTACATAACTAATAGCCATAAAAGAAAAGATGAACTGGGCTTCACTTCAACGGTCCAAGCTCCAAAGAATAGATACAGCAATCCGATCAAAGCCCACTAGCACCAGGCCCACTCTAATAACCTGGGGTTGGGGGAAAAAGATAAAAACAACGGGGTCAGACATAAGTCTGAGTGAGTCCTATAACCCTAACAATACAATCATTAAAATAACCAGAGAAGACATAAGTCGATATACGGTAACGCCTGGGGATGCATGGCTACACCAAGCAGCTTGGCAAACTTAGGATAAACTAAGATAACCTTAAAGACGCATTTACCCACCCAAGGATAATTACTAAATTACACCGCCCCAGACCTACTCAAAGATAATTCCTACACTGCACCACACCAGTTTTACCTACCTAAGATTAATTCCTACTTAAAGGTTGATCCCACTAAATGTACTTAGTAATTTTTACCCAGTAGTTTCTAGTACCCCTACATAGGTGCCGTCTGCCCCTATCATTACTAGGTGTACCCACTACTCCCAAGCGATCGGCTCCCTAACGTAGATACCCGTGCTGGTCCCACAATGGGGTGTATCATTTCCCCAAAGTGGCAACCTGATAATATCAACGGTGCACGGCTTTATATCTACACGATGTAACAACGATTTACTAACCAGCCCGGGTCCACACACGCATATGAAACCCGTTGGTCCTACGTTGCCACCGCTAACCCGTTTTTGGCCTCTTATAGTCAAGCCCAATATGCGTGTCCCGTCACCCGACTTGGGTCGAGCCCACAAAGATACGTTTGGGATATTGGTTGAGATGGGACCCCACAAGCTACCACCTAAGCTTGTTATTTTTTTATCTAGTGTATCCCACTTAACCCCTTTAACCATGTCTACTTACATGTTATAAATACTTTGGTTAAGTCATTAATCATATTTTAATTACCTTTCAAGGCACCCACTAGATTTCCACATGACACCCAAGTCCTTTACTTAATTCCCACATGCCACCCGAGGCACTTACTTAACCCCTTAATCATGTTTAATTACATGTTCCACTTTGGTTAAGTATTCTAATCGTGTTTTCTATTGCCACCCAAGGCAACCCACTAGTTTTCTCATGCCACCCAAGGCACCCACTTAACCCTCAAGCCCCACTACATGCTTATATGGTTAAGTGTTTCTTAATTAATTAAGACCGTGATCCTCATAAAGACCTCTCACATTAGACTATCTTTTATGACCGCTGGTTAAGCCGGTTGGGTCCGGGCAGCCTTATGTCATAACCGAGTCTAACCTCGTGTCTTTACATTAATCACGTATTTAGTTTGTGCCTAAGACCTCTCACATTGGGCTAACATTTGTAGCAACTGGTTAAGCCGGTTGGGTCCGGGCAGTTTTACGCTACAACTGAGTCCAACCTCGTGTCTTAGTCGATTAATTACACCTAATTAATCACCCCCATAATTTATATTAATTATCCCTAATTAATATCAAGTTTTTCATAACATGGGTAGACCTAACTCAATAGGTAAATTCCCATGGGGTAGACCTAACTCAATAGGTAAATTCCCACTTATGTTAATTTGTTTTTATGGTATGCTTAATCATACCCAATCATACTTTTATTAACATCTTTATTAACCCCATCGTTCCCCACGCAAATCGTTTTCATTTCACGACATAATAAAAGGGAAGATCCATCACAACATCATGGGTTTAACCAAATCTTAGCATATAACTTTGTCATGGGTTAAGAGAATGTCAACTTGCATACATGAGCATATATTAACCCAACTATATTTAACCCAAACTTGCATATTATCGCACATGACTTGCATAACATATTGCATATGAACTTGCATATTATCATACACATATCTTGCATAACATGTTGAACTTGCATATTAGCATTCACATAACTTGCATAAGCACACATAACTTGCATAACATGTTGAACTTGCATATAAGCATTCTCACAACTTGCATAACATGTTAAACATGCATCTAAGCATACACATAACTTGCATAAGCATTCACATACTTGCATATTAACAAACATGTAACTTGCATAGCATATCTTGCATATTAACATACATGTAACTTGCATATTAACAAACATGTAACTTGCATAGCATATCTTGCATATTAACATACATGTAACTTGCATATTAACAAACATGTAACTTGCATAGCATATATTATCATACATGTAACTTGCATATGAACTTGTTAAACATGCATAAACCCACTTGTTAAATATGCATAAAACAACTTATTAATCATGCATATTATCACATACTTAGCATGCATAGAATCACATACTAAACTTGCATAATATCATATGCTTAGCATGCATAGAATCACATACTAAACTTGCATAATATCATATACTTAGCATGCATAGAATCACATACTAAACTTGCATAATATCATATACTTAGCATGCATAGAATCACATACTCATCATGCATAATATCACCTACTTAACTTGCATAAAATCAATTACTTATTATGCATAAACCCACATATCCAACTTGCATAAACTCTCATATTCAACTTGCATAAACTTACATATTCAACATAGGATTAATATTATACATAGATTAGCATATCATTACAAATGATTCAAACTCACAAATCCGCATTCAAGACCATAAGTCTCATTACACCTAATCTACTTATCTTAACAATTGATCATCAAAGTGATAGAAACTCACCACTAGCAATTTGCACTCCAAATGAAGAAGATTAAGATGCTTAGAATGGATTAGAAGTTGATTAGAGAGGTTGATTAGCTTGCTTTTCTCTTCATTGATTTGTGGAGGCCATGATCAAGTTTCATTTTGCCATAGTTTAGTTACTAGGTTTAATTATGAATGAATTAGGGTAGGGTTGTGGTCTTATTTATAGGATTAGGTTGCATTTTAGACCCTTAGATTAACCCTAGATTAGTTTAGGACCCTTAGATCTCGGAACTCTCCAGAAATCAGCCCTAAGACCAAGCCCAAACCCCAAACTGGTGCACCCAACCACAGAACTCTCTAGAAACTGTGCAGGTTTCTTGGCTCGGCACGGGCGCACTTCCCAAGTGCGCCAGTCTATTTTTGTACTGGCGCACTTCACAAGTGCGCCAGTGCATTTTTGTTCTGGCGCACTTCACAAGTGCGCCAGTGCATTTCTGGCCTGTTCCGGGTTCTTCTGCCTAACTTCGTTCGTCCATATCTCTTTCATACGGACTCCGATTCTCGAAAACTCGGACTCTATTTCGCGTATTTTTCCGAGACGAACGCAATGACGCAGCCCGTTTTCCCCCAATTCTCACATCTGAGATTATTAATTCTGTAATTAGTGAATTTTAGCATTAACCGAAATTCGGGGTGTTACATTCTCCCCTCCTTAAAGGATTTCGTCCCCGAAATCTCTAAGCTAAGGAGAATGCATATCCTACCATCCAAACAACCATCTACTCAATCCATCAAACACGGGCATCCATTGTCCTTAAACAATTTCTAATGATGTATGAGCATATGCGAAAAGTGTGTGTATATGTTCCCTATCTAATGTACGAACATATGCAAACCATGATAGTGCCATGCATCCAATATGTATGCGAGATAACCCTATCGACACATACCGTATCTATATGAGTGCACAATCATTCACCAAAATGCATCATCCATATGATAACACAATCATTATACATCCATCAATATAGCTAACTACACACAATTTTATGCAATATGCAATATGAAGTGATTGAGCCGATCTAGTGCCTAGAGTGTGTATATATGCATCCACGAGCAACCACTAGCAAACACTTGCATCCACTTGCATCCATCAACCATAACATGTCTCAAACACATGTTTCAACCATAGGTTTTCCCTATCTAAAGGTCAAACATGACTAACGAGAGGACCTACTAAAGATAAGATAAGTACTAGGCAAGCGATAAAGGAGAAGTTAAAAGACATACTCTCCAAAAGAAATGGATACAAAGAACGCATCTTCGCTTCCGTCTCCCAAGTAGCATTCTAACTAGCTGAACTTCTCTGTTCCTCAACTTCCTAGTCTCTGGCCCAATGATGCGAGTAGGAGCTCGTCGAATCGTCTCATCGTGCTCTAACTCTACTTCTTTAAGCAAACTCGGCTCTACCACCTCAGCGGTCTCATGTAAGCACTTCCTCAAATGGGACACATGAAATACATCCGGTACACCACTAAGTCTGTCAGGCAACTCCACTCTATATGCCATCCGTCCAATTCTTTCCTTAATGGGAAATGGCCCTACAAACCTTGGTACTCACTTCCTAACAGATCCAAAGTGAACCACATTCCGTAACGGAGACACCTTGATAAAAAGCATGTCCTAATATCAAACTCAAGCTCTGTTCTCTTCTTGTCCGCATAAGATTCCGCCGCTTTCATCCTTCTTCGAATCCAACCCATCTTCTCTGAAGTCTCTCTAACCATATCTGGCCCAAGCAAGATCTTATCCGTAGATTCCCACCAACATGTAGGAGATCGACAAGGCCTTCCATAAAGAGCTTTGAAAGGAGCCATACCAATACTGGACTGAAAGCTGCTATTATATGCGAACTCCACCAACGGAAGATGCTCTTCCCATGTACCTCCAAAATCCAAAATACATAACCTCAAAAGATGTTCTAGATACGGTTCACCCTCTTGGTCTGACCGTCCGTCTGAGGATGAGATGCGGTGCTCAAACACAACTGAGTCCCTACCGCCTCTTGCAAACTTCTCCAAAACTCACTAGTGAAGATAGGATCTCGATCGCTCACTATACTGGGAGGTACACCATGCAATCTAATAATCCCTTGAAGGTAAACTGAAGCTAGACATGGAATAGTCCTCTTGCTCTTCACGGGTATGAAATGGGCACACTTAGTAAGTCTATCTACCATAAGCCCAATCCCCGTATTACCCTTCCTTGATTTCGGTTATCCAACGAGGCACTATCCTACTTCCTATTTCGGAACTTCCAACGGGTGAAGCAACCCTCCGGGTTTCTTCTGTTCCACTTTCACTTGTTAGCATACCAAGCATCTAGCGACATACTTGGCCGCGTCTTTCTTCATATTGGCCAAAAAGAAAACTCGCCTCATGTCTTGGTACATCTTGTCCCTACCGGGATGAATGGTCATCTTCGACCGATGTGTATCATCAAGTATAGCCTTCCTTAAATTCTCGTCTTGCGGTACACAAAGTCTACCGTCTCTACGCAACCACCCCTTACCATCTAGGGTGTATCTTATTCAAAATGCTGGACGACCCTCTCCTCGTGAGCTTCTCTACTAACTCATCCAACTGTGGGTCGTCTCGCTGTGCTCCGCCAATCCGCCTAAAAGAGTAGGCCTAACCTCCAAGGAGGCTAGCAAAACCGGGTACAAAGTCAACGGAAGGTCTAAAGTCAAACATAGAAATAAATTCTAAACTCTATAGTTCAACGGACAACCTTTTTCTTCTTAAGGCGTCTACTACCCTGTTTCCCTTGTTAGGGGTATACGCTATCTCAAACTCATAAGATGCTAAGAATCCTATCCAAAATCGTCACAACTGTCCATCTCTCACGCAGACCACCCTAGACGAATTCGACATCCCCCAAATGCAAGCCCCAAAGGCCGAAACCAATATCAGACAAACACCCAAGGGACATCTCCTTCGAGTTCAGGCAACCTACGTGAGATGATACTAAAAATAATAATAATAATGGCTAAACAATTAAGCCTTTGACCAACTTTGGATGTCCTCGCCAGTCTCGCTCCAAAACCACCGTTTATCCTATAACTGGCTTTGCTCACCCTATTGAGCACATACGAAAACTTATTACGCTCCATGAAAAGACCAAGATGTCATTTACAAAGGCCATCACAAACTTATTTAGGTACTCCCTGAACACCCTTCTCTTCCAATCAACAAAGTATGCGGGGGCGTTCGTCAAACCAAATAGCATCACCAGCCACTCATAAAACCATCCGGAGTCCTAAAGGCAATCTTCTCTATACTATCGTCAGCCACTCTCAACTGACGAAACCATGTGGCTTAGTCCAACTGCAAAAATACTGAGGCGCCAACCAACTGATCAAAGAGATCATCAATCTTTGGCAATGGGTGTCTATTCTTCTTTGTGAGTTTATTTAGTTCTCTTTAGCCTACACAAAGTCTGAGGGACCCATCCGCCTTCATGGCAAAAACTACTGGAGCGCCCCACTCCGATATACTTCTTCTTATGAACCCCTTCTCAAGCAATCGCCTACTTACTTATGGAGTTCCCTCCTCTCACGAGGAGCCTTGTGGCACACTGGCCAAGTCACTGGTTTGGCATTGTTTACCAGATATATTCGGAAGTCAATCTCCCGCTCCGGAGGTAAGCCCTTCACCTTCTCAAACACATCCGAGTATTCCCGGACCACTTCTAACAGATCGCAAACTCTCGACCGACGTGTCCAGCGATTCTAGATAACTTAGCATAACAGATTCTATGGGATTACTAGAGATCTCGAGAGTGTTACCCAAGCGGGTCATAAGCCTAACAACTCTCCCTTCAAAATCAAGAACGGCACCCCTACTGGATAACCAGTTCATGCCCAAAACTAACCCATAGTCCGTGAAGCCCAACAAGCATCACATCCAAACTCAATGCTAAGTATAGAAATTTCAAACCCAAACACATCATGGAGCCCAATTGGGTTTGAAACAACTAAGGGATCATCTACTAAACTGGTGTCTAAGTGCAGTGACTCACTAACAATGATGAGATAAACGAACTTAATGCGTCCAAATCAAATAAAGTTCGAATCGGATAATAAAGAAATCCAAATTCCAACCTAGACGGTCTTATCCCCATCCGGCACCCTAGTCGTGAGGGAATACAACTACCCTCCAGAAGATTCCATACCTTGTCCTTGCTTCTTTGGTCAATCCTAATAAGGTGTCCTATTCCTCCCAAAAGGATAACTACTAGCCTTCTCCTTCCCATTCTCCACTCGTAACCTCCCATCAATGAGGCTTCGTCCTTTATTAACCAAACAACTATTAGAGCCTTCCTCCCATCGTCCATCCAATAAGTACCTACAAGTCCTCCTCCTTCTTGAACCAACTTCTAATCTGATTTACGTCTAAGTCCCTTGAAGCGGTTTTCCATTCTTATCTATCTTAGAAAGATCATCTACACACGGAGGGGAAACTCAAAACGAGAGAAAAAAAAGATTCAAACGGAGAATTCGAAAGATAAAGATATGGCTATCGGGGATTATGCTTTTCTCTCAAAAACTTTTCTCTTAAAAGACATGTTTTTGAAAATACTCCTTCAAAAATTTTCTTAGAAAAATAGTTTTTCTAAAAAAATTATCTGTTCTGGTAACCTTTGCTCTGATACCACGTGTAACACCCCACGTCCGCTAAGGTCACTCATACCAGGGGAATGCCTTAGTTTCGGTGAAGTATTTTAAGTGAATATAGAACAGTAAAATTACAACAAGACAGATATAAGTAATACTTGAAAATTTAAAACATCATTTCATTGCAGCGGAAAGTAATACATGTTTGGTTACATCACAAAACCATAAACCAAAGTCAAGTACATAATATCCATCTTGATAAAATAGAAGTACATAATCCCACTACATAACTAATAGCCATAAAAGAAAAGATGAACTGGGCTTCACTTCAACGGTCCAAGCTCCAAAGAATAGATACAGCAATCCGATCAAAGCCCACTAGCACCAGGCCCACTCTAATAACCTGGGGTTGGGGGAAAAAGATAAAAACAACGGGGTCAGACATAAGTCTGAGTGAGTCCTATAACCCTAACAATACAATCATTAAAATAACCAGAGAAGACATAAGTCGATATACGGTAACGCCTGGGGATGCATGGCTACACCAAGCAGCTTGGCAAACTTAGGATAAACTAAGATAACCGTAAAGACGCATTTACCCACCCAAGGATAATTACTAAATTACACCGCCCCAGACCTACTCAAAGATAATTCCTACACTGCACCACACCAGTTTTACCTACCTAAGATTAATTCCTACTTAAAGGTTGATCCCACTAAATGTACTTAGTAATTTTTACCCAGTAGTTTCTAGTACCCCTACATAGGTGCCGTCTGCCCCTATCATTACTAGGTGTACCCACTAATCCCAAGCGATCGGCTCCCTAACGTAGATACCCGTGCTGGTCCCACAATGGGGTGTATCATTTCCCCAAAGTGGCAACCTGATAATATCAACGGTGCACGGCTTTATATCTACACGATGTAACAACGATTTACTAACCAGCCCGGGTCCACACACGCATATGAAACCCGTTGGTCCTACGTTGCCACCGCTAACCCGTTTTTGGCCTCTTATAGTCAAGCCCAATATGCGTGTCCCGTCACCCGACTTGGGTCGAGCCCACAAAGATACATTTGGGATATTGGTTGAGATGGGCCCCCACAAGCTACCACCTAAGCTTGTTATTTTTTTATCTAGTGTATCCCACTTAACCCCTTTAACCATGTCTACTTACATGTTATAAATACTTTGGTTAAGTCATTAATCATATTTTAATTACCTTTCAAGGCACCCACTAGATTTCCACATGACACCCAAGTCCTTTACTTAATTCCCACATGCCACCCGAGGCACTTACTTAACCCCTTAATCATGTTTAATTACATGTTCCACTTTGGTTAAGTATTCTAATCGTGTTTTCTATTGCCACCCAAGGCAACCCACTAGTTTTCTCATGCCACCCAAGGCACCCACTTAACCCTCAAGCCCCACTACATGCTTATATGGTTAAGTGTTTCTTAATTAATTAAGACCGTGATCCTCATAAAGACCTCTCACATTAGACTATCTTTTATGACCGCTGGTTAAGCCGGTTGGGTCCGGGCAGCCTTATGTCATAACCGAGTCTAACCTCGTGTCTTTACATTAATCACGTATTTAGTTTGTGCCTAAGACCTCTCACATTGGGCTAACATTTGTAGCAACTGGTTAAGCCGGTTGGGTCCGGGCAGTTTTACGCTACAACTGAGTCCAACCTCGTGTCTTAGTCGATTAATTACACCTAATTAATCACCCCCATAATTTATATTAATTATCCCTAATTAATATCAAGTTTTTCATAACATGGGTAGACCTAACTCAATAGGTAAATTCCCATGGGGTAGACCTAACTCAATAGGTAAATTCCCACTTATGTTAATTTGTTTTTATGGTATGCTTAATCATACCCAATCATACTTTTATTAACATCTTTATTAACCCCATCGTTCCCCACGCAAATCGTTTTCATTTCACGACATAATAAAAGGGAAGATCCATCACAACATCATGGGTTTAACCAAATCTTAGCATATAACTTTGTCATGGGTTAAGAGAATGTCAACTTGCATACATGAGCATATATTAACCCAACTATATTTAACCCAAACTTGCATATTATCGCACATGACTTGCATAACATATTGCATATGAACTTGCATATTATCATACACATATCTTGCATAACATGTTGAACTTGCATATTAGCATTCACATAACTTGCATAAGCACACATAACTTGCATAACATGTTGAACTTGCATATAAGCATTCTCACAACTTGCATAACATGTTAAACATGCATCTAAGCATACACATAACTTGCATAAGCATTCACATACTTGCATATTAACAAACATGTAACTTGCATAGCATATCTTGCATATTAACATACATGTAACTTGCATATTAACAAACATGTAACTTGCATAGCATATCTTGCATATTAACATACATGTAACTTGCATATTAACAAACATGTAACTTGCATAGCATATATTATCATACATGTAACTTGCATATGAACTTGTTAAACATGCATAAACCCACTTGTTAAATATGCATAAAACAACTTATTAATCATGCATATTATCACATACTTAGCATGCATAGAATCACATACTAAACTTGCATAATATCATATGCTTAGCATGCATAGAATCACATACTAAACTTGCATAATATCATATACTTAGCATGCATAGAATCACATACTAAACTTGCATAATATCATATACTTAGCATGCATAGAATCACATACTCATCATGCATAATATCACCTACTTAACTTGCATAAAATCAATTACTTATTATGCATAAACCCACATATCCAACTTGCATAAACTCTCATATTCAACTTGCATAAACTTACATATTCAACATAGGATTAATATTATACATATATTAGCATATCATTACAAATGATTCAAACTCACAAATCCGCATTCAAGACCATAAGTCTCATTACACCTAATCTACTTATCTTAACAATTGATCATCAAAGTGATAGAAACTCACCACTAGCAATTTGCACTCCAAATGAAGAAGATTAAGATGCTTAGAATGGATTAGAAGTTGATTAGAGAGGTTGATTAGCTTGCTTTCCTCTTCATTGATTTGTGGAGGCCATGATCAAGTTTCATTTTGCCATAGTTTAGTTACTAGGTTTAATTATGAATGAATTAGGGTAGGGTTGTGGTCTTATTTATAGGATTAGGTTGCATTTTAGACCCTTAGATTAACCCTAGATTAGTTTAGGACCCTTAGATCTCGGAACTCTCCAGAAATCAGCCCTAAGACCAAGCCCAAACTCCAAACTGGTGCACCCAACCACAGAACTCTCTAGAAACTGTGCAGGTTTCTTGGCTCGGCACGGGCGCACTTCCCAAGTGCGCCAGTCTATTTTTGTACTGGCGCACTTCACAAGTGCGCCAGTGCATTTTTGTTCTGGCGCACTTCACAAGTGCGCCAGTGCATTTCTGGCCTGTTCCGGGTTCTTCTGCCTAACTTCGTTCGTCCATATCTCTTTCATACGGACTCCGATTCTCGAAAACTCGGACTCTATTTCGCGTATTTTTCCGAGACGAACGCAATGACGCAGCCCGTTTTCCCCCAATTCTCACATCTGAGATTATTAATTCTGTAATTAGTGAATTTTAGCATTAACCGAAATTCGGGGTGTTACAAGTTAGGTGGTGCAGAGATAGATATAGAAATCAGAATAACAAAGTAGTAGCGAAGCAGAGAAAGAGTAGAAGCGCATTCTGTTTATCTTGCCTTATCATACCTTATGCTTATCCTATGTTATCTTGTTATCCTTGTTATCACGGTATTGTCTTATATTCAATTTATTCATGTCATGATGCTTTTGCCTGTTTATATGATGAAAGCTACTAGACTTACCAGACTTATGTCTGACCTAGTTTTGTTTCGCCTCTTTTCTTCTGTCCACCCCCCAAGGTTCACAGGGAGGAAATGTTACCACTTAGCTCAGTTTTCTTTCCAAGCTCGAAGATAGTCGATGTATTGCTTTGGACTCTCTCTTCCACTGCTATGGCTGGTTCATGCTTCATTGGGGAATATCATTGTTATTTTTATGCTTCTTTTGTACTTGGAAGTTTTTGAATCAAGACAGAATTTCTATGTATTACTTTTAAGTATGATTGAGACAATTGTTGTAAAAGCTTGACTGAACCACATTGTTTATAAAATTACTTTATTTTCTGCTGCTTTATTTGTCTGTCTTGTAATTTATCTGCATCTTTTACCTAAAATGCTCCACCAAAGTTAAGGCATTCCCTTTGTGAGTGACCTTAACGGAGGTGGGGTGTTTCACTTGGTATCATAGTTGAAGGTTACCGGATCAGATAAAAGATTTGAAAATATTATTTTCAAAACTATTTTAAAAGAAGCATTTTCAAAAGAAAGTTTTGTTTTAAAGGCATATTCCCCAAAGCCATATGCACTATCTTTTGATCCTCTGTTTGAATCCTTGTTTTCTTCTTTCCTGAGTCTCTGGGGCTCCTCGCTTTCTGGGAGGTAACCTCATCGTGACATGGTTCCGTAGGCTTGATGAGACTATGACACTTGTCAAAGGGCAAATAAGTGCCCAACTTCCATGTATAGCCGCATTAGTTTCACCTGCAACTAATTTTCTTTCGAGCTTTGTAGGATTTTCCGTGCGATGGAGGCAGCTTTCAAGAGACCTGTCAACAAGTTACACAAGGATGGCAAAGATGAGAATGAGGGAGTTTGGCTAAGGAGCACAACCCAAGGATGAAGAACTCATGGATATAGACTTGGTTCACAAAGGAGGGGAGGAAAGAATAGTAAAACCTAAAACAAGAGGAAGTATTTTTATTATAGTATAACGGGTCGTATAATTAAGGACAAGGGCAAGAAAAAATGACAGGATTTTTAGGAGGGCAAATGAATGCTCTCACCGCCAGCGTACCTGAGAGAGAGGTAGTAAGGTTTCTGTTGAAAGAGTTTAGTTTTTTTCTCTTTGATCATCCTGTTAGTACTCTTTTTGATTTTAGTGCTTCACATTCGTTTATATCTGCTTCCATGGGGGAGTCTCTGCACCTTAGTAATTGTATAGTAGAGGATCCCATTATTGTCTCAAATCCAATTTGTGATTCGGCATTTATCTTTGGTTTGTAAGGATTTGAGATACTTATGTTTTTCATGGGCTATGGGTTGATTCTAGACATGGATTGGTTAGGAGGGTAGTTAGACTTTCGACTTGCCTCGGGAATACCCTCGAGATTTCGTGCGATCCTAAGGGATCAGTTGGTCTTAGCTACCTAGAATCACTTGATGCATCTAACAACGATTTGCGATCCGTTAGAATAGTCCATGAGTACGCAGATGTTTTTGCTTAGGTTAGGGGTTTACCCCCTAAAACATGAGATAGACTTCCGCATATATTAGTTGACAATGCAAAGCTAGTTATGCGATCAACGATAGTTTTGGAGCAAGATTGGCGAGGATAGCCAGAGTCGGTTAAGTGCTCAATGTTGGGTTGTTTTGCTAATATCATCTCACATAAATCATCCAAATTCGGAGGAGGTATTCCTTGGGTGCTTGTCTGATATTGGTTTAGGCATTTGGGGCTTGTACTTGAGGGATGTCAAGTTCGACTAGGATGGTTTGCATGAGAGATATCGACCCTCAGATTTGTGACATGATGGATAAGCTAAGTAGAAGTGAGACCTCTAATCATCTTAGTATATACACTTGGTATCATGGTTAATATATGTTTATCTTGGAAAGATAGTTCGACTACATTGGATACCCTCTATCATAGTAAGTGATCGAGGTCCTATCTTTACTAGTGGGTTTTGGAAATGGAGGTCAAGAAGCTTCGCAATCATGAAGTTAAATTAGTTAAGGTACAGTGGATTGAAGCTCAAGAAGGTGCAACTTAGAAGACTGAAGACTAGATACGCGCATCATACCTTTTTTAAGGGTATATCCTTGATTCCACTTTTTCTGTAATATTTATTTTGAATGCTAGTCTTTATCTTTTAGGTATATCCTCTCGGTCCTATCCTCGATCCTTAGGTAGAAACCAATGGATGTAAACATGTATTTGAAACATGTTATGATTGATGGTTGCAAGTGATTGCAAGTGGCTGCTAGTGGATGCATATACACACACATTAGGCACTAGATCAGCTCAGTCACTTTCATATTGCATATGCATATGAATGTATTTGTATATGGATTGAAACTTGATGTGTTATCATATGGATGTTGCATATGGATGAGTGAATATGCACACATATAGTATTTACATGATTAGGGATATTTGCATACATGTTGGACGCATGACACTCTCATGATTCGCATTAAGGAGGTCAACTGGATCAGTAGACCACCTGATTTTGCATTAGGTAAGAGACATATACACACACTTTGCATATGTTCATACAGCATTAGAAACCTTTTAAGGACAATGGATGCCCGTGATTGAATGGTTGAGTAGATGGATGTTGGATGTTAGGATATGCATTCTTCTTAACTTGAAGATTTCGGGGACGAAATCCTTTAAGGAGGGGAGAATGTAACACCTCGTATTTTCTATAAACATTAAAGTAACAAATTAATGTATACTTAATTTTTAAGAGAAGAATTAAGGGAGGTTACACCATTATGTTCGTCCCGGAATTCTGCTTGAGATAGAGTCCGAGTTTGCGTAAATCGGACTCCGTATGAAGAATTTATAGCACTTGGAAGTTTCAAGAATTTGAAATAAAAACCAGCCCGAATTCAAACTTAAAGTTTCAAAATTCAAATCACACATCCGGGCTGGGCGGGAATTTCCCTCCTAGGAACCAGGTCGACCAGGGGGTCGACCTGGGGGTCGACCTGGGTAGAACAGGTCGACCATGGGGTCGACCTCCCCCTTTTCCAAATCCGTGGACAGATTCGTTTTTCTGCATTTAGACGCCCGTTCTGACTAGATTCGTTGCTCCTAAGCTATTTAAACGCCTCCAAACCTCACTTTCTCTCTACACAACTTCATTACGCCTATACTCTACCCTAATTCATATCAAAATAAATCAAAGACGGGGTTATGTTGCTCAAGTCCTTCGTAAAAATCAAGTTTAGAATTCTAGTAGAGATTCAAAGGCTAATTCAACGACTTCAACAACTATTTCTAAGAATCAAATCGAATCTAAATTAGAAGAACAAATAGTCTACTTCAAGGGAGAGCTATCTAGTTTCAGAATACAGATCTCAGAATTCAAGATCCTTCGGTAATTTGTAAGTTCACATTACTTTCAAAAAAAAGTTAATTATGATTCTGACATTGTAATAAATCTGGAACTGAGATTATGCCTGTCTTTCTATATCGTTTGGAACTACCTCATTGATAATATTAGGTCCATTCTTTGTCTCTTCTTTCCTTCTTCCCTTTTTGTTTGGCTCCAGGCTACTGCGAGCCTGAGCCAGATCTCATAATAGATGAATGTACGTTGGAAATAAAATTGGGCATAATTGAGTTGTAACTGATTTGAGGACATAACACATGTTGTATTAAAAACGTAAAGTGTATCGAACATATGACTTGGGATTTGAGGCATAAAGTATTGGACATATGAATTGGGATTTAAGGAATAAAGTATTGGACATATGACTTGATATTTGAGGCAAAAAGTATTGGACATATGACTTGAGATTTGAGGCATAAAGTATTGGACATATGACTTGGGATTTGGGGCGTAAATTGGACTGTATATATAAGGCATAGTACATGTTGTGGTCTAAGATCTAAAATTGGGATATATATATATATATGATAGTTTATGATTTGGAAGAAGAAGATTAGGGTGTATAATGATGTATGGCTTAGGCATGAAAACAAGATTTGCTTTTGTTTTGTAAGTCAGTTACTTTTTAGATTTGAACACCTAAATCTAATTGTGACATGTAATGAAATGGATATGAAAATATGCCTAATGTAAGCATCCTTTCATTGAAATCTGTGCTTGAGTATATATATATCTTTGGGAATCATTTTTCACTATGAAACTGGTCTAATCATATCTATCGTTGTTGTATATCGGAATTGTAATCCCTTTTTAGGTTCATGATATAATTCTTATCATATCTATATGCCTGCGATGTATTCCTTGCATAACTTGTCTTTTTAGTATATCAAGTTTATTGGGCCAGTAGTTCTTATCATCATATGACTATGTCTATCCTTACGATGTTCCATCTTGCTTCTCCCCTTATATTATGAATCTTGAGTTGAATCTCGAAATACGTACGTTATGAATGCGGGGGAATTAGGTATAACATGAAATTGACATTATTTGGCATAATTTGGAACATGTAAAATGGCATAACTGTTAAGATGCAATTTGGGGTGATTTGACATGAATTATGGAATATGTAATTTAACATATTGAACCAAGAATTGGCAAGAACGACAAAGTATGAAGTTGGCATATAAATTAAGTTTTGGGAAAAATTGTTATTGTTGCGAATTTGGGGTGACTCGAGCAATAAATCTAGATTGGGTGTAAAATGTAACATGACTAATTTTGGTGAATTTGGTAATTAGCATGTAAAATCTAGATTTGGGTATATAGGGTAAATGTGTAGATTAAAGATGAACATGCCTAACCCGACGTTAGAATGTGTTGTGGTGTAAAACTGCCTGGAACCGCCGGGAACATCCAGTAACCACCACAACACCTATCTAATGTGAGAGGTTAGTGCATCATGCCCAAGAAAAACCCGAGGTTAGATTGAGTTGTGGTGTAAAACTGCCCGGAACCACCCAACACATCCAGTAACCGCAACAACACATATCTAATGTGAGAGTTTGGTGCATTAATAAATCAATTAATGCTAATGAATAAGATGAATGAGTAGGGTTAAGTTCATAGGAACACTTAACCAATATAACATGGATGATTATGGTTAAGTAATGAGAAACACTTAACCAATATGACAAGATGGATGACTAGAGTTAAGTTAATAGGAAACACTTAACCAGTATAGCATAATGAATGGGTAGGGTTAAGTAATAAGAAACACTTAACCAGTATAACTTGATTTGTGGTAAGGTTAAGTTAAAACAAGAGGGCAACACTTAACCAATATAACTTGATTTGTGGTAGGGTTAAGTTAACACAAGAAAGCAACACTTAACTAAAGTAATATGACAAGTAGGCGGGTTAAGTTAACTTGAATTGATTGAAGACACTTAACCAATACAACATGATGAACACGTAGGGTTATGTTAACAAGAAAACACATAACCAATATAACTTGATGAATGAATGGGGTTAAGTTAATAAGAAACACTTAACCAACATGACATGATGAATGGGTGGGTTAAGTCAACATGAATGGACAACACTTAACTAATATGACATAATGTGCGGGAGGGTTAAGTACATATCGAGTTGGTGGGTAATATTAGTAAATATAGGCCCACAAACTTAACTGTTAAATAAACATGCTTGAATCGATGAGAGGGTTAAGTACATCTCATGCAGGTGGGTAATATCAGTACATATAGGCCCACAAACTTAACCAATAAGTAAACATGCTAGAATCGGCGGGAGGGTTAAGTACATCTCATGTAGGTGGGTAATATTTGTATATATAGGCCCACAAACTTAACCAGCAGGAAACCCTAGTAATGGGGACCCATTTCAACAGTAACCCACATAGATATATCATGGTACCTTGAAACTAGGCAGGGTGGGGCACGGTTACTGGGCTGATTATAAGCGGTCAAAGCAGCGGTAGGGGGTACGTCAGTGTAGGTTCCAACAGTTTACGGGCGTGTAGGTACTCCGGAGTGGGAAAAAGCGGGCACTGGGTACCAGTAGTTATACGCTGTGCATCTTGAATCGTGTCGGGTCGCTATCATAAGGATTGATACACCTTATGTTGGGGCCAGCACAGGGTTTCTACACGCAAGAGAGGGCCGATTGACACAGACACATGGAGCATTAATGCAAGTAAAGAGACAATCGATACGGTAGTAAGGGTACATCTAACATGTTCATGGCAATTAGGCAATCGATAGGGTAGTAAGTGTACATCTAACATGTTCATGGCAATTAGGCAGATTGAGGTGGAATCCTCACGATAGATGTACACCTGAAGGATACCACAATTACGGGGACTGGGATCACGTTATCATTTTATACAGATTACTGGTTGGGACACTAGTTAGGTGGTGCAAAGATAGATATAAAAATCAGAATAACAAAGTAGTAGCGAAGCAGAGAAAGAGTAGAAGTGCATTCAGTTTATCTTGCCTTATCATACCTTATGATTATCCTATGTTATCTTGTTATCCTTGTTATCATGATATTGTCTTATATTCAGTTTATTCATGTCATGATGCTTTTGCCTGTTTATATGTTGAAAGTCACTGGACCTACCAGACTCATGTCTGACCTAGTTTTGTTTTGCCTCTTTTCTTCCGTCCCCCCCCCCTCGGTTCACAGGGAGGTAATGTTACTACTTAGCTCAGTTTTCTTTCCAAGCTCGAAGATAGTCGATGTATTGCTTTGGACTCTCTCTTCCACTGATATGGTTGGTTCATGCTTCATTGGGGAATATCATTGTCATTTTTATGCTTCTTTTATACTTGGAAGTTTTTGAATCAAGACAGAATTTCTATGTATTACTTTTAAGTATGATTGAGACAATTGTTGTAAAAGCTTGACTGAACAATATTGTTTATAAAATGACTTTATTTTCCGCTGCTTTATTTGTCTTTCTTGTAATTTATCTGCATCTTTTACCTAAAATGCTCCACCAAAGTTAAGGCATTCCCTTTGTAAGTGACCTTAACGAAGGTGGGGTGTTTCAGTATGTCTTGTGCAAGATACCGATCACAAAGGAAACACATTTAAAAGTCATAAAAAGTATTCTGAGGTTTGTAAAGCATACATCAGATTTTGGGCTATTTTATCCTAAGAATGATTTATTCGATTTAGTTTCATACTGTGACGTTGTCTATGCAGGATGCAAATCCGATCGTAAAAGTACTAGTGGAACATGTCACTTCCTAGGACATTCCCTTTATCATGGTTCAGCAAAAAGCAAAATACTGTATCATTGTCAACAACTGAAGCAGACTATATATCTGCTTCTTTGGCTTGTTCACAACTAATATATATGCAATAAACTTTAAACGATTTTGGTTTAAGTATAAATAAATCACCTATATACCGCGATAATACTAGTGCTATAAATATTTCTAAATATCCAACTCATCATTCGAGAACAAAACATATAGATGTGAGACATCATTTTCTAAGAGATAACGTAAGTAAAGAAAAGTTTTCACTCGAATTTATAGAAACAGATAAACAAATTGCAGATATATTAACTAAACCATTAAATGAAGCAACATTTACTAAATTTAGGAGTGAATTAGGCATATGTTCATTAAGTGAGTTAGAATAATAAAATGTAGTAATATATATAAAAATAAAAAAAGAAATCAAAATAATGAAATTTAAAACAAGTCTATGTCGGCGTAGAGTTTTTGGTATGTCGACATATAACTGCCAAAAATTTCAAATTTAATTCCCACCAAAAGTTAGTTATTTCAACTACTTAAAGCTTTTATTTCGAACTTTCTTCTTCATTTTCATTCTTCTTCTCTGTAAAAACTCTAAATTACAAAAATACAATGGCCTCCACTAATCCAAATACTCAAATTAACTCTGATTCATATGCTGGACCATCCGAGGATCCATTTCAATGACCTACGCTATCTAGGATTATCAAAATCGAAGAGAAAATGGAGAATGCTTTGCAAATGATGGCTGAGATACAAGTACTTCAGATTAGAATGAGTCAGGAGCAGAACAGGCAAGGGAAAGTGATAAGAAGCCTTCTGAAATTTATAATGGATAACAAGGCTAATCTGATTATCATCGATGATGATAATCAAGCCATGGAAGACGAGGAAGAACCATAAGAGGAAAAAGAAATGATGGAGGAGGAAGAACAACAGGAGACTCAACCAACTATTACGGACGAAGATGATAACATTGAGTGCATAGGAGAGGTTCTGTTTGATGAAAATGGGAATGTGATTGAAAAGAATGGAGAATTATGTCTCCATTATCCAAATTGTCCCATTCACAAATCTCCCATTGTCAAGTAATTAAGTGTTTAAGAGTTTTCTCATTCTTTCGTTTTATTAAGTTCCTACGATAAGCCGTATGTGTATAAATTCATGTATTTGTAAAAATTATTGTTTAATAAAGTTGTCATTTATGTTTATGGTTTAATTAGTTATAACCTTCTAAACATAATTATATGAATATCTGATTAAGGGGGAGTATCTTTATCAGGTCAGTTACTTAAGTTCTATTCAGAAAGTTATACAATTTAGGGGTAGTATCTTTAGAGTTTCTTTTTGATAATGCCAAAGGGGGAGAAATTATAAAATATAAGCATAGTTTATAGGATTCTTACAGATAGGGGGAGTATTAGAAGAATCATCATCAACAGGATATACAGGTATGATTACGGGTATGATATTTTATAAACTAAGGTAGTCATCATAAAAAAGGGGAGATTGTTGGAGATTGGAGTTTTAATGATAACAACTTTATTTCAATTATCATTGATTATAAAATATGTACTAACACTTTTTGTATAGAATATATATATATATATATATATATATATATATATATATATATATGCAGGGATTATATATAGGAATTGTTACTGAAGACTGTACGGTTTTAAAGATGATAGAGATTCAAAGTTCAGAGAAATTTCAAGACTCATGAGTATTCAAGATTTTAATAGTACAAAATTAATATATTTATAGAGCCTAGATTTTGTAAGACTGTAAATAGCACTCCAGGTTCAAATTCTAATTCTAATTTTCAAATTCTGATTTTTAATTCTATCCTCAATCCTTTCCATTTTATTTTCTATCTTTTCAATTTTTTTCCTTTCTTATTCTTCTTTGTATTTCAAACTTAAATTTTACATATTTATATTCTTATACTTTATATTTATATAGTTTAAAACCTTATAATTTTATAAATATATTTATATAGTTTAAATTTATGTTTTCATATGGTTTCTGCTTTATAATATTAATTTACAATACTATATTTTGATTAAATAATTTCCAGAATTAATTTTATATCAAAACACTTGAAAAATGTTTTAAAATTCAAAAATACACTAAGGTATGTCGACATACCAAAAACACCATGTCGACATATAACTGTCACTTTTCAATTTTGAAAGGAAGTGTATTTTCACTGTTTGAAACGTTTCAGAAACATTACAAACTTTCATATACTATAAAAAGGGGTTAAAACTGAATTTTTAAACATATCTTCTTCTCCACTTTAATCCTCTTTCATTATATAATCATTCTTAATTATTTTTATGATTTCTACACTTATACTCTGCCGAATTCAATTTTGCTTTGATCAAACTTCTTCTCTCCACACTCTCTTCTCATCTCTCTCTGAATCAAGTCTATTGAAGAGTTCTAGTGATGTTTATAATTGTTTGGGTTGAGTAAAAGAGGAATCGGTGTGTCATTGTAGCCAAGAAATCAAGGAAATAGGAATCGGTGTTTCCTTGTAGCCGAGAAATCAAGGAAGTAGGAATCGGTGTTTCTTTGTAGCCGGGAAATCGGGGAAGTAGTAATCGGTGGTATCCCTTATAGCCGTGAAATCAAGGAGGTTGTACTTGACTATTGGAATAGTAATAAAACTCTGTGCAGGACTGGACGTAGGAGCAATACGAACCAGTATAAAATCTGGTGTGTTCTTTCCTTTTCTACATCTTTATTTCTGTTTATTTTGTATCTGTGTTTGAATCTGCGTCTGATGTTTGATTCATCCCATAGTTCACATAAGTTTTAGATTTTGTTTAGATTCTAACAAATACTATTCAACCCCCCCTCTAGTGTTTGTTTTTCTTTAACGATCCATTCCACATTCCCTAACAAGATTTATGTCTAAGACATCTTGTATGAGGAAGGGAAAAGAAGTTCCTACGAGGCAGGAGTTTGACGTGGCCGAGCTTTTTTAGTGAAGATATTCCTTTTGAGGAGCCACAGAGAAATCTTGTCGAGGTACCACAGATTGTTCATGCTAACGAAGATAATTCCAAGTTCGTGAATGTTGTTATGGGTGAGGAAGAACATAGCGGCGGTTCCGTTGGTGTTGATTGCACCTTCTTGGTCCATGACAATCAGGATGAAGCATTTGGCAAGGATTCCTAGATTGTCGAAGGTGGCCTTGTTTCGGTTAAACCACTCAATCCTCCGAAAGCACGGAAGGTGAGGAAATACTCGAACTTCAAGAGTACTTCTTTAGTAGAGACTTCTCAAGTTTCTGCTCCTGCTCCTGAGGTATACTAACTTCTATGACATATGCCACTTTTCTTCTTACTTTCAGTAATTGATCTTTGATTCCTTTCGTATAGACGAAAAGAAAAAAAGTCAAATTTTAGGTATTTCATTCTTAAAAAGGCTCAGTTGGAGGTGATTCACCTTATTAAGGAACTGAACAAGCAAATGAACATTGTCCACCAAGTACCACCTACTTAATAAAAGCGCCACAAAACTATCTCTTTTTAAAGAAAGGGAGGTTGCCCCTAGGTTGAGAATTGCCTGACTTTGATGCGAGAGGTTTTCGAAAGAAAATGCCGAGCTTATGACTTTGTTTTGGATTTTAATTGAAGACAGGGATACATTAGTAAATTTTTTGTACCAAATTTACAGTATATATGAAACAATGGATTTCTCCTTTTTAGGTGCCCATAGCGGGGGCTTGCTTAGGCATCTCCACAGAAGGTGCCTAGATGAATGTGGTGTGGACCTCCACCCGGGTGAACGCTGGAATCTTCCTCAAGTTACCTCTATTCCCAGAGAGTTACCTTTAGATAAACTTAAGTTTAATAAGCATTGATTTGTATTTGAAACATTTAAGAGATCAATCTTGTATGAGGAGGAGGACTATCCATAGTGAATGTACTTTCTTAGTGTATGACATAATGAAATATCTTTCCTCCAATTTCCTTTAATATTTTCTTTAGAGTTTGTCCTCTACTTTGAGTTTTCTTTCTAGGGATTTATTAGGAGATGAATTCCGAGAGAAGTCTTCTCTTGTTCAATCTTCCTCATTGGCGCGGTATTTCTTCTTAAGGGACCTTGAGAAGTTTTATACTCAATATCCTCGGATCCGCCTTGATTCTCTTGGTGAAGAAAAGGAACATCTCTTAAGAAAAATCCGCGTCTATCGGTCGAGACTATCTCAAGGCTAAAGAAGTCCAACCATTGGAAAGTGGGAATATCATAAGCACTGTTTCAAATCTCGCAAATATCGCCCAAGATCTCCTCCGAGATCTCGTTTTGGGCTCCTTCCGAAACGAAACAACAAATATCACTGTAAATCTCCTTTCGAATATATCGCCCGAGATATTGCAATATCGAACGATATATCGACCGAGACGAAATACTAGAATATCGTCCGAGATCTTAGTTTTTTGGTTAAAATTTAAATTTGTGCCTGAACTAGAACCATAATTAAAAAACTCAAATCTAGCCATAACAATCTTTTGTTATTTTAAATTTTACATGTTAGATGACTATATTGTATGTTCGTATATGTTTTACAATGCTTATGATTTTCATATTCGTCTTTTTACATACATGTTACTTATGAAATTATGTATTTTATGGTCTATTTATGCTGATTTTTTTAATGTTTTGAATCTTTTTAATGTTTCCTATCTAACAATATTTCTGTTTTAACCATACTACAATTTAGAGTATGAATGATCTTTCGCAAAAAAATGAATAATAAAGTTATTTTGTATTTTAAGTTTAAGTTACTATGTTTTTAATAGCATTCATAAAAATCATTTTGTTAAAATATCATTTTTAACATATCATGTACCCCGAGATTGTTCCGATATGAACTTTTAGGCCCGAGATGAAAATCTGAGACAAACACCCGAGTTAGACTCATCTCATCCGAGATCTCCCCCGATACGAGACCGAGTATATAAAATCCCAGAGACGAAACACGACCGATATCCGAGATTTAAAACCTTGATCATAAGTGCCCCCCTATTTTATACACCAAAGGGTTTTATAGTTCCATTCGATTCCTTACTTGATATTTCTGCTAATATCTTTGACAAAGTTAAGAGGATCGCCTCCCGCCTTGGGCGTCGTACTAATTACTTGTAATATCACTTTTGACAACTAAGTTTAGCCAACTTGCGAGCTTTGATATTAGAATTGGGATGTTGTTTTCACAAGCAATATATTTCTGTTCAAATTCTTCTACAAGTAAACATGTAGAGTATAATGAATTTGATTCATTTGTTTCATACGTAATGATCTGCGGTAACATTGTCATAAACGAAGTTACAAATTGCAAAGGTATTGTTTGATGTATAATCATAGTTTTTGGCAAACAAGGATTCTCTGTTATAAATTCTATCATGCTATTCTATGCAAGCTTAACACATATTGCTCAACGTTGATTCTTATATGATATGCATGATGGTTTTCTTGCTTCTCGTGAAACTGTGTTTATACTATATATGAACACATAACGAAGTGACAGTCTCATCCATACTTTATGGGTTGAGGCAACGACCCTATCTCATAGAAATTATTAAGGGCTTCCCTCCGCGGGATGTTAAAGAGAGATGTAACCTTCATTACAATGATTTTAGTGAGGAAAACTAAAACACTTACTTGAGCTCTTCATTGAGCTGACACCTTAAGATAATATGGCTAATTGTACCACACATATGTTTAATATAATGCATAACAACTTGATGTATATGTGAGTTAAGGAAATCTCCCTGAGCAAACGGGCAGGCACCGCCTTCATTCCAAGGATTTCGAGGAGTAGGCTCATGCCATCATCCTGGGTGCCGGTAGTTGATTCTTTCCTTAGGGATCCAAAAATCTCGAGCCAGATTTGGGCGTTGGAAACAAAACTCCAGAAATTCTCTTCTGGAAATAATAGAACTTTGACCCATATCTTAGATTAGTGAATAGAAGTGTAGGAGCCCTTCCCTTGGTTAATAGGAGTCCAGATCCAACTTAGATTTTGGCTATTTTAATAAGAGATCAGAAATCCCCTTCTAGCATGATTGGAGTTCCAACCCAACCTAGATTCAGGTATTTAGAAGGAAAGACCAGAATTCCATTTCTGGCAATAATTGAGATTCAAATTGACCCAGATTATGTTATTAAGATAGGACCGAGAATTCTTGTCCGGTATTGATTAACTTGACTCAATCCAGATTTGTGTATTTAAGATAGGAGACCAGAGTCCATCTATGGTATTAGTTTCATTACCCCTCCCCCTTTTTGGGTGTGATTTGTGAAGTAAAGGATGTATGTGCTTCTTGGGCCACTCTCTAGGATTTTTATTATCAAAGCAGAGGATGTGCATGCTTTGTTGAGCCACTCTTTTGGCTTTTTATTGTCAAAACAGAGGATGTATGTTTTTCTTGGACACTCTTTGGGCTTGTGCGTTTGATGCGCTTGGCTAGTTTATCCACAAGGAGGGCCCAAGGACTTACCCGACCTCCCTCCAGGAGGCGGCTTATCCTGACCATCGTAGGCGATGATAAGGTCTTAGATGCTTAAATCGGGCAATCGTAGACATGGAATTAAGGTTTACTCTTTTGATGCTCTACCCTGGCCATCGAAGGTAGTGATAGAGGCTTACACTCCACCCCCCTCCAAGGGGTGTCCTATCCTGACCATCGTAAGCGATGATTGGAGTTTGTGTTCCCATTTGCGGGTAACGGGAACATAAGCACAGGTAGGACATGCTCTTCTGCGAGCAGAGGTAGGATGTGCTTAGTTCATAGTAGATGCAGGGGGTACTATTCTACGAGCATAGGCAAGAAGTGCTAATTAGATTCTCCGTCACGACCATTTCTGGTGTGGGTCAGAGGCTTACACACTGCCCCCCCTCTGGGGGGTACCTTGCCCCTAACTCGGCGGTGACAAGGGTTTTTTAATCCCTTTTTTGATTTAACCCACTTCGGGTTATTTAGATTTCTTAAGAGGGTTTCCATACCCTTAGCGATGTAGATAATCCTTTTCCTAAGGATTTTTATTAAACTTAGTTTGATCCTTTTACAAATTCTTATAATTGGCCTTGATTGAGGAGCTTAATGATCATCCCTTCGAGGATCCTGTAGTGGTTAGTTTCATGTCCCTTCATCATATGATAGTGACAGTAAGGCCTTCCTATTTCCTTTCATACTTGGGTTTCTTCTTCGTAGATGGCCAATAACCGAGGTCATGTTTGGTTAGAAAATAGATATTTTCCATTGAAGTGGTAAGATAATATCCATTGGGTAGTCTTGGTGTAAACCTCCTCTCTTTTTGTTGGGACTTATCCCTTTTGTTACCGATCCTTGTTGTTTTTCTTGTATCCTTGTTTCCTCTTTCTAAGGCATGCTAAGATTGGAGTGTTATCCTTTTAGTCCATCTGGAAACAAAGTGGTTGAAATCATCCATTATTTCTTGTTTGAATACCATCTCTTTGATTTGCTCGCGGAGAGCTTTTCTTATATGAGAGAAGGTGTTGCATTTCCTCGATGTAGAGCCACGTAGAGGAAAGGTTAGGGTTTGTCATATGTAGGAAGGCTACCATTCTAATAGTCAAAATCGTATTGCTCTACTTCCCTTTTCCACTTGATTATTCAGAAGGCTTCCATTCTTAATCCTTGTTCTTCCATTGCTCCTGGGTCAGTGATTCCTAATACATCCATCTGAGATCCAGAAGACTCTTGTTGGGACTTATTACCATAATTTTGCTTCTTTAAAGCTTTAGTCCAATCTGGGACGGAACAACATAGTTAGTATGCAGCTGTTAACCACAAGGTCAGAGGTTCAAGCCCTCCTTCTAATGCCAAAATGTTAACGATATTTTTCGTCAACACCGGAGATATGTCTATGGAAATGGATCTAAGGGGGAAATGAGGTTATTTAGCTTTCACAAGTATGAGTTAGTTCACCATTTCCTAGATATCAAGGCTAGGAGATTGAAATATTAATTACTCTTCCCTCAATGGGGTGAGCATCACGCATAAGCAACTCTAAAACCAACAGTTATCTTGGGGCAAGGGTTCCCTAAGCACATCCTTCGACAAAAGGCTAAACGGCTCATGGTAAGGGGTTGTGAAAGGAACTCTGCGGAAGGGTCTAAACTTGGATAGGAACCCGTCATCGTGTAGCAAGTCTATAATGTGATGTGTAGGAAGTAGCTAAGAAATAGTATAAGAAACTTATAAGAAAATATGCTAAGTGTCGACCTAATCTTTATTGATATTTGATTTGGCATACATGAGTGATTACAATGGAAATCCCCAAATTGATTTAGAAATTAGGGTTTACTCTAGAGAAAAAGAGTACAAGAACGAGGAATAAGAAAATCGCCTCGAAAATGAGACCCTTGGGGTCTTATTTATAGACAAATCGGGGCCCAATTTGCTATTGGGCCAGCAGAAGCCCCTGTCGGTCGCCTTTCCCTTTGGTCCCGGTTGTTTTGGCTTTCAGTCGCTCTTTTGACCCTGCTTGTTGCTTTTTAAGGTAGCGTTCTTGACTCTCGGGAGAATGGTTTCGGTTACCAGAGCTTTTCTTTGGAGTTTCTTCTACCTTCTTTGTATCAATACCGAGCATGTCGGTATGGATATCTTTAGAGAGGCTTTAAGCTTCCGGACAAAGGTTTCCGGAGAGGGCTACCTGTCATGGCTCTCGGTTTTACTATTAGAACTCTGTGGAGCTTGCCTTTATGATTCAAGTGAATGGTTGTTAGATCCGCCACCTATGTCGGTATCGATGCTAAGAAGATTATTGTGGATAGCTTGTCTCTCTTCGAGGTTCCGGCTTTTCTTTCAGTAGATTCCAAAAGTGTATCTTGGCTTTCCGGAGGGTTGCTTCTGGTGCTTTGCTAGTTGCTTACTAAAGTGCCTCTCGGTGTCCATCTGGTCAAGATTTCGATAGATGGTTCACGGATGATCCCCTTATGCTCTTGTTCTTTGTTGTATCGGTATTAAGTGAGTTAATACCGATAGCCCTTTCTTCTTTCTAGGCCTTAGGTTGCGGTGCCTTTTGTTTTCCTCTTTATTAGCTCCCAGCTTTGGATGACTCCTTGTAGGTTATCCTTCCTGCCGCAATTACCCTACCTGTAATTTCTTCTCTTACTAGATTTTGAGGTTCCTTTGTTGTTAAGGGTATCAGTTGCTTTCCCTTCCGGATGCTTCTCTCAGACTTTCGGCTTTACATTGTGCTTAGCTTCTTCTTATGGATTACTTTTCTTTGTCTGTGACGGTCAGATACCCCTTCACCGTCAACCTGCCTCGGAGTTAATTCCGGTAGCAACATTGAGATTTCACCCTTTGAAGTTGGAGACTGTTGAAGACATCACCTTTATCTATTGATTCTCGTTATTTTTACTTTGTATTAGAAATTTTTGTATTTAGACTCCAGCGGTATTTAATCTTGTAACTCTGATATTATGTATAAATTTTGATTTTTATTAAGTAGCTTCATGAACTACAATTGTACTATTTATTTTCCGCTTCGAGATATTATATTGCTCTGTATATGTGTCTATGATATGTGATTTATTCTATTTACCTCATAAGCTAATAACAATCTGTTTTTTCGAGAGGTTCGAGTTGGTTTAATTACCGGCTTAAAGCGGTTGAAAGATGGGATATTACATGTGGTATCGGAGCTTTGGTTTATCAAATCTTTAGCCTATGGTGGTAAAATCCCATTAGAGATAGCGTAGTAATACACTAGAATGAGCGAAATTAGTCGCATAATCCTTCTTGAGAGAGCATATCTTGATAGTGTAAATGGTTTTTAAAATGGTTTTAAATGATTATAAACAAATATTTTCGGATATAAAAGTTTTTTTGTTAAATATTTAAATCTTCTTTTGAAATTTCCTTTCCATTTGAATCCATCTTTCTTCATAGATCCTCTTTGGTTAGGTTCGTTCTTTCAGCTTATAACTCGCATTCTACAACTTATCTTGTTCATAACAAGGTAAGAAGTAGAAAAAAGTACAAGTCTTCTAGCGAGTCCATTCTTACTAAATATTGGTTTGAAATAGGTATTATAATATAAGATTTTCTTGATGCAATATTGAATTTTAATGTATTTTTGGAAGTTGTATATTTGTAAATAACATGTTGTTTTGGTAATACTAATATTTTGAAAAGATTTGATGTTTACACTTTAAGACTTTATATTTTATAAACTATCCATTTTGAATAAGATTTAAAGATGTAGATTTTGTAAGAAAATGATATTATTTTAGTTGAAATCTACAATGATATAGTTTATAAAGGTATGCATATATAGGAATTTATAAATTTAAATTGGTTATAAAGATTTTAATTTCTAATGTGTGTGTGTATGTGTATATATATATGTTGAATTTATGGAAATTAACAAGTTTATAAGTTTAATATAGATAACATGAATTTGAAAATATTTAGGTATAGTACAGAATAATATTGTTCTGTATTTGATTTAAAAATATTGTTGTATATTTATTAAGGATTGAGGTTGAGTTTAAAAAATAAATGAGTAGGGGAGAGATATAATTTTTCTTACTTAAAATTTTAATTATTATGATTTAAATATATTATTTATAATATATGATTTGGAAATTTGGTATATATTCTGTTTAAATATAGAAAGATGTTTTGAGTACTTACTTGACGTTAAGTTGGCCTATCAAATACTTAGTGATTTAGGTATACGTCAATGTATATGTTAAATCATATACGTACTAGATAAATATAAAGTCACACTCTAGTCACTTGAAAATGATCCTGGTGATGACCGCGACATCATCGACATCTATTTTCAGGTTTCGAAAGTGGGATAGATATATATATAGCCAATTGGGACATCGAGAGACTACTAAAACTATTTTGAAATGTTTGAAATATTTTAACTTTTGATTTATATATATATATATATATATTTCAAATTATATATATAGGTATGAGGATTGATATGAAACATTGGCATAAATATATAAATTATTAATTACTATTTCCCTAACTTGTTCCTTTTCGGAGGCAAAAAAATTTGAGTGGGGGAGATTATAACAACCTCAATTTAAAGTGTATTTTATTTAATGATTTAATTCAAAATTTATTTTATTTGTTTGGATTTTATTGAAATAATATTTATTTTTGATTTAAAATTAAATTTATTTTCGATTTTATAAAACAAATGAATTTGATTTTGATATGAATGTGATCTAATAATACAAATAAATATTTGCTATTTTAGAATCTTATTTACGGTAAATTTTAATCGAGTTATTTATTTGAATGTGAATTCATTCTTGAAATTTTACTTAAATATTTAAAACTTGTATAATTATATAATCTGTTTTTAATATTAATGGAATTATATCTTTGCTTTAATTTCAAATTATTTCTCTTGTAGATTTGTCATTCGTATTGATTGTTGTTGATGCAAACATTGCTAAATTTTACTTGTCAGATTCGTTTTCCTTTGATATCGTCTATTATTTGATTTGCAAAATTGTTCGTTAAATATATATAAATATATATTCCCAAAATGGTTCGTTCACTTTTATTTCCAGTTTATTCTAATTTTATTTATTTTGTTGCCTAGAACATCCGCTCATCTTTTATTTGTTGCCAAAATCGTTCATTCCTTTGAATTAAAATTTTATATTGTTTCTTTTTATTTGCAAAACTGTTCAGTATATATTTCAAAACCGTTCGTTATATATTGCCAAAATCGTTCGTTCACTTGTAATTCGGTTGTTTCTTGTTTTCCAAATAGTATCCTTTTTATAGCAGTAAAATATTTTCACAAATTAAGCCTTCATTTAATTTTAAAAACCGACTTGCTTATTTTGAACGGAGTTAAACCGTTCCTTAATTTTCTTATAACAGTTCTTTTTTTACTTTTAAATTCAAACCCATATCACTCCACTTATCTCGAAACATAGGAGTGACGGAGTATCCCCACGTTCTTATTTTACCTTTTCTTTCTACCGTTCCTTTAATCTCGTGATCGTTCCTTTAATCTTATAAAAATAAACGTAGGCAACGACCTCATCCATTTTATCCTATTTATAAATCCTTGCGCGTGCTTATAAGACCGTATTGTTATCTGCCACTATTCCTTCATCTTCTTCTTTTGCAATTCCCAGATCTACTTCATTTTCTTTTGAGTTCCATCATTATTATTTTTCTCTTAACTTCACCATTCTCATTTTCTTTTCCCTGATGCTAGAAGTCGCCTTAAAGATCACCCAGCACCATACCCAGGTCTGCCTTCTCCCCTTACCCACTTCAACGTCCACGCCTTCCCCACCAAGAATGGATCGCACCAGAACTCTGTCACGTCTAAGCCGCTATTCCCACACAGATCTGAACCCATCTCGCTGAATCACACCTGCTCCTCCACCATGATGCCCTCGATTGTCGTGACCCCCTTCGGCCAGTAACACCTGCTCCCCTCTCGACTGGCCCCCTACCAACACCGACTCCAGAGCTCCGCCCTCCTTTCCTGAAGCTTTCCGAACCCTCCCCAGCGTCAAACCCCTGTTGTCGTGCTCCACCCACCTGTGCCGAGCCCATCCGAAAACCTGAACCCACACTGTGCATGCGTGAATAGTTGGGTGTGAGCTTGAACGTATTGTGTGTATAGTTTGAACGTGAGTTTTATTTGTGTGCGTAATATATTTATGACTGTGTGTGTGTATGTTACGGTATGCGTGTTTTTATGTATGTTTGCTGAGTATATATATAATTTATGTGTGAATTTGTGTGCGTTATGTGCTGAGTGTGTGTGAAAAATGTGTGTGTGTGATGCCATATATATATATATATATATATATATATATATATATTTCTGTGTGTGTGCAATTGTGTTTTGTGTTGCATGTTTGCAGTGCAAGGGTTTATGTGTTTATTTATATAATGTATATGTATATATAAGAGTATTTTGTAGTGTGTGTATATGTGAGTTATAAAATATTTATTTGATTGAGTATTTATAAATAATGTATATCTATAGTTTTGGGTGTGTTATATAATTTATACATATGTATACGTTTATACGATTTTATTGTGCGTTTTGTGTTGAGTGTTTATATATAATTTATAATATATAACTGGTTTTGGTGTGCGTTGAAATTCAAATATATATATTATAAATTTATTGTGTGTTTACATATGTAGAAATATCCATATAATATTTTATAAAAGAATTTTGCATTTATTTTTGTTGAATTGAATTTTGTGTTGATTTCGAAACTGTTCCAAAATCCAATACCCGTACTGATCGATTGAGAAATTCCCTAACCTCCTCCTATAAAATAATTATATTTTGAGTGGTTACTGTGATTGAATCCATTCTGAATTGTGCCTGGATGTCATCGTTTCATTTTTAATCCATTCGTTTGCCATCTCCATTTCTGTGCCACGAAAGGTGAAATTATCTCACACTTGACCTACATTGTTTCATGGATGTTAAATTTAGCATAAATGAATTGTTGTGAAATGTGTAGGATTGCTAGTAGAAAATTGTTTTATTTGATATGTATATGTTGTATATAACGTTGTTATATACACAATTATATGATTTTTGTTTGATGATAACAACCAAATATATATTATTAAAAATGTGTTTGTTATAGTACTGTTTCATATATACATCTCAGACAGGAATATAATATTTATATTCAAATAAAATACGACTGTACAGAAATTCAAATATTAACACAGTATTTTATTTAAATATAATAATTTATTTCGACATTTAAATAGTACAAGTTCATAACTCCGCTATTTTAACACATCACTGGTACACAATTCAATTCATATTCAATTTCATATACATTACAACGCTCACTCGGTCACTCAGTTGTACGTTTTTCATCTATACATACATTCACTGTTACATATACACTCTGACACTCTGTTTTTCATCTTCTATCTTCTGTCTTCACAGCTTTCAATCAGTCCAGTCATCCACACCTGTCACATACAGAAACACACACAGTACACTGCAATAGAAATAAAACTGAATACTAAAAAAATAAATTTTAATTTTAAAATTTTATTTGCCTCAGATTTTTGGTGTGTTTCTCATCATATTTCATGACTTAATCTGATTCATCTATGTCTAAACAGCTTGTGATATTCACAGTGATACACTGTAAATACCACAAGGTAGTAAATTTGTATATATATAATACAAGGACATGAAAACTGGTTTAATCGACTGCATATACACACGTGCATAAATATATACACGTGTGCACTGCCTCGCCAATCAAAATACAGTGTGCAACTGAGGAGCAGCCACGTGGACCAACTCGACTCAGTGCACAATGCAAAGAAGCATACATGGTTGCCAAACATGGGAGATCAGCTTAAGATCAAGCAAATTTGCATGGAAAATCAGGTCAAACAAAATTGGTCGAACCAGGTTGAAAAATAGAGCATATACAAAGCAGCCCAAACAGAACAGCAAGTGCCAAGTGGTCATACACACGCATAACAACATACATCATGGAAGATCACTTAAATACAAGTGATTTTAGATGGGAGATCAATTTTTTTTTTCAAACAGCAAAATCGTGGTTCATGTTCAATTTCAGATCAACTCAATTTCTCACAAACTCACATGGCAAATCACTCAAAAACAAGTGATTTTAGATGGCAGATCAGTTTTTTTTTTAAGAAATAGCAAAATTCAAGTTTTTTGCATGGCAGATCAACACAAACAACATGGTGGACAAACAGAAAACTCAGCATGACAATTCTTCAACAAATGCAAGGCAGCATGGTAAATGAGGCAGCAGCTATGTATGCAAGAAAGTTCACAATATAGCAGTTTCAAACATGGCATGGCATGTGTGCACTCAGCAATTCAAATAACTCATAAATGTAGATATATTCTCAAATGTTCATCAACATCTTAACATAATGGTACTGGAGAAATAGGATGGGCAATAGTGAGAGTGTCAACATCAAGACAAGTGTAAACTTGAAAACAGCATGTGTATTCACAACTTGGTGTACATGCAAATAGGCAACAGCATGGATACATGCACAAATGGGTGTAATATCAGCAGCTATAAGATAAGAAAACTGCATGGATCATAACAGCTTGTGCAAGTGTGTCATCAACTCAGCAAAAAAGGCAAGTCAGTTTAATATAATGTAGAGAGCATGGTGAAACAGATCAGTGTAGATGGAGTGGACATGCACACACATATACATGGCAATGTCAAACACGTGTACATTTTCCTTTCAGAAATTTAGTGAACAACTACACAATGTTAGAACAAATGGTGAAGTATGAAACAATAGCATGTCAGTATACATGTTCAAACCAAGTACTCATGGCAGTACTTCTGCAGATTATACATATAGACACAGCAGTGATTAATCAAAAACTTACACATATATGGTATATGTCAAAATGAAGTTCTGTTTTGTCAAGCAATGGATCACAATACAAATCTGGATTTAAAGTTTGCTTTCCAGAAATCTGCAAATCATTTTTGGCATGATATCAATGGGGAAATCTTTTGGAATTTTTTTTTAAACATTCCAGATTTAAATCAGTGTTCAAACTTTTTGGTGCAAGAAATTCACGAGTATATTTTTTACTTTGGAAACAAATCAATTCTGCAATAAAACTATTTCCAGGAATGAAAAATATATTTAGCAATATTTTTTCTTTCATGCAAATCACGCAAGGAGTTTCAAGGTAATATTTCAAAAAGGGAAAGTTTATTTTTTTCAAAATTGATTTACTCAATCAAAGCCGAAGGTTTTTAATTCAAAAGGGGGGAAATCTGTCTTTTAAAGACCACAACAGATTATAGAAATAATCAAGCAATTTAATCAAAGGAATCTCATTCAACGCAACAAAAATATATTTTCCCGATTCATCAATTAAATCGAGCCAATTCAAAAGAGGAAACCAGACCAAATCACATACGTGAAATCAGGGTTTCTAGGGTTCGATTGCCCTATAAAAACATCACTCATCACTGGCAAAATATACATCGAAACCACAAAACAATTCGAGAGTTATTCAAAGACATGTAATTCAGAAAACTCACAGTTTTGATCGAGAGAGAGCAAATTCCAAATCGAAGTATCAAGCAACACTGTTTCGAGCTTCAGAGATTAATCTATACTTCAAGAAATCGATTCGATTGGGGCAAAATTCTGTAAACACTAGCAATTTCTAATTCCCTGACGTCGTTTGTTTTTCTCCAGAGAAAATAGATGTGATTGGATAAATGAAGTGAAGGGTGGAACCACCATCAAATGGGTCGTCCAAATCTAAAATGGGGAGATTAATTTCTTTATTAAAGACTAGGGTTTTGTTAACCCTCTTTTTTGCAAAAGCCGCGACGGGCCAGATCGAAGCCCAGACATGCAGTCAGCCGAATCAGATAAATCATGCTTCAGGATGCCCAGTGGAAGCTCGGCCCGGAACAGTCGCATATTGTCCTAAGCAAATTCTAATCAACTGATGACTCACTCCAGAAGAATCATTCTCCCAGTCGACCGAGTATCTCGCTCCCATACAAAGCGCATCGGCTGAATATCTCGAACCAGCATGGAAATATTCAACTAAGCTATTCCAATGCTTAGCCCGACTTTCAAGGAAGTAAAGGTGGTCAACCACATCCAGACAAAGATCTACTTTTGATACACCTCATGGTGGATGCCACGTAAGCCACAACTTCTGAAGATACTATTTATGAATAGTGGAATCAGTCTTCCAACCGCTATTCAAACCAAGGAAAGGACTCCACGCGTCTAAGCTTTCCCGAAAAGTCCGGGCCACATCACAACAGCCTAGGTCGCCATCTCCACCTATAAATACCTCAAAGCTCAAAGAAGAAAAAAGACGAACTGAAGGCAATCGGAGGGCACCTTCTTTCTGATCTCTTCGGCAATCCAAAGGCTGAAGCACTCTAAGCTTTCTCCTCCAAAACTTCTCATCTCTCACATTTCCTCAAACAGAGAAAAACAATTGTACTTGTAATCAAAAAAGCAAAAGTAATACATATAAAGTGGACATAGGCACAATCTTTTCCGAACCGCTATAAAAAAATTGTGTGCGCTCCCCGTTTTCTTTGTTATTTCTTCATCTAATAATCATTATTCGTGTGCTCTCCGCATGATTGAGGGCTGATTGTCACTAGTGACCAACTTTTGATGTCAACACTTTGGCGTGCCGCGCCAAGAAGGGGAACACATGCGCAGCGACATCTGTTTGCCTTAGTCCATGGCGAACAAGCGAAAGAAAGATACAACATCCTCTCGTCCCGCAAACACCGATGCAACCAATACCAATGCTACGGAGGCAACCACGAAGCTTCCTCTCATGAAGATATGCCTCGATTTATTACCTGGCACAACATGGATAAAATCATGGTCAAATTCAGATACCATATGACATCTCAGGGTAAACTCCTCGAACGACATCCGCAGTTGATGGATCACCTTCTCGGTCGAATGGAAACGTGATTGAACGCTTCAACATCAATTCCTCCACTGACCGGGACTGGGGCAATAGTTGATCCTCGGTCTGCACAGAATCAGGCCACTGATCAGGCTACACCTTTTTTTCATCCTATCTCGACTCTACTTCCCAACCAATCACAGCCAGGAGTATCGTTCCAGCGAACAGCGTAGTTGCAGCAGCAGAATCCCAAGAGGCTCGCGATCATGATCTAGATCGGTCGAACACTTTGCCTCCACTCTGGGAAACAACTCGACCTCTCATGCATGCCGGGCGATTACGGGTCCATCAGAATCGATGCCATTCCCATTACAACCCGGAATCTTACCGCAGACCAGCCTAACCACTCTTCCCCTTCAACGAAGAGCTGGTGCAGCCTTCCCTTCGAACCAGGGGACCATCCTACAATACCGGTCCTCACCATGGCGGAAGAAAACGCTATCGTAGATCCTCCTAACCTCGCTTCTGCGGGAGGCAACCCCGAGCTCCGAACATCACATGTTATGCCGGATCAGCCTAGACCCTCTGTCATGGGTACGGCTCTACCCAATACTCATCAGGTTCCAGAAGGGCCATTCTTCCCAGAACCGCCTAACGAAGCACAACCTCACTCTCACTTTCACTCAACTCTTAGAGGCCGAGCCCAGCCAACGGCCGCCCTTCCGAGCATGTTTTTGCCAGATCCGAGCATCGAAGCTGTCCCAAATGCAGAGTTGAATTCATGGCAACGACTCCGTGGAGATGGAAGCCAGCTTGCAAGTACCATCCGACGTTTCAGTCGGGGCACTTCCTCACAGCAGGACATAGATAATGTCAATCGCAGCCCCTTTACTATAGAAATCAGAAACTCCCGAAACCCCCCCAGACTTCAAGTTCCCAGCTATTGAACCATATAATGGTCGCACTGACCCGATCAACCACCTCATGCGATACATGAGACACATGGAAGTACTTGGTGCATCGACCAACGTCATGGCAAAGTGCTTCCCGCTCTTCCTCACAGATATAGCCGGCATGTGGTTTCGGCAGTTAACAACGGATTCGATCAGCAGTTGGAACACGTTGGTCACCCTCTTCATCGAGCAATTCAGAGTTACATATCTCTCAACCAAAGAGCGTTATGCTATTATCCACCATCAAGCAGGGATCAGGAGAGATGCTCAGATCCTTCCTCGAAAGGTTCAATGCGGCAGTAGCGTCAGTCGATCGGCCCGAGCCATCGATGGTACTTATGGCCGTCATTGCATGAGTTCAGAACCGATCAGAATTCTCAATCTCTTTAACCAGAGATCCCCCAAGGATATAGATGACTTCTATTCCAAGGCCGAGCAATTCCTCCAATAAGAAGATGCAAGCATTGAGATGGAGAACCTTGAGGTCCTAACCGCCAAACAACAAGGTCCATTCAACAGCAACAACCAGAATAAAGGAAGAGGAAAGGCCCCGGAAAAGAACGAGCGTCACGTACGACCTCGAATCAAAAATAAGTATGACCATTACACCGATCTCAATTCCTCTTTGCTCGATATCTACCTTGACATACGAGGGTCCCTTCCTACACCGAGACCACCTCGACGAGAACCAACCCAGATCGAACTCGATTCCGGCAAACATTGTGTATTCCACAACGTAGCTGGACATAGCACCGATGAATGTCGGCATCTACACGATCTCATCGAGGATCAAGTCAGGCGAGAGGAGCTTCCCAAGTATGTTAAGAAGCACGCCCCAGCCATGCCGCCGCGATTTTTTGCCCAAGCTCCTTAGGTCGGTCCTCAACCTCCTAAAAACAGAAAGGACCCTGAGACTAGCACTCGCAGCATTATTATTAATTAGAATTTTTTCTTATTTTAATTTATTTCTTTCAATAAAAAGGACACCTTGATGAACACATATATGGGGTTAGGATTTAGCTCCTAGGCATACTCTGGAATCAACCGTTGTCCTCTTAGAATTTCTTTTCTTTGTAATAATTCTTTAGCTGCTATGAATTTTCTTTTGCAAACATGGATCATGTTTGGAAACTCTAAGCCGAGCATGGCTAATGCTCACCCCCGTTTCTTTAATGTGGTCCATGCAAAAGCCCACCACTATTTCCAATAACCTACTCCACTAGCCGAGTATGGTAAAAATCTTAAACCGAGTATGGATTATACTCACCCTTTTATTTGCACCACGAGCGTTTACTGCTCGCTGGATATACTAATTTAACATGAGTCGAGCATAAAAAACACTTGCACCAAGCCGAGTATGGATAATGCTCGCCACCTCTCTAAGCCGAGTGTGGTTAATGCTCGCCACTAAGCCAAGTATGGATAATGCTCGCCACCTCTCTAAGCCGAGTATGGTTAATGCTTACCATTAAGTCGAGTATGGTTAATGCTCGCCACTAAGCCAAGTATGGATGATACTCGCCACCCCTCAAAGCCAAGTGAAATAAAATGCTCGACCCATCAGCCTTCTCCAAATCGAAAGTGGCTTATTTTGTCTTTGCAGGAACTAATTCTCATACAGATGGTGATCATCATCTCTGCCTTAATACGGTTCCCGATAGCCGTCGGTTTTCCGACCTTAATACGACCTAGTTCGGTCGTCAGATTTCTGGCCTTAATACAACATTGGGGTCGTCAGATTTCTGGCCTTAATATGGTCCGGCGCGACCATAGCTGCTCGAGAGATTGTGCTTCGATTCATATTTCAGAATAAACCTCCCTCCACCGAAGAAGATGCATTCTGAAGGGAAAAGTGTTAACCCTCTTTTTGGCAAAAGACGGCCATTTCAAAGCCCAAACGCGCAATCAACCAAATCGGATAAATCATGCTTCAGGAAGCCCAGCGGAAGCTCGGCCCGGAATAGTTGCATATTGGCCCAAGCCAATTCTCATCAAATAATGACTCATTCCAGAAGAATCGTTCTCCCAGTTGACCGAGTATCTTGCTCCCATAAAAGCGCATCAGCCGAATATCTCGAACCAGCATGAAAATATTCAACTGAGCTATTCTAATGCTTAGCCCGACTTTCAAGGAAGTAAAGGCGCTCAACCACATCCAGACAAAGCTGTACTTTTGATAGACTCACTGTGGATGCCACGTAAGCCACAACTTCTGAAGATACTATTTATTAATAGTGGAATCAGTCTTCCAACCACTATTCTAACCAAGGAAAGGACTCTATGCGTCCAAGCTTTCCCGAAAGGGCCGAGCCACGTCACAACAGCCCAGGTCGCCATCTCCACCTATAGATACCTCAAAACTCAAAGAAGAAAACAGACGAACTGAAGGCACTTAGAGGAAACTTTCTTTTGATTTCTTCGGCACTCCAAAGGCTGAAGCACTCTAAGCTTTCTCCCCCAAAACTTCTCATCTCTCACATTTCCTCAAACAGAGAAAAAGCATTGTACTTGTAATCAAAAAAGCAAAAGGATTACATATAAAGTGGACATAGGCACAATCTTTGCCGAACCACTATAAAAATTGTGTGTGCGCTCCCCATTTTCTTTATTATTTTTACATCTTATAATCATTATTCGTGTGCTCTCCACACGATTGGGGTTGATTATCATTAATGACCAACTTTTGACGTCAACAGATTTATTTGTGTTTTAAATTTCTTTTTGTTTTGTAAAACGATACGAACAATTTCTAAAATCTATAAAATTCTAGGGGATTCAGTTAGGGGATAACTGACAGTTTCGAGAGTCTATAAAATCTAGGTGGTTTCCTTGTTTCGTCTGTAAAACTAGGCAGTTTACTAGAGTTTGTAAAACTAGGGGAAATCTGATCTAGAGGATTAGATCAGTCTAGGGTTTTGAGCGTAGGGTTAGGACAGGAGTGATGGGTTCGCGAATTTATAGGGTCTGTAAGCGGGATCTGTTATTAACACCTAGTAGAAACCTTAGGAAGTAGGCAGGATTTTGCCGAAGTTGGGTATATGTTGTGTCATTTACTTTCTACATTTCTATTTATGTTATATTCTGTGGTCTATGAATATTTTAATATCTCGCAAAAATTCAATAAACCCTATTCACCCCCCCTAGGGTTAATCTAGATCCAACAGTATACACATTTCATATATGACACGGTGATGTATATATGACATGTAGATACACTGATGATATATGATTTATGATGTGAAGATATTGATGCTATGTGATAATTTATATTGTTTATTTATGCTGTTGATTGCCATAGTTAGGAAAATCACTATGGGTCGAAATGATACATACTCGAACGGACATTAGATTAGGGAAAAATTGTTATGGGTTGAAATGATAGCCCTGAATGATTTTTACTGAAATTGGGATGACATGTTGAAATGATATACACCCGTAAAATTATAAATTGCGGGTTGAAATGATAAATATTCGTATCACTTGACCATAGGCCGGAAAACTGTATACGGACACAATTGGTCATGTTTTAGAAGTATAATGATTTGGAAATTTGATTTTGAAATAATAACTTAAATTTCATATTTTCATATATATATATATTAAAATTTTAAACTTAAGTTTTGTAAAATTTAAATTACACGTTTTAAAATGATTTTATGAGTAAATATTGATTTAATACTTATTTAAGATTTTACTTATAATTTTATTTATTTTAAACCATATAATCTAATCATATAAGTATTTTTAAATTTTAAATTTAATATATTATAATAAATAATTCTTTTAAACTTATTTCTAAATTATTTTAAACTTTTATATGTTTATAAATCTATTTTATATCAAATTTAATAAATTTATAAACTTATATTTATATCTATTTTCAAAGTTAATTTTATATATTTTATAAACTTTATTCATAAACCAAAATGTGTTTAAGTAAGGTTTTCGCAATTTGAATTCGAGGTTTAAAGATTTAAATTTATATAACGGCACTTAACTTAACAAATGAAGTTATGTAAGATATGAATTCGAATCGATATAAACTTATAAGAGATGAACTTGAAATGTGAAATTGCTTTTTGAAATTGAATTTCCAAATTAAAGAATGTATTTGAACCAATAATGGATATGAATTGGATTATAAATCAACTGAATGCGAATTCGAATTGGCTTAAATATTGAACTTTTTATAAGAAATGAATGTGAAGTGTGTAATCGATTTTAATTTGAATTTATAATCGATATGAAGTGAATCTGATTTTATAGTGACCGAATGTGAATTTGAATATATAAACTTTATGCATGGAATTGATCATATAAATCAATTAGTTTGAATTAGCAAATTTGTTAAATTAAATTTATAAGAAGGATTTTGAAATTGATTTGAATGTATAAATAATGATTTTGAATTGTGCGACTTGAGTTATGAAATATGACATGATTTGTTTGAATTGTAATATAAAGATTTTGATTTGAATTGCATATATTGAACTTGAACCAAAATGTGGGATTTTATGAATCGACTTGAAACGAATTTTTATAAGGTAAATTTAATCATGTGAATTGTTTGAACTTGATTTTTTTGCGAATATAAATCAAATCAAAATATTCTCGAAGTTAAATGTTATAGTATTGTTTATACTATATTTTGAGATCTTTACGATATGGTCTTCTAATTCGATTTGGTTAAAGCGATTTAAGTGAGTTGTTTTCAGAATTAAATATAACCGAAGTTAGATATTTAATTTTGATTTCAAATTTGAATCTGAATTTCATATAAATGACTTTTATAAAGTGATTTATAAAATAATGACCTGGTATGAAAAATGTAAACGTTTGTTTGTTAAAGAGACCGGGGTCGGATATTGTCATACTATCTGCCAATACCGAAAACCACTTTAGCAACTGTGTACGCTGTGGAGTTCTAGAATGAAGTAGGATGATTTGGAGGAGATTACTGGATTTGAAGAAAGAGAGCGATGATAGATAGCCTCGACCTTCTGGTCATAATTAAATTGACTAAAACAGGTGTTATACCGTGATTATGTGAGGTCGCACCTCCTATTGGACACACTTCTTCGAACCCATGTCTATTACTTTGTGATTTGATTGGTGCGCACCTTTGATTTTGGAATGTGTTCCGAGGTGGGCGGTAGTCGCAGCTATGCGTTACCATTGGTCCGGGTGTGCCTCGGTAGAATCCTACCGTGGGTATTCCTCGTGTGCCTTTTCGTATTATCCCGATCAAGCCCCCTACAATTTTGATTTAATATTGTAGTATAGCTGCGCATCCCTATCCACTGACCGTTTACTGGTATTTTATATGCAATGTTTACGACAACGTATAAACGGTGTAAGGGTAAAAATGTAATTTCACTTACGCTATTTTAATATGTTATATTTAACCATAGACACTATTTAATAGCATATTATATTATATGATACTAGTTTAACGGATCCTTAGAGGATGGTGATCCCAAACATCCTTTAAGTTACTGATGCATTTGATTGAACATTTCATTTGAGCTGATTTACTTCCATGAGAATGTTAGTACTGATCCGAGTTGTTTTGTTTTGCATTATTGTTCGGGTCAAATCGAGTATTGCAGTTTTGAGATTTCACCCTTTGAAGCTGGAGACTGTTGAAGACATCACCTCTATCCGTTGATTCTGGTTACTTCTCCTTTGTATTATGGACATCCATTGTATTTAATTTTGTAACTCTGATATTATGTATAAATTTTGATTTTTATTTAGTAGCTTCATGAACTACTATTGTATTATTTATTTTCCCCTACGAGATATTATATTGCTCTGTATCTGTGTCTGTGATCTGTGATTTTTTCTATTTACCTCAGAAGCTAATAACAATCTTTCGTTTTGAGCGGTTCGAGTTGGTTTAATTACTGGCTTAAAGCGATCGAAAGATAGGATGTTACAGTTTGAAAGTTTCAGTACAATCTTACAGTTCGTCTGTGTCTTGATGATGATAAGCAAAGGGAAGTCTTGTCTCCTCTTGGATGGAAAGAGGATTTTTAGCTCATTAAAAGTTTTAGACTTCTAAAACACTACATAAAGAAAATGTATAGGCAAGTCAGCATGAGATAACCACTTGGGTGAATCTGAAAAGGGGAAACCCTCGTCAGTTGAAGAACCAGGTGTAAAAACGGACTGGATGAAGTCAATGCACCTCTAGAACACGTAAATTGATGGAAAGCCATGAAAACTGGAGGTATCTCATAGGTGAAGTCACTTCTCAAAGGAAATTATACATCATCATCCGGAATATCATATCGTAGGAGAATACTTTTAGGTATTTTCATGGAAATTACACTGGAAAACTTCTTTGATGGACTAGCAATAACTTTCAAAAGAGGAGGCGATAGGTCAATAACGAGATTGCTAGGAATTAATGTTGCACTAGAGCACAAGCTGGATGTCCAACATAAATAAAAGGCGTATGCATAACCGTGGAAGAATCTACCTCAGAATGAGAGTAACTTTCTTCGATGGGCTTAAATAGCGGTGAGTATCAAGAAGTCAGTCTACAGAATAGGAATTGTGTTCAAACTAGTTAGGTACATTTTATTTCTAAGTGATTCAACGAATGGTAAACGCTTAAAATTCAAAGGAAATCAGCGTATGTTGGTAAATTTGATTCTAAGCACTAACTGGGTCGAGTATAATGTACTACTATGTGAATGGAATACAATGAGTCCCAAACTTCACAAATGAATTATTCTGTGTAGATATCTCACTCATACCAAAAGAAACAATTCTATCATTTCTTTTTTTTAGTACTCATCCATTATCAACTGGAAAATTGATAACATATCATTGCTCGAAACGATATGGAAAGCTTTTTTTAAGACCGTAGGATGTGCAAAAGCTATGCATAAGAATAACCCACTTGCCAATATGCTTAAATTTAGTCATGTTCAGTTCAACAATCCGGACATGGTCAAATTTGTAAGAAAAAACAATCAAATTCATATATTCATTTTTTTCTTAAATGTCATGCATATTGGAATAGGCATTAATTCAAGTCTAATGATAAACAAATATGCTCGAATTTAGGTTTGAAGTTAATTGTTCCGATCTCAATTCGAACTCCACCAAACTCGAAATTGTTAAACACCTAAAATCACTTGCCCTATGTCATTTATGTGTTATTTCTATCATTCAAAACTCATATGTTTGGATTCAAGCAAAGGGAAGTCCAAAATTGATTAAGGGAGGCTGTAAAATCGCGATGGAGATTAAAACTAGGGTTCTAATTCATAGAACATAATCTGAATCAACCTGGCGAGGCTACATGATATATGAGTTCGGCAGGGCATCAACGCTGATAATTGGAGTTGGTAGCGGCCATTTATGGTGGCAGACAATGGACACGATGACGGAATATGAGCCGGAGTGTTGAATCGATTAAGAGCAGATCCGATGCAAAAAGGCTTGAGCACAACTGAAGAGTAAATGAATGGGTCGGCCAAACTATAAGAAAACGAAGCTCGAAAATTGTTTAACAAACAGACTCGTTACTGAGTCATGGCCTATGACTTGGTACCAAGTCAAATCTACTCCAAAATTTATGTGTACTTCCTTATCCTATTCTAGGATATATTAAAAAAGGCTAATTCTATCTATACACCAAAAATTGCTAAACATACACCAAAAATTATAATAAACTACTATGCACCATATATTACTTTACATACACCGTTTCTTTACTAAATTATCCATGTTCTCATCTTCTTTTTCTTTTCTCTTTAAAACTTTAAACACAATTAGCTAAAACAAGAAATTCTTTGCATTAAATTGAGTAAAATTTAACAAAATGAATTTTTTTTCTTGTACTAATATTGTAGCTTTTATAAACTTTCGAAAAAAAAATCAACAAATTACTCTAATTTTACAAAATCAATCAACACTTCTAAATTAGACCATTATTTTTCGATGTTTTTTTAAATGAAATTTTAGATTTTATGAGTAAATAATTCATTAACATCTTCATTAATATATTTAGTTTGCAACGAGTTTCAATACTTTTAAGAATAATTTGACTATTTATATGCAAAAGTTTTTAAAAAGCAGCTATGAGAAAAAGGTAATTTAGTAACAGAATTTTATAGAAAAATAATGGTGTATGTTAAGTGATTTTCGGTGTATAAATAGAATTTGCCATCAGAAAATTTGAAGTTAAACTTGCATTGTTACAAAAAACAATGATAACTCGACCTAGCAACTCAAAAAGATAACTGACAAGTCAAAGACCACTTCTCAAAAACAACTCTATGCAATCAAACAGACATCTCAAGATAGAATTTTAGAGTTCGTTATTCCAGACCACATCTTATTTTCAACGAATACAAAAATCTAAGGGCAAATGTTAGCATCGGGACGAAGTCGGAACGACTTGAAAATCTGTCACTTCCATCATGCTCCACTTGACCTCATTAACATACTAACCAAGTTTGATAGCAACCCGATGTATCTAACTCAAGTACCCGATGACTCATCCAAATTCAGAATACGATTCAGATCAACTCAAGCATGAAATATCATCAAATCAAGCAAAAAACTATGAAATTTTACAGGAAGCATCAAAATGAACTAAAGATGCCAGCACAAAAGATCGCAACTCCTCGAAGTCAATGGATTAGACATATACCAAGTCATATCTTATGACTCGACATTAAGTCAAATCCATAAGTTGTATGATTCGTATTTTTGGCGTGATTTCAAATCTCCAATACAAGCTTTTTGGTGTTGTGACCTGTGCAGTTAAAGCGCTTACCAGTTCTATAGCGGTGAAGATGCAAAAAAGTGTAGCGAAGATATAACAAAAGTGCAAAAAGGTACATTAAATGTGAAAAATAGGTATTTTAAATTAATTAATTACCATTCTCACATCATTTGTAATAAAATCAAAGAATATCATGGTTACACATATTAAAATTGATGAGTAATAGATTTTTACTACATATTATACACTTATGTGTTAAAATTATCGTTTTACACTAACTTTATTGATTTGTTTTAAAAGAGAACTAGTCAAATCAAGCTTCATATGTTAATATTGTTAAGGCATGTGTTATAAAACATCGATTTAGCGGGTGCAACATAAAAATAGCGGAACTTAAAGCGGATCCACTGGTCATTAGTGCTAAATAGAAATAGCCTAGGGGTTGAAGAGCACTACAAACTATAGTGGAGATTCCACTGGGCTTTGGCGGGGATTTAAATGCACAGCTTGTGACCTAGTCTACTTTATCTTCAGACTCCCATAAATATCGGATAACCTGCAACATAAACGAGATTGAAACCTTGTCTGCCTACTTGCTGCTCGAATCATTCTTCATATTTTTTTTCTCCACACTATAGCCTTCAAGGATGTAACTGTGACTCTTCAATAGCCCTGTAAACTTGAGACTCATAATCAATTGTATTCAAACAACTTATATAGAATTAGGAAATCAAATTTTTTTGATAGTAGACATATATTTTACTAACAGTTGGATCACTCTAAAATCTTATCTTTTTTTTTTTTTTCTTATATTTTCTTTCTTTTTAATTTATTTCATTAGTTTACTAGCCGTCGGGATTCAATGTACATATGAATCTGCTCAAATTATCTATGAAGATTGGAGTTTTCATCACCACTAGATGTTGATGCCTTTTTTAAAGTAAACAGTCGTCATTATACTTTTAACTTAGGTTAATGAAAACTTAAACATATTTTTCTTTGGAAATTGCACATATAAAACCAATGATTCACAACCGTTACATACCGTAAATACATATTGACAATTTTGTATTTACCCATGCTAGCTCGATTAGCTGAAGTTTTACAACCTTTTGGTTTGTTCATTTATTACATTGAGGCTATAATTCTACATTAAATAGGAAACAGCAATGCAACTCAGTTAGGTAGCAAAAACAAAACGGCATTAAGCTAAGAGGAAACAAAAAAATAAATAAAAATAAAGAGGGCGCAAGAAAGAAAGACAGAAGAAGAAACACCATCAAATCAAGCAATGTTTTTTGCCATTCATTTCCATGATCATAACCACGCAGAAAGGCATCATAATCTCTTATTATTTCAAATTACAAGCTAAAAGCAACAATGAAGAAGAAGCTTCAAATTTGAAGGGCTTCTGCAATAGACCCAGCAAGGCTTAGCACTTCAAATGGAGCTCTGTTAGCAATGGCTTTCACAGTCTGAGGGCACGAATCCGTCATCCAAAAGTATGCAAATGGATTTTCCGAACCTGCAAATATTTATATATCAGGATGATTAGGTTTTATGTAGCAAAATATTATATATCTACAGGATTTGGCTCAACAAAAATATTACCGGTTTTTAAGAATTTCTCCCATGATCTTTTGGGAAATACACCATGTGTCACATAAGCACTCACTTTGGAAGCACCATGAGAAGCTAAAACTTTCTGGAAAATAAAGGATACAGAGTTTGATTCTTGGTTTCAGACAATATAAGCTAAAATTAATTTCATATCAATCGTAAAAGATATAGGATTAAGGATAACAAACTTACCTTAATTAGACTTAATCAACACCTTACGCTGTTTCACTGATTAAAATGTGACACTAATAATCTGATGTTGAAAATTACAATCGCTATCTTTTAAATGAGGTGTGATTGGTACTTCATTTAAACATCTATTAATTCAAAAGATTGTTAAAGGGAGAATTAAAATTGATAAAAGCAAGACTGGACAGGGATTTTTTTTTTTTTTTTTTTTTTGAATACAGATATGGACATGGAAAAAATAGAGTCGGACTATAATGCACTTATATTATTTATAGGCCTGAATACTTCATACGCCATTATTTTATTTTTACAATAAATAAGTCATATGTTTAAAAGAAACTTGGTATATTTTAGTGCCTAAAATTCTGAAAAACCTAAATAATAAGTTGTTAAAGTTTAATTGTAAAGATGACATATTTGAAGAATCAAAATGGTAGAAAGTCGTTTTAAAAATACGCAACTTCAAAATATTTCAAACAATTTCAAAAGGTGCAAACAATAGATTAAAATTTCAAAACAAATTCAACATCTTTACAAATTTGCTTATTATTATTTAACAAACAAATAAAACTATTAGTGAAATTTTATTAAAATTTTGTTTTAAATGGTGAGAGAAAGAGAAGGGGAAGTGAGAATTATAAAACATCTTGGAATAATAGGAACTACATTTACTAAAGGTTGGACCCTCTAGGCACTCGAATATTTACTTTATTATGAGGACGGAGGTCTTGCATCACTCCACATGCGTGCTACCACCGTCTAATCAATCAGACTAGGATGTGGGTTTGGAAAAAGACGCGACTGTTACAAATAGACATCCCTTCCATACTATAAATAGCGACATCCAAAATCTGTTTCAAGACAGAATGATTACTTTTCCTCAAATTAGCGACCCTAAGAAACTATTGTAAATTGCTGAATTCAAACGCCTAACAGCGTTGCAAATTTCTCAATTCAGAAACAGTAAAAAAGCAATAGCATCGCAGAACCAAAATCTTATCGTTTTCTTCTCCACTTTCGTTTCTTTCATAATTACATTGGTTTGTGATACCGCAGACCACAAACTTGATACTCTTATCACTATAGTAAATTCAAAAGAGAATTTGGATTGATTTCAACATATTAGCATCTCAACTTCAGTGTATCTTGAAAGACGATTTTCCTTAACTCACGGTATCCATTTGTTTGAATAAACAAGTGATGAAAGCAAATAACGTCTTCAACATCCGTTGGAGCGATCTCTATCGATTTGAGTTTAGCACTGTTGTACCATTTCTCCACATGCAAAGAACTAAAATCCAATAATCTTAAAATGTTATTTCGCAAGGGCACCTCACTGTTTGAAAGGGTTATTTCAGATTTTACCAAATTGAAAAGATTAGATCGAGATAATTTCAAGGGTTGTCAAAAGAAAATGCATTTTCTATTGGTCGGACTAAAAGTGAAACTATGTCCTTACAACGTCAAAACTAGTAGAAATGGAAAATGCACAAGCATGGTCGAGGTTAAAATGAGAGTAAGACGGTTACATAAGCAATTGGCACATATGCAATGCAATGACGGATACATTGTTTGATGTGTACCACAACAAATCGACTGCCAAAGTGGTTTGGAATGCACTGAAGGCCAAGTATCTTATGGATGACGCAATAAGTAACAAATCTTTTGCAACTGAAATTTTCAATTATAAAATAACTGATTAAACGCCAGTAGTAGAGCAATTCTGTGATGTTATACATATCCTAAAACAATTACCCAACATAATACGAATATGAATGAGGAGACAAAAGTCTCATCCATAACAAATAAACTTCTCCCTTATTGGAAAGATCAAAGAAAAATCTTTAAACACAAGAAAGAGGAAATAAATCTGGATAATTTTGCACAATATTTACAAGTGGAAGAACAACTTGGACATAAAGAGACCACTGAACTAACAATGTTTCCATCCAAGATCTACTTAGTGATGGAGAAAGAGGGAAATAAAACATTTGGAAACTCTTTTAATTTAACGATAAAATTTCAAAATAAGAAAATCTTCAAGAACAAGAAGGCCAAGAACGTGAACGGATGATGGAAGTGTGGAAAACCCAATCACTTTAAAAGAGACTGTCATTTCCTTTTAAAAAAAAAACCAATTGGAGAAAAAATAAGGTCATAATCTCTGAAATCAACATGACTGAAAGAGATGATTCTTGATGGATCATCTATGGTGCTACTAAGCATATATGCAATGACAAGAGTCTATACAACAAAACTTGAACTGTATGAGGATGAAAATTACCTCTTTATGGAAAATTCAGCAAAAACAACGATCAAGGAAAAGGAGATAATACAACTATGAGTTCGCATCCGGGAAGATATTGAAATTAAATGATGTATATTAAGTACTCGATATTAGAAAGGATCTTATTTTTGATAATTTGTTAAAAAGTTTGGTTTCAATCAAGCCATTGAGTCAGATATATTTGTACTGACCAAAGACGAAGTGCTTGTAGGAAAAGGATACATATGTGATGGAATGTTGAAACTTAATACTAATAAAAAGATTGATTCTGTTTATGTTGTTCACTCATTTTCTTTATGACATAGTAGATTAGGACATGTACTAATAGAAGTATGGATAACATAATTTCATTAAATATGATCCCTAAACATGATATCAAATTTAATGATAAGTGCACGATATGCTCTTTAACCAAAATAACTAGAAAGTTATTTCCATTAAAATTGGTTGGTACCACTAATCTATTACATTTGATTCATGGTGAAGTTCGTGATATGCATGATACTCCTACTAGAGAAGGAAAGAGATAATATATCACATTCATAAATGTCTATTCAGAGTTTTATTACGTCAATTTGATGCATGCTAAGGATGAAGCATTAAGTTCATTCGTTATCTATATAAAATGAAAGTTGAAACTCAGTGTAATGCTAAAGTTTAGACTCTTGGATCTGATATGGGAGGCGAATACCATTTCTCAACATATTGTGAATATACAGGAATTATACATGAGACATCTGTAGCTTATACTCCACAACAAAATGGAGTAGCAAAACGTAAAAATAGGTCATTTATTGAAATTGTTAATGCAATGTTATGTAATTCTGGTCTTGATACTAGTTTCCAGATTGGGACACTATTTACTGCATTTTATATCTTCGATAGAATACCACGTAAGAAAACAAGTCACACTATATGAACTTTAAAGGAAACACAAACTAAATCTTGATTATTATCTATTTGGGGTTGTGGGGTCATTGTTCAATTACTTGAACTAAAAAACAAGAAATTAAAACAGAAGGGCACTAAGTGTATTTTCTTAAGATACGCTCAACACGACAAGAGTTATATATTTCTAGTAATAGAGTCTACTAATTCGATGAGGTAGATTCTAGTAATAGAGTCTACTAATTCGATGAGGTAGACACAAAAATAGAATCTAGCGATGCAGTGTTATATAAAATTCGATTCTCTTTTATTCCAACCAATCCACCTATTAGTGAAAGGATGAAGGTCAATACACATATTCATGAAATGATGGGAGGTTCAAACCTTATCGTGAATTTGAGAACACTCAAGCAAATAATGATTGAACTGGTGAAACTCTTAGGATAAGTAAACAAATAAGAACTGACAGGTTACTCAGACCAGATTTTATCATCTAGTCGGTTGAAGGATCAAGAGCCATGATTTCTACAATCATAGATTCTGATCCTTTAACATATACTCGGGCTATGAAGTCCAAGGATTCAACATTTTGACAAGAAGCCATGAATGATAAAATTATGGGAAATCAAACACAAAAACTAGTAAACTAGCCTCCTAGTTTTAAACCATGAGTGTTAAGAAGAAATTAAGAGCAGATGACTCGATAAAAAATTTAAGGTCGGATTAGTTGCTAAGGGAATTACCCAAAAGGAAGGAATATATTATTTTGACATTTACATACATGTATCTAGAATTTCAACAATCAGGACATTAACTGCATTAGTATCTATTTTTAAATCTTAAATTCATCAAAAGGACGTCAAGACTACATTCTTGAATGAAGCACTTAATGAGAAAGTATACCAAAAGGGTCTTGTAATGACCAAACAAGAATGTAAAGTATATAAATCTACTAAATCACTTTACGGTCATAAACAAGCACCAAAACACTGACATGAGAAATTTGATAGAACCATAATATCAAATGGTTTTAGGAATTACGAATCAAACAAATGTGTTGGCAAATTTCACATTGGTAAAGGTGTAATCTCCATATCCTTCATGTCAAAGCATAAAGATGGTAACCTTTTGTTTCTTCAATACTCGTGTGGTATCAGTCCCAAATATTAACATGTCATCAACATAAGACATAATATTTAGGACTGATATCATGAGCATTGAAGAATCCTAAAGGTTTACATCTTCATCTTTTGACACAGAGGATATGGGGAAAGCTGAATTGATTCTAGGAATAGAAATCATAGAAAATATAGAAGGATTGACCATCAACGTCTCATTACATTCCAAAAAAAGTTAATCAATTTGATTGCAAACCTGTAAGCATCCATTTGACCCAAACATGCAACGACATTCTAATACTAGTAAAGCAAAAGATCAGTTAGAATATGTTAAAGCTATTGGTAGTCTTATGTATGCTATGACGTGCACAACACCGGATATTGCCTACGTTGTTGGCAAAATGAGTAGAAATACTAGTAGCCTTAGTCATGTTCGCTTGTCAGATATACAAAGAATATTAAAATATTTAAAAGAAATAATGAACCATGGTATATTGTACAGTCGAAATCCAAATGTACAGAAGAATACATGGATGCAAGTTGAAACAGAGGAAGATAGGATAATTATAAATCAACCAGTGGATGGATATTCACTCTTGGTAGAAGAGCAATACTTGGCCTCAAAGAAACAAATATGTATTGCAAATTCTACCATGGTCGCTGAATTTATAGCACTGACTTCTTGTAGTAAAGAAGCAAAATGGTTATGATATCAACTGTTCGAAATTCATGTATGATCAAAACAGATGCCTCTGATATTTCTGCATTGTGATAGTCAAGCAACACTACCAAAAGCATATAATCAGGTACATAATGAAAAATCTAGGCATATTGGCCTAAGACGGTATGGCAAGACAAGTGCTTGTTGATGGCGTAATCATCATATATTTTGTGAGATCGGACCAAAACTTCGCTGATCCGTTTACTAAAGGACTTGCAAGAGATTTAGTGTTGAAAACATCGAGTTTAAAGCCAATTTAAAAATCACCTATGATGGAAACTCGACTCAATATAATGAAACTCATTTTTTCGAATTCAATGGATTATAATATTAGTCTGAGCAACTAATATTATTTCTATTCCAAGAAGAGTACTTGGTACCTATAATTATATGGTGGAGGTTGTACTACTTAGTATTTAAGGTTTAAACATTTTTGTTGAAGCGTATATATGGCACTTGAAATAAATCTACGTATATGAATGCATGAGGGTTGCGTCGCCTTCTGTGAGACTATGGCTTTAGTCTTCAAGCGCATTTCATGAAACCAAGATATAGACATAAGACCATTCCACGTGTTGGCTAATGAACTATCTAAAGAAAGAAAACGAATGTATGAAACACATCAAGTACGTCATACAAAATCGTTTGTTCAATGCTTATTCAACAATTCCATCCTAACATACTTTGATAAGTTGTCACCATGAATAGATTCAAATCCACAAGACATCTATACTTATACACTAGTTTTCCTACCAAGCAACGAGAAATTTTATGAAATTTGATGAGGGATTGTTAATGAAATTTATTAAATTTTTACATGAGTCTTCTGTTTTAAATGAGAATGAGCGAAAGAGAATGAGAAGTGCAAATTGACCCTCATCTTGCAATAATGGAAACTATTTTTAAATATAGTATTCTCATGAGAAGGGTTGGGCCCTTTGGACATCCAAATGTTTACTTTATTGTGAAGAAGCAGACCTTGCATAACCACGCGTGCACCGACGTCGTCCGACCGAACCTGGCCGGACCGGTTTGGATCCAAAACGATATTTTTGGATAGAACCATCATAGTTAAAACGGTCCATATCTGAACCCGTTGTCAAATCCATAATTTGAATTTGAATAGGCAGAAATGGTGGGAGATACGGTGTTGAAAACAGTGGAAAACAGACGTTTGAAAATTCGAACGAACATATGTGATTGTTACAAATAAACATATCTTCTACACTATAAATAGCGACGTCCAGAATCTGTTTCAAAACAAACTAATCACTTCTTCCTCCTCAAACTAGCGACAACTGTGGTAAATTACTAAATTCAAAAACGCGGCATGGCAAGTTTCTGAACTCGGAAACACCAGAAAAGCATCGCTAAATCAAAATTTTATTACTCTCCTCTTTCATAATTATATCAGTTTTGTGATACTGCCGATCACAAATTCAACACTTTTGTTACTGTAGTCAATTCTGAAAATAGATTGGATGGATTTCGACAGTGCTACTGTAATTGATCAAAGCGATCAACACCTCGACTCCAGTGTATCTTGAGAGACGATTTACCTTAACTCACATTACCCACTGGTTTGATTAAACAAGTGGTGTGGGCAAATAACGTCTTAAGGAAAACGTCTACGACGTGTCTCGGAGCGATCTCTACAAATTTAAGTTTATCACCACCGCGTCATTTTTCCACATTCAAAGAACCAAATTCCAACAATAATAATACAAAAGTGATATTATATTTATTTTTGTCAAGGAAAAGAAAATCGTATCTTGTTTACCCAGTCGCTTATCATTTTACCTTTTACTCAAAAACTCATATTCAATCATGTCTTTATCCAGAATCATTTTTCTTTAACAATCCCCTAAGATAATATACTCCAATTTTATCATATAAAACAACAGGTGAAAATTCAGTCAGTGTTACTTGCCCTGATTGTCGCCATTTATACCTTAAATTTGAAAACGATCTACTATGATTATAACAATGAGATACAAAGATAATTTTATTACCTGACATTCAATAAGTGTTCCCCCAGACTGAACCAAATCATCAACAATAACGATATGTTGACCCTCAGGATTACCTTCCTTTATTCGTACAATTCTCTTATCCCCTTCTCTAACCTTTGCACAAACCACCTGCTTGTAAGATCCGTGTAATTTGATTAGCATGTAATGATGAAAAATGACCGACCATCTTTATATGTTTAAAGTATCAGAAAATACAAATACAAATATTTAAAGGCCTATGAAAGAGAATAACAAGAGAGTCACGAAACAAAACGAAAAGAAACATTCATGAAAGTAAATATTAATCACTTTAACATGGGTTTTTTTTTTTAAAAAAAATGTAATTCCATAATTGCAAAATGAGCTTCTTTGAACTGTTTTAAAAGTGTGTTATATTTTACTAATAAACTTCCAGTGACACGCTGACTAATTTTCAGTTTTTATGTTTGATTTTGAATACATTCTAGATTTTTTATTTTTTTTCATTTGAAAATTTATGCTTTTAAGTTTATTTTGATAAGGGATATTTTTCATATGTATTCAATGATTTTTAGGAAACATTAATTTTCAATTTCATATCTCCAATATTGAATGAAAAAAAAAATCACCCGAGATCTCCTCCGAGATCTCGTTTTGGGGTCCTTCCAAAACGAAACAACAAATATCACTCTAAATCTTTTTTCGAATATATCGCTCGAGATATTGCAATATCGAACGATATATCGACCGAGACGAGATACTAGAATATCGTCCGAGATCTTAGTTTTTTTTTGTTAAAATTTAAATCTATGCCTGAACTAGAATAATAATTAAAAACTCAAATCTAGCCATGATAGTCTTTTGTTATTTTACATTTTGCATGTTAAATGACCATATTGTGTGTTCATATATATTCTACAATGCTTATGATTTTCATATTCGTCTTTTTTACATACATGTTACTAATGAAATTATGTATTTTATGGTTTATTTATGCGGAATTTTTTAATGTTTTGGATCCTTTTAATGTTTTGTTCTAACAATATTTCTATTTTAAGCATATTACGATTTAGAGTATGAATGATCTTTCGCAAAATAAAGAATAATAAAGTTATTTGCAATTTAAGTTTAAGTTCATTGTTTTTAATAGCATTCATAAAAATAATTTTGTAAAAATATCATTTTTTAACATATCATGTACTCCGAGATTGATCTGATATGAACTTTCAGACCCGAGATGAAAATCTGATATGAACTCCCGAGTTAGACTCATCTCGTCCGAGATCTCCCCTGATACGAGATCAAGTCTATAAAATTCCCGATACGAAACGTGACCGAAATCCGAGATTTAAAACCTTGCTCTATGCTAAAGGTGTGTTTCATGCTCTACATCAGAAAGTAATCAATACATGTGCTGACCATCCATATTCCATTCGGATATATCAAGTCATGTATTTTTCATAACAGCAGACATTTATATTGTTTACTTAAGAAATATCTTTAATAATTGATCTTGATCTAAAAAGGATGATTGATTCAAGTTACATAAACATGGACGAAAAATTATAACAAAATCTGTTTTGTATTTTCTTCTGATAATTTTAGTTTATTGAAGTCACTGGTTGAAATGCAATTTTTTAATCAAAAAAAAATCCATTTATTTCTTGATCATTTTTCCCCATCCTTTTCTAAAGATCAAACTTTGATCTATTTTCAGGAATTTAAGTTATTGATTGATTCCTGAAAAAACAGAATTCTCTGTGGAAATCTAATAATTTAGTGACTCAATTTTTCTGAATTGATTTAAAAATTATTAAATTTCACCAAGTGTTTCTATGGCAAGCCTGTTGACAAAATTTCATACTATTTATTTCATTTGAAAAAAAAAATCTTGATTTTATAATTTTTTGGAAAAATATCTATCTTTGATTTTTCAAGAAATTTTAGTATGCAATTTTTTGAAGAAAGTGGGTTTAATATATTTTTATATCTGAAGGGAAAAAAAAAACTGAAAAACTGTTTTTCTGATGAAGAACCTGGAATGTCGAAGAACAAAAAGATGAACTTGTGGGAATATTAAAAATAATATTATTTCATTTGAATATTACAAATAATATTCTTCCAGACTGATTGAACGGATTATATTCATTTGAATATTAAAAATTAAATTATCCCATGTTTGTCTGTTTATATTTACTATATACCATGTAAAAAAATTAATTACGTCAACTAAAGCCCATAGCAACGTCGATTTGAAATGGAAAGTGATACAGGGTAGGAAATCACAGTATAAATAATTGGATAGTTTTATTGCTTCAATCAGAAAAGATTTCTACTTTAAACTTAATCTCGTATGCTTAAAATGAATCATCATTACTTGCACATGATAAATACTCCTTTAAATCTAGCTACATATACTTGTTCAAATTTTAAAGTAATAGTAATAGAAAAACCTTTTGAAAATGTATACTTGATAAAGTCCCAAATGTGTTATAAAATCCAGGATGCACATCGAAAATACACTCATCTCATCAAGATTTTCATCAAATACAAAACATCTTAAGTGGTTATCTTGAGACAAAAGGTGATCAAAATCTGAATTTTAAAACAAATACGTATCAAATAAAGCTACAAAATATAATAAAGTGAAGCACAATTTATACCAATTCTATAATTGCAATTTGTATCATACAATGCAATAACTCAAGTGAGTGGACATGAGGATTACATGTTAACTCTCCAGTTCTATGAATTTTGGTGAACTCTACAAGAAGCACCTCTTGCATTTTGAGAATTCACATCCACATTAGTACACACATGTACAGCCATGCTTAAGTTTATATAAACACCGACAGATGAGTGGAGTTGCATACCATTGGAAAATGCTCTAACTGCTTGTGAAACCGCTTCCAAGCACCATCATCAGGGAAGGCTATAGTGATCTGAATACCATCATACTAGGTAAGGAAGTAAAGAACATAATGCCCTAACTTCAAAGTAGTATACCATGTCTATTGAAATCATATGGTGTGACTCATGATCATGTACAACGATCTTTGGACACAAAAATGACTAACTATAGAACATACTTACTTTGTTTGCATCAGGAAGTTGGCGAAGTCGTTGCAATAACAAAGGAATTCCTGTTTCAAAACAGGGCAACAAATCGTCCCCAAAATAAAATCTTTCCTGCGTGAAATAACATAACCTTATCAATGATTTTGAGGCATAGTATAAAATCAGATATCCCTATTTATATTGCATAAGTCATACAAGGTAGAACTAGAGAAGATTAAGCTGTTTATTAGTAAAAACATGATGCATAGCATAATAAGGTATACACAAAGAAATAGAACACATTTTTACTTGTGATTTGTTAAGAATTTACAAGCACCCATAGTCATGAAAGACACGGCAAGACGCATGGCATGGTACGGCGCGACATCTACGTCTTTCTTTTTTGTGACACGGCGCACATGAAAAGGCATGGTGAATGGTGCACAACGCAAAATGGCACGTCTTTGCATTATATTATTGTTTTTCATTTTTACACTCCATGTTGTATAAAAATTAGTGTTCATCGTATTATATAGCATTAAAAAGAAGGTACAACGTCCTTGACACTATCGATCTAATATCCTTAAAGGATATTGATAATTGTAACATATTATTAATGGAAATATGGATGATGCATCCAATGTTGAAGATGAGTTCGTATTTAATGATGATGATGATAATGAGTTGACATGGGATGTTGTTGGTCAAGCAGCAGAAGTTGAGAAAACTGGATATTTTCAAGTAGAAGAACATCCACATCGAAAGATTTTTCAGTACATGATTCGGCACTTTTACATCTTCATGAAGAAATGAATCTAAATGAGATGCATGAGGAAGATTTTAAAGCTTACGAATATAATGATGCAGAGATTGATTTGGAAAATGTAGTAGTTAAATCATTCAGATTTGTAGTTTATTAGTAATTGTACTGAATTTTGGCTTTAGAAACTATTATGCATGAAACTCTTTGTTTATGATATTATATTTGGTGATGTTTCTTCTACAAAATGCCTTACGAAAAAAAATCTTTGTTGCGTATATTTAGCAAAAATATTGGACTTTTTTAAATTTATTGTTATATATATATATATATATATATATATATATATATTAAATTGAGGATTTTCTTCTAAAGGACAAAACTTTGCAAAAAAGTTGGTGAAAAGTATGGAAAGTTTCAAAATCATTGAGAATGACACATTTACACTAAAAATGGAACTCAGGGGGCCCACTATCCTTTTTCCATTTACACTAACATTTGTCCTTCTCACTAAATTCTAAACTTTCCATACTTTTCAACAAAAAATTTGTTAAGTTTGTCCTTCTCCCTATTTTCCACTATTAAATTTATATATAAAAAAAAAAACTAAACGTGCACGGTAAATTTAAAAGGTGCACGTAATTTGCCGCGCCATGTGCGAAAGTTCCAAAGAGGCTTTGCACCCTTTTTTGCGTTATATGCTAGTAATAACTATGGAGGTACCCATGGTTATTACAGCGGCAAGTCGAGTCGAGTCGATAGAGATCCAACTAGTCGACTAGTCTGACCAGTCAATAAATAAACGAATAAATACATAAATATATATATATAATACATAATTGCAGTGTATAAATAAATAAATAAATACATATACATATTATCATATAGATTCTGTTTCGGTAGAAGAATCTGCTGCCATCTGCAGTTTATAATAAACGGCAGTTAATACATATTATAATAAACGACAATTAATACTTCTGCTGCCATTTGCAATTAATGGCAAGTTCGACTTCGAGTTAGAGTTTAGGGTTCAACTTCGACTTCGTGTTAGGTTTCGAGTTCGAGTTAGGGTTTCGAGTTCGGGTTCGACTTCGAATTAGGGTTTCGGCTTCGAATTAGGGTTTAGGATTCGAGGTCGAGACTTCGTGATTTGAGTTCAATCTTGACTACTAGCAAGTCAACTCTTCTAATCGATGATCCATCTAGACTAATCGACTAGTTGCGACTAGCCGAGCGCTGTAATAACACAGCAGGTACCACTTATTACGACATCGGTACCTAGAGTGTTATTCGAATAGTTTAGCTTATGAATTATCATCTATACCTACAGTTACCCAGATTAAACCTGCTATTCATAAATTTTAATAGGGTTTATTTCCAAGGTTTTCAAAACAGCGTTTAACATGTAAATCGTCAAGTTTTAATCTGAAATTGAAGATTCATAAGTTTCATATCTTAAGGTTTATACACACTTTGAAGTTGATTATAATGTTGAACTTTCAGATACAAGCCTAAAACTCAATTTTCATTCATGTTCCATATTTATTTTGTTTATAGAACATTACAATAGGATCTAAGGATCCAAACAGGTACATTAAATATATCAATATAAATTTATTTTTCCAAATAGCGGTTTTAACAAATTTTGAATCAAACTGTAAATTGAAGCGTAAAGGGAGAGATCTGATCTAAAAATGGATTTGAATTGTAAGATTTTGAGATTTTTGACAACAACGCTTATTTCATTAATTCCATTTAAAGTAACACGCTTATCCTCTACTTCTGCCTCAAAAGATCCAATTTGATTCAAACCACGCAGAACCATAAAAATGGTTTCATTTGAAAGTAATTTTTCACGAAGCAAAACTAACCTGCAAAGCATGTATATCATATATGACCAAACTAGTAGGGCCACCTCTTGATTTTGGTATCATGGACAATATCCTTGCCATGGTAAATGCAGTTGCTACATCTCCTTCTTCTTCGATGCGTTCAAAAGTACCAGTTGGGAAAAATGGCAACACCAATGTGAATGATGCAATGAATAATTTTGGCAATGCAAAAATCACTGATAACTGTTCAAAGATGACTGAAGGAGAGCTAAACGATGCTAGAAATGCAACATGTTGTCCTCTGATATCGTGAGCATTATTTATGAATAGATTGGGAAATCCATCTGCAAAGCTTCTGTTGATAAAAAGGAAGAAGGCTTGTTTAGCTCGAAATTAATAATAGCGTTTACGTCAATGTTTCATAACACGTGATAAGTTCAATGAAATGTACATATAAATATTATTTCCATTTGCTTGACTTTGGACTAGCATTTGATGTTAAGATATTTTCATTTTTTTCCCTTCTTGTGTACGCACTCTTAGATATCGATCTACTCATTTTTGTAAACATATGAATGGAATTTCTATGATATACTTTTGTTCAGTTTACTATATTTCACATGCATTATACATCAAAAACTAAAGAAATGTAAAGGCACTTATGGAAAAGGCACAAGCAGTATGACTATGTAAAATGAACTAGACGTATCAACTTCCATTTAGCTATCAATGGTAGCTGTATGCATTTGCAGATTAAGTTGTTTAGCTTCCTGATTTCTACCACCATTAACTGTACTCTTAAAACTTCAAAAACATTTCTATATCAGCATATTTTTTAAAACTTAAGCTAATTTGATCACTTAGACATTAAGGTTTGTTCAACGAGCTATGAAAGTATATAGATCTTCAAGTTCAACTATTTTGTGCATTTAGAGTCTGGTTGACCGTATAACTTTATTTTACTTTTTATTCTTTTTTTAACTTAAAAGCGATATTCAATCGTAACATATTAACAACCTTTTGCCTTTTTACAAGCGCTGGCAAACACACACATAGCAATAAGTAGCCAACAAGTTGTTTTAGCTACTTATAAGTGGTCGCAAGCATGCTCTTAATCAGGATGCTTTGTACATTTTTACGACTTGTCCAACAATTCTCTAGCTATTTGAAATAACTGTAATATCTCTATATGGAATCACATTTGAGTAATAGACCCAATCTAACAAACTTGAAAACAATTTTTGTGAACAAAATTCAATCTTAGTAATAAAATCAGTAACAGACCCATAAAAATAAACCAATTCATCGAGCAGATGCATCATTATTTATGAAGCACAAAAAACTGAACTAAATAAAAGGGAGCTGATAAAAAAGAAGGGAAGAAAAAGAGGACCTCCATGAAATAGATTGAAGCTTAATGTAGTCCGATTCTGCGGCAACTTTTCGAGCTAGCTCTTCCGATTCTTCGCAGTAAAATAGGTTTATCAGCTTCTTTGTTATTGCTCTCTCCATTTTCGATTATCTCGGTTTCTTAAAGATTATTTTTGATTAAAAAAAAAAAGATTCGGGGGAAAGAAGATATGATGCAGGAAAAAAAGCTTGAACTGGGTAGGGTTTTACGGTCAGCTGCTTCATGATGGGCATACTTCATCCTTCTCACTTTAAAAAAATACATTGAACCTTCGACGTACTTAAGAAAAAAAAAAAAAAAAAAGATTTATCCTGATTCTTTTCAACATTAAAATCTTATCTGTCACACAAATTCATTCTCATTAATGATCTTATTTTATTTTTGGTGTGGTGCAAAGGACACCTCAATTTCTTTTTCCTATTACCACAACTAAAAAATTAAAACACATTAAATTTTGTATGCTTCATAATATCACATTGATCTCTTTCGAATCTACGACTCAACCATTGCGTGTCGAAATAATCACGTATTCAATCCTAACTCTTCGTTCCTTTATTGTTGCTGCTTTTCACGGCTTCAAAAGTCATTTTCACTTCTTCTTCCATTTTGCTAAGTTCAATCTGTATTCACAACTTTTTTATTTGCATCCACTCATTCTTGTAATAGCGTACAATACGATGAAGAAAAAGATGGATGGACACGTCGGAAACAAAAGCCATGGCAGTCTAGGATTTGGAAAGAGAAAGAATGGACGAACTAAAGCTCGGAGAGAAATAGATATAATTGGTGTTAGCCCCTATTTTTTAATGTGAGATATTAGGAAGAATGAAAAGGTAATTTTTGTGATATTTTCTACTTGCGGTAATAGAAGAGGAAATTGGGGTGCCCTTAGCACCACAGTATTTTAGTTTACGTTTTATTCTCATGGTTCTTACTTACTGGTCTTATTTCCCTAATATTAATACTTTGAACAATATTTCCATCAAGATCGTATACATACGAAATTTTGCATCCACCCGTTTGAATAACACAAATGTAATGATAAGAGGTTTTTTTTTTCCTTGGGAGCAATAAAGACCACTTGCCCAATATAAAGTTGTCTCATTTACTTATTTTCATGTATTCGAAAGTATCACATCCTCTAACTGCATAAATTCTTTCTTTTACCTTCAAAGAATCAATTGCGCAACAAATTTCACGTGAATGACTTCCAACATCCGATCTAAACAGCTCGCTACTGTAAGTTGATAATTATCAATCCAAAAATTCATCTCAATTTCGTAAGATCGACTTGAACAATGATGATTGCAAACACTAAAATCAATTCGGCTCTAAAATTTGCATTTAAGCTCATGGTGTTACAACCATTCATAATACACGGGGCAAACATAATACATCCAAGACATTACTTTTCCCGTTCCATTCTCTGCAAAAGGGGCAAAAGTAAAATTAAGGCGCAATTGTGATCATGGCGACCGTAAATTCTCTCGTTGAGTTCCTCCAGTCTCTGTCGCCTAGCTCAACTTCGCTAGTAACGATAATTCTTGTTCCCCGTGGTGAGTAACTTTGGTTTGATTCTTCCAACTGAAATCGTTATTTCCCTATTAATCGAACTTGCGTTGCCTAATACTTCTGTCTTTTTCTGCTTGAAAGCACGGGCGTTGCGCTCAATCCATGTCTTCCACGCTGTGGCTGCGAAGCAAATCTTGTCGATCTCTATCACCAATTGAGGCATGTTTCTCCGATGGTTTAGGTATTGTACTTTCTCTTGCAAATTGCCCATGTTGTCAGTGTTGAAGCATTTAAGTTTCTGTATGGCCCACAGTCTTTGTGATACCCCACGTCCGTTAATGTCACTCACAAGAGAATGCATTAAGTTCCATGAAGCGCAACAGACAATCATTACAGAGAATATACAAGACAGATAAAATAAGCAGTGGAAATTTTTAAAATTTTATTATAAAAGATATAAAGCATAGTCTAATAAATACATCAAAACCAATTACAACTAGCAAACCGTCTCAAATCCGTCTTTCAAGCCATCTCAGAAAATAAAATACCAAAGTACACAAAGTCATATCCCATGACATAAGCCAAACTAAAATAGAGAGCAAGTCAAAACGATACATCTCAAGAAGTCCAAGTCAAGTCCAAGATGAAGAGATATCCTAGTTACTACTGAGTGTTGCCACTCTGAGGACCTGAGGGGGGAAAAGGAAGAAAGTGGCGAAAGAAAAAGGGTCAGGCATAAAGTCTGGCGAGTTCCAGTGACTTACAAATATGCATAAAATAGGAATAGGAATGCCAAGACAGATAAATAAGACTGGATAAGAAAAGTACAGAGTCGTAACATATAAGCTAAATGGAATAGTAAGATGAACAGAATATCAGGAATAAACTTATGATCGGGTAATGCTTCACATTTATATCCTAAAAACAGGTGATGTCTGAACATATATGTATGCACCAATACTAGTATAACAGGTCCAACAAGATTAGGTTCTTTGCCTAATTACACATTAGCAGGATTAATAGCATGATTAATAACAGAAAATAACAGCAGGGTTATACAGCGGGATTAAACAGCTGGATTAGGTGTACTCCAATTACATAACGGGATTAGGTATTAACCTAATTACATAACAACATGATAAGGTGTACTCTAATTACTACCCAAGCGATTGGCTCCCTACCATGTAAATACACTGTGTCAGCCCCAGTGGTAGGGTGTATCACTCCCTAACCCAGCAACCATATGACAAGACCTATTTACTAGTGTTATGGCGTCTTATCTTCCTTAGTCGGACCCATGCACACTCATGACTCCGCCAGAACGCTCCTGTAACTACCCCCATGTGAACCTCTTACTATCAAGTTCAGTAAAGCGTGTCCTGAGCCTTTACCTAGTGCGAGGCCCCATCGGATAAGATACATGTAGGGATACTAACTGATATGGATTTCAAATAGCATATTGACACAAGCCAAAAAATCCTAAGCTTGTGACTCCATATATCTAGGATTTAAGAGTCCCCCAAACCCGATACAATAGCAGACAGGGGACCTCTTTGCTTATTATTACTTATGTTTAACCTAGCAGGTTCAGGTTTATTAATAAGAATGGTTGTAATGTCATTATGTGTATACAACACTATTCTTAACATGTCATTTACTTAATGTCCGTTTAAGTCAAATTTAACATATCTAGTCCATATGCATATTATTCATCAATTACATTCCTAAGTTACAGGTTTATACATAATGTTTGTATATAACAAGTGTTTACAACAAGTCTAAACATGTATATATATCCTTCTTCCCAAGTTATAATCAATTTAGTCCAAGTAAATAACATGCCCAAGTCCCTCTTTATATTATTCATTTTTACCCCAATCATACGTCCATTTTAGTCGAGTATAGCCTAGGCTTCCAAAGGCCCAGACTTGGTGTAAAATAAAAAGGAAAACAAAGGAAAGGAATAGAATCAAATCACGTATGTATATAGGCAAGACTGGAAATAAACATAGAAAATGGGAAAAGGAAGATAGATACATATATCTTGTTAATCTTACCAACATTACAGACATATGTATAACTTGTCCAATATCATCACGGACATAGGTATAACTTGTCCAATTAACAACATCACATGCATATGTATAAATTGTTTAATTAACAATATCACAGGCATATGTATAACACTACAGGTATAGGTATAACTTGGCATAACATCACGGGTATAGGTATAACTTGGCATAATATCACAGGTATAGGTATAACTTGGCATAACTTCATAGGTATTAATAATGAAAACATGTATATTTGTTTTACTAACATTATAGATCATAACTAGTCTTATTTAACTGTCATGTTCAAGGCCAAAGAAATTAAATCTATAAATAACTGTAACTCACAGTGAGTCTTGGTGATGATAAATATGTATAGCACTGGGCCACAAGCTGTCCAAATCAAATCCAAGTTGTATGTATGGAAATCTTGATTCATGTTGCTTCTATTTGATCCAATCTTTAGCAGCATTCCCCCATTATATGTTTATATTTTTCAGAATAATTTAGAAGTAGAGTAAGATGTGAAGAGTTTGTGTGAATTCCAGAATGAGGGAAGCCATCTATTTATAGAGTTACAGAGCCAACATCAACCCTTATATAAGTTTTAAATTTGAACTGTACCTATCATGTTGAGTCAGCATGAATGCAGACACAAAACAAGCCAGGTTCAACAGAAGGAGTCCAGATGGATCAGGGGGTGGGTTGACCTACCTACCCCTTGGTCGACCCCTGGGTCGACCCAGGCTGGAGTGGGTCGTCCCCTAACGGGATGATTTCCCGCTTCAGTTCACGCTTGTCTCGTTTGAAATTCTAGAAATTTTATATTTAATTTTTATATACATAAGCCTCTTATATGTATACAAACTTGTAGAGCATATAACTTCTTCATACGTTATCCGTTTTACGCAAACTTGAGGTCTATCTGAACCAGAAATCCGAGACGAACGCAACGGTAATGCCAATTTTAGTTAATTCTGAATATTTATTATGGTTATAGTGTATTATATTCTGTGGTGTTACATTCCCCCCTACTTAAAGGATTTCGTCCCCGAAATCTCCAAGTCCAAAAGAATGTTATTATCCTTACACCCATCTACAACCATCTACTCATCCATCATCCATAGGCGTCCATTGTCCTTAAGAGATTTCTAATGCTTGTATGAACTTATGCAAAGTGTTGTGTGCATATGTCCTTACACTAACGCGAAAATCAAGTGGTCGACTGATTTAATTGACTTCCTTAATGCAATATATGTTTGTGCCATGAGTCCAAAATGTATGCAAGTAGTCCTATCATATCATGTAAACTCTGTATTGTGCACAATCATCCGTCCAAATGCAACATCCACATGATGATACATCCATTTTCATCCATAGAAAATCTAAAATGCACACACATCCATATGCAACATATAGGTGATTTGAGCCGATCTAGTGCCTAGTGTGTGTACATACATCCACGAGCAACCACTTGCAAACACTTGCATCCACATGCAACCATCAATCATAACATGTTTCAAACACATGTTTCCAACCATTGGATTCTACCTAAGGATCGAAAGGTTCGAATGATAGGATAAATAAAATTGAATAGTAGAAGCAAATGCAAAGTAAAAGCTTAGAAAAGAAGTCAAGAACGTACTCTCGAAAAGAAAAGGATAAGAAGCGTGAATCCTATCTTCATGTTCCATGTCGCATCTTAGCGGTCTTCTCCCCATTTCACTTTCACTAGCTTAATTTCCTTGTTATGTAGCTTCTTGATTTTTGATCTAAGGATATGAGTAGGAACTCGTTTTACTGATGCTTCCTTCTCAACTTCTATGCCCTCAAGAGGGCCCAACTTTGTTATTTCTACTGAATCATGGAGACATATCCTCAAATAGGAAACGTGAAATGCGTCGTGCACGCCAACCAGTCATCTGGTAGCTTAATCCTATATGTCATCGGTCCTATCCTCTCTGCTATAGGGAAGGGTCCTATAAATCTTGGTGCCAACTTCCCTACTGAGCCAAAGCGAAGTACGTTCCTTAGAGGTGACACTTTAATGAAGACCATATCTCTTACTTCAAATTCCAAGTCGGTCCTCCTCTTATCAACATAAGATTTTTGTCAGTCTTGAGCAGCTTTCATTCTTCGAGGGATAAGATTGATCTTCTATAAGGTATCTCAAATCATGTCTGGCCCAAACAGAAATATGTTGGTAGACTCCCACCAACAAGTTGGCGATCTGCAAGGTCATCTGTAACAACCCGTATTTTTGAATAACATGTTATAACATAAATGGAGGCAAAATTAAACTGTAAAATCTGAATCAAGGGAAACGGGCTGTGCCATTGCGTTCGTCTCGGAAAAATACGCGAAATAGAGTCCGAGTTTTCGAAAATCGGAGTCCGTATGACCAAGATATGGCCTCGCGAAGTTTCATGAAAAATTCACAAATTAAAGTATACTTAATTAAGTGAAATGGGTTGCGCAGAGAAATATATATATATATATTGATATATATATATATATAATTGAAAATTAAATAAATAAATATGCAAAAATGTTCAAAACAGCGAATTGGGTGAGGGGAATAACCGAACCGGCCGATTTTTGAGGTCGACCCGAGCCTGCTGGGTCGACTAGGGGTTAATCCAGGGTGTTTGGCTGTCAACCCGTGGGCCGATTCGCTCAAATGCAGATTTTGCATTTGAATGGTTCTCATGGTTCAGCTTTAATCTAAAGGCCCTAGATGGTTCCTACACTTGACTTCTTCCCCAAGACATGCTTTGATGGCTTGGATTGAATCTAGGGTTAATCCTATGGCTAATACTATCCTAAAAATCTATAAAAAGACCCCTAAACCTAGCCTAAATCACCATTATTCAATCCTACAACTAAACTATGCCAAATTTGTTCCTCTCATGGCCTCCACTCTCATGCTAAAATTTCTAAGTTAATTTCTATGAGAGATTTTGAGTTCATACAAGTGTTTTCAAACTTGTATGAGTGTTCTTAGCTTGCATTCAAGTCAAGTTGCAACATTTCTATTTCAAAGCAAGGGTTTTTATTGAATTGGCTCAAGGGTTTTCATTTGGAGCTTGCATATTTGGGTTTTTGGTGCTTGCATAAGGGCTTCGTCTCAATCTTTATAATAAATATTTATTTGTGTCTTCATAGCATTGTAAGCCCTTTTCTACTTTCTTTCTTTGAACTCTAAAGTTAAATGAATGATGCAAGTTTGGGGTTGATCATTATATGCAAGTTTAGTTGATCATTATATGCAAGTTTGGTTGGTCATTATATGCAAGTTTGGTTGATCATTATATGCAAGTTTGGTTGATCATTATATGCAAGTTTGGATGATCATTATGCAAGTTGGTTTAATCATTATGTATGACACATGTTGCTATGTTATGCAAGTTTGGGTTGATCATGTTATGCAAGTTAAACTTGAGGTTTTGAGCATAAAGCTCCAAGCTTTATATTAAAGGTTGCATTTTGGCAACATGAAAGTTATCATATCCCTTATGATAACTTGCATGTGAGGCAAAATGCGAACTTCTAGCAACTTCTACATGTTATTTATCACCATGTATCACTCATATGCTAAGTTTGGTTTTATGCATGCTTTTGAAGCCTAATAATGCAATATGCAAGTATATGAACATATGTACATTTCATATGCCACCATGTTAAACTTGTGGCTTCAACACCTTTATGTCATGGTTATGCCAAGTTCCCTATTTTATCCTTTATGCGTTGTTGCGATTATGTAAACGATGGGATTACGTTGGGGTTGGGTAACATAATGACATGAACATGATTTTTGTAACATGACGTGATATGTTAACTTGTAATTATGTTTTGGAAACATAATGGACATGACACTTAGAAAATATGAGTGTGACCAACTCGAGGTTGGGTTGAGTTTGTAGCATAAATCTACCCGGATCCGCCCGGCTTAACTAGTGGCTACAAACAATAGGACCTAATGTGAGAAGTTGGTCATGTTGTGCTCGAACCCGAGGTTAGACCTAGTTGTGGTGTAAAGCTACCCGGACCCGCCCGGCTTAACTAGTAACCACAACAAAGTCTAATGTGAGAGGTTAAAGCGCATTAAGTTAATTAATGCCTCCTGATTAGGGTTAAGTCATGGTCCACTTAATACTTAACCAATTTGGGCTTGATGGATTAATCGAGGTTAAGTCAGGAGCCTTGGGTACTCTTAACCGATTTAATCCACGTTTGGATCGGGTTAACCACATTTAACCCGTTAAGAAACCCTAGTTGCATGGTCCTTTTCAGCAGTAACCTTCTAGGTAGTATCATAAGACCCTAGGACTAGGCTAGGGTGGGGCACGATTACTGGGCTGATTGTAAGAGACCAAAATAGACGGCGGAATGATGCCCCGGTTTTTCAGGCGGACCATGGTCGTGCACATCAAGTCCGGAGTTGAACACGGGCAACGGTAGGTTTGGACTGTGCATCATGGTATGGTGTCAGAGGGTTACACCATAGGGCCTGATACACCCTAGGGTGGACCCTGCACAGTCAACTACATTACATGATTAAGCCGCATGACACCGACACTTGACGAGTTAGGCTTATAGGGAGCCGATCGACTAGACTGTGTAGTTGGACCTTGATTTAGGTCACCTCATTATATTGGGCCAAGCTTGGGCCAAGGGATCAATTCTTGTTTTTACTTGACATGTTAGAATGCTAGTACACCCGTGGTGCAAAACTTAACCTTAATTATGCGATGACACCTTTATCTATCTTGTTAGTTAATCATCATGCCAGTATGTTATTATCCTTATGTTCATCTCAGCTTCTCATGCCAGTTAACTTTACTAGTTCATAGACAGATAGTAGTAGGGCTTACCAGTCTTTTTGACTGACCTGTTTTCTTTCGCCTCTTGTCTTCCGTTTCCCCCCCTCAGGTCCTCAGGGTGGGAACATTGGAGCTTAGCTTGGATCTTTCTAGCTTGCTTACTGGATTCGCTCATGTACGGGTTTGGACATTGAGCTAGCTATGGTTTATCACTTCACTTTGGGGATAGTACTTTATGTATTTCAGTTTTTCAGTTTATGCTTTTGTCTAGACTTTGTTTGTTTGGGAAATAATGCTCAAGTACTTTGTTGTAATATGACTATGGTTTTGAAATGCTAGTTTAATCCGCTGCTTTACTACTCTGTTTTACTTATATGTTCTGTCTTGTGATATCTGCATGCATGTTTACCTTGTTTAAACGCCCCTCCAAAGCCAGTGTGCTTGCGAGAGTGGCACTGGCGGAGGTGGGGTGTTACATTTGGTATCAGAGCATAAGGTTTACAAGATTTGAGCAAAAGTGTTTTTAAAACTTACCTTTTGAAAAACTATTTTCAAAACCAATTAAGTATTTTCCAAGAAAAGTCTAGTTATTTTAAAAGGCTATTCCCCAAAAGCCATTAGCACTATCCTTCGTTTCTTCGTTCTGAATCTATCTTTTTCTTCGTTTTAGTATGGCCGATCGCTTTAACATCCCGGAAGGCGTACAAGTACCCGTCTGGTTCCGAAGATTTATGGAGGCAAGGGCGAATGAAGCCGGCCCCGCGAACATTCCTCCTCCTTCCCCCGTCGCTAACATCTCTCCTCCTCCTCCTCAGAATCCGCAAGTAGATTTCGCTTAGCTTTGCAAAGACTTTAAGGCGATGGGTTGCAAGAATTTTGTCGGAACGGAGACTTCTGTGGAGGCAAGAAACTGGTTAAAGGAAACTGAAGACCTCTTTGCTATATTTGAGGTGGAAAATCGTAGGAAAGTTCTGCTGGCGGTATGGCTATTAAAAGGGGAAGCTGCTTATTGGTGGGTAGTCACCACCACTACTAGACCCATTGAGACTTGGGATGACTTTAGGAGAAGGTTTGGACTAAAGTTTCTATCATCGGCTGAAGAGAATCTTCAGATGGAGAGCTTCCTATCTCTAAAGCAAGGGGACATGACAGTTAGGGAATACGTGGATATGTTTAATCAACTTGCTCAGTTCAGCCTAGAATTGGTAAACACCGCTCGGAAGAAGGCCCTACGCTTTGCTCTAGGATTAAATGAGCCCTTGCGCGGTTTGGCCATATCTCATATACCCCTGGGGGCGACCTTCGAGAGTTTGGTGAATATGACCCTACTTCAAGAGGAAGATAAGAGTGGCAAGAAGGAGGTCAAGGCAAATGAGTCCCAAGGCAAGAAGGAAGATACCGAGAAAAGAGATAAGAACAACAATAATAGCAAGGACAACAAGTCAAGAGAAAGAAGGAAGTGCAACTTCTGTGGGATTACTGGGCACATAGCCAAAGACTGTAGGAAGAAGAAGAGGAAGATGGGCGAATGCTTTCACTGTGGAGAGCCTGGACATCTTAGCAAGGATTGCCCCCAAGAAGCAAGGACAAGGGCAGAATCAGCGTGCAGGACCTTCTGGAGGGCTAGTGCATACTCTCAACATCGCTCCAGTTCTTGATCGAGGTAGTATTTCTGTAGAAAACCTTGTTTACATTTCTGATTTCCCTGTTCATACCTTGTTTGATTCTGGCGCATCGCATAGTTTTATTTCTGATTTTGTTGAAAGTTTGCACCTAAGTACTTGTCTAGTTGAGATCCCGTTAGTGTTTCAAATCCAATTGGGGGTTCCACCCATCTGTCTATGATTTGTGTGGATTTGAAAATTTCTATCTTGGCCATAGAATTCACGTGTAGTGCTTATGTTCTCGGGGTCACGGGATATGGGTTGGTTTTGGGTGTGGATTGGTTGTTCAGTTATGGAACCATCCTCGATTGTGAGCATAGGGTGGGGAGGCTCATGACTCGCCTCGATACCCTAGGAATTTCTTGTAACCCTAGAGGTCCCGTCATGTTATGTTATCTTGAATCTCTCGACTCGTCCATCGATGATCTGCAATCTGTAAGGGTGGTCCGAGACTATCCTGATGTCTTTGAAGAAGTTAGGGGGTTGCCTCCTAAACGAGAGATAGATTTCCGCATTTATCTAGTCGATAATGCAAAGCCAGTATCATTGCCTGTTAGGCACATGGCCCCTCGTGAAAGAAGGGAGCTCAGTAAGCAAATCAAGGAGTTGCTTGAGAAGAATTTTATTAGGCGAAGCATTTCTGAATGGGGTGCTCCGGTGGTATTCGCTACTAAGGCGGATGGTTCGCTTCGTCTACGTGTTGATTATCGAGAATTGAACAAGCTGACAAAGAAGAATAGGCACCCATTACCGAGGATTGATGATCTCTTTGACCAGCTTGTTGGTGCTTCTGTTTTCTCTCAGCTCGATCTAGCCACCGGATTCCATCAGCTTAGAGTGGCTGAGGATAGTATCGACAAAACTGCGTTTAGGACTCCAGATGGATTCTTTGAATGGCTTGTCATGCCATTCGGTTTGACTAATGCACCCGCCTACTTCGTGGACTTGATGAGTAGGGTGTTCAGGGAGTTCCTTAACAAGTTTGTTGTTGTTTTCGTGGATGATATTCTGATCTTCTCAAAGGATGAGGAAGAGCATGCTAGGCATCTCAAGGAAGTGATGGATACGCTTAGAGCGCATCAGTTGAAAGCCAAGTTCTCCAAATGTCATTTCTGGAGAAGGGAAGTTCGGTTTCTTGGACATATAGTTTCTAAGCAAGGCATAGCGGTGGATCCCGCGAAAGTGGTTGTGGTTCAAGACTGGAAGACTCCTAGGAATGCAACCGAAGTAAGAAGCTTTCTTGGTCTGGCGGGCTACTATAGGAAGTTCATCAGGGACTTCGCTAAGATTTCAGCCCCTCTTACTAAGTTGACGAAGAAGAACTTAGTCTTTTTATGGGACTTGGAGTGTGAGCATGCTTTTCAAAAGCTCAAAAGAGCCCTTACCTCAGCTCCAGTTTTGGCAACGTGGATTGGCACTTGTTTTCAAGGGATAGTTTTCTGCGTGGGATACCGTATAGTATGTAAATGAGATCCAAGATTCACTAACGAATCTTGGAAAGCTTGCATGAACCATGAGCACGCAGTTATGTTTAAGCCAAGTATTTTAGGCAAAGAATAAGTGGAAGTGGAACGAGAAGCAACGGTGAAATGAGTTCTAACTCATATTTTGGGAACAAGAATTAAGAACTACGGAATTGCGAAGATAAAAGACGGTCAGGGCACGATGGGATTAAGCACAAGAAAATGCGGCTTAGAAGATTGAAGTCTAGATACGCGCATTTAATCTCTTTCTAAGAGTATATCCTTGATCCCTATTGTTCCGTAGAGCTTACTCGCATGCTACCTTTTAAGTATATCCTCTCAGTCCTATCCTCAATCTTAGTTCTGTTACAAACCCCCTAAGGAGTATGGCTAGCCTATTTGTGATATATGGTTGGGGTGAAGAAGTTCGTCACCAAACTATTTGGGCTTTATGGGATATGGGTAATAATTGATAGACTTACGAAGAGAACCCATTTTTCCGGTGAAAAGCAAGAGAACTGTATCATGGCTAGCATCTGTTTATCTTCGAGAGATAGTATGGTTGCATGGAGTTTCTTCTAGCATAATTAGCGATCGTGACCCAATTTTCACTAGCCAGTTCTGGAACAGTTTGCAAGAAGCAATGGGTACGCGATTGAATCTGAGTACAGCCTATCACCCTCGGACGGATGGCCAAACCGAAAGGGTGAATAGAGTGCTAGAAGATCCTTTGAGGTTTTGTGTTCTCGACTTCGGTGGTACTTGGGAAGACCACCTTCCTCTTGTAGAGTTTGATTATAATAATAGCTATCAAGCCAGCATAGGGATGGCACCATTTGAAGCTTTGTATGGGAGGCCGTGTAGGTCACCATCTTGTTGGTGGGAGACAACAGATAGACTTATACTTGGGCCCGATATGATACGGGACACATCCGAGAAAGTGGAATTAGTGAGAAGAAGGATGAAAGCGGCCCAAGATAGACAGAAATCCTATGCTGACAAGCGAAGGGCAGATTTGGAATTCGAAGTTGGGGATATGGTTTTCGTGAAGGTTTCTCCTTTGCGTAAGGTGGTACGTTTTGGAGCAGTAGGGAAGCTGGCACCAAGGTTCGTAGGACCCTTCCCTATCATAGAGAGAATTGGAAAGATGGCCTATAAGGTGGAATTGCCCGAAAAGCTAGCCGGAGTGCATAATGTCTTTCATGTCTCGCATCTCCGGAAGTGTTTGCACAGACCCGCCAAAGTGGTTGAACCAAGTATTCTTGAAGACATGGAGGTAGAGGATGAAGCAACCCTGAGACGAGCTCCGATTCGTATCATGGAAATGAAGACAAAGAAGCTAAGAAGCAAAGAAGTTAAGCTTGTTAAGGCGCAATGGAGTGAAACAGAGGGAGACGCAACTTGGGAAATCAAGGAGAAGAGGCGCGTGCTTTATCCATTTCTCTTGGAGGATACATTTTCAATCTCTTTTCCTAGATTGGTATATCTTCCCTTTGCTATCCATGCTTATCTAGCTTATCTTGTTTCGTAAATCTTGTCATGAGAACCTTAGGTAGAAACCCTTGGTTGAAACATGTATTTGAAACATGTTATGTTTGATGTTTGCAAGTGGTTGCAAGTGTTTGCAAGTGGATACTCGTGGATGCATAATACACGTTAGGCACTAAGATCGGCTCACACACTTTCATACCGCATATGCATGAGTGTTTATGCTTATTCATGGATGAAAACTTGTTATGCTATCACGTGGATGATGCATATGGATGAATGTTATGTGCACTCATGTAGAGATTATAAATTATGTTAGGAATTTGCATACATATGGACTCATTTCACTAACATATTTTGCATTAAGGGGGTTTACTGAATCAGTAACCTCCTGATTTTCGCATTAGATAAGTACATATACACACACCTTTGCATATGATCATACAACATTTAGAACCTTTTAAGGACAATGATTGCTCGTGGATAATGTTTTGAGTAGATGGATGATGGATGGTAGGATACGTTCTTCCTAACTTGGAGATTTCGGGGACGAAATCCTTTAAGGAGGGGAGAATGTAACAACCCGTATTTTTGAATAACATGTTATAACATAAATGGAGGCAGAATTAAACTGTAAAATCTGAATCAAGGGAAATGGGCTGTGCCATTGCGTTCGTCTCGGAAAAATACGCGAAATAGAGTCCGAGTTTTCGAAAATCGGAGTCCGTATGACCAAGATATGGCCTCGCGAAGTTTCACGAAAGATTCACAAATTAAAGTATACTTAATTAAGTGAAATGGGTTGCGCAGAGAAATATATATATATATATATATATTGATATATATATATATATATATAATTGAAAATTAAATAAATAAATATGCAAAAATGTTCAAAACAGCGAATTGGGTGAGGGGAATAACCGAACCGGCCGATTTTTGAGGTCGACCGGAGCCTGCTGGGTCGACTAGGGGTTAATCCAGGGTGTTTGTCTGTCAACCCGTGGGCCGATTCGCTCAAATGCAGATTTTGCATTTGAATGGTTCTCATGGTTCAGCTTTAATCTAAAGGCCCTAGATGGTTCCTACACTTGACTTCTTCCCCAAGACATGCTTTGATGGCTTGGATTGAATCTAGGATTAATCCTATGGCTAATACTATCCTAAAACTCTATAAAAAGACCCCTAAACCTAGCCTAAATCACCATTATTCAATCCTACAACTAAACTATGCCAAATTTGTTCCTCTCATGGCCTCCACTCTCATGCTAAAATTTCTAAGTTAATTTCTATGAGAGATTTTGAGTTCATACAAGTGTTTTCAAACTTGTATGAGTGTTCTTAGCTTGCATTCAAGTCAAGTTGCAACATTTATATTTCAAAGCAAGGGTTTTTATTGAATTGGCTCAAGGGTTTTCATTTGGAGCTTGCATATTTGGGTTTTTGGTGCTTGCATAAGGGCTTCGTCTCAATCTTTATAATAAATATTTATTTGTGTCTTCATAGCATTGTAAGCCCTTTTCTACTTTCTTTCTTTGAACTCTAAAGTTAAATGAATGATGCAAGTTTGGGGTTGATCATTATATGCAAGTTTAGTTGATCATTATATGCAAGTTTGGTTGGTCATTATATGCAAGTTTGGTTGGTCATTATATGCAAGTTTGGTTGATCATTATATGCAAGTTTGGATGATCATTATGCAAGTTGGTTTAATCATTATGTATGACACATGTTGCTATGTTATGCAAGTTTGGGTTGATCATGTTATCATGTTATGCAAGTTAAACTTGAGGTTTTGAGCATAAAGCTCCAAGCTTTATATTAAAGGTTGCATTTTGGCAACATGAAAGTTATCATATCCCTTATGATAACTTGCATGTGAGGCAAAATGCGAACTTCTAGCAACTTCTACATGTTATTTATCACCATGTATCACTCATATGCTAAGTTTGGTTTTATGCATGCTTTTGAAGCCTAATAATGCAATATGCAAGTATATGAACATATGTACATTTCATATGCCACCATGTTAAACTTGTGGCTTCAACACCTTTATGTCATGGTTATGCCAAGTTCCCTATTTTATCCTTTATGCGTTGTTGCGATTATGTAAACGATGGGATTACGTTGGGGTTGGGTAACATAATGACATGAACATGATTTTTGTAACATGACGTGATATGTTAACTTGTAATTATGTTTTGGAAACATAATGGACATGACACTTAGAAAATATGAGTGTGACCAACTCGAGGTTGGGTTGAGTTTGTAGCATAAATCTACCCGGATCCGCCCGGCTTAACTAGTGGCTACAAACAATAGGACCCAATGTGAGAAGTTGGTCATGTTGTGCTCGAACCCGAGGTTAGACCTAGTTGTGGTGTAAAGCTACCCGGACCCGCCCGGCTTAACTAGTAACCACAACAAAGTCTAATGTGAGAGGTTAAAGCGCATTAAGTTAATTAATGCCTCCTGATTAGGGTTAAGTCATGGTCCACTTAATACTTAACCAATTTGGGCTTGATGGATTAATCGAGGTTAAGTCAGGAGCCTTGGGTACTCTTAACCGATTTAATCCACGTTTGGATCGGGTTAACCACATTTAACCCGTTAAGAAACCCTAGTTGCATGGTCCTTTTCAGCAGTAACCTTCTAGGTAGTATCATAAGACCCTAGGACTAGGCTAGGGTGGGGCACGATTACTGGGCTGATTGTAAGAGACCAAAATAGACGGCGGAATGATGCCCCGGTTGTTCAGGCGGACCATGGTCGTGCACATCAAGTCCGGAGTTGAACACGGGCAACGGTAGGTTTGGACTGTGCATCATGGTATGGTGTCAAAGGGTTACACCATAGGGCCTGATACACCCTAGGGTGGACCCTGCACAGTCAACTACATTACATGATTAAGCCGCATGACACCGACACTTGACGAGTTAGGCTTATAGGGAGCCGATCGACTAGACTGTGTAGTTGGACCTTGATTTAGGTCACCTCATTATATTGGGCCAAGCTTGGGCCAAGGGATCAATTCTTGTTTTTACTTGACATGTTAGAATGCTAGTACACCCGTGGTGCAAAACTTAACCTTAATTATGCGATGACACCTTTATCTATCTTGTTAGTTAATCATCATGCCAGTATGTTATTATCCTTATGTTCATCTCAGCTTCTCATGCTAGTTAACTTTACTAGTTCATAGACAGATAGTAGTAGGGCTTACCAGTCTTTTTGACTGACCTGTTTTCTTTCGCCTCTTGTCTTCCGTCCCCCCCCCTCAGGTCCTCAGGGTGGGAACATTGGAGCTTAGCTTGGATCTTTCTAGCTTGCTTACTGGATTCGCTCATGTACGGGTTTGGACATTGAGCTAGCTATGGTTTATCACTTCACTTTGGGGATAGTACTTTATGTATTTCAGTTTTTCAGTTTATGCTTTTGTCTAGACTTTGTTTGTTGGAAAATAATGCTCAAGTACTTTGTTGTAATATGACTATGGTTTTGAAATGCTAGTTTAATCCGCTGCTTTACTACTCTGTTTTACTTATATGTTCTGTCTTGTGATATCTGCATGCATGTTTACCTTGTTTAAACGCCCCTCCAAAGCCAGTGTGCTTGCAAGAGTGGCACTGGTGGAGGTGGGGTGTTACATCATCCATATAGTGCTTCGAAGGGTGCCATGCCTATGCTGGATTGGTAACTGTTGATTTTGGTGAACTCCACCAGAGGAAGGTGCTCTTTCCAAGTCCCTCCAAAGTCTAGGATACACAGTCTTAGGAGATCCTCAAGATCTATGTTCACCCTCTCAGTCTATCCATCTGTCTGAGGATAATATGCTGTGCTTAAATGTAGTTGTATACCTAATGTCTCTTGCAAGCTCTTCCAGAACTCGCTAGTAAAGATGGGGTCGCAGTCGCTTACTATATTGGATGGTATCCCATGCAATCGAACTATCTCTCGGAGATAAACTAGTGTCAACCAAGACGTCGTCCTCTTGCTCTTTACAGGAATAAAATGAGCGCTCTTTGTAAGTCTATCCACTATCACCCAAATGCTCTTATTGCCCTTTCTTGATCGGGGAAACCCATCGATGAAGTCCATAGAGACGCTCTCCCACTTCCATTGCGGGATATCCAAGGGCTGAAGCAATCCGCTTGGTTTCTTTTGTTCAGCCTTTACTCTTTGGCAAATCATGCATCGAGCTAAAAATTCCGCCATGTCTTTCTTCTTGCAAGTCCAAAAGAAAACCCTCTTTATGTCTCGATACATTTTATCGCCGCCCAGATGGATATCCGAGAATGGTGAGCTTCCTCTAGCACTGCCTTAAGCAACTCCCCAATCTTAGGACACATAGCCTTCCATCTCGTCTTAGCAACCCCTAATCATCCACAGTATATCTAGAAAGGTGATTAGAAGCCTCTCCTCTATCAAGCCTATCCAAACTGTCTGAAATCTGCGGGTCCTCTTATTGCATAGATCCAATTTGCTCCAAGAGTAGGCTGCACCTTTAAAGAGGCTAACAATCCAACTGTGAAATTTGTAGAAGGCTTAAAATCAAAAGTCAATATGTACTCCAAGCTCTGCCTTTTTTACGAATAGAGGACTCAAAGTCATCCTCTGTCTACTCAGCGCGTTCGCTACCACATTACCCTTGTCAGGGGTATAAGTTATCCCGAAGTCGTAGGACGCTAGGAACTCCATCCATCGTTGTTGCCTTAGGTTGAGATCCTTCTATGAGAACAAATAATTGAGTGATTTATGATCTGCATATAGCTTAAATGTTTATCTGAGCAAATAGTGCCGCCAAGACTTCAATGTGAACACTATAACAGCTAACTTAAGATCATGGGTTGGGTAGTTCTTCTCGTGAGCCTTCAATTATATGCATAGCACGCTATCCTTCCCTCTTGCATCAGAACGACACCAAGCCTTGTGCCACAAACATCGGTGTAAATCGCAAACATTGTGCTTCCGTCCGGGAGAGTCAGAACTGGGGTGGTTGTCATAGCCCTCTTCAACCTCTAAAAAGCATCCTCACAATCAGCGCGCCATGAAAAAGCCAAGTTCTTTTTCATCAGTCGAGTGAGCGGGGTTGACACTCTTGCAAAATCTTTGATAAACTTTCTATAGTAGCTCGTCAACCCTAGGAAACTTCTCACCTTCGTTGCATTCTTTGGGGCCCTCCAATCTTGAACTGCAACGACCTTCGCGGGGCCCATTGTTATCCCGTCCTTGGAGACCACATGCCCTTCGAACCTTAATTCCTTTCTCCAAAAGTGACACTTAGAAAACTTCACCTTGAGTTGATGTGACCTGAGGGTACGTAGAACCTCCTCTAATTGTTGGGCATGCTCCTCCTCGTTATTTGAGAAGATCAGGATACCATCCACAAAGACCACCTCAAACTTGTTCAGAAACCCCCTAAATACCCTACTCATCAAGTCCAAAAAATAGGCAGGTGCATTGGTTAGCCCAAAAGGCATAACCAACCATTCGAAGAAGTCATATGGAGTTCTGAATGCAATCTTATCAATGTTGTCCTCTACCACTCTCAACTGATGAAACCCTATGGCCAGATCCATCGGTGAGAAAACTGATGTGCCAACCAGTTGATCAAACAGTCGATAGCAGATGCCTATTCTTCTTAGTGAGCTTATTCAACTCCCTATCATCCACACATAGATGAAGTAAGTTGTTTGCCTTAGTTGCGAAGATGACTGGAACTCCCCATTTTGAAATGCTTTGCATAATAAAACATTTCTCGAATAGCTCCCCTACTTTCTTACTGAGCTCCATCCTTCCCCTTGGAGCCATGTGGTGCACTGGTACAGAAACTGGCTTCGCGCTCTCTACAAGTAAATCCTAAAGTCTATCTCACGCTTTATAGGGAGTCCCTTAACCTCCTCAAACGCATCTGGTAGTTTCTAACTATGGGAACAAATCGCAAGTCATCAACCGAAGTATCAAGTGATTTTAGAAAACTAAGCATCACCGACCACCATGGGTTGCAGGAAATTTCAAGAGTCCTACCATGACAGGAAAGAAGTCTAACCACTCTCTTTTCGCAAGGATGACACCATGCATGGCTAGAAAATCCATGCCTAGAATCAAACCATAGCCCATAAAGCCAAGTACATATGCGTCGCATTCAAATTCGATGCACAAGATAGAAATTCTCAAACCCCTACACATCTTGGATAATGAGTCGATCCTCTTATGGGGTTAGAGACTAATACAGGTTCAGAGACTATACTAGTATTTAGATGTAGACTATCTACTAAAGAACTAGGTATAAATGAGTGTGAAGCACTAGAATCAAACATGGTTCGAACATGATAGTAAAAAAGGGAAATCAAAACTCCAACCGTGACTTTCCTACCTCGATTAGGTCTACTTGCTTCCAAAGCAAGCAGTCCAGAAGTTCCTACCCCATGCCTTTGCTTGCTAGGGCATTTCTTGGTGAAGTGTCCCATCTGTCCACAATTAAAGCAAGCTCCCTTGGTCTTTCTGCAGTTTTTTACAAAGTGCCCCATAACACCACAACCATGACACTTTACCTCCTTTTTGATTTGATCCTTGTCGGGCTTTCCAACTTTCTTTTGTTGCTTTGGTTTTCCTTTTCCAGGCCACCATTTCTGCTTTTTGGCCTTAGCTTAAGTCTCCCCAGCCTTAGTCTCTTTCTTTTCTCCCTTTCCATCTTCCTGCATAAGCGCCATATCAACTTGCCTTTCAAAAGTTGCCCCCATCGGTATATGAGACAAAGCAAGTCCTTGGAGAGGTTCATTCAACCCTCTCGCAAATTTAAGCGCCGTCCTGTGGGGCGTATTCACCAACTCTAGTCCAAACCTCGCTAGTTGATTAAACTTATTCACATATTCCTTAATTGGCATGTCTCCTTGTTTTAAAGCCAAGAACCTTTCCATTTGCAGTCCCTCCTCTGCCTAAGATAAGAATTTCACCTCGAACCTTTGCCTGAAGTCCTCCTAAGTCACCACCGGTTGTCTAGCTTGCGTTACTTCCCACTAGTAGGAAGCCTCATCTTTAAGTTTCCATGCAGCCAGTTGTATTTTCCTTCGGTCGTCAACCACAAAAAGTCCAAACAAGTTCTTTGTCTCTCATAGCCAATTCTGTGCTTCAACAAAGCTTTTGGTTCCACGGAATGGTTTTCCTTCCATAGCGCAGATGTCTTTACTATCCTAGAGAAGTTATCTACTCGTGGAGCTGAAGGAACAACGGATTCAGCTAGGGGATGGGCATTTCCTTGACCTTCGCGGGTGCCGTAGCCTCGAGATATCTATAGAACCATGCCGGTATCTGAATGCCCTCCGAAGACTGGGTTCTTCAGACATGCTGAAAAGAAAAGAAAATTGATTCAATAGGAGACCGATATAATTTTGACAATGGCTTGCGGGGATGTGTTTTTCAAAAACAGATTTTTACTTGAAAATACTTTGCTTTTTTAAAACGGTTTTGAAAACTTTTTCTCTGATCTTGTAATCTTCAGCTCTGATACCAAATGTGACACCCCACGTCCGTTAATGTCACTCATAAGAGAATGCATTAAGTTCCATGAAGCACAACATACAATCATTACAGAGAATATACAAGACATATAAAATAAGCAGTGGAAATTTTTTATACTTTATTATAAAAAAATAAAGCATAGTCTCAGAAATACATCAAAACCAATTACAACTAGCAAATTGTCTCAAATCTGTCATTCAACCCATCTCAGAAAATCAAATACCAAAGTACACAATGTCATATCCCATGTCATAAGCCAAACTAAAGTAGAGAGCAAGTCAAAACGATACATCTCAAGAAGTCCAAGTCATGTCTAAGCTGAAGAGATATCCTAGTTAATGTTGAGTGCTACCACTCTGAGGACCTGAGGGGGAGGAGAACGAAAAAGGAGAAAGAAAAAGGGTCAGACATAATGTATGGCGAGTTCCAATGACTTACAAATGTGCATAAAATAGGAATGACAAGACAGGTAAATAAGAATGGGTAAGAAAGGTACAGAGTCATAACATATAAACTAAATGGAATAGCAGGATGAACAAAATATCAGGAATAAACTTATGATCGGGTAATGCTTTACATTTATATCCTAAAAACAGGTAATGTCTGAACATATATGTCTGCACCAATACTAGCATAATAGGTTCAACAAGATTAGGTTATTTGCCTAATTACACATCAGCAGGATTAATAGCATGACTAGTAACAAAAAATAACTGCAGGGTTATACAACAGGGTTAAACAGAAGGATTAGGTGTATCGTAATTACATAACATGATTAGGTATTAATCTAATTGCATAATAATAGGATTAGGTGTACTTTAATTGCTACCCAAGCGATCGGCTCCCTACCATGTAAATACCCTATGTCAACCCTAGCGGTAGGGTGTATCACTCCCTAACCAAGCAACCATATGAAACAGACCTATTTACTGGTGTTATAGTGTCTTATCTTCCCTAGTCGGACCCATGCACGCTCATGACTCCACCGGAACGCGCCCACAACTGCCCCCATGTGAACCTCTTATTATCATGTTAAGTAAAGCATTCCCTGAGCCTCTATCCCCATCGGATAAAATACCTACATCGATACTGACTGATATGGGTTCCAAACAGCAGATTGACACAAGACAAAAGCCCCTAAGCTTGTGTCCCTACATGTCTAGGATTTAAGAGTCCCCAAACCCGATACAACAATGGATGAGGGACCACTTTGCTTATTAATACTTATGTTTGACCTAGCGGGTTCAGATTTATTAATAAGCATGGTTGTAATGTCATTATGTGTATACAACTCTATTCTTAACATTTCATTTACTTAATGTCCGTTTAAGTCAAAGTAAACATGTCTAGTTCATATGCATATTATTCATCAACTACATTCCCAAGTTACAGGTTTATACATAATGTTCGTATACAGCAAGTGTTTACAACAAATCTAAACAAGTATATCTATCCTTTTTCACTAATTATAATCAATTTAGTCCAAGTAAACAACATCCTATGTCCCTCTTTATATTATTCATTTTTACCCCAATCGTACGTCCATTTTAGTCGAGTATAACTTGAGCTTCCAAAGGCCTAGGCTTAGTGCAAAATAAAAAGGAAAATCAAGGGAGGGGAATAGAATCAAATCATGTATGTATATAGGCAAGATTGGAAATAAACATAGAAAATGGGAAAAGGAAGATAGATACATATATCTTGTTAATCTTTCCAACATTACAGGCGTATGTATAACTTGTCCAATATCATCACAAGCATAGGTATAACGTGTCCAATTAACAACATCATAGGCATATGTATAAGTTGTTTAATTAACAATATCACATGCATATGTATAACATCACCGGTATAGGTATAACTTGGCATAACATCACGGGTATAGGTATAACTTGGCATAACATAATGGGTATAGGTATAACTTGGCATAACATTACAGGTATTAATAATGAAATCATGTATATTTGTTTTACTAACATTATAGATCCTAACTTGTTTTATTTAACAATCATGTTCAAGGCTTAAGAAATCAGATTTGTAAATAATTGTAACTCACAGTGAGTCTTGGTGAAGATAAATATGTATAACACTAGGCTACTGAATGTCCAAATCAAATCCGTGTTGTACGTATGAAAATCTTGATTGATGTTGCTTCTGTTTGATCCAATCTTTAACAGCATTCCCCCATTATATGTTTATATTTTTCAGAATAATTTAGAGGCAGAGTAAGATGCGAAGAATTTGTGTGAATTCCAGAATGAGGGAAGCCATCTATTCATAGAGTTACAGAGCCAACTTCAACCCTTAGATCTAGGTTTTAAATCTAAACCGTACACATCATGCTGAGTCAGCATGAATACAGACACAAAACAGGCTAGGTTCTGTAGAAGGAATTCAGATGGATCAGGGGTGGGTCGACCCACCTACCTTCCGGGTCGACCCAGCCACCCTTGGGTCGACCCACAGGTCGCCCTGGGATGGAGCGGGTCGTCCCCTAACGGGACGATTTCCCGCTTCTATTCCCTCTTGTTTCGTTCAAAATTCTAGAAATTTTATATTTAATTTATATATACATAAGCCTCTTATATGTATACAAACTTCTAGAGCCCATAATTTCTTCATACATTATTCGTTTTACGCAAACTTAGGGTCTATCTAAACCAAAATTCCGAGACGAACGCAAAGGTAATGCTTGTTTCATTTAATTCCGAATATTTTTTACGGTTATAATGTATTATATTCTAGGGTGTTATAGTCTTCTGCTATAGTTACACTCGAAAAACAAGTGGTTAACTATTTCAATTGCATCATGGCAAAGTAAACACCTGTTTTCGTTGATAATCCCCTAATTTTATAGTATGTCCTTAGTAGGCAATCGATCCATCAATGCTTTGTATAACACATTTTCCATTTTAGGTGGACACGATTTGGACTAGACCACTTTGTGACATGCAACAGTACAGTGTTCATTACTAAAACTTTCCCAAACTTCTTTGAATTTGAAGTTACCATCTGCCCAAGCCCAAGTATCATTATTTCTGTCAAAGTAAATTGGTTTGCCCGCAATTTCCTCTACCAAATGTCGTGCTACCACCCCAAGTGTTATTAACTATGATAGAGTCCAATGTTACTTTCAGTGCACCATGTGCCAAAAGGTTATCCCACTCGTACCTATCAATGAGGCTTTTTCCATTCAACCAAGGATCATGCCATTGATCTGTTGCATATCCATTCGCGATGTCTCTCTGAATTCTTTTCTTCAGTTTGTCTCTTAGCTTTAAATAATTTTTCCATATAGTGGAAGCATTGTTATCAATTTTAGTGGACCAAAATTTATCTTTCATATATCTGGCCTGCATCCACACAACCCATAAGTTGTTGGATGAAATTAATTTCCATGCAAGTTTCATCCCTTAGGCCTGTTTAAGTTCAAATAAAATTTTCAGCCCAACTCCCCCTTCCTTTTTGGACTTACATAAAAGTTTATAACTTATTTTATGTAGCCCACCAAGCCAAATAAAATTTGTACAAATTGTGTTGATCTTTGCAATGGAGCAATCTGGAATTTAAAACGTTTGAAGCTAAAATCTGACTTTGGATGTGATAACAGTATGTACTAATTCAACCCTTCCAGGAACGATAATAGCTTTGATCTCCATCCTTGGAGCTTATTTCTAATATCTTTAACAAGCTTGCCACATTCAACATCTGTAATAGTATTGCTAGACAGCGACACACCTAGATATTTGACCGGAAGTGTACCCTCTTGAAACCCCGTTGCATCCAAAAGTTGTTTTTTTTGTGTCTATAGAACTTGTTGAAGTAGCATTTCGTTTTGAAATCATTGTCTTTAAGCCCTACCCAGTTTTCTAGATTAGAAAAAATATGCTTGAGGTGATTTATGGTTGGAATAAAGGCCTTAAAAACGACAAGTAAGTCATCAACATAAATCAAATGAGTAACTTTCGATTAATGGTTATAGATTGGTTCAATAAGTTTGTGTTCAGTGGCCAACTCCATATGAAGCGAAAACATAGCAACTACAAATAGGTAGGGGAAAGTGGGTCCCCTTGTACTGTTGATGCAATCCTTCGGTACGCCATTAATCAGAATGAAAACGTGGGAGAGTCAAGACAGAAACTAATAAGATTAATAAGCTTCGCTAGTAATCCCATTGACCTCAATATGTGTGTAATGAAATTTTTATTGACTCTGTCGTATGCCTTATGTAAGTCAATTTTTAGACATGTTTTATCAGATCCTTTCTTGTTGAATTCTCAAACAAGTTCATGTGCCATTAGGGAATTTTCTAATATAAACCTTCCCTTAATAAAAGCCTTTTGACATTGAGAGATCATAGAAGGAAAAACTCTATTTAATCGATTGCAGAAAATTTTGCTTAAAATTTTATAGATGACATTGCAACAAGCAATCGACTGATAGTCTTCAATTCTAGTTGGGTTTGTCACTTTGGGGATCAAAGTTAAAAAGTGTGATTTATCTCCCTAATGAATTCACATGTGTCTAAGGCTTCCTAAAATGCTGCTAACAAGTGATTTGTTAGGTATTTCCAATTTAGTTTGAAGAAGGATTCCCCCATGTCGTCAGGGCCAGGGCTGGAATCATTGTAAATGGAGAAGAGAGCCGTCTTCAATTCCCTTTTGCTAATGTTGCCAGCGAGCAAGAACCTCCCCTCGACAATAACTTGTCTTCTACACACAATTTCAGGTAAGTCTTCAGCATATTCGCCATTGAACAAATCTGTGTAGTAAGATATAGCTGATTCTTCCAATTGTTTAAGTAGTTGGCTCGAGTCTCCCTGTTCATTTAAACAATTAAGAAGGTTATTATAGTGTTTTATTTGGGACATTTTAGTATAGAAAAACTTATTGCATTCATCCCCCTGAGTTAGCCACTTTTCTTTAGCCTTCTTCTTAATTTCAAGTAATTTATTTGCCAATCCATCTTTGAGTTTCCTTTGCATTGTAGAGAAGTCAATGTTGTGTCCTTCGTTTAGTCGGTCTACATCAAGAAGAGATTGAATATGGTCGAGTTGTTCTTGAAGCCTTTATATTTGGTCCCTTCCTTCGGCCTTGTTTTGTTCCACTTTTTGAGTCTTTGTTTGCACTACTTGAGAATCATCATTAACTTGAACATGTTATTCCCTTCTGATATGGGTATTTCGTTGAAATTGACAGCTCCGTGATATTCATGAATAATATGCCAATGACTGGCATATCTGAATGGCTTGCCTTTGGGGTTACAAATTGAGTCATTGAAACGGATTAACAGAGGAGAATGATCACTCATAGATGAGGCTAAGACTGTAGCACTAAGACCATTGATCTGATTAAGCAAATTTGCGTTTGCAAGTGCATGGTCGAGTCTTGATGAGATTTTCTTAGCCTTACCGCTTCTCCATGTAAACTGCAGCCCAAAATGGGGAATCTCTAACAATCCGCTGGCTAATAACAATTGTCGAATTCTGATATTTGGGAAAGCTTAAGTGTAAGTCCTCCTTTCTTCTTCCTGGTACGTAAAACAACATTGAAATCGCCAAGCACTAACCATGACGCTCGTAGATTGTGGGCAATGGCTGTTATGGTTTTCCACAGCTTCATTCTCTCTGTTGCTAAATTACTAGCGTATATAAATGATATAAATATCTCTAAACCACCAACATTGGTAGTCACTTGTTAGTCATCACTATTGACTATGTTACATTTCCAATATGCACATCCCAAAACACCACAATACGACCTTTTTGGGATGAATTTAGATTATCACTTAAGTCCCATTGGTCCCCCGTGCACACTTTAAAATACTCTAGATTTTCATACGTAAATTTATTTTCCAAAACTGCTACAATAATAGGCTTATACTTATCCCAAAAGTTGGTCTAGTTGACGAGTGTCATTATTGAGAACTGTAACATTCCAGCATAAAATATACGTAAAATTCTGGTAGTTTTGCTCCTAGTAACTGGAGAAACACTACTAACCAATGCATGTGTAGCAGCTGTCTTTTTACCATCATTCATGAATTGTTCAGTGTATTTGTTGTACACTTCAGTAAGTTCACTCACATTTGGTTCCTCAATGCTTTCACTGTCAGATTCCTCAAGATGGATATCCAGTGCCTGAATAGTGATTTCGGCTCCTCCTCCTCTTAAGTGGACCTCTTACTTTGATCAGTTGGATTTGGGTCACCCTCCTCTGCCTGAGCAGACTGACTTTGATTTGGATTTGTATGAGATGATGCAACTACTTTAGAGCCCTCAACATTAGGCAGTGTGGGATTAATATAGTATGGCTAACTGTAGCATTACCAGCTTCTTGAAATACAACACTTTTTGGTGAAGCTGGATTTTTGGACGTGCTTCCTTCATTACTCTTTTGCTTTTGTACCCAAACTTTCTTTGGTATGACTGTATTACAATATGTATCTAAATGCCCAAAACATTTGCACGTCGTGCATTTTTGTAGGACAGACTCATATTCGATGTTTGTTCATAAATATATCCTCGTTTGTCATATGCTTTAATACTATTAGGAAGCTCTGAATCTGCTGTGATTTCTATTAGTATTCTTGCATAACTAGTTATTTTTTGACCAATTTGGTGTTTCCATCAATGTCTAGTGGTTTTCCTATGAGACTTTCCAATTTACTAATACATCTAGTATTCCATAGGGCTGGATTAAGATTTGGGAACTTGACCCATATCGGATACGTTGACAACATTACTTTCTCAAAGTTAAAATTTACCACCCATATTTCTCATGAAAATGAGCTTACTGTCCATGAACCATGGACCTCCTTTCAATACCCTCTCCTAATCATTTTTCAGCTCAAACTTGATGAGGAAGAAACCGTTTTCTCTGGGGAAAACATCCCATGTCCCTCTGGGCTTCCACATTCTTTTGATACAGGCATTAAAGTACACAAAATAAGGGTGTTTACTTGCCATGTACGCATAGATGAAATTTTCCTTAATTTTATTGGATTAGGCATAGTCTACATCATCAATCATTTGGTATTTGATGTTACCCATCGACATTGGTTCAAAGTATTCAACGTCTCAAGAGATCTTCGAGTTCAAATCAAAAGCATCCGCCCCTTTCTAGGGTTTTGGGTCCAACCATCGGAATAGCTCTCGATGACTGATGAATCACGTCAGCAAATGTTTGTTTCCCCTTGCGTCGAACCTCCTTCCAACCACCTCCGCCTTCGTCTTCTTTTTCTCTTAGGGTTTCGTGGAGAGTACTTGAGGCTACCATATTTTTATGTGTATATATATTATATGTGTGTTTGTAGCATTAATTTGACTAAAAAATATAAACAGAATTGTAGTATATATTTGGTATTATTAAGAGTTTTTTAAAATTTCGTGAGGGTATTTTCAAGAAATGGTTAAAAAAATAATGTATTTTATGATGTATCTGGCGGTTATCTTCTTCTCCATGCAACATGTATGTGAAGTGTATATTTTTTAGTTTGAACATGTGTATTAATTTCGGCATAAAAGCTATAAAAGAAATAATTTAATTTCGTATAAGTATATACTTATTTTGGTCTAAATAACATGTAAAATGATTTTTATACTACTTGTCCATTCTACTTGATAATAATAGATCAAAACGAATTCACATTGTAAATAAACAATAGTAAATCAATGAACCAAAGATCAAATCACAAAAAATAGAATAAATTATAGGTGATTTGACATATTTTAGTGGTCCTCGTCCATTGTTATTTTATTGATTATTTGCAAAAAAATAAAATGTTTAATCTACCAATATGGTGGTCAGGTTAGGCCTTGAATTCCTAAAATTTTACTAGGTAGAAGAACGTTTTTTTCTACTATGTCATACTATGTTAGCAATTATTTGCAATATTGTTTATAAAAGATTTTGTAATACAGTTAAAATGTAACAACCAACTCTTTGGTTTGCACAAATATTGTCCCTGGCTTAGCCTATATATAGGAGTTGTGCATTGCTTCTCAAGAAAATATTTGCGCTGTTAAGTGGTTAAATTTTACTATATAAGTTCTTAAAATTTCCCATCTTCATAGGCAAACGTCATTGTTGGATATTTATGATCAACACACAGGTCACAAACACCTTGCATAGGTGTTGTGGTCGATAAACAGACCACAATTCTAGTTGAGTATTGACTTGGATGCTATTGTAACAGCGTGTCACTCCATCCACACAAATATTGTCTACAATGTAGCCTCCATATGGGTGGAGTTTTGTTCACCAAGAGATCATGGCGCTATAAGAAGATTGGACTCTACTATATAAGTTTCAACTTCATACCCTTATTTTAATATGTGCGATTTCTAATCTCATTTCAAATGAGGAGTGCTACATAAAATTACTTGAAATATTAATAGAGACTTGGTATATGCGCTTAAGAGATTATCAAATTTATCTTCACCTCTTCCGGTATTTTTTGTACTCTAAACTCGAAGATATCTCATGAAATTAATGTACAAGTCTTTGAATAAGCAATCCCTTGGATATTTTCGGGTTAAGTAAGTAAATGATAACTTTTGATCAACTCAAATTTTGGTTGCATCATTCGATCCCCTTTACATGCATTCTTCCAGAAATATGGGATCCTTATTCAGTCACATTTTATCCATCTTCTTGAACAATATGTTTCTTCTACTTAACCGCTTTTTTTGAATAATTTTCGTCGCTTGTGTTGTCATTTTTAGCTACCACATTCCCATGTTTTGAATGTTTTACTGGTAGTAGAATTGGTTGCTATTTCATATATATTTTCCGATTAGCTTCGACTATTTCTTTGAGAGGTTCTCCAAGTAAGTATTCAATACATCATGGAGTGATATTTCGATTGTTCTATGTTGATCTTCAAGTAATATTTTATTTAACTTTAGATGGTTTATATCAAATTCAACATTAGTTTTATCATCTAGCTATACAATCTTTGATTCTATCATTTTATGATAAACATAAATCATAAATTTTAATGGAATTTGAGTATTACAACCAATTTTGCATCCGCTTTTAGCAGAAGTGAATATTAAGTATTGGCCTTCGAGTACTCGTCCTTTAGCAGACTTTATAGTCTAACATTTAATCAAGCTTCAAAGCCGCATACTCCAACATTAAGTTATACTTTTAATTTATGTATACATCAAACATTTCGATGGAACTTAACTCTTTTCCACTAACATGTGAGCTAGGCTTCAAATTTTTGTTGTTTAACGCATGCGGTATGATTCAAAAATATACTGACATGTACGCTAGACTTCCAATTTTGTTAGTGAACAAGACCAATTGATTTAACTTTCAAGGTCCTCAAAATATTTACAAATGAGATAATAGTTTCTATCGCATCTAGCTTATAAGCTTTATTGGACTACTATTTCAGATTTTTTGTTCAAGTTCTTAGTCAATAAGGCCAACCATTGTTTATGACTAAGACCTCAAAATTGGCAAGATGCTTTGTTTGACATTACCAACCAAATTAAATTACCACTTTGATTTATTCATTAATTGAATAGGATAACTCTTGACAAGTTTTCATAAAATAAATGGTGTTATCCAGCTTTTCAACTAGACTATGTACACAAGCTAGGCCCAACAATCGATGATCCAATGACCAATGGAGATGGTACAAGTACGAAGCTTAGAATACAGAAAAGATAACGATCACCTAAAAGCTCAAGAAATCCTAAGAATAGGCTTCTCATGAACTTAAGCATAAAAGCTATACAACCTAGTAGAAATAAACTCGAAATAGACCTGAAACAACCCGAAATTTGATCACCTAAATTAAAGATATTTGAATCAATTTAGATATTTAAATATGGATTATTTTAAAAATAATAATCAAGTAAAAAGATAACCGGAACACCCCACATCCCCTAACGTCGCCTATATGAGGATTTGTTAAGGCGTATGAAGCGCTTAGGTATAAATTAACAACATTTAGACTAAAATTTACAAGACAGAAACATAAAGCACGATGGAAATTTTAGAAATTCATTTAATAAAGCTAGTCAAATCACAATACTTACTACATTTCATAAATATCAAGTAGTCACCATCATAAAACCAAATGCACTGTCTTGTGGAAAACCATAATATTAGATTATATAAGTAAAACCATCCCTCTCAAATGTTGATACAATAATCAGAAAATTAGAAGTAAACTACTACACGAGTCTAAAATGAGTATGAATCCAAACTGAATAGAAAAGTCAAGAATCACTGCTGAGACCTACCACACTGCGAACTTGGGGGAAGGGGAAAAGACGATAGAAGGAGAAAATAAACTAGGTCAAACATATATCTGGTGAGTTCTAGCAATTTCTAGCATAAGCATAAGTTAAGGAAGCATTATACATATGAATAGTTTTAAGGACATAAAACATAAGGGTATAAAACAATAAATAAAGCTAAGCATAAATAAAAATTGGCTTCTCATTCAAAACCAAGATTGCTGCACTGTCTTACCAAGATATAATAATTAGGTTTTACCTAATTTCTACCCGTCGGTCGGCTTTTATAACTATAATGTGATAACCTATATCAGCTATGGAACTCAAGGTTATCAATCCCGAACCCATCAACTAAAAGGACATAGCCGTTAATCACAAGCGTTACAATGGCTTATTTCTCCAATCGGCATGATGCACACTCACCATCCCACCGGAACGCACCCGTACCCATCTTGTCGGGACCTCTTACTAACTATTGCAGTAAAGTGTGCCCTCACCTCTACCAGTGTGAGACCTCCATATATGATAAAAAAGATACTGCCTGATACGTCTCCCAACCAAATATGCAACTGACACAAGTCATCCCTTAAACTTGGTCCCATTTATTTTCTATTAGGGCACTTAGTTTTCCCAATCATCCCCACGCTACCGGAACAGACCTATGAGCCACTTATTTTCCTAATCAGCCTCGTGCTGTTGGAATAGATTCCCACTACAATTTCATAATTTTATTAGGTCTCTTATTTTCCCCCAATCAACCTCGTGCTATCGAAACGGACCTACAAACCACTTATTTTCCCCAATCAGCCCCACATTGCTGGAATGGACTCCCACTATAATTTCATTATTTTATTAGGCCTTTATTTTCTCCAATCAGCCCCACGTTGGTGGAATGAACCTATAAGCCACTTATTTTCCCTAATAAGCCCCATATATAGGGTTTACTGGATGTCCTCAGCCATCCAAATTTTAGATCAAATCTAGACCAACCATGTCATTGGACCAATCAGAAAATGACACGCCAGCCTTTGGTTCAAAATAAACCAATAAAACAAGGCCATGTCATCAAAAATAACGCGATGAAGTAATAAAAACACTGTTGCCTTTCATGCCAGGAAAGGCACGCGCCTTTGCCTGTCTGGGTCAACCCATGCCCATCTTGGGTCGATACTGGGTCGACCCAACTATGCTTGGTTTGACACAAGGTCGATCCAAGTCTGGGACTAGGTCGTCCCAACCACTTAACTTTATATTTTCTGGTTTAACTTCTTTAATTCATAACTTATTCATTTTAACTCTGAATTCAACAAAAGTGTCCATTTTAATTAGAAAGTTACAATGGACCCAATGGTGATAGTCCTATTGTCTAATTCTAAATTTTATTCTGATTAACAATTAATTTATTTCCCTTTTCTATTTAATTGCTGTTTATTAAAATTAAGGGTTAAAATAAATCTTAGATCCCAATATCCATGTAGAAACTCGCCTGACTAATGCCCCCCTCTCTACCTCGATCTCCTCTAGAGTACTCGGCTGTCCTACTATCGTGGAACCATATAAGCACTTTTGCAAGTGCAAAACTTGAAATACATCATGAACTCTAACTATCCTCTCTAGTAGTCCAACCTTGTACGCCATCTTCCCTATCCTCTCCACTATAGGGAATAACCCTACAAATTTCGGTGCTAACTTCCCTACTGAGCCGAACCATACCATGCTCCTCAAAGGTGACACCTTAATGAAAACCAAGTCGAACTCTATGCCTATCCTCCACCGATCTGCATACGACTTCTGTCTGTCCTGAGCTGCCTTCATTCGCTTCCAAATCAAATAAATCTTCTCTTGAGGTCTCCCTTACTATCTCAGTTCCAAGTAGAAGCTATCCGTGGACTTCCACCAACAAGTAGGTGATCAACAAGTCCGTCCATACAATGTTTTGATGGGAGCCATATCTATGCTCGTCTGGTAGTTGTAACTATACATGAACTCTACAAATGGAAGATGATCTTCCCATGTCCCTCTGAAGTTCAAGATACATAGCACCAACAAATCCTCAAGAATCCTATTAACCCTCTATGTTTGTCCACCTGTCTGAGGATGATAGGCAGTGTTAACTTGTACCTATGTCCACAATGCCTCCTGTAAGCTCTCCCAAAACTCACTGGTAAAGATAAGGTCTCTATCACTAACAATACGGGAAGGAACTATATAAAGTCGGATGATCTTTGTGAGGTACACTGATGCCAACCAAGTTGATTACTCTTAACGGGGAAAAAGTGAGCGCTCTTACTCAACCTATTGAATATAACCCAAATATTGGTGTTGTCCTTCCTTGGGAAACCTATTATGAAGTCCATCAAGACGCTCTCCCACTTCCACTATGGCACATCCAGAGGTTGAAGAAATCCACCAGGCTTCCTCTGCTCAGCATTCATTCTCTGACAAGTCTTACATCTAGCCATATATTCTGCCACGTCCTTCTTTATCCCTGTCCAATGAAAGACTCTCTGTATGTCTCTATACATCTTATCACCTTTCGGATGGATGGTTATCCGAAAATGACGAGCCTCTTCTAAAATCGATTTGAACAAATCATCAACTTTGTAATGACCCGCATTTTCATTTAAAGTATTGGAGTATCGTAAAATATTTTTATTTATTTCCGTGAGGGTCGGATCATTCTCATATTTTGATATGTTGTTTACAAAGATGTGAGACATGTCCATAATTTTTTATCAATTTTACTTGTGATCATTTTGCCCCTGTTAGTTTTGTATATGGAAGAACTTTTGGTTGGGATCGAATTAGGTGTTGAGATCGATTTCATTGGAAAGGAAATGATGTTTCCAATTCCGTAGATTGGTCACATTAAAGAGTTGGTTCAACGGTTTGGGAGGAATTGCTGTTTTAGTGCCACACAATTTCTGGACAGACTAATTAGTCATTGGTGGGCTCATTAGTGAGGCCCATTTAGGCTAGGGTTGTTGGATATAAATAGAGGTGTAGAGGCAAGGAGAATGGTTTAGTTTCTTCATTTATCTCGTTTGGTTGAGCACGTGGTTCTCCTTGCTCAATTAAACACACCTCCACTCCATTGAATTCTTAGATCTGCATTAGAAGATTGAAGATCAACATCGAGAAAGAGTAGATCACATCAAATTAGTTGATTTGAAGACTGCTCTTCGCTGTCTGAATTAGAGATTATCTATTTCAAGCTATTTCGTGGATTTGGTGAGTGATAAGCATTTCTCTCACGGATTCAATGGAGTATATGGGTTTGTTTGATCTTATTTTCATCATTTCAAGTCGTTTTCACCTAGATCCAATCAAGGTAAGTCTATATTCATTTGAATCACCATAGGATCCTATCTAGCAAGATAATAATGGCAAATTTATATGTCATATCATGTGTTTACGTGATTTTAGATCCATTTATTGATTCATCCATTGTTTTATCATGATTTGGTGGATATAATATGATTGTATGATGATGTTTATGGTGCAAGTGTTGTTTGATGATTGCATGAAGTGTTGATGATTGATTTGTTGAAACTGGATGATTTGGATGAATTGTATGCATAAATTGTGGCGCAAGAAATGATGGAACAGGTTTGCGTTGATGGGTTGGTCAGATCTGGAATGGATCGTTTGGAATTAGTGATGGATTGCATGGCTTCTTGCGTATGAAATAGGATAGATCAGCTATGATGGATTGGGTTTTTGGACCTGTGATAGATCGGGGATCGAGTCGTTGAAGCTATGATGGATCAAGTCATTTAAGCATCGATGGATCGAGTTGTTCCGACGTTGGTGGATCGGGTCGTCCAAGCATTAATGGATCTGGTCGTGTTTCCTGATTGTATAAAGCTGGATTGACCTATCATCTATGGATCAGGATGATTACAAAGCTTTAGGCCGAGGCAAGCTTCGGTTGAGGAAGGCTTGGGTCATTCGAAAGGAGTGGATCAGCCAGAAGCAAGGCAAATACATGGGTCAGAGCATTGGAATTGGAAACGATCCCTGATGGATCGGGTCGGCTATGGGTGCATGGGTCGAAGGGCTCTATTAGAGATGGATCCGCCGTAGCATGTATGGACTTACTTCGATGGATTGTTCGATGGAGTTGGGTCGCAGGTTAATGGATCGCTCAAGTATTGATGGGTCGGCCAAAGACGCAGATACTTTGAAGAGAGCATGGGTCGGTCGTGCAACCCATATGGATCGGTTGCGATCCAAAGAGGGTAGCAGTTCATTATAAAGTGAACAAATTGATTGTAGCTTCGATGTGAATTCAAGGTGGAATGTTCGAAGCTTTGTGAAGTGTTCACTGATCGATGAAATGCAACGAAGATGTGAGACGACTCAGAAGATGTTGAGTTCGTGGGTAATGGTTGCTCGAGAAGTCGCTTGAGCTTATGGATAGTCATCAAGTTGGATGGCTATAGATATTGAAGGCTGAGGAATTATCGTTTGTTGGAGGTTCTAGTGGACTCAAAGAAGAGGTATAATGGTGACGCCCAAAAGACTAGAAGTTAGCTAGTCGAGTACCCTATGTGTCGTTGAAAGGCCTAGGTACGAGTCATGATGGCGTATGGAGTTTTGCTAGAGCCGGGGTTACCATAGCCCTTGACGGATGGAAAGTTGGGCTAGTCATACGATTAATGATGGTTTCAAAGCAAGACAGACGGTGATAGCTAGAGTCATGGATACTATTGTTTGATCGTCTTGTGTGAATTGTCCGACGTTAAGCGATATATCTTTTGGATTCTTGTCTGATGTTGGTTTAGGCCTTCAAGGCTTGTGCTTGGGAGATATCGAACTCGATTAGGATGATCTACACTCAATAATTGATTGTTATGGATGTTATGTTTGTTGGAGGCTATTACTGTCAGATTTGGAGGAGATAGGTTGGGGTTCTTCTCTATTGATGTGTTGCTAGATTAGATGATTAATTTGCCTATTTCTCATATACTTTATTGATGATATTAGAGAGTTGTTTATCGCTCATTAAGACTATTATCTGACTAAAGGTTTTATGTCTCCCTCTTATTACCTTGGGCTGTTCATCCAACCGTGGATGGGAAGACTAGGTAGCAGGTAGTAGATCTTGATGAGGATGATGTTGTAGAGCAACAATGAGCAGGAGGCTGACATATTATTTTCTACTATCTACTATTAGTTGTTTTCGCTGTTATATGCTTCTCTGAGTGACTTGTAATGAGGCTTCTTATACAGACTCTTATAATGTAATCCAACATTGTATGGATATTCTCATGATGATATGAAAGTTTAAAATTCTGCTTAACTGTGCCTCACTACTATTTCCTGTTGTATATGTTCTATTATATTTTATCCTTGCATTATAAGTCATACGATAGGTTCCGCTTGTGTTTTCTTCTCTGTTGATTGTCCCGCATCAGCCTGACACGTCATATTGCGCACTTCATCCTTGGTTTGTGCGGGAGGCATGGGACGGTCGTCACGTTTGGTATTAAGCTCTAGTTAATCGATTTTAGCCAAAGTTCGAAGAAGTGATGACATGTAAGAGACATATTTGTAGTTTTTTGATGGAGGTATACCATATATTAGTGTATAGTATAGTAGCGCTTGAACTCCGTAGTAGTTTTTCTCATGTGTGGACTAATCATTCTATTTTCATATTTAGAATGAGTCGTCGAACGTCGAGACATACTACTAGGGAAGAGACTGTTCTTGGAGGGGAAGATGGTGGTATACCAGATTACCCGACTATGTTCGAGGCCAAGGCGGCAGTGATCATGAGGAGGGTACCCACTCCAGAGACAATCGCGGTAGATGTGGGGGTTCAGGTGCAAGTACATAGGGTTGTGGACTTCGCAAAGTTGTGCAAGAACTTTACTACTCTAGGGGGAAGACGTTCAAAAGGACATAGCCGACTGCAGAGGTTCAAGGGTGGCTTGATACTTGCATCTGGATTTTTGGAGACTTGGGCATTGATAATGTGACTAAGGGGAAGCTTGCATCAAGGCAGCTGCATGGCAGAGCTATGGATTGGTGGAAATCTATCACTTTAGAGACTCTAGAAGATGAGATCACATGGGATTAGTTCCAAGTCAAGTTCTAGACAAAGTTCATTTCTACTGTCCAGAAGTCTATTCTGTTCAAGAGGTTTGTTGAGCTAAAGCAGAATGGTTGACCAATGTTGGAGTATGTTTCTGATTTTGAAGCTTTGTCCAAGTATGCTCGTTCATATATAGAGACTCCTTACCAGAAGAACGAGAAGTTCATCATGGGATTGGATAAATACCTTGGGAATCAGCTGGTTGATCATTTAGATGACACTTATGAGAAGATCATGGAGAAAGCTTTCAGGAACGAGATTTCATTTCCCAAGGAAGAGAGTGTTGCTGCAGCTAAAGACGAACCGAAACCACAACAGGGTGGTAATAACAAAAAGAGGAAGCAACAACAACAGAAAGGTAAAGACAGTCAGAAGAAGCAGAAAAGCGAGGTGATATGCTTCAACTGCCAGAAGAAGGGCCATTTTTCCAAGGATTGCAAGAATCCAAAAGCCGATAGTAAGTGCTTTAGCTATGGAAATCCTGGGCATAACAAGAAAGATTGTCCAGAACTAGCTAAGGGTAGGAAGATTGTGAAGGCATATGCTTCGGAGGCTATGCCATCTTTTTCGAGGGATCCTACGATGGAGGAGAAAGGGAGGAGTGTAGTTGTTCAAGGTACTTTTTCTATCAGAGGTGTTTCAGTTTGAGTGTTGTTTGATACTGGAGCATTGCATTCTTTCATTTGCAAGGAGCTTGTGTGCCGTTTAGGTTTGAAACCCGAGATTTGTGATAAACCATCGGTTGTGACTAATCCAGTAGGGGCTTCATCCAGTTTGTGTATGATTTACATGATCTAGTGTTGTCGAGTCATGGTTGCCCCTTTGTGTGTGATTACTTGTTTTGAACTTCGCTTGGTTTGGAATTATTTTAGGTATGGACTGGCTCAAGAGGTATGCGACTAAAGTGGACTGCAAGAAGCTCGAGGTGACAGTAGGGAATGTAGAAGGGTGGATGGTTGTGATTCGATGTAAGCCAGAATAAGGGGCTTCATAAGCTTTTTATATTCGCTTGTGATTCCACGGGAAGAGTTGTCATCTGTGTCGATCGCTAGCGAGATTGATGATGTCTTTGACGAGGTCAAAGGGTTACCGCCGCATCGCGAGATTGAGTTCAGGATCGATTTGGCTAAATGTGCTAGACCTATCGTCATGCCTCTTAGGCGGATGGCACCTAAGGAACATTGAGAGTTAGAGGTGCAAGTACGTGACCTTTTTGGAAAAGGATCCATTCGTAGGAGCGTGTCCGAATTAGGTGCACCAGTCGTGTTTGCAACCAAGGATGATGGATCTTTGAAATTGTGTGCTGATTATCATGAGTTGATCAAGATGAATAGGAAGAACAAGTATCCACTGCCGAGGATAGACGACTTGTTAAATCAGCTTCATGTGGCCAAGGTATTTTCCCTGATTGGTTTGGTGATAGGATTTCTCCAATTGAGAGTGGCGAAGGATAGTGGGCCAAAAACTGCTTTTACGACACCATATGGTTTCTTTGAGTGCCTGGTGATGCCATTTGGATTAATCAATGCACCAGTGTATTTCACGGATCTTATAAATAGGGTCTTCAGAGATTTGTTGAACAAGTTCGTGCTTATGTTCATGGATTATATTCTGGATTACTCCCGGAATGAGGAAGAGCATAAGATGTACTTGTGAATTATCTTGGAAATCTTGTGAAAGCATCAGGTGAGAGTTAAGTTTTCGAAGTGTCACTTCTGGAAGAGTGAAGTGAGGTTCTTAGGCCATGTTGTTTGTGGAAACAGAATATTAGTAGATCCCGCTAAGGTGGTGACAATCCAGGACTGGGATAGACCTAGTAATGCGACGGATGTTTGCAGTTTCCTTGGGTTGGCGGGGTATTATCATTGTTTTATCAAGGATTTCTCTAAGATATCTGCACCATTAATAGGGTTGACGAAGAAGAATCAAGTGCTCACGTGGGATGCGAAGTGTGAGCAAGCTTTCGGAATTCTGAAAGAGAGACTGACGAGTGCTCCTGTTTTAACTATTCCAAGTGGGAATGAAGAGATGGTATACACCGATGCATGTGGTACTTGACTTAGAGAAGTGATGATGTAGAAGGATAGAGTTGTGGCCTATGTGAGTCGACAGCTGAAGCCGCATGAGACGAATTATCTGACTCACGGTTTGGAGTTGGCAGCGATCGTGTTTGCTCTAAAGATGAGGAGACATTACCTGTTGGGAGTTCGATTCGAGCTGTTTACGGATCACAAGTCATTGAAGTATCTTTTGTCCCAAAAGGATTTGAATCTTTGGCAACAAAGGTGGATAGAGTTTTTGGCATTATTTGATTTTGGTACCACTTATATTCCTGGTAAAGGTAACGCAGTAGCAGATACGTTAAGTCGAAGACATGCAAGTTTGGGAGCAATGTTTTCGAAATGGAAGCACCTCGATTACTTGGCGGGATTTGATTTCAGGCCTAGTTGCAAGTCAGAGCCTGAGATGTTGGCAAGCTTATCGGTAAGACCTACTCTTATCAAAAGGATTGGAAAAAGCCAAAAGTGTGACGAAAATCTTGTCGAGATTATCTAGAAGTTGGAACCATAGGATAAGGAATTCGAGGCCGATCGAGAGGGATGGCTTCGGAAGCAAGGACGATTGGTTGTTCCTGATATTGAGGGATTGAGAGATGAGGTTCTGAGAGAATGTCAGCACTCTAAGCCGACGATTCATCCTGGTGCCAACAAGATGTATTGAGACATGAAGCGAGCTTTACTACTGGGAGGGTACGAAGAAGGATGTTGGAAATTTCATTTCCAAGTGTATGAACTGTCATTTGGTGAAATCTGAACAGAAGAAGCCGAGTGGATTGCTTCATCCGTTAGAAGTTCCAATGTGGAAATGGGAGCAAGTATCGATGGATTTTATCGATGGACTACCTAGAACTAGGGCAGGAAATGAAGGGATTTGGGTCATAGTGGATCGCTTGACCAAAATTACAAGGTTTATTTTTGTCAGATGGACTAGGACAACATCAAATTGGCTGAGCTATACATCAAATGGCTAGTTTAATTCCATGGTACTCCGAAGAGCATAGAAAGTGATCGAGATCCATTGTTCTAAGTGGATTTTGGAAGAGTTTGCAAGAGACTTTGGGAACCGAGTTGTGTTTGAGTACGGCTTATCACCCCAAACTAATGGTCAAACCGAGGGAGATACCCGTGTATTGGAAGATCTCCTTAGAGCTTGTGTATTGGACTTTGGGGGATCGTGGGAAGATCATATACATTTAGTTGACAACAACTACCAATCCAGCATAGGGATAACACCATACGAGGCATTGTATGGTAGATCATGTAATTCTCCGGCATGTTGGTTAGGGACTGGAGATAAGCTGATACTTAGGCCAAAGATGATAAGAGAGACCTTGGATTGTATCGAGATAGTTTGTTCACAAATTAAGGCAGCCCAAGATTGCTAGAAGAGTTACGCCGACAAGCGTCGAAAAGATTTAGAATTCAACGTTGGTGACATGGTTTATGTGAAGATTTCACCGTTGAATTATGTTGTTCAATAAAGAAGTAAAGGAAAGCTAGCTCCAAGGTTCGTTGCGCCGTTTCCAAGAGTCGAGCAGATTGGAAATCTCGCATAGAGAATGGATTTACCGGAGAAGATGTCAAGTGTGCACAATGTTTTCTATGTGTCGTTTCTACAAAAGTGTGTGCATGTTTTGAATGTGGTGGTATCTCCGGATCAGTACGAATACCTAGAAGTTGAGTCTGTAGTTTCGAGACCTCGTAAGCCGCTTCATGTTGTGGTAAATGACATGAAATAGCTTAAGAAGAAAATAGTTAAGCTATTCAACGTGCAATGGAGTGAGGATGGTGACGATTGTACGTGGGAAACGTAAGAGAGTATGAAGATGATCCATCCAGAGCTCATCGTTGGTATGATCCTTTAATGCCGTGTCACCTTACACCATTTTAACTTGTGTTATTGTATTAGAATTCCACATGCTAGGATAAGGCTATAGATGCATGGCTTGGTGGATGTTAGTTTGAATGATTGATTGGTTGCTCGTAGGTGATAGACACGTGGAATTGCTCGTAGGTGTTTATTTGGGATTTCGGGACCGAAATTCCGAAAGGGGAGAGAATGTAACGACCCACATTTTGCATGTCGGAGGATCGTAAAATATTTTTATTTAATTCCTTGAGGGTCGGATAATTCTTACATTTTTATATGTTGTTTATGGGGATGTGCGAAATGTCCATAATTTTTATAAATTTTACGTGTAACCATTTTCCCCTTGTCAGTTTTGTATAGGGCATAACTTTTGATTTGGATCGAATTAGGTGCTGGAATCAATTTCATTGGAAAGGAAATGATATTTCCAATTCCGTAGAGTGGTCACACTAAAGAGTTGGTTAAACGATTTAGGAGGAATCGTTGTTTTAGTGCTACATAATTTTTGGATAGACTAATTTGTCATTGGTGGGTTGATTAGTGAGGCTCATTAAGGCTAGGGGTTGTTGGCTATAAATAGAGGTGTAGAGGCAAGGAGAATGGTTTAGTTTCTTCATTTACCTCGTTTTATTGAGCTCTTGATTCTCCTTGCTCAATCAAATACACCTCCACTCCATTGAATTCTTGGATCTGCATTAGAAGATTGAAGATCAATATCAATGAAGAGTAGATCGCATCAAATTATTTGATTTGAAGACCGTTCTTCATTGTTCGGATTAGAGAATTATCGATATGAAGTTATTTCGTGGATCTGGTGAGTGATATGCATCTCTCACACAGATTCAATCAAGTATATGAGTTTGTTTGATCTTATTTTCATCATTTCAAGTCGTTTTCACCTAGATCTAATCAAGGTAAGTCTATTTTCATTTGAATCACCATATGATCTAATCTAGGAAGATAATAATGGTAAATTCATATGTCAATTCATGTGTTTACGCGAGTTTAGATCCATTTATTGATTCATTCATTGTTTTATCATGATTTGGTGGATATAATATGATTATATGATGATTGTTCGTGGTGCAAGTGTTATTTGATGATTGCATGAAGTGTCGATGATCGATTTATTGAAATTGGATGAATTGGATGCATGGATTATGGGGCAAGAAACGATGGAACAAGTTTTGTGTTGATGAGTCGGTCAGATCTGACATGGATCATTTAGGATTAGTGATGGATTACATGGCTTCTTGCATAAGAAATTCGATGGATCATTTGTGATGGATTAGGTCGTTGGAGTGATGGATCAGGTCGTTAGAGCTGTAATGGATCAGGTCGTCGGAGCTGTGATGGATCGGGTCATTGGAGCTGTGATGGATCGGGTCGTTGGAGCTATGTTGGATCTGGTCGTTCAGGCATCAATGGATCGGGTCGTTTCGGCGTTGATGGATTGGGTTGTCCAGGTGTTGATGGATATGATCGTGTTGCCCGATTGTATAAATCTAGATTGATTAAGCATTTATGGATCGAGATGAGTACAAAGCTTTGGGTCGAGGCAAGCTTGGGTCATTCGAAGGGAGTGAATCGGCCAAAAGCAAGTTAAATACATGGATTGGGTCAATGGAATTGGAAGCGATCCATGATGGATTGGGTCGAAGGGTTCTGTTGGAGAGGGATCGACCATAGCATGTATGGACTGACTTCGATGGATTGTTCGGTGGAGTGGGGTCACATGTTAATGGATCACTCAAGTATTGATGGGTCGACGAAAGATGTAGACACTTGGAAGAGAGCATGGGTCGGCTGTGCAATCCATATGGATCGATTGCGGTTCATTATAAAGTGACCAAATTATGTTTGATTTTGGTTCGATGTTGAACGTAGCTTCCATGAGAATTCAAGGTGGAATGTTCGAAGCATTGTGAAGTGTTCGTTGATTGATGAAATTCAACGAAGATGTTAGACGATTCAAAAGATGTTGATTTTATGGATAGTCATCAAGTTGGATAGCTAGAGATGTTAATGTCTGAGGGATTATCATTACTCGGAGGTTCTAGCGGACTTAAAGCAGGGGTACAACGGGGACGCCCAAAAGATTAGAAGTTAGCTGGTCGAGTACCCTGGGTATCGTTGAAATGCCTAGATAAGAGTCACGATGCCGTATGGAGTTTTGCTAAAACCGGGGTTACCATCAGCCCTTGACGGATGGCAAGTTGGGTCAGTTATATGATTAGCGATGGTTTCAAAGCAAGACAGACGGTGATAGCCAGAGCCATGGATGCTATTATTTGGTCGTCTTGTGTAAAATATCCGACGTCAAGGGAGATATCTTTTGGGTGCTTGTCTGATGTTGGTTTAGGCCTTTGGGGCATGTGCTTGGGGGATGTCGAACTCGATTAGGATGGTCTACACAAGATAATTGATTGCTATGGATGTACTGTTTGTTTGTTTCTGTCTGGTTGGGAGTCTATCACTATCGGATGTGGAGGAGACGAGTTGGGGTTCTTCTGTGTTGATGTGTTCGTATATTAGATGATTAATCTGCCTATTTATCGTATACTTTATTGATGATGTTAGATAGTTGTTTATCGCTCATTAAGACTATTGTCCGACTCAAGGTTTTATGTCTCCCTCTTATTACCTTGGCCTGTTCATCTGGTTGTGGAGGGACGGACTAGGCAGCAGGTAATAGATCTAGACGAGGACGATGCTGCAGAGAAATGACGAGCAGGAGGCTGGACGTATTATTTTCTACTATATACTATTAGTTGTTTCCACTGTTATATGCTGCTCTGAGTGACTTGTAGTAACGTTTATTGTACAAACTCTTATGATGTAATCCAATGTTGTATAGATATTCTCATGATGATATGAAAGTTTAAGATTCTGCTTGTGCTTCACTGCTATTGCCTATTGTATATGTTCTATTATATTTTATCCTTGCACTTTAAGTTATACAACAAGTTCCGCTTATGTTTTCTTCTATTATGATTGTCCCGTATCGGCCTAGCACGTCATATGATGCACTTCATCCTTGGTTTGTACGGGAGGTACGGGGCGGTTGTCACAAACTCGAGGAACACATAATCTCCCATCACGACGTAGCCACCCTCTCTCATCCATAGAATACCTAGCAAGGTGACTAGCGGTCTTTCCTCTACTGAGTTGGTCCACGATATTCGATAACTGCTGATCCTCACGTTGACTGGATCCAATGCACTCTAAGAGAGTAGCTCGTACCTCCAACCACGCCAATAGTCCTGGTGCATAGTCCATAGACGTTCTAAAATCAAATGACGAGATAAAGTCCAAACCCTTCCACTCTAGGAACAATGGACTCAAAGTCATCCTCTGCCTACTCAATGCATCTGCCACTACATTCCCCTTCCCAGAGGTATACGCTATCTCAAAGTCATAAGATGCAAGAAACTCCATTCAGCGCTATTATCACATGTTAAGATCCTTTTGCGAAAATAAGTACTTAAGATACTTATGGTCTATGTATAGCTCAAACCTCTCACCTAATAAATAATGTCTCCAAAACTTAAGCACAAACACTATCGCTGCTTGCTCTAAATCATGGGTAGGGTAATTCCTCTTTTGTACCCCTAAGCTGTCTATTTCTGTAGCTGAAAACCCTACCCTCCTGCATAAGCACCACACTAAAATCCATACCACAAGCATCCATATATACAATGAGCATCTTCGTACCATCACGAAGAGTCAATACTGGAGTTGATGTGAGAGACTCCTTCAACCTTAATAATGCATCCTTGCAATCCAGATTCTAATCGAATACTAGGTTTTTCTTCGTAAGGCGGGTAAGCAGAGCTAAGATCCGTACAAATTCTTTTATGAACTTCCGATAATAACCTGCCAAACCTAGAAAGCTCCTCACCTTTATCGCATTCTTGGAGGCTTTCCAATCCTTTATTGCAACAACCTTAGAGGGATCCATCGCGATTCCACCTCTAAAGAAAACATGCCCTAAGAACCTCACCTCATTCTGCCAAAAGTGGCACTTAGAAAACTTTTCCTTCAACGGATGTGAATAGAGAGTACAGATGACTTCTCCTAAGTACGAGGCATGCTCGCTCCTCGAGAACACTAAGATATCATCAAAAAAACACCACCATTAACTTATTTAGGAACTTCCTAAATACCCGGTTCATCAAATCCACAAAATATGTCGATGCATTGGTTAGTCCAAAAGGCAAAACCAACAACTCAAAAAATCTGTCTGGAGTCCTACTGACAGTCTTATTTGTGTTGTTATCCACCACCCTAGGCTGATGAAAACCTGTAGCCAAGTCTAACTACGAGAAAACTGAAGCACCTACCAACTGATCAAACAAGTCATCTATCCGAGGGAGTGGGTGTCTATTCTTCTGCGGGAGCTTATTCAATTCTTTGTAATCCACACACAGACAAAAAGAGCTGCCTGCCTTAGTTGCAAAGACAACTAATGCTTCCACTCAGAATTATTCCGTATAATAAACTCTTTCTCGGACAGCTCACCCACTTGCTTACTAAGCTCCACCTCTCCTTCGGAGCCATATGACGCACAGGAAATGCATAGCGTTCTCCACCAAATATATTTGAAAATCAATCTCGCGCCTCAAAGGTAGCCCCTTACCTCCTCGAATATATTCTGAAAGTCTCTAACTACGGGTACTAAACTGAGATTGTCTACAAAAGCATCTAGGGAATCCAAGAAACTAAGCATGATTGACCCTCGCAGTCACAAGAAATCTCGAGAGTCCTACCATGGCACGTCAAAAGACTTACTACTCTCCTTTCGCAGTCAAGGATGGCACCATACATGGCCAACCAATCCATCCTAGAATAATCTCGTAACCCATGAAACTCAGTACATACGCATCACAATCAAACTCGACGCCAAGAAATTAAATCCTCAAAACCCTACACATCATAGATAGGTGAGTCGTACCTCCTATGAGGTTTGAGACAACTACGTGATCAAAAACTATAAAAGTATATAGGTGTAGACTATCGACAACAGAACTTCATATGAAATAATGAGAACCGCCAGAATCGAACAAGGTCCTAATATAGAAGTCAAAAAGAGAAATTAAACCTTCTACAATAGCCTTCCTACCTTTGTTCTGACCGCTACCACCAGTCTGAGCCGTCTCAAGTGCATGAACTTGTGCTATGAATGAATTGCACCTTGTCCCTGCTTCCGAGGGCACTGCCTGCAATAATGTCCCATCTGTCTACACTAAAAGCAAGCACGCTTCTTATCCATCTTCTTACAATCTCTGACAAAGAGACCCATCATACCACACCCATGGCACTTCAATTCCTTCTTGATCAGTGCTTTATTTGGTTTCTCTCCATTTTTCTTACCACCTTTTTTAGGCCACCACTTTTTCTTTCCAAAGCCTGTTTTAGCCACCTTAGTCTTAGCTTCCTGTGTACTCTCCTTTCCATCATCGTGCATAAGAGCCATCTCCCCTAAAGATACAAAAGTCTCATCTATAGGAATATGTGTTAGTGCTATACCTTGAAGGGGTTGGCTCAGCACCCTCTTAAACTTCAGTGCCTTCTTATGCGCAATATTACTAGATCTAAGCCACATCTCACTAACTCATTGAAGCTATTCACATACTCCTTAACTGACATATCACCCTGTTTTAGACTCAAGAATCTCTCCAACTACATCCTTTCTTCAACTTACGATAAAAACTTCTTCTCAAACTTATCCTTGAACTCGTTCCATGTCCTCTCGATCTCCTCTGCCTCGACCCACTTCCCACCAGTACGAAGCCTCTCCTTTCAGTTGCCATGAATCGAGCTGAATCCTTGTCCTGCCGCCAAGCTCTAATAATCCAAATACACGATCTGTCTCCCTAAGCCAATTACGAACATAACCAAAACCCTTTGATCCAAGAAATGTATTACTGCCAATAGCAGAAAAATCTTTACAGAGCTTAGGAAAATTAGCCGTGGGATTCGGTGGAACTACCATGGCTGCAGTTGGAGGTTAGGCTTTTCCTTGCCCCTCGACAGGCAACGTAGCTTCAACATATCTATGAAACCATGTCGAAATGAGAACACCCTCTGGAAAATTAGGAGCCCCGGACATGCTAAAAAAAGGAAAGAGATCAGGATTCAAAAAGGAACCATGGTAACATTGTAGTTGACTTGAGGAGATATTTTTCAAAAACAAGTTTTACTTGGAAATATTTTACTTTCAAAAAACACTTTTTTTAAAAAAAATCTCTGAACTTGTAGCCTTAGGATCTGATACAAAATGAAACACTCCTTAACGTCACTCATATGAGGTTGTGTTAAGATTTATGAAGCACTAGGTATAAAGTAACAACACATAGATAAAATTCACAAGATAGAAGCATAAAACACAACAAAATTTTTAGAACATCATTTAATAAAGCAAGTCAAATCGCAATACTTAGTACATTTCAAAAATACCAAATAGTCACCATCATAAAACTGAATACACTGTCTCATAGAAAATCTTAATATCATAGTACGTAAGTAAAACCAATCCTCTCAAATGTCAATACAATAATCAGAAAATTAGAAGTGAACCAATACATAAGTCTAAAATGAGTCTGAATGCAAGCTAAACAAAAAGGTCAAGAATCACTGTTGAGACCCACCACCTTGCGAACCTTGAGGGGGAAAGGAAGTCAAAGGAGAAAACAAACTAGGTCAGACATATGTATGGTGAGTTCTAGTAATTTCTAACATAAGAATAAGTTAAGGAAGCATTATACAGATGAACACTTTTAAGGACATAAAACATAAGGGTATAAAATAGTAAACAAAGCTCAACACAAATAAAGATTAGCTTCTCATTCAAATCCAAGATTGTTGCACCATCATATCAAGATATAGTAATTTGGCTTTACCTAATTTCTACCCGTCGATCGGCTCCTATAACTATAATGTGATAACCCATGCAAGCTATGGTACTCGGGGTTATCAATCCTAACCCATCAACTAAAAGGACATAGTCATTAGTCAAAGGCATTACAACGTCTTATTTTCCCCAATCGGCACAATGCATGCTCATTGCTCCACTGGAACGCTGTCAAATCCACCTCGTTTGAACCTCTTACTATCCATTGCAGTAAAGCGTGCCCTCGTCTCTACCTAATGTGAGGCCTCCATAGATGATAAAAGGGATACTACCTGATACGGGTCCCCAACCAAATATGCAATTGTCACAAATCACCCCTAGATTTGGTCCTTAATTATTTTCTATTAGGCCACTTAGTTTCCCCAATCAACCCCATGTTGTCAGAACAGACATGAGAGCCACTTATTTTTCCCAATCAGCCCCACGCGGTCGGAACAGACTCCCACTATAATTTCATTATTTTATTAGGCCTCTTATTTTCCCCAATCTTCCCCCACGCTGTTAGAACAGATCTACGAGCCACTTATTTTCCCCAATCAACCCTACGCTACCGGAACGGACTCCCACTATCTTAGCTTATTAATTTGATCTTCCATTTAGCTTAACACGATTTAAGTTTATTAATAAGTCCCAATATAACCTTATGTCAAAATCTTAGGTTGTACTAAATATTCCTAATAATGTTTATCTTTTTATACTACCCAACCCCCACGTTACTTAGCGTCCAACTATGTTACCTATTCCAATTTATATGTTTGCATGTTTTCTAATACATGTTAAGTTTTATCCCTAATTTATAGTCGAATACCGATAATAATGTTTAATCAGTTATAACATGCCCAACAATCCCTTTTTATTTAATTTCAACATTATTCCAATTTAACACAAAAATAACGATAAAGGGCTGGGTTCTCTTCAGGCCTAGGCTCAATGCTAAAATAAAAGGGAAATGGTCTTCGCTACTCGCAAGGCCTAGAGTCAAAAGTAAACAAAACAAATAAAAATACGACATAAAATTAAATGTAAATAAAACTACAATAGAGAAGGGAATAGAAGAAAGAGAATTACTTATAAACAGTAAATAACTGGAAAGAAATAAGCATAGATAGTAAATAAATTACAGTAACTTTATAGAAAAACTAAACATATAAATACTGTAAATAACTCAAAACATTAAACTTGCAAACTTAAAACTATTTAGCTGTCTAATTTTTCCTACGCAATTTTACTAATCTAAAAATTATATAAAAACTCACAGATCGATGAAAAAAGCTTCCTTCATGGCCTTTCTTTACTCTAGCAGAACCTCTGCCTCCAGAAGTATTTATAAAAGTAAATATTTAAAAATATATATAGAACTTCTTTATCTCTGTAAAAATTTAACTATTTGGCCCTTCCTAATTTTGAGGATAGGACGGGGAAAGAAGAAGAAGAGAGAAAGAATGGATGTGAAGAAATGAGTGAGGCTCTGCTAGTATATTTATAGGGTTTTCTAGATGTCCTCAGCTGTCCAAATTTAAGATCAAATATCGACCAGCCATGTCATTGGACCAATCAGAATGCACCATGTTATGCTTTGGTTTAAAATAAACCAATGAAACAAAGCAACATCATCAAAAATAACATGCTGAATTAATAAAGCATCGCCGCCTTTCATGGCAGGCAAGGCACGCGCCTTTGCCCGCCTGGATCGACCTGTGCCTTCCTTGGGTCAACACTACGTTGACCCAATTATGCTTGGGTCGATACACGGTCGACCCTAGTGTGGGACTGGGTTGTCCCAACCTCTAAACTTATTATTGTATTTTTTGATTGTCTAGATTAAATTGTTCAGTTCATAGCTAATCCATTTTAACTCCAATTTTAGAAAACCAAGTGTCCATTTTAATCAAAAAATTACAACGAACCCAATGGTGCTAGTCTTGTTGTCTAATTCTAACGTTTATTCTGATTAATATTTAATTTATTACCCTTTTCTATTTAATTGTTGTTTACTAAAATTCGGGGTGTTATAATAATGTAGGGTAATGAATTCATTTTGGAAGATCATTCTGGAGAACATTTCCTTACAGAAAATATTGATAAAATAATTGATATCATTTTATCAATAAAACTAATTTCTATCCATAAGGATCATGAGCGGTCCTGCATACATTATTTTAATAATTAATGAAGAATATAAAATAAAATATTATATATATTTATGAAAATTAAAGGTTTTAACGACCATCATCAATAATAATATTTATTCAATAATCGATTTATGAATTTGAATGAAGAATTTAGCCATTTAATAATTATTATAATTATTCAAGTAAGGGTTTAAATGATAAAAACATTTTAAATATGTTATGTAGAGATATCATATCAATGGTGAACAAGTTATAAAATGGAATATAGTTGACCAAAAAATATAAGGAAAATCAGTATCGCTTTATCGGTAAAATTTCTAATTTGGTAAATAATATATAAATATTATTTAGTATGATTTAATGGACAAATAATTATGTTTTAATTATTTAAATATAATAAAAAGGTTGTTTTTGAATTTTATTTACTCATATAACTAGTTCAAGTGAAAACTGAAAATATGACAGAAAAAAGCATTCTAGATTCTCAACGGTTTAACGAAAGGAAGTTGTACAATGTCATAAACTCTTTGGTGAGAAACATATTGTAACATCCCAAATTTTAAATAATAAAATTATTAACAAAATAATTACAAGAATTATGTGCATTTGAAATTTGAAAAATAAACGCATATGATAAAAGGAATTGAGTCAAGAAGAAAGGGAATGTAATTAACATTAAAATTGCAACATTTCTTTAAATTGACAATGCATGTTATTAATAAAATTAAAAGAAAATTAAATTAAATTAATGTTAAAGTTGGAAGTAGATAATTAATTTTGGAATGTTGACACATATGTAAACGCTCATGTATATAAAAATATGTATCGACATAAATATCAGAACTGGCACACGTTTAAATTTCAAGTAAATATGCATCACAAATAGAATTGAATTATAGGGAATTCAATGATATTAAGTAATGTTCTAAATTGAAATGAGTATGTGCGTATAAATTCTAGAAATTGTGTGCGTTTTAAATTAAAATTAAACGTGTATAGAAAACAAAAGAAAATTAATGTGTAAGAAATAAAACAGGAAATAAATATAACATTAAAAACAATGTTTGAAATCTTATGTAAATATACATAAATAAAACTCGAGGTATATGAGCATAATAATTGCATGTTTGAATATGAAATTTGAACGCGCGTCAAAAATAGAAAATAATGTATCTTATATATAAAGCAAATACTTCTCTCTTTGAAGCCTTTTTCAGACTGTCCAAGCCACCCTTACTGATTTCAAAACTAATGTTACCCCCGCAAGGGCAGGTTTGTCTTTTTCGTATAACGTGTCTTCAACCGGTTGTCGTGAGCACGTTTTACCCTAGTTTTATGCGCGTTTCTTTCCATATTTTTCAGTTTCAACCAAACTGATATTCTCATCTTCTCCACCTTCAATTTCCCCACAACAAAATTGACATGAATTTCTCCAAACTTCAATTTTTCGTACCTCAATTGAGCAATCTCACGTGTGGATCTGAGTCGCTTATGCTCAGTCGTACAAGATGTAAGTATAAACTGTTCATAGAACTATCCTACTACCTTAATTTGGTCGATAAGATCCATTTTAAAACTATGTATGTTTGTATAGAAGCAATAAAGAGGTTAATTTGGCTACAGGTATGGTCACAACCGAGAAGCTTCAGTTGATTAATTCCCTTCTTTCTGTTTTCTTACTGAAGTTATTAACGTATGTTTTTTATGGTAAATTTTTTCAGAATAGTTGGCAATTTAACTCTTTCTTCTTAAATGGAAACTCCGGTGATTTTACAATGCACAAATTTATAAAAGAATCATCCTATAGAATCGCAGATCCCTAATTCTTCATTTAGAAATGAAAGCTCAGTGGATTTAAAATTTAAGAAGGTTGTTTCTAATTTGGTATGTCTTGATCTTTCATTTGGCATGTAAAAGAGCGTAATAAATTTATCAATTTGTTAGCTCGCTGAGACTTGACTGTAGCACGTAAATATTCATTTTTATTTAGATAAAATAGTTTTTTTTGGCAGTCTGTGATATATTCATTGTTAAGCTTTAATGTAATTCGTTATATCCACATATGTTTAACTAATATATTGTTATTCAGAATTCATGTCTCATATACGCGCGCACAACATGTTTGAAACAATTTCTGGGTCATAAAAGTTGAGCTACCAATGTGCATTTCTTCACTTAAGAGTCTATTCCCTATTGAATTTAGAAAATGGGGTTGAAGCATATCATACCAATAGTGAATCAAACAAATTATAGATGTTTTATTATAGATGTTTTTCCATTCTTAGCTACCTAAGTTTTATTGGCAGGTTAAAATGAAGAACCTGAGAAGCCAGAGGAGTTTATTTTGAGTAGAAAGTATATTGCACTTGCAGTACGTGAAATACTGGACTTGCCTACAGGATCAATTACTATAAATCTAAAACTTTTTATATGCCCATATCTCACTATTTTTTTATATCACAATCTAACTTACCTTGCTTGATGTTTTATTCAGGGTAGTTTAAATGAGCATGTACAAGTCATTAACTCAAAATTGCAGGTACCTCATCGATTAATATTTCTTATTAGTTTTGTTGCATTCGCATTCACCCCACTAAATAATACCTCTTTAAAAATATTCATCTTCCACATAAACTCACAGGTAAGTTTTAGGTTGAGTTCAAAAAGAAAAGGCTCAAACACATTACATTCATACCCTTTTTTATGAAAAATTATTACACCATACTTTGTTTACGTGTGATTAAAATTTCTATTCACTAACAATTAGTTTTGTTTCTATTTTCCAACTTCTTTTCTCCCTTTACTACTAATTATGTTTTAGTGTTATGCATCTTGAAATTCCAGTTTGATATTGTTTAAAGCATCATGAAATGGATTTGTAGCCTTCAGATATATATACACATATATATACATACATATATATACATATACATACATACATACATATATATATATACACACACACACACATGTGTGTGTGTGTATGTATATATATGTATATGTACACACACTCACACACATATACTCAAATACATTATCAATATTCACAACTGATGGTCACTCACAAACGCGTTTACACGTTTCCTAAGAAATTAAACTTCTTTTTCTTCACAAACTCATTTACCTGAACTTTCCCTTGTTTCTTTCTTCATTGGAGGTAGAGAGAACAAATTGTGAAAATGAATTTTGCCTTATTCATCTTCGGTTTTATTCAGTCTTTGATTTTTGATTCCTCCTTTCCCCTTATTCCAACAATTTTGACAATTTGCATTATTGATTTATCATATTTTTGTTAAACTGTCTAAATTTAATTTTTAAGTTGAGGGTGATGATTGTGATCTGCATCCAATTTTTATATATGATGAAAATCTGATGCTGGTAACTGGCCTTTACATGTTTACATCTTATTCGTTTTTTATATTTACCATCATAGTATTAGCAGCAAACGTTCAATTTACCCGTTTAGCGTTTCAGATGATTTCCTTTGATGTCTTCTGGCATAGTTCTAGACCAAAAAGAATACATGAAATTTTATCATTTTAGTCATATCCATATTGCAGGTCAAAATGATGAAAGTTTGTGCAGCCTTTACATGTATGGTACGTTCCAGTGTAACGTTTTATGTATGATGACTTTTTTCCAAAAGGTATGAATGATTAGCTTGCATTTTAATATTTACCATTCATTTTTATCTATTTTGCCAAAATTGCATGACTGGGAGTTGAAACGTAATTAATCCAAACTGATGATTAGTCAAAGTAAGCATCAACCTAGATTGAGTTGAATTAAAGCTTGGCTGGTGAAAAGCTGATCTACGAGCATAGAAACGAGACCAACACTAGAAGCAGACCATTCTAGGCTTTCTCTTAATTGAATCTTTATATAATGGAGGTTAGTCTATGTTTTATTGTTAGTACAAAATAAATTTCCACATGAACAACTCAGTCAATTATGGTAAAACTGTTATCACTTCCTTTTACTGCCATCTATACTCAGCAATCCTAATTGTTTCTTCATCAATTGTTATTCATTCGCGTAGGGAGCAAATTATTATGCATGTGCTCTAATTCTATTCGTGATTTAACTGCCATGTAGATGCGTTTATGATGAAACAGAGTTCACGTTTTCCTATAGAGCAGCAAGTAAACATTATTGTCAGAGCAAGAGAAATACACAGTAACATGTTGCATTAAATAAATATCAGCCTCAGGAATGTAAACCAAACTATGTAAAATATGAATGAAATTGAGCTACGTGTTTCAATTTTTAATTTACTTAACTAGCAGTATGTTTAGAGTTTAAGCATATACCTGAATAATGTAGCAGAATATTATATCTAATACTAGGATTATTTTGATTGAGCTACATCTATAGTAAAATTTTCTGTTTTTATTCCTTTAGCCTTTATGCACATTAAAAAAAATTGTCATTATTTGCAGGTTTAATTCATGATCATCAAATATGGTCATGTTGCTATAACTTTGCATACTTTGGCAAATTTATTGGATATGTCAGTACTTCTGTCATCAGTGCTAAACTAAAAAGAATACATGAAAATTTATCATTTTGGTATAAGCTACGGTCCACGCGATTAGCGCGTGTCTTGATCACGCGCGAAGCACGTGCCATCATCACGCACGAAGCGCGTGCCGTTATGCTCGTTAAAATATAGAAACATTCAAAAACGATCCAGAAATAAATACATATCAAGAAAAAATAAGCAATAAATAATCATGCTTGAAACAAAAGAGATCCCACGATTTGAAATCGTATGGGTCAGCCCATGCATTGGCTAGGTCAACCCCTGGGTCGACCCAGGCATTGGCATGGGTCGACTTAGATCGGCTTGGAGCATTTTAAATTTTTACACATGATTTATGGATCGGGTTTGATTTGAGTAGAGGGATTAATATTAATATACATCCGACAGACGTGATTTTTTTTGGACATATATAAATAAATCTATAGGGCCTAGCTCTTGAACTCATATTTTCTGAGAGGACGTGTAACAACCAGAATTTTGGCAATAAATAAATTAGTTACTTAATTAGATCTCCAAAATAGTAATTTTCGTAAACGATGGAATTTTACCACGAAACTTGCGCCGTTATGTTCGTTACATAATTCTTGTCTACTTTCATATTTGGAACTTCGCGAATGGAGTCAGTATAAAAAGTTTACAGATGAAATACGAAAGCGATGGAAAATAAATCAATAGAATCTTTAAATTAATAAATATCATTTATAACCTAACCTCACTAGGCAAATCGACCCAGAGCGATCGATCTTAGCGGTCGATCGAGCGGTCGACCCCTTTGGTCGAAAACGCCCAGTGACGGCTAGGTTTTGAGGGTATATATATAACTTATAAATGCAAGGATCTTTATTAAAGTTAATAACGGTCTAGGTCTATTCTAATCCCCATAAATAAAGGGTTAAACCTTTATTCTTTTACACACAATTCTAAAAGTAATAACGAAGCTTTGCCATTTTCATATTCTTCCAAATCTCTTCTAAATCAAATCTAAACATACAAAATTAAATAAACATAGATTTGAGAAGAAATCAGATTCTTATGCAGAAGAGATGGTGCTACGAATGGGCGTTCTTCCATTTCCATTTCCTCCCTCTTTCCTATTTCTTGTAGATCTACAAATCTAAAAGAACCCCCTTTTTGAAATAATTGTAGATCTGTAAGATTTGGGAATTGCTGCCCTAAAAGTTTTATTTAGATTCAGATAGCTTTCAGGTGAGTAAGAAATTATATACATCATCTATAATAACTTATTTAATTCGTTTGTGTAGATCTGAATTATATGCCTAAAAGTTTATCAAATTTGTTTATTGTTTTGTCAAATCTGAAATAATGGGTTGTGGTTTGAATATTGAGTTTGTAGGCCTTTTTGGTTTATTTAATTATATTGCCTACAACTGTTCATATATTTGCTTGCAGTTATTGTAAACATCTTGGATCTGGAAATCAGTCACTAGATCATTGTTAGATTTGTATTATTTATTCCAGATCTTTAGATTTGTTGTTGATTTGTGGTTTATGTAAATTTTATTTAGAAAGATATGCCTGTTTATGTTTGATGTTGTTTGGGTTTTTACATGGTTATTGTAAATATTCTCTTTTTTGATCTTTTTTAAAAAAGCATTATTTGGAATCAGCAAGAAAAATTTACAAATCAAATAGGAAGGGATGTGTAAATTTACGTATATTTGTACGTGGTTTACAACACCCATTTCAAAAATATACATATTTCATATTTCTTGTGATTCGAAATGTGTTAATTCCTCTTTCAACTATTTTGGGCAAAAATTTACAATAACTATAGTTATTAACATTTTTATAATATTTTTGAATCTTAAACAATATTAAACATGAAAAAATTTGTTAACTGTAAAAGTAAAATATAGTAACTACATCAACTACGCTTAAATAAATACATAAATAGATAAATAAATAAATAATTATATGTATAAGCTTTATCCGTCCAAATCTGCGTAAATAACGCAAATATAATATATTATAATAAATATTTGTTGATATTGTTGCGTATTTGTATAATTTCTGTTTTATGGGAATATATATGGAATTATAACCCATATTAAATGGAAATGAATGATGTGACCGTTTTAATAATAAATACAGTTGATTTGCTATGAATGAATAAACAATCATAAGTTAAGAAATGAATATTGTAACCATCCTTGATTTGGGGAAAACAATTTTAATAGGATAAGTATTCCTAAATGGTTATAATTGAAATTATGTTAGGGATAGAAACTATAACTCTAATTAGGCATTCTAATAAATGATGAATATATATATATATATATATATATTGAAAATTGGTACACTTTATTAAAACCAATTATATGCTTCTGTTATACGCCTCGTCAAAACCTTGTAATTCCCCTACTGGGTACCTTGCAAAGGAAAAGAGTACATATAAGTTTCACATATTAACTTATGAAGATTGACATATAAGTACAACCAAATAAAATACCATTAACACAACAAAGGCCGATGACCCAATCTGACTTCTCTAACTCGTCTGCACCATCATATTTTCCTAACCCGAGTCAAGAAAATTGATACTGCACCTCCTCAGCAAAAGTTTATTCATGCACGATCCTGTGGTAGCGCTGCCATTCCCCTGAACCAGATAGAAAACTTCCCTCTTTATATGCTGCAACTTCAAAATGGAATGAGTAATGCGATTTGATTTTTTTTTCGAGAGTGGCATTCGTGCCAAATATAGTATACTGAAGTTGTAAAAGATCTGAAAGCTACATCTTGATGCTGGTCCTAGTGATGGAAATTTGAAAGAAGTTGGAGAGCCTCGTCATCCAATGAATCGGGTACCGTAGTGTGTAAGTTAAGTTGCAGTTTGAGTGATCCCCTTTTGAAGGCTGAGTAGTCGCAAGAGAAAAAGAGATGTTGTGGTCTCCTCATATTTATTGCATACTGGGCAGATGGTGTTCGATGCAATGCCAAACCTATTAAGTCTGGATCTGGTGTTCAATCTGTCCAAAGCTGCATACATATATATATATATATTTAAATACAAAAATAAGAAAGAAATGGAATTAAATTACAGTAATAAGTAGGAGCTACAATATTCAGATTAGGATAAAAATAGAATAAATAGGGGAATAAATGGGGATTAACTAGCGTAGTAAATACTAAGTTTAATAAGGAAATTAATAAATAAACTTCCTAAGATAGGAAGTTATAGGTTTTCCTTATTTATTTCTAGTAAATCTAGAATTAATATAACTAATAATCGAGACTTAGTAGGTTCATGATGTGAGGTCAGTTGCCTTGTCCGACAGAAGCATGCACTTTCCAACAATCGGGTATATGTACAACCGATGTGAATATCATTAACCATAGGAACCTATGACGATAGTTAATTACGTGGCGAGTATTATTTCCTAAAATAAGGTTTTTCTCAAGTGTGAGGTATTAAGTGGTTGTAGGACCCGCCTCCGGGCCAAAAAAAGGAAACCTTAAAGAGGGAATTAATTTATGAGCGCAACCTGCTTCGGGATAAAGGAATTAAGTAGTTAGATCCGCCTCTAGAAAGTGTAATAATTATCGCGTAGCTCACCTGCCCATAATCATGATGTTTTAAATGCCTGTTGGGTACGAGCTTGGTAATATCTGTGAAGGTTCGCTTCCTCTAGGTTTTAAATAACTAGGTTGGGCAGCCTCCTTGGGATTGGGTATTAAATGACCGCTACGAAGGTACCATAGGTCTTCATATCCTGTGGGAATTATTAAGTGGCTAGGGGATTATCTAATAAGGTCAGCTCAATAGTGACATGGGGTCCACCAAAAGGGTCTTAAATGGTGTTGTGCTCCCACCTAAACCTAGTAAGTGGCTACTTATTATCTCTCACCTTATGCGGGGCATGGGTATACGCGCGAACAACGGAAGCCTTAAGTTAGTAAGATTGTAGCTAGTGTCCTCTAATTTATATTAGTGTAGTGTAAACCACCAAGTAAGGTATTAAGTGGTCGATGGGCCTCCCTTGTGTCTTAAGTGATCGAGAGGATCCACCCGTACCTATCATGGGTAGTGAGGTCTTAAGTACCTATATACGAATAATTAACCATCTTATGGAATAGTGAGTAGTTGAGAGTCCACCTCTTACTTTTTGGTAATTGATTAATGGTGGTTTAAAGTCTTCATAATTATGCGTAAGTTCTATCTCAGTATTGCTATATCGTTATCATTGGGAATAATACCTTAGGTATGGTAATTAGTCGTTGTGCGTAACTGTTTACAAGGTTAGATTAGAATTACTATCCATGTGAGACATATGTTTTGCTTCTGACCAAACGGGATACATTTGTATATTGCTGATAGTGTTATACATTTTCTACTTACCAGAACTTGTTGTTCTGACCTCCACCTTATAACAACTCTCAGGTTTATCTTGGGGAAAGACAGGTCTTAGTAGATATTCAATTTGGTTTTTGGTTCTCGTTCTGTCATTGTAACACCCCACCTCCGCTAGGGTCACTCACAAAGGGAATGCACTAGTTTTGGTGGAGTATTATCTAGGTAAACATACACAGAGATATCACAAGGCAGAACATAAATAAAGCAGCGGTAGAAATTAAAAACCAAATTTTTATTACTTTCAAGAAAAGAGTCAAAACCCCATATATCCAAGGTACAAATTATTCCATTACATCAAGTTCCAAATAAAGAAGCATAAACTTAAGATAACAAAAGTAAATTATTCCCCATAAATAGCAGAAGCAGCCATAGCATAGCTCAAGACCAAACCGTACATGAGCTGTCAGAAACCAAGCTAAATCCAAGCTAAGAGCTAGTGTTTCCTCCCTGAGAACCGGGGGGGGGGGGGGCGAAAGAAAAAAGGCGAAAGAAAAAGGGTCAGTCATAAAGACTGGTAAGCCCTAGTGACTTTCAGTATGAAAACTAGTAAAGGTAACATGATATGTGAAAACTGGAATTAAACATAAGGATGGTAACAGAACTGGTAGGATAATTAAGATAACAGGATAAGTCAAGTCTAGCATCGCATATTCGAGATTCGCTGCACCAACTGTACTAGTTTCTAACCCATGTCAAGTATTAATCATGAAATGATCCCTTGGCCCAGTATCATGAAGTGACCCATTATGGGGTCCTACGGTATGATCTAGTAATCGATCGGCTCCCTACAAGTTCTAGCTCGTCATGTGTCTGTGTCATATGGCCCTATCCTGAAATGTAGTTACCTGTGCATGGTCCACCATAGGGTGTATCAAGCCCTATGGTGCCAACCATCGACACGAATCAAACACGCACAGTGTAAACCTACGGGTGCCCAATGCCTGCCTTTTCAACTCTGGACTACGTGCACGACCATAGTCCGCCTGAACCTACAATGGCGCACCTACTCAGCCGTCGTTCTGGTCGCTTACAATCAGCCCAGTAATCGTGCCCCACCCTGCCTAATCCCAGGGTATCGTGATACATCTAAGTGAGTTACTGCTGAAAAGGACCGCGTAACCAGGGTTTCTAATGGGTTAAGTGTTGTCATTCAAATTCGTGACTTAACCCTATCCAAATCATGTATCAAGTTGGTTAAGTGTGTTCAAGCGGTTCATGACTTAACCCTATCAAATCATCGTGCCAAATTGGTTAAGTATATTCAAGTGGTCTATGACTTAACCCTATCATGTGGCATTAATTCATTAATGCACCTCAACCTCTCACATTAGACTAATTATTGTGGTCACTGGATTTGCAGGGCGGTTCCGGGCAGATTTACACCACAACATAGTCTAACCTCGGGTTTTTCGTGCGATATGACCAACTACCCACATTGGATCCTATTGTTTGCAGTCACTGGATTTGCCGGGCGGTTACGGGCAGATTTACACTGCAAACTCAACCCAACCTCGAGTTGGCCATTTTCAAGTTTATCTAATTGTCATGCCCACGTTCAAGTTTTCATGTCAAAATTCATGTCAAGTTTTCATGTCATGATTCATGTCAAATCGTGTCAAGTTCATGTCCATATCCAGGTTCAAGTTATAATAACGTTCATGTTCAAAGCCAATTTATGATTTACCTAGTATACCCAAATCGTATTCCCATCGCACATAAGCTCGAATCGATACAAATAAAACTAATTAGGGAATAACATAAAAAGGGACAGGTATAAGGTGGCAAAAGTGATTACTAGCATAACATGGTATGACTTGAGATAAATGATTATAGCATTACTGGCATATGGAATATTGGCCTCAAACATAAAGATTCTAAATCTAGCAAAATAAGGTACTGGTCAAGATAACAGTTGTCATAAGGTGATAGTATAGTCATGGTAACGATTGACATAAGGTGATAGTATAGTCATGGTAACGATTGAGATAAGGTGATAGTCATAAACTTGTGACTAATAGCAGATTCAACATGATAATATGAGGGGGTTTTCTTTTTGATTTACAACATGAATAGGCCCCAAATCAATGTCATAGTAATATATCCAAAAGTCAAGATCTAAGATGAACAAGAATGGATGTAAAACAGTCATCATACATAGGTCCAATTTCAATTTACATCATATTCATATTACATTTACATTTTGAATCTAAAAATAACTGGGGCTTACAGATCGTGGTTCGAGAATTAGAAAAAGAGAGTCGATGTTGAATCTTTATATGCTTAGTCAAGTCCTAACAGAAATCCCTAAATCAACAACGTAGTTTTGACGTAGAAGAAGTAGTCCCTTTCTCTAACTTTTCAACCAGAATTAGAGCAACATAAGGTCAGAAAGAATTTTGTGTAGAGAGACTAGTGTTAGGGGCTGTATATATAGGGTCAGGTCAACGAATGTAGACAGAAACGAGGCCAGAAACATCACAGTGAATCAAGCTTCAAAAGTGGGCTCGGCCACCAGGTCGACCCCCAGGTCGACACTATGGTCGACCTGGTCCTGGGCAGGTCGACTACATAGTCGACCCCCAGGTCGACCTGATCCTGGGCGGGAAATTTCCCGCCTAGTCCATTCTGAGGTTTGAATTCGAAATTCGAATTCGAATCCTGAGCTGTTTTGAACTTGAAAACTTCTGAAAACTTCGAAAGGTCATAACTTGGTCATACGGACTCCGATTTTCGAAAAATCGGACTCCTTTCCAAGAATAATTTCGAGATGAACGCAATGGCGTAACCCGTTTCCCTTGATTCTTATTTTAAAAATTAATTCTGCCTTGATTTATGGTTATTACACGTTATAAAAACACGGGTTGTTACATTCTCCTCCCTTAAAGGATTTCGTCCCCAAAATCTCTAAGTTAGAAAGAATATATCCTACCATCCAATCATCCGTCTACTCAAAGCATCATCCACAGGCAACCATTGTCCTTAAACGATTTCTAGTGCTGTATGAACATATGCAGAAAGTGTGTGTATATGTACTTATCTAATGCAAAAGATCAGGCAGTTACTATTCAGTAAACCTCCTTAATGCAAAATATGTTAGTGTAATGAATCCAACATGTATGCAAATTCCTAACATAGTTTATAATATCTACATGAGTGCACAAACATTCATTCATATGCAACATCCGAGTGATAGCATGACAAGTTCCATCCATGTACAAGTATAAGCACTCATGCATATGCAATATGAAAATGTGACTGAGCCGATCTAGTGCCTAATGTGTGTCATGCATCCACTTGCAACCACTTGCAACCATTTGCAAACATCAACCATAACATGTTTCAATCACATGTTTACATCCATATGGTTCTACCTAAGGTTCTCAAGATAAGATCGAGAAGATAACAAGACAAACGTAGATAGTAGAAGCATGATATGAAAAGGTTTTCAAGTTTATAGAAAAAAGAGATCGAGAATGCACCCTCAAAAAGAAATGGATAAAGCGCGCGTATCTTCTCTTCGGTTTCCCAAGTTGCGTCTTCTTGGGCTTCATTCCACTGCACTTTAACTAGCTTGACCTCTCGATTCCTTAGCTTCTTAATCTCCGTTCCTAAGATACGAATTGGAACTCGCCTCAATGTTGCTTCTTTTTCCACTTCTACGTCTTCAAGGATGCTTGGCTCAACCACTTCGGCTGACTCATGCAAGCATTTCCGGAGATGCGAGATGTGAAAGACATTGTGCACCCCAGCCATCTTCTCGGGTAAGTCTACCTTATAGGCCATCCGTCCAATCCTCTCAGTGATAGGGAACGGTCCTACGAACCTTGGTGCTAGCTTTCCAACTGCTCCAAAACGAACTACATTGCGTAATGGAGAAACTTTTATAAAGACCATATCTCCGACTTCGAATTCTAGGTCTGTTCTTCTCTTGTCCGCATAAGATTTCTGTCTATCTTGGGCCGTTTTCATCCGTCTTCGTATCAACTCAATCTTCTCAGAAGTGTCCCTTATCATGTCGGGCCCAAGTATAAGTCTGTCTGTCGTCTCCCACCAACAAGTTGGCGATTTGCATGGTCTTCCATATAGGGCTTCGAACGGTGCCATTCCGATGCTAGCTTGGTAACTATTATTATATGCAAACTCCACGAGAGGAAGATGGTCTTCCCAAGTACCACCAAAGTCAAGAATGCATAGCCTCAGGAGATCTTCTAGTACTCTATTTACTCTTTCGGTTTGTTCATCCGTCTGTGGGTGATAGGCGGTGCTTAAATTCAGTCGTGTACCCATTGCTTCTTGCAGACTATTCCAAAACTGGCTAGTGAAAATCAGGTCACGATCACTAACTATACTAGAAGGAACTCCATGCAACCATACTATCTCTCGAAGGTAAATAGACGCTAGCCATGATGCGGTCCTCTTACTTTTCACTGGAATGAAGTGAGCACTTTTCGTGAGTCTATCAACTATGACCCATATGCTAGTATTTCCCTTCCTTGACCTAGGCAGTCCATCCACGAAATCCATCGAGATACTCTCCCATTTCCATTGCGGAACCTCCAAAGGATGTAATAGCCCACCAGGCTTCTTCGACTCGGCCTTTAATCGTTGGCACACCATGCACTTCGAAACAAACTCTGCCACATCTGTTTTCATTCCAGTCCAAAAGAAAATGCGTTTCATATCCCTGTACATCTTATCCCCTCCGGGATGTATAGTCATCTTCGAGTGGTGCGCCTCTTCGAGAACTTTCCTTACTAGGTCTCCCACTTGTGGGACACATAGCCTTCCATCGCGCCTTAGCCATCCCTTGTCATCTATGGCATACCTACTGAGGTGACTTGACGTCTCACCACTAATCTGCTTGTCCATGATTTCGACTATCTGTGGGTCTTCCTTCTGGGAAGTCCCTACTTGATCTAGAAGTGTAGGTCTTAACTCAAGAGATGCTAACGTAGCATTCAATGACTCAACAGCAGGTGTAAAATCAAAGGTTGCTATAAACTCAAGGCTTTTCCTTTCAACAAACAAGAGGCTCAAAGTCAACCTTTTTCTACTTAGCACGTCCGCCACCACATTACCCTTGCCAGGGGTATAAGCTATATCGAAGTCATATGATGCCAAGAACTCCATCCACCGCTGTTGTCTCAGATTCAAATCTTTCTGTGAGAAGAGGTACTTAAACGAATTGTGGTCGGTATACAGCTCGAACCTCTCCCCTAGAAGATAATGGCGCCAAGCTTTAAGTGCAAAAACAATCGCGGCCAACTCCAAGTCATGCATGGGATAGTTTTTCTCATGAACTTTAAGTTGTCTGCCCCCGTAGCATATTACTCTTCCTTCTTTCATTAGGACAGCGCCTAATCCCGTGCTGCACGCATCTGTGTACACCGTAAACATCTTACCTCCATCGGGTAATGCCAAAACTGGAGCTGTGGTGAGGGCTCTCTTAAGTCTCTGAAAAGCAGCGTCACATTCTATGTCCCATGTAATAGCTAGGTTCTTCTTTGTTAACTTAGTAAGAGGGGCTGAAATCTTAGCGAAGTCCTTAATGAACTTCCTGTAGTAGCCCACCAAACCGAGAAAGCTCCTCACCTCCGTTGCATTCTTAGGAATTTTCCAGTCCTGTACCTCAACTACCTTTGCGGGGTCCACGGCTATGCCTTGCTTAGAAACTACATGTCCAAGGAACTGAACTTCCTTTCTCCAAAAATGGCATTTGGAGAACTTAGCCTTTAACTAGTGTGCTCTAAGTGTTTCCATGACTTCCTTGAGATGTCTAGCATGCTCTTCTTCATCTTTTGAGAAGATCAAAATATCATCCACGAAAACTACCACAAACTTGTTAAGGAACTCCCGAAACACCCTACTCATCAAATCTACAAAGTACGCGGGTGCATTCGTTAACCCAAACGGCATGACGAGCCATTCGAAGAACCCATCTGGAGTCCTAAACTCAGTTTTGTCAATGCTATCCTCAGCCACTCTAAGCTGATGGAATCCTGTGGCTAGATCGAGTTGAGAGAAAACAGATGCTCCCACAAACTGGTCAAACAAATTGTCGATTATTGGTAGTGGGTGCCTATTCTTCTTTGTCAACTTGTTTAACTCACGATAATCTATGCACAGACGAAGCGATCCATCCGCCTTAGTAGCAAATACCCCCTCACTTCATCAAAGACATCTGGATATTCTCGGACCACTCTTACAGATTGCAAATTATCGTCGGACGAGTCAAGGGATTCAAGATAACACAACATGACTAGACCCTTAGGGTTACAAGAAATTTCAAGGGTATTACCAAGGCGAGTCATGAGCCTCACTACCCTTTGTTCACAATCAAGAATGGCTCCATAATCGGATAGCCAATCCATACCTAAGATCAAACCGTATCCCATAAATCCAAGAACATAAGCATTACATGTGAATTCTACGCTTAAGATAGAGATCCTCAAATCCATACACATCATAGATAAATGGGCGGAGCCCCAATTGGATTTGAAACTATAACGGGATCCTCAACCAGACTAGTACTTAGGTGCAGATTTTCAACAATATTAGAAGAAATAAAAGTATGCGATGCGCCAGAGTCAAATAAGGTTCGAACAGGAAAGTCAGAAATGTAAACAAGATTTTCTACGGAAATATTACTACCTCGATCAAGAGCTGGAGTGGTGTTGAGAGCATGCAACTGCCCTCCAGAAGTTCCTGCTTGCTGGGTCTGCCCTTGCCCCTGTCCTTGCTTCTTAGGGCAATCCTTGCTGATGTGTCCAGTATCTCCACAATGAAAGCATTCACCCAACTTCCTCTTCTTCTTTCTACAGTCTTTAGCTAGATGTCCAGTAATACCATAGAAGTTGCACTTCCTCATCTTACGTGGTTTGTTGTTGCTCTTGTTATTCTTGTTATTCTTGTTGCCCCCTTCTTGGAGTCAACTCTCTTATTCTGAGTCTCATTAGGCTTAACCTCCTTCTTGCTATTCTTGTCTTCCTAATGAAGTAGAGCCATATCCACCAAGCTTTCAAAGGTCGCCCCCATGGGTATATGAGTTATGGCCAAACTGTGTAGGGGCTCGTTCAATCCTCGAGCAAAGCGTACAGCCCTTTTCTGGGCTGTGTTGACCAAATCCAAACCGAACCGAGCAAGCTGATTAAACTTATTCACGTACTCCCTAACAGACATGTCCCCTTGATTGAGTGCTAGGAACCTCTCCTTCTGAAGGTTCTCTTCTGCTGACGATAAGAATTTATGCCCAAACCTCTCTCTAAAGTCTGCCCAAGTCTCAACTAGCCTGGTAGCGTTGGTGATTTCCCACCAAAATGCAGCTTCCTCTTTCAACAACCATGCTACCAACTGAACTTTCCTATGGTCCTCCATATCAAAGATAATAAACAAGTCTTCAGTCTCCTTTAGCCAGTTTCGTGCCTCAACAAAGGTTTCAGTTCCAACGAAGTTCTTGCCGCCCATTGCTTTAAAGTCTTTGCATATTTTGGCAAAGGTGGTACCAGGAGGAGGAGGAACCGCGACCACTGGGAGGAGGAGGAGGGATATCTACCGGGCCCGCGCCATTGGCCCTTGCTTCTAAGTACCTTCGGAACCATCCAGGCACGGGTATTCCCTCAGGAAGGTTAAGATCAGCCATGCTGAAAAACGAAAAGAAAAAGATTCAAACGAGGAAACAAAGGAAAGTGCTAATGGCTTCTTGGGGAATAGCCTTTTTAAACATAAAACTTTTCTGAAAAAATGCTTCTTTATAAATGGTTTTGAAAATAGTTTCAGAAGGTTTTTAAAACTTTTTGCCCAACCTGGTAACCTTCTGCTCTGATACCAAATGTAAAACCCCACCTCCGCTAGGGTCACTCACAAAGGGAATGCACTAGTTTTGGTGGAGTATTATCTAGGTAAACATACACAGAGATATCACAAGGCAGAACATAAATAAAGCAGCGGTAGAAATTAAAAACCAAATTTTTATTACTTTCAAGAAAAGAGTCAAAATCCCATATATCCAAGGTACAAATTATTCCATTACATCAAGTTCCAAATAAAGAAGCATAAACTTAAGATAACAAAAGTAAATTATTCCCCATAAATAGCAAAAGCAGCCATAGCATAGCTCAAGACCAAACTGTACATGAGCTGTCAGAAAGCAAGCTAAATCCAAGCTAAGAGCTAGTGTTTCCTCCCTGAGAATCGGGGGTGGGGGGGGGGGGAGGGGGAAATGAAAGAAAAAGAGGCAAAAGAAAAAGGGTCAGTCATAAAGACTGGTAATCCCTAGTGACTTTCAGTATGAAAACTAGTAAAGGTAACATGATATGTGAAAACTGGAATTAAACATAAGGATGATAACAGAACTGGTAGGATAATTAAGATAACAGGATAAGTCAAGTCTAACATCGCATATTCGAGATTCGCTGCACCAACTGTAATAGTGGTCTAACCCATGTCAAGTATTAATCATGAAATGATCCCTTGGCCCAATATCATGAAGTGACCCATTACGGGGTCCTACGGTACGATCTACTAATCGATCGGTTCCCTACAAGTTCTAGCTCGTCATGTGTCTGTGTCATACGACCCTATCCTGAAATGTAGTTACCTGTGCTAGGTCCACCATAGGGTGTATCAAGCCATATGGTGCCAACCATCGACACAGATCAAGCACGCACTGTGTAAACCTACGGGTGCCCAATGCCTGCTTTTTCAACTCCGGACTACGTGCACGACCATAGTCCGCCTGAACTTACAATGGCGCACCTACTCAGTCGTCGTTCTGGTCGCTTACAATCAGCCCAGTAATCGTGCCCCACCCTGCCTAGTCCTAGGGTATCGTGATACATCTAAGTGGGTTACTGCTGAAAAGGACCGCGTAACTAGGGTTTCTAATGGGTTAAGTGTTGTCATTCAAATTCGTGACTTAACCCTATCCAAATCATGTATCAAGTTGGTTAAGTGTGTTCAAGAGCGCTAATGACTTAACCCTATCAAATCATCGTGTCAAACTGGTTAAGTATATTCAAGTGGTCCATGACTTAACCCTATCATGTGGCATTAATTCATTAATGCACCTCAACCTCTCACATTAGACTAATTATTGTGGTCATTGGATTTGCCGGGCGGATCCGAGCAGATTTACACCACAACATAGTCTAACCTCGGGTTTTTCATGCGGTATGACCAACTACCCACATTGGATCCTATTGTTTGCAGTCACTGGATTTGCCGTGCGGTTCCGGGCAGATTTACACTGCAAACTCAACCCAACCTCGAGTTGGCCATTTTCAAGTTTATCTAATTGTCATGCCCACGTTCAAGTTTTCATGTCAAAATTCATGTCGCGTTTTCATGTCATGATTCATGTCAAATCGTGTCAAGTTCATGTTCATATCCAGGTTCAAGTTATAATAACATTCATGTTCAAAGCCAATTTATGATTTACCTAATCTACCCAAATCGTATTCCCATCGCACATAAGCTCGAATCGATACAAATAAATCTAATTAGGGAATAACATAAAAAAGGACGGGTATAAGGTGGCAAAAGTGATTACTAGCATAGCATGGTATGACTTGACATAAATGATTATAGCATTACTGGCATATGGAATATTGGCCTCAAACATAAAGATTCCAAATCTAGCAAAATAAGGTACTGGTCAAGATAACAGTTGTCATAAGGTGATAGTATAATCATGGTAACGATTGACATAAGGTGATAGTATAGTCATGGTAACGATTGACATAAAGTGATAGTCATAAGCTTGTGACTAATAGCAGATTCAACATGATAATATGAGGGGGTTTTCTTTTTGATTTACAACATGAATAGGACCCAAATCAACGTCATAGTAATATATCCAAAAGTCAAGATCTAAGATGAATAAGAATTGATGTAAAACAGTCATCATACATAGGTCCAATTTCAATTTACATCATATTCATATTACATTTACAGTTTAAATCTAAAAATAACTGGGGCTTACAGATCGTGGTTCGAGAATTAGAAAAAGAGAGTCGATGTTGAATCTTTATATGCTTAGTCAAGTCCTTACAAAAATCCCCAAATCAGCAACGTAGTTTCGACGTAGAAGAAGTAGTCCCTTTCTCTAACTTTTCAACCAGAATTAGAGCATCATAAGGTCAGAAAGAATTTTTTGTAGAGAGACTTGTGTTAGGGGATGTATATATAGGGTCAGGTCAACGAATGTAGACAGAAACGAGGCTACAAACATCAAAGTGAATCAAGCTTCAAAAGTGGGCTCGGCTACCAGGTCGACCCGTAGGTCGACACTATGGTCGATCTGGTCCTGAGCAGGTCGACTACATAGTCGACCCCCAATCGACCTGGTCCTGGGCGGGAAATTTCCCGCCCAGTCCATTCTGAGGTTTGAATTCGAAATTCGAATTCGAATCCTGAGCTGTTTTGAACTTGAAAACTTCGAAAGGTCATAACTTGGTCATACGGACTCCGATTTTCAAATCCTCGGACTCGTTTCCAAGCAAAATTTCGAGACGAACGCAATGGCGTAACCCGTTTCCCTTGATTCTTATTTTAAAAATTAATTCTGCCTTGATTTATAGTTATTACACGTTATAAAAACACGGGTTGTTACAGTCATGCTCAATATCGATGTAGTGATATACTTTAAGTTAGTTGCCTTGGTAGGTGTTAGTTATCTTATTCTGTTTATGCTGTGAGTTAGTTTTATTTTACTCTGATTTTTCTCATGCTAGTTATTTGCAGGTACCAGATTTATACTTTTCATTCTTGGACGTTTTTGAGTTCCGACTTTTTTTGAAGTTCGAGCTCGAAAAAGTGTGGTTTGTTAATTTGGTATCGGAACTTAAGTTTAGACGATCAGAGGAATTATAAATTAGGATTAGTGAGAGAACATATTTGAATTTCTTTTCTATTTTCTTTTGTCTTTCTTACTTGACTTTAGATCACTTTGACGATGAGATAGTCATGGGACTATTTAAATCACGATAGGTTTGAGCGACTAAGCATTGGAGGTATTTTGGGGTCGAGTATTCGGCTAACCCCGATTTACCCCACGGTGCGATTTGATTATGAAAAGAATAAAGGCGACATATGGTGAATCCCGTGGATTTGAGCTTGGTGACAAGACGAAAAGCTACGGAGATAGTCACGATTTCTTGATTTTGGTTTCTTTTGGGAGTTCTAGTCGATGACCTTATTTTGGTCTTGAAATGGGAAATTCACGTTAGTATGTCGTTGTAGTTTGAAAATATAATTATGAAACTTATTCTTTCATAAATCTGGATATTCTTTTTGATAGAACTATTCATTTGAATCCTTAGTCCTGTGTTCGGAAAGATTTCAGTTTTTAAACTATTTTTGAAATTAAAGAGGGTTCCAAAATTTAAATTATGGTTTTTGAGAAATTGTTTTATGAACAAAGAATTTATTAAAGCAAAGCATGATCTTAGAAATTTAAATCTAGCCATGATTTGGATCGTTAGGTTTTGTATAATTTTAGTGAATAATCAATTTTGGTAAAAAGAAGGAATTTGAAAATGACAAGGAATAAGCCTCAAAATAAAGAAACTATAATTATCTATTCCGTATGATTTTTAGTATTCCTCTTTGCAAATATTTTGGATGATTTATAAAAATTATCACAAATAAACATTTCTAGAGATTTAAAACCACAAAAATCCAAAACATGGGAAGAATATTCCAACTCGTAATACAAAATGAAGTATAATTTTTAAATATATATAATTACGTTGAGAGACCCTCAGTTAAAATAATAACATTGCAAGTTTTCAAAATTTTCTCTTGGAAATGACTAAGGAGATTTCTATTCGAATTAGGGTATTTTGATTCGTAAAATTTTTGGGTTGTTTTTTAGCTAGGTAAAGGGAAGATAAATTTTATTTTTTTGGGCTTCTAGCTAAGTTTTCCTTTCGAGACTTCATTGTTGTGTGGACGTAGCCTTTTGTTGGGACTACATTGAACCTTTGAAGACGGGTCGGAGTTTGACCGTGGTCTATGATACCGTCCTTATGAGGATGAGTATTTTTCAAATTGATGCTAATCTTAAGATATAACAAAGGACGATTAATATTTAAATCTGACCCAAGGTTAAGGTTCAAGCTTTGTCCAAATCCCATTTAATAGTTGACCGTTTAGCGTTATACCTACAGTGGTCAACTAATTGATGAGCTTTGGGACAAGTTGGATCTAGGACTCAACTATAAAGGTTACGTCCAAATTTCCCTCCACAAACTTCCTACCTTATCTAGCAGAACCATATCCTTCTTCTCTTTTTTGTAGTCGCCTCGTCTCTTCCTTTTCTGTGCTAGTTTGCACATTAGATCTCACCCCACTAGTACTTCAAGATCTATACCTAATTTCTTCTCTTTGATCATTTCTTAGCCAATAATACCTACTTGCAATATTCGATCTTTCTCGTTCCATTTAAGTTTCATTCCAAGGGAGAGGTACCATTTGGTTGTATTATATTGAGCATAAAGCTTCATCGCTTTAGGGTTAAGAGAATTAATCATAGCAGTTGGACTTGCACCAGTCCTTTGCTTTAAAAAATTTATTTAGGGTCGTTGTTTGTGTTGCATCTGTTTTTTCCATTCTTATTGGAATAAGTCTTAAACGAAGGCAATTGTCGTTTTGAAGGTGAAGGTTTGAGCTTTCTTTAGATGGTCTTTTGGAGGAAGATCTCGATGAGATTTTAGACGCATTCATGTTTTACATGAACTTGCTGGATCTTCGGTTTGATAGGCTTTTTTTATAGCAGATCTCTCTTTTTCTTAATGTCGTTTTTGAGTTTGGAAACTTAGGTTCGAATTGCCCATGTTGATGTGTGATTCATTTAGCACATTATTTTGAAATTGAGAAGTTAAAACTATATTTGTCTCATGATGCGAGAATCAATCTTTTTCTAGGATCGGCTGTGTAACCATCATTTAGTACGCATCATATTTGATTCATCTGGTTGTCCTTGTATGCTCTTTCACGGGGTTGCTTGATGTATTTTCACCTATCCATTTTGTCTTTGGATAATGAAAGGTGAATCAATGTGAAAAGCAGTTTGTGGTAGATTTCTTTTGTCATTGCTAATTCTCTCTTAGAAGAGACAATGATGTAGAAACATCCAACAACACCAGTAATGTTTTCAACATAAGATTGAGCATCTTGCTACCATGATATGACTAGTCAAAGGTCATGGAAATGGTTTGAGCTCCAGTTGCCAAGAAAGGCATCTCATTGTTTATAGGCAATGTTTTGGTAATGTTGTCTTTGTTCGTTTTCTCATTCCAACAATTTTCTCTTGGCTTTGTGGTAGTTCGTGCTTGTATCTGTTAGTGTTGTTCCTGTAAATTGCACGATGATGTAACGTGATTTCATGTGTGTTTGCCTTTCACTCTTCGTTGTATTTGAATTAGAAATGAAATCTCATTTCCTTATCTAATTAACAATTGTTTAGAGCTGGAAAGTATAGGATCCTGTATTGGATAAAAGGTCCGGTTATTGTGTTGTTATGTCATGGGTATATTTATTATTTGTCTCCTGTTCCTTTTAAGCTAAAATTTATTTTTGGGTTTGCTAGTGTAGTTTCGGTTTTTGCACTTCTATATGACTAACTTACTCGACACCAACATGTGACTTGAATTGTTTAAGGTTCCACAAATTATACTTTAAACCTTTTTGTAAATGCTGTTTGAAAAAAATCTTTTCTTTTTTTAAAATATTATATTTTAATCTGATTTACGTGAAAAAGTAAATTTTGATATGGTAGTTTATGTATTTAAACATGTGTTTTGTATCAAAATAGATGGTTTAAATATAGTACAGTGTAAGTTAACAAAATTTTAGTTTTTGCACAAATCCAATGTGGGAAGTGAAGCAGTATTGAAAAGGAACTAAATTTTTCATGGAAGTTTTAAAGTAGAAATTTATTTGAATGAAAATTTTTCGATTTTGGGCCATATGAAAGCGTAAGGAATTTTTTTGGATGATTTGTTTGCACATTTTAGTCGAGCATTAGGAACGACGATGCTTTAGAAACGTTATTGATAACAAGGGAAAGGCTGTTTTAGCCATGGAAACGTTATTTCATACCTCGTCAACGTTGCGCACGAGTTAGTAATTACCTCGTTTTACATTTTAGAGCTTGTGTGAAACCTTCTTTGTAGTCTACAACTAAATTGTTTTGGAGTATTTTGGTGCTACTGAGGTAAAATTCCACTGGAGAATGGTAATTGGAATATTTATAAGCGGAAAAGGCATGGAATTCTCTGCTTTAATTTCCTTTTTTCTGGCTTAGGAGAAATCAATAAGGGGAGATTAGATATGTTGGCATATTGAATAGTAGTGTTTAGATGCAAAATGGTTGCCTCACACTTCCATTCGTGGTTGTGTGAGGGTTATGAATGAAAAGGGTATTCAAAAGTTTGCATTCATATAAAACTACCAGTATATTTTAGGATGTCTGCATCATATTTTCAAAAGTATTTTCAAAATAAAGTGCATACATATAGGAGGATCCGAGTTGGAATCACTATGTATATACATTTTGTGGTTGCGTTGCATTATGAACACTTTGCACATGCGCACTTAGTTGCAAAATGGATGTACACAAATTGATTGTGTAGGATGTAATAAGTAGGTGTTAAGATTTTGGGATGAAAACTTTTTAAGGAGGGGACAATGTAACAACCCAGAATTTTGGCAATAAATAAATTAGTTACTTAATTAGATTTATAAAATAGGAAATTTCTCAAATGATGGAATTTGACCATGAAATTTGCACTAAAGAGTTCACAACGGAATTCTCGTCAACTTTAAAGTTTGAAACTTCGCCAACGGAGTCTGTATGAAAAAGTTACGGATGCAATACGAATATGAACGGAAGATAAATAGAGAGAATCTTTAAATTAATAAATACCATTTATAACCCAACCCCACTTGGAAAACCGGCCGAGAGTGGTCGACCATAGCTGTCGACCCCTTTGGTCTAAAACGCCCAGTGACAACTAGGTTTTTAAGGGTGTATTTATATATATAAATTTTATAAATGGACAAATCTTTTTTAAAGTTAATCTAACAGTCTAGGGCCATTTTAAACCCTATAAACAAGGGGTTATACCCTCATTCTTTTACACACAATTTTGTAAGCAACAACGGAGCTCTGCCATTTTCCTCTTCTTTCAAATCTATTCTAAATCAAATCTAAACATGTACAAAATTAAATAAACATAGATTTGAGAAGATTGAAATCAGATTCTTGTAAAAAAGAGATGGTGCTATGAATAGGCATTCTTCCATTTAGATTTCCTCCCTCTTTCATATTTCTTATAGCTCTACAAATCTTTAAAAAAAACCTCTTTTGACATAATTGTAGGTCTGTAAAATTTGGGAATTATAGACCTAAAAGTTTTATTCAGATTCAGATTTGGATAGCTTTCGGGTGAGCGAGAAATTATACACATCGTTTATAATAATTTACTTAATTCGTTTATGTAGATCTGAATTATATGCCAAAAAGTTTATCATTTTTTTTTTGTCTTGTCAAATATGAAATAATGGGTTATGGTTTGAATATTAAGTTTGTAGGCCTTTTTGGTTTGCGGTTATTTTAAACACCTTGGATCTGGAAATCAATTCCTAAATCATTGTTAGATTTATGGTATTTATTCCAGTTCCTTAGATTTGGTGATGATTTGTGGTTTATGTAAATTTCAATTAGAAAGATATGCCTATTGATGTTTAATATTGTTTGTGTTTATACTTTGTTATTGTAAATATGCTCTTTTTAATAAAAATGTATTATTTGGAATCAACAAGAAATATGTATAAATCAAAATAGGAAGGGATGGTAAATTCACGTATTAGTACGTAGTTTACAACAGTCATTCATATTTCTTGCTATTTCAAATGTATCCATTCCTCTTTCAACTATTTTAGGCAAAAATTTACAATAATTGCAGTTATTAACCTTTTTATAAGACCATTCTTGGGTTTGTATGAGCGAATCAACAACGTATTTAATGATTTAAACAACCTTAATTACATAATCCAAGCGATTATTACAATAAATTGAGTAGTTTGTGTACCTTTTGAGCTTTTGAAAACTCATGAACTCAAACAAAACAAGAAAAAATCGAATCTTGTCAGCGCCGATGGAATCGAAGCCTCTATCGCGTCTTGAATCTTAAACAATATTAAACATAAAAAGGTTTGTTTTGGGTCGTTAGTTCAGACCAAAACATAAATGGTTAATAAAAAAATATAGTAACTACGTAAATGTTTATTGACATTGTTGTGTGTTTGAACAGTTTTCGTTTTACGGGAATATATATATATATATATATATATATATATATATATATATATATATATATGGAATTATAACCCTTGTTAAATGGAAATGAATGATATGATCATTTTAGTAATAAATACAATTGATTTGCTATAAATGAATAAACAATCACAAATTGAGAAACAAATATTGTAACCATCCTAGATTTGTGGAAAACAATTTAAATATGATATGTATGCATAAATGGTTACAATTTAAATTATGCTAGAGATAGAAACTGTAAATCCAATTAGGGAATCTAATTAATGATGGATATATATATATATACATACACACACACACACACACACACACACACACACACATATATATATATATATATATATATATATACATACACGCAAATAAGAATGAAATGGAATTAAATTATAGTAATAAGTGGGAGTTACAGTATTTAGATTAGAATTAAGATGGAACCGATATGAATGGAATTTAATAGGGTAATGAACACTTTAGGAAAATATGACCGTTAGTGTCATAAATGGCATATTGTCTATAGAATAGAAAAAATAAAATAAAAAAAGAAAAAAAATGCGGATTAATTGGCATATTAAATACCAAGTCCAATAAGGAAATTAATAAATAAACATCCTAGGATAGTGAAACAACCCACCTCCATTAAGGTCACTCACAAAGGGAATGCATTAACTTCTGTGGAGCGTTATAGGTAAAAGATTCAGATAAATTACAAGACAGACAAATAAAGTAGCAGAAAATAAATAAAACTTTACTTCACTGATAAAACAACAGCTTTTCCAATACCAAAACACTAATACCCAATACAACAAAGTATCTGTCTTGTTTAACAAAATAAAGAAGCATAAAATGACAATGATATTCCCTAATAAAGCATGAGCCAGCCATAGCAGTGGAAAAGAGATTCCAAAGCAATACATCTACTATCTTTGAGCTTGGAAAGAGAAACGGTCCAAACTAAGCTGAGCTATTCCCTCCCTAACTACCTGGGGGGGGGGGGGTAACGGAAGAAAAGAGGCGAAACAAACTAGGCCAGACATAAGTCTGGTAAGTCCAGTGACTTTCAGTATGTAAACAGGTAAAAGTAACATGACATGAATAAACTGAATATAAGACAATACCGTGATAACAAGGATAACAGGATAACATAAGGTTAGCATAAGATATGATAAGGCAAGATAAACTAAATGCGCTTCTACTGTTTCTCTGCTTCGCTACTACCTTGTTATTCTGATTTTTATATCTCTGCACCACTAACTAGTATCCTAACTAGTGTCTTTTATAGAATGGTTCGTATGCCCTACTAGTGTCCCAACTAGTATCCTGTGTTATATGATAAGGTGATCCCAGCCCCGCAATTGTGGTAGCCATCCGGTGTACATCTAGTATGAGGATCTTACCTCAATCAGCCTAATTGCCATGGAGATATTAGATGTACCCTTACTACCTTAACTGATCGGCTCCTACTCGTATCGATCTAGTTCTAGTTTGTGTCGCTCGACCCTCTACTTGTAGATACCTATGCCGGTCCCACCATATGGTGTATCAAGCCCTAAGGTGGCAACCCGACACGATCAAGATGCACAACTTTATATCTACTGATGCCCAGTGGTTAATTCTTCTACTCCGGAATACGTGCATGCCCGAGATCCCATCGGAAACTGCATTGCTGCACCACCTGCCGCTACTTTGACCGCTTGTAATCAGCCCAGTAATCGTGCCCCACCCTGCCTAGTTTAGGGTACCATGATACAACTATGTAGGTTACTGCTGAAATAGGTCCCCATTACTAGGGTTTCCTACTGGTTAAGTTTGTGGGCTTATATATACAAATATTACTCACCTGCACGAGATGTACTTAAGCGTCCCACTGATTCAAACATGTTTATTTAACGGTTAAGTTTGTGGACCTATATATACAAATATACAAATATTACCCACCTACCCAAGGTTTACTTAACCCTCCCACTTATAAAGTCAATATGTATTATTGGTTAGGCTTGCCTTAACCCTATCCACTTTATTCATGTAATATTGGTTAAGTGTTGTCCATTCATGTTAACTTAACCCACCCGCACATCTTGTTGTATTGGTTAAGTGTTTCCTATTAACTTAACCCTGTTCACTCATCATGTTATATTGGTTAAGTGTTTCTTATTAACTTAACCCCACTCGTTCATCATGCTATATTGGTTAAGCGTTTATTATTAACTTAACCTTTTTCATTCATCATGTTGTACTGGTTAAGTGTTTCCTATTAACTTAACCCTGTTCATTCATCATGTTATATTGATTAACTTAACCCTGCTCACTTGTCTAATTAACATATTATAACGGTTAAGTGTTCTAAATTTACTTAACCCTACCTACTTGTCTAATTAACATGTTATAATGGTTAAGTGTTCTAAATTTACTTAACCCCACCTCCTTGTCTAATTAACATGTATAACGGTTAAGTGTTCTAAATTTACTTAACCCCACCTTCTTGTCTAAGTAACATGTTATAACGGTTAAGTGTTCTAAATTTACTTAACCCCACCTACTTGTCTAATTAACATGTTGTATTGGTTAAGTGTCTCCTATTCATATGTTACTTAACCTTACCATTCTTAGCATGTCTGTTTATTGGCATTAATTAATTTATTAATGCCCCAACCTCTCACATCAAAACTGTTGTTTGCGGTTGCTGGATGTGCCAGGCGGTTTCGGGCAGACTTCTACCGCAAACTCATTCTAACTTCGGGTTTTGTGAAAAATGCGCTAACCTCTCACATAAGATCTGTGTTGTTGTGGTAACTGGATGTGCCGGGCAGTTCCGGGCAGTTTTACACCGCAACTCAATCTAACCTCGGGTTAGGCATGTTCATCTTTTAGCGAAATTACATATTTACTGTACATGTCCAAGTATATATTTTACATGCTAATTATCCCAATTTCACAAAACTAGTCATGTTTCAATTCTCAAGATATACCCACAAATTCAATTACAAGTTATTGATCAAAATAGGCTACACCCAATCTTTCCCAAATTTACAATAATAGTCATGCTCCAAAATCACAATATACATTATGCTTGGCGTCCCAACCAATAGTTATGCCCAATCTAGTTTTAATATTTCAGTTTGTAGTTTATGCCCAAAACTTGGTTTACTTGCCAATTAACCCAAACTTGCAGTTATAATGATAATAATGCCCTAATAGCAATTACAAGTTATGCCCAAAAATTTCACCGAATAAGTTATGCCCAATTATTTCACCAAATACATTATGCCCAATATTTAACCAAAATAGGTTGTACCCAAATATTCCCCGTATTCTAATCGTTCGTATTTCGCTATTTCAGCCTAGGTTTGAAGGTAACCCAGGTTCATAAAAGAAAAAGGAAATAGGGGAAGAGAGAAAAGGAGCATAAAAATAAGAATAGGCATAAAAATAGGCATGTAACAACAGACCTAATATAGGAAATTTAGATCCAACAAAGATAGATTCTTGAATAAACTGATACAATCATTATCGCAGGCATAAGAATAACATCATGAACGAAAAAGGATTATATGCCTGATGTACAACAAAGATAGGCATGATTGTATCAATATAATAACTTCTTAGGCATGTAAAGTCATGGATTCGATAGAAAGATAGGGATAAATCTGAAAAGATTGTCTTATCATCAAGCATGGACTTAGATTCATTTTATTACATGCCAAGATTACAATTAGGTATTTAAATCTGAAAATAAAGTGAACTTACATTGCTAGGATTAGAAAAGAGAACTGAATCGTTGGTGTTGCAGAAACTCTAATTTGATGTTGATTAAGCTTCGTTGATTGTTGATGAAGAACTTCTAATATGATTTAGGTTTTTGAGGCGGCGACTAAGAGAATTGAGAGTTCAGCAGCATAGAGTCGTCATAAGGAATTGTTATGAATTAGGGTTTAGGTTTAGATATGTATAATAGATGTCTAGGATTAATGCTAGCCTTTAGATTAATCTAGGATCAATCTAAACCATCCAAGTCACAAAGACACCTCATCGGGCCAATCAGAACAAGCCACATATGCCCTAAGACACCAAAAATCTTCACTGCCTAGATTTGGTTGATGGGGTCGACCCCTACAGGAGGGGTCGACACCTATGTCGACCCCGGTGTCGACCCCAAAGAGCCTGAGTCGACATAGGTGTCGACCCAGTGGGTCACGGTGGGTCGGCACCCCAAATGTGGTCGGTTCCACGTTTCCTTCTCCCGCCTTCGCTGTTTTGAATATTTTATTTTAATTCTGGTTTAAACTGAAATCATCTAACCTCCATGACTTCTTCATACCGTATCCGTTTTACGCAAACTCGGACTCTATCTCAAGTAAAATCCTGAGACAAATGCAATGGCACAACCCATTTCCCTTAATTCTTCTTTTAAAGATTAATTATTCTTTAATTATCTCTTATGTCCCATTTTGTTTTAAAATTACAGGGTGTTACATTCTCCCCTCCTTAAAGGATTTCGTCCCCGAAATCTCCAAGTCAAGAGGAATGTTTATCCCACCATCCAACATCCACCTACTCAACCATTCAATCACAGGCATCCATTGTCTTTAAAAGGTCTCTAATGCTTTTCATGGACATATGCATAGTGTGTGCATATATCCTTACCCAAATGCAAAATCAGGCAGTCTACTGATTTAGTTGACCTCCTTAATGCTAATTATGTCAGTGCCATGAGTCCATCATGTATGTAATTATTTCTAATCGTACTTTATAACTTCTACATGAGTGCACAATCATTCATACAAATGCAACATCCATATGATAACACATCAAGTTTCAATCCATATATATATATATATAAATTCACTTATGTATATGCAATATGGAAGTGACGGAGCCGATCTAGTGCCTAATGTGCGCATATGCATCCACGAGCAACCACTAGCAAACACTTACATCCACTTGCATCCACCAAACATAACATGTCTCAAACACATTATTACATCCATTGGCTTCTACCTAAGGATCAAGGATAGGATTGAGAGGATATTCTTAAAAGATAAAGACTAGCATGCAAATAAACTTTACAGAGAAAGAGAGATCAATGATATACCCTCAAAAAGGATATGATGCGCGTATCCAGTCTTCAGTCTTCTAAGTCGCATCTTCTTGAGCTTCACTCCATAGCGCTCTGACTGTCTTAACTTCACGATTTCATAGCTTCTTAATTTCCATTTCCAGAATATGAGTTGGAACTCATTTCACTGTCGCCTCTCGTTCCACCTCTTCTTCTTCTAGTATACTCGACACTACAAATCCTGCTGTGTCGTGCTAACATTTCCTCAAAAGGTCTTCCAAAATCCTATTCACCCTTTCTGTCAGAGGATGATAAGCGGTGCTCAAACATAACTGTGTACTTGTGGCTTCTTCCAAAATTCACTAGAGGGTATTCCATGTAGAAGAACTATCTCTTGAAAATAAACAGATGCTAACCATGTTACCAAGTGTATTTATTAAGGGATTAGAGTTCTCTTCTCTACTTAACTTATCCATTGCGTCAGCTATCTGAGAGTTTTGTGAAGTCTCTATTTAATTCAAGAGCGTAGGCCTTACTCCTAGCGATGCCGACTACTAACTTAACCGAAGGTTTTAAAATCAAAGTTTGATATGTATTCTGAACTTTTCCTTTTCAAAAAAAAGAGGACTTGAAGTCAACCTTTTCTTCTTAAGGCATCCGCTGCGACCTTACCCTTCCTTCTTATATCAAAATGGCGCCTAGCCTCGTGTCGCATGCATCCGTGTATACCGTAAACCTTTTACTATCGTATGGTAAAAGTCAAAACTGGGGCCGTTGTAAGAGCCCTCTTCGATTGTTGGAAAGCGACATCACAACCAATATCCCGAGCAAAGGTTAGATTCTTCTTCGTCAATCTTGTAAGTGGGGCTAATACCTTCGCAAAGTCCTTAATGAACTTCCTATATTAGCCCGCTAGTCCTAGAAAACTTCTTACTTCCGTTACGTTCTTAGGAATCTTCCAATCTTGGATTGCCACCACCTTTTCAGGATCCACTGCTATCCCTTCCTTAGAGACCACGTGTCTTAAGAACCTCACCTCTTTCCTCCAAAAATGACATTTGAGAACTTAGCTTTGATTTGATGTGCTCGGAGGGTATCCAAGACTCCCTTAGATACAAAGCATGTTCTTCCTCACTCTTAGAGAAAACCAAAATACCATCTATGCACAAGCGAAGTGAACCATCCGCCTTTGTAGCAAAAAAAACTGGAGCACCCCTATTCAGAAATACTTCGCCTTGTGAACCCTTTCCCAAGTAACTCTTTTACTTGTTTACTGAGCCCTTCCTTTCTCTTGGAGCCATGTGTCGTATAGGTAATGCAACTGGCTTTGCATTGTCAACTAGATATATGCAGAAGTCTATCTCACGTTTTAGGGGACAAACCCCTAACTTGATTAAAAACATCTGCTTACTCATGGACTATTCTAACGGATCGCAAATCGTCGATAGATGCATCAAGTGATTCTAGGTAGCTAAGCCAAACTGATCCCTAAGGATGGCACAAAATCTCGTGGGTATTACCGAGGCAAGTCAAAAGTCTAACTACCCTCCTTTCACAATTACTAGCTAACCAATCCATGCCTAGAATCAACCCATAGCCCATGAAACAAAAAAAACATAAGCATTACACTTAAACTCAATACTTAATATAGCTATTCTCAAATCCTCACAAACCAAAGATAAATGAGCCGAACCACCAACTGGATTTGAGACAATAATGGGACCTTCTATTATACAAGCACTAAGGTGTAGAGACTCAACTATGGAAGCAGATATAAACGAATGTGAAGCGCTAAAATCAAAAAGAGTACTAATAGGATGATCAAAAAGAAAAACTAGACTTTTTCAACAGAAACTTTACCACCTCTCTCGCTCAGGCACGTTGGCGGTGAGAGCATGCACTTGCCCTCCTAAAAATCTTGTCCTTTGTTCTTGCCCTTGTCCTTACTTATATGACCCTTTATACCATAATAAAGACACTTCCTCTTGTCTTATATTTTTCTATTCTTTCCTCCTTTGTGAATCAAGTCCATATCCATGAGTTTCTCATCCTTGGGTAGTGCTCCTTAGCCAAACTCCCTCATTCTCATCTTTTCCATCCTTGTGTGGCTTGTTGACAAGTCTCTTAAAAGATGCCTCCATCACACGGAAAACCATAAAAATCTTGAAAGAAAATTAGCCGCAGGTGAAACTACTGCGGCTATATGGAAGTTGGGCACTTCTTCGCCCTTTGACAGGTATCGTAGTCTCATCAAGCTTACGGAACCATGCCGCGATGAGGTTACCTCCCAGAAATCCAGGAGCCCCGGAGACTGAGTAAAGAAGGAAAACAAGGATTCAAACAGGGGATCAAAAGATAGTACATATGACTTTGGGGAATATGCCTTTAAAACAAAAAATTTCTTTCGAAAATGCTTCTTTTAAAATCGTCTTGAAAATAGTTTTTCAAATCTTTTATCTGATCCGGTAACCTTTAGCTCTGATATCAAGTGAAACACCCCACCTCCAATAAGGTCACTCACAAAGGAAATGCATTAACTTCTGTGGAGCGTTATAGGTAAAAGATGCAGATAAATTACAAGACAGACAAATAAAGCATCGGAAAATAAATAAAACTTTACTTCATTGATAAAACAACAGCTTTTCCAATACCAAAACACTAATACCCAATACAACAAAGTATATGTCTTGTTTAACAAAATAAAGAAGCATAAAATGACCATGATATTCCCTAATAAAGCATGAGCCAGCCATAGCAGTGGAGAAGAGAGTCCAAAGCAATACATCGACTATCTTCGAGCTTGGAAAGAGAAACGGTCCAAACTAAGCTGAGCTATTCCCTCCCTGACTACCTTGGGGGGGGGGGGGGAGGGGGGAACGGAAGAAAAGAGGCTAAACAAACTAGGTCAGACATAAGTCTGGTAAGTCCAATGACTTTCAGTATGTAAACAGGTAAAAGTAACATGACATGAATAAACTGAATATAAGACAATACCGTGATAATAGGGATAACAAGATAACATAAGATTAACATAAGATATGATAAGGCAAGATAAACCGAATGCGCTTCTACTCTTTCTCAGCTTCGCTACTACCCTGTTATTCTAATTTTTATATCTCTGCACCACTAACTAGTATCCTAACTAGTGTCTTTTATAGAATGTTTTGTATGCCCTACTAGTGTCCCAACTAGTATCCTATGTTATATAATAAGGTGATCCGAACCCCACAATTGTGGTAGGCTTCAGGTGTACATCTAGTATGAGGATCTTACCTCAATCAGCCTAATTGCCATGGAGATGTTAGATGTATCCTCACTACCTTAACCAATTGGCTCCTACTTGTATCGATCTAGTTCTAGTTTGTGTCGCTCGGCCCTTTGCTTGTAGATACCTATGCTGGACCCACTGTAGGGTTTATCAAGCCCTAAGCTGGCAACCCAACACGATCAAAATGCACAGCTTTATATCTACTAATGCCCAATGGCTAATTCTTCCACTTTGGAATATGTGCACGCCCGTGATCCCGTCGGAACCTGCACTGCTGCACCACCTGCCGCTACTTCGACCGCTTAGCCCAGTAATCGTGCCCCACCCTGCCTAGTTCAGGGTACCATGATACTTCTATGTGGGTTACTGCTGAAATGGGTCCTCGTTACTAGGGTTTCCTACCGGTTAAATTTGTGGGCCTATATATACAAATATTACCCACCTACACGAGATGTACTTAACAATCCCACTGATTCAAACATGTTTATTTAACGGTTAAGTTTTTGGGCTTATATATACAAATATTACCCACCTACCCAAGGTTTACTTATCCCTCCCACTTATCAAGTCAATATGTATTATTGGTTAAGCTTGCCTTAACCCTATCCACTTGGTTCATGTAATATTGGTTAAGTGATGTCCATTCATGTTAACTTAACCCACCCACACATCACGTTGTATTGGTTAAGTGTTTCCTATTAACTTAACCCTGTTCACTCATCATGTTATATTGGTTAAGTGTTTCTTGTTAACTTAACCCCACTCGTTCATCATGATATATTGGTTAAGCGTTTCTTATTAACTTAGCCCTTCTCATTCATCATGTTGTACTGGTTAAGTGTTTCCTATTAACTTAACCCTGTTCATTCATCATGTTATATTGGTTAACTTAACCCTGCTCACTTGTCTAATTAACATGTTATAACGGTTAAGTGATCTAAATTTACTTAACCCCACCTACTTGTCTAATTAACATGTATAACGGTTAAGTGTTCTAAATTTACTTAACCCCACCTTCTTGTCCAATTAACATGTTATAACGGCTAAGTATTCTAAATTTACTTAACCCCACCCACTTGTCTAATTAACATGTTGTATTGGTTAAGTGTCGCCTATTCATATGTTACTTAACCTTACCATTCTTAGCATGTCTGTTTATTGGCATTAATTAATTTATTAATGCCCCAACCTCTCACATCAGAACTATTTTTTACGGTTGCTGGATGTGCCGGGCGGTTTCGGGCAGACTTCTACCGCAAACTCATTCTAACCTCGGGTTTTGGGCTAAATGCGCTAACCTCTCACATAAGATCTGTGTTGTTGTGGTAACTGGATGTGCCGGGCAGTTCCGGGCAGTTTTACTCCGCAACTCAATCTAACCTCGGGTTAGGCATGTTCATCTTTTAGCTAAATTACATATTTACATACATGTCCAAGTCTAGATTTTATATGCTAATTATGCCAATTTCACAAAACTAGTCATGTTTCAATTCTCAAGTTATACCCACAAATTTAAATACAAGTTATTGATCAAAATAGGCTACACCCAATCTTCCCAAATTTACAATAATAGTCATGCTCTGAAATCACAATATACATTATGCTTGGCGTCCCAACCAATAGTTATGCCCAATCTAGTTTTAATATTTCAGTTTGCAGTTTACGCCCAAAGCTTGGTTTACATGCCAATTAACCCAAACTTGCAGTTATAATGATAATAACGCCCTAATAGCAATTACAAGTTTTGCCCAAAAATTTCACCAAAAATTTTATGTCCAATTATTTCACCAAATACATTATGCCCAATATTTAACCAAAATAGGTTATACACAAATATTCCCCGTATTCTAATCGTTCGTATTTCGCGATTTCAGCCTAGGTTCGAAGGTAACCCAGGTTCATAAAAGAAAAAGGAAATAAGAGAAGAGAGAGAAGGAGCATAAAAATAAAAATAGGCATAAAAATAGACATGTAACAACATACCTAATACAGGAAATTTAGATCCAACAAAGATAGATTCTTGAATAAACTGATACAATCATTATCGCAGGCATAAGAATAACATCATGAACGAAAAAGGATTATATGCCTGATGTACAACAAAGATAGGCATGATTGTATCGATATAATAACTTCCCAGGCATGTAAAATCACGGATTCGACAGAAAGATAGGGATAAATCCAAAAAGATTGTCTTATCATCAAGCATGGACTTAGATTCATTTTATTACATGCCAAGATTACAATTAGGTATTTAAATCTGAAAATAACGTGAACTTACATTGCTAGGAATAGAAAAGAGAATTGAATCGTTGTTGTAGCAGAAACTCTAATTTGATGTTGATTAAGCTTCAAAGTTGATTGTTGATGAAGAACTTCTAATATGATTTAGGTTTTTGAGGCGACGGCTAAGAGAATTGAGAGTTCAGCAGCATAGAGTCGTCTAAGGAATTGTTATGAATTAGGGTTTAGGTTTGGAGATGTATATATAGATGTCTAGGATTAATTCTAGCCTTTAGATTAATCTAGAATCAATCTAAACCATCCAAGTCACAAAGACACCTCACCAGGCAAATCAGAACAAGCCACATATGCCCTAAGGCACCAAAAATCGTCACTGCCCAGATTTGGCTGATGGGGTTGACCCCTATAGGGGGGTCGACACCTATGTCGACCTCGGTGTCGATTCCAAAGAGCCTGAGTCAACATAGGTTTCGACCCAGTGGGTCTCGGGTCGACACCCCAAACGTGGTCGGTTCCGCGTTTCCTCCTCCCGCCTTCGCTGTTTTTAATATTTTATTTTAATTCTGTTTTTAACTAAAATCTTCTAACCTCCATAATTTCATACTGTATCTGTTTAACACAAACTCGGACTCTATCTCAAGTAGAATTCCGAGACGAATGCAATGGCGCCGCCCATTTCCCTTAAATCTTCTTTTAAAGATAAATTATTCTTTAAGTATCTCTTATGTCCCGTTTTGTTTTAAATTTACGAGGTGTTACATATAGGAAGTTGTAGGTTTTCCTTATTTTTTTCTTGTTAATCTAGAATTAATATAATTAAGAATCAAGATTGGACTTAGTTGGTTAATAATGCCAGGTCAGTTGTCGTGTCTGACAGAAGTCTACACTTTCCAACAGTCAGGTATATGTACAACTCATGTTGGATATCAATAACCATAGGAACCCGTGTTGATAGTTAATTGCGTGGCAAGGATTATTTCTTAAAATAAGGTTTATCACAAGTGTGAGGTATTAAGTGGTTGTACGACCCACCTCCATGCCCAAAAGAGGAAACCTTAAAGAGGGAAGTAATTTATGAGCGCGGTTTGCTTCAGCGTAAAAGTAGTTAGATCCGCCCTTAGAAAGGGTATTAAGTGATCGTGTAGCTCACCTCCCTATAATCATGAAGTATTAAATGGTTGTTGGGTATGAGATTGGTAATCTCTGCGAAGGTTCGCTTCTTCTAGGTATTAAGCGGTTGGGTTAAGAGTCTGCCTTGGGATTGGGTATCAAATGACCGCTACGGAGGTACCATAGGACTGCATATCCTGAGGGAAATATTAAGTGGCTTGGGGATTGTCTAATAAGGTCAGTTAGATAATAACATGGGATCCGCCAGGACAGTCTTAAATGGTGCCACGCTCCTATCTAAATATGGTATTAAGTGACTGCTTACTATCTCTCTCCTTATGTTGGGGCATGGGTATATGCATGAATGACGAATGCCTTTAGTTAGTGGAGTTGTAGTTAGTGTCCTCTAATTTATATTAGTGTATAGTAAACCACCGAGTTATGTATTAAGTGGTCGAAAGGATCTAGGCTTGCCTATCGTGGGTTGTGAGGTCTTAAGTGGATATATAGAAATAATTAATCTCATTATGGAATAGTGAGTGGTTGAGAGCCCACCTCTTAGTTTTTATAATTGGTTAATGGTGGTTTAAAGGCTTCATATTTATACATAAACGTTTCTATCTCAGTATTGATATATCGTTAATTGTTGGGAATGCTACCTTGGATATAGTAGTTAGTCATCGTGTGTAACTCCTTACAAGGTTTGGTGAATTACTAGCCTTGTTAGACATATGTTTTGGTTCTGACCAAATAGGATACATTTGTGTATTGTAGACAGTGTTATACAAATTCAACTCACCAAGAATTGTTGTTCTGACCCCCCTCCTCATAACAACTTTCAGGTTTAGCTTATGGAAAGACAGGTCTTAATAGGTGTTTAATTTGGTTTTCGGTTCTCGTTCTCTCATACTCAATATCGATGTGGCAATATACTTTAAGGTGGTTTCCTTGGTCATTATTAGTTATCTTATTCTGTTTTCGCAGTAAGTTAGTTTTATTTTACTCTGATGTTGCTCATGCCCATTATTTGCAAGTACAAAATTTATTCTCTCCATTTTTGGATGTGTTTGAGTTTCTATTTTTTCGAAATTCGGGCTCGAAAAAGTGTAGGGTGTTACTGGACGTTGGAGCTCCACCATTTCTTTTTCTCCTCTAAACTCTTCAAAAACAAAATAGATTAGATATAGGTTATTTGATTTGAGATTTGAAGGCAAAAGCAATGGATTCAAGATTTAGTTAACCAAATTTCATATCCAAATTTAATATCCAAATTTCATATCCAAATATATTATATGCCTAGATGCGAATCAAATTCAGAATTTGAAGCGCAAATTGCAAGATGAGTGGATTTAAATTATATTTTTTATATAATGGTACATGATATCATTTGATCCCTTGTTAAATTAATAAAATATTCATAATCATTTTTTCCTCATTCTGCGATGGATTTTACAATTTTATGTTGAATTTTGATTACGTGCAATATATATATATATATATATATATATATATATCAACAATATTGACATGTGTATACGACTGATTAAAATTCGTTTTATTTTTCACATGTGGGGAAAATATGATTCAATAGGAGTTATAAGAAATAGAGTTTGTTAATTTGGAGGTAAATGTAAAATTGTAGCAAAAAGCGAATATTGGACTGAACATAGGCGAACTTGATAAAATTTGCCAAATAACTATGAGATAAGTTGACATGGAATAACTAATTTTATGTACAGTAAATTTGTATTTCAATGGTAAATCTGAGAATTTCTTTAATGTTTGTTAAAACTACCTTTCAAATTTATAATATAATGATTGTAGAAATTGTTGGAATTGAAAGAAAAGAAAATTTTAAAAATCCAATTGTGTTCAAATTTACTGTAGTTATATCGAAATGAGAATAATAAGTCAAAAACATGAATTATTGTATACCAATTAAAATAGAAAGTTAGAAGTAACCTAGATTGATTATTTAGGAAAAGGGAATATATTTCCATAGTTTGGTTTGTAGGAAAAATGGAAAACATAATTGCAAGCATAAAAAGAAATAAATCAGTGGATCAGTGCGGAAAGGGATGTAACCGTATTGTGCACTCTCCAATAGCCTAAAAATGATTAAAAATAATATCTTATAATTATGGGTTTCTATTGCTGTAATTACCTTAAACTATGAAAATAGATTATCATGAGATTTCAATAGCCAATCAAATAGGAACAGGCCTTACTTTCTAAGGAATAAATTGCAAAGATAGAAAGAAAAAGGATAACAACACTGAAAGAGGTTATCTAGGTAAAAGAAATAACAAAACAAGCTAATTATAAAATTACAATTGTAAATTTAGTTTAATAAGCACAATTTTATGGCCATGGTGCAAGTTGTGGCATAAAAAATAAACTATGACCTACATTTGCATAAATATGATAATTGGGAAATCATAATAAGTAAACATGGTTTATTTACAAATATAAATATGACAGGGAATGATGGAAAGGATAGTTATGCTTTAATCTGAACATACTGACTTATAGGGTGTTAAATTACGAGCTTAAATTTCTATGGTGGCCTTGTGATTAGGTGTCATGCTTTAAATTGAACATATTAACTTATGAGGTATTAAGTTACGAGCCTAACATTCTTCGATGGCCTTGCGACTAGGAAATTTTATGATTATTAAATGGTTCTATGATAAATAATAAAGTTGGTTAACAAATAAATGATTAAAGAATATTGCAAAACAACGAAAAGAAACGTAAGTAAAACACACAATGGTAAACTAGACATAAGGTCTAATAAAATAGTGGTATGCGTTTGGTTCAATCCGAGGGGATGAAGATCCCAACGGGGCAAATCATCGTAGTTGTCCGCAGACACGATGGTAGCATGTCCAACTTATTATTCGATAGAACTAGAAGAAGTGCGAGATTTTGATGAGACGTGAGGATACTCTAAGATAGCCAACAGTAGTAGGCCTAATGAATCTCTACCCACTGAGTTAGGTCTATACGGTTCCATCCATAGAGTATGCATGTGATGACAGCCCATAATTCCTGCACTTAACAAGGGGAAATAATTCGTTGAAAAACGTGCCAGGCATCTATGGATAGGGCTGCCAACGGATACTTTCGGATACGGATATGCTATATCCATATCCGTATCTGAAATCATTTTTGAATATTGGATATCCATATCCGAAGATATGGACGGATATCGAATAATTATCCTATCCGCCGACAATCGATAAATCAAGAAATATAAATGAAAATTTCTAGTTAAACACAAATATTTTTCAATTCCATTGATCACTGAAGTGTTAAATATAAACATATATGATGAAATTAAATAGATTTGAGTATGAATTTAGGGCATACAATATAAACCTTCGACTTAGTAAAGCAATAAATAAATATGATTCATTGAACTAAAATACATATAATTTTGAGCATAATGTAAAAAAAAATCAAATGGATAATTTTCGGATGCAAATATCTATATATCTGTATCTGCCTCTGTTTTTTCGAATATCGGATATTTATCCGCTTTACTGATACGGATGCGGATGGATATCGGATTTTTCGGGTATCCATTGCCAGCCCATCTATGGACGATCATCAGGATAGGATAACACAAGCGGAACTTGTCGTATAACTTACAACGCAAGGATAAAATATGATAGAACATATACAATAGGTAATAATAGTGAAGCAGAATTGAGTAAAATTTTAAACGTTTCATATCATCATGAATTATCCATACAACATAGGAATACCATAAGAGTCTGTACAAAATGTCTCACTACAAGTCACTTAGAGAACATCAAAGAATGGTAAACAACAAAATATGTATAGTAGAAAACAAAATGTAAGCCTCCAGCCTGTCATCGATCTGCAGTATCGCCCACTAAGATCTACTATCTATGACCTGCTACTCAGTCTGCCCATCCACAACAGGATGAACAACCTAATGTAATAAGATAAAACATAAAACCTTGAGTTAGACAATAGTCTTAATGAGCGATAAAACAACTATATAACATAATCAATAAAGTATATGAGAAAAAGGAAGATTAATCAACTAATCTGCCAACACATCAGAGAAGAACCTGACCCGTCTCCTCCACATCCGATAGTGATAGCCTTTACAACAATCAGATTGAAACAACAGTACATTAATGGAAACCGTTATCAAGCATAAACCATCCTAATCGATATTGACATCACCCAAACACAAGCTCCAAGGTCTAAACCAACATTATACGATCACCTAAGAGATATCTCCTTCGACGTCGGACAATCTACACAAGATGATACAAGCAAAACAATCATCATCCATGACTCTGGGTATCACCGCCAATCCTTCCTTGAAACCATTGTTAATCGTATAAATGACTACGTTACACCATTTTGTCGAGGGATAATGACATCGTGACTCATATCTTTAGGCCCATCATGACTGCCCACAGTACTCGACCATTTTACCGGCCTTTTAGGCGTCCTTATTATACCCCTTCTTTAAGCCCGCTAGAACCTATAACATCCTTGGCCTCCATAACTCTAGTCATCATAGCCGACGACTATCCATAAGCTCAAAACACACATGAGAAACCATTATCCATAATCTCAAAACACACTTGAGTCGTCTGGATATTCGTTGCATTTCGCCGATCAGCGAACCCATCACAACACTTCGAACATTCCTCCTTGAATTTACTTCGAATCCACTTCCATCATCGAGCCAAAAACATACATGGATATTCGTTGCATTTTACTGATCAACGAACCCATCACAACACTTCAAACATTCCTCCTTGAATTTACTTCGAAGCCACTTCCATTATCGAGCCAAAAACATACATCATTTGGCCGATATTCAGTTCATAACATTTGATCCTTTCTGCAATGAAAAACATACCACAGTGTTTAAATTTCCATTTATAAAACACTGTCATATCTTCTGCCCGATCCACCCTGAACTGGCCTTGCCCGATCCATAGAAAACACGATCGATCCATTGAAAAACCAGGCCGATCCACTGATTTCTGTCTTTGTAAATTCATGGCCGATCCACTTTACTTACAACGTTTCTGAAATGCTATAAAAGTTCCGCCCGATCCATTGCCAAGAAGATTGTCTGATCCGTCAGTTGCACATCGACCGATCCATCGAAAAGCGGCCGATCCACTTCCTAAAACTGTGCTCGATCCATAGCACTTTAATGCTACCAATCCATCTTTCTTGGCATTCCCGGTCCATCTAGCTTTGCCTGCCGATCCATACAAAAATCATGGCTGATCCATGCTTGCAATTGTAACCCGATCCATAGAAACTTAAGCACCGATCTGCCAACTTTTCACATGTTGATCCACTAGAAGAACACACCCGATCCATGGACTTGTCCGATCCATGAATCTTAACTAAACCATACTCTAAACAACCCAATTCATCTGACCCATACTCTAACTCGATCCACAACCAAATTGCCACCATTCGTGAACAATAAGCCATGATTTAATGAACAAAACTCCACATACATACAATCAATTGAAATTGTACGTTCAAATCAACCAAATGATTGACATAGAAATATGTTTATTTTATGCTCTTATATCTTATCTTTTGTATATAAATAAATATTACTTGGGTATTATTTTGTTATTTTTACAGATATTCCAACCCAGCCCGCATGCAACCAGAAATGTAGAGAAATAGAGTTCAATTTGCTGTGTATTTGCATTTTGAAGAATTGTAGATAAAGATATCACATCTAGTTGCTGTTGGACAAGAAAAGGATTGATAAAAAGGCTTTGAACATCACAAATCAATGAAGAAATGTCAAGGAAGCAAAAGGAAAAAGAGAAAAGGCCCAAATTTGCTTTATTTATAAAAGGCCCATTTATGTTTCTCATTGTAAACTAATTAGTGATGTAATGACCAGGCCCATTTATCAGTAGGATTAGGGTTAGGGTTTGGCTATCTACTCTATATATACCCTTGTAATGGCATTGTAGCCACCATCCCATCTCATCTCTTATTCCATTGTTCTAATAAAAGTTCTTCTTTCTCTTTTATTTTCTGCATTTTTCTTGTTTTCTTAGCAACTAGTGTTGTCTATACGATTAGATTCGGTAGAACACTATTTGTATTTTGCACTTATTTGCATTAGTGATTTACCGTCTGATTAGATTCAACGGAAATCCTAATTTATTTCTTGTTTGTTATTTCAATTTCTGCAATTTCAATTTCTGCTTTTTATTATTTTCTTAGGTTAAATTGGGTTTGATTAGATTCAAATCTAATTCATAGTTTCATTTGCCTTCCATTGAAATTGTGATTTGATCGTCGGTTCAGTTAGATCTGTTCTGAATCAAATTACAGTTTTAATTTTGTTTTGTTTTGCAAAATCAACCTCCAAAGTTCGTCTAACACGCCCACGAAACATATAAATAATAAAATTTAACTTTCCTCCCTGTGTTCGACCTGTATGCTACACACCTGTATGCTTGCAGAATTTATTACAAATGTTGCGCTTTTCTAATTCATAGACTAGCGTCGATCAAGTTTTTGGCGCCGTTGCCGGGGAGGTAACGATTAAATTTTGTTATTTATCTAATTTCTGATTCGTGTTAGTTTTTTTTCTCCTTTTTTTTTCCTCTCTTTTTGTTTTCATGTATATATATATATATAAAATCTTGATTAGTTGATTGGCTATTACATATTGATACTCTAATCACTAAACCAAGAAAAAAAAAGATTCTTGCCATTTTTTTTAATTTCTTTTTTTCGTTTTTCAGTTGTTTCCATCCCTTCCTTATTGCTTTCCTGTTTTCTCCACATTTGTTGCCCTTCTATTTCTTCTTTACGTTGATAAGGAAAAAAAAAACTTTCTTTTTTTTCTTTCCTTTCATATTTCCTTCCTATTTCCTTCCTATTTCTAATCTTTTTTCCAATCAATACATTCATTTTCTTCCTTTTACAAAAAAACAAAAAAAAAACAAAAAAATCCCTTTTGCAGATTTTTCTTTCTGTCTTCCACTTTGATTCCTTGCTATTCTTGCGGTCATCTCCAAGATTTTTCACAACATCCCCCTATCATCTTCACTACAGTTCGAGACCACCCTTGAAGTACACTCCACCATACCACGCTGCTTGCATACCAACTCCCATCCTCCTACATCCCCACGTTCTCAAAAAAAAAAAAAAAAAAAAAAAAAACACCGCTCAGCATCAACACCCACCAAAACCCTTTTGCAACTCCTACCCAGTCCAACAGCATTCCCTTACGAACACTTCACACCCTAACCTTTTCAGCCCATACATTTGCACCCGATCAACAATCACCTTTTCACCATTGCCAACCCAACAGTTCACCGACAGGATCCATACACCCCACGCACAACATCAATCCTTACCATCCTCACCATCCTCTGCACGTTCATCATCACCAAGAAGCACACAAAAAAAAATCCACCATAGTTCCGACCATACACCAATCAAAAACCCACTGCGAACATCAATAAATCCTCCTTTCTTTACACATCCCTCCTCACCCACTGTTCACCACTACAAACCAGTCGCCATCACTTCTGGCACCACAAAAACCCAACCCTCTTCCCAAGCCCAAAACCGCCAATCCCCCAATTCAGGCAATCCGATTCACAATTCCACCAAAACTCGTACCTGAACTTTCTAAATCCGAACCAACAATCGAATTTAAACCATATCGATAAACTTAGAAACCCGTAACCGAACCCGACTACATCGAAATACCCTATCTTCGAAATCAAAAACCCAAATCAGAACTCAGAAGAGCAAATCGCGTCCCCAATTGGAGACCGATCTGATTTCTAGAAAGAAAACAAAGAATTGAGAGGAAGGTGGCGGCTTGTTTGTAGGGGATTTCGATTTGTTCATTTCTGAAAAAAGGGTGAAAGTTAGTGACCTGCTAACGTTTTGTGAGGCCCTGTCATCTTATATTGGCCTTTGCATCGTGTGGGTTCCAGAAAAAAAAAAAAAACCGAGAATCAAAAAAAAAAAAAAAAAAAAATCTTGATTTCTTTTGACATAGAAGAGGGGCGTGATTTATCAAGGGCCGTGAGATTTTCTTCTTTGAACGGCATTTGATTTGTGGTTTAGTTTTGAACGGTGATTTGAGTTTGGTTTTATGCCCCTTTAGTCTGAGTTCGGTTTGTGCGATTGAGCCTTCTTTTTTTTTTTTTTTTGAGCTTAGTTCTTTTTAATTTTTTTTTCTCTTCTTTCATTTCTAGCTTAGTTCTTTTTTTTTAGTTTAGTTTTTCTTTTCAAACTCTTGTTTTTAGTCTTATCAAAAAAAAAAGGAGAATTTTTCAAAAACAGGTACAGCTGAAATTAAAAAAAGCAGCGGAGTCAAGCAATTAATAGAAGGGGACAACAACAGAAAGCAGCGGACGATTCAGATGGGTTGGAGCGGTTGCACGCCAAGTGGGGTGTGAACGCGCTAGCGCTTTCCAAATTCACTGGAGGACTGCCGATCAAGGTGAAAACTTTTAAAACACTACAGGTGCTCTGCTGCAAAGAAAAAAATATATAGACAATTGTTGTAAAATTTTTCTGCAGGGGCAGCGGCTTGAATGTAAATTTTAATTCTGCAATTTATATTTCTGTGTCTGTTCTGTGACTGATATTTCTGAATTTGTGGTGAGGAACAGTTTCCCATAACTAATCACTCTCATCGATTTTCAATTTTAACACGTAATTTTGATTTTCAAAATAATATAAATGAAAAGTGGTGCTTTGTGAAGTTGACTATCTCGTACAATTGGATCGCGGATATATATTAGTTCAATTTATTGAACTTCTAGCAAAAGAGGTTGCATACTACCCGTAAAACATTGGTCGTATCCCTTAGTATTTATACTATACGTGAACGGCCATAAGACCCTCTTCCCCCTTCCAATTGAGTCAGTTAATTAATAGAGCACAACTCATTATTTTATATTATTTTGAATTGAGAATAATTTCTGTGTTGCCGTGATTTCATTTCAAATGTCTAATTCAAAAAAATCTTTGAGAGAATTGTGGGATAATAGTCGAAGTAGACGTCCGCTTGAAGAGTATGATTTTGAATTACAACTCATAAGGCAAGAATTTCCAAAATTTCTCGAGCCAAATGTCAACAATTTTCAAAAGTTTCAAAATGACCAACATTTTCAAAGTTATGATCGAAATTACGACTTCAATTCATATTTCAACAATTTCGATTATGGGCCACATCCTCATAAAAACGGTTTTGAATCGCAACATACCATTGATCAACATCAATATGGGGTTGGAAACCAATTCGAAAATAATTTTGAAAATGATTTTCAATTCGATCAGAATTTTCACAATTACAACCCATATCCACATCTTGAATATGACCAAAATCGCAATTTTCCCTTAAATTTCGACAGCTTTGGTTACGAACCTAATTTTCAAACTCAAAATGATTTCCAACATCATTATCATCTTTCTGAAAATTCAAATATTTTTGAGAATCAAGGAATCCAAAATGATAGCTCTCAATTCGACGATTCTGAAGAATATCATCTTAAAATTCTTAGAGAGAGGGCAGACGAACTTCTTTGTTTACTGACATCTTTGAAAGAGCAACAAGAGCAACAAAATCAAATGGGCGTTGAATCAGAAAATAATCCAATTTCTACTGACATTGAAAATTTTCAAATAACGACTTTGGAAATTGAGAATAATCATCTTGATGAAGTTTTTCAAAATTCAACAAACGAATTGGATTTCAACTCTTTTCAGGAAGAAGATTTAAGCTTAAATTTTGATCTTCCTCTTTCAGGCTGTGAGAAACTTGAAATTTTAGAAATTGAACAAAACGAAAATGTAGAATTTTTCAATTCAAATTTGGAAAAGGACTTTAATGAACATGAATTCTTTGGTTTATATGAGGACGAAAGCCTTAATTCTGACCCCAATCACGACAATCATTTGATTCTGACCCCAATCGAAAAGCTTGACACTCTTCTGTTGGCACCCAAGGCCAATTCGTCTGAACCCTCCAAATCTCCACCTTCTTTTAATATTGGCAATCCCAACATCTCTTTTTCTGATGTCGGCAACCCCGACGACATCTCTTCTTTTAATGTTGGCAATCCCAACATCCCATACTCTATACCTGTACCTCCTTCACTTACCTTGTCGACACTTTCTTCTTCGATTGTTAGTGTCGAAAATACCTTGTCAATTGAGAAAGGTGATCACATACTCTTGAACAACACTCAGAATTCAAATTTCACTGAATTTATATACGATCACAAATTCTTGAAAAATTACACTGACAAATTTGTTGAATACATGAATTACTTTTGGAATGCTGGCTTGGTTGAAAAACTTCAGGTTAGGACGACCCTAGACATTTATCTCCTGGACTATAAATCTAGGTTTAAAGATGATATGGTTTTCAAAAACTCTTGCTTGTTAGAAAATATACCTAGACATAGTGGGAATGGGACTCATAGGGCTAGAACCAAGTATGGGGGAAAAAGTTGGTGGAATTCTTTGCGTCGCATGCATCGCAAACACATATATCATTGTACATATGATCCATTCTTACATATAGTTAGATTACATTTCATTTTACAAGTCATTTTACATTTAATCCATCTTTGGGTACGATCTTTCAAATTTAGGAAACGTTACAGTGTGGACACTGTTTAGTTCAAGTGTGGGGGGGGGGGGGGGAGTCTGCATTTCATCCATTTTCATTTTTCTTTGTTTTTATTACTTTTTATTTTCATGCATTTAAATAGGACCCTCATGCATTTTAGATCGTAGTAACATACCACCATTTTTTTTTTTGATTTTTTTTTGGAAAATACGACTCATTTTCAATTGATACAACAAAATAAGTTTACAATTTTTAGCCATGTAACAACCCGTATTTTCAATAACCTGTAATAACATAAATCGAGGAAGAATTTAATTCTAAAATGGGAATCAAGGGAAACGGGCTATGCCATTGCGTTCGTCTCGGAAAAATACGCGAAATAGAGTCCGAGTTTTCGAAAATCGGAGTCCGTATGACCAAGATATGGCCTCGCGAAGTTTCACGAAAAATTCCCAAATTAAAGTATACTTAATTAAGTGAAATGGGTTGTGTAGATATATATATATATATATATTGATATATATATATATATATAATTGAAAATTTAATAAATAAATATGCAAAAATGCTCAAAACAGCGAATTGGGAGAGGGGAATAACCGAACCGGCCGATTTTTGAAGTCGACCCGAGCCCGCTGGGTCGACTAGGGGTTAATCCAGGGTGTTTGGCTGTCAACCCGTGGGCCGATTCGCTCAAGTGCAGATTTTGCATTTGAATGGTTCTCATGGTCCATCTTTAATCTAAAGGCCCTAGATGGTTCCTACACTTGACTTCTTCCCCAAGACATGCTTTGATGGCTTGGATTGAATCTAGGGTTAATCCTATGGCCTAAAACACTTGCCTAATCTATAAATAAGACCCTAACCTACCCTAATTCATTCATAATTAAACCTAGTAACTAAACTATGGCAAAATGCTAGCTCTCATGGCCTCCACTAATTTTATGAAGAGGGTTGCATACTAATCACTCTCTAATCAACTTCTAATCCCTTCTTAGCATCTTAATCTTCTTCATTTGGTGTTCAAAGTTGCTAGTTGTGAGTTTCTATCACTTTGATGATCTTTTGGTAAACTAATTAGATGAGATGTGATGAGATTTATGGTTTTGTATGTGGGTTAATGAGCTTTGAATCATATGATATGATGTTAGCATTAATCTTATGTTTATGCATGTTGAGTATGTAAGCTTATGCAAGTTTAATATGATGTATGTTATGTTTGCATGATGCTAAATATGCAAGTTGTGGGCTATGTAATCATATGCATGTTATGCAAGTTCATGGTAATATGCTATGCAAGTTACATGTATGTAAATATGCAAGTTACATGTTTGTTAATATGCAAGTTACATGTATGTAAATATGCAAGTTACATGTTTCTTTATATGCAAGTTACATGTTTGTTAATATGCAAGTTACATGTATGTAAATATGCAAGTTACATGTTTGTTAATATGCAAGTTACATGTTTGTTAATATGCAAGTTACATGTATGTAAATATGCAAGTTACATGTTTCTTTATATGCAAGTTACATGTTTGTTAATATGCAAGTTACATGTATGTAAATATGCAAGTTACATGTTTATTAATATGCAAGTTCATGATGACACATTATGCAAGTCTATAAGCTAATATGCAAGTTTGTTATGCAAAATGAATATGTAAGTTATGTGACATATTATATGCAAGTTATGTGACATGTTATGCAAGTTCATATGCAAGTTATGTGTTTGTTAATATGCAAGATGGCACCTTTGAAACATGTTCATTCATATGCAAGTTGACACCTTTTATATGTGTTATATCATGAACGAAATTACGTGGGAACGATGGGGTAATTAAATGCATAAGTTAATAAGATTGTGTGAAATTAATATAATTATGCATAACACAAAATAAATAAACATAGTATGGGAATTTGCCTATTTGGTTAGGTGTACCCATACTATGTGTTGGGAATTTACCTATTGAGTTAGGTCTACCCCATGGGAATTTACCTATTAAGTTAGGTCTACCCATGTTAAGAAAACTTGATTAATTAGGGATAATTAATATAAAATTATGAGGGTGATTAATTAGGTGTAATTAATTGACTAAGACACGAGGTTGGACTCAGTTGTAGCGTAAAACTGCCCGGACCCAACCGGCTTAACCAGTTGCTACAAATGTTAGCCCAATGTGAGAGGTCTTAGGCACAAACTAAATACGTAATTAATGTAAAGACACGAGGTTAGACTCTGTTATGACATAAGGCTGCCCGGACCCAACCGGCTTAACCAGCGGTCATAAAAGACAGTCTAATGTGAGAGGTCTTTACAAAGGTTACGTTCTTAATTAATTAATTAAGAAACACTTAACCACATTAGCATGTAGAGGGACATGAGGGGTTAAGTGGGTGCCTCGGGTGGCATGAGAAAATCTAGTGGTTGCCTTGGGTGGCAATAGAAAATACGATTAGAATACTTAACCAAAATGGAACATGTAATTAAAACATGATTAAAGGGTTAAGTGGGATATACTAGAAAAAGGGACAAGCTTAGGTGGGTAGCTTGTGGAGGCCCATTTCAACCAGTAACCCATACGTATCTTTGTGGGCTCGACCCATGTCGAGGACGGGACACGCATACTGGGCTTGACTGTAAGAGGCAAACGGGTTAGCGGTGGCAACGCAAGTCCAACGGGCTTCATATGCGTGAGTGGGCCCGGGCTGGTAGGTAAGCCGTTGTTGCATCGAGTAGATATAAGCCGTGCACCTTTAGTTTCATCAGGTTGCCACATTGGGGAATGATACATCCCACGGTGGGGCCAGCACGGGTATCTACGTTAGGGAGCCGATCGAATGGGAAGTAGTGTGTACACCTAGTGGATTGTAGGGCCCCGTGGCGCCTACTTGGTCACCTAGGGGTACGCAAGTACTAATTAGTAAATTTTATAAGTCCTTGGGTGGGATCAACCTTTAAGTTAGGAACGACTGGTGTGGTGCAGTTTAGTAATTTACCTTAGGGAGGGTAGATGCGTCTTTATCCTTTATCTTCGTTTAGTTGACTGCTTAGGGTAGCCATTCATCCCTATATGTTACCGTATATCAGTTTATGTCTTCTCTGGTTACTTTAACGATTGTATTGTTAAAGTTATAGGACTCGCTCAGACTTATGTCTGACCCCGTTGTTTTTATCTTTTTCCCAACCCTCAGGTCCTACGGTGGATCCTAGCAGTAGTGGAGCTTGATCGGATTGCTGTTCCAGTCTTTAGGAGCTTGGATAGATGTAAAGCTCCAGTTATCCAGTTATCTTTTCTTTTGTTTGGCTATTGTATGAGAGTGGGATTATGTACTTCTTTATTTTGATGGATATTGTACTTGACCTTTATTGTGGTTTTATGATGTAACCAGACATGTTTTACTTCCGCTGTTATGAGATGATGTTTTAAAATTTCAAGTACTATTTATATCTGTCTTGTTGTAATTTTTCTGTTCTATATTCACTAAAATACTCCACCGATGCTATGGCATTCCCTTAGTGAGTGATCATAGCGGGAGTGGGGTGTTACACGTGGTATCAGAGCTTAAGGTTACCAGAACAGATAAAATTTTTGAGAAAAACTATTTTCTAAGAGTATTTTCGAAGAAAGTATTTTCAAAAGCATGTCTTCTAAGAGAAAAAGTTTTTGAAAAAGAAAAGCATAATCCCCAATAGCCATATCTTTATCTTTCGGAATCTCCTTTTTGAATCTTTCCTCTTTCGTTTCAGCATGGCTGAAGATCTTAACATCCCGGAGGGTTTAGTTATACCACTATGGTATAGGAGGTTGCAAGAGGCCAGGGCCGCGGCTGCGGGTCCGGCCAATGCTACTACACCAGAGACAACCGCTCCTCCTCCTCAGCCTAGAGTGGATAATTTTGCTAAGGTTTGCAAGGAGTTCAAGGCTATAGGAGGAAAACCTTTTCTTGGTTCAGAGACTTTCGTAGAGGCTAGAGATTGGCTTAAGGAAGTGGAAGAGTTGCTAGATATCTTTGAAGTGGAAGAGGGAAAGAAAGTCAAGTTGGCGGCTTGGTTAATGAAGGGAGAGGCCTCATTCTGGTGGGAGGTCACTAATGGAGAACGCCCTGTTGACTCTTGGGCAGATTTTAAGCAAAGGTTTGGGGCTAAGTTTCTCTCAAGGGCGGAAGAGAATCTGTTTATGGAGAAGTTCTTGAATTTGAAGCAAGGGAATCTCACGGTGAAAGAATATGTCAACAAATTCAATCAATTAGCAAGGTTTGGCATAGAGTTGGTGAATACACCGGAGAAGAAGGCTTTGAGGTTCGTTAGAGGCTTGAACGAACCATTGCAAGGAATAGCTATGACTCACATTCCTATGGGGGCCACTTTTGAGAAGCTTGTCTACATGGCACTTATGCATGAGGATGATAAGAATTCTAAGGCACCAGAGAAAAAGGGGGATCAGAAGAAACCGCAACAACAACAACAAGGCAAGGGCGGAAAAGGCAATGGTGACAAAAAGAAGACGAAGAAGAAGTGCTTCAATTGTGGAACACCAGGACACCTCAGTAAGGATTGTCGCAAAAAGAAGAAGACCGGTTGCTTTCATTGTGGTGAAGCAGGGCATCTTGTGAAAAACTGCCCAAAGAAGGGGCAGAAGACGGGGTCTACCTCAGGAGGGCAGGTGCAAGCTCTTATAGCACCACCTCAGTCAGGGGGGCAAGTTCAGGTTCTCTCAGTTCCACCGATTCAGCAGAGAGGTAGAACTATTTCCGTTGAAAGTCTGGTTTTTCTGTTTGATCATCCAGTTCGTACTTTGTTTGACTCTGGCGCATCGCATTCTTTTATCTCATCATCGTTAGTTGAGTCACTGCACTTAGACACCAGTCTAGTTGATGATCCCTTGGTTGTCTCAAACCCAATTGGGGGCTCCATATATCTGTCTATGATATGTTTGGGTTTGAAGATTTCTATACTTAGCGTTGAGTTTAGATGTGATGCTTTTGTATTGGGCTTCACGGGCTATGGGTTGATCTTGGGCATGGACTGGTTATCCAGTAATGGTGCCGTTCTTGATTGCGAAAGGAGAGTTGTCAGGCTCATGACCCGCTTGGGTAACACTCTCGAGATCTCTTGCAATCCCATGGAATCTGTTTTGCTAAGTTATCTTGAATCGCTCGATGCTTCGGTCGAGAGTTTGCATTCTGTCAGAGTAGTCCGGGAATATCCGGATGTGTTTGAAGAAGTAAAGGGTTTGCCTCCGAAGCGGGAGATAGATTTCCGAATTTATTTGGTGGATAATGCCAAACCAGTGTCTTTGCCAGTGCGCCACATGGCTCCTCGGGAGAGAAGGGAACTTCATAAGCAAGTAGGGGAGTTGCTTGAGAAGGGGTTTATAAGGCGAAGTATATCGGAGTGGGGAGCTCCAGTAGTGTTTGCCACGAAGGCGGATGGGTCCCTCAGACTTTGTGTGGATTATAGGGAACTTAATAAGCTCACAAAGAAGAATAGACACCCATTACCGAGGATAGATGATCTCTTTGATCAGTTGGTTGGCGCCTCAGTGTTTTCGCAAATGGATTTAGCTACAGGGTTTCATCAGTTGAGAGTGGCGGAGGACAGTATAGAGAAGACTGCTTTCCGGACTCCGGATGGTTTTTATGAGTGGCTAGTGATGCCATTTGGGTTGACAAACGCCCCTGCATACTTTGTGGATCTCATGAGTAGAGTGTTCAGAGAGTATCTGAATAAGTTTGTAGTAGTTTTTGTGGATGACATCTTGGTCTTTTCCAAGAGTGAAGAAGAGCATGCCTTACATCTCAGAGAAGTGTTGGAGACTCTTCGAGCACATGGTCTTAAAGCTAAATTCTCTAAATGTCATTTTTGGAGAAGAGAAGTGCGATTCTTAGGGCATGTGGTCTCTAAGGAAGGGATAGCTGTGGATCCCGCAAAGATAGTATCTATCCAGGATTGGAAAGTTCCTAAAAATGCTACCGAAGTAAGAAGTTTCTTGGGGTTGGCAGGATATTATAGGAAGTTCATCAAAGACTTCGCGAAGATATCAGCCCCATTAACCCGCTTGACGAAGAAGAATCTGGTTTTCTCATGGGATGTAGATTGTGATGATGCTTTCCGACGGTTAAAGAGAGCTTTGACCACCGCTCCAGTTTTAGTGCTTCCAGATGGGAGTAAGCCGTTTGTTGTTTATACCGATGCTTGTGGAACAGGATTAGGCGCAGTCTTGATGCAGGAGGGAAGGGTAATAGCCTATGGAGGGAGACAATTGAGAGTGCATGAGAAGAATTACCCTACCCATGATCTAGAGTTGGCCGCGATTGTTTTCGCACTTAAGTCTTGGCGCCATTATCTTCTTGGTGAGAGATTCGAGTTGTTCACTGACCATAAATCATTGAAGTACTTATTCTCTCAGAAAGATTTAAACTTAAGACAGCAAAGGTGGATGGAGTTCTTAGCATCCTATGATTTCGAGATAGCATATACCCCTGGCAAGGGTAACGTGGTGGCTGACGCCTTGAGTAGAAAAAGGCTATCTTTAAGTCCATTGTTCGTAGAACGGCGAAGCTTGGAGTTTCTTTCTTTGTTCGACTTCAGACCTTCTGTTGATTTTGTACCTGGTTTATTGGCATCCTTGGAGGTTAGACCTACTCTTTTGAGACGGATTGGCGAGGCTCAGCGAGACGACCCACAGTTGGTTGTGTTGGTAGAGAAGCTTATAAGAGGGGAGTCGTCCAGCCATTTGGGTAGATACACCATAGATGATAAGGGATGGTTGCATAGAGACGGTAGACTTTGTGTACCGCAAGATGAGGGTTTGAAGAAGGCTATTTTGGATGATGCACATCGTTCAAGAATGACTATTCATCCCGGTGGAGACAAAATGTACCAAGACATGAAGAGAGTTTTCTTCTGGGCCGGTATGAAGAAAGATGTAGCCGAGTATGTGGCTAGATGTTTAGTGTGCCAACAAGTTAAAGCGGAGCAAAGGAAACCCGGTGGGTTGCTACACCCATTGGAAGTTCCGCAGTGGAAGTGGGATAGTGTCTCGATGGATTTCATCGATGGGTTACCGAGATCGAGGAAGGGCAATACGGGAATTTGGGTTGTGGTGGACAGACTTACCAAGAGTGCCCATTTTATACCCGTGAAGAGTAAGAGGACCGCTCCATGGCTTGCTTCGGTCTATGTGAGGGAGATTGTTAGATTGCATGGCGTGCCATCCAGCATTGTGAGTGATCGAGATCCTATCTTTACTAGTGAGTTTTGGAGAAGTTTGCAAGAGGCGGTAGGGACTCAGTTGTGTTTGAGCACCGCATACCATCCTCAGACGGACGGTCAGACCGAGAGGGTGAACCGTATCTTAGAAGATCTCTTGAGGCTTTGTATCTTGGATTTTGGAGGTACATGGGAAGAACATCTTCCTTTGGTGGAGTTCGCATATAATAACAGCTTTCAGTCCAGTATTGGTATGGCTCCTTTCGAAGCTCTTTATGGAAGGCCTTGTCGATCTCCTACATGTTGGTGGGAATCTACGAATAAGATCTTGCTTGGGCCGGATATGGTTAGAGAGACTTCAGAGAAGATTGATTTAATTCGAAGAAGGATGAAAGCAGCGCAAGATAGACAGAAATCTTATGCGGATCGGAGAAGGACGGAACTTGAGTTTGAGGTTGGGGATATGGTTTTTGTCAAAGTATCTCCATTGAGAAATGTGGTTCGCTTTGGGTCCGTTGGGAAGTTAGCACCGAGATTTGTTGGGCCATTTCCTATTAAGGAAAGGATTGGACGGATGGCATATAGGGTGGAGTTGCCCGACAGACTTAGTGGTGTTCATGATGTATTCCATGTATCACATTTGAGGAAGTGCTTACATGAGACCGCAGAGGTGGTAGAGCCGAGTTTGCTTAGAGATGTAGAGGTAGAGCGTGACGCGACGATTCGACGAGCTCCTACTCGCATCCTTGGGTCAGAAACTAGGAAGTTGAGGAACAGAGAAGTCCAGCTAGTTAAAGTGCAATGGGGAGATGACGAAAGCAATGCTACTTGGGAGACGGAAGCGAAGATGCGTTCTTTGTATCCATTTCTTTTTGAGAGTATGTCTTTTAACTTCTCCTTTATTGCTTGTCTAGTACTTATCTTATCTTTAGTATATCCTCTCGCTAATACCTATGACCTTTAGATAGGGTAAAACCTATGGTTGAAACATGTGTTTGAAACATGTTATGGTTGATGGATGCATATGGATGCAATTGTTTGCTAGTGGTTGCTCGTGGATGCATATACACACACATTAGGCACTAGATCGGCTCAGTCACTTCATGTTGCATATTGCATAAATGGATGTGGTAGTTAGATTGATGGATGTATTATGGCTGTGTTATCATATGGATGATGCATTTTTGTGTATGGTTGTGCACGCATGTAGAAATTTGTATGTGTCAATAGGGTTTCGCATACATATTGGATGCATGGCACTATCATGGTTTGCATTAAGGAGGTTTACTGTATCAGTAACCGCCTGATTTTCGCATTAGGTAAGTACATATACACACACTTTTGCATATATCCATCCAGCATTTAGAATCTTGTAAGGACAATGATTGCTCGTGGATGATGCTTTGAGTAGATGGATGATTGGATGGTAGGATACGTTCTTCCTAACTTGAAGATTTCGGGGACGAAATCCTTTAAGGAGGGGAGAATGTAACAACCCGTATTTTCAATAACCTGTAATAACATAAATCGAGGCAGAATTTAATTCTAAAATGGGAATCAAGGGAAACGGGCTATGCCATTGCGTTCGTCTCGGAAAAATACGCGAAATAGAGTCCGAGTTTTCGAAAATCGGAGTCCGTATGACCAAGATATGGCCTCGCGAAGTTTCACGAAAAATTCCCAAATTAAAGTATACTTAATTAAGTGAAATGGGTTGTGTAGATATATATATATATATATATTGATATATATATATATATATAATTGAAAATTTAATAAATAAATATGCAAAAATGCTCAAAACAGCGAATTGGGAGAGGGGAATAACCGAACCGGCCGATTTTTGAAGTCGACCCGAGCCCGCTGGGTCGACTAGGGGTTAATCCAGGGTGTTTGGCTGTCAACCCGTGGGCCGATTCGCTCAAGTGCAGATTTTGCATTTGAATGGTTCTCATGGTCCATCTTTAATCTAAAGGCCCTAGATGGTTCCTACACTTGACTTCTTCCCCAAGACATGCTTTGATGGCTTGGATTGAATCTAGGGTTAATCCTATGGCCTAAAACACTTGCCTAATCTATAAATAAGACCCTAACCTACCCTAATTCATTCATAATTAAACCTAGTAACTAAACTATGGCAAAATGCTAGCTCTCATGGCCTCCACTAATTTTATGAAGAGGGTTGCATACTAATCACTCTCTAATCAACTTCTAATCCCTTCTTAGCATCTTAATCTTCTTCATTTGGTGTTCAAAGTTGCTAGTTGTGAGTTTCTATCACTTTGATGATCTTTTGGTAAACTAATTAGATGAGATGTGATGAGATTTATGGTTTTGTATGTGGGTTAATGAGCTTTGAATCATATGATATGATGTTAGCATTAATCTTATGTTTATGCATGTTGAGTATGTAAGCTTATGCAAGTTTAATATGATGTATGTTATGTTTGCATGATGCTAAATATGCAAGTTGTGGGCTATGTAATCATATGCATGTTATGCAAGTTCATGGTAATATGCTATGCAAGTTACATGTATGTAAATATGCAAGTTACATGTTTGTTAATATGCAAGTTACATGTATGTAAATATGCAAGTTACATGTTTCTTTATATGCAAGTTACATGTTTGTTAATATGCAAGTTACATGTATGTAAATATGCAAGTTACATGTTTGTTAATATGCAAGTTACATGTTTGTTAATATGCAAGTTACATGTTTCTTTATATGCAAGTTACATGTTTGTTAATATGCAAGTTACATGTATGTAAATATGCAAGTTACATGTTTATTAATATGCAAGTTCATGATGACACATTATGCAAGTCTATAAGCTAATATGCAAGTTTGTTATGCAAAATGAATATGTAAGTTATGTGACATATTATATGCAAGTTATGTGACATGTTATGCAAGTTCATATGCAAGTTATGTGTTTGTTAATATGCAAGATGGCACCTTTGAAACATGTTCATTCATATGCAAGTTGACACCTTTTATATGTGTTATATCATGAACGAAATTACGTGGGAACGATGGGGTAATTAAATGCATAAGTTAATAAGATTGTGTGAAATTAATATAATTATGCATAACACAAAATAAATAAACATAGTATGGGAATTTGCCTATTTGGTTAGGTGTACCCATACTATGTGTTGGGAATTTACCTATTGAGTTAGGTCTACCCCATGGGAATTTACCTATTAAGTTAGGTCTACCCATGTTAAGAAAACTTGATTAATTAGGGATAATTAATATAAAATTATGAGGGTGATTAATTAGGTGTAATTAATTGACTAAGACACGAGGTTGGACTCAGTTGTAGCGTAAAACTGCCCGGACCCAACCGGCTTAACCAGTTGCTACAAATGTTAGCCCAATGTGAGAGGTCTTAGGCACAAACTAAATACGTAATTAATGTAAAGACACGAGGTTAGACTCTGTTATGACATAAGGCTGCCCGGACCCAACCGGCTTAACCAGCGGTCATAAAAGACAGTCTAATGTGAGAGGTCTTTACAAAGGTTACGTTCTTAATTAATTAATTAAGAAACACTTAACCACATTAGCATGTAGAGGGACATGAGGGGTTAAGTGGGTGCCTCGGGTGGCATGAGAAAATCTAGTGGTTGCCTTGGGTGGCAATAGAAAATACGATTAGAATACTTAACCAAAATGGAACATGTAATTAAAACATGATTAAAGGGTTAAGTGGGATATACTAGAAAAAGGGACAAGCTTAGGTGGGTAGCTTGTGGAGGCCCATTTCAACCAGTAACCCATACGTATCTTTGTGGGCTCGACCCATGTCGAGGACGGGACACGCATACTGGGCTTGACTGTAAGAGGCAAACGGGTTAGCGGTGGCAACGCAAGTCCAACGGGCTTCATATGCGTGAGTGGGCCCGGGCTGGTAGGTAAGCCGTTGTTGCATCGAGTAGATATAAGCCGTGCACCTTTAGTTTCATCAGGTTGCCACATTGGGGAATGATACATCCCACGGTGGGGCCAGCACGGGTATCTACGTTAGGGAGCCGATCGAATGGGAAGTAGTGTGTACACCTAGTGGATTGTAGGGCCCCGTGGCGCCTACTTGGTCACCTAGGGGTACGCAAGTACTAATTAGTAAATTTTATAAGTCCTTGGGTGGGATCAACCTTTAAGTTAGGAACGACTGGTGTGGTGCAGTTTAGTAATTTACCTTAGGGAGGGTAGATGCGTCTTTATCCTTTATCTTCGTTTAGTTGACTGCTTAGGGTAGCCATTCATCCCTATATGTTACCGTATATCAGTTTATGTCTTCTCTGGTTACTTTAACGATTGTATTGTTAAAGTTATAGGACTCGCTCAGACTTATGTCTGACCCCGTTGTTTTTATCTTTTTCCCAACCCTCAGGTCCTACGGTGGATCCTAGCAGTAGTGGAGCTTGATCGGATTGCTGTTCCAGTCTTTAGGAGCTTGGATAGATGTAAAGCTCCAGTTATCCAGTTATCTTTTCTTTTGTTTGGCTATTGTATGAGAGTGGGATTATGTACTTCTTTATTTTGATGGATATTGTACTTGACCTTTATTGTGGTTTTATGATGTAACCAGACATGTTTTACTTCCGCTGTTATGAGATGATGTTTTAAAATTTCAAGTACTATTTATATCTGTCTTGTTGTAATTTTTCTGTTCTATATTCACTAAAATACTCCACCGATGCTATGGCATTCCCTTAGTGAGTGATCATAGCGGGAGTGGGGTGTTACAAGCCAGTTGATAGTATTTTTCTCTCTCAACCTTAGATCGAATAGGAAATATAATGAAAAGTTTAATTTTGTGGGATAATAGTGTAACCAGTACATAGGGAGATTCTTAGGTGATGGCCATGAAATCTATTTTATATTGTAGACTTTGTTTAAATAAGTGGAGGACTTAAAATACTTATAATGGCTTGTCAAATCTTTAAAACTAAGTTGTGTTAAGTTGAAGTCGCGTAACTCTCTTTTGTGCTTATATTTTCGATAATAATAATAATAGTATTCCAAGGGTATCCAACATTGCTTGTATATCAAGCGTTGGTGTGCAAACCCGCCAAGCTCTATCCGACACGTTGTTGACAAAGTCAAAGTTGGAATATCTTGGTCTCATTTTATGAGATTGGACACCTAAGGATTACCGACACGTTGTTGACAAAGTCAAAGTCGGCCTGCACAATCCGCCAAGCTCCTTACCTACTCTCCGTTAGTCCGCGAGGCAGTGCATGGGTGGTAAACCTTGGTCTTTTTAGTTAGGTGTATGTACTTAATCATAAACCTTAAAATTTTATAGAATAAAGAATAAGCGATGATACCCAAACACTTCTTGACCTTATTGATTTGACTAGCCATACATGAGAAAATTAGAATACCACTTTGCAAACTGTGCCAAGCAAACTAAGAATTTATTTCATGGCTGCACTATGTTATCAACCGAACCAACTGGCCAAACTGGAATTTAACATTTGAAAACTTGATTTATATTGAAAATTTGTGACAAGTCGAGGTATCTAAAATAAAATCAACTGATTAGAAATTATTAACTTAATTTGTTGTACCACTTTCCTGAAATAAGTCGTGCTGTCATTTTTCGTTTTTATTTTTTTGCATATGTCCATTGCATTCATGTAGTTTCATTAGAATCATATCATACTGCATTTGGATTTTGTGGGTAGTATCCGCTGAAAACCCTCACGAGACACCACTCGTCCTACTAGGGACACCTAGAGGTTTAACGGCTTGTTGCATACGCTCAATGCAATCGTGTTTCCTACGAAAGTGTGACCTATCTAGTTTAGTTTTTCATTTTTTTGTTTTACTCGAGGACGAGTAAAAGATAAGTGTGGGGGTATTTGATTGACATAGAAATATGTTTATTTTATGCTCTTATATCTTATCTTTTGTATATAAATAAATATTACTTGGGTATTGTTTTGTTATTTTTACAGATATTCCAACCCAGCCCGCATGCAACCAGAAATGTAGAGAAATAGAGTTCAATTTGCTGTGTATTTGCATTTTGAAGAATTGTAGATAAAGATATCACATCTAGTTGCTGTTGGACAAGAAAAGGATTGATAAAAAGGCTTTGAACATCACAAATCAATGAAGAAATGTCAAGGAAGCAAAAGGAAAAAGAGAAAAGGCCCAAATTTGCTTTATTTATAAAAGGCCCATTTATGTTTCTCATTGTAAACTAATTAGTGATGTAATGACCAGGCCCATTTATCAGTAGGATTAGGGTTAGGGTTTGGCTATCTACTCTATATATACCCTTGTAATGGCATTGTAGCCACCATCCCATCTCATCTCTTATTCCATTGTTCTAATAAAAGTTCTTCTTTCTCTTTTATTTTCTGCATTTTTCTTGTTTTCTTAGCAACTAGTGTTGTCTATACGATTAGATTCGGTAGAACACTATTTGTATTTTGCACTTATTTGCATTAGTGATTTACCGTCTGATTAGATTCAGCGGAAATCCTAATTTATTTCTTGTTTGTTATTTCAATTTCTGCAATTTCAATTTCTGCTTTTTATTATTTTCTTAGGTTAAATTGGGTTTGATTAGATTCAAATCTAATTCATAGTTTCATTTGCCTTCCATTGAAATTGTGATTTGATCGTCGGTTCAGTTAGATCTGTTCTGAATCAAATTACAGTTTTAATTTTGTTTTGTTTTGCAAAATCAACCTCCAAAGTTCGTCTAACACGCCCACGAAACATATAAATAATAAAATTTAACTTTCCTCCCTGTGTTCGACCTGTATGCTACACACCTGTATGCTTGCAGAATTTATTACAAATGTTGCGCTTTTCTAATTCATAGACTAGCGTCGATCACCAAACAATCATCACACAACCATATAAGTTTCACCAATTTCAAATAAAACCATAAATGTATCGATTACAGAATCTGACTTGTAAAAACACATGAATCAACATAAAAATTTACCGATTTAAGTTACTAGATTAGATCCTACGGTGATTCAAATGAATATACACATACCATGATGTAGATCTAGGCGAAAACAACTTGAAATGATGAAAATAAGATCAAACAACCTATATACTCGATTGAATCCGTGTGAGAGATGCTTATCACTCACCAAATATTCGAATTAGCATGAAATCAACTAATCTCTAATCCGGACAGTGAAGAACGATCTTCAAAATATCTCAATTTGATTTGATCTACTCTCCCGTGATGTAGATCTAGCCTTCCTTGATGTAGACCTTCAATCTTCTAATGTAGATCCAAGATTTTAATAGAGAAAGGGGTATTTGATTGGAGTAGGGAGAATCTCAAACCCCAACCAAATAAGAAATGAAGAAAATAACCCTTTCTTCTTACCTCTACCCCCCTATTTATAGCCAAACTGTTAGCCGACCAATAACCTCACTAATCACCCCACTAATGACTAATTAGTCTGTCCAGAAATTGTGTAGCACCAAAACAACGATTCCTCCTAAACTGCTAAACCAAATCCTTAATGTGACTACTCTAGGGAATTTTGGAAACATCATTTCCTTTCTAATGAAATCAATCTCAGCACCTGATTTGATCCTAGTCAAAAGTTATGCCCTGTACAAAACCAATAAGGGGAAATTGGTCACAAATAAAACTGATAAAAATTATAGACATGTCTCACATCCCCATAACCAACATATCAAAATATGAGAATGATTCAACCCTTAGGGAATTAAATAAAAATATTTTATGACTCCGATACGTAAAATGTGGGTTGTTACAATGCATGTGCTGCATTTTAGTTAAAGGTAGCGAGAAGACTAATGGGATGACTTTTGGATGATTCGACGGCTGCCTCAGCTCCGAGAGCAGGCTTCATGGTCAGGACCCAACAAGGATAGTAAGTCGTCGGATACCTATCAATATTAGTCGGAGTAAGTACAGGAAAGACTAGAGCTAAACGAACATGCCAATAATCTTTCACTATCGGGACATTGAATGGGGCACAATGGAAAATTAGATGCTTATATTGTTTGTTCGGGGCAAGGTCACTTAGCTTTTTGAATGGTCTTTCATTAATGTGTGTGTGGGGGTGGGGTGGGGGGTGAGGGGGGAAGGGGTGAGTGGGGCCATAGCCATCAATAAAGAGACAAACCAATCTATGGATATTTGTATTGTATGCCTAACGAATCTGTCCTTTAAAGATATAAAAATCACCCGACTGAGTTCTATGGGAGAATTCAGGATTAGGGCGCTTTCGTAGCGCGGCGCTAGTGGCTTAGCACCCTTTATTGGCATGGCTTAATATTCTTTCGTAGCATAGCGATGAGACCTAGCATGCCTTCTTAGTGTGATATAGTACGCTTTCGTACCGTGGCGTTGGAGATTTGGTTCATTTCGCAGTGCGACGATGGAGGCCACTCGAGAAGGGTACTAATGGGAGTACCTTAATAAATTGGGTATAAGCTACAAATATATGATTTATTAGATTATTCTACTTAGGAGTAGACGAGTACGATTTATGCGTAAATATGAAGGTGTAATGTGTAATAATAACTTAATAAAGATAGACCAGTGATAGAAAGGTTTATGTAGTATCATTATAGAAAGTATAATTTGTCTATTCATAAGAACTTTTGTTCTGACCCCCTTCCCATAACAAACCTATAGGTTAGACAAGCGGCAAAGATTATACAGCTTAGAGACACTTGTTAGACAATGTCATTATTATGGTAGTATTTACTTACTATTGCATTTTATTTATTCCACTGTGAGATATTTTTTTGTGAGCTATGACAAATTTTATATTTGCCTTCCTGCAGGATACCAGGCAATCTAGCTCAGGTTTCAGTGTACTTAGACTTTAGTATTTTGCACAAAATTCAGACCTGCTGAAATTTGGGTTGTTACACATAAGTATACAATACATGTGTATATACATATGATAAAACATATAAACAAGATTACCATAAATAAAATTAGAAAGACTAGGAGAAAGTAAGCATAAGTAAGTGATAAGAGTTACTTTTATTAAAATATTACCATACCCTTACACACTCATTACCCTTATACATCCTTACTCTTATATGACATTCTCTTACACATGACACAAGAGGAGGGCCATTTTCAATCGACGGTAAGGAGGAGAGGCGGAGGAGCTTCCAATAATTTTTCATCCCTTATTTTATTTCTAAATGTTTTCTATAAATACCTTACATCTCTTCACAACTTATATACATTAAACCTCTACATTTCTTAATCCTCTCAAACTCATTAATGGCTTCTAAAAGCTAAGAAAATACTCATCGTCTGACTAACTTTCTTAAATGATATCAAAATCCTCTCAAACTCCTACCAAGATTTTAAACCGTCATTAGTAGACCATACAACAAGTTTCAAGCTAAAACAACAATACCCAAGGGCCTACCTATCTTAGGTTGTGGGAAAAGAAGGTGGAGAGGAGGAGGACGAGTCCGAGGAAGGAAGTAAAAGCTAGTTCGAGTTGCTTCTGTACGAACGTGGTGGAGCTATAGCCAACTTTAGGAACGATAATAATCAATAATGGTGAGGAACTAAACCTTAAATGACCCTAGCTATACACATGTTAATGAAGTAAAATGATTGTTATATGTGTGTTAAATGATGCTTATGTATGCAAGATGATTTCTTCTCAAGTTTGGATGATAACATGATTGATTGTATGGATGATTTAATGAGTCACATTAAACACCCACGAATAAGAACAAAAGGAAAACACTTTCTTTATTGAATGAAATGGTGAAAATGGAATGATTAAACCTCTCAAAAATGATTTGAAATGTTTTTAAAAATGAACTATAAACACTCCAAAGTGTGAAATGAAGTTTGAAAATAATATGAAACCTGAAGAAATTTTAGTATGTCGCTAAACGGTAACTCGTGATTTTACTTCTTAAAATGTGAAATTTTTATATAGAGAAATTTGAATCCAAATTTTTTAAGTAAGATCTTTCTGAACACTCATAAGCATAGATCTCCAAAGAATAAAAAAAAATCAAGATTGCATTGATTAGATTTTGAAATATGGCTAAAATAAGTTTTAAAAAAATCCAGGTTTTGCAGTTCAAAATCCAAAAAATGAAATTGTTGGAAATGGAGTTTTAAAATCAAAAAAAATTATGGAATAAATCTTATAAATCATTAAATTATTTTGAAAGTGATTTAAGTTGAATATATGAAATTTTCAATGATAGGAAGGTAGTTTTGATGAATTAAGCTAAAATAACACTTTCTCCAACACTTTTTGCAATACTTTTTCAAGAACAATTAAAATTGAAGTCTAAACCTAAGTAACCTTCTCTGAATCATTGGTGAATGCTTTTAGACGATTAATGAAGTAATTTGGATATTATTTTGAAGTTATATAATTTATTTAATGGTGTTAAATACTTGAACAAAATCAAAAAGCTATATTAAGCAATTGATTTAATCTTGGCTCTAATAAACCGACGAGCAAACAAGGCTTTTCTATTTTTAAGATTCGAACGTGGGTGCGTAACCAAGGGAATGTTCTGGAGCAACCAAGGCACCGGCTCATCCGACATTTTCCTGGGTGAGGGATAAATAAGGTTAAAAGGTTGGAATCAAGTTAAGTATAAAAGATCAAGTTTTTCTGAAGATAAACAAATTAGATTTCTTGGGGATGACCTTATCGTATTTATTATCAAATTCCAAGGAGGGAACCCTACTATCCATGATAATTTAAATGGTGTTTACACTATTATATAGTGGATTGTCGAGATTGAATATGGAAATTGATATCGAGTAAGACAGGTATGATTTCTTCGGACTATTATACTAAGGTGGACTTACCATCTGAAATGACTTAATGAATGAGTTTTGATGAGATAAAAATTTCGTGAACGAACTTCCAAGCTATTTGAATCAAAATGCCTCAGCTCTGCGAGCCTAATGTGAGGAAAGAAAGAAGGTTCGTGGACCAGACATAAAGTCTGGTGAATGAAGTAGTTACTTGCATGATTAAGAAAGTTAAAGATAATAATTTAGTAATAGTTCTAGTGTCATAAGGTAATGTTACTTACCCAACTTAAAATGGCTTCTGAAGTAATTGTGTTTTCTATCTTAGTTCAAGCCAAATGATTGATTGTTTGCACTGTTGCTACTACTATAAAAATTTAAGCATAATAATTTTTCCCAATTCTACCCAAAAATCAACTTTTCCTATCTACCACCTCTTAAATTGGTAGTCTACCACCTCTTAGAGTGGTAGCGTTCCGCTATGAACCTGCCAGTCATGAAACCATATCAACACGAATCAACATCCATCAATATACAAGCAAAAGACAAAAATTAGCACATGGATGCACTAGTAAATTACTTTCGATTTTGATTTCGCATGTACGATAATTTCTCGGACCATTATCTTATTGCTCTAACTTTTCGACCACTTGTATACCATGATTTAGCATGAGCATGCCTGATCTGAATCCCAGATACGAAATCACCAGTCTTTGACCTAAATGGAAATGCTACCGGTACTGTCATAACTACCAATATTCTAATTGTGCTCCAACTCCATACTCAGTCTTTGACTTGAGCTACATTAATTAACCTAATCCCCAAGTTTGGTTTTATTTGTTAACTTAATGCATGATCTAAGTTTTTTCTTGGCTCAATCGTAGGTCTGAACCTAATCTATTGACCAAGTCCATAACCGGAGCCTATAATATTCTACTTTTATCATAACAGGTTATATTCTTTTCCCTCTGATACATTTTATTATGATGTTCTAACTTTCCAAAATAGTTTTCAATTATCATGATAAGCCTTGAATATTTCTTACTTTTTGGATTATAACATATGTCATAATTTACATCAAATTCCTACAATTTGCCTATTTCAGTCCAATTCTTTTTATTACTAGTGTACAGTTTATACAAATGTTTTCTGTGAACTTAGTGTTCTATTATTTAATCTATATTTGTGAAATTCGCACTCATTACAATATTTTTCACATTAAAAGGAGGATTAAATCTATGTTTTTAATCATCTCAAAGAAATCACAATAAGATGTGCATGAAGAAAAACCTCACAAGTGCTTTTCGTGGCTACCGACGATTTTAACCTCTCAGATGTTTTCTTTCTTTTGCCACTTCATGCTTCTCTTTACTTCACTCCTCATCATCTAGCTCTCGATGGCGCACAAGAAGAAAAACCCTGCGATCCTTCCCAGATCTAACCAATTTTCTTCTTCTACCACTAGATTTGGGCACACCTTCTGTCCACCTCTCCGTAGCTTCGACCTTGATGATACTATGTAGACGTCACTGATCCATCATGTGATAATAGTACTGATGCTGACCTAAAGGAAAAAGGCTTGGGGATTTCGGATCCACCTGTCTTTGGTCCATCGATTCCCACTGCACAGCCTATAATAGATTTCATGATGCAAACAATCCTCTAACATCGCTTTTTAATGATATTGCATCCTTTTCGACTCTTGCGTGCAACCCCTGCGCTGGTATTGCTGATGCTTTCCTGCCTTCCTTAGGTGAAACCCTATCCATATTCTTAGATGCATATATTTCTAAAACACGATGGGTAAATACATCAATAACCACTATCCTCTCTAATGATCTTGAGTTGGATGCTAACCATTCTGTTAATACTGAATTAAAATGTGATGGTAAATCGAATCACTATGTTTTAGACGATAACAAGAATGCTAGTGTGTCTTCCACGATCAGTTGTGTTGGTAAGGGTAGATTTGTTGAATTAGTGTGTTTGGCCGACAATTTTGTTGAAAACACCAAGCCTGCTCCTAAATGGATCTCCCTTTTCAATAATTTTCCAAGAAATAAATGAAATTACGAGCCATGGGACTTTAAGTATGTTGAGACAAATAGTATTGATGATCTCCCAGTTGAAGTGATCGAGGCTGGTGTTGAGTTTTGGCCTGACTCTCTGGTGGGTTTTTCTTAGGAACACCACCACCTTATTTAATTATTATGGAACTACATGGAAAGAAGTGGAAAATCAGGGGTAGCCTAAAGGTACGCTTAAATAGATCGATGTTTTTTTTGAAGCTCTCTTTCGGAGGAAAGACCTCGTGTTGTTAGCGTTGAGCCAACATGAATTAGAGGAAATCCTTTCATTATTACTCCATGGAATCCCAAACTTGATAAAGTAAGGGAGCAGGTCTTATCCATGCCATTTTGGACCTAGTTTTCCCATATTCCTTCCGTGCTTGAATCCCTTATTGGTTTAAATTGGCTATCAAACAAAATTGGGAAGCTCAAGTGCTTTGACGCTAACACAACAGCGAGGGAGAAGTTGTTTTATGCTAAGGCTCTAATCGAAATTTCCCCAAATAATCTTCTTCCTGAAACTATCAAAGTTTGTTTAGATTCAGATTACATGGCTTAGGTTTGGGTTAGATATGGTTGGACGCTGGATATCTGCTCTACATGTAGCACTTTTGGTCATTTGCAGGAGTTTTGTACTTGGGTTCTCACAACTAAAGTTCCAACCTTATTCCTCTTGCAGAGCATGTTCCAGTTCCTCGTCCTCCCACTATAAAGCGGGTCCGTAAGGTTTCCCCCATGATTGCACCACCAGTTTAGTCAACTTGCTCTCATGTTGTCTCTTTGGTCCAATCTGTTAATGTCAAGTTTTCTCCTAATGAGAATTCTGTATGTGATGGTATTTTCTGGAACCCGATAGTTCATACATTAGGTCATGAGCCTTCTGATATGAGATATTCCCCTTCTAAATCAATGTACTACTAATATGCCCGTGATATTGATATTGATGAGCGGAAATTGATGTACTGTGTAATTGGCTATGACTTTGAGCTCGTCTAAGAGGGTGAGTTGAACATGTCACTATTAAATGATCCTACTTCGGCTAGAGACCGCGAGTCTCACAGACTTAACTAATGTTATGTGCCTAACCTTATTGTGCTCTTTATCGAGTACGTCAATATTTTTTGTAACGATGGCTCTAGATGTTCTTCTTTGTTGGTGGATAGCTAGATTCACTCTTATAACTGAAGCTTCACTCCTGTACTTCTATTTTTTTATGTCCTGGCACTTCATACCATCTTTGTAGCAGTTAGATAAATTGTCTAACTCTTATATTGACACGTATTCATTGTTTGTTATAATGAAAAGTGGTTGCGACCACTATAAAACTGGCTTAGCTTGGCTTAAAAAAATCTATTTTTAAAACTAACATTTACTAATTTGTTAATCATTTAGAAAAAAACATAAATAAATGTAGAAAAATAGAAATAACCGAAGGAAATAAAATAACTATAAGGGAAAGGATTAAAAAAATAAACTAATAGAAATTGACTAAAACAGTAAGAAAAGAGAGGAAATACTTATAGAAAAATAACTTACAAATTATAAGAAAAACTACAATTATTAAAAACCATATTACTTTAAATTACTTAAAAATCTAAATAGTTACTACCACTCACATGTTGTCCTTAACAGTAGTCCGTAGTCTTCCTAGATCCCACTACTAGGTTGTCTACTAATTTTCATTTCAAAATCTCCTCTTAGAAAATATATATACATTCATGGTTCTACTTCAGGATAAAAGAACATAAAAGTGATAAAGTTTATATGTGACAAAAATGGTAAGGCTTAGTGTCTTATTTATAGTGGAGTTAGGGGATCTTAGACTATAGGATTTAGCCGATTAAATCTTGTCCAGCTAGGTCACAGACCAAGATTTAACCGTTAGATTGAACATCTCACACTTTAGAATTCACGAAATCATTTCAAAATCATCTACTCGTACCTAGACATTTTCAAGTCCATACAATTTTGCAATTAGGTCTATACCCCTTGGGGGTCAACCGATAGGTCGACTTTGGGGAAGGTCGGGTCGACCCACAAAGGCAACAATAGAAAATTGGTAAAGTGTATGCTTCCCTCTTGTGTGATCTTGGATTCGAGTATCAGTAGATGTAGTTTTAACTTGGATTTGGACATGTTATATATGAAAATCGTCTAGAAAATTGCTATAGACACAATGGAATAGCTTCCATAGCCAAATTCGGATAATTGCAAACGTTTTATTTTTAACTTCTTTTCTTGTTATTTCATTATATACTCTATTTTATAAATTCTTAATCTTTTAATAACTTCTTCTTACGAACTCGGATTCCGATAATAAATGGAAATTTCCCAGAAAATTGTCATAGACTTAATGGTGCAACTCTCGTAACTAAATTCTAATAATTTTACTAGCATTACTTATTTTATTCTTTAATTAACTAGCATTACTTAAATTTTTGGGTTATTACATTGTCCTCTGCTTAAAGGATTTTGTTCCTGAAATCCCCAAGGACCAAAGAATGAAAAACCAAACACCAATGTTTGCACCCATCTACTCAAACACCATTTATTGCATCCATTTTTTTAAGTTTACTGATGCAATTTATGCTATTATGCAACAGTTTAATGTCATTATCCCTAACTAATGAAAAAAATGAGGTGGTCTACTACTTCAGTCGACCTCCTTTTAATGCAAAATGTCATGAATCCAAATGTATTCGAGGATCCTAATGATAACTAATAATTCTATGAGTGTGCTATAATCATCATCGATATGTAAGAACCATATGATAATCACGTATATATAACAACCATGAAATAAATAAATAAATAATGCATCACATACCCATATGCATATGCTTGGAATATGAATATGCTTGATGACTTAGTTTGTCAATCTCTAATAGTGCCTAATGTGTGCATATGCATCTTATTGCATCCACTAGCAAACACTTAGAACCATTTGCGTCCATCACACATAACATGTTCCAATAACATGTTTACAACAAATCCTACCCTTCATAGCCTCAATCCTATGGTCTACCCTTCCTAAGGATACTTAAATAAGAAAGATCCTAATCAAAGGAAAATCTAATAATAGATTATCTAAAATACAAGAAAACAAATGGAAACAAAATAAAATGCAACTAACACAAATCAGAAATTAAATAAATAATAAAGCTTAATCGTTACCTCCCTGGCAATGGCACCAAAAACTTGATCGACACTTTTTTATGAATTAGAAAAGCATAATTTATGTAATAAATTCTGCAAGCGCACAAATCGTGTAGTATGCAGGTCGAACACAGGGAGGTAAATTAAAAATTATTATTTATAGAATTTCGTGGGCGAGTTAGACAACTTTTGAGATTTGGTTGAAAATAGAACAATTGAAATTGCAACAATTAGGATTATCGTTGAAACTAATCAAATGATTAATCACTAATGAAAGTAAATTGCAAAACAGGAATAAAAATGCAGAAAATAAAATTGCAGAATAGAAATAACAACAGAAATAAAATTAGGATTATCATTAAAACTAATCAAACAATTAATAACCAATGAAAATAAATGTAAAATACAATTAGTACTCTACCAAATCTAATTGTGTAGATGACAGTAGTTGCTAAGAAATAGAAAATTGCAGAAAATAAAAAGAAGAAAATGAACTTTGTTAATGGAGAAGAAGATAGAAAATGGGATGGTGGCTACAATGATATTACAAGGGTATTTATAGGAGATAACCAAACCCTAATTAAAAATGGGCCTAGCTATTTCAAGTAAGTTTTAGTCCTTTTGTCATTTGGAACAAGTTCTAAGCCTTTTCTCCTTTTCTCTTGCAAGCCTCCTTTAATTTAAGATGTGCATGGCCTTTTTATAAATCATTTTCTTGTCTGTAACACCCCACACCCGCTAAGGTCACTCACTAAGGGAATGCCTTAACTTCGGTGGAGTATTTTATGTGAATATAGAACAGAAAAATTACAACAAGATAGATATAAGTAATACTTGAAATTTAAAACATCATTTCATTGCAGCAGAAGGTAAACATGTTTGGTTACATATCAAAAACCAACAAGAGTCAAGTACGAAATATCCATCTCGTTAAAACATAAGTACATAATCCCACTACATATTAATAGCCATAATAGAAAAGATAACCGAGCTTTACTTCAAGAGTCCAAGCTCCAAAAGATAGATAAAGCGATCTGATCAAAGCCCACTAGTGCTAGGCCCACTCTGATAACCTAAGGGTTGGGAAAAAGATAAAAACAACGGGGTCAGACATAAGTCTGAGTGAGCCCTATAACTTTAACAATACAATCATTAAAGTAATTAGGGTATGATATAAACCTGGTACGGTACGACTAGGGATAAATGACTACACTAAGCAGCCAACTAGACTTAGGATGAACTAAGATAACGGTAAGGACGCGCCTATCCACCCAAGAATAAATACTACACTGCACCACACCAGATCTACCCACCCAAGGGTAATTCCTACACTGCACTACACCAGATCTACCCACCCAAGGGTAATTCCCAACTTAAAGGTTGATCCCACTAAGTGTACTTAGTAATCTTAATAGTAGTCTCGTGTACCCCTAGCTGACTACATAAGTGCCGTCTGCTCCTATCTCCACTAGGTGTACCCTGTACTTAGTAATCTTAATAGTAGTCTCGTGTACCCCTAGCTGACTACATAGGTGCCGTCTGCCCCTATCTCCACTAGGTGTACCCACTACTCCCCAAGCGATCGGCTCCCTACCGTAGATACCCGTGCTGGCCCCACAGTGGGGTGTATCACTCCCCAAAGTGGCAACCCGATACAACAAATGGTGCACGGCTTATACCTACATGATGCAACAACGTCTTACCTACCAGCCCGGGTCCACACACGCATATGAAACCCGTTGGACTTGCGTTGCCACCGCTAACCCGTTTTTGGCCTCTTATAGTCAAGCCCAGTACGCGTGTCCCGTCCTCGACATGGGTCGAGCCCACTAAGATACATATGGGTTACTGGTTGAAATGGGCCCCCACAAGCTACCCACCTAAGCTTGTCACATTTTCTAGTGTATCCCACTTAACCCTTTTTGAATAATCATGTCCACTTACATGTTTAAAGTTTGGTTAAGTCATCTAATCATATTTTAATTGCCACTCAAGGCACCCACTAGATTTCCCATGCCACCCAAGGCATTTACTTGATTTCCACATGCCACCCAAGGCACTTACTTAACCCTTTAATTATGTTTAATTACACGTTCCACTTTGGTTAAGTATTCTAATCTTATCTTCTATTGCCACCCAAGGCAACCACTAGATCTTCCCCATGCCACCCAAGGCACTTACTTAACCCTTTAATCATGTTTAATTACATGTTCCACTTTGGTTAAGTATTCTAATCGTATTTTCTATTGCCACCCAAGGCAACCCACTAGATTTCCACATGCCACCCAAGGCACTTACTTAATCTCCACATGCCACCAAAGGCACCCACTTAACCCCTCATGCCCCACTACATGCTTATCTGGTTAAGTGTTTCTTAATTGATTAAGAACGTAACCGTTGTAAAGACCTCTCACATTAGACTATCTTTTATGGCAGCTGGATTTGTCGGTTGGGTCCGGGCAATCTTACGCCATAACCGAGTCTAACCTCGTGTCTTTACACTTGTCACGTATTTAGTTTGTGCCTAAGACCTCTCACATTGGGCCAATCATTTGTAGCCGCTGGATTTGCCGGTCGGTTCCGGGCAGTCTTATGCTACAAAAGGGTCCAACCTCGTGTCTTAGTCGATTAATTACACCTAATTAATCACCCCCATATTTTGAATTAATTTTCCCTAATTAATTCCAATTTAATGATGTACATAATTGACTCAATTATGTCCATCCACTTTATGGTATGCATAATCATACCAACTTCACACCATTTCATTAACATGAATATTAACCCCATCGTTCCCCACGTATTTCGCTAACATGACATACTTAAAAGGGAAGATTCATCACACATACAATGGGTTCAACTTGCATAACATTAGCATCAACATGGGTTTAAAAGTTGTCAACATGCATATAGCATCAAACCCAACTAGCCTAAATAATCAACCCAAACTTGCATGAATCACATATGTCATAAAGAGGTTAACTTGCATAAGTTACTTATGTCATACAAAGGGGTAAACTTGCATATGTATGTATGACATACAAAGGGGTTAACTTGCATATGTATGCATCTCATACAAAGGTGTAAACTTGCATATAATCAAACACCAAACTTGCATAACATATCATATATGAACTTGCATATAATCATACACCAAACTTGCACAACATATCATATATGAACTTGCATATAATCATATACCAAACTTGCATAACATGGTGTCATAATGGATCAATGTTTATCATAGCGATTTGCATAACTAGCATCATGAACACATAGCCTAAAACTTGCATAACTTGCATAACATCATGATCACATAGCATATGACTTGCATAACTTGCATAACATCATGATCACATAGCATATGACTTGCATAACTTGCATAACATCATGAACATATAGCATATGACTTGCATAACTTGCATAACATCATGATCACATAGCATATGACTTGCATAACTTGCATAACATCATGAACACATAGCATATGACTTGCATAACTTGCATAACATCATGATCACATAGCATATGACTTGCATAACTTGCATAACATCATAATCACATAGCATATGACTTGCATAACTTGCATAGCATCATAATCACATAGCATATAACTTGCATAACTTGCATAGCATCATAATCACATAGCATATGATAACATAACTAGCATTGATCCACATTCATAGCCATAACCTCATTATATCCTATCATAATCATTTCAACAATTGGTCATTAAGGCTATAGAAACTCACAACTTGTTGATTAGCACTCCTATGAAGAAGATTAAGTTGCTAGAGTTGATTAGAAGTTGATTTGAGAAGCTATCTTCCTCTTTAATTTGATGGAGGCTCCTTCAAGTTGCATTTTGACGGCATAACGACGTTGTCTCCAATTTTAGTATGAATTAGGGTAGTCTTAGGGTGTATTTATAGAATTAGGATTTAGTTTAGGCCCTTAGATTAACCCTAGATTAAGTTAGAGCCGTCAGATTTCGTCACAAGCCCTAAAACATAGCCCCAAACCCCATTAGGTTGCACCCAGGTCACACAGACCGACAGGGGGGGTCGACCCCTGGGTCGACCCCTAGGGAGGGGGTCGACACCCATGTCGACCCTAGGGTCGACACCCTCTGCCTGGCGGAAATTTTCCCGCCTCTTCTGAAATGTGAAATCTGAATATTTAAATCTGTTTTTGAATTTTCTGAAAACTTCTTCGGGCCTTAACTGGGTCATACGGACTCCGATTTTCGAAAACTCGGACTCTATTTCGCGTATTTTTCCGAGACGAACGCAATGGCATAGCCCGTTTCCCCTGATTCAGATTTTAATCTTTAATTCTGCCCTGTTTTATATTATAGCAAGTTATTCAACATACGGGGTGTTACATTCTCCCCTACTTAAAGGATTTCGTCCCCGAAATCTCTAAGTCAAGAAGAACGTATCCTACCATCCAAACAACCATCTACTCAAACCATCAAACACTGGCATCCATTGTCCTTAAAATTTCTAATGCTGTATGAACATATGCAAAGAGTGTGTGTATATGTTCCCTGTCTAATGCAAAATTAGGCGGTCTACTGGTTCAGTTGACCTCCTTAATGCAAACCATGATAGTGCCATGCATCCAATATGTATGCGAAAGAACCCTATCGACACATACTATCTCTACATGAGTGCACAATCATTCACCAAAATGCATCATCCATATGATAACACAACCATTATACATCCATTAATATAGCTACCTACACACAGTTATATGCAATATGCAATATGAAGTGACTGAGCCGATCTAGTGTCTAAAGTGTGTGTATATGCATCCACGAGCAACCACTAGCAAACACTTGCATCCACACGCATCCATCAAACATAACATGTCTCAAACACATGTTTCAACCATAGGTTTACCCTATCTAAAGGTCAAAGGTACTAGTGAGAGGACATACTAAAGATAAGATAAGTACTAGACAAACGATAAAGGAGAAGTTAAAAGACATACCCTCAAAAAGGAATGGGTACAGTGAACGCATCTTCGCTTCTGTCTCCCAAGTAGCATTGTTCTCATCCTCTCCCCATTGCACTTTGACTAGTCGAACCTCTCTGTTTGTCAACTTCCTAATCTATTACCCAAGGATGCGGGTAGTAGCTCGTCGAATAGTCGCATCACGCTCTACCTCCACTTCTCTAAGCAAACTCGGCTCTACCACCTCTGCGGTCTCATGTAGGCACTTCCTCAAATGTGACACATGGAATACGTCATGTACCCCACTAAGTCTCTCTGGCAAATCCACTCTATATGCCATCCGTCCAATCCTTTCCTTAATAGAAAATGGTCCTACAAATCTTGGTGCTAACTTCCCAACGGACCCAAAGCGAACAACATTCCGTAATGGAGATACTTTGACAAAGACCATGTCCCCAACATCAAACTCCAGATCCGTCCTCCTCTTATCCGCGTAAGATTTCTGTTTGTCTTGCGCCGCTTTCATCCTTCTTCGAATCAAATCAATCTTTTCCGAAGTCTCTCTAACCATATCAGGCCCAAGCAAGATCTTATCCGTAGATTCCCACCAACATGTAGGTGATCGACAAGGCCTTCCATAAAGAGCTTCGAAAGGAGCCATACCAATACTAGACTGAAAGCTGTTATTATACGCGAACTCCACCAACGGAAGATGCTCTTCCCATGTACCTCCAAAATCTAAGATACAAAGCCTCAAAAGGTCTTCTAGAACACGATTCACCCTCTCGGTCTGGCCGTCCGTCTGAGGATGATATGCGGTGCTCAAACACAACTGAGTCCCCACCGCTTCTTGCAAACTCTTCCAAAACTCGCTAGTGAAGATAGGATCTCGATCACTCACTATGCTTGAAGGTACACCATGCAACCGAACTATCTCTCGAAGGTAAACTGAAGCTAGCCATGGAGCAGTCCTCTTACTCTTCACGGGTATGAAATGGGCACTCTTAGTAAGTCTGTCTACCACAACCCAAATTCCCGTATTACCCTTCCTCGATCTCGGTAACTCATCAATAAAATCCATCGAGATGCTATCCCACTTCCATTGCGGAACTTCCAATGGGTGAAGCAACCCACCAGGTTTCTTTTGCTCCGCTTTCACTTGTTGGCACACCAAGCATCTAGCGACATACTGCCACATCTTTCTTCATACCGGCCCAAAAGAAAACTTGCTTCATGTCTTGGTACATCTTGTCCCCACTGGGATGAATGGTCATCTTCGAACGATGCGCATCATCAAGAATAGCCTTCCTCCAACCCTCGTCTTGCGGTACACAAAGTCTACCATCTCTACGCAACCACCCCCTATCTTCTAGGGTGTACCTACTCAAATGGCTGGACGACTCCCCCCTTATGAGCCTCTCTACCAACTCAACCAACTGTGGGTCGTCCCGCTGTGCCTCGCCAAGCCATCCCAAAAGAGTAGGTCTGACCTCTAAGGATGTTAGCAAACCGGGTACAAAGTTAACGGAAGGTCTAAAATCAAACATCGAGATAAATTCCAAGCTTCGTCGTTCCACGAACAATGGACTCAAGGACAACCTTTTTCTGCTCAAGGCGTCCGCCACCACGTTACCCTTGCCAGGGGTATACGCTATCTCGTAGGATGCTAAGAATTCCATCCACCTTTGTTGTCTTAAGACTATGCGCTCAAAGAGCCTCTAACACTTCCCTAAGATGTAGGGCATGCTTTTCTCCACTTCTAGAGAAAACCAGGATATTCTCCCATGCAAAATCGTCACAACTATCCATCTCTCTCACGCAGACCATCCTAGTCGAACTCGACATCCCCCAAGTGCAAGCCCCAAATGCCTAAACCAATATCAGACAAACACCCAAGGGATACCTCCTTCGAATTCAGACGACCTACGTGAGATGATACTAGTAAAAACGGCTAAATAATTAAGCCCTTGTCCAACTCTGGATGTCCTTGCCAGTCTCGCTCCAAAACCACCGTTGATCAAATAACTGGCTTTGCTCAACCTATTAAGCACATACGAAAACTTATTTCGCTCTTAGAAAAGACCAAGATGTCATCCACAAAAACCACTACGAAGTTATTTAGGTACTCCCTGAACACCCTACTCATCAAATCAACAAAGTATGCGGGGGCGTTCGTCAAACCAAATGGCATCACAAGCCACTCATAGAAACCATCCGGAGTCCTAAAGGCAGTCTTCTCTATACTATCCTCAGCCACTCTCAACTGATGAAACCCCGTGGCTAAGTCCAACTGCGAAAACACTGAGACGCCAACCAACTGATCAAAGAGATCATCAATCCTCGGCAATGGGTGTCTATTCTTCTTTGTGAGCTTGTTGAGTTCTCTATAGTCTACACAAAGTCTGAGGGACCCATCCGCCTTCGTAGCAAAAACTACTGGAGCACCCCACTCCGATATACTTCGTCCTATGAACCCCTTCTCAAGCAACTCCCCTACTTGCTTATGGAGTTCCCTCCTCTCACGAGGAGCCAGGTGGCGCACTGGTAAAGATACTGGCTTAGCATTGTCCACCAGATATATTCGGAAGTCTATCTCCCGCTTCGGAGGTAAGCCCTTCACCTCCTCAAACACATCCGAGTATTCCCGGACCACTCTAACTGATCGCAAACTCTCGACCGAAGCGTCAAGCGAATCAAGATAACTTAGCATAACAAAATCCATGGGATTACAAGAGATCTCGAGAGTGTTACCCAAGCGGGTCATGAGCCTAACAACTCTCCTTTCGCAATCAAGAACGGCACCATTACTGGATAACCAGTCCATGCCCAAAATCAACCCATAGCCCGTGAATCCCAAAACAAAAGCATCACATCTAAACTCAACGCTAAGTATAGAAATCTTCAAACCCAAACATATCATGGACAAATAAGTGGAGCCCCCAATTGGGTTTGAAACAACCAAGGGATCATCTACTAAACTGGTGTCTAAGTGCAGTGACTCAACTAATGATGATGAGATAAACGAATGCGATGCGCCAGAGTCAAATAAAGTTCGAACAGGATGATCGAGAGAACCAAATTTCAACCTAGACGGTCCTACCCCCATCAGGTATACCAGCCGTGAGGGAATACATCTACCCTCCAGAAGATCCTGTACTTTGTCCTTACCTCTTTGGACAATCCTAATAAGGTGTCCTATTTCTCCAAAACAACTGGCCTTCTCCTTCACATTCTCCTTCCATGACCTCTCACCACGATGAGGTTTCGTCCTTTATTTACCTAATAGCTATTTGAACCTTTCTCCCTCGTCCATCTTAAAGGTACCCATAAGCCCTCCACCTCCTTGGACTAACTTCTTAGCCCAACAAACTTCTTAGTCCCTTGAAGTGGTTCTTCCGTCCTTCATACGGAAGTCCTTATTTATCTTAAAAAGACATCTTTACGCGGAGGGGAAATTCAAAAAGAGATAGAGGAAGAGATTCAAAACGGAGAATCGAAGGAAGGATATATGGCTCTTGGGGATTATGTTCTTTTCTTTCAAAAACTTTTCTCTTAAAAGACATGTTTTTGAAAATACTTCTTCCAAAAATGTTTTTAGAAAAATAGTTTTCTAAAAATTTTATCTGTTCTGGTAACCTTAAGCTCTGATACCACGTGTAACACCCCACACCCGCTAAGGTCACTCACTAAGGGAATGCCTTAACTTCGGTGGAGTATTTTATGTGAATATAGAACAGAAAAATTACAACAAGACAGATATAAGTAATACTTGAAATTTAAAACATCATTTCATTGCAGCAGAAGGTAAACATGTTTGGTTACATATCAAAAACCAACAAGAGTCAAGTACGAAATATCCATCTCGTTAAAACATAAGTACATAATCCCACTACATACTAATAGCCATAATAGAAAAGATAACCGAGCTTTACTTCAAGAGTCCAAGCTCTAAAAGATAGATAAAGCGATCTGATCAAAGCCCACTAGTGCTAGGCCCACTCTGATAACCTGAGGGTTGGGAAAAAGATAAAAACAACGGGGTCAGACATAAGTCTGAGTGAGCCCTATAACTTTAACAATACAATCATTAAAGTAATTAGGGTATGATATAAACCTGGTACGGTACGACTGGGGATAAATGACTACACTAAGCAGCCAACTAGACTTAGGATGAACTAAGATAACGGTAAAGACGCGCCTATCCACCCAAGGATAAATACTACACTGCACCACACCAGATCTACCCACCCAAGGGTAATTCCTACACTGAACTACACCAGATCTACCCACCCAAGGGTAACTCCCAACTTAAAGGTTGATCCCACTAAGTGTACTTAGTAATCTTAATAGTAGTCTCGTGTACCCCTAGCTGACTACATAGGTGCCGTCTGCCCCTATCTCCACTAGGTGTACCCTGTACTTAGTAATCTTAATAGTAGTCTCGTGTACCCCTAGCTGACTACATAGGTGTCGTCTGCCCCTATCTCCACTAGGTGTACCCACTACTCCCCAAGCGATCGGCTCCCTACCGTAGATACCCGTGCTGGCCCCACAGTGGGGTGTATCACTCCCCAAAGTGGCAACCCGATACAACAAATGGTGCACGGCATATACCTACACGATGCAACAACGTCTTACCTACCAGCCCGGGTCCACACACGCATATGAAACCCGTTGGACTTGCGTTGCCACCGCTAACCCGTTTTTGGCCTCTTATAGTCAAGCCCAGTACGCGTGTCCCGTCCTCGACATGGGTCGAGCCCACTAAGATACATATGGGTTACTGGTTGAAATGGGCCCCCACAAGCTACCCACCTAAGCTTGTCACATTTTCTAGTGTATCCCACTTAACCCTTTTTGAATAATCATGTCCACTTACATGTTTAAAGTTTGGTTAAGTCATCTAATCATATTTTAATTGCCACTCAAGGAACCCACTAGATTTCCCATGCCACCCAAGGCACTTACTTGATTTCCACATGCCACCCAAGGCACTTACTTAACCCTTTAATCATGTTTAATTACATGTTCCACTTTGGTTAAGTATTCTAATCTTATCTTCTATTGCCACCCAAGGCAACCACTAGATCTTCCCCATGCCACCCAAGGCACTTACTTAACCCTTTAATCATGTTTAATTACATGATCCACTTTGGTTAAGTATTCTAATCGTATTTTCTATTGCCACCCAAGGCAACCCACTAGATTTCCACATGCCACCCAAGGCACTTACTTAATCTCCACATGCCACCAAAGGCACCCACTTAACCCCTCATGCCCCACTACAAGCTTATCTGGTTAAGTGTTTCTTAATTGATTAAGAACGTAACCGTTGTAAAGACCTCTCACATTAGACTATCTTTTATGGCAGCTGGATTTGCCGGTTGGGTCCGGGCAGCCTTACGCCATAACCGAGTCTAACCTCGTGTCTTTACACTTGTCACGTATTTAGTTTGTGCCTAAGACCTCTCACATTGGGCCAATCATTTGTAGCCGCTGGATTTGCCGGTCGGTTCCGGGCAGTCTTATGCTACAAAAGGGTCCAACCTCGTGTCTTAGTCGATTAATTACACCTAATTAATCACCCCCATATTTTGAATTAATTTTCCCTAATTAATTCCAATTTAATGATGTACATAATTGACTCAATTATGTCCATCCACTTTATGGTATGCATAATCATACCAACTTCACACCATTTCATTAACATGAATATTAACCCCATCGTTCCCCACGTATTTCGCTAACATGACATACTTAAAAGGGAAGATTCATCACACATACAATGGGTTCAACTTGCATAACATTAGCATCAACATGGGTTTAAAAGTTGTCAACATGCATATAGCATTAAACCCAACTAGCCTAAATAATCAACCCAAACTTGCATGAATCACATATGTCATAAAGAGGTTAACTTGCATAAGTTACTTATGTCATACAAAGGGGTAAACTTGCATATGTATGTATGACATACAAAGGGGTTAACTTGCATATGTATGCATCTCATACAAAGGTGTAAACTTGCACATGTTACTTGCATATAATCAAACACCAAACTTGCATAACATATCATATATGAACTTGCATATAATCATACACCAAACTTGCACAACATATCATATATGAACTTGCATATAATCATATACCAAACTTGCATAACATGGTGTCATAATGGATCAATGTTTATCATAGCGATTTGCATAACTAGCATCATGAACACATAGCCTAAAACTTGCATAACTTGCATAACATCATGATCACATAGCATATGACTTGCATAACTTGCATAACATCATGATCACATAGCATATGACTTGCATAACTTGCATAACATCATGAACATATAGCATATGACTTGCATAACTTGCATAACATCATGATCACATAGCATATGACTTGCATAACTTGCATAACATCATGAACACATAGCATATGACTTGCATAACTTGCATAACATCATGATCACATAGCATATGACTTGCATAACTTGCATAACATCATAATCACATAGCATATGACTTGCATAACTTGCATAGCATCATAATCACATAGCATATAACTTGCATAACTTGCATAGCATCATAATCACATAGCATATGATAACATAACTAGCATTGATCCACATTCATAGCCATAACCTCATTATATCCTATCATAATCATTTCAACAATTGGTCATTAAGGCTATAGAAACTCACAACTTGTTGATTAGCACTCCTATGAAGAAGATTAAGTTGCTAGAGTTGATTAGAAGTTGATTTGAGAAGCTATCTTCCTCTTTAATTTGATGGAGGCTCCTTCAAGTTGCATTTTGACGGCATAACGACGTTGTCTCCAATTTTAGTATGAATTAGGGTAGTCTTAGGGTGTATTTATAGAATTAGGATTTAGTTTAGGCCCTTAGATTAACCCTAGATTAAGTTAGAGCCGTCAGATTTCGTCACAAGCCCTAAAACATAGCCCCAAACCCCATCAGGTTGCACCCAGGTCACACAGACCGACAGGGGGGGTCGACCCCTAGGGAGGGGGTCGACACCCTCTGCCTGGCGGAAATTTTCCCGCCTCTTCTGAAATGTGAAATCTGAATATTTAAATCTGTTTTTGAATTTTCTGAAAACTTCTTCGGGCCTTAACTGGGTCATACAGACTCCGATTTTCGAAAACTCGGACTCTATTTCGCGTATTTTTCCGAGACGAACGCAATGGCATAGCCCGTTTCCCCTGATTCAGATTTTAATCTTTAATTCTGCCCTGTTTTATATTATAGCAAGTTATTCAACATACGGGGTGTTACATTGTCCAACAGCAACTAGATGTGAGATCTTCATCTACAATTCTTCAAAATGTAAATATATAGCAAATCTGATCTCCATTTCTCTACTTTTCTGGTTGCATGCGGGCTGGGTTGGAATATCTGTAAAGTGACAAAACAATACCCAAGTAATATTTATTTATATACAAAAGATAAGTTATAAGAGCATAAAATAAACACATTTCTGTGTTAATCAAATACCCCCACACTTATCTTTTACTCGTCCTTGAGTAAAACAAGAAATGAAAAACTAAACTAGATAGGTCACACTTTCGTAGGAAACACGATTGCATTGAGCGTATGCAACAAGTTGTTAAACCTGTAGTTGTCCCTAGTAGGATGAGTGGTGTCTCATGAGGATTTTCAGCGGATATTACCCACAAAATCCAAATGCAGTATGCTATGGCTCTAATTTAACTACATGAATGCAGAGGACTTATGCAATTGAAAACAAAAATTGAAAACACTTCTTGTTTCAGGAAAGTGGTACAACAAATTAAGTTAACAATTTCTAATCAGTTGTTTGTACTTTGGATACCTCAACTTGTCACAAATTTTCAACATAAGTCAAGTTTTCAATGTCTAAACTCTAGTTTGGCCAGTTGGTTCTTTCGATAACATAGTGCAGCCATGAAATAAATTCTTAGTTTGCTTGTCACAGTTTGTGAAGTGGTATTCTAGCTTCCTTATGGATGGCAATTCAATTCAATAAGGTCAAGAAATGTTTGGGCATCATCGCTTATTCTCTATCTCTATAAAAGTTAAAATTTATGATTAATTACATACACCTAACTTAAAAGACCAAGGTATACCACCCATACACTGCCTTGCAGACTGACGGAGAGTTGGGACAGAGCTTGGCGGATTGTGCAGACCGACTTTGACTTTGTCAACAACGTGTTGGTAATCCTTAGGTGTCCAATCTCATAAAATGTGACCAAGATATTCCAACGCCAACATGTCGGATAGAGCTTGGCGGGTTTGCACACCAACACTCGATATACAAGCAATGTTGGATACCCTTGGATTGCTATTATTATTATTGAAAATATAAAAATAAGAGAGTTACGCGAATTCAGCTTAACACAACTTAGTTTTAAAGATTCAAAAAGCCAATATAAGTATTTTAAGTCCTCCACTTATTTAATCAAACACTACAATATAGAATAAACTTCATGGCCATCACCTAAGAATCTCCCTATGTACCATTTACACTATTATCCCTCAAAATTCAACTTTTCATCATATTTCTTATTTGATCTTAGTTGAGAGAGAAAAATACTATCAACTGACTAAAAATTGTAAAATTATTTTGTTGTATCAATCTAAAATGAGTCATGTTTCAAAAAAAAATGGCATGTTACTACAATCTAAAATGCATGATGGTCCTATCAAAAAAAAATGAAAAGAAAAAAAAAATTAACAAAGAATAAAAAGGATGCAATGCAGTCTCCCCCCCCCCCCCCACACTAGATCTAAACAGTGTCCACACTGTGAACGTTTCCTAAATTTGAAAGATAAAACCCAGAGATGGATGAGATGCAAAATTATTTGCAGAATGAAATGCAGTCTAACTATATGTAAGAATGGATCATATGTGCAATGATATATGTGTTTGCGATGCATGCGATGCAAAGAATGCCACCAACTTTTCCTCCCACACTTGGATCTAGCCCGATGAATCAAATTCCCACTATGTCTAGGCATGTTTTCTAATAAGCAAAGATTTTTGAAAACCATCTCATCTTTATACCTAGATTTATAGTCTAGCAGATAAATGTCCAGGGTCATCCTAACAAGAAGTTTTTCAACTAGGCTAACATTCCAAAAACAATTCATGTGTTCAACAAATTTATCAGTGTAATTGTTCAAAAATTTGTGATCGTATATAAATTCAATGAAATTTGAATTATGAGTGTTGTTTAAGATTATGTGATCACATTTCTTAATTTCATTACTGGACAACATATTTTCAACATAGATAACTTCAAGTTCGCTGGAAGTTTCTTCAAAGTTACAATTTTCAAACTTGGATTCACGACTTGGTTCAATTTCATCCTCATTTGGCAACTCATCCTCATACAATCCAAAAAATTCATGTTCATTAAAATCCTTCTCCAAATTTGAATTGAAAAATTCAACATTTTTATTCTGTTCAATTTCAAAAATTTCAAGTTTCTCACAGCCTGAAAGAGGAAGATCAAAATCTGAGCTTAAATCTTTTTCTTGAAAAGAGTTGAAGTCCAAATCATTTACTGAATTGTGAACAACTTCATTTAGATGGTTATTCTCAATTTCCAAAGTTGTTATTTGAAAATTTTCACTATCAGTAAAGAATGGATTATTTCATGATTCATCGCATGTTTGAATTTGATTTTGTTGTTCGAGTTGTTCTTTAAAAGATGTCATTAAACAAAGAAGTTCATCAAGCTGTCTATCTTTTTCATCAAGCTATTTATCTTGCTTTTCTTTTGTTTTCTGCTCACGTGATGATCTGTGGAAGTGCTCTGATATTGATTTGGTGAAGAATTTCTATGGAGTAGTTTGTGGAATGGAGATTGAGCAGTTTGCGACTTTAGAGATGATGAGTGGTAGGTATGTAGATGGAAGAAGAGAATCGGCCAGGAAGGAGATCAACAGAAGAGGAGAAAAAAATTTGCAAAATAAATATGTTTTTGTTTTTGTTTTTAAAGACCGAGGAAGAAGAAAAGAGAGTAAATGTATTGAAAGCAGAAAAGGGAAACAAATAAAGTAGGAATGAATTTGTTTTTTTAATTATTTGTCTAAAGTAGGAATGAATTTGCAAGAGGGAAACAAATAAATGTAAGAAAAGGGAAAGGGGAAAGAGGTTGAAAACGAGAATGAAATAAAAGAAAAAATGAAAGAATTTTTTCTTCTCATGTTTAGATGATTAAAGTATTAGTAATAAATACCAAATTAACTAATTGAGAATTTTTTATATATATACAAGAAAAAAATGAAAACAAAATAAAATGAAACTAACACGAATCAGAAATTAAATAAATAATAAAGCTTAATCGTTACCTCCCCGGCAACGGCGCCAAAAACTTGATCGACACTTTTCTATGAATTAGAAAAGCGCAACTTATGTAATAAATTCTACAACCGCACAGATCGTGTAGTATGCAGGTCGAGCACAGGGAGGTAAACTAAAAATTATTATTTATAGAATTTCGTGGACGAGTTAGACAACTTTTGAGATTTGGTTGAAAATAGAACAACTGAAATTGCAACAATTAGGATTATCGTTGAAACTAATCAAACGATTAATCACTAATGAAAGTAAATTGCAAAACAGGAATAAAAATGCAGAATAGTAATAACAACAAAAATACAATTAGGATTATCATTGAAACTAATCAAACGATTAATCACTATTGAAAATAAATGTAAAATACAATTAGTACTCTACCAAATCTAATTGTGTGGATGACACTAGTTGCTAAGAAATAGAAAATTGCAGAAAATAAAAAGAAGAAAACGAACTTTGTTAATGGAGAAGAAGATAGAAAATGGGATGGTGGCTACAATCATATTACAAGGGTATTTATAGGAGATAACCAAACCCTAACCCTAATTACAAATGGGTCTAGCTATTTCAAGTAAGTTTTAAGCCTTTTGTCATTTGGAACAAGTTCTAGGCCTTTTCTCCTTTTCTCTTGCAAGCCTCCTTTAATTTGAGATGTGCATGGCCTTTTTATAAATCATTTTCTTGTCCAAAAGCAACTAGATCTGAGATCTTCATCTACAATTCTTCAAAATGTAAATATATAGCAAATCTGATCTCCATTTCTCTACTTTTCTGGTTGCATGCGAGCTGGGTTGGAATATCTGTAAAAGTGACAAAACTATACCCAAGTAATATTTATTTATATACAAAAGATAAGATATAAGAGCATAAAATAAACACATTTCTATGTTAATCAGTATATGGATATTCTTGATGACCTAGTTTGTCAATTTCTAATAGTGCCTAATGTGTGTATATGCATCTTATTGCATCCACTAGCAAACACTTGGAACCATTTGCATCCATCGCACATAACATGTTCCAATAACATGTTTACAACAAATCCTACCCTTCATAGCCTCAATCCTATGTCTACCCTTCCTAAGGATACTTAAAGAAGAAAGATCCTAATCAAAGGAAAATCTAATAATAGATTATCTAAAAAATGTTTGTTAAAATAATGTTAGTAAGAAAATTGGATCCTCCTATGATACCCAAGTTGTTATATATGAAAGTCCTCCGTTTGAGATAAAGGATCTTTATTAACCCTCTTTCTAGCAAGAGTCTCAACGAGCCTGACGAAAGCCCAAACGCGCAAATGGATATAAGCCGCGCTTCAGGAAGCCCAGCAGACGCACGGTCCAAAGCAGTCACATATCGGCCCAAGTCCAGCCTAGTTAATTGACAGCTCACTCCGGAAGAATCGCTCTCACAATCGATCGAGTATCTCGCTTCCGTAAAAGGCGCGTTGACCGATTATCTCAAGCCAGCGTGGTAAACTTCTACAGAGCCAGTCCACCGTATATCTCGACTTCCAAGGCAATAAAGTGGTCAAACCATATCCGGATAAAGCTCTACTTTTGATATACCTCTCCATGGATGCCATGTCAGCCACAACTTCCGATGATACTATTTATGAACAGTGGAATCAGTCTCCAGCAGCTATTCAAACCAACTGATGGGTTCCACATGTCTAGGCTTTCCCGGAATGGCCAGACCATATCGCAACAGCACAAGCTGCATTCTCTACCTATAAATACCTCCAATCTTAAAAAGAGGAGGGAGAGAGAGTTTTTTTTAGACTTCTTTCAGACCTCTCTATATTTCCCTCAATCTCTCTCAAAAAGAAGAAGGGAAAATAGCCATTTCCTCTTTCTTCTTCAAACAGAAAAAGCATTGTATTTGTAATAAATAAATAAATATAAAGTGGACGTAGGCACCGACTTTGCCGAACCACTATAAAAGCTCTGTGTGTGCTTCCCATTCTTTTTTACTTTTACTGCATTTTATAATCTTCATTCGTGTGTTGATCGCTTGATTGGGGGTTGTCTGTCAGTAGTGACCAACTTTTGATGTCAACACTTTGGCGCGCTAGGAAGGGGCAGAGTACCAATATTCCTTTAGAGCCTCTGCTCACTTCTACTTATGGCAAAAAAACGAAAGAAAGATGCAACATCTTCTCGTCCTACAACTACTGATGCTGGCGATAACAACGCCACATAAGCAAGTCTCCAAGCTTCCTCTCACGAAGATGTATCTCGACACGTTATCGAGATGATATGGATAAGATGATGGTCGAATTCAGAGAACAAATGGCATCTCAGAGTAAACTCCTCGAACGACAACAACAGTTGATGGATCACCTTCTTGGTCGATTGGAGACAGGATTGAACGCTTCAACATCAATTCCTCCATCGGCCGAGACTGGGGCAACAACTGATCTTCATTTTGCACAGAATCAGGACATCGATCGGGCTACACCTTTATTTCATCCTGGTTTGGTCCCACCAACAAATCCTTCACAACCAGGAGTATCACTTCCAGCAACCAGTGCAGCTGCAGTAGCAGAACCTCGGGAGGTTTGCGATCAAGATCTAGGTCGGTCGAATACTTTGCCCCCACTCTTGGGAGCAGGTCGACCTATCGAACCAGTCGAGCTACCTCCGGGTCCCTCAGAACCAACGCCATTCCCATTACAATCCAGAATCTTACCACATACCGGTCTAACCACTCTTCACCTTCGATGAAGAGCTGGTGCAGCCTTCCCTTCGAACGGGGGAGGCTACCCTACTGTACTGGTCCTCACTGTAGCGGAAGAAAACGCTACCATAGACCCTCCTAACCTTGCCCCAAACGGGGGAAACCCCAAGTTTCGAACATCACACGCTATGCTGGATTAGCCTAGAATCTTTGTTACGGTTGTGGCTCGACCCACAACTCATCAGGTTCCAGAAGGGCATTCTGCCCAGAACCACCTACTGTGGCTCACCTTCCCTCACATTTTCATCAACTTTCGGAGGACGAGCTCAGTCAATAGCCGCCCTTCCGAGCATGCTTTTGCCAGATCCCCGCGTAGAACCTTCTCAGAATGCGGAGCTAAATTCATGACAACGACTCCTCGGAGATGAGAGTCATCTTGCGAGCATCATCAGACGTTTTACTCGGGGCAACTCTTCGCAGAAAGACATAGATAATGTCAATCAAAGGCCCTTCACCAGGGAGATCATAAATTCTCTAAACCCTCCGGACTTCAAGTTCCCAGCTATCGAGCCATACAACAGTCGCACTGACCCGACCATTCACCTCATGCGATACATGCGACATATGGAGGTACTTGGCGCATCGACCAATGTCATGGCTAAGTGCTTCCCGCTCTTTCTCACGGACATAGCTGGCATGTGGTTTTGACAGCCGACAACAGAGTCGATGGACAGTTGGAACACTCTGGTCACCCGCTTCATCGAATAGTTTCGAGTACACATCTCCCAACCGAAAAGTGTTAGGTTCTTATCTACCATCAAGCAGCGATCCAGAGAAACGCTCAGGTCCTTCCTTGAAAGATTCAATGCGGCCGTAGCATCTGTCGATTGGCCCGAGCCATCGATGGTGCTCATGGCTGCCATCGCAGGAGTTCAAAATCGATTAGAATTCTCAATCTCTTTAACCAGAGATCCTTCTAAGGATATAGACGACTTTTACTCCGAGGCCGAGCGATTCTTCCAACAAGAGGATGCCAGCCTTGAAATGGAGAGCCTCAAGGTTTTAGTAGCCAAACAATAAGGTCCATTCAATGGTAACGGCCAGAATAAAGGAAGAGGAAAGGCCCCGGAGAAGAGCGAGCGCAATGTGCGATCCCGAAATGAAAATAAGTACGACCAGTACACCGAGCTCAATTCCTCTTTGCTCGATATCTATCTCGACATATGAGGGTCCTTGCCCACTCTGAGACCACCTCGACGAGAGCCAACCCAAATAGAACTTGATTCCGGCAAGCATTATATATTCCACAACGTAGCTGGACATAATACAAATGAATGCTGACATCTGCGCGATCTAATTGAAGGACGGGTCAGAAAGGAGAGCTCCCCGAATATGTCGAAGATCGCGCCCCGGCCATGCCGCTGCGACTTTCTGCCCAAGCTCCTCAGGTTGATCCTCGAGCTCCTAGAAACGGAAAGGACCCTGAGACTAGCACTCCCGACATTATGATTAATTAGATTTCTTTTGATGTATTTCTTTCAATAATAAGGACACCTTGATGTACACATGTCTGGGGTTAGGATTGAGCTCCTAGGCATGCTTTGGAATCAACTGCTGTCCCCCATAGAATTTCTTTTCTTTGTAATAGTTATTTAGTAGTTATGAATTTTATTTTGCAAACATAGATCATTTTTGAACACCTCTAAGACGAGCATGAATAACGCTCGCCCCCTGTTTTATGTGGTCAGCGCGAAAGCCCACCACACTTTTTCTAAAAACACCTACTCCTTTAACCGAGTGAGGTCATGTCTTTTAAATACAAGGTATAGATTATACTCCCTCTTTTCTTTTTACACCACGAGCATTCATAGCTCGCTGGACAAACAAACTTAACATAAGTCGAGCATAAAAAAACACACTTGCCATAAGCCGAGTACGATTAATACTCGCCACCACTCTAAGCCGAACCTGGTTAGCGTTCGCCACTAAGCTGAGCATGGTTAATGCTCGTCACCCTTCAAAGCCAAGTGAAACGAAATGCTGGACCCATCAGCCTTCTCCAAAATGAGAATGGTTTATTTTGTATTTGCAGGAACCAACTCTCATACAAATAGCGATCGTCATCTCGGCCTTAATACGGTTCCTGATCGTTATCGGTTTTCCGGCCTTAATACGACCTGGTATGGTCGTCGGTTTTCTGGCCCTAATACAACACCGGAACCGTTGGTTTTCTGGCCTTAATATGGTTTGGCGTGACCATAGTTGCTCGAACATTTGGCTTCGGTTCAAATTTTAGAATACACCTCCCTCTACCGACGAAGAAGCATTTTGAGGGGCAAAGTGTTAACCCTCTTTCTGGCAAGAGTCTCAACGAGCCAGACCAAAGCCCGAACGCGCAAATGGATATAAGCCGCGCTTCAGGAAGCCCAGCAGATGCACGGTCCAAAGCAATCACATATCGCCCCAAGTCAAGCCTAGTCAATTGACAGCTCACTCCAGAAGAATCGCTCTCCCAGTCGACCGAGTATCTCGCTTCCGTAAAAGGCACGTCGACCGATTATCTTGGGCCAGCGTGGAAATCTTCTACAGAGCCATTCCACCGTATATCTCGACTTCCAAGGCAATAAAAGTGGTCAAACCATATCCGGATAAAGCTCTACTTTTGATATACCTCTCCATGGATGCCATGTCATCCACAACTTCCGATGATACTATTTATGAACAGTGAAATCAGTCCCCAACTGCTATTCAAACCAACTGATGGGTTCCACGTGTCTAGGCTTTCCCGGAATGGCCGAACCATATCGCAACAGCCCAAGCTGCATTTTCTATCTATAAATACCTCCAAGCTTAAAAAGAGGAGGGAGAGAGAGTTTTTTTAGACTTCTTTCAGACCTCTCTATATTTCTCTCAATCTCTGTCAAAAAGAAGAAGGGAAAATAGCCATCTCCTCTTTCTCATTCAAACAGAAAAAGAATTGTATTTGTAATAAAAATAATAATAATATATAAAGTGTATGTAGGCACCGACTTTGCCAAAACACTATAAAAACTCTATGTGTGCTTCCCATTCTTTTTACTTTTACTGCATTTTATAATCTTTATTCGTGTGTTGATCGCACTATTGGGGGTTGACTGTCACTTGTGACCAACTTTTGACGTCAACAATCTTATTGTGAAATAAGTTAAACTCCTATCACATTATGACTAACTAGTGACTTGTACCTCTTCTCCATTTCTCTCAACTGAATGGCTCCTCGTAATTGTTGAGTTATTCTAATTAAGTCTAGTGGAGAGCTTTATCATCTTACCAACTCTAGAAAAAAAGTTAATTAAGTAATTTTTTTTCATTTGCTCCTAACTCATATTTACATTTTTCAATCTATTCTTAACTAATTCAGTATGGTTCTGTTGTTGTTACAACTTGACTTAAAATTCTGGAGTCTACTCTACCCTCCAAGTAGAGTCTTCACAAACTCATTAATTTTACTGCATTCATATTCCAAATTCATGTCCTTATCCCTTTTAAATTGCATTCCTCTATCCATTCTACTTGTCTAACCCCATAAAAACACATTTCTTTTTAAATCCTCTATATTTTCAAAACTCGGTTTATCTTTAATTTTTTTTTTGAAAAATCTTGGTAGTGTAATGTCCCGGTTTTAAATCGACCTTGTTTGATTATAAACATTAGTTAATTAAATAAAAATGGAATTTATTTATAATTATAACAAGCTTAAATAATTAAGAATTTGTGTATAAATATATATTCATGAATATATGTGGATATACAAATGTATATGGAGATATACACATACTTTAGCTTATGTCTTAACATTGAACATTTAATAAAATCCTACACTAGAGTTATATACATAGCAAATAATGTATCAAATAGAAGCTAGCATATGCAAGAAAACATTCCAGCAAAACAAGTGTTTAAAAATAAAAACGAACATCACATATATGATAAAATGCCACAAACAAATTAAACAAAGAAGTATTGCCAAAGTCAAAACCCTTAATGTGATGTAACCTTTTGAAATGGGTGCAAAATCAAATAGGAAAATATGGCCGCATATATGTGAGCCATTCCCTAAACAAAAGTACAAAAAAATCTTTAATGAAATATGGGATGTAATCTCCTTTAAAGACCATGCTACATACATTTTTCTTTACCTAACCTAGTCTATCCACTAAGAGGTGCATCTATTTAAATAACACTAACCCATACTATGTTTTCAAATTAATGGAAACATCTTGAAGCAAGCATTAAATAAAGATGTCTTTAGCTAAGCAAGAGGACAGGTTTTGGACAAATCTAGGGTATATTTATATTCAACTTAGCACGTGTTCTGAAACAAAATCAAACAACAACATCTAGCTTAAATATATTTTATTATCAAATGTGTTAGTCTGTAGTGTAGAGAGCCTACAGGGAATTTAATGTAATGAATTATTAAATGAATTGTTTAATATCTTGCCTATAAATACAACCTTAAGTCGTACTTCCCGCAAGCAAAAACAAAATACAACAACAAAGTAGATTCAACTTAATATGAGCAGCAGTGAAATAGAGGAGAGCTAGAATTGATGAGTAAACTTCCCTTATTATCAATTAAAACTGTTCTTGATTGTATATAGATTATGATGCTTTTGATCTAAGTACAAAACCGGGACATGAATTAAGTACTGGAACTTACTACTGGAAAACAGAGGACTTTGAGATAGTGCGTAAACCTTTTCTTTATTTTCTGTTCTAGGAATATTTTTTAGTGAATTTCTCTTAAATTTTCTAATTTCAAACCATGATCTGGATATAGACAAACATATTGATGCATATACTTGTATGACTTGTTTATGATGTTTAATATATCACAAAATGATGGAAAAAAATCAACTTTAAACCTGGAAAACAATGATAGGATCTTTATGAATGTATTTCAAGTTGTTTGATGTATGATGCTAGTGTATATACACTTGTGTGCTTTGGAATATATAAAATATAGTTGATTCAGATCCACATGAAAATCTAGGATAGGCGAAAATTGAGAAGAAAAAGGGAAATGTAAAACAGTAGATGAAAACAAGAATACAGAGGACCTTATTATGAGTGAGTAAACTCTTTTCTTACCATTTCTGGTTTTAAATAGTGTGATGAAGACACTAATATATATGCATTTATGTTGTTAAATATGTATGCATAGCTAATTTGTTTATCATGTCTGAAAACTGAATACAAAATATGGAAACAGTATAATGCCAGTAAACTATTTCCTACCTTTGTTTTACCTAAAGTATACATATGAACTGATAATAGCGAATAGGAATGTTTGGTTGAAGTTAGTATTATTTTGATGGTATTAGGCCTGAAAGTAAAAAAAAAATCGGTGAGTAGTAGAATTAAAGGGATGTTTCTTCAATGATATGATATGGGATGTGATGGCGTGGAGATGGGTTGGCAAGGGGTGGAGCTGCAACGCCTTGATGAGGGTGCAGTCGACAGATGATGGCGATGAAAGGGGATTTCAAATGCCAAGTGGGTGGCGCAGGTTGGTGTTCGACAACCATAGGTGGTGAGATGAGGCAACGTGGTGTTGTATGGCAGCAGGAAGATTGTATTAAGCTGGGTGTCATCCTGGCATTAAGGCTTATGTTTGTATTGAGTCTAAGGAGATGGCAGTGGACGTTGCATCATGGAAATGAAGGTGTTGGTTTCAGTGTTCATGCAAGAGATAGGAGAAGTGCAAACTAATGAAATGCAAATAAAAATGCAGAATGAGAAATGTAGAGAAGAAATGTAATCAGAGGACATAAATAGATAGAACATAGAATATATATATATATATACACACATTGCTACGATTAGCTGTGCACATCGACACCATGTGTATTCATGTATTTAGATAAAGGGGCTCATCGTGTTTAGTAAATAAATGGAAGAAGAGATGAGTTTGTAACAGTGGGAGGGAAATGAAGGATGCAGGGGACGTGTGACATGCCAGTAGGATAATAATTGAAACAAACATAAGGGACTAAAACAAAGGAGAAGTAGGTGGAAATGTAAGGGGTTGGTGAGTAGAATGATGCTCCAGTATTTAGCGTATAATGGTGCAGATATGTCAATCCATGTGTAGGAAGTTTTCTTGAAAATATGGACACAGGGAAGACAGTACGATGGATTGAAACTGGGCTTCGTTTAGCCCAAAGGAAAGGAAAATATAATAATAAATAAAGTAGATAAATAGTATAAGGAAATAAAAATAAACAAGAGAATGTTGAAGTGATGAAAGAAGAGAGCACCAGCAGGGAAGAAAGATGGTAGTAGCATGTCAGGTGGAAGAGTAATGGCAAGAATGGATATGGAAATTTAAGTCACGTGTGGGCTAGGAAAGTGTGGGTTGGGCTGGCGTTTTAGAGAGGAAATAATAAAATAAAAATTAGTATAAATTTAATTATTAAGGTTTGTGTAAGAAATAAAAGACAACTTACAAGGTAAGACAAAGATATAGAGTGCAAATAATTGTCATGTAAACAAGCTAAGATTTTTGAATGATGTACAGTGTGCTACGCACACGCTTTAGTTGTTCAATTATAAAAGACAGTCAAATATGTGGATTTAAACTATACATATATATAATTCGGTTTGGTCAAAGCTTATGATTTAAAGAATGTATGAAATGAATTAATCAAACTATAGTAGACATTATTATCGACCATCTAGGTAATTCATTTCTGTTAAGCCTTGAAGTGTATCTAATTCAATCATCAAGGAGTTGATAACTATTCTTTTGAAACAAGAAATATTTTGAGATATAATATTGAAATCAGTTTCCTTAAGTATCGATTAACCGTAAAAGACATTACGTTAATCATTTCGAAGAATCCGGAATTAATATTCCACTTTGATTTGATTTATACATCGCGTGTCAGAGATTATTGAAGATAATTGAAGATGGAGATATGCAAGGGCTATTTTGTTTTACAGGATAGTGCCTTCGGCTTTTCCAGTCCCAGGACAACTTGTATGGACAAATATCTGACAAAGTATTCCTAATAGATCACATAAGACGATCTTTTCAAGGTATTTCGCCTGGTGGCAGAGAAATTCATTTCTCTTAGCTTTTATACTCGTAATATTTTTGGGAAGATCAACTAGTGATTGACGGGTTTGACGATGTGGCATTAAAAGTGAATGATGACCAGATATTCTGAAAGAGTAAACGTAGCCTCAAAGCCTCACAACCAGGAAGTGACAAAAATCGGGCAGGCAGCATGGCTAGGTGGGTCATTCCCAAGCAGAGTGTATTGTCACCATTTAGAGAATATTCATATTTATTACTTCTTTTCATTTCTATATCTCCCAAGAAAACGGTAGTTGCGCAGCCGTAATGGGTGACAATATATTCGCTACACTCAAGTTAAATGAGTGGACGGTCATGTGTGGCCGGGTTGCAAGACGTTCTTATTGAACCCTAGTGTTTCCCCTCTAGAGTACACAGATCGACAGGTGGTCCCATACCTTGTCTGTTGGAATCCAATCTCCAATAAGAGCCCGCAGTTTTTGATTTTATATTATATATATGGAGCGTGAGATGCAAGCGTTCCACTAGATGATTATTTATTTGATACAAACTATTATAATATCGGATGATTTTGATATCAAAAATGTTTTGGGTTATAGTAAGGTAAAAACCATCCACGTTTATGTGTGGGCTGGTCTTACTATTATTTATTCTTTCGAGATGATTTCTAAAGTTAAATCAATAAGTTCTCATAAGAGAAAAGGTTCCATATTTGTAATCTGTTTCCAAATTATTTACTCACACCAGTCCCCTGACTGATCCAGAGTTTATTTCTCTGTGTTTTCCTAAACTCTTGGGTACTCATAACAATTGTTATGGGTAGACATGTGATCCAGGTAGTCAATGGAAATCTATTGGAGTATTTTGGAACTGGAAATAATGGAGTCAGCTTAGTAGTTCGATCTATTCCTAAGTATCAAGTTGTACATTGTATTGGGCCCGTAATCATGCAAGTTGTATTATGATGAAGTGATCTATGTTGTTATAGACTTTGATATGTAAAATATTATATTTTAATTTCGTTGTGAGATTATGATGTTTGTTAGTTCTATTCTCTATCTATTTCTATTTCTTTAACAATGACTCGACTTCCGAGGTCATTGAAAGTCGCAGTCGTTACAGTTGGTATCAGAGCATATGGTTTATCGAATACCTAGGCTCTGGTGAGTGTACTGAGAGAGCATATTTGAAAATTTAAACTATAAATTATATATATACTTAGTACAGGTCAGCCAGAGTTATCGACTTAGGTCACATTTAAATAAATTTCCCGATTAAGTATCGATTATAAAACTGTATGATCAGATAGTTGAAAATGAGTTCTCGTAGAAGAAGAGACCAAGGAGCGAGTAGGACAACCATAAAAACCAATCGAAGGAGTTAGATCGATTAGGGTCACCCCGGGTTAAGTTAAATGGCGTAAAATTGAATTAGAAGGGTATTAAGTGGAAATTAATATAAGAAATTGAATAATAAAGTTGAATTAAATTTAGAATAATATCTAGTGCATAACATTGGTTTTTCCTGGTAATAAAAACCAGATTTGAGTTATTAATTGGATATGAACTCATAGGAATTAAGTAAACTGATTTTATAATAAAATCATAATTTTGAATTTTAGAAATAAAGAAAGAAAATTCCTAGTTAAATAAGAAGTTTATTATGAAGGTTTGGTAGATAGTTATGAATAAATTTAACCTTATTTAAAACAGAAACCTATTCATCACTCTTTAATTTCGAGGACGAAATTCTTTTAAGGGGTTGGATTGTAATGTCCCGATTTTAAATCGGCCCTTGTTTGATTATAAACATTAGTTAACTAAATAAAAATGGAATTTATTTATAATTTTAACAGGCTTTAATAACTAAGAATTTGTGTATAAATATATATTCATGAATATATATGGATATATAAATGTATATGGAGATGTACACATACTTTAGCTTATGCTTAACATTCAATATTTAATAAAATCCTAAACTAGAGTTATATACATAGCAAAATAATGTATCAAATAGAAGCCAGCGTATGCAAGAAAACATTCCAGCAATACAAGTGTTTAAAAATAAAAATGAACATCATATATATGATAAAATGCCACAAACAAATCAAACAAAGAAGTATTGCCAAAGTCAAAACCATTAATATGATGTAACCTTTTGAAAAGGCTGCAAAATCAAATGGGTAGATATGGCCGCATATATGTGAGCCATTCCCTAAACAAAAGTACAAAAAAATCTTTAATGAAATATGGGATGTAATCTCCTTTAAAGACCATGATACATACATTTTTCTTTACCTAACCTAGTCTATCCACTAAGAGGTTTATTTAAGCATTTAAATAACACTAATCCATACTATGTTTTCAAATCAATGGAAACTTCTTGCCGCAAGCATTAAATAGAGATGGCCTTAGCTAAGCAAGAGGACAGGATTTGTACAAATCTAGGGTATATTTATATTCAAGTTAGCATGTGTTCTAAAACAAAATCAAACAGGAACATCTAGCTTAAATATATTGTATTATCAAATGTATTAGTTTGTAGTGTAGAGAGCCTACAGGGCATTTAATGTAATGAATTGTTAAATGAATTGTTTAATACTATATCTTGCCTATAAATACAACCTTAAGTCATACTTCCCGCAAGCAAAAACAAAATACAATAGCAAAGTAGATTCAACTTGGTATGAACAGCAGTAAAATAGAGGAGAGTTAGAACTGGTGAGTAAACTTCCCTTTTCACTAATTAAAACTGTTTTTGATTGTATATATATTATGATGCTTTTGAATGCTTTGTATTTATCTAAATACAAAACCTGGACATGAATTAAGTACTGGAACTTACTACTGGAAAACATAGGACTTTGAGATAGTGCGTAAACCTTTTCTTTATTTTCTGTTCTAGGCAATTTTTTTAGTGAACTTCTCTTAAATTTTCCAATTTCAAACCATGATCTGGACATAGACAAACATGTTTATGCATATATTTGTATGGCTTGTTTATGATGTTTAATATATCACAAAATGATGGAAAAAAAAATTAACTTTAAACCTGGAAAACAATGATAGGATCTTTATGAATGTATTTCAAGTTGTTTGATGTATGATGCTAGTTTATATACACTTGTGTGCTTTGGAATATATAAAATATAGTTGATTCAGGTCCACATGAAAATCTAGGATAGGCGAAAATCGAGAAGAAAAAGGGAAATGTAAAACAGTAGATGAAAACTAGAATACAGAGGACCTTATGAGTGAGTAAACTCTTTTTTTACCATTTCTGGTTTTAAATAGTGTGATGAAGACACTAATATATATGCATTTATGTTGTTAAATATGTGTGCATAGCTAATTTGTTTATCATGTCTAAAAACTGAATACAAAATATGGAAACAGTATAATGTCAGTAAACTATTTCCTACCTTTGTTTTACCTAAAGTATACATATGAACTGATAATAGCGAATAGGAATGTTTGGTTGAAGTTTATATTATTTTGATGGTATTAGGCCTAAAAGTTAAAAAAGTACAGTGAGTAGTAGAAATAAAGGGATGTTTCTTCGATGATATGATGTGGAATGTGATGGCATGGAGATGGGTTGGCAAAGGGTGGAGCTACAGCGGCTTGATGAGGGTGCAGTCGACAGATGACGGCGATGAAAGGGGATTTCAAATGCCAGGTGGGTGGCGCTGGTTGGAGTTCGACAACCATAGGTGGTGAGATAAAGCAACGTGGTGCCCTATAGCAGCGGGAAGATTGTATTAAGCTGGGTGAGGTCCTGGCATTAAGGCTTGCGTGTGTATTGAGTCTAAGGAGATGGCAGTGGACGTTGCATCATGGAAATGAAGGTGTTGGTTTCAGTGTTCATGCAAGAGACAGGAGAAGTGCAAACTAACGAAATGCAAATAAAAATGCAGAATGAAAAATGTAGAGAAGAAACGTAATCAGAGGACATAAATAGATAGAACAAAGAATATATATACACTGCTACGAGTAGCTGTGCACATCGTCACCATGCATATTCACGTATTTAGATAAAGGGGCGCATCGTGTTTAGTAAATAAATGGAAGAAGAGATGAGTTTGTAACAATGGGAGAGAAATGAAGGATGCAGGGGACGTGTGACATGCCAGTAGGATAATAATTGAAACAAACATAAGGGGCTAAAACAAAGGAGAAGTAGGTGGAAATGTAAGGGGTTGGTGAGTAGAATGATTCTCCAGTATTTAGCGTATAATGGTGCAGATATGCCAATCCATGTGTAGGAAGATTTCTTGAAAATATGGACACAGGGAAGATGGTACGATGGATTGAAACTGGGCTTCGTTTAGCCCAAAGGAAAGGAAAGTATAATAATAAATAAAGTAGATAAATAGTATAAGGAAATAAAAATAAACAAGAGAATGTTGAAGTGATGAAAGAAGAGAGCACCAGTAGGGAAGAAAGATGGAAGTTGCACGTTAGGTGGAAGAGTAACGGCAAGAATGGTTATGGAAATTTAAGTCACGTGTGGGCTAGGAAAGAAGTGGGCTGGGCCGGAATTTTAGAAAGGAAATAATTAAAAATAAATAGAAATTAGTATAAATTTAATTATTAAGGTTTGTGTAAGAAATAAAAGACAATTTACAGGTAAGACAAAGATATAGAGTGCAAATAATTGTCGTGTAAACAAGCTAACATTTTTGAATGAAGTACAGTGTGCGACGCACACGCTTTAGTTGTTCATTTATAAAAGACAGTCAAATATGTGGATTTAAACAATACAGATATATATAATTCTGTTTGGTCAAATCTAATGATTTAAAGAATGTATGGAATGAATTAATCAAACTATAGTAGATATTATTATCAACCATCTAGGTGATTCATTTCTGTTAAGCCTTGAAGTGTATCTAATTCAATCATCGAGGAGTTGATAACTATTTCTTTTGAAACAAGAAATGTTTTGAGATATAATATTGAAATCAGTTTCCTTAAGTATCGATTAACCGTAAAAGACATTACGTTAATCATTTCGAAGAATCCGGAATTAATATTCCACTTTGATTCGATTTATACGTCGCGTGTCAGAGATTATTGAAGATAATTGAAGACAGAGAAATGCAAGGGCTATTTTGTTTTACAGGATAGTGCCTTCGGTTTGTCCAGTCCCAGGACAACTTGTATGGACAAATATCTGACAAAGTATTCATAATAGATCACATAAGATGATATTTTCAAGATATTTCGCCTGGTGGCGTAGAAATTCGTTTCTCTTTGCTTTTATACCCGTAATATTTTTGGGAAGATCAACTAGTGATTGACGAGTTTGACGATGTGGCATTCAAAGTGAATGGTGACCAGATATTCTGAAAGAGTAAATGTAGCCTCAAAGCTACACAACTAGGAAGTGACAAAAATCGGGCAGGCGGCATGGCTAGGTGGGTCATTCCCAAGCAAGGTGTATTGTCACCATCTAGAGAATATTCATATTTGTTACTTCTTCTCATTTCTATATCTCCCGGGAAAACGGTAGCTGCGCAGCCGTAATGGGTAACAGTATATTCGCTACACTCAAGTTAAATGAATGGGCGGTCATGTGTGACCGGGTTGTAAGACATTTTTGTTGAACCCTAGTGTATCCCCTCTAGAGTACACTGATCAGCAGGTGGTCCCATACCTTGTCTGTTGGAATCCAATCTCCAATAAGAGCCAGCAGTTTTTTATTTTATATTATATATGTGGAGCGTGAGATGCAAGCGTTCCACTAGATGGTTATTTATTTGATACAAACTATTATAATATCAAATGATTTTGATATCAAAAATGTTTTGGGTTATAGTAAGGAAAAAACCATCCATGTTTATATGTGGGTTGGTCTTACTATTATCTTTTCTTTCGAAAGGATTTCTAACGTTAAATCAATTAGTTCTCACAAGAGAAAAGGTTCCATATTTGCAATCTGTTTTAAAATTGTTTACTCGCACCAGTCCCTTGACTGACCCAGAGTTTATTTTTCTGTGTTTTCCTAAACTCTTGGGTACTCATAACAGTTGTTATGGGTAGACAAGTGATCCAGGTAGTCAATGGAAATTTATTGGAGTATTTCGGGACTGGAAATCATGGAGTCATCTTAGTAGTTCGATCTATTCCTCAGTATCAAGTTGTACGTTGTATTGGGCCCGTAATCATGCAAGATGTATTACGATGAAGTGTTCTATGTTGTAATAGACTCCGATATGTAAAATATTATATTTTAATTACGCTGTGAGATTCTGGTGTTTTGTTAGTTCTATTCTCTATCTATTTCTATTTCTTTAATAATGACTCGACTTCGAGGTCATTGAAAGTCGTAGCCGTTACAGTAAGAAAACTTATTATTTATAGAATTACCAAAAACTCTTTTTGAAGCCCATAATCTCATTTTACAAAATTTCCAAAATATGAATTTCATATCAAAGCATGTTAGCCTGTAAAAATTTTCAATTCTAATACCATATATATATATATAGGTTTAGACTCAAAGTGGAATTTTAAATTCCTTGTCCTAGATAAAACCCATTTATTCAAAATCCTTTTCTTGGAACACAAACATTTATTTTGTCATTAATCTGATTGAAATTTTTGTTTACCTTCTGACTACCAAGTGAGTAAGAAAAAGGGCATGATAGATATAAACTGAAAACAGGCAAGTATCACAAGCTAAGGAAGTGTCGTTTAGAATCGAATGTACTATCGCACCCACACTATATCTCAGGACCTACTTGAGCTTATTCTAACTGGCACCCCATGCTGAGGGCGAAGTGATCCCCATTTTCTAAAGATCAGCTCCTACTCGTGTAAACAAGTGTCATACGGCCCCCAAGAATTGTAGATGCGTTCCTTTGGGTAGATTAACGTTGCGTTGATTAAGCTTTAGTCTTCTTCTTAATTTGATTCGTCTCTAAGCTCCTCTCTCTTGACGGCTACGCTCAATTCCTTCCTTACAGCATGACGACTCCAATCTTATTTTTTTGTGTGAATTTTTAGTTGAGACTTTGGGTGTAAATATAGATTTTTAAATTGTTTTGAGCCGTCAGATGAAGACATGAGAAATCTAGACCATACAAAGTTCAAAGAGCCAATCAAGGGGTTACATGTCAGCCCTAATGACACACCGAGCAACAGAAATTCGAGCCAGAGCCAGAGCCAGACCCAGCCAGCCAAGTCGACTAGGTAGGTCGACTGGCAGGTCGACACCCAATCCTTTTAAGGGGGGAGAATGTAACACCCCGTGAATTCTATAACATTAAGCTTCACAAATTAAAGTATAATTAAGGCTACATGAAAGAATTAAGGGAAATGGGTTACGCCATTGCGTTCGTCTCGGAATTCTTCTGGAGATAGAGTCCGAGTTTGCGTGAATCGGACTCCGTATGAAGGAGTTATGACCTTCGGAAGTTTAAGAATAAAATTTAAAATTCAAACAGCTCGGTTTCAAATTCAAAATTCGAAAAACAAGCTCAAACTGGACTGGGCGGGAATTTTCCCGCCCAGGGACCAGGTCGACCATAGGGTCGACCATGGTGTCGACCTGCCAGTCGACCTACCTGGTCGACCTGACTAGCTGGGTCTGGCACTGGCTCGAATTTCTGTGGCTTGGTGTGTCATTAGGGCTGACATGTCGCCTCTTGATTGGCTTTTTGAACTTTGTATGGTCTAGATTCCTCCTGTCTTTATCTGACAGCTCAAAACAATTTAAATATATATATATATACACCCTAAGTCTCAACTAAAAATTCACACAAAAAAATAAGATTGGAGTCGTCATGCTGTCAAGAAGGAATTGAGAGCGTAGCCGTCAAGAGAGAGGAGCTTAGAGACGAATCAAATTAAGAAGAAGACTAAAGCTTAATCAAATTAATCAACGCAAGGTTAATCTACCCAAAGGAATGCATCTCAATTTCAGAATTCAGAATCCAGAATTCAAGATTCTGCATTCGTTGTAAGTATAGTGACCTTTCAGAATATGAGTAAAAACTGTGACGTGATTCAATGTAAATGAAAATAGAATTATGTTAATGTATGATAATGATATAAATTCTGTGTATTGTAATGATTCTGTCATGACTTGTGTATTGATATTTGTGGCCTAAATTGATTGATGCAAGCCTATTGAACAATTGTATATGAAAACAATGGCACTTGCAAGTTTGTGGCAAAAACTAGAATTTGATCCCTTTATGTTTATGTCTATGGCATGGACTATATACATTCTCTAAGTCTAAATTAAGGCTTATGTAAACATGTTCTAGATTTGAGACCTTTTATGCCTATATGACCCAAAACCTATGGACACATTCTTATGTTTATTTGCAAGTATAATTGGATCTATACTAAGTACCGTTTGGATTACATAAACTATGCAAGTTTCATGTTGAAATAGGCTATATGGTTAGTTGTTAAAATTGTACATTTTGGTGATTATACGACATGTTAGTTTTTTTGTTGACATTATGCCAAGATAAACATGTTTAAACCCAAGTTTGTATAAGCCTAAACTATGCCATTTCATTTGTCACCTACTTAGTTATACTTTGATTTGAATGTAAGTTCACATGACCCATAATTTATGTTAGTTGAATCGCTAAATTGCAAGTTCATGCGCCACACACCTTTATGTATTGTAAAATATTACATGTTCTTGATTTCCCCTTTTTCTCACGTTTATAAAGTTGGGCTGAATTGTGTCGAGCCCAACACTTGTTATAATGTTGCGAACGTACAAACGGGGGTAATAACGTTGGGTGTAAAACATGAAAAATATATGTTGGCATGGTTGGCACATGCCAACGACAATGACATTTAAGCGGTATGAATTGTTATACCCAAGAATAAAGGACATGACATTTACATATAAAATTGAGAAGTGATAAAATATGTAAATTTAGAAAACACGGTATGCTTAACTCGAGGTTGGATTGAGTTTTGACGTAAACCTGCCCGGACCCACCCAGCTGTCCAGTAGTCACAACAATACCTATCCAATGTGGGTGGTTAAGCATGGAGCCCAATAAGGACCCGAGGTTAGACTGAGCTATGGTGTAAACCTGCCCGGAACTGACCGGCACATCCAGTAACCGTAGCAATATCTGTCTAATGTGAGTGGTCAGGTGCTTTAAGAGGCTAAGGACAGATGGTAGGGTTAAGTCGACTAAAAACACTTAACCAAATACAACATGTTAACAAGAATTGATGGGTGAGGTTAGGTAATACAGACACTTAACCACTTAACATGTTTGACTAGAAAACCCTAGTAACGAGGGACCCGTTTCAGCAGTAACCCAAGTTAGGTATCATGGTACCCGAAACTAGGCAGGGTGGGGCACGATTACTGGGCTGATTGTAAGCGGTCAAAACGACGGCGATGGGTGCACAGTGTAGGTTCTTATGGGGTGCGGGCATGCACACACTCCGGAGCAGACAAACAGGGCACTGGGGGCACCAGTAGTATAACCTATGCCTTCTAGAATTGTGTCGGGGCCGCCACCATGGGTCTTGATACACCCCATGGTAGGACCAGCATAGTTATCTACAATTCTTGGGGGCCGTATGACACATGTTTACGCGAGTAGGAGCCGATCTTTAGAAAATGGGGATCACTTCACCCTCAGCATGGGGTGCCAGTTAGAATAAGCTCAAGTAGGTGCAGAGACATAGTGTGGGTGCGATAGTACATTCGATTCTAAACTACACTTCCTTAGCTTGTGATACTTGCCTGTTTTCAGTTTATATCTATCATGCCCTTTTTCTTATTCACATACTGAAGAGTTACTAGATTTACTCAGGTTTTATGTCTGACTCTATTTTCTTTTCGTCTTCTTTTCTTTCGTCCCCCCAGGTCCACAGGGAGGAAACAACCCAGCTTAGTACTCTTTTGCAAGCTTCAAGACCGTAGACGTATTGTTTGGATCTCTTTTGCTCGAATTATGGCTTTGGATATCACTATGGGGATTTTTGTTACTTTATTTATGTTTTATGCTTCTTTAATAATCAAGACAGTAATGAGGTTGTAATGTTGGAAGTATTTTGAGACAATTATGGAAATGTTTTGTATGAACACGTATCGATGAAATAAAAGCCTGTTTGTTTTCCGCTGCTTAAAATATGTGTACTTATATCTATCTTGTGTTTATCTGTGACTTTTACTTATAAACCTCCACCAAATTTAAGGCATTCCCTTTGTGAGTGGTCTTAATGGAGGTGGGGTGTTTCACTTGGTTTCAGAGCATAAATTTACCAGATAAGATAAAAGTTTTTGAAATTGTTTTCAAAAGAAAGTTTAAAGAAGCATTTTTCAAGAAAAAGTGTTACATTTTTAAAGAGGCATAATCCCCCAAAGCCATGTGCACTATCTCTCTCTATCCTTCGTTTTGAATCTTTCCTTTCTGTTTCAACATGTCTGGAGACCTTAACCTTCCAGAAGGAGTGCCGATACCTGGCTGGTTTAGGAGGTACTTAGAAGCAAGGGCCAATGGCGCGGGCCCAGCAGACATTCCTCCTCCAGTGGCCGCGGTTCCTCCTCTTCCTCCATCTCCTCGTGGAAATGCCTTTGCAAAAACATGTAGAGACTTCAAGGCTATGGGTGGAAAAGACTTTTATAGGATAGAATCCTTTGTAGGAGCAAGAAACTGGCTAAAGGAGACTGAGGATCTGTTTGTCATCTTCGGAGTTGATGACAGGCAAAAGATACAACTAGCAGTGTGGTTGCTTAAAGATGAAGCTTCCTATTGGTGGGAAATTACCAATGCTCAGAGGGCGGTGGAAACATGGGAAGATTTCAGGACAAGGTTTGAGATGAAATTCCTCTCTCAAGCTGAAAGAAGCCTGCAAATGGAGAAGTTTCTAACTCTGAAATAGGGAAGTATGACAATCAGGGAGTACGTTAATCAGTTTAATCAGTTGGCCAGATTTGGGCTGGACTTAGTAAACACCCAACACAAGAAGGCGCTTCGCTTCGTCAAAGGTTTGAATGAGCCTCTACACAGCCTTGCTATGACCCATGTATCCACGGGAGCGACTTATGAAAGCTTGGTGGACATGGCGTTGCTACACGAGGAAGACAACGGCAAGAAAGAGACTAAGGTGGAAGAAAAGAAAGAGGGTTTACAAGCTAAGAAAACAGACTTCAAGAAAGGAGGGAAGAACAATAAGCCCCGTGAGAGGAGAAGGTGCAGTTTCTGTGGTATTGTGGGACATATATCAAAATACTGCCGAAAAAGGAAGGCGAAGATGGGTGGTTGCTTCCATTGTGGAGAGACTTGGCACCAAGCTAAGGACTGCCCAAAGAAGAGAGGGTAGGGACAGAAAGCTGGATCCACTTCAGGGGGTCAGGTTCATGCGCTAGTGGCACCTCCCTAGGAATGAGGTAGTAATATTTCTGTAGAAAGTGTAGTCTTTCTTTATGATCATCCAGTTCGCACACTTTTTGACTCTGGCGCATCACACTCCTTTATTTCATCTGCCTTAGTAGAATCTCTGCATCTAGACACTAGTATGGTAATGGATCCCTTAGTAGTTTCAAATCTAATTGGGGGCTCCGCTTATTTGTCAATGGTTTGTTTGGGTTTGAAAATCTCTATTCTCAGCGTTGAGTTTAGTTGTAATGCCTTTGTTTTGGGCTTCTCGGGATATGGTTTGATCTTAGGCATGGACTGGTTATCCAGTAATGGTGCCATTCTTGATTGTGAGAAAATAGTAGTTAGACTCTTGACTCGGCTTGGTAACACTCTAGAAATTTCAGTAATCCCTTGAATGCTGTTATGCTTAGTTATCTAGAGTCGCTTGATGCTTCTGATGAGAATTTGCAGTCAGTTAAAGTAGTCCGGGAATATCCGGATGTCTTTGAGGAGGTGAAAGGCTTACCTCTGAGGCGGGAAATAGACTTCCGCATATATCTTATGGATAATGCAAAGCCTGTAGCTTTATCTGTCAGACACATGAATCCAAGGGAGAGAAAGGAGCTCAGTAAGCAGGTTAAAGAACTTCTCGAAAAGGGGTCCATTAGACGGAGCATTTCGGAATGGGGTGCTCCAGTGGTGTTCGCAACCAAAGCGGACGGTTTGCTTCGCCTTTGCGTCGACAATAGGGAGTTAAACAAATTGACCAAGAAAAATAGGCACCCTCTTCCCCGAATCGACGATTTGTTTGATCAGCTTGTAGGTGCGTCGGTCTTCTCCCAACTTGATCTGGCAGCTAGGTTCCATCAGCTAAGAGTAGCTGAAGACAGCATTGATAAAACGACGTTCAGAACCCCAGATGGTTTCTTCGAGTGGCTTGTCACGCCTTTCGGCTTGACAAACGCACCCGCTTATTTCGTAGACCTAATGAGCAGGGTGTTCAGAGAATTCCTCAACAAATTTGTGGTTGTCTTCGTAGATGATATCTAAATCTTCTCAAAGAACGAGGAAGAACATGCTCAGCATATGAAAGAAATCATGGATACTCTCCGTGCACATCAGCTAAAAGCCAAATTCTCCAAGTGCCACTTTTGGAGAAAGGAGGTAAGATTTCTGGGGCATATATTGTCCAAAGAGGGGTTGGCTGTGGACCCCACGAAAGTGGTGGCAGTGCAAGATTGGAAGACTACAAAAAATGCAACCGAAGTCCGAAGCTTTCTTGGGCTAGCTGGTTTTTACCGAAAGTTTATTAGGGATTTCACGAAAATATCAGCTCCACTTACAAGGCTAACAATGAAGAATCTAGCATTTGCTTGGGATTTGGAATGTGACATTCCCTTCCAACGCCTAAAAAGGGCTCTTACAACAACTCCAGTTCTAACTCTGCCTGACGGAAGCAAAATGTTCACAGTATACACAGATGCATGTGGAACGGGACTAGGCGCTGTTCTAATGCAAGAAGGAAGGGTAGTAGCTTATGGTGGAAGACAATTGAAAGTTCATGAAAAGAACTACCCAACCCACGATCTTGAGTTGGCCGCCATCGTCTTTGCACTTAAGTCTTGGCACCATTATCTCCTAGATGAGAAGTTCGAATTATACACTGACCATAAATCGTTGAAATATCTCTTCTCGCAGAAGGATCTTAACTTGAGGCAGCAAAGATGGATGGAGTTTCTTGCCTCGTATGACTTTGAAATTTCCTATACTCCCGGCAAAGGCAACGTAGTAGCAGACGCGTTGAGCCGAAAGAAACTGACCCTAAGCCCGCTCTTTGTAGAGAGGCAAAGCTTGGAGTATATAGCCAGTTTTAACTTTAGGCCCTCCTCTGATTTTGTACCGGGTTTGTTAGCATCTCTCGAAGTACGCCCTACTCTCTTGGACTCAATAGGGGCTGCACAATGAGAAGACCCTCAGCTTGTTGATGTGATTGATAAACTTATTAGGGGTGAGACTTCTAGTCACCTCAATAGATACACCATCAATGATAAGGGTTGGCTGAGGCGAGATGGAAGATTATGCGTCCCACAAACAAGGGAGTTGACAAAGAAGGTTCTCGAGGAAGCGCATCATTCCAAGATGACTATACACCCTGGCGGTGATAAGATGTACAAGGATATAAGAAGAATTTTTTTTTGGAGCGGCATGAAGCAGGACGTGGCAGATTTCATTTCTAAGTGCATGACCTGCCAACAGGTCAAGGCGGAACAGAAGAAGCCTGGAGGACTACTTCATCCTTTAGAGGTCCCACAGTGGAAGTGGGATAGCATTTCAATGGACTTCATTGATGGACTGCCTAGGTCGAGAAGAGGCAATACTAGCATTTGGGTAATAGTGGATAGGCTTACTAAAAGTGCCCACTTTATACCCATTAAAAGTAGGACTGCCTCATCTCTAACATATCTTTATCTCAAGGAAATAGTTCGACTCCATGGGATACCCTCCAACATTGTTAGTGACCAAGACCCTATCTTCACAAGCAAGTTTTGGCGGAGTCTGCAAGAAGCTGTAGGCACACAGTTATGTTTGAGAACGGCCTATCACCCCCAAACCGATGGCCAGACGAAAAGGGTGAATAGAGTTTTAGAGGATCTTTTGAGACTTTGCGTTCTTGACTTTGGAGGAACTTGGGAGGATCACCTTCCTTTAGTGTAATTTGCCTACAACAACAACTACCAAGCTACCATCGGTATGGCGACCTTCGAAGCCTTGTATGGAAGACCGTGCAAATCACCAACTTGTTGGTGGGAGTCCACAGATAAGCTTATACTTGGGCCAGACATGATTCGAGAGACTTCAGAGAAAGTGGACTTGATACGGAGAAGGATGAAGACATCCCAAGATAGACAAAAATCCTACGCCGACAAAAGAAGGACCAACCTTGAGTTTGAGGTTGGGGACAGGGTTTTCCTTAAGGTATCTCCTTTAAGGAACGTCGTTCACTTTGGATCCACAGGAAAGTTAGCACCAAGATTTGTAGGGCCGTTTTCTATCATCGAGAAGGTTGGGAAGATGGCCTATAGATTAGAGCTACCCGAGAGACTGGCCGGAGTTCACAACGTCTTTCATGTTTCTCACCTCCGGAAGTGTTTGCATGAGTCTGCGGAAGTGGACCTAGCATTCTAGAAGAAGCCGAAGTGGAATGTGAAGCAATTGTGAGGAGAGTTCCAACCCGCATCTTAGGAACTGAAGTGAAAAAGCTACGCAACAGCGAAGTCAAACTCGTTAAAGTTCAGTGGAGCGACGCCGAGGAAGACGCGACTTGGGAAACTGAGGATAGAATACGCGCTGCCTACCCTTTTCTTTTTGAGGGTACATCTTTGATCTCTCTTTTTCCTTAAGTTATGCCTTATCTATCTTTTTAGGTATATCTCCTCGGCCCTTTTCCTAACTCCTTAGTTAGAAAACAAATGGATGCAAACATGTATTTGAAAACATGTTATGGATGATGGCTGCAAATGGTTGCTAGTTGTTGCTCGTGGATGCATATACACACACCCCCTAGGTTTTAGATCGGCTCAGTCACTTCATATTGCATATGCATATATGTATTCTTATTTGTAAATGGTTGAAACTTGATATGTTGTCATATGGTTGTCGCATTTGTATGAATAAGTTGTGCACTCATGTAGAATTATGAGTAGGAAAAATTTGCATACATAATGGATTCATGACACTTACATGATTCGCATTAAGGAGGTCAACTGAATCAGTAGATCGCCTGATTTCTGCATTAGATAAGGACATGTACACACACTATGCATATGATCATGAAGCGTTAAGTAGATTGACGGTTGGATGGTAGGATATACATTCTTCCCAGCTTGAAGATTTCGGGGACGAAATCCTTTTAAGGGGGGAGAATGTAACACCCCGTGAATTCTATAACATTAAGCTTCACAAATTAAAGTATAATTAATTCTAAATGAAAGAATTAAGGGAAATGGGTTACGCCATTGCGTTCGTCTCAGAATTATGCTTGTGATAGAGTCCAAGTTTGCGTGAATCGAACTCCGTATGAAGGAGTTATGACCTTCGGAAGTTTCAGAATAAAATTTAAAATTCAAACAGCTCGGTTTTAAATTCAAAATTCGAAAAACAAGCTCAAACTGGGCTGGGTGGGAATTTTCCCGCCCAGGGACCAGGTCGACCATAGGTTCGACCATGGTGTCGACTTGGTCACCCCAGGTCGACCATAGTGTCGACCTGCCAGTCGACCTACCTGGTCGACCTGGCTGGCTGGGTCTGGCTCTGGCTCGAATTTCTATGGCTCGGTGTGTCATTAGGGCTGACATGTCACCTCTTGATTGGCTCTTTGAACTTTGTATGGTCTAGATTCCTCCTGTCTTCATCTGACGGCTCAAAACAATTTAAAAATCTATATATACACCCTAAGTCTCAACTAAAAAATCACACAAAAAAATAAGATTAGAGTCGTCATGCTGTCAGGAAGGAATTGAGCGTAGCCGTCAAGAGAGAGGAGCTTAGAGACGAATCAAATTAAGAAGAAGACTAAAGCTTAATCAAATTAATCAACGCAACGTTAATATACCCAAAGGAACGCATCTCAATTTCAGAATTCAGAATCCAGAATTCAAGATTCTGCATTCGTTGTAAGTATAGTGACCTTTCAGAATATGAATAAAAACTGTGACGTGATTCGATGTAAATGAAAATAGAATTATGTTATTGTATGATAATGATATAAATATGTGTATTGTAATGATTCTGTCACGACTTGTGTATTGATATTTGTGGCCTAAATTGATTGATGCAAGCCTATTGAACAATTGTATATGAAAACAATGACACTTGCAAGTTTGTGGCAAAAACTAGAATTTGATCCCTTTATGTTTATGTCTATGGCATGGACTATATACATTCTCTAAGTCTAAATTAAGGCTTATGTAAACATGTTCTAGATTTGAGACCTTTTATGCCTACATGACCCAAAACCTATGAACACATTCTTATGTTTATTTGCAAGTATAATTGGATCTATACTAAGTACCGTTTGGATTACATAAACTATGCAAGTTTCATGTTGAAATAGGCTATATGGTTAGTTGTTAAAATTGTACATTTGGGTGATTATACAACATGTTAGTTTTGTTGTTGACATTATGCCAAGTTAAACATGTTTAAACCCAAGTTTGTATAAGCCTAAACTATGCCATTTCATTTGTCACCTACTTAGTTATACTTTGATTTGAATGTAAGTTCACATGACCCATAATTTATGTTAGTTGAATCGCTAAATTGCAAGTTCATGCGCCACACACCTTTATGTATTGTAAAATATTACATATTCTTGATTTCCCCTTTTTCTCACATTTATAAAGTTGGGCTGAATTGTGTCGAGCCCAGCACTTGTTATAATGTTGTGAACGTACAAACGGGGGTAATAACGTTGGGTGTAAAACATGAAAAATATATGTTGGCATGGTTGGCACATGCCAACGACAATGACATTTAAGCGGTATGAATTGTTATACCCAAGAATAAAGGACATGACATTTACATATAAAATTGAGAAGTGATAAAATATGTAAATTTAGAAAACACGGTATGCTTAACCCGATGTTGGATTGAGTTGTGACGTAAACCTACCCGGACCCGCCCGGCTGTCCAGTAGTCACAACAATACCTATCCAATGTGGGTGGTTAAGCATGGAGCCCAATAAGGACCCGAGGTTAGACTGAGCTACGGTGTAAACCTGCCCGGAACCGACCGACACATCTAGTAACCGTAGCAATATCTGTCTAATGTGAGTGGTTAGGTGCTTTAATAGGCTAAGGACAGATGGTAGGGTTAAGTCAACTGAAAACACTTAACCAAATTCAATATGTTAACAAGAATTGATGGGTGAGGTTAGGTAATACAGACACTTAACCACTTAACATGTTTGACTAGAAAACCCTGGTAACGAGGGACCCGTTTCAACAGTAACCCAAGTTAGGTATCATGGTACCCTGAAACTAGGCAGGGTGGGGCACGATTACTGGGCTGATTGTAAGCGGTCAAAACGACGGCGGTGGGTGCACAATGTAGGTTCTAACGAGGTGCGGGCGGGCACACACTACGGAGCAGACAAACAGGGCACTGGGGACACAAGTAGTATAACCTATGCCTTCTAGAATTGTGTCGGGGCCGCCACCATGGGTCTTGATACACCCCATGGTGGGACCAGCATAGGTTTCTACAATTCTTGGGGGCCATATGACACATGTTTGCGCGAGTAGGAGCCGATCTTTAGAAAATGGGGATCACTTCACCCTCAGCATGGGGTGCCAGTTAGAATAAGCTCAATTAGGTGCAGAGATATAGTGTGGGTGCGATAGTACATTCGATTCTAAACTACACTTCCTTAGCTTGTGATACTTGCCTATTTTCAGTTTATATCTATCATGTTTTCTTATTCACATACTGAAGAGTTACTTGATTTACTCATGCTTTATGTCTGACTCTATTTTCTTTTTGTCTTCTTTTCTTTCGTTTCCCTCCTCCCCCAGGTCCACAGGGAGGAAACAACCCAGCTTAGTACTCTTTTGCAAGCTTCAAGACCGTAGACGTATGGTTTGGATCTCTTTTGCTCGGATTATGGCTTTGGATATCACTATGGGGATTTTTGTTACTTTATTTATGTTTTATGCTTCTTTAATAATCAAGACAGTAATGAGGTTGTAATGTTGGAAGTATTTTGAGACAATTATGGAAATGTTTTGTATGAACACGTATTGATGAAATAAAAGCCTGTTTGTTTTCCGCTGCTTAAAATATGTGTACTTATATCTGTCTTGTGTTTATCTGTCACTTTTACTTATAAACCTCCACCAAAGTTAAGGCATTCCCTTTGTGAGTGACCTTAATGGAGGTGGGGTGTTTCACTAAAGGTATAAACATTCAATCAGTTTCTCAATAACTAATTGCTTCTTTCGAATCGGTGGTCATATAAAGATATAACATTCTTGGGTTCTATCAAATTAACCTTGAAAATTATGTATCAACTTATCCTCTTAATCTATTACTATACAAATGGAATTTCTAGGATTCTCACCTTGTACCCAAATGTAAATTTTTTGATGAACATTAAACTCTTAATATCAGTCGTTACCAAGTGTAAGATTCATCCTTATATCCCTCCATAACTAAGGTATACTTCCAAGTTAAATCTTTTAACGCCTTATTTGGGTTCAATCTTGGTTCCTATAAGTTTTTAAAGATTCTCTCAAAACATACAAAGGCAAGATGGGTTGAAACTACTAAATAAGATAATGGGAATTTTATGCAGTCATGTGCTTCTCTTTACAAATCGGATTGCTACCAACTATATTGAGTTTATTTTGTTAGCCCAAAAATTCGATTTATTTCATATCCTTTTATCAAATGTATTCCCTTAATAATCCATAGAAATGCTTCCCTTATACCACTATAGAGAATTCCCATAGAAGTTAAATATGTTCCTAATACTCCCACTCCAAGAGCCCTTATACCAAAAGTCGAAAAAATAACGTCAACTACATCCTTACTTTTATCCAAAGTCTATGAAAACTCAAAATCATTAAAATATTCGAACTTTATTAATTCCCGTTCTCTTAAGTTTCAATCCATTTTAGAGGATAAATAAACCAACGATGTATGGTCATTGAAATTTCAAACCTTTCCCATAATAGTAATGCCCTAATGACCTAGCTGAAGAACTAATGACAGTCGTCTCAAGGTAACCCCTCTCATGGGGTCCCTATACTTAATGTCACATGGTAAAAATGATACTAAAGTACTAATCAAAACTCTCTTTAACTCTAAAAAATATAGCTTTACACTCTGTGTCAATAAATGTTTTTTTCAATGAGGTAGGTTAAGGGAATCAATATCTTAGAAAAAAAATCAATAATTTTCTATAATAACCCCCTAATTATAACACCCCACATTTTAAATAATAAATTATCATAATAATTACAGGAGTAATATGCGTTTGAAATTTGAAAATAAATGCGTGTGATAAAAAGAATTAAATCAAGAAAGGAAAAGTAATTAACATTTGATTGCAACGTTCCTTTAATTGACAATGTACATCATTAATAACCTTAAAAGATAAATATATGGAAATAATGTCGAAGTTGAAAGCTAAGAATTAATTTTAGAAGGTAACAGACATGTGAACACACTTATTTTTTTTTTGGCATAGCGACATATTTATATATTTACTTCACATAGAAATATATATATATATATATATATATAAACATAAATTTCAGAAGTAACGCGCGTTTGAAATTAAAAATAAATAAGCGTCACAAATGAAATTAAATCACGTAATAAAGGGGAATTTAATGATGTCTGTTAAGTAAAATACTAATTTAAATTAAGTATTCATGCATTAATTCTAGAAATAGCACACATTTGAAATTAAAAATAAACTCGTGCTAAAAACAAAAAAATTAATGCGTAGGGAATAAAAAAGAAATAAATATAAAGTTAAAAATAACGTTCCAAATCTTGTGTAGATATACGTAAATAAAATTTAAAATATATACACATATTAGTTTCGCGTTTGAATTTGAATGCAAGTCAAAACTGGAAAAGAATATAATAAAATTGGAAATTTAAGAGTAATGGTCAAAGAAACAAATATGCCCAAAATAAAAAGGGCAAGAAATAAAATTGAGCAAGTTAAAATTTGCTTGGGTCGACCCATGTGTCGACTTAATCCCGGTGTGGGTCGACCCAAGCCATATGTTACGAGCATATTTTTTATTTGTTTGACGGTTTAACATAAATTATTTTATATCGTATGAATATGGTTAGTTCGAACATCTATGAATAAACCTAAAGAGCCTAGCTGTCAAACTCATATTTTCTAAGAGGGCGCTGAAGCCTGCCATTCTCTTTCTCCTCCAAACTCTTCTCAAATTATAAAATAATAGATTTAGGTTATTTAATTCAAAATTTAGATGAAAAAGCAGTGGAATCAAAATTTAGATGTCCAAACTTTCTTCCTAAATAGGTCCATATATTCGAATAAAGACAATGGAAAATAAACCTAGATCCAAATCAGATCCAGACCTCAGAATGCACTTTAGGTTAGTAGATTTAAATCATATTTTTATATAGTGGTATATGATAACGTTTGATTCCTATAAAATTTTAGTAATTCAAAATTGTTTAATTGTGGTAACCTATTCCCTATACGATTTGGTGCAATTCTATTTTAGTTTAATGCTTACTTAATTCCCTATTAGAATGACATAAGAAGATGGCATGCGCAAAATTTGTAGTTTGAATTGTAAAAACGAGAATTCCCTTTTTTGTTTGTTAAGGCTATGGTTTAAATCTTGAACTGTGTAATTATATAAATAAATTATGATGAAAAATTGGTAATAAGCCTAATTGTATTCGATTTACAAAAAATATGCCAAATTTGGGGAAATGAATTAGAAAATAAAAATTAACATATACTTATGGTATTGAAAGGTTAAGGATAACTAGATTGATTAATCAATAAAATGGAAATATATTTTTATAGTTTGGTCTAAAGGAAAAATGGAAAACGTATTTGCAACCATAAGAAAAAATAAAGATATGATTTGTGAGAAATAAAGATTTAGTCGTATTGCACATAGTCTAATAGGCTAAAAATAATAGGAAGAAATGTCTTGCAATTATGGATTCCTATTGCAGCAGTCACCTTAAACTATGGAAATAAATTTTATGTAGTTTTAATAACCAATCTAGGAGGAATGTACCTAATTTTCTAATGAGATAAATTTGCAAAGATTGAAGGAATAAGGGAAACAAAACTAAAAGATGTTACGTAAGAGAAATGAAATAAGAAAGCTTATTATAAACTTACCATTGTAAATTTAGTTTAATAAGCACAATTCTTTGGCAATGTTGCGTAACCATGGTAATGTTCTATGGTGAAAGTAAGATTATACCAAAACTTATAATTAAAAGTGAAATAATGGCCTGTTATAGATGAACTTAAAAGTGTAAATTAAGTTTAATAAGCATAATTTTGTTGCTATGGTTCTATGGTAAAGGTAAGACAATAACCTTAAAGTTGCAACTAGAAGTGAAATGAAATAAGAAGGCTTATTATTAATAAACTTAAAGGCATGAATTAAGTTTTATAAGTGGAATTCTATGGTGACCTTATGGTTAGGCAATTCTATGATGGTCTTCTGATTAGGCGATATTTTACGGTAGCCTTGCGATTATGGGATATTCTATTATGGGCTTGTGCTTAAGTAATATTTTATGGTGGTCTCATGATTAGGCAATATTTTATGGTGGCCTTGCGACTAGGCAATTCTATTGTTATTAAATGGTTCTATGGTAACTAATAAAATAATAATATGCATTTGATCCAGTATGAAGAGATGAAGAGCCCAATGGAGCAAATCATTATAGGTGTCCTCGGATACGGTGGGATCACATCAAACTTATTAATTGACAGGATTGGAAGGAAACACGAGGCTTCTACGGGACGTGAGGATACTCTGAGATGGCCCTTTAGGGGCGGGCTAATGAAGTTGTACCCCATAGGTAGGTCTATACAGTTCCATCCGAAAAGTATGCCTTGGATGCATTGATGGTTGAGGGAAGCCAAAAGACTAATGGGATGATTTTTAGGATTGGCGGTTGCTCCACTTCGAGAGCAGGCTTCGTGGTCAGGACCTAACAAGTAAAGTAGATTGTCAGATACCTATCATCTTCGGACGGAGCGAGTATGGGAAAGACTAAAGCTAAACCAACATGCCAATAATCTTTCACTATCGGGGCATCGGATGAGGAAAAATGCCAATTTTGATGCTTAGATTGTTTAAGAGGCACATTCACTTAGCATTTTGAATGGTGTTTCATTAGTTGGAGGTCGAGTAGCCACCAAGAAAAAGAGAGACCAGTCTATGGACGTCTATGTTGTAGGCCTAATGAAGATGTCCTTTATATATATAAAAATCAACCGACTAAGTTCTATAGGGGAACTCAGGATTAAGGTGCTTTTGTAGCACGGAGAATCAGGCTTATTCGCTTTCATAGCGTTGCTTGGTATGTTGTCGTAGAGTAGATAAGGAGATTTAGTCCATCTTCGTAGCATGGCCTATTATGCTTTCATTGCATGGTAATGGAAATCCGGTATATTTTCGCAGTGCCGTAATGGAGATAACACGATAGAAGTACTATGGGGAGTACCTCAGTGTGTTTGACATAGCTACATATATGATTTATTAGGTTAATCTACTTAGGAGTAGATGGGTACTATTTATGCGTAAAACTGAAGAATGTAATGTGTAGTGAACCCAAATAACCTAATAATTACAAACCAGTGATATAACAATATATTAGGTTATTTATAGGTAGTATAATTTGTCCATTCACCTAAACTTTTATTCTGACCCAATCCTCACAATAAACTCGCAGGTTAGCCAGGTGGTGGAGAGTTTATAGCTTAGAGACACTTGCTAGATAGTGTCATTATTATGGTAAGTTTTACTTACTATTATATTGTTTTTGTTCCGTTGTGAGACATTTTATTGTAAGCCCTGATATATTTACCTTTGACTTTCTGCAGGATACCAGACAAACCAACTCGGGTTTTAGTGGACTTGGATTTTAGCATTTTGCAAAAAATCCGAACCCACAAAAATTTGGGTGATGGCGTCTAGTATCAGAGCTTAGGTTCAGGATCCTTATGTAGATAGTGAGTGACCGTATTTGTATCTTAAAAATCTAATGTTATACATATATACCTAGATATATAAAGGAACCCACTAAATAAGTGAAGCAACACTTGGGAAAAGTTGGAATATCACTTTTGTACACTTAGGCAGTGGTTGTTGAAATTTAAGGAAAAAGTAAGTCCATGAGTGACTGGAATATGAAACGTACAAAGATGTTTTGTAATAAAAAGGAAACTTTCATGGGTTAACATCCAAAATTTTAGTATGTCAGATTTGTGGGTAGGAAGTAGAGCCCTGAAAATTGAGATAGAGTAAGAGGAAAAAATGAATTAGGAATTTATAAAGTGGTGCTAGACTTAGATTTTTGTTTCGACAACCTTTGAAGGAATTAGTGTCGAAAGGAATACGGACGAGGAAACAAAGTTTCGTGCAATGGATTTTGGAACAACAGCTAAGAAACCATATTGTACTTAGATTGACTATTAAATTTTTAAAAAGAAAATGAAAAATATATAAATATACAAAAATATTTCTAGAATAGTTTTCAAATTAAAAAAAAAAAATTCAAAGGAATAAAGTGCGTTGTGTGGCTAAGCAACATTAGTGGTTAAGGTAAAGAACGAATATGGATAAATTAGACACATGTTATGCATAGACAATTTTGAATAAATGGAAACAATGTATTTTTTTTGAAAAGAAAAAAGGGTTTTTTGTAAAAAATGGTTGTGACCCACTCTAACTTATTGGTACAAGAAGAATTATAAGATAAGATTTTATGTCAATAATTTTGTAAGTAAATATGTTTTGTTAAAATGACAAGGAAATGTGCAGCGAAAGAGGTTACCAAAATATAGGCGAAACATCATATTTTGTGCTACCTATTTCAATGAAAAGATAAAAATATTACATAGTGAAATTTCCTCTTTGCTTTACAAAAAACACAAAGGTCCTCTTTCAAAAAGATTTATAAAAACGTGTTCTTATCAATTCCTCCAATTTAAATGCATGTTAAACTAAGTAATTGCCCCGACTAAGTTAAAGTGCATAACCGTAACACCCCACACTTTTCTATGCCCAAATTTCAACAAAAATCGAAACTCAAACACATTCAAGCATGGAGCATGTAAATCTGGTACCTGAAATAAATGAACATGAGCATAATCAGAGTACGATAAGATAACTCATAGTGAAAACAAAATGGGATAAACTAGTATTAACTCAAGTAGCTACCTTTTTCAAAGTAAGTCACTTTGCCAATACCGAGCATGGGAGAGAACGAGAACTGAAAGCCAAGCTTAAACACCTGTGAGAATCCGACCTTCTCTAAAAAATCTAGGTGGTTATAATGAGGAGGGCAGTTAGAACAACAAGATTCTAGTTAATAGGAAATGTACAACACAAATTATAATATACAGGTGTATCCCATTTGGTTCAACCCAAGATGTATGCCTACCAAGGTTAGCGATTCTATCCTAACCTCATAAATATTTACGCATGACTTTACTACTCTTTCCAAAGTACGATACCGAGATAGGTCATTTACGCACATATTGGTGAAGACTTTAAACTATAATATAGATGGTTATTTAATCGAGATTAGACCCCTAGTTACAGAGTGTGTATATATATACTTTCATTCTGGTCACTTATTATTTCTTGATAACTGATTTGACATTAACATAAACTAAAAGGCACTAGTTATGGGCCCTACAAGTTAAGGCTTCCGTCATTCATGCATATACCCTTACCCTGTATAATGTGAGAGATGGTATTTTATCGTTCGCAATACCATCTAGCTAACCTTATTAGATAACCCCCTTAGTCGCTTATTACTTCCTATAGGATAGGTAGCCATATCTGACGTTTTAGTTTCCAGGTTTGGGTAGGCCCACACACTTGCCATTTAAGACCCCTTAATTGCAAGACCTATTCCCAGGTGGACCTTCATCCCCAGCCACTTAAGACACAGGAAGCGGACTATACACGAAGGTTATTAGGTTTGTACCACATTAGCCTTTAATACTTTTCCTATTGGGATAAGGTGGGCTACGTTATTAAGTCATTCCATTTTAGTCTCTGACAACGGAAATACTATATGCACACGGTTAATTATCATCACGGGTTCCAATGTTTAATAATGTTTTACATTACTAACCTACTAAGTCCAATTCTAACTTTTATTTATAAGTTCTATATTAACTAATTCTAAATAAGGAAAGTTATATCCTCTATACACTAGGATATTTATTTAAATATTTCCCTAACTAGACTTAGTATTTAAATGATAGTCGATACCCATTAGCTCCCTTTTTCTTATCCATAAGTTTATTGCCATTTATGACCATAACAGTACTGTTTTCCTAAGGCAACCCTTAACTCCGGATAGCCTTATTTTATCAGTCCTGAAATATCTATTTGTTGTACCCCAATAGACCATTACCATTCATATTTATTTGTTTATTTATTTGCTTGTATATTATATATATATGTATATATATATATATGCGCACCAGGCTACTCACATAAGTTGACCACTTGTGGTGTTGGATTTGCCAATCGGTTCCGGGCAGACTTCTACCACAAGTTGAACTTAACCTCGTGCCTAAGTACATTTATATTTATGCATTTGACCCCTCACATTAAGCTGACCACCTGTGGATGCTGGATTTGTCGGTCGGTTCCGGGCAGGCTTATACCACAAGTTGAGCTTAACCTCGTGTCTAAATCACATTATAATTCAAATTTCCTAATTTGGGTATACAACATTAATCCTAATTAATTTAGGAATTGTAACCATTATCCTATTATATTTACTTTACCCAATCAATATTGGTTACAATTGTTATTTATTCGATTGTGGTCCTATTTTTAGTAATTAATTATATAGATTACTACAAATGGTCACCACAAATACATTAATCCAACATGGATTACATTTCATATAATTCCATAATTGAACATCATTCAAACATTTAAACATATAATACAATGTATATTTTACTGTTTTATGCGGATTTGGATGGATAATATGTATATATTATTTTTATCTTTTTGTGTAGTTAACATAGTTATCTTTTATTTTTATTATTATTTATTCTTTTAAATTCGATGATTTGGTTTAATTGACAACCAAACATTCCCTTTTGCAATCAATCTTGCCAAAATCTACAGTGCTATGCAGCAACTGCAACATATTTTACAACCTAAATGTAAGAATATGTGTAAACAAGTTTAAGAATCCTCTAATTAATATTATGCATAACCACAATTTGCAATTCACAAGTTCTAACAATTTTTATATTCATATCTGGTAGGTGATAATTCAATTACTATCATATTATAAACAGATCTGATGCAAATAGGCATATAAATGAGATAAATACACTATTATGAATGTATATATAAATTTCCCACTCACCTTCCAGCATCCAAATCCAAAGTTTGAACCCTTTATGCCTACAATTCCCAAATTCTTATAAATCTATAGTTTATCTGAAAAGGGGGAAATACCAGATCTGTGGAGATGTAAGAAAATAGGAAGAGAGGGGAGAATCTATTGTTGAGCGCTAATTTGCTTTCTTTTCCATTTGATATGATAATCCTCTCAATCTTATGTGATTGGATCTGATTTGTTGTATAAGAATATATTTTTGTTTAAGAAATTAGGTTTGGAGAAGGAGGAAAAGGCAGAGCTTCGTTGCTGCCCACAAATTTGTATGGAAAAGAATGAGGCCTTACCTTTTTATTTATAGAGTGGAAATGGCCTAGGACCATTAGAATTATTTAGATTAACATATGTCCGTTTGTATTACAAAATATCACAAAATTACGCATCAAAACCTAGACGTCATTGGGCACTATAGGCCTGAAGCGGTCGACACTTTCCCTAGGGTGGTCGATCGCCCTTTGGCCAGTTTGTCCAATGGGGGCTGGTCAAATAGGGAAACATATATACTAATTATTACGTTTATTTATTTCCATCCTTTTTTCGTATTTTTCCAGTAACTTTTTCATACGGACTCCATTCGGGAAAATCCAAACATGGAAGTTGACTAGAATTCCGAGACGAACACATCGGCTAAAGTTTCATGGTCAAAGTACATCCTTCGTAGAAATTACTATTTTTGAGGTTCTAATTAAATAACTAATTATTATCAAAATTCCGGGTTGTTACATTTTCTCCCCCCTAAAAGGAATTTCGTCCTGAAATTCTGACACCAAGCTATCATATCATATATAACCAATTTGTGTACATTCACTTTGCAACCATGCGTATATGTGCATGGTGTACATAATGCATTTCAACCATAAAACATGGATGCAAGATGATTCTAAATCGGGCCCTCTATATGTATGTATTTATATTTTTAAAACACTTTTGAAAACATGATGCAAAACATTCTAAATATACTGGCAGTTTATATGAATGCAAATAAAAAAAAAATCCTTTTTCATCCATAACCTTCACACACTTACGAATAAAAGTGTGAAGCAACTAATTTTGCATCCAAACCCTACCATCTAAAATGTTACATAGTCAAATCGTTTCCTTTTTAATTTCTCTTAAATTGGAAAAAGGAAATCAAAGCAAAGAATTTTAACATTTTCTCCACTTGAAAATATTCCATTTCCCGCTCTACAGTGGAATTTTTACCTCAGTTACCCATAATACTCCAAAATTTTCCATCTGTAGACTGTAAAGCAGGCTTAAAACAAGCTCTAAAACGTAAAACGAGTTAATTAATAACTCTCCCGCATCGTTGACAAGGTATGGAAATAGCATTTTCAAGGCTAAAACAGCCTTTTCCTTGTTATCATTAACGTTTTTATCATATCGTCAGTCCTATCGCACCGCTAAACGCGCACACAAATCATCCAAACATATTCCTTACACTATTCATATGACCAAAAATTGAAATTTTTCATAAAATAAATATCCGCTTAAAACTTCTTGTGTTTATTTTGAAAATTCCTGTTGAATACTGTTTTACTTTCCGTATGAGATTCGTATGAAAAATCAAAATTTCGGCATTGTGCACTTTGCACCATTAAAATCATCCATTTTAATGTAAAATAGACATTTAAATATGCACAAATTGCCATATCCAAATTTTGTGTTTTCGGAAAAACTGAAATAAAATAAAATAAATTAGTTAAAATTAAAAGGGGTAAAAAAAATTCAATGACGTTTCCAAAAACTTCAAAAATGTGTTTTACGGAAACTTAAACGATTCAAGTCACATGTTGGCGAGAAAGAAAGTTAGTCATGCCAAAAGTGTGAATACTCAATTTGCACACAAAATACAAAAATAAATTTTAGCTTTAACAAGGAACGGTGATTTATTTATTTATGTACCCATGACGTAGAACTGGTCCTTCACTAAAATTTTCCCAACACAGAATTCTATTCTTTCCAGCTTTAGGACAATTGTTAGTGCAGATAAGAAAAACAAGATTACATTTCAATAGGCATGCGTGAATGACATAAATATCCCCAATATAGAAATCTCATTAACCTAAGTCATGCGATTTAAATAAACTAATAGTTATAAGCACAAATCACCATCAAACCAAGAACCCAATGCTGGAAAGGGAAAACAACAAAGATGACAACAAAACAACAACATAGAGAACCTTAAAACAATGGCTATAAACAACGAGATGTCTTGCCCCGCGGTTGGAGCTCAAACCGAATTTTATGATATTTAATTAACCATATCATGATAGCATAATGCTCAGTCTCATGTTACATACACTGCTGGTGTGTTGGAGGTTCCCACATTACCATCTCGTCTAAGTGAGAGTTTGTGATGATAAAAGAAACCTACCACAAACTGCTTCTTATGGAAATTCACCAAATATTGTTTAAAGACAAAATGGATAAGTGAATTTACAAAGAGTAGCTCCATGAGATAACACATAAGAACACAAGCTAAATCGAATATGATGTGGTACTAAATGATGGTTATTCCACCAATCAAGCAAAGGATTAAATTCCCACATCATGTGACAAACCTAGTCATAACTTCCCATTTATAGAACGATGTGCTAAATGAGTCACACGTCTACATGGGCAGTTTCCTGAACCCAAAAACTGACACTAAGAGAACGAGATTTGCTGCAAAATCTCTAAAGCCAGTCAAACAAAAGACCATATAAGTCCGCATAAAACACGGATTCCTCTAAAATCTCTTCGAGATTCTCCTAAGAAAAACCATCCAAAGATAGCTTATTCTTCATCTCCAAAATGACGAACGCCTTCGAAAGAACCTATTCAAACAAGGTATAACAAAGGCGGATGCAACACAAGCAACAACCTATTCTAAGATCTCAAAGCAACTAGTCGGTGCAAGTTCAACTGTCTCGAAAATTTTCTTAGCCCTAAAGCGGTGAGTTATTTTTGCTCATTCTAACCAACCAAATGATCTCTACCTAAGGAGGAGACTATAAATAGTTTGAGTAGGATCAAATATTGCAACTAGGTATTATAGGGAAAGAAATGGTCGGAGAGAAGAAAAGAGATCTTGGAGTATTAATAAGGCAAGATCTAATGCGCAAACAAGCGCAAAAAGGAGGAGGCGAGGGGACGACAAAGAAAGAGATGAAGAATAGAGATATGGTTTAGCTAAATGAGGAATGAAGATGAAAGAAGGAAGTTAAAGGGGGTAATTGGGGCGCTACAGTTGAGTCCTCGGTCCACGTTGTACCAAAACTCATCAACTAACTGATCGTCCTAGTATGGCACTAAACGATCAACTACCAAATGGGCTTTGGAAAGAGGTTGACCCTTGGCCTTGTTAGACCGAATTAAAATATTAATTGTCCCGCATCACAGTTTGAGATTTGACACGATCCGAAAATAATTATTCTCATCACTACGTTATTTAAAGACCATAGTTAAACTCTGAACCAACTCCAAGGATTTATAGTCTTAACAATGATGTTGCGACTACACAATGAACACACGAATTCCAAAAATAATTCAGCTAGAAATCCGTTATATAAATTAAACGGATTTTCTCCTTACCTAGCTGACAACCAACAGACGATTCACGAAATAAAATACCCTAAAAATCAAGATGAAAGATTTTCCTTAGCCTTTCAGATGAAAATTTTAAAACTTTTCCAAAAATGGAATTTATTATAAACTAACGGTTTGGTATTTATAAATCCATTTTATTATCACCATTATTATTTATATTACAGTTTATAATACAAACTGAAAAGTCTTTTCATGTTTAAAAATCTTGGAGCTTTAAATTCTTTAGGATTATTTGTGATAATTTCAATAAATTATCCAATATATATAGGAACAGGGATACTAAAAATCACCAGGAATAGATATTTATTATTCTTATGTTTAGTGGCACATACCTTGTCATTTCTAATTACATCTTTCCTAGAAATAGGATTATATTTATTAGAATTACACAATAGCCTTATAATTTTGAAACACGAATATATTAAAATTCTAAAAACCATATCCTTACAAAACTAGGCCTTTATAAAACCATTTTCCGAAACCGTATTTCAAAACTTTCAAAACCCATTTTTATTTTTCCCAATATTTTTTAAAATAAAATTTCCTCCAATATAAGACCAAGAATCAATTGTATGTTTCAATAAAGGTATATTCGGAAAATTCAATGAAGTAAAGAATTGATATACCTCACAATTATATTTCCCAAATAGATACGACATACTAATGTGAAATTTTCCCGCTTTGGATTGAGTAATGGTCTTAACCGGAACTACCAACGAAACCAAAAGCTAGAAATCGCGACTATCTCGGTTGTAGCTAGATTCTTGCCCAGTCTCCAAAATCGATTAAACGGAATCCACCATATGTCGTCCTCATGCTCTTCAAGATAAGATCGCCAACGCACTGTGGGGTAAGACATAATTGGCTAGAACCCGAACTCAACATATTTCAACTCTTAGTCTCTTAAAGCCCATTTTATATAATTAGGCCCACAACTAATTCATTATTGAAATAAATTAGAGTCGAGTAAGAAAGACGTAGAAAAATAGAAAAAAAATCAAATTACGTTCTCTCATGAGTCCTAATTTAACTAATTCCTCTGATAGTTTGACCTAAACTTTGATACTAAATGTAACAACCCATGCTTTTCTGCTTCTAAATTTCGACAAAAATCGAAACTCAAACATATCCAAGCACGGAGCATGTAAATCTGATACCTGCTATAAATAAGTATGAGCATAACCAGAGTACGATAAGATAACTCACAGCGAAAATAAAATAGGATAAATTAATATTAACTCAAGTGACTACTTTTTTCAAAGTAAGTCACTTTTCCAATGCCGAGCATGGAAGAGAACGAGAACCGAAATCCAAACTTAAACACCTATGAGAACCCGACCTACTCTAGAAAACCTGGATGGTTGTAATGAGGAGGGGGTCAGAACAACAACAAGATTCTGGTGAAACAGAAATGTACAACATAGATTATAATATACAGATGTATCCCGTTTGGTTCAACCCAAGATGTATGCCTACCAAGGTTAGCAATTCTAGCCTAACCTTATAAATGTTTACACACGACTTTACTACTCTTCCCAAAGCAGTATTCCCAAAGTACGATACCGAGATAGATCATTTACACACATATTGATAAACCATTTATACCAGAATATGGCTGGTTATTTAATCGAGGTTAGACCCCTAGTTATGGAATTTATATATATATATTTATATACTTTCATTCTGGTCACTTATTATTCCTCAATAACTGGTTCGACGTTAACATAAACTAGAGGGCACTAGCTACGGGCCCAACAAATTAAGGCTTCCGTCATTCACGCATATACCCTTACCTTGTATAAGGTGAGAGATGGAATTTTATCATTCCTTATACCATCTAGCCAACATTATTAGATAAACCCTTTAGTCGCTTATTACTTCCCTTGGGATAGGTAGCCATATCTGACGTTTTAGTTTCCAGGTTTGGGTAGGCCTACACACACATGCCATTTAACACCCCTAAACTAAAAAAATTATTCTTAGGTGGCTCTTCAACCCCATCCGCTTAATACCCAAGAAGCAGACTATACACGAAGGTTATTAGGTTCGTACCCCATTAGCCTTTAATACTTTTCCTTATTGGAATAAGGTAGACTACGTTATTAAGTCATTCCCGTTTAGTCTCTCTCCACGTAAATACTATATGCAAATGATTAATTATCATCACAGGTTCCTATGGTTAATAATGCTTCACATTACTAACCTACTAAGTCCAATTCTAACTTTTATTTATACGTTTTATATATTAACTAATTGTAAATAAGGAAAGTTATATCCTCTTTACTCTAGGATACTTATTAAAATATTCCACTAATTGGACTTAGTATTTAAACGACAGTCGATACTAGTTAGACCCCTTTTTCTTATCCATAAGTTTATTGTCACTTATGACCATAATAGTCATATTTTCCTAAGGCAACCCTTAACTCTTGATATTCATTTTTATCAGTCTTGAAATATCTATTTGTTGTACCCCAATAGACCATTACTATTCATATTTATTTGTTTATTTATTTGCTTGTTTATTATATATATTTACATATTTATGCACCAAGCCACTCACATTAAGTTGACCACTTGTGGATGCTGGATTTGCCGGTCGATTCCGGGCAGACTTCTACACAGGTTGAACTTAACCTCGTGCCTAAGCACATTTATATTTATGCATTAAACCCCTCACATTAAGCTGACCATCTGTGGATACTGGATTTGCCGGTCGGTTCTGGGCAGGCTTATAAAGTTGAGCTTAACCTCGTGTGTAAAAGCGATTATAATTTAAATTTCCTAATTTGGGGTGTACGACATTAATCCTAATTAATTTTGGAATTGTAACCATTACCCTATTATATTTACTTTCCCCAATCAATTTTGGTTACAATTGTTATTTATTGGTTTGCGGTCCTATTTATAACAGTTAATTATATTGAGTGCTACATGGTCACCACAACTATATTAATCTAACTTGGATTTCATTTCATATAATTCCATAATTGAACATCATTCAAACATTCAATACAATGTATATTTTACCATTTTACGCGGATTTGGACGAATAATATGTATATATATATATATATTTATATTTCGTGCGGTCAACGTAATTATCTTTTATTATTATTTATTCTTTTAAATTCAATGATTTGGTTTAATTGACAACCAAACATTCCTTTTTGCATTCAATCTTGCCAAAAGGTTTCAAAACTTACAAATAGACCGTTAGCCGTAATTATTGTAAATTATGCCTAATCAGTAGAATTGATATATTTCCAAATCACAAGAAATATATGTAAATATATAATTTGGAATAGTTGATGCAAATTACCCACAAATATGTATATTTATATTTATACATACATTTGCACCACTTTTCCCTTTTTTGATCTTTTTATCATACCTCTTGTGATTTCAAAATTAGTCCTTTTATTCAAAAGTAGGAAGACGACATGTTTACAACAATTAAGCCAGAACCCAAGAAAATTGAATACAAACAGCCATATTTCTTTTAATATTACAATCACATAATTTACCAATAGAATCTTTTTACCCAAATTCACATAATTTATTATTCAACACTGAACTAGAGATCTAAAATACATTTAATAGGTGTTTAATGGGACCGATTTCCAGATCTACAGTGATATGCAACAACTGCAGGAATATGTGTAAACAAGTTTAAGAATCCTACAATTAATATAATGCATAACCACAATTTGCAATTCGCAAGTTTTAACAATTTTTATAATCAGACATGATAGGTGCTAATTCAGTTACAATCATATTATAAACAGATCTGATGCAAATAGGCATACGAACTTGAGATTGAATACAAATGAGATAAATACGTTATTGTAAATGTATATATAAATTTCCAACTCACCTTCAGCATCGAAATCCAAAGTTTGAACCCTTTAAGCGTAAAATTCCCAAATTCTTATAAATCTACAATTGATTTGAAAATAGGAAAATTCTAGATCTATAGAGATGTAAGAAAATAGGAAGGGAAGGTGAGTCTATTGTTGAGCACTAATTTGCATTCTTTTCCATTCGATCTGATAATCCTCTCAATCCTATGTGATTTGGATCTGATTTGTTGTATAAGAATATATTTCTATTTAAGAAACCAGGTTCGGAGAAGTAGGAAAATAGCAGAGCTTCGCTGATGCCCATAGATTTGTTTAGAAAAGAATGAGGCCTTGCCTCTTTAATTATTGGAGTGGAAATGGCCTAGGACCATTAGATTTATTTAGATTAACATCCGTCCATTTGTATTACAAAATATGACAAAATTTCCCCTCAAAACCTAGCCGTCATTGGGCACTGTAGGCCTGAAGCGGTCGACACCCTCCTTAGGGGCGGTCGACGCCCTCTGGCGAGTTTGCCCAATGAGGGCTGGTCAAAGAGGGAAACATATATACTAATTGTTACGTTTATTTATTTCAGTCCGTTTTCGTATTTTGCCCGTAACTTTTTCATACATACTCAATTTGCGAAACTCCAAACATGAAAGTTGACCAGAATTCCGAGATGAACGCATCGGTTAAAGTTTCATAGTCAAATTCCATTGTTTGCAGAAATTCTTATTTTTGAGATTCTAATTAAATAACTAATTATTGTCAAAATTATAGGTTGTTACAATAACCCTTTTAAAAAGGAGAAAACCATTGTGAAAGAATAGAAGTAATTAGTCCTATCTTCCTTAGTTTTTTACTTTTGAGTAAGGTCTTCAGGAGATAAATTTTTAGAGGATAGAATATGGTTTAGTATAATGTTTCTAGTAGTGTGTTTAAACTATATGTAGAGATTTGAGGAATTATTTTGGTATATGAGTAAACCCTAACTTAAATAGAAAATGTAGAAAATCTTAAGAAGTAGAAGCAAGAGATGGTCAACATTCAATAGTTACACAAAAATGTATAAGGACTGAAAAAAGGAAATTGTGAAAAGATGTTTCCTAAGTGGTTACTATTCAATTGGAGAGAAACTAAAGGGAATTTTAAATCTTGTATGATTTATGTAGAAAAGACACAGAAAGATGGATTCTGCATAAATACAAAGTTAATCAAGGGTACAAATTAAAGTGAAAAAGTTTGGCTAATTTGAATGAGAATTAAGTTCTCATAAAAATCAACAACATTTAGGAAAGAGCAAGTTGGGATTTTTGAAAGTGAAATTATGACATGGTTTGTAATTAATGTAATTCCTTTTTCAACACTTCATGAGGAAAAAAGAAAGTTCAACATGTTATCTCACTTTTTGGTGAAATAAGAACTAGGTGTATGTGGCATGAGTTTGCAGAAGGTGGCAGATGGAAAGAAGGAAGTCCTTGTGGATATCCACATTTAGCCGTCGTATCTTTTGTCTAGTAGTGATTGCAGTAGAACATGTTTTCTTCTAGTACAAATTTGCAATACTATGTAACGTTCTGTTTTATTATTGAAATATGGTAGGTTGGTGTGATATTCTCTTTCAAGGTGTTTGTGATGATCAGTATGAAAGAATAAGGACATAGGATATTGTAAATAAAATGAAAATGGAAGCAAAAGATGAATAACTAAAAGAGAAGCAAATAAAATTTACATAAAGCAATGATGACGAAACCTGCAATAAATGAGAATAGCAAGAGAAATTAAATTCTTCCAAAATAAGTTGGGAAATTGAAGAAAAAATTCTTTTTATAATAAACTGTGCTTGGAAACAAAAATAGGAATTTTTAGAAAGTAGCGATGGAAAATTCCAGGTATGGGGGAAAAGGTGCATGAAAGGGAAATGGAAAATATAGAATTTCCCGTTCTTTACCTTTTTTCGACATAAGAAATCGAATTCAAAAAAATATATTTTTCTAAAATTCGCTACTTTAAAGTTGGTTAGTAGGGTTCGGATTGATAAACAACTGAAACGACCCGAACTTCTCGGCCGGCCTAAACCGAACAAGAAGACGAATTGCATTAAGAACACGTCTCATCGTAACACAAACAGGAAAACATTTCATTGCCATTAAAACAATTTACATCATAGTACAAGATACCAGAGAATAAATAAATGATTACAATGGAAAATCAGATATTTAAATTACAAAGTAGCAGATATATAAAAAATATATATATTATGAAGCGGAAAATCATCAACTACCATAGCTGAAAGAAATGCACAGATACAAAGCATTCTAGCGTATAGCTCCAGCCGTAATCCAGGATCCTATGAACTGCAAACCAAAACTACTAGCTGCCCATGTGGAAAATATGGGCATCTAGAGTTAGGTGGGAACAACAAACACCGAATCTGTCATTGTAACGGCCCAGCAGGAAATTGGATGCTCGAATTTTGACAATAATACATAAAACCCGTATTACTTGCCAAATCTCTTTTGTTTCGGTTTATTTGAATCAATTATCAATATTATGTCTTTGAAATAAATATGTTTACCAAACTCCTTTCATTATTTCCTTTATCTCAAAAAATCTCTATCTTTTCTAAAACTCTTTGTATTTCCTTTGCTTTGGATATATATATATATATATATATATATATATATATATTCACAAATCTCCTTATATTACCTTCAACCATTATAAACTAATATCTTCTCCCAATAACAGTGAAGCCATTCAAGTTGGAGTATTCTCATTACCTCTCAGACCTTGATCGACAACATTCTTATCTTAAGATAATAAAAGTTTGGAACTCAAAAATTTGGTATATCGTTCCCATTTCCGTTTACTATTCCATTTAAATACGATTTTATAAACCATTTACTTCATTCGAAAACCCACTCTATACTCTAATTCTTTTTACTAAATTTGTTATTAAATTAACACTCCCTACACAAATTTTATTTACATTTGATTCAAGTATGGTTTTATAAACCATATCTTACATTTGAAACCTCCTTTCAATTGTAATATTTATTTAATTCACTACTTAAGTAATTCACTTCACTTAAAACATTTATCTTATGCTTAAAATTTCTATATACGATTCCATTTATAATTTTGAATATATAATAATAATAGTCCATTACTGTTGTAAAATATATAAATATTGTGAATATGCTTTTATTAGTTCTCTGTTTAGTCCCACATCATGGGAATAAGTTAAACATAAGCTCCTAAGCCTAATAGAATTTCTCAAATATGCATTTGAATTCCCGAAGGATCAAAAGGTGTAAATCATAGCTGAAAACATGGTATAAAAGTCAGTTCAAAATATCTTTGGAGTAAGTCATAAAGATGCAAAATAATGGAGGTGAGTGCTCCTGAAGAAACACTTAAGAGTACTTTGAAAGAAACCCATGACATGATTGTCAAAATAACCTCAGAAGTGGTTTAGGTACTTAAAGCATGATAAAAAAATTTGAGATCTCAATAAATTATGTATAGAACAAATAAGAAATTTTAACAACCAACAATTTCGCTCGATCCGAATCGATCGCTAAACCGACCAAGACCGTTCGAAACCCTTGATTGTTTTTAGAACACGACAAATTGGAATGCAAACAGAAGAACATTTCATTGCTTATTACAACAATTCCATCAGAATACAAGAATATACAGAGTATGAATAAAAATTACACATTAGTCAATATTAGAGATTTAAATACACTACTGTAGCGGAAAAATAAAACAAAACACAACTGAAAGTAATACATGGATACAGAGCTTTCCGAGTATCGTTCCAGCTATAAACCAGGATCCTGTGAATATAAATCTGTAAAACCAAAACTACTAGCTGCCCGTGTCAAAATAAGGGCACCCATAGTTTAGGTTAAAACAATAAACTCCAAGTCAGTCATGTGATTGGTGTGAGAACTAAAATAGTTATTTAAAACTTTACTTTAAAATAAAGTAAATCAAGGGACCACGTTGTATAACACGGAACGGGTTTCCTCCGAAGAATACCAGTGCATATAACAAAACAACGCAATGCTTTCTGAAAAAATGAAGCTATTATAAGACCCAGGTCCCATCACACAATGCAACACAAGCCAGAGGATAGGGTTTTCCCTTATAATAGCCAAACATGCTTGGTACGTTAAAAACAAATCATTTGATACTATTATAAGTGTATAGTGTCAAAACAATTTCAATCATAAATATCAATCATAGGCGGCATGGGTACTATATATCATGTTGCCATACTAGGCTCTACAATCAAAACCGCAAATGTCACATATTGGAAGTTGGGTTTCCATCTGTGAACCGAGGAAAAAGATAGTCCTCACCGATTCGAGAGCCTCTAGCCCGCCCCTTAGGACCCAGACATAGGTGAGCCCTTGGATCGTCAGGGCCGGTCCACCGATGTGGATTAAAATGCCTGAACACTGCGTTTCCCCACCCTTCGGGGCATAAATGTGTCCAATGACTCCATCGGCTCCACACAGTCACCGATATATCCAAGGCGCCTCGCAATCCAACAACTACATAAGTCAAACTCGTCAGGGCGTGTAAAACCACTGACGCCACTTCTAACTAGAAGGAAACACATGCCCTCCCTGATGTCCTCTCCCGTTTTTGGTTCACAACCGGGTATGAGGCTCGCGAATCAACGCTACACAAAGCTATGCCACACAGGTCGTGCTTTGATCATCAACTACAAGACTTTGATTTTCAACAAAAGCCTTGATCAATTGCCACTTAGGCATGCCACACAAATAATTCACTCCATGAGATTGATATCCATCAATATATAACCCCTGAGCTCATACGTCCCCGAGAAGGGCGTAAGAGAATAAATACTCCGTTGCCAAACAGATATACATTTAATAGAAATCAATCACACAGAATAAAATCCAATGTCAGACACACAGTCCATTTACAAGTTCGTTCTGGGTCTAAATGAAACCGGAGGCACCTTGTACCTCGCATATCCATTGATCTCCAAGTACATCTGGAAGATCACCAACTGATTCCCTCCTCTTGGGTGTACAGCCCAATCAAGATCATCAGCAATCACCCAAACGATGTGAAGACCTCCGGTCTTCGACCACCGTCTTCATCCTCGACACATCGTCGAATCAGTTATTCAGAATGGGATAAACCCGGCCTTTTTGAATAACTCGCGTATATAATAAACAAGTGTTACACAAACACAACATACACGTCATTCCAATTTAGAATATTCTTTTATTCAAATATTCTTACACTTTGGGAAAGGTTCCCATTAATTTTACCAAAGATAAATTCTTTAAATTTATTCTTTAATCTCCTTTTGAATATCAACTCAAATTAGTCAGGATTAGCAAACCACACCGAAGTAATCATTTATTTTATTTTCTAATCCCAACCTATTCATCCCATGAAGTAAAACTGGTAATACTTCATATCTAACACCACGGTGTTATCGGTAAATTCAATTACCATTTCACGTTCAAATCTAATTAAAGATTTAACTTTCGCCTGGAACAAAACTGGTGATACCCCATTCTCGATCACTTCAATCTAATTAAAGATTCATTAAAACTCCACTTAGTTTTAATCTTCCAAAAAATCAATATCTTGTCTTTAACTGGGTTATAGAACCAATGTCATCTGAAACACGGTTCACGATAAACCCAAAATCACATTCCATTAATTATCGTGTTAAAGAACAAGTGTTATTCAAAACACCGTTTACGATAAACCCAAAAATCAATTTCAATTCAATTCCAATTAAATACCATTTAATTGGTACACTTCATTAAATCTAAATAAAAAGATTTAATCTTTTTCTCAACTGGGTTTAAGAACAGTGTTAATGAAGACACCATTCACGACAAACCCAAATCACATTTGATATTAAATACAAGGCTCTGAATAGAAAATATATCGACTTATATTCAATATCAAATTCTACGACCAACAAATATTGTATTGGAAATAACGATATAAATATATCTTTCAAATTCCCATAATAATATCTGTATCATCACGAAATCCAACATCGAAATATTCCAAAGACAATTTCGATTCAAATCCATTCCAATTCAATTATTGGAAATTCTGGTTATTTTCAAAACCATTTCAAATCCACTTTATTTATTGTAAAAATAAATGGGATTATAATTCTAGTTCAAAACTAGTTCATTTCGATAAAAATCTGCTTTTATCTTTTCAAATATGGAATTTTTCATCCCAATTCTTCATAAATCATTTCTTATGAGTTTACACAGATTATTACTCTTTTTAATAATTTTATCAAGGCCCGTACAATCGATTTCCATCAACGGCCATCGAACTGCACTTACAGTGACCTTTTCCAAATTTGATTTGGACATAATTTCAAATCCAACCGTTAGATTTCTAATTTCTAATATTCGTTAGAAAGCTCTTTTCAATACGAACACAACGGTTCTGGTTTTAGGAGAATCCGACGGTCGGATCTCCCGTAATATCCATTCGAAGTCAATGGTCGAAATTCGCGAACTGTCGAGGCGCGTTCTATTCAGGCCATTCTATATATATAATATATATATATATATATTATATATATTTCGTCGATTTCCTTTTAAAACGTATTTTATAAACCGTTTTAAATTCGTTTTCAAAACGATTTCAACTTCATATTCAATTTCAAATCAAAATTGAATATTCCACATCATCGATATACAAATGATAATATTTTCAAAACGTTATATTTTGAAATCACTTCGTTTTCTATAATCATTATAAAAACGAATATAATTGATATAAATATCATTCGCATCAAAATGGCGCATATCTAACCAACACGGCTTTATATATTTCAATAACTTCGTTATTCTATTCAACAAATGAATATTTTCTTCAACACATGAATATATATTTTTATTCAACACATGAATATCTATTTCATTCAACACATGAATTTATTTTATTCAACACATGAATATTTATTTTATTCAACACATGAATTTATTTTATTCAACACATGAATTTTTTCTCTATTCAACACATGAATTTTCTTTCTATTCAACACATGAATTTTCTTTCAATTCAACACATGAATTTTATTTCTATTCAACACATGAGTTTTCTTTTATAATATTCCTTATTTTCCAAATTGGAATGAGGCCCAGTCAATTACCATATAATGTTCATTATATGGATTTTCTACAACACATGTATATAATAGCAATGATAAATCATCAACCATCATCCAGAGTGCACCACACAACTGCATAAGCATTAAATATAAATAATTAATGCTTACACAGTCTGTCAACCCATTGATTGACATACAACTAAACAATCGGGATTAGTGTACGTCAAATATCATCCCAATACCCGTGTGGGGTTTCAAATCAACAAACACATATTTTTATTTATGCAGTTGGGCGATGTGTAAAATTTATCGTCCCAATCAATACCAGTCAAATCAGTGTACATTAACAAATCGTCCGATTTGTTTATTACTATTTATTTTATATACACGTTAAAAATCATATTTTTAACCATAAAATATTTTCCACTATAAAATATTTTATTTCATTCCACATCACACAATCAAATTTCACAACACAGCAATCAAACAAACAAGTCATCCATGGTCTGTGGACGACGGGTGTCGGGTGCTACTAAGCACCGTCTGCGTCCTAGTATATATTTCAACTAGAAATCAAAATATAAGTGAGGAGTTCTCATCGAGAAGCTAAACAAAATGCCATGACTCTTCATATGTAGAAAATCTTCGTCGTGCTCGCCTTTTGTCACTTTCGTTGTCCGTATTCACTACATTTATAAAAATCACATTTTTATATATTCTCTAGTATATAAAAATCACATTTCTATAACTACGCTACATGGATAAAAATTCTATTTTCACATAGTTAAAAATCGTATTTTTATTTCATTAGCTATATAAAAATTATATTTTTATCCTCTTCATCACATAAAAATTATATTCTCTACACCATATACAATTATATTTTTATAACGCTCTATATGAATAAAAATCCCATCTTTAGCAAATCAATAATCTTATCTTCAGCAAATTAAAAATCTAATCTTTAGCAAATTAAAAATCTTATATTTACTAGTTTAAAAATCATATATTTAACAGTTTAAAAATCATATATTTAACAGTTTAAAAATCATATTTTCACTGGTTTAAAAATCATATATTCAACATCAAAGAAATCATATATTTCATAAGATTAAAATAGAATTTCTTTAAGATAAAATTACATTCTTATATACTAAAAGAAATAAACACAATCAAAAACTCACTTTGATTGGGTTTTTCAGTAGGGGAAGTTCCCGCTGGCCTCGGCAATTGGAAGGGGCTTCGGGGTTTGTTGCGTTCGCTGGTCTGCGTAGAGGGGAGGGGTGAGGTTGCGGGTCGAACTGGAGAGGGAGGGGAGGCGGCATATTCTAGTAGAGCGGAGCGATCGCCCAAGTTGGGGGTGGTCGTGGCACTGGCGGTGGCTCCGGGCCGATTTGGGTCAGGCGTTGGGGTTGCGGGTTTAGAGAGGCCACGACCTTTATCAAAAGAGGAGGGGGAGGGAGAAGCGACGATGGCGGAAGGGATCACCTAAGGTGGTGCGCTCGACGAGGGCGTCCCGGCGAAGGGGGGTACGGTGGAAGGGATCCGGACGAGGGGCCGGATCATTTTTTTTTATTTATCGTTGACTGTTGAATGAGAGAGGAAGGGGGTTTTATATAAAATATATATTTTTATTCCATTTAATCCAAAAAAGTTAATTCTTTATTCGAACACCAATTCAGGTTCATCGACTATCGCCCTTAGCTAATTACCCCCATTCCGAACACAATGGGATATGTTTCGTAAGCCAATTTGGCTATTACGATCAGTTTCCGTAAAATCAAAATATAAATATATATATTGAATTTGAACGCACATTTCAATTTACTGGGGCCACATACGGACTCTAAAAATTACAGAAAAATTATTTCTAGCTTCGTATTGACGATACGGTCCTAACAAAACTAATTTCGTCAAATTTTAAGGCCGTTTGAAAAATGGCCATTTTCCAGTCAATCGAAATTAATTGAAATTGACAAAACACGTTTTACTTCGCCACGCTTACATATTGATTCAAAAAATTACGAATTTTGAAACCTAGCAATAACTTGACATCATGGATCCAACAAAAGTGGTTTCGTCGAAAACTGAGGTCTTTTGCAAAATTGCTATTTTTAACGACTATTCTGAATTTTCAACTAGGAATAACTTTTTATCCCCGCTATGAAATTTCAATTTTTCGGATTCGTTGGAAAGATATTCTCAATTAGATTATAATGTTTTTGGTTTCGCTTAAATCCGGTTTATTTTGAATCCTGTACATTCATTTGAACTTTGAAATTGAATTTTCGAACTACCGCGCCATTTTCAATTCCTTTTATAATTATAAATAATTATTTATATTCTAACGACGATTCAAATAAATATATACGTTCAAATTCTATTCAAAATAAATTTGTCGTCGTTATTATTTAAAATAATTCATTTTAAATAATCAAAATTCACCAAAATTGCCAAAATAAAAATGTTAAATTGGCTCAGATTTCCGGGTTATTACAATCTCCCCCACTTAAAACTTTTCGTCCCCGAAAAGGAACGAAGCTGAAAGTTGTTTAACTAATCAACTCAACTTTCACTATTTTCATTACGTCTTAAGTTCTTCAACTTTTTAGTTTCGAAGAACTTTTCAAATTTTTCAAAAATTAGGCTAACACCCTAAATTTTCAAAAAATTTCGCCGTAACCTCCTTTGCACTGGGAGCTTAGGGATATTTCAAATAGCCTCCCATGGCCCTCACCAATCCGAAAAGAAAAAGAAACAGCCAAACGGCTAGCTAATCGGCTCATAAAATCATCCAAATCCAATAAATTCGTAAACATGTACCTATTTGTCAGGCAAACAATTTTATTCTTCTGCTCTAGCCTCCTTGCTATGACCTGTTCAATGTAAGTACATGTACACGCATGCAAATGCGATAAATTTTCCATACAATTCACTATTTGGTTCAACTTGGCTAAAGGTTCAACATTTAATTAATCAAAACAGTAATCAAACAACACAACCATCAATCAATTAGTTGATTAGCTTTTCAAATTCATAACTTTGATATATAGTCAAAAATAATATTTTTGATGCCAAATCACAACAATAAGCCCTATCTAGTTTTGGTTCTCACACCAGTCAATAGGAAATATATAGACATCCCACCTTCGAAACTCGAACATGAATACTGATGATGCGACGCTATAGCGATCATCAGAACCATCTTCGGGCGACTAGAGTGTGATTCTATATTTATCTAGTATATTAAAACTTCGAATACACGTGGATCAGATGTATACGCAAAATCTTTATATACTTGATTGTCCAAATCAATTTAAAATAAATATTCAAATACGTATAATACGATTTAAATTTCAAAACCAAATTTGTTTTCAATTTTATTTTAAAAAACATCACTCTTCACACTCGTTCTAGGATACTACTGATCCTTTCTCTAACGAGTCATTCTCGTTGGATATTACTAATCCAATCTCTGATGAATTCTTTCATACGGTTCTGATGTGCCTTGTTCTCGAGCTTTGTAAACCAAAGCTCTGATAGCACGTTTTAACAACCAACAATTTCGCTCGATCCGAATCAATCGCTAAACAGACCAAGACCGTTCGAAACCCCTGATTGTTTTGAGAACACGACAAATTGGAACGCAAACAGAAGAAAATTTCATTGCTTATTACAACAATTCCATCAGAGTACAAGAATATACAGAGTATGAATAAAAATTACACATTATTCAATATCAGAGATTTAAATACACTACTGCAGCGGAAAAATAATACAAAACACAACTGAAAGTAATACACGGATACAGAGCTTCCCGAGTATCGTTCCAGCTGTAAACCAGGATCCTGTGAATATATATCTGTAAAACCAAAACTACTAGCTGCCCGTGTCAAAATAAGGGCACCCAGAGTTTAGGTTAAAACAATAAACTCCAGGTCAGTCATGTGACTGGTGTGAGAACTAAAACAATTATTTAAAACTTTACTTTAAAATAAAGTAAATCAATGGACCACGCCATATAACACGGAATGGGTTTCCTCCCAAGAATACCAGTGCATATAACAAAACAGCGCAATGCTTTCTGGAAAAATGAAGCTATTATAAGACCCAGGTCCCATCACACAATGCAACACAAGCCAGAGGATAGGGGTTTCCCTTATAATAGCCAAACATGTTTGGTATGTTAAAAACAAATCATTTGATACTGTTATAAGTGTATAGTGTCAAAACAATTTCAATCATAAGTATCAATCATAGACGGCATGGGTACCATATATCATGTCGCCATACTAGGCTCTACAATCAAAACCGCAAATGTCACGTATTGGAAGTTGGGTTTCCATCTGTGAACCAAGGCAAAAGATAGTCCTCACCGATTCGAGAGCCTATAGCCCGCCCCTTAGGACCCAGACAAAGGTGAGCCCTTGGGTCGTCAGGGCCGGTCCACCAATGTGGATTAAAATGCCTGAACACTGCGTTTCCCCACCCTTTGGGGCGTAAATGAGTCCAATGACTCCATCGGCTCCCCACAGTCACCGATATATCCTAGGCGCCTCGCAATCCAACAACCACATAAGTCAAACTTGTTAGGGCGTGTAAAACCACTGACGCCACTTCTAGCTAGAAGGAAACACATGCCCTCCCTGATGTCCTCTCTCGTTTTTGGTTCACAACCAGGGTGTGAGGCTCGCGAATCAACGCTACACAAAGCTATGCCACACAGGCCGTGCTTTGATCATCAACCACAAGATTTTGCTTTTCAACAAAAGCCTTGATCAATTGCAACTTAGGCATGCCACACAGACAATTCACTCCATGCGATTGATATCCATCAATATATAACCCCTGAGCTCGTACGTCTCAGAGAAGGGGGTTAAGCAAGAGAATAAATTCTCCGCCGCCAAATATATACATATTTAATAGAAATCAATCACACAGAATAAAATCCAATGTCAGACACACAGTCCATTTACAAGTTCGTTCTAGGTCTAAACGAAACCGGAGGCACCTTGTACCTCACATATCCATCGATCTCCAAGTACGTCTAGACGATCACCAACTAATTCCCTCCTCTTGGGTGTACAGCCCAATCAAGATCATCAACAATCACCCAAACGATGTGAAGACCTCTGGCCTTCGACCACCGTCTTCATCCTCGACACATCGTCGAATCAGTTATTCAGAATGGGATAAACCCGGCCTTTCTGAATAACTCACGTATATAATAAACAAGTGTTACACAAACATAACATACACCTCATTCCAATTCAGAATATTCTTTTATTCAAATATTCTTACACTTTGGGAAAGGTTCCCATTAATTTTATAAAAGATAAATTCTTTAAATTTATTCTTTAATCTCCTTTTGAATATCAATTCAAATTAGTCGGGATTAGCGAACCACACTGAAGTAATCATTTATTTTATTTCCCAATCCCAACCTATTCATCCCATAAAGTAAAACTGGTAATACTTCATATCTAACACCACGATGTTATCGGTAAATTCAATTACCATTTCACGTTCAAATCTAATTAAAGATTTAACTATCACCTGGAGCAAAACTGGTGATACCCCATTCTCGATCACTTCAATCTAATTAAAGATTCATTATAACTCCACTTAGTTTTAATCTTCCCAAAAATCAATATCCTGTCTTTAACTGAGTTAAAGAACCAATGTCATCTAAAACATGATTCACGATAAACCCAAAATCACATTCCATTAATTATCGGGTCAAAGAACAAGTGTTATTCAAAACACCGTTCACGATAAACCCAAAAATCAATTCCAATTAAATACCATTTAATTGGTACACTTCATCAAATCTAAATAAAAAGATTTAATCTTTTTCTCAACTGGGTTTAAGAACAGTGTTAATGAAGACACCATTCACGAAAAACCCAAATCACATTTGATATTAAATACAAGGCTCTGAATAGAAAATATATCGACTTATATTCAATATCAAATTCTACGACCAACAAATATCGTATTGGAAATAACGATATAAATATATCTTTCAAATTCCCATAACAATATCTGTATCATCACGAAATTCAACATCGAAATATTCCAAAGACAATTTCAATTCAAATCCATTCCAATTCAATTATTGGAAATTCTGGTTATTTTCAAAACCATTTCAAATCCACTTTGTTTATTGTAAAAATAAATGGGATTATAATTCTAGTTCAAAACTAGTTCATTTCGATAAAAATCTTCTTTTATCTTTTCAAATATGGATTTTTTCATCCTAATTCTTCATAAATCATTTCTTACGATTTTACACAAATTATTACTATTTTTAATAATTTTATCAAGGCCCGTACAGTCGATTTCCATCAACGGCCACCGAACTGCACTTACAGCGACCTTATCCAAATTTGATTTGGACATAATTCCAAATCCAACCATTAGATTTCTAATTTCTAGTATTCGTTAGAAAGCTCTTTTCGATACGAACCCAACGATTCTGTTTTTAGGAGAATCCGACGGTCGTATCTCCCGCAATATCCATTCGAAGTCAATGGTTGAAACTCGCGAAGTGCCGAGGCGCAGCGCGTTCTATTTAGGCCATTCAATATATATAATATATATATTATATATATTTCATCGATTTCCTTTTAAAATGTATTTTATAAACCGTTTTAAAATTCTTTTTCAAAACGATTTCAACTTCATATTCAATTTCGAATCAAAATTGAATATTCCACATCATCGATATGCAAATGATAATATTTTCAAAACGTTATATTTTGAAATCACTTCGTTTTCTATAATCATTATAAAAACGAATATAATCGATATAAATATCGTTCGCTTCAAAATGGCGCATATCTAACTAACACGGCTTTATATATTTCAATAACTTTGTTATTCTATTCAACAAATGAATATTTTCTTCAACACATGAATATATATTTTTATTCAACACATGAATATCTATTTCATTCAACACATGAATTTATTTTATTCAACACATGAATATTTATTTTATTCAACACATGAATTTATTTTATTCAACACATGAACTTTTATTCTATTCAACACATGAATTTTCTTTCTATTCAACACATGAATTTTCTTTCTATTCAACACATGAATTTTCTTCTATAATATTCCTTATTTTCGAAATTGGAATGAGGCCCAGTCAATTACCATATAATGTTAATTATATGGATTTTCTACAATACATGTATATAATAGCAACGATAAATCATCAACCATCATCCAGAGTGCACTACACAACTGCATAAGCATTAAATATAAATAATTAACACTTACACAGTCTGTCAACCTATCGATTGACATACAACTAAACAATCAGGATTAGTGTACGTCAAATATCATCCCAATACCCGTGTGAGGTTTCAAATCAACAAACACATATTTTTATTTGTGTAGTTGGGCGATGTGTAAAATTCATCGTCCCAATCAATACCAGTCAAACCAGTGTACATAAACAAATCGTCCGATTTGTTTATTACTATTTATTTTATATACACGTTAAAAATTATATTTTTAACCATAAAATATTTTCCACTATAAAATATTATATTTTATTCCACATCACATAATCAAATTTCACAACACAGCAATCAAACAAACAAGCCATCCATGGTCTGTGGACGACGGGTGTCGGGTGCTACTAGGCACCGTCTGCATCCTAGTATATATTTCAACTAGAAATCAAAATAAAAGTGAGGAGTTCTCACCGAGAAGCTAAACCAAATGCCACGACTCTTCATATGTAGAAAATCTTCGTCGTGCTCGCCTTTTGTCACTTTCGTTGTCCGTATTCACTACATATATAAAAATCACATTTTTATATATTCTCTAATATATTAAAATCACATTTCTATAACTATGCTACATGGATAAAAATTCTATTTTCACATAGTTAAAAATCGTATTTTTATTTCATTAGCTATATAAAAATTATATTTTTATCCTCTTTATCCAATAAAATTATATTCTCTACACCATATATAATTATATTTTTATAACGCTCTATATGAATAAAAATCCCATCTTTAGCAAATTGAAAATCTTATCTTCAGCAAATTAAAAATCTAATCTTTAGCAAATTAAAAATCTTATATTTACTAGTTTAAAAATCATATATTTAACAATTTAAAAAACATATAATTAACAGTTTAAAAATCATATTTTCACTAGTTTAAAAATCATATATTCAACATCAAAGAAATCATATATTTCATAAGAATAAAATCAGAATTTCTTTAAGATAAAATTACATTCTTATATACCAAAAGAAATAAACAAATTCAAAAACTCACTTTGATTGGGTTTTTCAGTAGGGGAAGTTCCCGCTGGCCTCGGCAATCAGAAGGGGCTTCGGGGTTTGTTGCGTTCGCTGGTCTGCGTAGAGGGGAGGGGTGAGGTTGCGGGTCGAACTGGAGAGGGAGGGGAGGCGGCATATTCTGGTAGGGCGAAGCGGTCGCTGAAGTTGGGGGGTGGTTATGGCACTGGCGGTGGCTCCGGGCCGATTTGGGTCAGGCGTTGGGGTTGCGGGTTTAGAGAGGCCGCGGCCTTTATCAGAAGAGAAGGGGAGGGAGAAGCGACGGCGGCGGAAGGGATCACCTGAGGTTGTGCGCTCGTCGAAGGCGTCCCGGCGAAGGGGGGTACGGCGGAAGGGATCTGGACGAGGGGCGGGATCGGTTTTTATTTATTTATTTATTTATCGTTGACTGTTGAATGAGGGAGGAAGGGGGTTTCATATAAAATATATTTTTTATTCCATTTAAGTCCAAAAAAGTTAATTCTTTATTCGAACAACAATTCGATCCCAACGACTGTCGCCCCTAGCTAATTAGCCCCATTTCGAACACAATGGGATATGTTTCATAAGCCATTTCTGCTATTACGATCAGTTTCCGTCAAAATCAAAATATAAATCTATATATTGAATTTGAACGCACATTTCAATTTACCGGGGCTATATATGGACTCTAAAAATTACAGAAAAATTATTTCGAGCTTCTTATTGACGATACGGTCCTAACAAAACTAATTTCGTTAAATTCTGAGGCCGTTTGAAAAATGGCCATTTTCCAGTCGATTGAAATTGACTGAAATTGACAAAACACGTTTTACTTCACCACGCTGACATATTGATTCAGAAAATTATGAATTTTGAAACCTAGCAATAACTTGACATCACAGATCCAACAAAAGTGGTTTCGTCGAAAACCGAGGTCTTTTGCAAAATTGCTATTTTTAAGGGCTATATTTCCATAGCGACTATTCTGAATTTTCAACTGGGTATAACTTTTTATCCCCGCTATGAAATTTCAATTTTTCGGATTCATTGGAAATATATTCTCAATTAGATTCTAATATTTTTGGTTTCGCTAAAATCCGGTTTATTTTGAATCCTGTACATTCATTTAAACTTTGAAATCAAATTTTCGAACTACCGCGCCATTTTCAATTCCTTTTATAATTATAAATAATTATTTATATTCTAACGACGATCCAAATAAATATATACGTTCGAATTCTATTCAAAATAAATTTCTCGTCATTATTATTTAAAATAATTCAATTTAAATAATCAAAATTCACCAAAATTACCAAAATAAAATTTTTAAATTGGCTCATATTTCCGGGTTATTACAGAAATAATCATCGATGATAAATTAATAAATAATAAAGTGCTTATATTTATAAATGGAATAAAATCCCATATCAGAGAGAAACATGATTGGCCATCATTAAATTCTCCTAAATAAGATATATGGACTTGTAGTCCATAAGATATGAACCTATAGTTCATAAGATAAAAATAGAAATATATATAATGATTGAAGCACCATAGAGTGTCAACAACAAGTTAAGTGCCATGAGCATTTTATTTTCAAAGATAATTGAATTGATTAAAGTGGTAAAAGTGTTTAAAACACTTATAATACCCTGAAGGTATAAACGATGAAAGTATACAAATTTTAGAAATTTAAATAACTTTGGTAGTGATAAAGAGCAAGAAATGTAGATTACAACATTCTTTTAAGTATTGTTGTGATGAAAATCTTGAAATAATTCATGATGAGTAGATCACTTCCTTCTTTCAAAAATTGTTGTAATGAAACTTTTAATATCCATTGAAGTGGTAGTTGCGATATGCAAAACTTATTATAATATATAAGTTCCTGAAGAACATAAATAACAATTGTTATTATAAAGAATACCAAGAACATGGATGATAGATTACAACATTCTTCTAAGTATTCCTGTAATGAAAATCTTGATGTACTTCAAGGTGAGTAGATTACTTCCTGCTTAGTAATGAAAGTTGTCTTATTCATCAAATATATATTGCAATATGCAAGTCCGATTGAAGCAGAAAATTATAAGCGCCTGAAGTGTATTCATAAATGAATATTAGTATCATACAAATCACAAAAGAAAGACGTTTTAAATAAGAAAACATGCCTGAAGCATGAAAATGCACATGAAGTTTTTTTAAAAAAAAAACTTCATTAAGAAGTATTTGTAAGCAATTTGAGTTATTGAAAGAAGAATACAAATTCAGAAGAAATTATTAAATCAGGGGGAGCATCCATAAATATGATATAATGCACTCTTTTTCCTTAACTAAGTTTTTCCTCACTGGGTTTTCTTAATTAGTAAGGTTTTAATGAGGCATGGGTCATGATCCAGAAGTGTCAACCCAAAAGTAACATACAAAAATGAGTTATAATGTACTCTTTTCCTTCTTTAAGATTTTTCCCATTGGGTTTTTCTTAATAAGGTTTTAACAAGGCATAACATTGATCTAGAAGTGTCATACTACTTTTGACGTAGTAAATATGACATTGTATATTGTACTCTTTTTCCTTCACTAAAATTTTTCCCACTGGGTTTTTCTTAGTAAGGTTTTGATGAGGCAACATTTTGATCCAGAAGTATCAAACATCTTTTGATGCAATAAACTATGAAGAAGACAAGGCAGTTTGCATGGCTCAGATTCAAGTGAATTATATGAAGGATGATAGGATGGAGCACATTTCTTCTAAATTTCTCTTTACACATGATTGAAAGGGAAACAAGAAAGAGGAGAAACAAATTCAATTTCAAGAAAAGAAGGTAGATCCATTCTCAAAGGAATTTCCAAATCAACAATCCAAAAGATGTTGTACAAAATTGGCATGTGTCGACTACATCAATAGACTAATTGAATAATGAGTTATAAATAAGCGGGAGCATATAAAATTATGCTATAATGTACTCTTTTCCTTCACTAATATTTATCCCATTGGGTTTTTGTTAGTAAGGTTTTTAATGAGGCATTATATTGATCCTGAAGTATCAACCCCTACGGTAACATTGTAAAACATGTTACCTAAAGAGGAAATAAATTTTTCACTCTTTTTCTTATTTATGATTTTTCCCACAGGGTTTTTCATAAAAAGTTTTTTAGTGAGGCATTGTTTTGATCCTGAAGCATCAAACTCTTTTAAGAAATATCATTTTAATATGATATCCGTAATGTCAAACATTGTGTACTCTTATTCTCATTCAAGGTTTTTCCCACTGGGTTTTCTTGATAGAGTTTTAAAGGCAACAGACAATAGTTGTATCGACTGGACGGATATATGCAATCAAGATAGTAATAAGAGGGAGCAATCATCATATATGTTTTAAAAGGGACAACTTCAAGTTAGCAGAGCACTCAAGATTTTGGAGATGCATATTCAGGGGGAGTGTTGTAAAATATATAAATACTGTGAATATGCTTTTATTAGTTCTCTGTTTAGTCCCACATCATGGGAATGAGTTAAACATCTGCTCCTAAGCCTATATATAAAGGAGCCAATGTAATAGAAATAAAGACACTTCTGAATGAATAGAAATGTCCTCTCTCCACTGTTTCTTTTGTTCTGTGTTCATTTTATAACAATTACCAAATTATTCACTAAATCATTTCATATCTTAAATTGGGTTTTTTACTTTGACCATAATGGTTACTTAACTTAATATTTTAACAAACATCAAATTCAAAAACCATCACTTCATTTATAAACTTAGTTTATAACTTGGATTCAACATACAATCCTTTAAATCCATTTCTTCGCATTCTTAAAAATCTCACTTCTTTAACTCGATTCTATTTATTCAATTACATCATTCATTTTAAACCATTACTTTAAATTCTCTTTTATAAACAACTCAATTAACTTCATCACATTACCCAATTGTTTTCAAAAAACAATTGTTTTCACATTGTTAACTTATTGGTAAATTTCTTACTTATAAACTTATTGAAATGCCAAACAAAAAATTTATAACTATAAATATAAAATTATAATAAAACTTCTATTTTATATAAAATACGATTCAAAATCTTTACTTCAGTTATAAAAATAAAATTTATAACTTTAGTTATGTTAGTTTGGCTGACGACGAACTAACGTCTTAGAAGCAAGTTTCAGATCATTTGCTTCCAATAACTTAATCAATACTGTCAATTGATTAAAAATATCACATCAACATTGAATTTCAATTCAACGTTCAATATATAATCAACCATCAACATTCAATCAGAATATAATGTCGTTTGGGGTAAACAGTTCATATTTGGATAATATGGAATAATAACAACATATAATTAATTTGAGGAATCCGGTTGGATTCCTCTAACCCGTCTTTCCCTGCATCACATGTTTAAATGTCATTTGATAATAATATATTAACTAATTATTTAGATCAAAATCATCCAATATGACATAATAAATGTCGTCAATAATTTAACGACTAGTAAGCAACCAAGACATCCAATCATCCAATTATTACTTTCAATAATGAATTGTATTTTTTTATGAATTTAACACATCATCGAATTCCAGAAAAGTATGAGAATTAACTCACCATTTATTTTGATTAATGATGTTTGCATTAGTTCGTATAATTTTAAACAAGTATTCAAAATTACACGAAATCCCAATCGCTTCCAATTCCAACCAAACTAGCTTGGCAGCGTAATACTCGTCTCCACGATACCAATGGATCCCCTTTCGCGCGATTCTGTTCATATACGCAAAAGTTATAACTATCTCAATTTTTAACGTAAATTAAACGAATATAAAATGTTTAATAATCCTTTGATTACCAGTCATTAGTTTATTCTCTGGTCACGCAATTAAGGACTAAAAATGTCAATATCCTCTAAAATCTCCTTCACATATCTACAATCCACTTCGTGCATGTGCTGAAATGCCATAACTTCTCTTTGTTTCTCCTTTCTTTTATCCCAAGGAAATTGGCATTTTTGTTTATTTATCTCTTTTTTTTCATGTAGGCCCAAAAGCCCATGATATAAAATTCTAGCCCGTCCTCCACATTCTCCTTCTCCAACTAACAAAACATGCTCCAGTATAGAGAAACATCCCCTTCATGCAAAATAAAACTCCACCGTGCCTTATTACATGCCATTCTTCAAGGAACTCAATGTACCTATCAACATCTTCCCTCTCTCCGATGCCGACACCAAGGCAACTCAACTCTGACAAACGCAACTTCCACCTTTTCATGCACATCACATGAGTTACTCGCGACTTGTATAGTCACCAAACATCACAAAAACCGGCGCATCTCCTCCTCTTTGCCTGTTGATTTCAACGTCACTGTCGTTTGTGTGATCCCCTCCCGAACTACCATTAACCACGAATGCTGGCTCTAGAAAACACCCTCATCACCTATCCAACATCGCCAGCCAACTCCCCACTGTAAATCTCGAAACCAATGCCCCAAGTATGATTCCAACAGTTGAAATGAATCTTTGTAATGTTTAAATGGCAAGCTTTAGGTCATGGATTTCTTGAAGCTAGTTGTTGCCTTTCAAATTGATGGTACGGTCGAATATGTGGTTGGGTGTATTGTGTTTTGGAGATGGTCGTTGGTATTCTGGTGAAGCAACGCCGATTGTGTCAGTTCAATGCTGAACTAGAACGCTCTAAGTTCCACCCCCATCTCAGGTTCTTCTCAGCCTTGTCCCATTGTGACGGCAAGGAATTTCGCTCGGTCCGAACCAGTCGCTAAACCGACCCAGACCGTTCGAAACGCCCTATCGTTGAGAACACGACAAAATAGAACGCATATAAAAGAACACTTCATTGTATATTACAACAATGCATCAGATTACAAGAATATACAGAGTATAAATGAATATTACACAGAAATATCAGAGATTTAAATTACATTTAAATACATAGCAGCGGAAAATAATACAATACACGACTAGAAAGAGATATACGGATACAAAGCTTTCCGGATATCGTTCCAGCTGTAAACCAGGATCCTGTGAATATAAATCTGCAAAACCAAAACTACTAGCTGCCCGTGTCAAAATAAGGGCACCCAGAGTTTAGGTTAAAACAATAAACTCCAGGTCAGTCATGGGACTGGTGTGAGAACTAAAACAGTTATTAATCTTTATTTTCAAAGCTAGGTAAATCAAGGGACCACGCCGTATAACACGGAACGGGTTTCCTCCCAAGAATATCAGTGCATAAAACAAACAGCGCAATGCTAAATAAAGAAAATGAAGCTGTTATAAGACCCAGGTCCTATCACACAATGCAACGCAAGCCGGGGGATAGGGTTTTCCCTTATAACAGCCAAAGAATGCTTGATACGTTTTAAAACAAATCATTTGATACTATTATAAGTGCATAGTGTATAAAACAACTTCAAATCATAAGTATCAATCATAGGCGGCATGGGTACCATATATCATGTCGCCATATATAGGTTTACAAATAAAACCGCAAATGTCACGTATTTGGAAATTGGATTTCCATCTATGAACCGAAGCCAGGGATCGTCCTCTACCGATTTTAGACAATCTAGCCCATGTCTAGGAACAGCCGCAACTGCCCCTTGGATCGTCAGGGCCGGTCCACACGAAGTGGATTATAATGCCTGAACAATGCGTCCCTCCGCCCTTTGGGGCGTAAATGAGCCAACGAATGACTCCATCGGACCCGGATCGTCCTATCTAACCGAGGCGCCTCGCAACAGTAACAACCACATAAGTCAAACTCGTCAGGGCGTGTAAAACCACTGACGCCACTTCTAGCTAGAAAGAAAACGCATGTCCCCCCTGAGGTCCGTCTCCCGTTTTTGGTTCATACCGGGTGTGAAACTCGCGAAGTAAACGTTACACAAAGCTACGCCACAAAGGCCGTGCTTTGATCATCACCACAAGACTTTGCTTTTCAACAGAAGCCTCGATCAATTGCCACTTAGGCATGCCACACAGGCAATTCACTCCATGCGTTTGATATCCATCAATATATTTAATAGAGATCAATCACACGGACTAAAATCCAATGTCAGACACATAGTCCATTTACAAGTCCGTTCTGGGGCTGAACGAAACCGGAGGCACCTAGTACCCCGCATATCCATCGATCTCCAAGTACGTCTGGACGATCACCAACTGTTTCCATCTTCTTGGGTGTACAGCCCAATCAAGATCATCAGTTATCACCCAAACGACGTGAAGACTTCCGGTCTTCGACCATCGTCTTCATCTTCGACTTATCGTTGTATCAGTTATTCAGAATGGGATAAACCCGGTCTTTCCGAATAACTCGCGTATATATTATAAAAGTGTTACACAAACACAACATACGCCTCATTCCAATTCATCAGTCACTAACCGTAAATTAATCAAGAGAATAATTTCCCAAATATTAACCCCGAAGGCCGAAACCAACATCAGATCAATATCCAGAAAACCATTCTGCTTGGCCAACCGACAGTTAGTTTCTAAATTTCACATTCATAGGGAAATGTTCCCATTAATTTTATCCAAGATAAATTCTTTGAATTTATTCTTTATTCTATTTTTGAATATCAATTCAAACTAGTCGGGATTAACGAACCTTACCGAAGTAATCATTGGTTTTAATTCCCCAATCCCAACCTATTTATCCCATGAAGTAAAACTGGTAATACTTCATATCTAACACCACGATGTTATCGGTAAATTCAATTACCATTTCACGTTCAAATCTAATTAAAGATTTAACTATCGCCTGGAGCAAAACTGGTGATACTCCATTCTCGATTATTTCAATCTAATTAAAGATTCATTAAAACCCCACTTAGTTTTAATCGTTAACTGGGTTAAAGAATCAGTGTCATTTAAAACACGGTTCACGATAAACCCAAAATCTCATTCATTAATTATCGGGTTAAAGAACAAGTGTTATTTAAAACACTGTTCACGATAAACCCAAAAATCAATATCAATTCAATTCCAATTAAATATTATTTAATTGGTACACTTCATTAAATCTAAATAAAAAGATTTAATCTTTTCTCAACTGGGTTCAAGAACAGTGTTAGTGAAGACACCATTCACGACAAACCCAAATCACATTTGATATTAAATACAAGGCTCTGAATAGAAAATATCCCGGCTTATATTCAATATCAAATTCTACGATTAACAAATGTCGTATTGGAAATAACGATATAAATATAGATATCTTTCAAATTTCCATAACAACATCTGCATAATCCCAAATTCCGACATCGAAATATTCCGAAGACAATTTCGATTCAAATCCACTCCAATGCAAACATTGGAAATTCTGGTTATTTTTAAAACCCTTTTCGAATTCAATTTATTTATTTAAAAATAAATAGAATTATAATTCTAGTTCAAAACTAGTTCATTTAGATAAAAATCTATTTTTATCTTTTCAAATATGGAGTTTTTCATCCCAAATCTTCACAAATCATTTCTTATGATTTTACACAAATTATTACTATTTTTAATAATTTTATCAAGGCCCGTACAGTCGATTTCCATCAATGGCCATCGAACTGCACTTATAGCGACCTTTTTCGAATTTGATTTGGACGTATCTCCAAATCCAACCGTTAGATTTCAAATTTCTAACATTCATTAGAAAGCTCTTTTCGATACGAACCCAACGGTTCCGGTTTTAGGAGAATCCGACGGTCGGATCTCCCGATAAGTCCGTTTGAAATAAATGGTCGAAATTCACGAACTGCCGCGGCGCGGCGCGTTCTATTCAGGCCATTATATTATATATATAATATATATAATATATATTTCGTCGATTTCTATTTAAAACGAATTATATAAATAGTTTTAAAATTCGTTTTAAAAGCAATTTCAACTTCCATTTCAATTCAAATCAAAATTGAATTCTTCTTTATAAATTCGTTTTAAAATTCATTTCTATTCAATTCAAATTTCAATTCAATTTGAATTCATTTCAATTCGCTTTCAATTCAATTTGAATTCGTTTTCAATTCATTTCGAAATCGTTTTCAATTCATTTCATTTCGAAATCGTTTTCAATTCATTTCATTTCGAAATCGTTTTCAATTCACTTCATTTCGAAATCGTTTTCAATTCAATTCCTTTCGAAATCGTTTTTCAAATCGATATAAATATCGTTCACGTCAAAATGGCGTCAATCTTATCAACACGGCTTCATAAATTTCTATTTTCAAATATACTATTTCAAATATTTCTTTTTCAAAATAGTTGTTATTATCAAAATATTTCGTTCAACACATGACCAATCTCAATGGATGAGTACTGTCAACACATGAACCTTTATTTTATATTGATAAAGATGTAAACTTTATTATTAAAATATTTCGTTCAACACATGACCAATCTCAATGAATGAGTACTGTCAACACATGAACCTTTATTTTATATTGATAAAGATGTAAACTTTATTATTAAAATATTTCGTTCAACACATGACCAATCTCAATGAATGAGTACTGTCAACACATGAACTTTTATTTTATATTGATAAAGATGTAAACTTTATTATTAAAATATTTCGTTCAACACATGACCAATCTCAATGAATGAGTACTGTCAACACATGAACTTTTATTTTATAATATACTTTATTTTTCAAATTGGAATGAGGCCCAATCAATTACCATATAAAATTAATTATATGGATTTTCATACAACACATGTATAATAGCATTGAAAAATAATCAACCATCAACCAAAGTGCACTACACTGTATAAGCATCAAATATAGATATCTAACGCTTATAACAGCCTGTCAATCAATCGATCGACATATTCAATCAATCAGGATGGGTGAACTTCATATTTCATCCTAACACCCGTGTGGGGTTTCAAACAATCAAACACAGATTTAGTTGTGCAGTTGGGCGATGTGTAAAATTTATCGACCCAATCAATGTCCTTCAAATAGGTGTACATAAACAAACCGTCTGGTTTGTAAATGAATATTTATTTATTCACATTCACGTTAAAAATTATATTTTTAACGACAAAACATTTTATTCCAACATATGAATTTTATTCAGTTCATTCCTCAAATAAAATGATATTTTTATTTTTCTAACATATTTTAGAAAATTTCGGCGGCATAACGGCACGATACTAGAAACGGGACGAGGCCTAGCCTTATCCCCGGTCTAGTGAAGGCCCACGCCATTCACATATCAATTTTAATCAATTTCATCTCACCAAACAATTCAATTCAAACAAATAATTCAACTAATCTATGCAACCAAACAACCAAGTCCATGGTCTGTGGACGATTGTGTCGGGTGCTACTAAGCACCGTCTGCATCCTAGTATATATATATAACTAGAAAAATTAAATTGAAAGGTGAGAAATTCTCACATATAGCTATCCTGAATCCACGACTCTTCTTATGCAGGAAATCTTCGTCGCTCTCGCCTTTTTGTTACCTTCGTTGCCCGCTTTCACTACCTATGTAAAAATCGAATTTTTACTTCGCTATTCAATATATAAAAATCGAATTTTTATTTCGAAGTTCAACATATAAAAATCACATTTTTAATTCGAAGTTCAACATATAAAAATCACATTTTTAATTAGAAGTTCAACATATAAAAATCACATTTTTAATTCGAAGTTCAACATATAAAAATCACATTTTTAATTCGAAGTCCAACATATAAAAATCACATTTTTAATTCGAAGTTTAACATATAAAAATCACATTTTTAATTTGCTATTCCATATAATAAAAATCCAATCTTTTTGTTTACAGAATCTGATTTCTACATATATAAAAATCAAGGCTTTTCATATTTAAAAATCAAAACTTTATGTTTTAAAAATCAAAACTTTTATGTTTTAAAAATCAAAACCTTTATGTTTTAAAAATCAAAACCTTTTGTGTTTTAAAAATCAAAGCTTTTTCTAAATACAAATCAGTTTTTAAATTAACAAAAATCAGTTTTAACATTATATAAAAATCAAATAAAATAAATAAGCTAAAAACTTATGGGGGGGGGGTTTCTCTGTCGGCAGCAGGCTTAGGGTGGGGTTTCTCATCGATCGCGGGTTCGTGAGGGAGGAGGGGGAGAGAGAGGGGGGTCGGCGGCGGTTCCTTTTCTGGCAGCGGCGGCTTGGGCTGTGGGGAGGTCTCGCGGTGGGTTAGGGGTTCTGGTTTGGGTGGGTTCGACGCGGTTCGGCGAGGAGGAGAAGGGGAGGTGCTTGGCAGAGGCGGCCACCCTGGGCGGCGCAGCGATGAACGTCGACGGGGGGGGGGGGGGGGCTCCGTCCTTTTCTTCTTTTCTTTCTCTTTTTTTTTTTTAGATTCTGTGAAAAAGAATAAACGGGGGGGGCAGAGTTAAAGGGGGAAAATATTTTTTTTATTATTATTTAATTATTAAAAAGTTGACTTTCACATACGACCTCTAAACGAGGTCCACCGCCTGTCGCCCATAGTGTTTCACCCCCATTCCGAACACAATGGGATATGTACCGCAAGCTGAATCGACCGTTTCGATCAGTTTCCGTTGCATTTACATTTAAATCATTATATTGAATTTTAAACGTACATTTCAATTTACCAGGGTCACATACTAACTCTAAAAATTCCAGAAAAATATTTTCTAGCTTCGTATTGACGATACGGTCCTAACAAAACTAGCTTCGTCGAATTCCGAGACCGTTGGAAAAATGGCCAATTTCCAGTCGATTAAAATCAACTGAAACTGGTCAAACGCGTTTTCCTTTACCACGCTCACATATTGATTCGAAAAATTATGAAATTTGAAACCTAGCAATAATTCGACATCATGGACCCAACAAAAGTGGTTTCGTCGAAATCCGAGGTCATTTGCAAAATGTCCATTTTTAAGGGCCTGAATTCCATAGCGACTATTCAGAATTTTCAACTGGACATATCTTTTGATACCAGATATGAAAATTTTATTTTTTGGATTCGTTGGAAAGATATTATCAATTAGATCCCATTATTTTTGGTTTCACTAAAATCCGGATTGTTTTGCACCCGGTACATTCAATTGAAGTTTGAAATCGAATTATCGAACTACCGCGCCATTTTCAATTCTATTTATAATTATATATAAATATTTATATTCTAACGACGACGCGTATAATATATACGTTCGAATTATATTCAAAATAAATTTCTCGTCGATATTATTTAAAATGAATTATTTTAAATAATCAAAATTCGCTAAAATGGCCAAAATAAAAATTTCAAACTGGCTCGCATTTTACGGGTTGTTACAATCTCCCCCACTTAAAACTTTTCGTCCCCGAAAAGGAACAAAGTCGAAAGTGGTTTGATTATTCAACTCTACGCTCGATCTGGCTTTCATTCTCCAACTTTTCAGTTTCTGAGAATTTTCAAATTTTCAAAAATTTGGCTAACACCCTAAATTTTCGAAAAATTTCGCCATAACCTCCCCTGCACCGGGAGCATCGGGGAATTTCAAATAGCTTCCCCGGTCCTTCAGATCTCAAAAAGAAAAAGAAAAAGCCAAGCGGCTAGCCAATAGGCTCACAAAATCATCATCACCCAAACAAAACAAGAAATTATGTAGTAAACATGTACCTATTTGTTGGGCAAACAAATTTTATCCTCTGCTCTAGCCTCCTTGCTATGACCTGTTCAATATAAGAATATGCATATGCAAGCAAATGCGACCAAATTTCAATACAATTCAATATTTGTTTCAATTAGGCTTAATGGTTAAAATTATCAAACAAATAAACAACCAACACAAACATCAGTCAATTTGTGAATTATCATTTGAAATTCATAACTTTGATACATATACACAAAATCATGTTTTGATACCAAATCACAACAATGTATTCTAACTATATATAAGCTTTGGTTCTCACACCAGTCTAATGGAAATATATAGAAATCACACCTTCGAAACTCGAATACCAATTCTGATGATGTCTAGACTATCACCAGAATCGTCTCCGGGCGACTAGAGTGTGACTCTATATCTATCCAGTATATTAAAACTTCAAATACACGTGGATCAGACGTATACGCAAAGTCTATATATACTGGACTGTCCAAATTCAAACATAATAACTAATCAAATACGAATAGTTGATTTAAATTTTCAAAACAAGATTTGCTTTCATTTTAAAAATATACTCTTCACACTCGTTCTAGGATACTACTGATCCTATCTCTAACGAGTCATTTCCATTGGATTTTACTAATCCAATGTCTGATGAATTCTTTCGTATGGTTCTAATGTGTCTTGTTCTCTAAGCTTTGTAAACCAAAGCTCTGATACCAACTGTGACGGCAAGGAATTTCGCTCGGTCCGAACCAGTCGCTAAACCGACCCAGACCGTTCGAAACGCCCTATCGTTGAGAACACGACAAAATAGAACGCATATAAAAGAACACTTCATTGTATATTACAACAATGCATCAGATTACAAGAATATACAGAGTATAAATGAATATTACACAGAAATATCAGAGATTTAAATTACATTTAAATACATAGCAGCGGAAAATAATACAATACACGACTAGAAAGAGATATACGGATACAAAGCTTTCCGGATATCGTTCCAGCTGTAAACCAGGATCCTGTGAATATAAATCTGCAAAACCAAAACTACTAGCTGCCCATGTCAAAATAAGGGCACCCAGAGTTTAGGTTAAAACAATAAACTCCAGGTCAGTCATGGGACTGGTGTGAGAACTAAAACAGTTATTAATCTTTATTTTCAAAGCTAGGTAAATCAAGGGACCACGCCGTATAACACGGAACGGGTTTCCTCCCAAGAATATCAGTGCATAAAACAAACAGCGCAATGCTAAATAAAGAAAATGAAGCTGTTATAAGACCCAGGTCCTATCACACAATGCAACGCAAGCCGGGGGATAGGGTTTTCCCTTATAACAGCCAAAGAATGCTTGATACGTTTTAAAACAAATCATTTGATACTATTATAAGTGCATAGTGTATAAAACAACTTCAAATCATAAGTATCAATCATAGGCGGCATGGGTACCATATATCATGTCGCCATATATAGGTTTACAAATAAAACCGCAAATGTCACGTATTTGGAAATTGGATTTCCATCTATGAACCGAGGCCAGGGATCGTCCTCTACCGATTTTAGACAATCTAGCCCATGTCTAGGAACAGCCGCAACTGCCCCTTGGATCGTCAGGGCCGGTCCACACGAAGTGGATTATAATGCCTGAACAATGCGTCCCTCCGCCCTTTGGGGCGTAAATGAGCCAACGAATGACTCCATCGGACCCGGATCGTCCGATCTAACCGAGGCGCCTCGCAACAGTAACAACCACATAAGTCAAACTCGTCAGGGCGTGTAAAACCACTGACGCCACTTCTAGCTAGAAAGAAAATGCATGTCCCCCCTGAGGTCCGTCTCCCGTTTTTGGTTCATACCGGGTGTGAAACTCGCGAAGTAAACGTTACACAAAGCTACGCCACAAAGGCCGTGCTTTGATCATCACCACAAGACTTTGCTTTTCAACAGAAGCCTCGATCAATTGCCACTTAGGCATGCCACACAGGCAATTCACTCCATGCGTTTGATATCCATCAATATATTTAATAGAGATCAATCACACGGACTAAAATCCAATGTCAGACACACAGTCCATTTACAAGTCCGTTCTGGGGCTGAACGAAACCGGAGGCACCTAGTACCCCGCATATCCATCGATCTCCAAGTACGTCTGGACGATCACCAACTGTTTCCATCTTCTTGGGTGTACAGCCCAATCAAGATCATCAGTTATCACCCAAACGACGTGAAGACTTCCGGTCTTCGACCATCGTCTTCATCTTCGACTTATCGTTGTATCAGTTATTCAGAATGGGATAAACCCGGTCTTTCCGAATAACTCGCGTATATATTATAAAAGTGTTACACAAACACAACATACGCCTCATTCCAATTCATCAGTCACTAACCGTAAATTAATCAAGAGAATAATTTCCCAAATATTAACCCCGAAGGCCGAAACCAACATCAGATCAATATCCAGAAAACCATTCTGCTTGGCCAACCGACAGTTAGTTTCTAAATTTCACATTCATAGGGAAATGTTCCCATTAATTTTATCCAAGATAAATTCTTTGAATTTATTCTTTATTCTATTTTTGAATATCAATTCAAACTAGTCGGGATTAACGAACCTTACCGAAGTAATCATTGGTTTTAATTCCCCAATCCCAACCTATTTATCCCATGAAGTAAAACTGGTAATACTTCATATCTAACACCACGATGTTATCGGTAAATTCAATTACCATTTCACGTTCAAATCTAATTAAAGATTTAACTATCGCCTGGAGCAAAACTGGTGATACTCCATTCTCGATTATTTCAATCTAATTAAAGATTCATTAAAACCCCACTTAGTTTTAATCGTTAACTGGGTTAAAGAATCAGTGTCATTTAAAACACGGTTCACGATAAACCCAAAATCTCATTCATTAATTATCGGGTTAAAGAACAAGTGTTATTTAAAACACTGTTCACGATAAACCCAAAAATCAATATCAATTCAATTCCAATTAAATATTATTTAATTGGTACACTTCATTAAATCTAAATAAAAAGATTTAATCTTTTCTCAACTGGGTTCAAGAACAGTGTTAGTGAAGACACCATTCACGACAAACCCAAATCACATGTGATATTAAATACAAGGCTCTGAATAGAAAATATCCCGGCTTATATTCAATATCAAATTCTACGATTAACAAATGTCGTATTGGAAATAACGATATAAATATAGATATCTTTCAAATTTCCATAACAACATCTGCATAATCCCAAATTCCGACATCGAAATATTCCGAAGACAATTTCGATTCAAATCCACTCCAATGCAAACATTGGAAATTCTGGTTATTTTTAAAACCCTTTTCGAATTCAATTTATTTATTTAAAAATAAATAGAATTATAATTCTAGTTCAAAACTAGTTCATTTAGATAAAAATCTATTTTTATCTTTTCAAATATGGAGTTTTTCATCCCAAATCTTCACAAATCATTTCTTATGATTTTACACAAATTATTACTATTTTTAATAATTTTATCAAGGCCCGTACAGTCGATTTCCATCAATGGCCATCGAACTGCACTTATAGCGACCTTTTTCGAATTTGATTTGGACGTATCTCCAAATCCAACCGTTAGATTTCAAATTTCTAACATTCATTAGAAAGCTCTTTTCGATACGAACCCAACGGTTCCGGTTTTAGGAGAATCCGACGGTCGGATCTCCCGATAAGTCCGTTTGAAATAAATGGTCGAAATTCACGAACTGCCGCGGCGCGGCGCGTTCTATTCAGGCCATTATATTATATATATAATATATATAATATATATTTCGTCGATTTCTATTTAAAACGAATTATATAAATAGTTTTAAAATTCGTTTTAAAAGCAATTTCAACTTCCATTTCAATTCAAATCAAAATTGAATTCTTCTTTATAAATTCGTTTTAAAATTCATTTCTATTCAATTCAAATTTCAATTCAATTTGAATTCATTTCAATTCGCTTTCAATTCAATTTGAATTCGTTTTCAATTCATTTCGAAATCGTTTTCAATTCATTTCATTTCGAAATCGTTTTCAATTCATTTCATTTCGAAATCGTTTTCAATTCACTTCATTTCGAAATCGTTTTCAATTCAATTCCTTTCGAAATCGTTTTTCAAATCGATATAAATATCGTTCACGTCAAAATGGCGTCAATCTTATCAACACGGCTTCATAAATTTCTATTTTCAAATATACTATTTCAAATATTTCTTTTTCAAAATAGTTGTTATTATCAAAATATTTCGTTCAACACATGACCAATCTCAATGGATGAGTACTGTCAACACATGAACCTTTATTTTATATTGATAAAGATGTAAACTTTATTATTAAAATATTTCGTTCAACACATGACCAATCTCAATGAATGAGTACTGTCAACACATGAACCTTTATTTTATATTGATAAAGATGTAAACTTTATTATTAAAATATTTCGTTCAACACATGACCAATCTCAATGAATGAGTACTGTCAACACATGAACTTTTATTTTATATTGATAAAGATGTAAACTTTATTATTAAAATATTTCGTTCAACACATGACCAATCTCAATGAATGAGTACTGTCAACACATGAACTTTTATTTTATAATATACTTTATTTTTCAAATTGGAATGAGGCCCAATCAATTACCATATAAAATTAATTATATGGATTTTCATACAACACATGTATAATAGCATTGAAAAATAATCAACCATCAACCAAAGTGCACTACACTGTATAAGCATCAAATATAGATATCTAACGCTTATAACAGCCTGTCAATCAATCGATCGACATATTCAATCAATCAGGATGGGTGAACTTCATATTTCATCCTAACACCCGTGTGGGGTTTCAAACAATCAAACACAGATTTAGTTGTGCAGTTGGGCGATGTGTAAAATTTATCGACCCAATCAATGTCCTTCAAATAGGTGTACATAAACAAACCGTCTGGTTTGTAAATGAATATTTATTTATTCACATTCACGTTAAAAATTATATTTTTAACGACAAAACATTTTATTCCAACATATGAATTTTATTCAGTTCATTCCTCAAATAAAATGATATTTTTATTTTTCTAACATATTTTAGAAAATTTCGGCGGCATAACGGCACGATACTAGAAACGGGACGAGGCCTAGCCTTATCCCCGGTCTAGTGAAGGCCCACACCATTCACATATCAATTTTAATCAATTTCATCTCACCAAACAATTCAATTCAAACAAATAATTCAACTAATCTATGCAACCAAACAACCAAGTCCATGGTCTGTGGACGATTGTGTCGGGTGCTACTAAGCACCGTCTGCATCCTAGTATATATATATAACTAGAAAAATTAAATTGAAAGGTGAGAAATTCTCACATATAGCTATCCCGAATCCACGACTCTTCTTATGCAGGAAATCTTCGTCGCTCTCGCCTTTTTGTTACCTTCGTTGCCCGCTTTCACTACCTATGTAAAAATCGAATTTTTACTTCGCTATTCAATATATAAAAATCGAATTTTTATTTCGAAGTTCAACATATAAAAATCACATTTTTAATTCGAAGTTATAAAAATCACATTTTTAATTCGAAGTTCAACATATAAAAATCACATTTTTAATTCGAAGTTCAACATATAAAAATCACATTTTTAATTCGAAGTCCAACATATAAAAATCACATTTTTAATTCGAAGTTCAACATATAAAAATCACATTTTTAATTCGCTATTCCATATAATAAAAATCCAATCTTTTTGTTTACAGAATCTGATTTCTACATATATAAAAATCAAGGCTTTTCATATTTAAAAATCAAAACTTTATGTTTTAAAAATCAAAACTTTTATGTTTTAAAAATCAAAACCTTTATGTTTTAAAAATCAAAACCTTTTGTGTTTTAAAAATCAAAACTTTTTCTAAATACAAATCAGTTTTTAAATTAACAAAAATCAGTTTTAGCATTATATAAAAATCAAATAAAATAAATAAGCTAAAAACTTACGGGGGGGGGGGGGTTTTCTCTGTCGGCAGCAGGCTTAGGGGGGGGGGGGTTTCTCATCGATCGCGGGTTCGTGAGGGAGGAGGGGGAGAGAGAGGGGGGTCGGCGGCGGTTCCTTTTCTGGCAGCGGCGGCTTGGGCTGTGGGGAGGTCTCGCGGTGGGTTAGGGGTTCTGGTTTGGGTGGGTTCGACGCGGTTCGGCGAGGAGGAGAAGGGGAGGTGCTTGGCAGAGGCGGCCACCCTGGGCGGCGCGGCGATGAACGTCGACGGGGGGGCTCCGTCCTTTTCTTCTTTTCTTTCTCTTTTTTTTTAGATTCTGTGAAAAAGAATAAACGGGGGGGGGGGGGGGCAGAGTTAAAGGGGGAAAATATTTTTTTTTTATTATTTAATTATTAAAAAGTTGACTTTCACATACGACCTCTAAACGAGGTCCACCGCCTGTCGCCTATAGCGTTTCACCCCCATTCCGAACACAATGGGATATGTACCGCAAGCTGAATCGACCGTTTCGATCAGTTTCTGTTGCATTTACATTTAAATCATTATATTGAATTTTAAACGTACATTTCAATTTACCGGGGTCACATACTAACTCTAAAAATTCCAGAAAAATATTTTCTAGCTTCGTATTGACGATACGGTCCTAACAAAACTAGCTTCGTCGAATTCCGAGACCGTTGGAAAAATGGCCAATTTCCAGTCGATTAAAATCAACTGAAACTGGTCAAACGCGTTTTCCTTTACCACGCTCACATATTGATTCGAAAAATTATGAAATTTGAAACCTAGCAATAATTCGACATCACGGACCCAACAAAAGTGGTTTCGTCGAAATCCGAGGTCATTTGCAAAATGTCCATTTTTAAGGGCCTGAATTCCATAGCGACTATTCAGAATTTTCAACTGGACATATCTTTTGATACCAGATATGAAAATTTTATTTTTCGGATTCGTTGGAAAGATATTATCAATTAGATCCCATTATTTTTGGTTTCACTAAAATCCGGATTGTTTTGCACCCGGTACATTCAATTGAAGTTTGAAATCGAATTATCGAACTACCGCGCCATTTTCAATTCTATTTATAATTATATATAAATATTTATATTCTAACGACGACGCGTATAATATATACGTTCGAATTATATTCAAAATAAATTTCTCGTCGATATTATTTAAAATGAATTATTTTAAATAATCAAAATTCGCTAAAATGGCCAAAATAAAAATTTCAAACTGGCTCGCATTTTACGGGTTGTTACACCCATGCGGTAGCTTTTCCTCACCAGTCCGACTTCGGGTAGGCAAGCTTCGAGTTGGTAGCTTCGTTTTTTTAGTCGAAGAAGGAAGTGCTTTCGAATGAAATGAAGATGCCGAAGACAAAATGTGTTTACTGTGTTTTGAAATGAATAAACACAGTGCCCTTATTTATAATGCTGGCCTTTGGGTTTGGTTTTTAATATTTACGTTTCAGAGAAAGATTGAAGAAGAAGTAATAGCTTCGATTAGTTATTGCTGTGTGTTCAATTGACATAATAAATGAATAAGTTGTTTTTAAAAGAGTGAAGTTAATGGTGTTTAAAGTCTTAAGCGTCGTTTTCCATCAATCAGCGAAAAATAATATTTCACAACGACTAAAAAATCTTGCTGCAAACATTGACCAAGGAGCATATCTAATTCTGGATTATGTCGGGATTTATTTCTTTCTCACTAAGAATTTGTTTCAGGACTTTTTTCGTACTGGTACGAAGGCCACGAAGACATGTCACTTTCAACGCATATTTTTGCTAAGATTTTGGAAAGAAAAGAAATTCAAAGATTTTGGAAGCCTTGGATATTTCAACCGCTATTTGGTTTTAATTTTGGTACAGCCAAAATTTATTTCATGTTTGTCATGATTTTTACCCAGCCTTGCTGTGATTCGATTTGTCTTAAGATTCAAAAATGGACAGCATATCTTTGTTGCACTTGTGTAAAGATTTGCGCAAGACTTCGGTTGAGGTTTGTATAGGGATTTATAAAGATTTTGAAAAAAATATCTAGAGAGCGACTCTTTTATTTAATGCGTAAGTTGCGTAGTTATCGTCCGACATTTATAGCTCAAACGGACACATATAATGTTTAATCGAAATGAAATTCGAAATCGTACCATAGTTTAATATACTGAATATGGTGAAACTGCTTTCAACATTAGCCATTTTAATTAGATTAAATTAATACAAAATACTCATTTCTTGCTAAATCATCATTAACGAATATTTTAAAAACTCTATCAATATCCGTTATATACCATATATAATGTAACACCCCGCATTTTTAATGTAATTAAAAATATGCATATATGTATATATTATATGCATAGATATATTTAAAAGCAAAAATTAAATAATATATAAGTGCATTGAAATGAAGGAAAATGAATTGCATGCAATATATATATATATATATATATATGTAAAGAAGTTAATGCAAGGAAAAAAGTATGCAATACAATTGCGCATGTAATAATGTTAAAAAGGAAAAGGAAGTACATGCATGTAACTATGATAGAGAAAACAATTAATAAAGAGGAACGTTAATGTAATTAATGTAAATAGTTAAAAGGTGAATTAATAAAATTGCATGCAACAATAAATGAGAAGGGGGATATGTATATACATGTTCTTTGAAAATCAAAATTCTGTAGGAAGATAATACATGCACTAAAAATAAGGAATGGGTAAATTAACGATATGAATTAATGCAACAAAGGAAAGAGAAAATGTGAATTTATTGCATTAAATAAATGGATGATGCATTCAATTGTAAGGAATGATGTGTATATTCAAAAGAAAACGTTATAAACATTAAAATGGAGCAATGAATGAACGCTCAAATTAATAAACATTAAGCAAAGAAAGCAACTAAATGTGAAGGGGATGAACGTTTGAAATTTAAACCTTTAAAAAGCAAACTAAAGGCCATCAGCGAAAAAGAAGAAGAAGAAGTTACTGCATTAATAGGCATGCAACAATGAATCAATAGCCAATATAAGGCATGTATGTATATATATACATGCAACTCAAAAAGTAAGAGTATAAATTAGCAAGCCACAATTGGAGGAAGGTTAATGTTATTAAATAACATTCAAATCAGAGATGCATGCACATGTGATTATTTATAGCAAATATGTATATATATATATATATATGCATAGTTATGACATTAACAAATTGGGTTGATGTTGACTAAATGTTAAGTATTTGGTATTATATATATATATATATATATATATATATATAGGAGGCAACACTAATTTGAGATTAGGGGAATCTATTTTGATGGTAAGAAATGAAATTGGTAAATTAAAGACATTAATGATATATTTAAGGATAATATAATGGTTACATTAAATATGGAAAAAGAGAGTTCTTTTAGGGTGAGGTGGCATGTTTTGATTGGTGGACGCTGCAACATAGCCCTTTTCTATTGGTTGAATGACACGGCTATTCAAATGAGATTTTAATTACATCCTAAGGCCCTAGTTGCTCTAACCTCCCTATAAATAAACCCTTATACCCAACCCTAAAACTCACAACTTGGCGGCTACATTGAAGGTTTTCCATGGCTTCTTCTTCCTCTTCTTCTCTCTCTCTCTCTCTCTCTCTCTTCTCTCAAAATAAAAGAAAAGAGTTCAGATGCCTAGAATTATGCTGCACGAAAAAGGAGAGAAAGACTATGAGTGCAAAAATCAGAATTGGTAGAGCATACACTATGAGTGGGTTTAAATTACCCTTATGAATAATTGTATGCATATCGTTTAGCGGTTCCCCAAATTAAAATGTTTAATTCAATTAAAATCTTATAGCTTTTACTTTTTGCCTATTCTGTTCTTCTTCCCGTTCCTTTTTATTTTTATAGACTAGGCTAACTTCGAGCCTAGTCCAGATCTCGTTGAAAGACATACGTACGAACAACATTGTAATAGTGGAAGGATATTTGGGAAATTGAAACAACTTGCGTGATGGATTTTGGACAAAACCTGTGATTGGGGAATTGTTGTATAACTTATAAAATACCGAAAATTGGGAATGTTGATAATTTGACACATAACGGTAGATATTAATTTGGGACATTAATGAAAATATGTGCAAATTAAGTTGGAACAATTAGGTATGTTTGGAATAAAGATTATGGAAAAGGGGGAAAAAGGTTGATATGGGCATAAATCAATTTGGACATAATTGTGTATAAATTAGATTATTGGCATAAGTTGGATTGGGCATAATTGGAAATGATTTGTATACATGAAGTTTAGCATAAATTGTTAATGACAATGAACGCAAATTAAATTGGGTGTAATCTAGCATAACATGTATACATATGATTATAGGTCTAATCTGGATAAAAATTATAAACATAATTTAGGTTGGAAATTATGGGTATATGTTATAATCCAATGTTTGAAATTGAAGACATGAATTAAGAAAGTAAGTTCAGTTATTATTCAGATTTGAACACATAATAGAAAACATGACTATAATGAATCGAATCTAGAACTATGCCTAATTGTAATGATAACCAATTCTGATTCATTCTTATTCTTTTGTCAAATCTGAGATTACTTATGCCAGTGAGACTGTTACTAGTGATACAATTGAATCTATCTTGTTGTACATCAAATTGGTGATTCTTTTACGTTCAGTTCTATCGAATCTTTATGCCTATGATGCAACTTGCTCAGTTTGCTCATATATATTGTTAATGTACAACAAATCTATTGGAGCCATGATTCTTGTGTTTGGTACACCTTTACATGCTTATTCTCTTATGACAATTCTTGCGTTTCTTCTCTATTCCCCTTTTCGTTTTATTTTATGAATACTAGGTTCATTTGGAAACCTAGTTTGAATCTTGTTGTACGTACGATTGAAACGCGGGGAATTGGGTATAATTTAATTGAGCAATTTTGGGCATAACAAGTAAACGTGACATAACTTGAATTAACTACACTTATGGATAATTGACATATAGACTTGGACATATATGGTAAATATGTAAATTGGTTAAAATATGAACATGCCTAATTCGAGGTTAGATTGAGTTATGATGTAAGACTGCTCGAAACCACCCGGCACATCCAGCAACCGCAACAACAGGTCTAATGTGAGAGGTTAGCGCATCAAGCCCAAAACCCGAGGTTAGAATGAGTTGGTGGTAGAAGTATGCTCAGAACCTCCCGGCACATCCAGCAACCGCAAATAACAGTTCTAATGTAAGAGGTTGGTGCATTGATAAATCAATTAATGCCAGTGAACAGACATGCTAAGAATGGTAAGGTTAAGTAACATATTAATAGGCGACACTTAACTAATACAACATGTTAATTAAACAAATGGGTGAGGTTAGGTTAAATTGAGAACACTTAACCGTTATAACATGTTGGTTATGAAACCCTAGTAACGGGGACCTATTTCAGCAGTAACTCACATACATGTATCATGGTACCCTGAACTAGGCAGGGTGGGGCACGATTACTGGACTGATTATAAGCGGTCAAAATAGCAGCAGGTGGTACGTCAGTGTAGGTTCCAACAGAGCATGGGCGTGCACGTGCTCTGGAGTGAAAAAATAAGGCACTAGTCATCAGTAGTTATACACTATGCATCTTGAATTATATCGGGTTGCCATCATAAGGATTGATACACCCTATGGTGGGACCAACACAGGTATCTACAAACAAGCGGGGCCGAATGACACAAGTAATAAATACATGCAAGTAGAAGCCGATCGATAAAGGGATCATTTTATTATGAACACATGAGGCTAGTTGAAACAATTGTTAGTACATGCAGAGAAATAGAAATGAGTACAGCAGCATATTCTGTTTATCTTGCCTTACCTTGTCTTATGTTATCTTGTTACTGTGGTATTACGAAGGGTACCACGCGAGTGGGGGTACCACGGGGTGTACCTCAGTTTGGGGGTAGCTACATACACATTAGGTTAATCTACTAGGGAGTATATGAGTGCGACGTGTGTGTGAAAGCCTTCAGACAAATAACCTAATAGATGAGAAAATTTAATTGAACGGTATATGTAGGATTATTCAAAAAGTGTAGTCTAAATTCATTCACACAGAACTTATGTTCTGACCCCCTCCTCATAACATTCGCAGGTTAGGTTCTTGATAGAGACTGTATAGCTTTGGATACTGGTTTAGCAGTATTATTATTAAGTTAAAGCTATGTCTTAACTACATTATAATTTATTCCTTCCGCTGTGAAATGCTTTCCGAACTCTGACATGTTTTATGCCTCTGTCTTTTCTGCAGGATACCCGAGCAAACCAACTCGGGTTTTGATGGATTGGATTTTTGAAAAAAATCGGTCTGTTGGAACGCGGGTTGTTACATATAACTTATTCGGAAACCATTTTTATGAAATTTCAAGCTAAATGATATTAAATTTATTATAAATCCATTTATTTATATATAATAAATCGTTATAGTTTATAAACGAACTCCATAGAGACTATTTGAAAATTTGATTTGGACATAAACAAAATCTACCACATTAAAACTCGATTTTTCTGCTTCATTAGAAAATTATTACCCAATTGATTCAGATGTTTCTAGTTTCGAAGAAATCCGACTTATATTGGATCTTATATAACCAATTGAAGTTCAAAACGTTATATTACGAACGATCGCACCGATGCAACTCGATTTCTAATTAAAATTATAAATTAAACGTTCAAACATCATTTAATAAACGAAATCATTAATAAAATTAAACATAAGCTTAAACAAATCTTATTATATTACCAAATTATATAATATTGCAAATTCAACCAAATTTCAACTATTTTGAAATTAAATTATTATTTAAACTAATAAAATATTCAAAAATATTAAATTCAAACCATTTAAAATTCAACCAACATTTGAATCAAATTTTAAATACTAAATTAAACGGTTAAAAATTTATGCTGTTACACTCCTTCCCCTTTAGAATTTCGTCCCTGAAATTACTAAGGTAGGAAAAAATGCTACAAACCCAAAATATATTTTAATTAAAATATTTAGTTTCACTTTCCAAATTAATCCAATTAGTTTTAATCGAAAAACCAACTAATTTATATAGAAAACAAATTCCAAAAAGATATGAAATTTTTCTAACACCATAAATTTTGGAAATTTTTGGCAGAGTCTCCCCTATGGAGGGACTTCTGCAATATTGTAGGAACACAAATATATCCATCGACTCACATGGTTGGAAAATCCAAATTAAATCTCAAAACCCAATATATTTTGCGTAGGCGTACCTTTTGTGAGCGTTATTATGCGATAAGAAATAAACTATGTTCGAGCTTGCTTAATTGTTATGCAGCACTAATCAAACTAGATCAAATTAACTCCAGAATTCTCTTAGACAACTTTAATGATGAATTATTCTTTGTACATGTTTTTATCTTAGACTGATTTCATTAGTTTCAGAATCAAACTTCTAAGTTATCTATCCTAAACAGTTTCACTACCATTACATTCACATAAACTATTTCCTATTTCCCACTCTGATTATATTTGAGTCATTCCAACCAGTCCAACTTATTCGTTCCAGATGGGTTTCAATCAAGCTTAAATTTATATCCATATAATCAATTTCAACCATTCCATTTGGATTTATTAATTTCTATTGACTTACATCCAATTTTTTTCAATATTCAAATCCAATTATGATTCATACAATTAATTTTTAATTAATATAAGGTAAATCAAATATTCATATTTAAAATTCTCTCTTGGTTAAATCTTTCTAATTCCACAATCAATACATTCGAACCAACCAATCAAGCCAACATAAGTTTCAAACAACCAATCAATAATTTGAGAGAATTATTTTCCTTTTTCTATGCAAAAATTTGATTTGGGTAAAATTATTTCATTTATCCTCTTTACAAAATAAAAAATAACTTTATATTCAAATTACAAGTACACGTTCTTATATATACACTCAAACTCAATCTAGGGTATTACTAACCCCATCTCTATCGAGTTATGCAACAGAGCCAAGGTTATCGGACTGGTGTGAGAACTAAAACAGTAATTGACTCTGTTTTAAAGTTGGGTAAATCAAGGGACCACGCCGTATGAGACGAAACGAGTTTTCTCCTAAGAATACCATAAATCAAACAATGCAATGCTAAAAAGGAAAATTGAAGCCATTATAAGACTCAGGTCCCATCACACTGTAATGTTCCAGAATTTTTTACCAAATTAAAATTGGATTTTTTATTACTTTATTTGAATTTAAATTTGAATTTGGCATAAATATATATGGTTTAGAATATTTAATAATTTTGATTGTTTTTACTTGAATTATAAATGAGAATGATTATTAATAAGTTTGGATTTATTGATACTATTTGTCGTTTGATCGGATTTGTCAAACCATAACATGAATGAGTAGTGTTAGAACTAAGTGTTGTCCTTAGTTTTCATAGCATTTTAAAGGAAATGCTGCCAAAAGATCACTTTGCCTCCTTAAGACAAGTGTAAGGACACTTGTATTTTTGCATGCCTCCTTTCATGCATGTTTTACACTTGCCTCCTTATGTGTCATTACCTCCTTAACCCTCCATTCTTATATAAGGATGCCTTTCCTCCAATTTTTAACCATTCCACTCCATTTTCTTCTTTTCATCTTCTTCTTAAAGCTTATGGCCATGGTTTCCGTGGCATAAGTCTTCTTCTTTTCGACCACCACCTTGCCGAAGTTCGTCATCCTCCTCCTCCTCCTCTTATAATATATATAGAGAGAAAGATTAGCATATATTATATAATATATATTTTGGTGAAGTAGACAGTGCGCTGAAATACTGTCCGATGGTTCGCTCAACTAGGCTCGCCTACCGTGAAGATTTGGAAAGCTGTTAGGTGAGAACTCTTTAACCACAGTTTATATATTTAATTATAGTTAGACCAATTTAAGTATAGTGATGAATTTGTAGGATCTAAATTAACCCTAGAGGGGTGGGGGGTGAATAGGGTTTAATGTGGATTTATGCTGAGTAATTAAATAAAAACAACACAGACAATAATCAGAATAAATGCAGAAAATAAATAACACACAGATATACCCAGCTTCGGCAAAACCCTGCCTATTGCTGCATTACCCAAGGTTTCTACTAGGAGTTAAAACAATCTCTTCACTTACAATCCCCTGTAAACTCGCGACACTTGCTCCCAACTGTTCTTAACCATACTCTCAAAACCCTGCACTGGTTTCTATCCCTGGAACCAGATTTCCCCGAATTACAAATCCTGTAATTTGTCTCCCTAGTTTTAGAGACAAACTAGAAAACTATAACTCAATTATAATTTGAAATTAAAAACAAATAATAAAAAAAAAACTTTAACAACTAATTTAAAAACAAAGTAAAACCCTAGGAACTAAGTTAAAAGGAGTTAGCCCCTTTCGTATACTTGGCCGGCCATGGTTCAATATTAGTTCCACCCCTTTCTCATTTTATCCGATCACTTTTGTCTCTGAAAAAATGGTGGCTGGAAAATTTGCTAGGGTTTCTCTTGCTTCGTCCAAATCGATCGATTGTTGATGTTATTCTGGAAATTGATCTCCGAAGCTTGAAGACGTTGATGATGCTCTCGATCGAATGACTGTCTTGAGTTGCGATCGAAAATCTTTTGTAAGTTCTCTGAATTTGATTCGATTTTTGCTCTGAATTGTTGGGTTGATTTTTGATAGTGATAGCCGATGATGAAAGGGTAGTTATATAGGATTATAAATCCTAAAAATTTCTCTGATTTCATATACGATCTGGTTTGTTATGTGTGTGAATTTTAGGGCTTTGATTTGTTCTTGTGATTTGCGTGCGATTTGCTTGATTTCTGGAAAACTTGCGTGAGATTTTCATTACTTTGACTCCTTGAATCCACGACTTTAATTTTTGGAGTTCGAATTTTTCAAACACTCTGAAACTTACGTGTTCATAGTTTGAATGTGTCTGAAATTCCATACTTTCTGGAATAACTGCATGTGATTTTCTGAATTCTTGTGTCAGAATTCTAGGCTTTCTCTGGTTGAATTTGAATTAGCAACTTGAATGGTTCTTCCTAATATATTTCATACTTCCAAGTTTAAATTCTGATTTCTGGGAATTTTTAATAAATTCTTTGAATCATTCTTTTCAAAATAAAACATTGTTCCTGTCTTTAAATCTGATATGAACAGTTGCTATGTATAGCGTGATTCCATTACTAGTGCCACTTGCATACGACTTGTACACTTCCATTGGTTTGACTTAGATGCACTAAACACATCATGTTGACTGCACCATGTAGTTGTCTTTGTTTAGCTGTTGATTAGGTGAATCTACTGCACTCATGAACCATTCCACTTGCTCACTCATGCTAGTTCACTTGAGAGATGTGATGCATCCAGTTTGAAATTGCATCATGCATTGTTGCTGTATCAAAGAAAACTGTCCCTTATTTGTTTGCATTCATGTTGGCATTGATACTTGCAATTTTTGTTCAACCATTTATTTGCAGTCTGATTTATGTGCAATAATATATGTGAATATATATATATATATATATATTGCCATTTATATGAGTACTCTAAATTTTCTTCCATGTTTGTCATTAATGTTGTAGCATGCTTTCACATTCTCACATAATTTGTCTTTGACCATTTTATTTTTGAGTTGTCTGGACCATATTTTTGCCGGTTTTGCACCTGTTAGTACATGTATTTTGTGCTTGTATACATTGAGCTTGAACTTGCATGTAGACTTGAGTTGCTTGAAAGTGGCACACATTTAACCTGCTGAAACTGCTGCACCTGTGACATTCTTGTACTCGGCCTCATATATTTTATAACCTTGTTGTTCTTTGATATTGACTTGCAAGTTCGACCATGTCTGTATTCACTTTGCTTATACTTTGCATCACTCTTATGAACCATGCTGCATTGTTTTGAGCCTTCATCTACACTAGTGCTGAACATAGACTTGTTGTATTTCTTAATGCCATCTTCATGTTGTTGTGCCCATCCATGCACATATCGTTTGCACTTGAATCCTTATTTCACAATGCCTTTAAATTGTTCGACCACCTGTGCATATGTGATTTCCATGTGTACCTATATGTCCATGCTGCTCCTCCTTATATGCACACATCCATTGCTTGTTGTCCCACCATGCTTTGACCTTTTGCTCGATCACTCATGCCTTGTATCATGACTTTTGATTTGGACCATGATTTGTTGTGTTGACTTTGTTGCTTGACCCTTGAACATGCTGTTGACTTTATATTGAGTTGTTTTCATGTTTGCACTGAGTTGAGATGGTCCACGTGGCTACTCCTCAATTGCTCGCTGATTGGCGAGGCAGTGCACATGTGTATATTATACACGTGTGTACATGCAGCCATCAGACAGTTTTTCCTGTCCCTACATATCAGACCAAGTCTATAAAAATGATGAGAAACACACCAAAATTCTGAGGCAATTTTTTTTTAAATAAATTCAAATTTGTATGCACTTTAGTTTTATTTCTATTGCAGTGTACTGTGTGTGTTTCTATTTTATGTGACAGGTGAGCAGATTGGACTGACTGAAAAACTGTAAAGCCAGAAGACTGAAGATGACAGAGAAAAATATATAAGAATATCTGTATATGAGTGAGTCTGTAAACTGAGTGTAGTGTATACGAAAATGTACTAAGTGATGAATGAATTGTAGTGAGGAGCTGTGAGAGAATTGTACTGATATACGTAATAAACAAATTTGATTGAAATAAAATATTATTTTATTGTTGTCAAACAGACTTGTCTATCGTATTCAGTTTATTTACAAGTACAATCTCATGTGAATTGAATAAATAATGGAGTTATAAATAGTTGTGCTGTTTGAATGTTTGAAATATAATATTTAATTTAAATAAAATACTGTATTAATATATATGTATAGTCGTATTCTATTTAAATATAAATATTATATTCCTATCTGTGATGTATATATAGAACAGTACAGTAACAAACACATTTAAAATAATATTTATTTGGTTGTTATCATCAAACAAAAAATCATATAATTGTGTATACAACTACGTCATATACAACAATCTCCCCCTTTTGATGATGACAAACAAATAAAATATTTTGAGCACAATAAATGTGTTTGACAGTGAATATTGAACTACCCCTATTTATTAGCTCCCCCTACAACTGAACTCCCCCTATATATGTGGAAAATATGAATGATGAAATCCAAATGACCATTCTTCCTCTAGGTATTTAATTTCCAATAAATATGATGAAATCCAACTGACCATTCTTCCTCTAGATATTTAATTTCCAATCTTAAAATATTTTTGAATTAAATACTCATCAATCAAAATCCCCCCTTTTATTATCATCAAAAGAATAAAAGAGATCGAAACAATGACGAATTTAGACCATAAATATAAATTCAAATTCAAAGAGAGAATATATATCGCAAAACCCATTTAATCAAACAAAAATCATAATAATCTTTAAATCAAATGCAAATTTGACTTTCAGAATGAATGGATTTACAATGGATTTTATAGAATGAGGAGAGTCCAATAACAATTGAATATTTGAATATGAATTCTGAAGATTTTAAATATGCTCAAAATGTGTTAAGCACTTGCTAACCACGCATAGCCCAAAGGTCTTTTAAATGGGGTTAGTAGTAACTTAACTTTATCCTCTCTAATGAGTTCCATCCATGCACAACCCAAAGGTCTTTTAAGTGAGAATGGAAGCATATAGCGATTATGGTAATTCACCCACGCATAACCGCGAGGACTTTTAAATGGGAGCGAATACCAAGGATAAATTATTTATTTTTCTTTTTTTATTTTTAATTCCAAGAATAATTAGAACTCCCCAATTTAAATAAAACCATGATGAATGACTGAAATATGGTAGATATAGAAGATGGTCGTGAAATAAGCTCTAATTCAAAGATATTACAAAATATGTCCAATCATCATGAGATTTAAAATAACATCTCCTCTAGTTATGAATTATACCATAGTCACAACTCATCACAATTTCATAAATCTATTAATAATTTTGATGAATAACAAAACGGTTCAAATCAATCAATAATTTCAATTTTTGAATAAATAATCAAAAATAATTTTAAAATTGAAAATATCAAAATTCATGAGGGGTTTTGAAAATATCAATGTAAGTTTGAAAATCAGTTTCAAAAATCAATCAGTAGATTGTGAAATTATCTAATATTTCTAAAACCAATTGTTCTTAGACAATTTTGAAACACTTGTATATGAAATTCGAATTGCCTATGGAATTTAAAGAAATTCAGACACTAATTTTCAACCCATCATCCAATCACCAAGATACTCAAGTAAATCAAATCAATATCCTTATCAGAGCAGCACAAGATCATTTTCAAAGTAACAATCACAAGTGATTTTTTTCAGAGAATTTTTTAAACAAGCACAAGGAACAGTCAACGATCAAATGTAAAGATAATTATCTGAAATCATTTTAAAACAAAATCAATTTTTTTTATAATCCAAAAAAAATTCAACAATCAATAATGAATGATTTCAAAATCAGCCAAGTAAAAAAAATGAAATTTTCACAACTAGTCAATCATGGCTTTCAAGTAGTATGCTGGATTGAGTTTGATTTTTCAATATTTTCCAAAGTGAATAAGAAGAAACTCAAAATGGCAAAAAATGTGTGAAATTTCATTTGCATACAAGAACATCATAAATTTTAAAATTCCAATTCAAGATATGCTCAAAAAATTGCGGCCTTATCAACAAAAATCAGCATAAGAAAATAAAAAAACTAAAAAGGGAAATAATCTAAAAAAGGAAATAAAATAAAATAAAAATACGAGTTTAGAGATCAAACCTGACTTACCATAATCGATGTGATCCAATGAATCTCCAACTCTGAATCTATGGCTAAGGAATGTCAAACAATTAAATAAAATGGAACAATTTGAATTCTTATCTCTTAAACACAATTGTTCCTTAGCCTATCCCTGGCACCTAAAGGTTTATGGGATCGAGTGGTCTAAAGAAAATTGTTTTACCACTCTTATCATCGTTTACACATTTTGGTACCCAAACCCGTTTATATACCAATCTATTACTATCCACTAGTGTACCCTTTGGAACCCAAATTCGTTTAGATTTATTCAAATTCATTTTGTTATTTTTTGGAATCCAAATTCGTTTAATCGAATTGTTTCTAAACGGTTTTTCATAACGTTCATGATTTAAAAACCCTTTGAAATTATTAGAGTTCAAAATTTCAATTTGATCAATTTCAAAGCCATTTAAAGGATTTTTAAAATCATTAGGATTTTGTTTTTCAACTTGATCAAATCCAAAACCAAGTCCCTTTTTACTCTGAACAAAAAATTGTTTTTTTAACAATTTATTCAACGATTTCTGTCCTTTAGAAAATTTAGTCAAAGTCCACTCAAGTCGTTGAATTTTAAATTTAAGATCGCTATTTTCTTTCATTAAATTTGAACAATGATTAATAACGATTTTCCTTTTTTCAGCATCAGTTTGTTTCAAAACCAAATTTTCGTTTTCAAGTGCTTTGATTTTAGCATTGGACTTAGAAATTTCAATTTCAAATTGTTTTCGCTTTTCAAATTCAAGTTTTTCAGATTCTCTAAGTTTTTCATTCTCCTTCTCGAAATCACGATTTTCGTTCTTCAAATTCACGTTTTCACTTTTAAGTAACTCAAAATCAGTTTTGAATTTCAAAGGATCAATACTCAAAAACTGACATTTTTCGCATTCTGAAAATGGTGAATTCTTAACTTTTTCTAGTTTTCTTTCTAAACTGTTATTTTCTTGAACTAGTTTTGACCTATCAGATTTCATTTTCTTAACTTGTAGTTCAAGAGAATCAACGGTTTTTATGAGATCGTAACACATTAAAATTAAATCTTTATAAGTAAAATTCGATACCTCACTTGAATCCTCTTCACTACTTTCTGAATCAGATTGAGCCATAAGACACAAATTAGCTCCCTCTTCGTCACTTTCAGAAACTTCTTCTCCTTCCTCGTCATCTTATGTAGCAGCAAATGGCTTCTTCTTTCTTCTGAACTGCTTATTCTTTTCATTTTTGATCTATGGGCAATTTGGTTTGATATGTCCAGGTTTCTTGCAATTGTAGCAAAATACTTCATCGTCTGAACTTTTTGAACTTTCAGACATGTTAGTTTTTGAAATCTTCTTTTGCATCTTGTAATTTCCTTTGGCCCACTTTCTCAAAACCATGGCTAGATCTTCAGCGGGATTTTCATCATCACTTTCAACATCATTATTTAGAGCGATCGTCTTTTTCTTTGATTCAGAATTCTTTCGTTCTTCTCTTGCTTTTAACTCCAACTCGTAAGTAATCAGATTTCCGATCAACTCTTCCATGCTTACTTTAATCAGATCTTTTGATTCTTGAATCACCATCACCTTAGCTTCAAAGTTCATCGGTAGTACTCTCAATATTTTTCTGATCAATTCTACTTCGGTATAAGTTTTGCCAAGAGATTTTGCATTGTAGACTAGTGATGAGTAGTGTAACAACCCGTAAAATGCGAGCCAGTTTGAAATTTTTATTTCGGCAATTTTAGCGAATTTTGATTATTTTAAATAATATCGTCGAAAAATTTATTTTGAATAGAATTAGAACGTATATATTATACGCGTCGTCGTTAGAATATATAATAATTATATATAATTATAAAAGGAATTGAAAATGGCGCGGTAGTTCGAAAATTCGATTTCTAATTTCAAATGAATATACAGAGTCCAATATAAGTCAGAATTGAACGAAACAAGAAATATTTGAATCTGTATAACTATATCTTTGTAACGAAGTTAACAAACTGGGATTTCATCTTAGAAATGATAAGATATGTCCAGTTTAAAATTAGAAATAGTCGCTGTGGAATTTATATATATTTTTATATATATAAGGCCCTTAAAAATAGACATTTTGCAAATGGCCTCGGAATTCGACGAAACCACTTTTGTCGGGTCCGGGATGTCAAACTATTGCTAGGTTTCAAATTTCATAATTTTTCGAATCAATATGTGAGCGTGGCAAAAGAAAACGCGTTTGACCAGTTTCTGTTGAATTTAATCGACTGGAAATTGGCCATTTTCCAAACGGTCTCAGAATTCGACGAAACTAGTTTTGTTAGGACCGTATCGCCAATACGAAGCTAGAAAATATTTTTCAGGAATTTTTCTAGTTAGTATGTGACCCCGGTAATTTGAAATGTACGTTTAAAATTCAATATAAGGATTTAAATGTAAATTCAACGGAAACTGATTGTAACGATCAAACCGGCTTACGATACATATCCCATTGTGTTCGGAATGGGGGTAAAACGCTATGGACGACAGGCGGTGGGCCTCGTTTCGAGGTCGGATATGAAAGTCAACCCTTGTGCATAATTAAATAATAAAATAAATAAATAAAAAAAAACCTACCATCCCTCCTTTTCTTCTTCAACTGGCCCCCCCCCGATTCAGTTATTCACAAACGAAAAAAAAAAAAAAAAAAAAAACCCTAACCCTAAAAGAATCGCGCCGCCGAAGCCCCACCGCCGACCAACCTCCTCCTCCCACCGCACGACCCCCGTTCAGTCTCCTCCCTCCAGTCATCGAAGCAGCAACCCGAAGCCTCGAACCACCGCCGCGACGCCTCAGAACCTCCGAACGAAGCCTGAGCCACCGCCGACGACGCCTCATCCCCTTCGCCAACTGTCGGTGAGCCATTTTACTTTATATTTATTTTTATTTCTGTTTTCTAATTTCTGATTTAAAAAGCGATTTAAAAAAAAACGAATTACTGTTTTTTTTTAGATTTGAAGACTGTTTTTTTTTAGTTTTAAAACTGAAATTTTATAAAAGAAAGTAAAGCAGAAATTTTTAAAGGAGTTTTAAAAGGTAAAATAAAAACAGAAATCTTTAAAAGAATTTTAAAACAGAATTTTTTTTTTAGATTTGAAAACAGAATTTTTTTTTTAAGATTTGAAAACAGATTATTTTTTTTTAGATTTGAAAACAGAATTTTTTTTTTTTAAGATTTGAAAACAGAATTTTTAAAAAGAATAAAACTGTTTTTTTTTAAAAAAGTTTTAAAACTGTTTTTTTTTTAGGATGTAAAAACAGAAATTTAAAAAGAGAAACTGTTTTTTTGAAGAAAAGAAATTTAAAAGAAAGACTGTTTTTAAAAGAAATCAAAAAACTGATTTGAGATAAAGTAAAACTGCATTTTTAAGAAATAAAAACTGCATTTATTTAAAAGGCAAAAACTGCATTTTTAAAAAATAAAAACTGCATTTTTAAGAAATAAAAACTGCATTTATTTAAAAGGCAAAAACTGCATTTTTAAAAAATAAAAACTGCATTTATTTAAAAGAAAAAAAGGATTATAAAAGCAGTTTTGAAAGAATAATAAAAATATAATCTTTATATTTAATAGCGAAGTCAAAATGCAATCTTTATATATTGAATAACATAGTAAAAATTCGATTTTTACCTATGTAGAGGATACAGTCAACGAAAGCAACAAGAAGGACAAGAAGGAGAAGTTTCTATTAAGGAAAAATCGTGTGAGTGGATAGCTATTGGTGAGGATTTCTCACTCTTCAATCTCTTTTTATAATTTTATATATGTGTTGAAAGTGGAAGTGAATTGCTATATATAAATACATATATATATATATACGCCCCTCGTCCACAAACCATGGACGATATTTATTGGTTGAAATTGTTGTGAAAATTTGATTGATTGATGGTTTGGATTGTGCTCGACCAGTTTATGAGCAAAATATGCTTTTACATTTAGCATTGGGTTGGGTTGAAAATATCTGTGTGCTAACGCCTTGTGAAACACTTCACGATTTGACGATAAGGTGTTTAGCGATGTTGTGTTCATTTCAAATTTAATGAATGATTGTGAAATGATATTTTTCTTAAGTGAAAGGAAATGTATTCCCGATTCTGGACAGGGAATGTTTTATAAAAATGTTTTATAAAACAGAAAGGATTTCGAGGCCCAAAACCCGATGATTTCTAAAGTGATTTAGAAAATGTATTATATGTTACATTGTGGTTCATCGCATATTCGATTAGTTGCTATTGATGATGTATCTGTTTGGTGGCGGAGAATTTATTCTCTTGCTTAACACCCTTCTTTGAGACGTACGAGCTCAAAGGTTATGTGATTAATAGTGACTGATCATATGCGTGAATTACTGATGTGAAGTACTATATTTTGAAAGTACTTGTGATTATTACGTTGTGAAATGATTTTCCCTACTTCGGGATATGAAATGATTTAGTATGTGACTAAAGATTCGGGTAACCCTGAGACTAAAAGTATGGGTGAGAGGGCGGTGTATGCTCTCCTGAGTGGGAGGTGCATCGTCGGTGTAGCCTACTCCTATGTGGGGTAGGTGCACATATATATATCGAGTTGCGAGGTGCGTACCCTTTGCCTTGTCGATGGGGAGCACGATATTTGGTTGCATACTTGTTTGTATGCATTGTTATGTTTTGGAATTCACATTTCCAAATGATTTGATTTGAGATCCCGAAGTGAAATCTACTTTGATATAGAAAGTTAGATATGTATTTCAAATGATTTGAAATAAGAAATCGGGAATAAAATCCAAAGGAATAATTTCTGTAAATTGAATTGGATTTGGAAAATCTAAGTGTTGTGATTAATCTAAGTGGGTAGATTGGGATATTGCATGTTGTGTGATGCATAGTAGATCCATATATCTATATTGATTGTTGCTTATACACTGGCTTTCATGGGGGTAAACCCGTTCCGCGAAAGTGGCGTGGTCCCGTGATTTGCCTTATTTTTAAACAAGTTTAACAACTGTTTTTGAGTTCTCACACCAGTCCCATGACTGACCTGTAGTTTGTTTTTCCCTTGCGAACTCGGGTGCCCCTATTTTCCACACGGGCAGTCGAGTAGTTTTATTTTGCAGATGTATTGAGCAGGATTCTGGATTGAAGCTTTAAGCTGTGTCCAGGCATTTACAGTCTTCCGCTGTGTAGTTTATATTTCCGCTGTGCACTGTTTTACATTTATGTAAATTTATCTTCCGCTGTGTATTATATTTCGATATACTCTGATATTCTGTACTCTGATGTAACATTATTATGATGTTTATTGAAGTCTTCTGTTATTTGTTCTGATGTGTTGTATACCCAAAGTTAGCGTATACGGGATTCGAACGGTCTTGGTCGGTTTAGCGATCGATTAGGTCCGGGCGAAATCCGTGTCGTTACAACGTGGTATCAGAGCTTTGGTTAAACTCAAATCTTTGGGGTACAACTCGTTAGAACAGAATAAAAGACTCATCAGAGGTAGGATTAGCAATGTCCTATAAAAGAATCCTCATTAGAGATAGAATCAGTAGCATTCTAGAATGAGTGACTCGTTAGAGATGGGGTTAGAAATGCCCCAGAATGAGTCGAGAGTTATTTGTTTATAAATAACGTATCTGTGATTATATATATAATCTGATTATAGAAAATATGATTTTAAATATATAAAATTATATATTTGAAAATATAATCAATTAATTGATTGATGTTTGTGTTGTTTGTTTAATTGTTTGATAATTTTGAATCATTATGCCTAACTGAATCAAATAGTAAACTATATTGAAATTTGGTTGCAAATGCATGCATATACTTGCACTTACATTGAACAGGTCATAGCAAGGAGGCTAGAGCAGAGAATAAAATTTGTTTGCCCGACAAATAGGTACATGCTTACTACATGATTTACTGTTTTGTTTGGGTGATGATGATTTTGTGAGCCTATTGGCTAGCCGCTTGGCTTTTTCTTTTTCTTTTTGAGATCTGAAGGACCGGGGAAGCTATTTGAAATTCCCCGATGCTCCCGGTGCAGGGGAGGTTATGGCGAAATTTTTCAAAAATTTAGGGAGTTAGCCAAATTTTTGAAATTTTGAAAATTCTCAGAAACTGAAAAGTTGGAGAATGAAAGTCAGATCGAGTGTAGAGTTGAATAATCAAACCACTTTCGACTTTGTTCCTTTTCGGGGACGAAAAGTTTTAAGTGGGGGAGATTGTAACAACCCGTAAAATGCGAGCCAGTTTGAAATTTTTATTTCGGCAATTTTAGCGAATTTTGATTATTTTAAATAATATCGTCGAAAAATTTATTTTGAATAGAATTAGAACGTATATATTATACGCGTCGTCGTTAGAATATATAATAATTATATATAATTATAAAAGGAATTGAAAATGGCGCGGTAGTTCGAAAATTCGATTTCTAATTTCAAATGAATATACAGAATCCAATATAAGTCAGAATTGAACGAAACAAGAAATATTTGAATCTGTATAACTATATCTTTGTAACGAAGTTAACAAACTGGGATTTCATCTTAGAAATGATAAGATATGTCCAGTTTAAAATTAGAAATAGTCGCTGTGGAATTTATATATATTTTTATATATATAAGGCCCTTAAAAATAGACATTTTGCAAATGGCCTCGGAATTCGACGAAACCACTTTTGTCTGGTCCGGGATGTCAAACTATTGCTAGGTTTCAAATTTCATAATTTTTCGAATCAATATGTGAGCGTGGCAAAAGAAAACGCGTTTGACCAGTTTCTGTTGAATTTAATCGACTGGAAATTGGCCATTTTTCAAACGGTCTCAGAATTCGACGAAACTAGTTTTGTTAGGACCGTATCGCCAATACGAAGCTAGAAAATATTTTTCAGGAATTTTTCTAGTTAGTATGTGACCCCGGTAATTTGAAATGTACGTTTAAAATTCAATATAAGGATTTAAATGTAAATTCAACGGAAACTGATTGTAACGATCAAACCGGCTTACGATACATATCCCATTGTGTTCGGAATGGGGGTAAAACGCTATGGACGACAGGCGGTGGGCCTCGTTTCGAGGTCGGATATGAAAGTCAACCCTTGTGCATAATTAAATAATTAAATAATTAAATAAGTAAATAAAAAAAACCTACATTCCCTCCTTTTCTTCTTCAACTGCCCCCCCCCCCCCCCCCGATTCAGTTATTCACAAACGAAAAAAAAAAGAAGAAAAACCCTAACCCTAAAAGAATCGCGCCGCCGAAGCCCCACCGCCGACCAACCTCCTCCTCCCACCGCACGACCCCCGTTCAGTCTCCTCCCTCCAGTCATCGAACCAGCAACCCGAAGCCTCGAACCACCGCCGCGACGCCTCAGAACCTCCGAACGAAGCCTGAGCCACCGCCGACGACGCCTCATCCCCTTCGCCAACTGTCGGTGAGCCATTTTACTTTATATTTATTTTTATTTCTGTTTTCTAATTTCTGATTTAAAAAGCGATTTAAAAAAAACGAATTACTGTTTTTTTTTAGATTTGAAGACTGTTTTTTTTTAGTTTTAAAACTGAAATTTTATAAAAGAAAGTAAAGCAGAAATTTTTAAAGGAGTTTTAAAAGGTAAAATAAAAACAGAAATCTTTAAAAGAATTTTAAAATAGAATTTTTTTTTTAGATTTGAAAACAGATTTTTTTTTTTTTTAAGATTTGAAAACAGAATTTTTTTTTTTAGATTTGAAAACAGATTTTTTTTTTTTTAAGATTTGAAAACAGAATTTTTAAAAAAGAATAAAACTGTTTTTTTTAAAAAAGTTTTAAAACTGTTTTTTTTTTTAGGATGTAAAAACAGAAATTTAAAAAGAGAAACTGTTTTTTTGAAGAAAAGAAATTTAAAAGAAAGACTGTTTTTAAAAGAAATCAAAAAACTGATTTGAGATAAAGTAAAACTGCATTTTTAAGAAATAAAAACTGCATTTATTTAAAAGGCAAAAACTGCATTTTAAAAAAATAAAAACTGCATTTTTAAGAAATAAAAACTGCATTTATTTAAAAGGCAAAAACTGCATTTTTAAAAAATAAAAACTGCATTTATTTAAAAGAAAAAAAGGATTATAAAAGCAGTTTTGAAAGAATAATAAAAATATAATCTTTATATTTAATAGCGAAGTCAAAATGCAATCTTTATATATTGAATAACATAGTAAAAATTCGATTTTTACCTATGTAGAGGATACAGTCAACGAAAGCAACAAGAAGGACAAGAAGGCGAAGTTTCTATTAAGGAAAAATCGTGTGAGTGGATAGCTATTGGTGAGGATTTCTCACTCTTCAATCTCTTTTTATAATTTTATATATGTGTTGAAAGTGGAAGTGAATTGCTATATATAAATACCTATATATATATACGCCCCTCGTCCACAAACCATGGACGATATTTATTGGTTGAAATTGTTGTGAAAATTTGATTGATTGATGGTTTGGATTGTGCTCGACCAGTTTATGTGCAAAATATGCTTTTACATTTAGCATTGGGTTGGGTTGAAAATATCTGTGTGCTAACGCCTTGTGAAACACTTCACGATTTGACGATAAGGTGTTTAGCGATGTTGTGTTCATTTCAAATTTAATGAATGATTGTGAAATGATATTTTTCTTAAGTGAAAGGAAATGTATTCCCGATTCTGGACAGGGAATGTTTTATAAAAATGTTTTATAAAACAGAAAGGATTTCGAGGCCCAAAACCCGATGATTTCTAAAGTGATTTAGAAAATGTATTATATGTTACATTGTGGTTCATCGCATATTCGATTAGTTGCTATTGATGATGTATCTGTTTGGTGGCGGAGAATTTATTCTCTTGCTTAACACCCTTCTTTGAGACGTACGAGCTCAAAGGTTATGTGATTAATAGTGACTGATCATATGCGTGAATTACTGATGTGAAGTACTATATTTTGAAAGTACTTGTGATTATTACGTTGTGAAATGATTTTCCCTACTTCGGGATATGAAATGATTTAGTATGTGACTAAAGATTCGGGTAACCCTGAGACTAAAAGTATGGGTGAGAGGGCGGTGTATGCTCTCCTGAGTGGGAGGTGCATCGTCGGTGTAGCCTACTCCTATGTGGGGTAGGTGCACATATATATATCGAGTTGCGAGGTGCGTACCCTTTGCCTTGTCGATGGGGAGCACGATATTTGGTTGCATACTTGTTTGTATGCATTGTTATGTTTTGGAATTCACATTTCCAAATGATTTGATTTGAGATCCCGAAGTGAAATCTACTTTGATATAGAAAGTTAGATATGTATTTCAAATGATTTGAAATAAGAAATCGGGAATAAAATCCAAAGGAATAATTTCTGTAAATTGAATTGGATTTGGAAAATCTAAGTGTTGTGATTAATCTAAGTGGGTAGATTGGGATATTGCATGTTGTGTGATGCATAGTAGATCCATATATCTATATTGATTGTTGCTTATACACTGGCTTTCATGGGGGTAAACCCGTTCCGCGAAAGTGGCGTGGTCCCGTGATTTGCCTTATTTTTAAACAAGTTTAACAACTGTTTTTGAGTTCTCACACCAGTCCCATGACTGACCTGTAGTTTGCTTTTCCCTTGCGAACTCGGGTGCCCCTATTTTCCACACGGGCAGTCGAGTAGTTTTATTTTGCAGATGTATTGAGCAGGATTCTGGATTGAAGCTTTAAGCTGTGTCCAGGCATTTACAGTCTTCCGCTGTGTAGTTTATATTTCCGCTGTGCACTGTTTTACATTTATGTAAATTTATCTTCCGCTGTGTATTATATTTCGATATACTCTGATATTCTGTACTCTGATGTAACATTATTATGATGTTTATTGAAGTCTTCTGTTATTTGTTCTGATGTGTTGTATACCCAAAGTTAGCGTATACGGGATTCGAACGGTCTTGGTCGGTTTAGCGATCGATTAGGTCCGGGCGAAATCCGTGTCGTTACAAGTAGCGTCCACACATCTATTTTATATCTTCGTCCTTTTGCATAGAGAAATTTTCATATTCGTTGCTGAGTAGAGCGAGACGAGATTCCTGAACTTGCGATATACCTTCGTGTATGACCTCCAACGTATGCCATATTTCCTGCGTAGTTTCACAATGAGAAATTCGATTAAATTCAGTTTTATCAAGAGCACAGATTAAAGCATTCATCGCTTTGGCATTAGTTGAAAATAATTTTTTATCATTAGCATCCCACCTGTCTTTTGATTTAGGAATTTCAACACCTTTAACAGTAACAGTAGGAGATCTATAACCCATTTCAATAATATCCCACACATCATAATCGACTGAACTCAAATAAATTTTCATCCTAGCTTTCCAATAAGCGTAATCGGTTCTATTAAACATGGGTGGCCTAGTTATGGACTGACCCTCAGAAAAAGCGTTATTAGACAGATTCATGACTCTAGAGTTAAAATAAAATAAAAAATACCTACTGTGGTACCACTTGTAGGATCTAAATTAACAATAGAGGGAGGGTAAATAGGGTTTATCATAGATTTTTGCTGAGTAATTAAATAATAACAACACAGATAATAATCAGAATAAATGCGAAAAATAAATAACACAAAGATATACCCAGCTTCGGCAAAACCCTGCCTACTGCTGCATTTCCCAAGATTTCTACTATGAGTTAAAACAATCTCTTCGCTTAATATCCCCTGTAAACTCGCGACACTCGCTCCCAACTGTTCTTAACCTTACTCTCAAAACCCTGCACTGGTTTCTATCCCCGGAACCAGATTTCCTCGAATTACAAATCCGTCTCCCTAGTTTTAGAGACAAACTAGAAAACTATAATTTGATTATAAATTGAAATAAAAAACAATAAATATAAAAAAAACTTTAACAACTAATTTAAAAACAATGTGAAACCGTAGGAGCTAAGGGAAAAGGAGTTAGCCCCTTTTGTAAACTTGGCCGGCCATGGTTCAATATTGGTTCCACCCCTTTCTCATTTTATCCGATCACTTTTGTCTCTAAAAAAATGGCGGTTCGAAAATTTGCTAGGGTTTCTATTTCTTCATCCAAATCGATCGATTGTTGATGTTATTCTGGAAATTTATCTCTAAAGCTTGAAGACGTTGATGATGCTCTTGATCGAATGACTCTCTTGAGTTGCGGTCGAAAATCTTTTGTAAGTTCTGTGAATTTGATTCAATTTTTGCTCTGAATTATTGGGTTGATTTTCAATAGTGATTGCCGATGATGAAAGGGTGTTTATATAGGATTATAAATCCTAAAAATTGCTCTGATTTCATATACGATCTGGTTTGTTATGTGCATGAATTTTGGGGCTTTTGGCTTTGATTTGTTCTTGCAATTTGCGTGATTTCTGGAAAACTTGCGTGAGATTTTCATTACTTTGACTCTTTGAATCCATGACTTTAATTTTTGGAGTTTGAATTTTTCAAACACTCTGAAACTTACGTGTTCATAGTTTGAATGTGTCTGAAATTCCATACTTTCTGGAATAACTGCATGTGATTTTCTAAATTCTTGCGTGAAAATTCTGGGCTTTCTCTGGTTGAATTTGAATTAGCAACTTGAATGGTTCTTCCTAATATATTTCACACTTCCAATTTTATATTCTGATTTCTGGAAATTTTTAGTAAATTATTTGAATCATTTTTTCCAAAATAAAACATTGTTCCTGTCTTTAAATCTGATATGAACAGTTGCTATGTATAGTGTGATTCCATTACTAGTGCCACTTGCATACGACTTGTACACTTCCATTGGTTTGACTTAGATGCACTGAACACATCATGTTGACTGCACCATATAGTTGTCTTTGTTTAGTTGTTGATTAGATGAACCTGTTGCACTCATGAACCATTGCACTTGCTCACTCATGCTAGTTTACTTGAGATGTTATGCATCCAGTTTGAAATTGCATCATGCATAGTTGTTGTATCAAAGAAAACTGTCCCTTATTTGTTTGCATTCATGTTGGCATTGATACTGCCTGTTATGTTCAACCATTTATTTGCAGTTTGATTTATGTGCAATAATATATGTGAATATATATATATATATATATATATATTGCCATGTATATGAGTACTCTAAATTTTCTCTCCCTGTTAGTCATTAATGTTGTAGCATGCTTTCACATTCTCACAAAATTTGTCTTTGACCATTTTATTTTTGAGCTGTCTGGACCATATTTTTAACGGTTTTGCACCTGTCAGTACATGTATTTTGTGCTTGTATACATTGAGCTTGAACTTGCATGTGGACTTGAGTTGCTTGAAAGTGGCACACATTTAACCTGCTGAAACTGTTGCACCTGTGACATGTCTTTTACTCGGCCCCTTATATTTTAAAACCTTGTTGTTCTTTGATATTGACTTGCAAGTTCGACCATGTCTGTATTCACTTTGCTTATACTTTGCGTCACTCTTATGAACCATGCTACTTTGTTTTGAGCCTTCATCTACACTAGTGCTGAACATAGACCTTGTTGTATTGCTTAATGCCATCTTCATGTTGTTGTGCCTATCCATGCACATGTCGTTTGCACTTGAATCCTTATTTCACACTGCCTTTACATTTGTTCGACCACCTGTGCATATGTGATTTCCATGCGTACCTATATATCCATTCGGCTCCTCCTTATATGCACACATCCATTGCTTGTTGTTGTACCATGCTCTGACCTTTTGCTTGATCACTCATGCCTTGTATCTTGACTTTTGATTTGGACCATGATTTGCTATGTTGACTTTGTTGCTTGACCCTTGAAATTGCTGTTGACTTTATATTGAGTTGTTTTCATGTGTGCACTGAGTCGAGATGGTCCACGTGGCTACTCCTCAGTTGCTCGCTAATTGGCGAGGCAGTGCACACGTGTATATTTATACATGTGTGTACATGTAGCCATCAGACAGTTTTTCCTGTCCCTGCATATCAGACCAAGTCTAGAAAAATGATGAGCAACACCTCGAAATTCTAAGGCAAATAAAATTTAAAAAAATTCAAATTTTTATGCACTTTAGTTTTATTTCTATTGCAGTGTACTGTGTGTGTTTCTGTTTTATGTGACAGGTGAGCAGATTGGACTGACTGAAAAACTGTGAAGACAGAAGACTGAAGATGACAAAGAAAAATATATAAGAATATCTGTATATGAGTGAGTCTGTAAACTAAGTGTAGTGTATATGAAAATGTACTGAGTGATGAATGAACTGTAGTGAGGAGTTGTGAGAGAATTATATTGATATATGTAATAAACAAATTTGATTGAAATAAAGTATTATTTTATTGTTTTCAAACAAACTTGTCTATCGTATTCAGTTTATTTACGAGTACAATCTCATGTGAATTGAGTAAATAGTGGAGTTATAAATAGTTGTGCTGTTTGAATGTTTGAAATATAATATTTAATTTAAATAAAATACTATATGAATATATCTGTATAGTCGTATTCTATTTAAACATAAATATTATATTCCTGTCTGTGATGTATATATAGAACAGTACAGTAACAAACGCACTTATAATAACATTTATTTGGTTGATATCATCAAACCAAAAATCATATAATTGTGTATACAACTACGCCATATACCACAAAATTATTAGTGGTTGATGATGATTGATGTTTGTTGTGATGGACGATGGATGCATAGTTTAGAACATACACTATTAAGCGTTAATGTTATAATGCTTGTGCACAGTTATGATTTATTTAATTATGTTGATGATGGTTGTTATGGATGTTTATAATAGTTGTTGATGTCTTTGCGCACACATAATGACACAACAATTATGGTATCACATTGGTGATCGACAAATCTCCTTCATAATTAGAAGCAATATTATTATTGAAATTGAAGGTTAATAATTAGAAAAGACACATATGTATAAATTCATATACATTGATAAAGTTTCTTGAAATGAATAAATAAATACCGGAACATTTAGGATGACAGAAGGATAGTGTCTAGGCTTGGGTTTGGAAATAAATTTTCTCGCTCTCCGTGGCTATCCCTAACTGATCCGACGAATGAGATGGTTAACTTGAAGTTATTTGAATTTAGAAATGTATTGGAATTTGATTTATTAAGTAAAAAATGAAAGTTGAATTTTGAACCCAAAATAATTTGGAAAGTCAATGCAAATTACTCTAAATGATATTAAAATGTTTATATAAGTATATAATGGTTTTCTAAGGTATTTTGAAGTATTGAAGAATAATTTCTATTTCGGTCAAAACAGAGCTTGTCGCACAATGGCAATTTCGCGTGTTTTAGTTACAAACTGTAAATGCTATAACTTTTGCAATTCAAATCGGATTTCCATGAAATGAAAAATGTCTGATTTCCATTAACTAGAACTTTCAAACGAGTGAAAGCAGATTTTAAATTCTAGTTATAATCTTCAAGTTATGTTTGAAACCATTTTGGAAAAGGTCGTTGTAAGAACAATTGTTGACCATAACTACAAACAGCTGTTTTTAAATGTTTAAAAATATGGAAAATTTTTGTTAAATCATTACAAATTATGAAAAGGTATTTTAAATGTAAAGTTTAAGTGCTGGCTAAGATATCGATATTTTGATCGAAATAGTTAAGATAACTGTTTTTTAGCACTTTTATAACACTTTTGAAATGCTATTGTAACGCTTCCTTCGAAAACAATCCATTTTGAAGTTTTAACCCGTAAACTATTTTCCGAACTATAAGTAATGATTTGTGGAATGTTTTCAAAGGTTTAAAAGTAATAGAAATATTTTATATGGAATTTAAATTGATATTAATTCGGGTTTTCAATTATAAATAATTGGATATGGTTGGAGATAAATCTTCGGATGTTTGATATTAATTCGGTAGATGATGACTTTCACTATTTGAGGAATTTAAAAGGTAGTTCACTGTTATTCCCCTTATAGTGTGCGTTGGATAAGGAGATTAATATTGAGGACAAGTTGATGGTATTTCTATCCAGATCTAATGTTAAAGAGTTAGATAAATCTTTTAATTAAGATACGAGTTTCCCAGTCGGATTGAGATAAGTTGGATAGAAATAATCTTCGAATATTTGATATGAAATTCAGTGGTGTAAACATACACTATTTGTGGAATTTGGAAGATATTATTGTATCATTATTCCACTTATAGTATTCATTGATTATGAGAATTGATATCAAATATAAGTAGACACAATTTCTGTGTAATTTATGTTCAATATCGATTGATCTGGGTTTTGTCGTGAATCATATCTTCAGTAATATTGTTCTTGAAACCCAATGAGATTGAGTTGTGGAAATTCATATCGTAAATTGGGATTTAATCAAATCTTTGATTTGAGAAAATTAAAAATAAGAAATTAGGAACCAAGTATAATCTTTTAGTTAAGATTAAAGAATTGAATTAAAATCGATTTAATTGGAAACTATGGTTGAAATATGGATTAAAGGATTTTCAAATGGAACTGGGTTTTGATAATGAGTTACCAAACGGAAAATTAATTAAGGCTTTGGGGCTAGATTATCTTTGGTTTAAGGGATGTGTTTTAAAGAAGAAGGGTTAAAATATGGATTTTGTAAAAGATAATTTGAGAATAGGTTTAAAGAAATTTAATTTAACAAAATTTAAGATGGAAGGAGATTTGTTTGAAAACCTGTGTGTTCCGCAATTGTGTTTTAAAAATTACACTTATTATTTGGGAAGACCGGGATCAGATGTATGTCCAAAAACCATTCCAAGTAATAATATGACGTTGTGGAGCAAGTGAAGACATTGAAGACAGTACTGAAGACAGGGACCATTCATATCGTAAGGACGACTTGTTGAATGTCTTAAATGGGTAGCTCCCATTTGCAGATGGATTTTATATCGGCTAAGTGGCAAGAAGCCCAAACGTATGTGAAGGAATTTCAGATTGTTGTTTCGTTCAAACCCAAAACAGACATTTATAGGTTGTGTATCTGACACTGTAATTGACTACGTAGCACTGATCTCTATTAAATAAATGTCTGTTTGATGGCGGAGAACTTATTCTCTTGACTAACACCTTCTCTAAGATGTATGAGCTTAGAGGTTTTATATCGATAGAAATCAGTAATGCATTGTGAATGGACAATGTGGTATACTTAAGTTATGTGTGAGCTTTGGATGATCAAAGCATGGCCTATTTAAGCATACCTTTGTGTATATCGGGACCTCGACAAGCCTCACACCCCGGCAAATGGCCAAAACAGGAAGAAATGCAGCAAAGTTATGGGGTGTTGTCTCCTTCTTGATAAAAGGTGTAATATGGTATGGAGCCCGAGTATTAACCTATATGGTAAAAGCATCTACTTTTGTGGTCGTTGTTGACGCGCGCTCGGAAAGATCGGTACGATCGGGAGATGACATACTCAGGCGTACTCCAAGTTACCCAGTTAAGGGGTAACCCGACCTTGTGTTGGCATGAGGAGCATCACTGTTGATCCTCGGACATCCCTCTAGAGGTGTTCAAAATTTGGTTCGGAAGGAAGTTCCTTTTCCTGGTCATTGTTGGAAACCCAATCTCCGCTACGAGCCTATACGCTTTCGACAGTATACCATACGTCAGTATAGTATATGGTACCTATGCTGGCTAGGATTAATACATTTACTTTCGAAATTGTTTTCGCACTATATTATAGTATTGAAAGAGGATTTTCACGTATCAAGCATTTTTGACTGCATAAGGAGAAACCTCACCCATGTGTGCATTTGCATTGTGTGTGTGCCGCGAGACCTTATATTAGTTTCATTTTCAAAAAGTCATTGCGAATTTCTATACATTGTTGGTATTCACATTGAGTAAACCCGTTCCGCATTAGCAGCGTGGTCCGATAAATTACCTAAATTTAAAATAAACCATAAAAACAAATGTTTTGAGTTCTCACACCAGTCCCATGACAGACCTGGAGTTTAATGTTCCCACACCTAAAATCTGGGTGCCCATATTTTTGCATGGGCAGCCTAGTAGTTTGGTTCACAGATTTAGTCTTGAAGTTTGTTGGAGTAGGATGCTGGTTTAGCTGGAGCTATTATATCTTAGAGCATGCTTATTCTTCTGCTGAGTTTAGTATATTTTCCGTTGTGTAATTGATGTACTCTGATGTTTCTTTGGTAACTCTGATGTAATATTATTGTAATGACAATGGAGAAGTTCTTTCTATTTTGTGCAAATGTGTAAGTACCCTTAACAATCCGCCTTTATGAATGGTTTAAGTTGGTTTAATTACCGGCGAAAACCGGGAAAAAAGCTGGGTCGTTAAACAAACAACGCGACATAAACCAGTTGATAGAGTTTTACCTTATAATGGCCAAATATGCTTGATATACGAAATTTTACTTTTATTATTATTAGTGCATTGTACAGATATAAATGTGTACATATATAAATGTATCAATCATAGATGGCGTAGGTACCATATATTATGTCGTCGTATAGGCTTACAACTAAAACCGTAAAATCACATATTGGAAATTCGGTTTCCATCTATGAACCAAGGCAAGGGATCTTCCTTTTCGATATGAGACACTCTAGCACATTCCTCAGGACCACTCACAAGTGACCCTACATTAGCGGCAGGGCTGGTCAGCCGTTGCTGATTAGCTATACCATAAACTATACGTTCCCCGATCCTATTGGACCTGTCACCTGTTCAGTACGTCGACCATCTTGGTCGGTATGTAGACCAGCCAAATAAAATCAAAGGTACCTCGCTTTCTATCATCCAACATCAACATAAGTAAAATGTCTGGGCTCCATACCATGACATCACTCGTAGCTAGGAGGCAACGTATGTCCATTTCCCTGCGGTCCTCATCCCGTTTTTGGTTCATATCGGGATGTGAATCTCGCGAATTAACACTACACAAAGTTGTGCTATATTAATGCGGTGCTTTGATCATCAAACACAAGGATCTGCTTTTCAACAAAAGCCTTGATCCATGCATCTCAGCATGCCTCATTGCCAACCCAATCCATTTGTAACAACCCCGGATTTGTGTTAATCAATTTTAAAACATTTTATATGGTTTTAAATATATAATTGATAATATAAATAAATTTTTATATTGAGTTATCGATTAAATAATTGAAATATGATTTACTTCGAATATATTGAATAATCGTAATACGAAAACAAATCTAGTTTAATTCAAAGTTAAAGCTGAATTGAAAACCGTTTAGATGATTAATATATATATTCTATTTGAATATAGACGACGATAGTAATAATTTATTATCGAATAATTCATTTGTTTGAATTTAAATTATATTATATTAATTTAAAATGGTTATTTATATATATACGTTTAAATTTAATTTTAGAATATATTCTGTTAAGCTCAAAACACCGTTATTACATTGGAACGACTGTAACAACCCGTATTTTCAATAACCTGTAATAACATAAATCGAGGCAGAATTTAATTCTAAAATGGGAATCAAGGGAAACGGGCTATGCCATTGCGTTCGTCTCGGAAAAATACGCGAAATAGAGTCCGAGTTTTCGAAAATCGGAGTCCGTATGACCAAGATATGGCCTCGCGAAGTTTCACGAAAATTCCCAAATTAAAGTATACTTAATTAAGTGAAATGGGTTGTGTAGATATATATATATATATATTGATATATATATATATATATATATATAATTGAAAATTTAATAAATAAATATGCAAAAATGCTCAAAACAGCGAATTGGGAGAGGGGAATAACCGAACCGGCCGATTTTTGAAGTCGACCCGAGCCCGCTGGGTCGACTAGGGGTTAATCCAGGGTGTTTGGCTGTCAACCCGTGGGCCGATTCGCTCAAGTGCAGATTTTGCATTTGAATGGTTCTCATGGTCCATCTTTAATCTAAAGGCCCTAGATGGTTCCTACACTTGACTTCTTCCCCAAGACATGCTTTGATGGCTTGGATTGAATCTAGGGTTAATCCTATGGCCTAAAACACTTGCCTAATCTATAAATAAGACCCTAACCTACCCTAATTCATTCATAATTAAACCTAGTGACTAAACTATGGCAAAATGCTAGCTCTCATGGCCTCCACTAATTTTATGAAGAGGGTTGCATACTAATCACTCTCTAATCAACTTCTAATCCCTTCTTAGCATCTTAATCTTCTTCATTTGGTGTTCAAAGTTGCTAGTTGTGAGTTTCTATCACTTTGATGATCTTTTGGTAAACTAATTAGATGAGATGTGATGAGATTTATGGTTTTGTATGTGGGTTAATGAGCTTTGAATCATATGATATGATGTTAGCATTAATCTTATGTTTATGCATGTTGAGTATGTAAGCTTATGCAAGTTTAATATGATGTATGTTATGTTTGCATGATGCTAAATATGCAAGTTGTGGGCTATGTAATCCTATGCATGTTATGCAAGTTCATGGTAATATGCTATGCAAGTTACATGTATGTAAATATGCAAGTTACATGTTTGTTAATATGCAAGTTACATGTATGTAAATATGCAAGTTACATGTTTGTTAATATGCAAGTTACATGTTTGTTAATATGCAAGTTACATGTATGTAAATATGCAAGTTACATGTTTCTTTATATGCAAGTTACATGTTTGTTAATATGCGAGTTACATGTATGTAAATATGCAAGTTACATGTTTATTAATATGCAAGTTCATGATGACACATTATGCAAGTCTATAAGCTAATATGCAAGTTTGTTATGCAAAATGAATATGTAAGTTATGTGACATATTATATGCAAGTTATGTGACATGTTATGCAAGTTCATATGCAAGTTATGTGTTTGTTAATATGCAAGATGGCACCTTTGAAACATGTTCATTCATATGCAAGTTGACACCTTTTATATGTGTTATATCATGAACGAAATTACGTGGGAACGATGGGGTAATTAAATGCATAAGTTAATAAGATTGTGTGAAATTAATATAATTATGCATAACACAAAATAAATAAACATAGTATGGGAATTTGCCTATTTGGTTAGGTGTACCCATACTATGTGTTGGGAATTTACCTATTGAGTTAGGTCTACCCCATGGGAATTTACCTATTAAGTTAGGTCTACCCATGTTAAGAAAACTTGATTAATTAGGGATAATTAATATAAAATTATGAGGGTGATTAATTAGGTGTAATTAATTGACTAAGACACGAGGTTGGACTCAGTTGTAGCGTAAAACTGCCCGGACCCAACCGGCTTAACCAGTTGCTACAAATGTTAGCCCAATGTGAGAGGTCTTAGGCACAAACTAAATACGTAATTAATGTAAAGACACGAGGTTAGACTCTGTTATGACATAAGGCTGCCCGGACCCAACCGGCTTAACCAGCGGTCATAAAAGACAGTCTAATGTGAGAGGTCTTTACAAAGGTTACGTTCTTAATTAATTAATTAAGAAACACTTAACCACATTAGCATGTAGAGGGACATGAGGGGTTAAGTGGGTGCCTCGGGTGGCATGAGAAAATCTAGTGGTTGCCTTGGGTGGCAATAGAAAATACGATTAGAATACTTAACCAAAATGGAACATGTAATTAAAACATGATTAAAGGGTTAAGTGGGATATACTAGAAAAAGGGACAAGCTTAGGTGGGTAGCTTGTGGAGGCCCATTTCAACCAGTAACCCATACGTATCTTTGTGGGCTCGACCCATGTCGAGGACGGGACACGCATACTGGGCTTGACTGTAAGAGGCAAACGGGTTAGCGGTGGCAACGCAAGTCCAACGGGCTTCATATGCGTGAGTGGGCCCGGGCTGGTAGGTAAGCCGTTGTTGCATCGAGTAGATATAAGCCGTGCACCTTTAGTTTCATCAGGTTGCCACATTGGGGAATGATACATCCCACGGTGGGGCCAGCACGGGTATCTACGTTAGGGAGCCGATCGAATGGGAAGTAGTGTGTACACCTAGTGGATTGTAGGGCCCCGTGGCGCCTACTTGGTCACCTAGGGGTACGCAAGTACTAATTAGTAAATTTTATAAGTCCTTGGGTAGGATCAACCTTTAAGTTAGGAACGACTGGTGTGGTGCAGTTTAGTAATTTACCTTAGGGAGGGTAGATGCGTCTTTATCCTTTATCTTCGTTTAGTTGACTGCTTAGGGTAGCCATTCATCCCTATATGTTACCGTATATCAGTTTATGTCTTCTCTGGTTACTTTAACGATTGTATTGTTAAAGTTATAGGACTCGCTCAGACTTATGTCTGACCCCGTTGTTTTTATCTTTTTCCCAACCCTCAGGTCCTACGGTGGATCCTAGCAGTAGTGGAGCTTGATCGGATTGCTGTTCCAGTCTTTAGGAGCTTGGATAGATGTAAAGCTCCAGTTATCCAGTTATCTTTTCTTTTGTTTGGCTATTGTATGAGAGTGGGATTATGTACTTCTTTATTTTGATGGATATTGTACTTGACCTTTATTGTGGTTTTATGATGTAACCAGACATGTTTTACTTCCGCTGTTATGAGATGATGTTTTAAAATTTCAAGTACTATTTATATCTGTCTTGTTGTAATTTTTCTGTTCTATATTCACTAAAATACTCCACCGATGCTATGGCATTCCCTTAGTGAGTGATCATAGCGGGAGTGGGGTGTTACACGTGGTATCAGAGCTTAAGGTTACCAGAACAGATAAAATTTTTGAGAAAAACTATTTTCTAAGAGTATTTTCGAAGAAAGTATTTTCAAAAGCATGTCTTCTAAGAGAAAAAGTTTTTGAAAAAGAAAAGCATAATCCCCAATAGCCATATCTTTATCTTTCGGAATCTCCTTTTTGAATCTTTCCTCTTTCGTTTCAGCATGGCTGAAGATCTTAACATCCCGGAGGGTTTAGTTATACCACTATGGTATAGGAGGTTGCAAGAGGCTAGGGCCGCGGCTGCGGGTCCGGCCAATGCTACTACACCAGAGACAACCGCTCCTCCTCCTCAGCCTAGAGTGGATAATTTTGCTAAGGTTTGCAAGGAGTTCAAGGCTATAGGAGGAAAACCTTTTCTTGGTTCAGAGACTTTCGTAGAGGCTAGAGATTGGCTTAAGGAAGTGGAAGAGTTGCTAGATATCTTTGAAGTGGAAGAGGGAAAGAAAGTCAAGTTGGCGGCTTGGTTAATGAAGGGAGAGGCCTCATTCTGGTGGGAGGTCACTAATGGAGAACGCCCTGTTGACTCTTGGGCAGATTTTAAGCAAAGGTTTGGGGCTAAGTTTCTCTCAAGGGCGGAAGAGAATCTGTTTATGGAGAAGTTCTTGAATTTGAAGCAAGGGAATCTCACGGTGAAAGAATATGTCAACAAATTCAATCAATTAGCAAGGTTTGGCATAGAGTTGGTGAATACACCGGAGAAGAAGGCTTTGAGGTTCGTTAGAGGCTTGAACGAACCATTGCAAGGAATAGCTATGACTCACATTCCTATGGGGGCCACTTTTGAGAAGCTTGTCTACATGGCACTTATGCATGAGGATGATAAGAATTCTAAGGCACCAGAGAAAAAGGGGGATCAGAAGAAACCGCAACAACAACAACAAGGCAAGGGCGGAAAAGGCAATGGTGACAAAAAGAAGAAGAAGAAGAAGTGCTTCAATTGTGGAACACCAGGACACCTCAGTAAGGATTGTCGCAAAAAGAAGAAGACCGGTTGCTTTCATTGTGGTGAAGCAGGGCATCTTGTGAAAAACTGCCCAAAGAAGGGGCAGAAGACGGGGTCTACCTCAGGAGGGCAGGTGCAAGCTCTTATAGCACCACCTCAGTCAGGGGGGCAAGTTCAGGTTCTCTCAGTTCCACCGATTCAGCAGAGAGGTAGAACTATTTCCGTTGAAAGTCTGGTTTTTCTGTTTGATCATCCAGTTCGTACTTTGTTTGACTCTGGCGCATCGCATTCTTTTATCTCATCATCGTTAGTTGAGTCACTGCACTTAGACACCAGTCTAGTTGATGATCCCTTGGTTGTCTCAAACCCAATTGGGGGCTCCATATATCTGTCTATGATATGTTTGGGTTTGAAGATTTCTATACTTAGCGTTGAGTTTAGATGTGATGCTTTTGTATTGGGCTTCACGGGCTATGGGTTGATCTTGGGCATGGACTGGTTATCCAGTAATGGTGCCGTTCTTGATTGCGAAAGGAGAGTTGTCAGGCTCATGACCCGCTTGGGTAACACTCTCGAGATCTCTTGCAATCCCATGGAATCTGTTTTGCTAAGTTATCTTGAATCGCTCGATGCTTCGGTCGAGAGTTTGCATTCTGTCAGAGTAGTCCGGGAATATCCGGATGTGTTTGAAGAAGTAAAGGGTTTGCCTCCGAAGCGGGAGATAGATTTCCGAATTTATTTGGTGGATAATGCCAAACCAGTGTCTTTGCCAGTGCGCCACATGGCTCCTCGGGAGAGAAGGGAACTTCATAAGCAAGTAGGGGAGTTGCTTGAGAAGGGGTTTATAAGGCGAAGTATATCGGAGTGGGGAGCTCCAGTAGTGTTTGCCACGAAGGCGGATGGGTCCCTCAGACTTTGTGTGGATTATAGGGAACTTAATAAGCTCACAAAGAAGAATAGACACCCATTACCGAGGATAGATGATCTCTTTGATCAGTTGGTTGGCGCGTCAGTATTTTCGCAGATGGACTTAGCTACAGGGTTTCATCAGTTAAGAGTGGCGGAGGACAGTATAGAGAAGACTGCTTTCCGGACTCCGGATGGTTTTTATGAGTGGCTAGTGATGCCATTTGGGTTGACAAACGCCCCCGCATACTTTGTTGATCTCATGAGTAGAGTGTTCAGAGAGTATCTGAATAAGTTTGTAGTAGTTTTTGTGGATGACATCTTGGTCTTTTCCAAGAGTGAAGAAGAGCATGCCTTACATCTCAAGGAAGTGTTGGAGACTCTTCGAGCGCATAGTCTTAAAGCTAAATTCTCTAAATGCCATTTTTGGAGAAGAGAAGTGCGATTCTTAGGGCATGTGGTCTCTAAGGAAGGGATAGCTGTGGATCCCGCAAAGATAGTATCTATCCAGGATTGGAAAGTTCCTAGAAATGCTACCGAAGTAAGAAGTTTCTTGGGGTTGGCAGGATATTATAGGAAGTTCATCAAAGACTTCGCGAAGATATCAGCCCCATTAACCCGCTTGACGAAGAAGAATCTGGTTTTCTCATGGGATGTAGATTGTGATGATGCTTTCCGACGGTTAAAGAGAGCTTTGACCACCGCTCCAGTTTTAGTGCTTCCAGATGGGAGTAAGCCGTTTGTTGTTTATACCGATGCTTGTGGAACAGGATTAGGCGCAGTCTTGATGCAGGAGGGAAGGGTAATAGCCTATGGAGGGAGACAATTGAGAGTGCATGAGAAGAATTACCCTACCCATGATCTAGAGTTGGCCGCGATTGTTTTCGCACTTAAGTCTTGGCGCCATTATCTTCTTGGTGAGAGATTCGAGTTGTTCACCGACCATAAATCATTGAAGTACTTATTCTCTCAGAAAGATTTAAACTTAAGACAGCAAAGGTGGATGGAGTTCTTAGCATCCTATGATTTCGAGATAGCGTATACCCCTGGTAAGGGTAACGTGGTGGCAGACGCCTTAAGTAGAAAAAGGCTATCTTTGAGTCCATTGTTCGTGGAACGACGAAGCTTGGAGTTTCTTTCTTTGTTTGACTTCAGACCTTCTGTTGATTTTGTACCTGGTTTGTTGGCATCCTTGGAGGTTAGACCTACTCTTTTGAGACGGATTGGCGAGGCTCAGCGAGACGACCCACAGTTGGTTGTGTTGGTAGAGAAGCTTATAAGAGGGGAGTCGTCCAGCCATTTGGGTAGATACACCATAGATGATAAGGGATGGTTGCATAGAGACGGTAGACTTTGTGTACCGCAAGATGAGGGTTTGAAGAAGGCTATTTTGGATGATGCACATCGTTCAAGAATGACTATTCATCCCGGTGGAGACAAAATGTACCAAGACATGAAGAGAGTTTTCTTCTGGGCTGGTATGAAGAAAGATGTGGCCGAGTATGTGGCTAGATGTTTAGTGTGCCAACAAGTTAAAGCGGAGCAAAGGAAACCCGGTGGGTTGCTACACCCATTGGAAGTTCCGCAGTGGAAGTGGGATAGTGTCTCGATGGATTTCATCGATGGGTTACCGAGATCGAGGAAGGGCAATACGGGAATTTGGGTTGTGGTGGACAGACTTACCAAGAGTGCCCATTTTATACCCGTGAAGAGTAAGAGGACCGCTCCATGGCTTGCTTCGGTCTATGTTAGGGAGATTGTTAGATTGCATGGCGTGCCATCCAGCATTGTGAGTGATCGAGATCCTATCTTTACTAGTGAGTTTTGGAGAAGTTTGCAAGAGGCGGTAGGGACTCAGTTGTGTTTGAGCACCGCATATCATCCTCAGACGGACGGTCAGACTGAGAGGGTGAACCGTATCTTAGAAGATCTTTTGAGGCTTTGTATCTTGGATTTTGGAGGTACATGGGAAGAACATCTTCCTTTGGTGGAGTTCGCATATAATAACAGCTTTCAGTCCAGTATTGGTATGGCTCCTTTCGAAGCTCTTTATGGAAGGCCTTGTCGATCTCCTACATGTTGGTGGGAATCTACGGATAAGATCTTGCTTGGGCCGGATATGGTTAGAGAGACTTCAGAGAAGATTGATTTAATTCGAAAAAGGATGAAAGCAGCGCAAGATAGACAGAAATCTTATGCGGATCGGAGAAGGACGGAACTTGAGTTTGAGGTTGGGGATATGGTTTTTGTCAAAGTATCTCCATTGAGAAATGTGGTTCGCTTTGGGTCCGTTGGGAAGTTAGCACCGAGATTTGTTGGGCCATTTCCTATTAAGGAAAGGATTGGACGGATGGCATATAGGGTGGAGTTGCCCGACAGACTTAGTGGTGTTCATGATGTATTCCATGTATCACATTTGAGGAAGTGCTTACATGAGACCGCAGAGGTGGTAGAGCCGAGCTTGCTTAGAGATGTAGAGGTAGAGCGTGATGCGACGATTCGACGAGCTCCTACTCGCATCCTTGGGTCAGAAACTAGGAAGTTGAGGAACAGAGAAGTCCAGCTAGTTAAAGTGCAATGGGGAGATGACGAAAGCAATGCTACTTGGGAGACGGAAGCGAAGATGCGTTCTTTGTATCCATTTCTTTTTGAGAGTATGTCTTTTAACTTCTCCTTTATTGCTTGTCTAGTACTTATCTTATCTTTAGTATATCCTCTCGCTAATACCTATGACCTTTAGATAGGGTAAAACCTATGGTTGAAACATGTGTTTGAAACATGTTATGGTTGATGGATGCATATGGATGCAATTGTTTGCTAGTGGTTGCTCGTGGATGCATATACACACACATTAGGCACTAGATCGGCTCAGTCACTTCATGTTGCATATTGCATAAATGGATGTGGTAGTTAGATTGATGGATGTATCATGGCTGTGTTATCATATGGATGATGCATTTTTGTGTATGGTTGTGCACGCATGTAGAAATTTGTATGTGTCAATAGGGTTTCGCATACATATTGGATGCATGGCACTATCATGGTTTGCATTAAGGAGGTTTACTGTATCAGTAACCGCCTGATTTTCGCATTAGGTAAGTACATATACACACACTTTTGCATATATCCATCCAGCATTTAGAATCTTGTAAGGACAATGATTGCTCGTGGATGATGCTTTGAGTAGATGGATGATTGGATGGTAGGATACGTTCTTCCTAACTTGAAGATTTCGGGGACGAAATCCTTTAAGGAGGGGAGAATGTAACAACCCGTATTTTCAATAACCTGTAATAACATAAATCGAGGCAGAATTTAATTCTAAAATGGGAATCAAGGGAAACGGGCTATGCCATTGCGTTCGTCTCGGAAAAATACGCGAAATAGAGTCCGAGTTTTCGAAAATCGGAGTCCGTATGACCAAGATATGGCCTCGCGAAGTTTCACGAAAATTCCCAAATTAAAGTATACTTAATTAAGTGAAATGGGTTGTGTAGATATATATATATATATATATATTGATATATATATATATATATATATATATAATTGAAAATTTAATAAATAAATATGCAAAAATGCTCAAAACAGCGAATTGGGAGAGGGGAATAACCGAACCGGCCGATTTTTGAAGTCGACCCGAGCCCGCTGGGTCGACTAGGGGTTAATCCAGGGTGTTTGGCTGTCAACCCGTGGGCCGATTCGCTCAAGTGCAGATTTTGCATTTGAATGGTTCTCATGGTCCATCTTTAATCTAAAGGCCCTAGATGGTTCCTACACTTGACTTCTTCCCCAAGACATGCTTTGATGGCTTGGATTGAATCTAGGGTTAATCCTATGGCCTAAAACACTTGCCTAATCTATAAATAAGACCCTAACCTACCCTAATTCATTCATAATTAAACCTAGTGACTAAACTATGGCAAAATGCTAGCTCTCATGGCCTCCACTAATTTTATGAAGAGGGTTGCATACTAATCACTCTCTAATCAACTTCTAATCCCTTCTTAGCATCTTAATCTTCTTCATTTGGTGTTCAAAGTTGCTAGTTGTGAGTTTCTATCACTTTGATGATCTTTTGGTAAACTAATTAGATGAGATGTGATGAGATTTATGGTTTTGTATGTGGGTTAATGAGCTTTGAATCATATGATATGATGTTAGCATTAATCTTATGTTTATGCATGTTGAGTATGTAAGCTTATGCAAGTTTAATATGATGTATGTTATGTTTGCATGATGCTAAATATGCAAGTTGTGGGCTATGTAATCCTATGCATGTTATGCAAGTTCATGGTAATATGCTATGCAAGTTACATGTATGTAAATATGCAAGTTACATGTTTGTTAATATGCAAGTTACATGTATGTAAATATGCAAGTTACATGTTTGTTAATATGCAAGTTACATGTTTGTTAATATGCAAGTTACATGTATGTAAATATGCAAGTTACATGTTTCTTTATATGCAAGTTACATGTTTGTTAATATGCGAGTTACATGTATGTAAATATGCAAGTTACATGTTTATTAATATGCAAGTTCATGATGACACATTATGCAAGTCTATAAGCTAATATGCAAGTTTGTTATGCAAAATGAATATGTAAGTTATGTGACATATTATATGCAAGTTATGTGACATGTTATGCAAGTTCATATGCAAGTTATGTGTTTGTTAATATGCAAGATGGCACCTTTGAAACATGTTCATTCATATGCAAGTTGACACCTTTTATATGTGTTATATCATGAACGAAATTACGTGGGAACGATGGGGTAATTAAATGCATAAGTTAATAAGATTGTGTGAAATTAATATAATTATGCATAACACAAAATAAATAAACATAGTATGGGAATTTGCCTATTTGGTTAGGTGTACCCATACTATGTGTTGGGAATTTACCTATTGAGTTAGGTCTACCCCATGGGAATTTACCTATTAAGTTAGGTCTACCCATGTTAAGAAAACTTGATTAATTAGGGATAATTAATATAAAATTATGAGGGTGATTAATTAGGTGTAATTAATTGACTAAGACACGAGGTTGGACTCAGTTGTAGCGTAAAACTGCCCGGACCCAACCGGCTTAACCAGTTGCTACAAATGTTAGCCCAATGTGAGAGGTCTTAGGCACAAACTAAATACGTAATTAATGTAAAGACACGAGGTTAGACTCTGTTATGACATAAGGCTGCCCGGACCCAACCGGCTTAACCAGCGGTCATAAAAGACAGTCTAATGTGAGAGGTCTTTACAAAGGTTACGTTCTTAATTAATTAATTAAGAAACACTTAACCACATTAGCATGTAGAGGGACATGAGGGGTTAAGTGGGTGCCTCGGGTGGCATGAGAAAATCTAGTGGTTGCCTTGGGTGGCAATAGAAAATACGATTAGAATACTTAACCAAAATGGAACATGTAATTAAAACATGATTAAAGGGTTAAGTGGGATATACTAGAAAAAGGGACAAGCTTAGGTGGGTAGCTTGTGGAGGCCCATTTCAACCAGTAACCCATACGTATCTTTGTGGGCTCGACCCATGTCGAGGACGGGACACGCATACTGGGCTTGACTGTAAGAGGCAAACGGGTTAGCGGTGGCAACGCAAGTCCAACGGGCTTCATATGCGTGAGTGGGCCCGGGCTGGTAGGTAAGCCGTTGTTGCATCGAGTAGATATAAGCCGTGCACCTTTAGTTTCATCAGGTTGCCACATTGGGGAATGATACATCCCACGGTGGGGCCAGCACGGGTATCTACGTTAGGGAGCCGATCGAATGGGAAGTAGTGTGTACACCTAGTGGATTGTAGGGCCCCGTGGCGCCTACTTGGTCACCTAGGGGTACGCAAGTACTAATTAGTAAATTTTATAAGTCCTTGGGTAGGATCAACCTTTAAGTTAGGAACGACTGGTGTGGTGCAGTTTAGTAATTTACCTTAGGGAGGGTAGATGCGTCTTTATCCTTTATCTTCGTTTAGTTGACTGCTTAGGGTAGCCATTCATCCCTATATGTTACCGTATATCAGTTTATGTCTTCTCTGGTTACTTTAACGATTGTATTGTTAAAGTTATAGGACTCGCTCAGACTTATGTCTGACCCCGTTGTTTTTATCTTTTTCCCAACCCTCAGGTCCTACGGTGGATCCTAGCAGTAGTGGAGCTTGATCGGATTGCTGTTCCAGTCTTTAGGAGCTTGGATAGATGTAAAGCTCCAGTTATCCAGTTATCTTTTCTTTTGTTTGGCTATTGTATGAGAGTGGGATTATGTACTTCTTTATTTTGATGGATATTGTACTTGACCTTTATTGTGGTTTTATGATGTAACCAGACATGTTTTACTTCCGCTGTTATGAGATGATGTTTTAAAATTTCAAGTACTATTTATATCTGTCTTGTTGTAATTTTTCTGTTCTATATTCACTAAAATACTCCACCGATGCTATGGCATTCCCTTAGTGAGTGATCATAGCGGGAGTGGGGTGTTACAACGACGGTCAGTACGCTAAAATAGTGGTTCTTTAATTGTGAACCCTGAGATATTTGATTGTGGATAGGATTGAAATCAAATCAGTAACTGTTTAAAAAGAATAAAAATCTTTTTAAATCAAATTGCATTAATTAGAAATCAAATCACATTAAAAATATCTGCACTTATCCCGACATCCATTTAATAATTAATGTACATTGGTTCCCCATTCCATCTATATAATCGCATACCCCCTCCACACTTCATTCTTCTGAAAACCAAATCGATTCTCAAGCTTTAGATAAATAAAAATGGTCGATCCTCTTTAATTATCTTCAACTGAAATCCGCTCCCTCCCCGCAAATTCAGAAATCAAATTTAAATTGGTTCTTCAATGAGAATCGATAATCATTTATTCATTTAATTTGTTTAGACTCCCTCTTAATAATCCTATGCCTAGCATTACATGCGATCGACTCTGGGAAGTCGTGGTTTTTGTTCCGACAGTTCAATTTAGGGTTCGCTTTTGGGTCGAGGTTTGAAGGCCGGAGGGAAGACGATGGTCATGGATGAACTGGTTGATGACATGGGGTTTCGATCAGAGGAGATTGACAGCGTTAGATTGGGAACCTGGGTATCACGACATTATCTGGGAACACGAAATGGAAAGGAGATGTCGAGCAAAGTACATATGGTGGCAATGAGTTCGGGCTTGTTGAGTGGTGCGGTTTTGAAACTTGCGTGGAGTTCTCGAAGAGGTTCGAAACAGAAAGGGCTCGTGGTGGTTGAAAGGAGGATCGCGATCTTGAGTTAGCACTGGAAAGAGGTGATGGAATTTTGTTCGAAGTCGCTACTATGTTGGAGCATGTAAAGCTACAGATCGACCATGAAGATGGGGTTAACAGAAATCCGATTCAACGAGGAAGACCTAGCTCATATCGATGACGTTGGGGTGCGATGTAGTGAGACAGTGTGGTGACAGGAAGTGGCAATGTCTGTAGTGATCGAACTCTAGTTATGCTATAGGTCATGATTTGTTTTAGGGATCGGGTGCAGTTGTGCGGCCTTGAGAAGGTGAAGTTCGAGAAGATGAGGTCATTACAGTAGTCAGCTCATCATGTAATCAACTGTGTAGGAATCGGCAGTGGTTTGTTAACTGAAGCTGGAAGTTTTCGATTTGTTCTTAGGTACAGATGGTTATTCTGTTAGAAAGTCAATACGGAGGATTTTAGGTTGTTCGAACATAGAGTTAAGGCATGGACCGAAGCAGGAGATGAATGGTGACAGTCTAATGTTGGGTAGTGCAAATGGATTTGGAAACGGTGAACACAAGGCAGTGGGGAAGAAGTGTTAAATCAAAAGTAATTAAGGTAATTCTGTTAATTCAACAATTTAATTTTTAATTTACACTTACACTGCTCGATAACTTAAATAAAATAAGTTAAATATGAATACGAGGTCCAAATTCAAAGAATCAATCATGTTAGACTCAGAACCTGGAATGTAGACGAGCTGGAGGAAATTTGGAATCTTCTAATGCTAGATAAAACTTAAAATTTGACCAGACTACAATTAAAAATCACGGAGAGTAAATCTCACTCAATTTATTTTGAATTATTTTTAGTCGTTAAAAATAATTGATGATTGTTGGTTGCATTAAAATATATTAGTTATTTAGGATTGGTGTTTGTGGCTATTATATATATATATATATATATGTATATATTGGTGACTGGATTCCCGTAGTACCATTAGCGGATGCCCGCAGTATCATTAGCAGATGATTTCCCTATGCGCCCCACAATATATATAGTGGATGACCTTCATACCGAGATACCCTGCCTCGAAGCAGGATGGGTATTATTTATGTTGGCTAACGTCTGTGGATGCAGGAAAAACAGGTTAGAGGGATCCAACTGGATTCCTCAAAACTATTATTGTTTGTTTGTATTCATATATATTATCATATATGAAGTGTTATAAAACCCATGATTTGATAATTGAGTGTTTTGGATGTTTAAATATCGCTGGGCAAAAATATTAATTTATAAAAATATATGAAAAGGATATTTCGGATTTTAAATGGAAATTCTATTTTTCAAAAATAGAATTTGAATTTCCGAATGGGCTATAAAGATGTTAACTTGTTTTAAATAAATAAAACAAGTATTGAATTTATAAACGATGTTTATAAATTAAATAATACGGGAAATTGAAGTATTGAATTTATAAACAATGTTTATAAATTAAATAATACAGGAAATTGAAGTATTGAATTTATAAACAATGTTTATAAATTAAATAATATAAGAAATTGAAGTAAATTTATAAATGGTGTTTATAAATTAAATGGAATGATTTTCAATGGATAATCAGAGAATCGGAATGAATTTATAAACGGGATTTATAAATGTAGTGGGAAAAATTATCATTTGATAATTTGAATATTTAAATTCAAATGTGAATTTAAAAATACAAATGGGAAATCGTTTTAAAGAAATAAACGATGTAATTTTTTCTGACGTTCAGAATATAAATTGAACCAAAATCAATCCGTAAGGATTTATGATTTGAATTCGATTAATTCAAATTTATTTAAATAGAAGTTAAATTGAATATGAAAATAAATTGGTGTTATATATATAAGTTATTATAAATAGAAATTTCCAAAATAAGATTTTGGTTTTGAGTAGATTTCGAAATAGACTTGTTTGAATATAAAACATGGAAATATATAAAATGGTGTTTATAAATATAATGAATTAATTATCAAGAGATAATTTGAATATTTAAATTAAAATATGAATTTAAAAATGGAATTCGAATATAGAAAATTCAAATAGAATTGAAAATAGAATTTGAAAATAGAAAGTTGAAATCATTTCGAAATGGGAATGACGAAATATATTTCAGAATGTGGATTTTTAAACAGAATAGAAATAAATCCAAAGGATTTATAATTTGTCAAAGTAATTGGAATTTAATATAGAAGATCGAAGTATAAATAAATATATTACCGAGTAAGGAAAAATGGACAATTATAGATAATAAAAAATATTATGTTGAATTGGGAAACTAATTTGAGATATATTAAAAGTATATCAGAATGGAGTTGAATTTATTATAAACGAAGTTTAAACGTTTATATATATAAATATAATTAAAACGAACTCGCCGCAACGTGGTAGTTCATAAATTGGCGTTTCGAACTTCAATTGAGTATATAGAACTCAATTCAAGTCGGAATTCTTTGAAATAAGAAACGTCAGGACCGATTTGATAATAGTTTTCTAATGGAAGAGAAAAACCTGGATTTCGTCTTATAGATTTTGAGTTATGTCAAAATCAGATTTTCAGAAAAACAGTGCCATAACCATTATAAAACCATAACGGTTTATTTAAATAAATAAAAGGATTTTAAGTAAATAAAATCCGAAAGTCCATTAGAAAAATACACACTTGAGATATAAAATAAATATGAACTCATGTGGAATAAACAGATTGTTTTTGAAACAAAAAAATCCGATATTTATTATTTAATAGAATTAACTAATTTCAATAATAATTAGATAATGAGATTTTGAATTGAAATTAGGCTTTGAATAAGTGAGTTTGATTTAGAAATTTATATTCGAATTCGAATATGAAACCCGAGTTGAAAAAATGGAATTTGATTGTTTATAAGTAAATAAAGATATATATATTTATGAATGAGATATATTCAAATAAAAGTGAAATAGGCTAAAGAGCTAATTAATGGATAAATTAGCGAAGTAAGTTAAAAACGATTGGAATTGAGTTAGAATAAATTTGGAACAGATGTATGTGTGATAAACAGGTATGGAATGAAGAGGATGAAGATTTTAATTTATGTGCCCGACAAAAAGGTACATGTTTAAATTCCATATGAGGTTTTATGCGCCGAATCGGCAAGCCACTTGGCTTTTTGATTTTCTTTTTGAATGGAAAGGGCCTAGAGAGGCGAGTTGAGGTTTGAACTATCGACCGGTACAAAGGAGGTTATGGCGAAATTTTCTGGAAATTTCGCCATTTAGAATATTTTTAAGATAATTTGATAATTAGAAATCTATATATCAATATATATAGAATCTGGTAAGGAAACATACTTAAAAATAGAATATTATATAAAAAAAGAAAATTTGTGAATTTAAATCGAGTAAGAATAGAAAGAGGAAAGTATATATGTTTAAGAAATGGAAAATTGGTTTAATATAGTATTGATTATTCGAGTTAGCAGTCTTGTCTGTTTTGAAGTTAATAATATTTTCAGTCAAGGTCTGAGAGGTAATTGTACCCTAAATTGATTGATTTCATTATTAGCTGATAAATAGCAAGATTCAGTCTCGAAGAGAAATATTTAAAAGAGATTCGGTCGAATGCAGTATTTTGGGTTGTTGTAACGGTGTTTTACATAACATTTGTTTTAACCCAAAATATGTGGAATTTTGGAAAATATAATAATAAATATTTCCTAAGTCTAAAAATGAACTGGTGTGAAAGAGATAAGTAAGTGGAATGTTCTCCAATTTTAAATAGAAGATATTTTCTAAATATAGAAAATAAAAGAAGTTGATATTTGGAAACGTTCTCCAAATAGCGTAAGAGGGAAAGATGATTATTGAAAATATTTAGTTAACGAATATTGATAAGGAAATGGAGAAGTGTTTTAATTAATGAAATATTAATTAAGGGCCCAATGATTTGTTTAATGCTATGAATGGATGTTTTTTTTCTTCAATAGTTAAATAACCAACTATCGAAGTGTTTGCCAATATCGTTGTCAATATGGAGAGACCGGTTGGATTATTATCCGTGAACCACTCCATATTGGCAGTAGTGTTGTGAATCAGATTATATGAAGAAAATCGAAGACGGAGTAAAATGCCATGACTTTTCTATTAATAGAAATTGTGCCTTCGGTTTCGTTCAGTCCCAGAATGAACGTATATGGACGAATGTCTGACAGAGTATTTCCAATGATCCCATATGTTGTTCTATATAAATATATATGGTGGTGGAAAATTTGTTCTCTTAGCATAATATCCAGCATATATTGTGCAAATCAATTAGTGATTAACAGATCTGACAATGTGGCATTCAAAGTGATTGTGCTATCAATGAATGACAAGTAATCGTAGCCTCAAGCCTCAACAACCGGGAAATGACAAAAATCGGGCAAGCAGCATGGCTGTGGGTCACTCCCATTAGGGTGTATGATCACCTATCTAGAGAAATTTCATTTAATTCCTCATTCTATTCGATGATGTCCCATTCGGGAAACGGTTGCTGATCCCAATCGTTGGTGATATACATTCGATACACTCAAGCGAAATGAGTGGTCGGTCATGTGTGGGGCGGGTTGCAAGATGTTCTTGTTGAACCCAGTGTATTCCTCTCTAGAGATACACTATAGGAAGGTGGTTCCATACCTTGTCATAGTCGGAATCCAATCTCCAATAAGCGCCCTGCGATTTTCATTTTTTATTATATATGGAGCGTGAGATGCAAGCGTTCCGCTAGATTGTCATTTATTTGATTTAGACACTATTATAATATCACTAGATTTTTGTATCAAAGTGTTTTGGGTTATAGTAAGGTAAAAACCATCCATGTTTATGTATGGGCTGGTCTAACTATTATCTTTTCCTGCGAAAGAATTTTGAAAGTTAAACAAATGGTTGGAGTTTACTCACACCAGTCCTATGACTGACCCAGAGTTTATTTTGTTTGTTTTCCCTAAACTCTTGGGTGCCCAAATTTGTACGGGCAGTCAAGTAGTCGGGATTTTTCAGATTCACATGGAAGAGCTGGAAGCAGGAGGCTTCACCAGTTAGCTATAGACTATCATATTTCTGCTGTGTACTATGTTGTATCTGGAAACAGTTGTTTATAACTGTTCCAGGAATAACTGTTGTGCTCTGATAATGGTATGTATATACAGTTACTGATTTGTATTTCAAAAGTTATGTTATATAATATATTTTATTCGTTTCGCTGTGAGATTTGTCTTCTTTGTTTTCTTCTATTCTAACTTTTCTTTCTTTCTATTTCTCATCCCCTAACTTCTTTCTAATAATGATTCGTATTTATGTGCAATTTGGGTTGGACGTGTGGTGTTATTAATCAACTCAGATAGTACGGATTTGTGGGCCGTTACAGTTGGTATCAGAGCTTAGGTTGAGTGAATACCTAGGCTTTGGTGGGATGTGCTCATTAGAGATAGGCTCAGTGGTACTCTAGAATGAGTTGGGTGTATATAAATACGAGAGTGCGTATTTGTTAATTGATATAAAAATTTGTTTTATATTGTGTTGGCTCGTCTGTTGAGCGGTTTATGAATTCTGATTGAATCATGGGACGCCACGAAGTCGATAGGAATTTATAAACACTTAACAGGGAATTTGACACAATATTGTTTTTAAATGGGTAGATGAAATAATTTTACCCAAAATTTATTTTTGTTATAAAAGGAATAATTCTCTGAAATTATTTTAATATATGGATGTGTTGGATGTTAATATTATAATCAAATAATATTATAAAATTGAAATGGTTATATATAACCAAATAGAGCTTGTATACGAAACGATATACAAAGGAGATGAATTAAAATTGAATTCAAACCAGAATTTCGAATTTAAATCCTGGGAAGTTTGAAAATATTTTCGAAGTATATTAAAATAACATAGCTTTATTTGTAAGGATTTTTGAATAAAAATCATTTTTGAATGGATTTTAAAGGTGATAAAGCACTGAACTCACTTCAATGGCAAGAAAATAATTCTGATGATGATTGCAGCATCATCAGTGTTCATTTTCGAGTTACTAAGTGATGAATGTCTACCTTAGAAAAGTTTTGTTGGAAATTTGTTTGAAAGAAAACAAGTGGTTTGAAATTGAAATGTTTTGAATTTGAGATAGTGATGAATATATATGTATATATTTATGGGATTTCAATATTGTTTTGAAATGAAACCCAGGGATTTGAATACTAAAATTTAAATTTAACTTAAGCAAGTTAAATGGATCAAAATGAATAAATTGATCAAAATCAGTTTGAATGGAATATGATATGATTGTAAATCATTCAGATTAATTGAATGTGAGCACATATGGTGTGCAATGTGAATGGAAACCAAAAGTTTTGGTGAAATTAAAATTTGTTGAAGTAATAAATGTTGAGTTTCAACATAAATGGAGTTTGAAAAGTAACGGGTTAGTAGCACTTTTCCTACCTTAGTAATTTCCGGGACGAAATTCTTTTAAGGGGAGAAGAATGTAACGACCCGGATTTGTGTCAATCAATTTTAAAACATTTTATATGGTTTTAAATATTTAATTGATAATGTAACAACCCGTATTTTTACGGTATATAAATAATTTATTTAATTATTTAAATAATGCTTTGGTTTTTTAAAATGACCAGAATTAAATAATATTGAATATTTAATTAATATAAATAATATAATAATATATTTAATTTTTGAAATAGTCATAAATAGTGGAATTCACAAAATGGTGTGAATTGGATCATCTGTGATATTTAATTCAGTTTAAAATTGAATTAGAATAACGAATATATTAAATAATGACAGTTTGAACGTATAATTATATTATAATTATAATCGAGGTCGAAATGGCGCGGCAGTTCGCTATTTGGCGATTCGAACTTCAACCGAATATATAGAAGCCGTTTTAAACCGGATTTCTATGAAACAAGAAACGTTCAGAGCTGGTGAAGTATATCTTTCTAATGGAAGAGAAAAATCAGGATTTCATCGTGTAGATTTTGAGTTATCTCCAAATCAAATTTTCGAAAAGTCGCTATGGAATTCCTTTATAATTTATATCGATTTATTTATATTTTAATTGGATTTTAAATATAAATCGAATATCGATCTAACATTGGGAACTTTGAAATATCGGGTTATAAATCCAATTGGAGCCGTATGGTATTCTATTATGAATATATACGATAATATTTATTTTTTTAATATTAAATTTAATTGTTTTAAATATATTTATATATTTAAATGGGTTATTTAGAGCTTTAAAAATAGCCAGTTTTTCAAACGACCTCAGAATTCGACGAAACTAATTTTGTTGGATCTGCAATATTAAATTATTGCTAGATTTCAATTTTCGTGATTTTTGAAGTCAGTGTGTGGCTGGATGGATTTTTAATGTGAAAAACAGTCGATATTCTGACGGTTAAAAATACGCTGTGTGAGCAAACAAAGTCGGAATTCGACGAAACCAGTTTCGTTGGGTCCGCAATGTCGAACTGTAGCTGCATGTCCAGTTTCGTGATTTTTGGATATCATAAGTGATCACAGGAATTTTTAAAGACTCATATGATAATATAAATAAAAACAAATATAGAATATGCTAAGGAATATTCCAACCCCAAATTCTATAAATACACTAAAATCCTTCTAACCCTAATTCAACTCACTCCAACAGTCAAACAATAATCCTCCGTGATTATCTCGCTTCCGGGAAATCAATTCGATCTTCAGAAATTCCAATAAATCCAAATAAAAATCCTATATTCATGAAGAATATTATTTTGAGTTGCTCAGGAGATTCTCCACGTCCCTATCTATGTTTTGGCGTGTTCGACGTACTCGGTAGGAATGGGTTTTGAGGCAACGAACCCTAGGGCAGAAAGATTCGCGAAGTTTAAGCAATGATGGATGGATTCTATCTTGTTTTTGAGTTCGTGGTTGGATATGGGTTCGTTTGTGAGTAATTGGGTGGTTTCGGTATCAAAAAAGGTCGATACCTGCTGGGTATCGCTTGAAAAAACAGCAGACGCGAACTCCTTTAGAGTGGCTTGAGTTTAATGCTTTTGGTATGGTTGGAAAGAGGGTTGAACGAGATGGATTTTGATGATTTTAGTTCGATTTTAAAAGGAAAGAAGGAGGAGTTGGTGAAGGGAGGATCGGCTATGACATTGGAAGTAGGAGCAGGTGTGTTTCTTGGGTTCAGGAAGAAGACAACACGGGTGGGTGGATTAATGGGCTGATGTAGTGTGAAGCCCAATAATGATTTTAAAAGGTGAAATCTCAAAAGTAAAATAACTTAAGTTCTAATTTAGTTTAAATATTGTATTGACTAGTAACTTGAATATTTGATGCATACTTCGTCAGAATTTCGAACGGTAAGATCCGTTGGGATCGTATGGACGGGAGCAACATAATGGAACTGACTGAGAGTCGATAGTAGCTTGTTACAATTTATTGCAAAATAAATTGTCCGTCTGAATCAAATCAATGACCAATTATCGTTATTTAACGATAACCGTCCAATGTGAGTAAACTCACCAACTCTGATCAGTTTATATTTTCATAAAGTATTTTTAGAATCAATAAATAATGGTTGTTTGTTGTGTGTTGGCTGTTTGGTTGAACTACTAGTTAAATTGGTTGAAATTATTGATAACGATATATATAAATCGTTAATCGAATATTGATTCTGTTTATCAGAATATTTCATACTCGTGTTGTTTATGTTGATTAACGTCCGTGGATGCAGGGAAACAGGTCGGAGGGACCCAACTGGGTTCTTCAACACTTATTTTATTGTTTTTTCATATATTGTGATATATGATGTGATTTATAATATATTGTTGATTATGTGTGTTTGATCATGGTTATTTGGTACTTTTAAATACCAAAAGAAATATTGGAATGTAAAAAGGGAATTTTGAACTATAATTTGAAATAAATTATTTATATAAAATCAAAGGATTTTATATAAAAAGGGAAATTTCAAAATGAACATTGAAGTAAATATATTTGTATGAAATCAAAGTATTTTATAAAAAGGAATGTATGAAGTGAATATGGGGTTTTGAAATTTTATAAAATCAAATAGGTTTTATAAAAGAGAGATATTTAAAAATTTAAATGAAAAAAAACTTCTATATAAAGTTAACAACAGTTATATGGAAGATTGGAAGACCAATTTGGTTAAAATACTAAATGGAAGTAAATAAAGAACTTTATGAAGTAAATATAATATTTGGAAAACAAATAAAATAAAAAGGGAATATTTTGAAAACCAAATCGAACTATAAAAAGAAATTATTTTTGAAATTAATGGAAATATAAAAAGGAAATGGCGAGATATAAAAGATTAAAGAGAAGATGTTTTCATAGTAGATATTAAATAGGAATCTGTTTTAATAGATGAATGGAGAAGGTTAATTTATAAATAATATTTTATAAATTAAATAAAAATATTTATCTTTTGATAAATGAAATATATAAGTCGAACTTATATAGAGAAGGAGAAATCAATTTTAACACCAATATTTTATGGAGTATGAATTCAACATTTATAAAGGAAATTAAAATGAGATTTTAAGTGTTAGAAGTTAAAAAGAGATTTTATACAAATAATTCTGTAAATAGAAATATAAATAGAAATTGAAGTTGAGATATTGTTTTCAAATATGAAATCAAACTGAATAGATTATGTGAAAGAAACCTTATTCACATTCGAATGTGAATAATGAAGATCAACAAAGACTTTTGCAAATAAAAACATTTATTAAGAAAAGTGGATTTTTGAAATAGAAATTTAAACATAAATGAGATTTCAAATGGTTAGAAAGAAATAACTTGTTTAGTAATGAAACAAGTGTTGTGAGTTATAAACAAAGTGTCTAAATGAACTAAAATATAATTATCAGTGGATAATTGAGATTGCGAATTAAATAGTGAATATAAAAAGGGAAGTTTGGAGTGTTTTAAAAAGGGAACGACGAAATCCATTTTGATATTCGAAATGTAAAAAGGATTAAATAAAATCTATAAAGAAGAGATTATCAAATATAAGTTAATCGAGAGAGATTATCGAATATAAGTTATTCGAAGAAGAGGATTAATCGAATATAAGTTATTCGAAAGGAAGAGTTATCGAATATAGTTATTTAAAAAGGGAGTTATCGAATAGAGATTATTCGAGAGAGAATTGTGAGTTAAAATTCGATTATATCGAATTTGGGAAAGTATTATTTACTTTTCGCTTTAAATCAAGATTTATTTATTAATAAATTAGTTGTTTGTCTATTGATTCAAATTTAAGATATAGAAAAGTTATATTTAAGTTAATATATTTCGAAAGCATGAAATTATAACACCAGCGTTATAATCAAATGATTTTTGTAAAGGAAGTGGATTTGTAAATAGAATCCGATAGTTTGCGAAAGGAAGTTTGTTGAAGGGCTATAAGATGAACTTTGTCTATTTCGAGGTTAGGAATGTTGTTCAGTTAAGGTCTGAGAGGTAATTATACCCCAACTTGATTGGCTTCGTTTTTAACTAAGGAGTAGTTAAGGTTCGACAGTGAAGATTGATTAAGTGGATTTAGTTAGTGAGTGAAATGGCTTGAATGGGCAAAGCGATGTTTTATTTAAACATCAGTTATATCCGATAAAGAAGTTCGGGAATGTTTTCCCGAATAAGAACCAGAAACGTTTTCTAAATTTAGAAAATGAGAATTTACAAATGTATAGAAATGGGGGAAAGGGATAAATTGAAGGTAATTTAAGATAAAGAGATAAATGTGGATTGATGATTTGATCGATCGAATTTCTATCTGGAAATAAGATCGTTGGTTGCACACTTGTTTTTCTTTGATAGTTAAATCACCGACTATTGAAGTTTTTGACCATTTTTAATTGTCAATACGGAGAGACCGGGATCAGATTCATTATCTGAAAACCACTCTGTATGGACGTTAGCATTGCGATCAAATATTGAAAACGGAGTTGTGCAAGGGCTATCCTGTTTACAGAATAGTGCCTGCGGTTTGTCTTGTCCCAGGACAAACGTGAATGGACGAATGTCTGACAGAGTATATCTAACGGATCACGTAAGTTGATCTCTTCAAACGTACTTCCTTTGGTGGCGGAGGATTTTGTTTCTCTTAGCTTTACACCCGTGGTATTTTTGGAGAAATCAATTTGTGATTTGACGGGTATGACGATGTGGCATTCGAAGTGAATGGTGGTCAAGTGTTTCAAAAGATACATAATGACCTCAAGCCTCATCAACCGGGAAATGACAGAAATCAGGCAGGCAGCATGGCTATGTGTGTCGCTCCCATTATGGTGTATATAACCTATCTAGAGAAAATCTAATTCATTCTTTATCTATTATCGATGCTGTCCCTTTTCGTGAAACGGTGGGTAGCTCCCAACCGTTGGTGACATACATTCGATACACTCAAGCGAAATGAGCGGTCAGTCATGTGTGGGCTGGGTTGCAAGATGTTCTTGTTAAACCCAGTGTATTCGCCTCTAGAGATACACTATCGGTAGGTGGTCCCATACCTTGTCATAGTCGGAATCCAATCTCCAATAAGCACCCGCGGTTTTTGTTGTATACTATATATGTGGAACGTGAGATGCAAGCATTCTGCTAGATTCTAATTACTTGTGATTAGACATTATTATAATATTAGAGAAGTATTGATTTCAAAAACTGTTATAGGTTATCGTAAGGTAAAAACCGTCCGTGTTTATGTGTGGATTGGTCTTACGATTATCTTTTTCTTTTTGAAAAGGATTTTTAAAAGTTAAACCAAATGATTTGAGTTTACTCACACCAGTCCCATGACTGACCCAGAGTTTATTTTGTTTTGTTTTCCCTAAACTCTTGGGTGCCCAAATTTGTACAGTCAGTCAAGCAGTTCAGGTCTTTACAGATATACTTGGAGGAGCTTGAATCAGGAGGCTTCAGGATTATATAGTTATTGTTATTTCCGCTGTGTGTAAGTGTTGTATTCTGATAATGTTATAGTGTATATATACTGTTTTATTTCAAAGTTATGTTATATATTATATTTTGCTCGTTCCGCTGTGAGATTCGTATTACTCTGATTCTGTTCTGTAGTGATCTTCTTCTTCTTCTATTCTAATTTTCTATCTTATCTACTCTCATCCTCTAACATCTTTCTATTAATGATCAGGTATTTCCAATGTTCGAATAGTCAACATGGCAGTTGTGTGTTGATGTTCGGAGTCGAAAATCCCGGTTCATTACAGATAATATAAATAAAATTTTATATTGAGTTATCGATTACATAATCAAAATACGATTTACTTCGAATATATCGAATAATCGTAATATGAAAACAAATCTAGTTTAGTTCAAAGTTAAAGCTGAATTGAAAACCGTTTAGATGATCAATATATATATTTTATTTGAATATAGACGACGATAATAATAATTTATTATTGAAGAATTCATTTGTTTGAATTTAAATTATATTATATTGATTTAAAATGGTTATTTATATATATATGTTTAAATTTAATTTTAGAATATATTATGTTAAGCTCATGTAACACCCCGTAATTTTAAAAATTAAGGTTAACAAAGTAAAGAATACTTAATTTTAAATGTGGAAATTAAGGGAAATGAGTTGCGCCATTGCGTTCGTCTAGGAATTCTTCTTTAGATAGAATCCGAGTTTGTGTGAATTGGACTTCGTATGAAGAAGTTATGGCCTTCCGAAGTTTCAGAAATTAATTAATTTAAAAACAGCTCAGGTTCAGAAAAAAATACAACAGGGACCAGGTCGACCAGAAGGTCGACCCTAGTGTCGATCTTCCCTATACAGGTCGACCTTAATGTCGACCTGGGGGTCGACCTCCCCCCCCCCCCCCCCCCGGGGGGCAGATCTGAAAGATGACAATTTTGTGACTCAGTGCTGAGTCATTAGGGCTGAGGTGTCACTCTATCTTGACTGGATGGTCTTGATTGGTTCTAGGTTGATCGGATGGCCTAAATTAATCCTAATCTCTATATAAACACATGTAGACTCAAACCCTAAAACCTAATCAAAATTAGAACCATGGCCGTCATGCTATCACCCCGCAACCTAGAGTAGCCACCACCAACTAGAAGAAGCTTAGCAACAATTCAATTCAACTCAAGTCTAATCTAAATTTGTCTACATCAAGGGAACGCTAATCAATTACAGAATACAGATCCTAGAACTCAAGACTTTCTTTTTATTTGTGAGTACAATTTCATTCACAAATTAATTGTTAATTTAATTGGGATAAGTTTATAATTTGGATTACAAGAATATGCCTGTTGAATCATGTGACGTTACTAATATTTTGTTTGTGAACATATGATAGTCTATTTAATTCATGTTGTGGATCTATTTTATATGACCAATCACATATGTCTTGATTCATTTTTTATGACATCAATTTATACACAAATTTGTGGTTGTGAATCATTGACTGCTATAATATTACCTATGTTGTAAATCTATGTTAGTTGTTGTCTTATGTACAATCAGTTCATAATGATGCTTCATATGCTAGTTTTGTTATGTTAGTGGATCTAATTCATATGTTAAATCATATGTATGTTTAACTTGATATGCAAGTTTGGATATGTTAATTTATACATGAATCATATGCAAGTTTAATGAGAATCATATGCAAGTTTAATGAGAATCATATGCAAATTTGTACGTTTAACTTGATTCATGACATCTATTTTATATGTAAGTTTGGATCTAAAGTATATGCTAAGACATATGTGAGTTATATGCAAGTATGTATGCGGATTATACACAAGCTTTCATGCTAGTTTACATGTAGATGTTAATATACATGTTTAGATTCATATGCAAGTTTACATCATCACATATGCAAGTAAATATACATATTTGGGATATGAATCATATGCTAGTTTAAATGTAAGTTTGAGATTCATATGCAAGTTCATACCTTTATGTTAGATCTATATTTAGATCCATGATGATACATGAGTTATGCAAATATATGTGTTACATACCCATTGTCTACGCAAGTTTAGATGAAAACCACAGTCACACATGCAAGTTTACCTCTTTATGTTTAGATCTATATAGTTGACTATGCAAATTTTATAATTAGATCTAATTTATGTGCTATGCATGTTGTGATGTTTCCTTTCTTATACTATTGCGAGTCTAACGTATATTTCACGTTAAACGAACAAACGTACAACGTGGGGCAATGGGATAATATTAAAATATTTAATATTGTTAATTAGCATAAATGCCTTAAAAGACATATAATTAGTTTGTAATGTTAATTGGTATAATTTATATACCATAAATAGATGGACATAATTAAGGTGATAATTATGGACATAAATAAATATGGAAATGATTGACAAATTTGAATAGGGATATTAATCCACTTTGGGGGTTAAATAAAGATGTGTAATAATAAACCAGCCTAAGACACGAGGTTAGACTCTTTTGTGGTGTAAGACTGCCCGGACCCGCCCGACAATTCCAGCAGCCACAAACAAGGTTGTAAAGACACAAGGTTAGGCTCGTTTGTGGTGTAAGACTGCCCGGACCCGCCTGGCAAATCTGCCATAAATGCCAGTCTAATGTGGGAGGTCTTTACAAGATTACGGTGTTAATGAATTAAGAAACACTTAACCAGATAAACATGTGGTGGGACATGGGGGGTTAAGTGGGTGCCTTGGGTGGCATGAGAAATTAAGGGGGTGCCTTGGGTGGCATGTGAAATATGATTTGATGCACTTAACCAAGATTGAAACACGTAAGAGGACACGAATAAGAATGGGGTTAAGTGGGGAAAACCTTAGAGGGGACCAAGCATAGGTGGAAAGCTTGTGTCATACATAGGGGCCCTTTTCAAACTAGTAACCATTAAGTATCTTTGTGGGCTCGACCCAAGTCGAGGACGGGACACGCGTACTGGGTTTGATTGTAAAAAGTCAAAACAGGTTAGCGGTGGCAACGCAAGTCCAACGGGATCATGTACGTGTGTGGCCCCGGGCTGGTAGGTAAGACGTTGTTGCATCGCGTAGATATAAGCCATGCATTTTTGGTAGTATCGGGTTCCCACTTTGGGGAGCGATACATCCCACTGTGAGGCCAGCACGGGTATCAACGAGTTAGGGAGCCGATCGAATGGGAAAGGTAGTGGGTACAACTAGCGGAGATAGGAGCAGGAGGCACCTATGACGACAGCTAGGAGTGCAACTACCATATTATAAACTTTGTGATTAGAAAAGGGGAGGGTAGTGGGTACAACTAGTGGAGATAGGAGCAGGCGACACTTATGAAGACAGCTAGGGGTACATGAAAACTACCATTATGATTATTATGATCAGTAGGCGGGATTAACTTTTAGGGTGACTAGTATTGGTGCAATATGGTAATTATCCTATAGCGTTGGAGGCGCAATTAACGTTATCTTATTCCTCTTGTTTGCCTTGCCATTCCCATTTTGTTCGCAGTCATTCCTTGTTTTGCCAGCTTATGCCTTATCCTAGTTACTTTAATAATTACATTGTTAAAGTTATTGTACTCGCCAGACTTTATGTCTGACCCCCTTTGTTTTCGCCTCTTTTCTTCCTCCCCCCCCCCCCCAGGTTCTCAGGGTGGGACTAATTCTAGTGGAGCTTGATTTGCATCGCTTTATTTCTCTCTCTTTTGGAAAAGCTTGGATTGCTGAAAGTAAAGTTTCAGCTCATCTTCTTTATAGTTATCTACATTGGGGTTTATGCTTTTTATTTTATGTACTCTGAATTTTGTCAAGATGGATATTATGTACTTGACTCCAGTCTTCGGTTTTTGATGATGTAACCAAACTTATTTGTTTACCGCTGCAATGAATGAACTTTTAAATTTTTAAGTACTGTTTTATATCTGTCTTGTTGTTAAGTTCCTGTTCTATACACACTTAAAACGCCCCATAGAAGTTAATGCATTCCCTTTGTGAGTGACATTAACGGACGTGGGGTGTTACACGTGGTATTAGAGCTGAAGGCTAGAACAGATATGAGATTTGAAAAAAAAAACTATTTTTCAAAAGCATTTTTATAAAGAAATACTTTCAGAAATATGTTTTAAGGAGGGTATTTTAAAGAGAAAAGTTTATTTTGGAAAACGTAACCCCGCAAAAACCATATATCTTTCTTTCGATTCTTTGCTTCGAATCTCTTCCCCTTTCCCCTTTTAGTTTCTTCCTCAACATACAGACGCTTTTTCTAAGATATGTAAGAACTTCCATCCGATGAGCAGAAAACCGCTTCATGGGACTGGGACATTTGTCAAAGCTAGGAGGAAATGGAGGACTTGTTGGTACCTTTAAGATAGACGATGGAAGGAAGGTTCAACCAGCTGCTTGGTTAATGAAGGATGAAGCCTCATTTTGGTGGGAGGTCACGAATGGAGGATGTGCAGGAGAGACATGGATAAGACACAATAAGGAAGAAGATCCAAAGAAAGGGGGTAGGGATAACAAAAGGGGCCAAGAGAAAAGGAAGGACCACACTTGTGAAATACCCGACTACTTAAATAAAGACGTTAGAAAGAAAAAGAAGGCTAGTTGTTATCATTACAAGACATCTTATTAGGATCATCCAAAGGAGCAAAAGGCAAAGGTAAGGACAAGGTACAGGATCTTCTGGAGGGCAGACGCGTTCCCTCACGACTGACATACCTGATAGAGGTAGAAATATATCTTGGTTGGAAATTTTGTTTTTCCTTTCGATCATCCTGTTCGAACCTTGTTTGAATTCCGGCGCTTCACATTCGTTTGTATCTGCTTCGTTAGTTAAAACACCGCACCTAAATACTAGTCTAGTTACGGATCCCATAGTAGTCTCAAATCCTATTGGTGGTTCAGCTCGTCTTTCAATGATTTGTCGGGATTTGAGAGTGTCTATCTTGGGCGTTGGGTTTGAATGCAACACCTTCGTTCTTGGCTTCATGGGCTACGGCTTGATTCTAGGTATGGATTGGCTAGCTAGATACGGTGTCATCCTAGATTGTGAAAGAAGGGTAGTTAGATTGTTGACTCATTTTTAAATCGCAATTTGTTTGGGCGGTCCATGAATATAGTGACATCTTCGATGGAGTTCGAGGTTTACCCCCGAGGCGCGAGATAGATTTTCGAATATACCTAGTAGATAATGCAAAGCCAGTTGCATTACCAGTACGCCACATGGCTCCGAGAGAGAGAAGAGAACTCAGTAAGCAAGTGAAAGAATTACTTGAGAAGGGGTTCATAAGAAGGAGTATTTCGGAGTGGGGTGCTCCAGTCGTTTTTCTATGAAAGCTGATGGTTCACTTAGATTGTGCGTGGACTATAGAGAACTGAATAAGCTAACAAAGAAGAATAGACACCCACTACCGAGGATAGATGGTTTGGTGGGTGCTTCAATTTTCTCGCAACTGGATTTGGCTATAGGGTTGCATCAGCTAAGGGTGGCTGAAGATAGAATCGATAAGACTGCATTTAGAACTCCTGACGGTTTCCTTGAATGGCTCGTCATGCCTTTTGGTTTGACGAATGCAGCCGCATACTTTGTTGACTTAATGAGTAGGGTGTTTACGAAGTTTCTGAACAAGTTTGTGGTAGTCTTTGTAGACGATATTCTGGTTTTCTCTAAAAATGAATAAGAGCATGCCCTACATCTTAGGGAAGTCTTAGAGACCCTACGAACGCATCAACTTGAGGCTAAGTTATCCAAGTGCCATTTTTGGAGAAAATAAGTAAGTTTCTTAGGACACGTGGTCTCTAAGGAAGGGACAGCTGTGGATCCCGCTAAGGTAGTTGCAATCCAAGGTTGGAAAACACCTAAGAACGTAACAAAAGTAAGAAGCTTTTTAGGGCTGGCTAGTTGTTATAGGAAGTTCATTAAGGACTTCGCGAAGATATCAGCCCCTCTCACTCGATTATGTACCCGGGTTATTGGCATCGTTAGAGGTGCAACCTACACTTTTGAGTCGAGTTGGAGAGGCACGACAAAATGACCCATAGTTGGTTGGGATAGTAGGCAATCTTATAGGAGGGGAGTCCTCGAGTCATCTTGATAGATATGCTATAGATGAGAGAAGTTGACTACGTAGAGATGGAAGACTTTGCGTACCACAAGACGAAAGTTTGAAGAAGGCAATCTTGAAGACTCACATCGCTCTAAGAGGACCATACATCCCGGTGGTGATAAGATGTATAGGGATAAGAAGCAATTTTTCTTTTGGGCCGGAATGAAGAAGGACGGGGCCGAGTTAGTTGCTAGATGCTTAGTGTGCTAACAAGTCAAGGTGGCTTAGTGTGCCAACAAGTCAAGGTGGAGCAAAAGAAGCCCGAAGGTTTGCTCCATCCCTTAGAGATTCCGCTTTGGAAATGGGAAAGTGTTTCCATGGATTTTGTAGATGGGTTACCAAGATCGAGGAAGGGTAATACGGGTATTTGGGTAATTGTAGACAGACTTACAAAGAGTGCCCATTTTATTCCCGTTAAAAGTAGAAGGACCGCCGCATGGTTAGCATCCGTTTACCTTCGAGAGTCCATTTGCACGGCATACCCTCCAGCATTGTGAGCGATAGAGATCCCATTTTCACAAGAGAATTTTGGAAAAGCTTACAAGAGGCAGATGGAACGCAATTATGCTTAAGTACCTCTTATCACCCTTAGACGGACGGCCAGACCGAGAGAGTAAATCAGGTTCTAGAAGACCTTCTGATAATATGCATCCTAGACTTTGGAGGAACATGGGAAGAACATCTTCCACTAGTGGAGTTCGCCTATAATAATAGTTTTCAGGCTAGCAATGGTATGACACCTTTTGAGGCTCTTTATGTACGACCGTGTCGATCACCTACATGTTGGTGGGAATCCATGGATAAGATTTTGCTTGGACCCGACATGATTAGGGAGACTTCGGAGAAGATAGACCTGATTCGACGGCAAATGAAGACGACGCAGGACCGACAGAAGTCATATGCTGATAGGAGACGAACCGATCTTGAGTTCAATGTTGGGGACATGCTTTTTATTAAGGTGTCACCATTGAGAAACGTAGTCCATTTTGGATCAGTAGGGAAGTTGGCACCAAGGTTAGTAGGACCCTTTCCAATTACAGAGATGATTGGGCAGATGGCGTATAGAGCGGAGTTCATGACGTGTTTCACGTTTCGCATTTGCGTAAGTGTCTACATGATACGGAGAAAGTGGTAGAGCCGAGCACGCTCGAAAAAGTGGAAGTAGAGCACAATGCCACAATCAGATGAGCTCCTACACACATTCTCGGATCGGAGGTCAAAAAGCTTCACAACAAAGAGGTCAAGTTGGTCAAAGTGCAATAGGGGGTGATCAAAGAGACGCGACTTGGGAGACGGAAGATAAGATGCGAACATTGTACCTTTCCCTTTTGAGGGTATGTTTTAATTTCTCCTTTTCCTACCGCTTTGTTGATACTTGTCCTATCTTTTAGTATTATCTTTGCGATGACATCTTCGATCTTTAGTTAGGAAGGACCCTATGGTTGAAACATGTGTTTGAGACATGTTATGTTTGGTGGATGCAAGTGGTTGCTCATGGATGCATGTACACACACCTTAGGCATTAGATTGGCTTAATCACCTTCATGTTGCATATAAATGTGTGTGCATATTTAAATTAATGGATGTATAATGGTTGTGAAACACCCCACCTCCGTTAAGGTCACTCACAAAGGGAATGCCTTAACTTTGGTGGAGAGTTATAGGTACAAGACACAGAAAATTTTACAAGACAGATAAATATAAGTAGCGAAATTCAATTATTTATTCCATGCGTGGTTCAATACAAAAGCATTACATCAAATTGTCTTAAAATAACTTCCAAAACATTGCAACATAATTTCTGTCTTGATTATTTAACAAAGAAGCATAAACCATAAATAAAATTGCATAAATCCCCAAGGATAATGTCCAAGAGCCATAGCCAAGATGAGAGGGAGTCCAAATCATACATCTACTTTCTTGAAGCTTGCAAAGAGTCTGACTAGGCTGCAGTATTCCCTCCCTATGGACCGGGGGGGGGACAGAAGAAAAGAGGACGGAAGAAAACGGGTCAGACAATAAGTCTGGTAAGTTCGGTGATTACTAGTATTTAAACAAGGAAAGAGATCATGACAGTAATAACAGAACATAGGATAATACCCTAATATAAGATAAGAGGAACATGTGATCGCACCCATTACTGTAGTCTCTGCACCCACTTAACCATTGGTTCAACCAGCCCTACGTGTTCATTACAAACGATCCCTTTAATAATCGGCTCCTACTCGTATGCATTCATATCCTGTGTCATTCGGCCCCGCTTGACTGTAGATACCTGTGCTGGTCCCACCATGGGGTGTATCAGTCCCTCTGGTGGCAAACCGAAACGATTCAGGATGCACGGTGTATACTACCGATGCCCAGTGCCTGATTTTTCCACTCGGAGTACGTGCACGCCCAGACTCCGTTGGAACCTACACTGGCCCACCAACCGCCGACGTTTTGACCACTTATACTCAGCCCAGTAATCGTGCCCCACCCTGCCTAGTTTTAGGGTACCATGATACATCTATGTGGGTTACTGCTGTAATGGGTCCCCGTTACTAGGGTTTTCTAATCAACATGTTTATTTGGCTAAGTGTCCAAGTTTACTTAACCCCACCCATTCGTTTAGTTAACTTGTTGAATCGATTAAGTGTTTTCCCTAATTGACTTAACCCTACCAATCCTGACTTATCTTAAGTTTATTAAAGCACCAACCACTCACATTAGACAGGTATTATTGTGGTCATTAGATGTGCCGATCGGTTCCGGGCAGACTTACACCACAACTCAGTCTAACCTCGGGTTCTTTTTGGGCTTGATGCACTAAACACCCACATTAGACAAGTTTTGTTGTGGTCACTGGATATGCCGGTCGGTTCCGGGCAGATTTACACCACAACTTATTCTAACCTCGAGTTAGGCATATTCGTCTTTTTCTAAATTCACATTTTTCTATATATATCTAATTTCTTTATGTAAATTTAATTTAATTTAATTTAATCATTCCATAATTGTCCTTTGATTATACTCACCATAAATGGTATATCAAATATACCATTTTATGAACAAATATATGCCATGAATTTTCATATTTTCCCATCGCTACCCCCGTGGAACGTACGCATGAATCACTTAAAATGTTGGGCTAGTAAATTAGCCCAAATCCATAAACAAAAAAAAGGGTAATAAACAAGGGACATGAAATAAACATAAAATAGCATACATTTCAACTTGTCATGTGTAACTTGGCATAGAGGTATCATTAACTTTGATTAAATGGGTAAAGGTGAACTTGTGACTAAGTTGGGTCCAATTGTCATGTAAATCTGACAAAGGTCTAGCATGGAGGTTTAACGTATAATCACAGTTTCAACCCTCAACTTAGCATATTAATTTATGTATGTCAAAACATAAGAAAGCTACTATAATCATTTTTAATTCGCAATTTAGCATATTAACTTATGTGTGTTAAATATAAGAGAACTATTATCAACATATTCGAATCACAACTTAGCATGATGACTTATGTGTTAAAACATAAGAGGACTATAATTCCAAATTTTACCACATAATTAGAATCAACCTAACATGGATATACATGACTGTTGATCTAACATATAAGAATGTGTTGTAGATCATAAACTTGCAAATAACCACCAATTTATGACATGACATGTTTTACCATTTAATTGGCAAAATAAATCCATTACCCAATCATAATAGATTCGAATAACATACAATATGTTCATCACCATAAGCATATAGACATGATTAATATACAATATGTTCATCACCACAAGCGTGTAGACATGATTAATATACAACATATTCATCGCCACAAGCATATAGACATGATTAATTACAACGATACTTTAAGATAAACGAGAATCAAATCTTATACATAAGCATCATTCTATATCCAAATTACAACATGTCATGATTCACTTGAAAGAATGTTTAAATCTGCGTAATAACCAACTTACAAACTAAAAAGGAATTCTTGCGTTCTGAAATCTGAATTCTGAAATTGGTAAGCTCGCCTTTGATGTAGATCGTTGAATTTGATAATCTTTTAATTTGATTTTTTTCTTTTGATTCAAGTTCTTATCTTGTCTTTGAATTGGTTAGTTCTAGGATTATTTTTGTGTGATTTTTAGGTTTGAGCATTGGGTTGTTTGTACAGAATTTCAACTCAATTTGAGTTGTCGGATGATCTTAGGGTTAACCACAACCATCCAGTGAAGATAGGGAGACACCTCAACCCTAGTGACTTAGCAGTGAGTCACAGAATCGTCACCTTTCAGATCTACCCGGGGGGGGGGGGCAGGTCGACCTGTAAGGGGGAGGTCGACACTAGGGTCGCCCCCCCGGTCGACCTAGGTCCTGGATGGAATTTTCCCGTCCAGCTTGCTTCTGACTTCTGATTTGAATTTAATTTGAATTTGTTTTCGAGCTGTTTGAATTTATTTGAATTTTCTGGAAACTTCCGACAACCATAACTTCTTCATACGAAGTCCAATTTACGCAAACTCATACTCTATCCCAACCAGAATTCCGAGACGAACACAATGGCGTAACCCGTTTCCCTTAATTCTCACATTTTAAATTATGAATTGTTTAATTCGTTACTATACCGTTAACAGAAAATACGGGGTGTTACATTCTCCCCTCCTTTTTAGGATTTCGTCCCCGAAATCTTCAAGTCGAGAAGAACTTATATCCTACCATCCAATCACCCATCTACTCAACCATCAATCACAGGCGTCCATTGTCCTTAAAAGATCTCTAATGCTTCATGATCATGTGTGCACATGTCCTTATCTAATGCAAAATCAAGTGGTCTACTGATTCAGTTGACCTCCTTAATGCAAAATATGACAGTTCCATGAGTCCATTATGAATGCAATTTTTCCTACTCATAATTTCCTACATGAGTACACAATCATTCATACAAATGCAATGTCCATATGATAACACATCAAGTTTCAATCCATATACCAATACATCTATGCATATGCAATATGGGAGTGACTGAGCCGATCTAATTCCTAATGTGTGTGTATATGCATCCACTAGCAACCACTTGCAACCATCAATCATAACATGTTTCAGTTACATGTTTACATCCAAATGGGTTCCTACCTAAGAATAAAGGATAGGATCGAGGAGATATACCTAAAAAGATAGATACGAGCATAAACTTAAGGAAAAAGAGATTAAGGATATACCCTCAAAAAGAAAAGGGTAGGCTGTGCGTATTCTGTCCTCGGTTTCCCTAGTTGCTTCTTCCTCGGTGTCGCTCCATTGAACTTTGATGAGCTTAACTTCACGGTTGCGTAGCTTTTTGGCTTCTGTTCCCAAGATACGGGTTGGAATTCTCCTCACAGTTGCTTCTCGTTCAACTTCAACTTCCTCTAGCATACTTGGTTCTACCACTTCCGCAGACTCGTGTAAGCATTTCCGCAGGTGAGAGACATGAAAGACATTATGAACCCCGGCCAACCTTTCGGGGAGCTGTACCCTATAAGCCATCTTCCCAATCTTCTCGATGATAGGGAACGGTCCTACAAATATTGGTGCTAACTTTCCTGCGGATCCAAAGCAAACGACGTTCCTCAAAGGAGATACTTTAAGGAACACCTTGTCTCCAACTTCGAACTCAAGGTCAGTTCTTCTTTTGTCTGCATAGGACTTCTGTCTGTCTTGGGCAGTCTTCATTCTTCTTCGTATCAAGCCTACTTTTTATGAAGTTTCCCTAATCATGTCTGGTCCAAGTATGAGCTTGTTTGTGGACTCCCACCAGCAAGTTGGTGACCTGCACGGTCTTCCATATAAAGCTTCGAAAGGCGCCATGCCTATAGTGGCTTGGTAGCTATTATTGTAAGCAAATTCCACCAAAGGTAGATGATCCTCCCATGTGCCTCCAAAGTCAAGAATGCATAGTCTCAAGAGGTCTTCTAATACTCTGTTGACTCTTTCCGTCTGGCCATTGGTTTAAGGGTGATATGCCATGCTTAAGCACAACTGTGTGCCTACAGCCTCTTGTAAACTCTTCCAAAACTCGCTCGTGAAGATAGGGTCTCGATCACTCACTATGCTGGAGGGTATCCCATGGAGTCGAACTATATCTTTAAGATATATGGATGCTAGAGATGAGGCAGCCCTTCTACTCTTGACGGGTATAAAGTGGACGCTTTTTGTGAGCCTGTCCACTATTACCCAAATGCTGGTATTGCCCCTTCTTGACCTAGGCAACCCATCTATAAAGTCCATCGAGATGCTATCCCATTTCCATTGTGGGACTTCTAGAGGATGGAGCAGACCACCAGGCTTCTTCTGCTCCGCCTTGACTTGTTGGCATATTAACAGTTAGAAACAAATCCAGCTACGTCTTTCTTCATGCCATTCCAAAAGAAAACTCTTTTGATGTCTTTATACATTTTGTCTCCGCCTGGGTGTATGGTCATCTTGGAATGGTGTGCCTCTTCTAGAACCGCCTTTACCAAATCCCTTGCTTGGGGGACGCATAGTCTTCCATCTCGTCTCAACCAGCCCTTGGCATCAATGGAGTATCTATTGAGGTGACTGGAAGTCTCGCCCCTAATTAACTTGTCCATCACATTGGCTAGTTGAGGGTCTTATCTTTGCGCGGCTCCGATTGAGTCTAATAGAGTTGGTCGCACTTCTGACATTGCTAACAAGCCAGGTACAAAGTCAGAGGAGGGTTTAAAGTTAAAGCTTGCTATGAACACTAAGCTTTGCCTTTCCACAAAAAGAGGGCTTAAGGCCAGCTTCTTTCTACTTAAGGCGTCTGCTACTGCATTGCCCTTGCCAGGGGTGTAGGAAATCTCAAAATCAAACGAGGCAAGAAACTCCATCCATCTTTGTTGCCTCAAATTGAGATCTTTCTGCAAGAAAAGGTATTTCAACAATTTACAGTCAGTATAAAGTTAAAATTTTCACCTAGGAGATAATGGCGCCAAGACTTAAGCGCAAAAACGATGGCTGCCAACTCTAGGTCGTGGGTTGGGTAGTTTTTCTCGTGCACTTTCAACTGCCTTCCACCATAAGCTACTACCTTCCATTCTTGCATCAGAACAGCGCCTAGCCCCGTTCCGCAAGCATCTTTGTAAACTGTAAACATCATGCTTCCTCAGGAAATGTCAGAACTGGGGCTATTGTTAGAGACTTTTTTAAACGTTGGAAAGCAATATCGCAATCCAAATCCCAATTGAAAGTTAGGTTCTTCTTTGTCAACCTTGTCAGTGGAGCTGAGATTTTTGCAAAATCTTTGATAAATTTTCGATAAAAGCCTACTATCCCGAGAAAGCTTCGGACTTTGGTTGCGTTTGAGGAACCTTCCAATCTTGCACAGCAACCACTTTCGTGGGGTCCACAGCTATCCCCTCTTTTGACACCACGTGTTCAAGGAACCTAAGTTGTTCTCTCCAGAAACGACATTTGGATTATTTCGCCTTCAACTGATGTGCACGGAGAGTATCCATGACTTCTTTTAGATGTTGAGTACGCTCTTCCTCAATCTTTGAGAAGATCAAAATATCGTCTACGAAGACCACCACAAACTTATTGAGGAACTCTCGGAACACCCTGCTCATTAAATCAACGAAGTAAGCGGGTGCATTTGTCAAGCCGAAGGGCATGACAAGCCACTCGAAGAAACCATCTGGAGTTCTGAACGCGGTCTTATTAATGTTGTCTTCAGCCACCCTTAGCTGATGAAACCCGGTAACCAAATCTAATTGGGAGAAAACCGATGCACCTACTAGCTGATCGAACAAATCATCTATTCTCGGGAGTGGGTGCCTATTCCTTTTGGTCAGCTCGTTTAGCTCCCTATAATCAATGCACAGGCGAAGCGAACCGTCTGCTTTAGTTGCGAACACTACTGGAGCACCCCATTCAGAAATACTCCACCTTATAAACCCCTTCTCAAGCAGTTCTTTAACTTGCTTGCTGAGTTCTTTCCCCTCCCTCAGAGCCATGTTTCTAATGGGTAAAGCAACGGGTTTTGCGTTGTCCACGAGGTATATGCGGAAGTCTATCTCCCGCTTCAAAGGTAAGCCCTTTACCTCTTCAACACATCCGAGTATTCATGGACTACCCTTACAGACTGCAAGTTCTCAACGGACGCATCAAGAGATTCTAGATAACTAAGCATAACTGAGTTCATGGGATTACAAGAAATTTCGAGAGTGTTACCGAGGCGAGTCATGAGTCTAACCACTCTCTTTTCACAATCGAGGACGGCACCATTACTGGATAGCCAGTCAATGCCTAGAATCAACCCATAGCCCGTGAAGCCCAAAACAAAGGCATTACATCTAAACCCACCGGTTAGTATAGATATTTTCAAATCCAAACAAACCATTGACAAATAAGCTGAGCCCCCAATCCAAGGGATCCTCAACTATACTGGTGTCTAGGTGCAGAGATTCCACTAAAGCAGTAGATATAAAAGAGTGCGATGCGCCAGAATCAAATAGTGTACGAACAGGATGATCAAAAAGGTAGACTAAACTTTCGACAGAAATGTTTCTACCTCGTTCTTGTGGAGGTGCCGTGAGAGCGTGAACTTGTCCTCCAGATCCCTGCCCTTGCTTCCTTGGGCAAGCCCTAGCCATGTGTCCTGTCTCACCACAATTGAAACAGCCACCCATCTTCCTTTTCTTCTTCTTGCAATCTTTGATCAGATGTCCAGGAATGCCACAGAAATTACACTTTCTCTTTTCACGGAGTTTATTGTTCTTCCCGCCTTTTTTTGAATCATCCTTCTTGTTCTGCGACCCTTCCCCTTCTTTTCTTGAGGCACTTCCGCTTTTGCCTCTTTCTTGCCCTTGTTTTCCTTATGTAAGAGTGCCATGTCCATTAACCTCTCGTAAGTAGCCCCCATAGGTATATGGTTCATAGCCAAGCTGTGAAGTGGCTCGTTCAATCCCTTGACTAAATGGAGAGCCTTCTTTTGAGGAGTATTCACTAAGTCCAGTCCAAATCGAGTCAGCTGATTGAATTGATTGACGTACTCCTTGACCGTCATACTTCCTTGCTTAAGAGATAAGAACTTTTCTAGCTGTAGACTTCGCTTAGCTTGTGAGAGGAATTTCATCTCAAACCTTCTTCTGAAATCCATCCATGTGTCAACTGGTCTTTCAGCGTTAGTGACTTCCCACCAATAGGAAGCGTCGTCTTTGAGCAACCATACAGCCAGCTGTATCTTCTGCCTATCGTCCACCTCGAAGATAACGAACAGATCCTCAGTTTCTTCGAGCCAGTTCCTAGCTTCTACGAAGGATTCAATTCCCTTGAAATCCTTTCCACCCATGTCCCTAAAGTCTCTATAAATATTTGAGAAAGCATTTGCACGAGGAGGAGGAACCGTTGCAGTTGGAGGAGGAGGAATATCTGCTGGGCCTGCATCGTTGGCCCTAGCCTCTAAGTACCTCCTGAACCAGCCAGGTATCGGTACACCCTCTGAAAGGTTAAGATTCCTAGACATGCTGAAACGAAAAAGAAAAGATTCAAAACGAAGGATAGAAAGGTAGTGCATATGGCTTTGGGGATTATGCCTTTTTAAATTTAAAACAACACTTTTTCTTGAAAAATGCTTCTTTATATTTCTTTTCGAAAATAATTTTCAAAAACTCTTATCTGATCTGGTAAACCTTTGCTCTGATACCAAGTGAAACACCCCACCTCCGTTAAGGTCACTCACAAAGGGAATGCCTTAACTTTGGTGGAGAGTTATAGGTACAAGACACAGAAAATTTTACAAGATAGATAAATATAAGCAGCGAAATTCAATTATTTATTCCATGCGTGGTTCAAAACAAAAACATTACATCAAATTGTCTTAAAATAACTTCCAAAACATTACAACATAATTTCTGTCTTGATTATTTAAAAAAGAAGCATAAACCATAAATAAAACTGCATAAATCCCCAAGGATAATGTCCAATAGCCATAGCCAAGATGAGAGGGAGTCTAAATCATACATCTACTTTCTTGAAGCTTGCAAAGAGTCTGACTAAGCTGCAGTATTACCTCCCTGTGGACCTAAGGGGGGAACGAAAGAAAAGAGGACGAAAGAAAACGGGTCAGACAATAAGTCTGGTAAGTTCGGTGATTACTAGTATTTAAACAAGGAAAGAGGTCATGACAGTAATAACAGAACATAGGATAATACACTAATATAAGATAAGAGGAACATGTGATCGCACCCATTACTATAGTCTCTGCACCTACTTAACCATTGGTTCAACCAGCCCTACGTGTTCATTACAAACGATCCCCTTAATGATCGGCTCCTACTCATATGCATTCATATCCTGTGTCATTCGGCCCCGCTTGACTGTAGATACATGTGCTGGTTCCACCATGGGGTGTATCAGTCCCTCTGGTGTCAATTCGACACGATTCAGGATGCACAGTGTATACTACTGATGCCCAGTGCCTGATTTTTCCACTACGGAGTACGTGCACGGCCAAACTCCGTCAGAACCTACACTGGCCCACCAACCACCGATGTTTTGACCGCTTATACTCAGCCCAGTAATCATGCCCCACCCTGCCTAGTTTCAGGGTACCATGATACATCTATGTGGGTTACTACTGAAATGGGTCCTCGTTACTAGGGTTTTCTAATCAACATGTTTATTTGGCTAAGTGTCCAAGTTTACTTAACCCCACCCATTCGTATAGTTAACATGTTGAATCGGTTAAGTATTTTCCCTAATTGAGTTAACCCTACCAATCCTGACTTAGCTTAAGTTTATTAAAGCACCAACCACTCACATTAGACACGTATTGTTGTGGTCACTGGATGTGCCGGTCGGTTCCAGGAAGACTTACACAACAACTCAGTCTAACCTCGGGTTCTTTTTGGGCTTGATGTACTAACCGCCCACATTAGACAGGTTTTGTTGTGGTCACTGGATAAGCCGATCGGTTCCGGGCAGATTTACACCACAACTCAGTCTAACCTCGGGTTAGGCATATTCGTATTTTTCTAAATTCACATTTTTCTATATATGACTAATTTCTTTATGTAAATTTAATTTAATCATGCCATAATTATCCTTTGATTATGCTCACCATAAATGGTATGTCAAATATACCATTTTATGATCTAATCTATGCCATGAATTTTCATATTTTCCCATCGCTACCCCCGTGGAACGTACGCATGAATCACATAAAATGTTGGGATAGTAAATTAGCCCAAACCCGTAAACAAAAAAGGGTAATAAACAAGGGACATGAAATAAACATAAAATAGCATACATTTCAACTTGTCATGTGTAACTTGGCATAGAGGTATCATTAACTTTGATTAAATGGGTAAAGGTGAACTTGTGACTAAGTTGGGTCTAATTGTCATGTAAATCTGACAAAGGTCTAGCATGGAGGTTTAACGTATAGTCACAGTTTCAACCCTCAACTTAGCATATTAACCTATGTATGTCAAAACATAAGAAAGCTACTATAATCATTTTTTAAATCGCAACTTAGCATATTAACTTATGTGTGTTAAACATAAGAGAACTATCAACATATTCGAATCACAACTTAGCATAATGACTTATGTATTAAAACATAAGAGGACTATAATTCCAAATTTTACCACATAATTAGATTCAACCTAAGATGTATATACATGAGTGTTGATCTAACATATAAGCACGTGTTTTAGATCATAAACTTGCAAATAACCACCAATTTATGACATGACATGTTTTACCATTTAATTGGAAAAATAAATCCATTACCCAATCATAATAGATTCCAATAACATACAATATGTTCATCACCATAAGCATATAGACATAATTAATATACAATATGTTCATCACCACAAGCATGTAGACATGATTAATATACAACATGTTCATCGCAACTAGCATATAGACATGATTAACTACAACGATACTTTAAGATAAACGTGAATCAAATCTTATACATAAGCATCATTGTATATCCAAATTACAACATGTCATGATTCACTTGAAAGAATGTTTAAATCTGCGTAATAACCAACTTACAAACTAAAAAGGAATTCTTGCGTTCTGAATTCTGAAATTGGTAAGCTCGCCTTTGATGTAGATCGTTGAATTTGATAATCTTTTAATTTGAATTTTTTTTCTTTCGATTCAAGTTCTTGTCTTGTCTTTGAATTGTTGACGGCTACTCTATGTTTTCCATTGACAGCATGATAGTTCTAGGATTATTTTTGTGTGATTTTTAGGTTTGAGCATTGGGTTGTTTATATATAATTTCAACTCAATTTGAGCCGTCGGATGATCTTAGGGTTAACCACAACCATCCAGTGAAGATAGGGTGACACCTCAGCCCTAGTGACTCAGCATTGAGTCACAGAATCGTCACCTTCAAGATCTGACCTGGGGGGGCAGGTCAACCTGTAGGGGGGAGGTCGACACTAGGGTCGACCCCCTGGTCGACCTAGGTCCTGGATGGAATTTGTCGACCCTAGTGTCGACCTCCCCCCTACACAGGTCGACCTTAGTGTCAACCTGGGGGTCGACCTACCCCCATGGGCAGATCTGAAAGATGACGATTTTGTGACTCAGTGTTGAGTCATTAGGGCTGAGGTGTAACTCTATCTTGACTGGATGGTCTTGATTGATTCTAGGTTGATCGGATGGCCTAAATTAATCCTAATCTCTATATAAACACATGTAGATTCAAACCTCAAAACCTAATCAAAATTAGAACCATGGTCATCATGCTATCACCCCGCAACCTAGAGTAGCCGCCACTAACTAGAAGAAGCTTAACAACAATTCAATTCAACTCAAGTCTAATCTAAATCAAAATTTGTCTACATCAAGGGAACGCTAATCAGTTACAGAATACAGATCCCAGAACTCAAGACTTTCTTTTTATTTGTGAGTGCAATTTCATTCGCAAAGTAATTGTTAATTTAATTGGGATAAGTTTATAATTTGGATTACAAGAACATGCCTGTTGAATCATGTGACGTTACTTATATTTTGTTTGTGAACATATAATAGTCTATTTAATTCATGTTGTGGATCTATTTTATATGACCAATCACATATGTCTTAATTCATTTTTTTATGACATCAATTTATACACAAATTTGTGGTTGTGAATCATTGACTGTTATGATATTACCTATGTTGTAAATCTATGTTAGTTGCTGGCTTATGTACAATCGATTCATAATGATGCTTCATATGCTAGTTTTGTTATGTTAGTGGATCTAATTCATATGTTAAATCATATGTATGTTTAGCTTGATATGCCAGTTTGGACATGTTAATTTATACATGAATCATATGCAAGTTTAATGAGAATCATATGCAACTTTGTACGTTTAACTTGATTTATGACATCTATTTTATATGTAAGTTTGGATCTAAAGTATATGCTAAGACATATGTGAGTTATATGCACGTATGTATGTGGATTATACACAAGCTTTCAAGCTAGTTTACATGTAGATCTTAATTTACATATTTAGATTCATATGCAAGTTTACATCATCACATATGCAAGTAAATATACATATTTGGGATATGAATCATATGCTAGTTTAAATGTAAGTTTGAGATTCATATGCAAGTTCATACCTTTATGTTAGATCTATATTTAGATCCATGATAATACATGAGTTATGCAAATATATGTGTTACATACCCATTGTCTACGCAAGTTTAGATGAAAACCATAGTCACACATGCAAATTTACCTCTTTATGTTTAGATCTATATAGTTGACTATGCAAATTTTATAATTAGATTTAATTTATGTGCTATGCATGTTGTGATGTTTCCTTTCTTAGACTATGGCGAGTCTAACGTATATTTCACGTTAAACGAACAAACGTACAACGTGGGGCAATGGGATAATATTAGAATATTTAATATTATGAATTAGCATAAATGCCTTAAAAGACATATACTTAGTTTGTAATGTTAATTGGTATAATTTATATACCATAAATAGATGGACATAATTAAGGTGATAATTATGGACATAAATAAATATGGAAATGATTGACAAATTTGAATAGGGATATTACTCCATATTGGGGTTAAATAAAGATGTGTAATAATAAACCGCCTAAGACACGAGGTTAGACTCTTTTGTGGTGTAAGACTGCCCAGACCCGCCCGGCAAATCCAGGAGCCACAAATGTCAGTCTAATGTGAGAGGTCAAAGGCATGAATTAAATGCGTAACAGCTGTAAAGACACGAGGTTAGGCTCGTTTGTGGTGTAAGACTACCCGGACCCGCCCAGCAAATCCAGCTGCTACAAATGCCAGTCTAATGTGGGAGGTCTTTACAAGATTACGATGTTAATGAATTAAGAAACACTTAACCAGATAAACATGTGGTGGGACATGGAGGGTTAAGTGGGTGCCTTGGGTGGCATGAGAAATTAAGGGGGTGCCTTGGGTGGCACGTGAAATACGATTAGATGAACTTAACCAAGATTGAATTATGTAAGAGGACATGAATAAGAATGGGGTTAAGTGGGGAAAACCTTAGTGGGGACCAAGCATAGGTGGAAAGCTTGTGTCATACATGCGGGCCCTTTTCAAACTAGTAACCCATTAAGTATCTTTGAGGGCTCAACCCAAGTCGAGGACGGGACGCACGTACTGGGTTTGATTGTAAGAGGTCAAAACGGGTTAGCGGTGGCCACACAAGTCCAATGGGATCATGTGCGTGTGTGGCCCCGGGCTGGTAGGTAAGACGTTGTTGCATCGTGTAGATATAAGCCGTGCATTTTCGGTAGTATCGGGTTGCCACTTTGGGGAGTGATACACCCCCACTATGGGGCTAGCACGGGTTTCTACGAGTTAGGGAGCCGATTGAATGGTAAAGGTAGTGGGTATGACTAGTGGAGATAGGCGAAGGCGGCACCTATGACTGCTGCTAGGAGTGAAACTACCATATTATAAATGTTGTGATTAGAAAAGGGGAGGGTAGTGGGTACAACTAGTGGAGATAGGAGCAGGCACCACCTATGAAGACAGCTAGGGGTACACAAAGACTACCATTATGATTATTATGATCAGTAGTTGGGATCATCTTTTAGGGTGACTAGTATTGGTGCAATATGGTAATTATCCTATAGTGTTAGAGGCGCAATTAACGTTGTCTTATTCCTCTTGTTTTCCTTGCGATGCCCATTTTGTTCACAGTCGTTCCTTGTTTTGCCAGCTTATGCCTTATCCTAGTTACTTTAATAATTACATTGTTAAAGTTATTGTACTCGCCAGACTTTATTTCAGACCTCTTTTTTTTCACCTCTTTTCTTCCTTCCCCCTTCCCCCCCCCCCCCCCCAGGTTCTCAGGGTGGGACTAATGCTAGTGGAGCTTGATTTGGATCGCTTTATTTCTCTCTCTTTTGGAAAAACTTGGATTGCTGAAAGTAAAGTTTCAGCTCATCTTCTTTACGGCTATCTACATTGGGTTTATGCTTTTTATTTTATGTACTCTGATTTTGTCACGATGGATATTATGTACTTGACTCTAGTCTTTGGTTTTTGATGATGTAACCAAACTTATTTGTTTACCGCTGCAATGAATGAAGTTTTAAATTTTTAAGTACTGTTTTATATCTGTCTTATTGTTAAGTTTCTGTTCTATACACACTTAAAACGCTCCATAGAAGTTAATGCATTCCCTTTGTGAGTGACATTAATGGACGTAGGTTGTTACAGCTCAGAACACCGTTATTACATTGGAACGATGGTCGATACGCTAAAATAGCGGTTCACGATTTTTAATTGTGAACCCTGAGATATTTGATTGTGGATAGGATCGAAATTAGTATCTATTTAAAAAGAATAAAAATCTTTTTAAATCAAATCGCATTAATTAGAAATCAAATCGAAATCAAATCTAAAATCAAATCGCATTAAAAATATATGTACTTACCCCGACATCCATTTAATAACTTATGTACGTTGGTTTCCCCTTCCATCTATATAATCGCGTACCCCCTCCACACTTCATTCTTCTGAAAACCAAATCGATTCTCAAGCATTAGATAAATAAAAATGGTCAATATAAAAGTGTAAAGATAAATTGCCAGAATAATAAAACCCCACACAAGTTTGGAGTTGACAATAATCACGTCTCTCTAGTCATTAAATACGGCACATGGATTATTTATTTCCCACACGGGACGAGGTAACGAGAATTTATTCTCTGGAGCAATTAAAATACACACTCCCTCAGGTTTTGACAGGGTGACGAGAATTTATTCTCTGGAGTTATTATCTATACACGCTCCCCTGTAAACACCAGAATATATCACTATAAATATGTGTATGCTTTATAGGATTTATTGGGTACCTAATACGGCCCAATAAATTTCCAAACCCCTCCCCGTACAAAGGAGGTTATGGCGAAATTTTTCGAAAATTCCGGGTGTTAGCCAAATTTTTTGAAGAATTTGAAAATTCTCAGAAAATGAAAAGTTGGAGAATGGAAGCCAGATTGAACGTAGAGTTGATTAATCAAACCACTTTCGACTTTGTTCCTTTTCGGGGACGAAAAGTTTTAAGTGGGGGAGATTGTAACGACCCGGAAAATCTGAACCAATTTAAAATTTTTAAATTGGCCAAAATAGTGGATTTTAAATATTTAAAATAAATATTTTAAATAATAACGATGAAAAGTAAGGTTGAATCGACGTTTGAAAATAAGCATAATTAATTCTAATTATAAACAAGGCCTGAAATGGCGTGGTAGTTTCAAATTTTGAATTCAAACTTTGACTGACTGTACCGGGTGCAAAACAAAACGGATTTGAGTGAAACCAAAAATATTTAAATCTGTTAGTGAATATCCTTCTAACGAATCTGAAAAATCGAAGTTTCATAGCGGGAAGCAAAAGTTATGGCTAAATGAATTTTCAGAAAGGTCGCTATGGAACTTATATAGCCCGTGAAAATGGCCATTTTGCAAACGACCTCGGAATTCGATGAAACCACTTTTGTTGGATCCAGGATGTTTAACTATTGCTAAGTTTCAAATTTCATAATTTTTGAAGTTAGTATGTGAGCGTGGCAAAGGAAAATGTGTTTGGTCGATTTCTATTAAATTGGATCGACCAGAAATGGGCCATTTTTCAAACGGTCTCAGAATTCGATGAAACTAGTTTTGTTGGGACCGTATCGTCAAAACATAGCTAGATTTATTTTTCTGGAATTTTTAGAAGCAGTATGTGGCCTCGGCAAATTGAAATGTATGTTCAAATTAAATACTGAATGTTTTATATTTTAATTTGAAGAAAAACTGACTAAAACAGTCGAATGGGCCTTCGAAACATATCCCATTGTGTTCGTAATGGGGGTATTTAGCTAGGGACGATAGTCGTTGGGTTTGGATTGGAGGTCGTGTTAGAAAACCCCCTTTTAAAAGCTCCCGGCCAATCAGAATTTATTTTAAAAAAAATTCTCAGAGACCCCCCCCCCCCCGATCGACGACGGAAACGCCTCCAGACCTTCCCGATTATTTTCCGACCGCCACACGCGTCGATAGCCCTAGCTCCAGTTCAACTTTCTGTCGAGCTTCCTTCCCTCTTTAAATCAATACCAGTCTCATCGCCCCTCGTCTCGAATCCATCGCGCATCGCCCCCAGGAAGTTTTGAACTTCCGTTCGACGCCCTGCCTGCCACGTGGCATCAAAGTGGACCACGTCCCCCTGGTCAGGCGCAACTCTCGAGGCACTCCACTGTGGTGAAGGCCGATTGTTCAAGCGTGCAACGGATTCGAAGATTTGTGCAAACCTAGTTTAGAACCTTCAACGCAGGTAACTGTTTTGATTTTCAGAACTGAAAATAACACTTTTAAGTGTTGCAAACGATGATTTCAGTTTAAAAATCATATTTTTATCGTGTATTGACGAAGTTCGATGAAACAGGAAACATCGTGACCGCAAGGACGCTCTCTACATTCTAGAAGAGACCGCGGATTTTTCTGAGCCTTCTACAATTTTTAGAAAAGCAACGAACCAAAGTGAGATTTCTAATTTATAAACGATATGGAAAACGACGATGTATAAATTATATAGTCGATGTATGAGTTATATAGGCGTTGTACACCTCTTGTATAAGCGTTGTATAAGTTGTACGTTCGATATATAAGTTATACATGCGTTGTAAAAATTATATATGTGTTGAAATAGAAATGAAATGCTTATATAAATAAATAAATAAATATATACGCCCCTTGTCCACAAACCATGGACGATATCTATTGATTGTGATTGGTGTGAAAATTGGTTGATAGCGAATGGTTGATTGAATTGTTTGTGGTTGGAATTGTTTGATTGTGTTTGAAAAATACCCGTTTGTGGTTGAGAATTGTTTGGTTGAAACCACATAGGATTAGTTTGTGGAAAAGAAAAAAATTATACATGCCGCCTGCGTGCGAACTAGATGCAAGATTCCCCATTGTCAAAAGCTGCGAGGCTTTAAGGTAGAGCGAGGAGCCGTACTAGGGACGACCCCGGTTTTAACTACCCTGCCGTTATGCTGCCGAAATTTTGTATAATATTCATGTGTTAGAATTATTTTCATATATTGAATAACCTTCATGTGTTGAATCGAAATTCCTTCGTTGAATAGAAATTCATGTGTTGAATGGTATCTGTGTTTTAAATAAATTGTTTTAACAATAAAAATCACATTTTTACTCTATATATACAAACTATAGAAAACATTCATGTGTTGAATCGAAATTCATTCGTTGAATAGAAATTCATGTGCTGAATGGTATTCGTGTTTTAAATAAATTGTTTTAACAATAAAAATCACATTTTTACTCTATATATACAAACAATAGAAAACATTCATGTATTGAATCGAAATTCATACGTTGAATAGAAATTCATGTGTTGAATGGTATTCGGGTTCGAAAGAAATTGTTTTATAATAAAAATCTTATTTTTATCATCTATATGAACTATATAAAATGGTCGTGTTTTGAAAGAAATTGTTTTATTATAAAAATCATATTTTTATCATCTATATAAACTATATAAAATAGTCGTGTTTTGAAAGAAATTGTTTTATAATAAAAATCATATTTTTATCATCTATATAAACTATATAAAATAGTCGTGTTTTGAAATAAATATTTTTACATTAAAAATCACATTTTTATTATATACATGGATTGTTAAAAATAGTGAAGTGTTGAAATAAATGTCTGTTGGATAAAAATATCATTTTTATCAAATGTATGAAAAGAATATAGTTTTGAAATCAAAGAATCGATTATATATATATATAAATATAATTAAAATAAATCGAATAACGAAGCTGCAGTTCGTGTTTTGAAACCGTGATTTCAAACGATTAGTGCGGGAGATCCGACCATCGGATTTTCCCGAAACCGAAACCGTTGGGTTCGCTTTGGAAATATCTTTCCAACGACACCAATTTTGTAAAGATCCAACGGTTGGATTGTCTGGAATGTTTAATTCAAATCTGAAGAAAAACAGCGCCAGAATTGATTATATTTATATAAATATATAAATATAATTAAATTAAATCGAATAACGACGCTGCAGTTTGTATTTTGAAATCGAAACTTCAAACGATTGTACCGGGAGATCCGACCGTCGGATTTTCCCAAAACTGGAACCGTTGGATTCGTTTTGAAAAGATCTTTCTAATGATGTAAATTTTGTGAAGATCCAACAGTTAGATTTTTAGATATGTGTAAATCAAATCTGAAGAAAAACAGCGTCACGACCGCGTTATGGCCCGAAGCGTCGTTTGAATAAATTGGCTATTTTAAAATAAATAAAAATAACGATAAATCGTTATAAAATATTAAACGATATGGATGTGAAATTTAGAAACTAACTGAAGGTTGGCTAAGTCGAATGGTTTCCTGGGTTTTGATCTGATGTTGGTTTCAGCCTTCGGGGTTAATATTTGGGAAATCGTTCTCTTACTGATTTACGGTCAGCGACTAATGAATTGAAATGATGCGTATGTGTGTTTGTGTTGCACTTGTTTATATTCTACGCGAGTTGCTCAGAAAGACCGGGTTTATCCCATTCTAAATAACTAAATGGACGATAAGAAATCGAAGATGAAGACGGTGGTTGAAGACCGGAAATCTTCACCTCGTTTGGATGGTAACTAATGTCCTGATTGGGAGGCATCCCGAAATATGGATAATGAGTGGTGATCGTCCAGACGTACGTGGAGATCGATGGGTTTGCGAGGTATATAGTACCTCCGGTTTCGTTTAGACCCAGAACGGACTTGTAAATGGACTGTGTGTCTGACATTGGAATTCATTCTGTGTGATTGATAGTCATCAGTTACATGGCGTGAATTGCCTGTGTGGCATGCTAAGATGCAGTGATCAGGGCTTCTGTTGAAAAGCAAAGTCTTGTGGTGATGATCAAAGCCCCGCCTATGTGGCATAGCTTTGTATATAACGTGAATTCGCGAGCCTCACACCCCGGTATGAACCAGAAACGGGAGAAGGACCTCAGGGAGGACATGCGTTTCTTTCTAGTTAGAGGTGGTGTCGGTGCTTAAACTGGCTGACATTTATATTATTTTCACCTACGTGGTTGTTGCTGTTGCGAGGCGCCTCGGTTATATCGGTCGATCCGGGACCGATGGAGTCATTCGTTGGCTCACTAACGCCCCAAAGGGTGGGGAAACGCAGTGTTCAGGAATTTTAATCCACATCGGTGGACCGACCCTGACGATCCAAGGGCCCACCTGAGTCTGGGTCCTGAGGGGCGGGCTAGAGCGTCTCGAAGTCGGTAAGGACTATCTTTTGCCTTGGTTCATGATGGAAATCCAATTTCCAAATACGTGACGGTGCGGTTTTGATTGTATACCTATATATGGCGACATAGTGGTATGGGGCATTAATGCCGTCTATGATTGATACTTATGGTTTGAAATTGTTTTTGAAACATATAAACACTAGTAATAATATCAAATGCTTTTGTTTTATTCGTATCATGCATATTTTGGCCGTTATAAGGTAAAAACTCTATCCTCCGGTTTGCGTTGCATTGTGTGATGGGAACTGAGTCTTATAATGGCTTCATTTTTATAAAAAGCATTGCGTTGTTTAAAATAATTATTTGTTTTAAAGAACTGGCAATCCGGTGGAGTAAACCTGTTCCGTGAAAGTGGCGTGGACCTGAGATTAGCCATATTATAAATGTGTTAAGTAGATTTCCCATACTAGTCCCATGACTGACTCGTAGTTTGTTTCACTTGCAAACTCGGGTGCCCCTATTTCTACACGGGCAGCCTCGTATTCAGGTTTTAGCAGGCTCTTTCTGGATAGCTGGAGCTGAAGATGGATTCTATCATTTATCTATTTTATGCTGTTCAGCTTTTATTGTACATATTATGTTTGTTTTCTGCTGTAGACATTTATGTATAGCTGAACTGTATTTGTACTAAGTATGATCCTGTATACTGTGTAACTCTGGTGATTATGTTTATCCAATATATTATTTGTACATTATCTGGTGTATTTATTTAATTCTGTTCTATAATTATTTGTTTATGTGTTATATTCCAAGGATTACCCTTGCCACCGTCAGTACGGGGTTCGGGGTCATCTCAAATTGTGCCTTTGGTTTCGTTTAGTCCCAGAACGAACGTATATGGACGAATGTCTGACAGAGTATTTCCAATGATCGCATATGTTGGTCTGTATAAATATATATGGTGGTGGAGAATTTATTCTCTTAGCATAATATCCAGAATATATTGTGCAAAACAATTAGTGATTAACGGATCTGACAACGTGGCATTCAAAGTGATTGTGCTATCAATGAATGATAAGTAATCATAGCCTCATGCCTCAACAATCGGGAAATGACAAAAATCGGGAAGGCAGAATGGCCATGTGGGTCGCTCCCATTAGGGTGTATAATCACCTATCTAGAGAAATTTCATTTAATTCCTTATTCTATTCAATGTTGTCCCATTCAGGAAAAGGTTGCCGATCCCAACCGTTGGTGATATACATTCGATTCACTCAAGCGAAATGAGTGGTTGGTCATGTGTGGGCCGGGTTGCAAGATGTTCTTGTTGAACCCAATGTATTCCTCTCTAGAGATACACTATCGGAAGGTAGTTCCATACCTTGTCATAGTCGGAATCCAATCTCCAATAAGCGCCCTGCGGTTTTCGATTTTTTATTATATATGGAGCATGAGATGCAAGCGTTCCGCTAGATTGTTATTTGTTTGATTTAGACACTATTATAATATCACTGGATTTTCGTATCAAAGTGTTTTGGGTTATAGTAAGGTAAAAACCGTCCATGTTTATGTGTGGGCTGGTCTTACTATTATCTTTTCCTTCGAAAGAATTTTGAAAGTTAAACAAATGGTTGGAGTTTACTCACACCAGTCCCATGACTGACCCAGAGTTTATTTTGTTTGTTTTCCCTAAACTCTTGGGTGCCCAAATTTGTACGGGCAGTCAAGTAGTCGGGATTTTTCAGATTCACTTGGAAGAGCTGGAAGTAGGCGGCTTCACCAGTTAGCTATAGACTATCATATTTCCACTGTGTACTATGTTGTATCTGGAAATAGGTGTTTATAACTGTTCCAGGAAAAACTGTTGATCTCTGATAATGGTATGTATATATAGTTACTGATTTGTATTTCAAAAGTTATGTTATATAATATATTTTATTCGTTCCGCTGTGAAATTTGTCTTCTTTGTTTTCTTCTATTCTAACATTTCTTTCTTTCTATTTCTCATCCTCTAACTTCTTTCTAATAATGTTTGTATTTCTATGCAATTTGGGTTGGACGTGTGGTGTTATTAGTCAACTCAGATAGTACGGATTTGCGGGCCGTTACACCATTCCATTGATTTCTACCAATATATAACCTCTAAGCTCGTACATCTCAAAGAAGCGTGTCAAGCAAAGAGAATAATTTCTCCACCACCAAATAGATACATATTTAGCAGAGATCAATTAATATAGCGCGAAGTACGATTCTAGACATATAATCCATTTGCAAATCCGTTCTTTGTCCAAACGAAACCGGAGGAACCTTATTCCTCATCCCATACGTCCAATACTGGAGAGAGGCATTCGCATATTCAGCTGATCTCCAAGTACGTCTGGATGACCACCACTTATTACCTCGTCTTGGGTGTATAACCCAATCATGACATCAGTAATCATCCTAACGATGTGAAGATCTCCAGTCTTCAACCACCGTTTTCAAATCTTCAACTTTTAATCGTCGTATTAGTTATTAAGAATGGGTTAAACCTGATCTTCTCGAATAATTCGCGTATCTTATAATCAAGTGATATAAAAACACATCATACGCCTCATTCCATTCCAAAGTATTTTTTATTGAAATATTCTTATCCTTGGTAAAGGTTCCCATTAATTTTGTCAAAGATTATTTCTTTTAAACTTTTTGTTTAATCCATTCCTTGGAAATCATTTCAAAATATTTTGTAATATATTTTCACAACTTAAACCAAAGTAAGGTTTATCAACTAGTCGGGATTAAGGAGCCTTACCGAAGTAATCATTCATTTTATTATCGCAATCCCAACCTATTCATTGCATGGAGAAAAATTGGTAGAACTCCATATCTAACACCCATTGTGTTATTAGTAAAATTAATTACCATTTAACGTTCAAATCTAATTAAAGATTTAACTATTGCATGGAGTAAAACTAGTGGTACTCCATTTTGAACATTTCTTGAATTCGGTTAATTTAATTATCTCATTCACATTTCAATCTAATTAAAGATTAATTAAAACTCCAATTTAGTTTTAATCTCAAAAATCATTACTTAATGCTTGCTCAAATTTAGGAAATTAATCATGTCATTAATAGGTAAAAAACCAATGTTGTTTAAAACACAGTCCATGATAAACCCCTAAATCATCTTCCTTTTTAATTTGGAACCTTCACGGAAATCATAACATTATATGATTGATATAAATTTCCATATTAGACTATTACTATAAATGGGATAATAATAAAGCCTTTTAAATTCCATAAATAATAACGGTCTTCCTTTGTAGAAGCTCATCTCGATTATTACTAGATCGAATTCTATTCAATTCCAATTCAATATATTAAATTAGAGAACTTTACTTTAAAAAAATTCATCAAATCTTAATTAAAAGATTTATAAATTCCAAATCATAACTTCACTATTAATTGAGTAAAGAAAAAATGTTATTTGAAACATCGCTCACGATAAACCCAAAATCCAATTTCAGTTCAATTCCAGTTAAATTTATTAAGTTGGAAAACTTCACTAAATCTTAATTAAAAGATTTGTTCTATTCTCAACTGAGTTTAAGAATAATTTTATTGAAGACACCACTCACGATAAACCCAAATCCAATTTGATATTAAATGCAAGGCTCTAAGTAGAAATCATATCGGCTTATATTCAACATCAAATTCTGAAACCAACAGATATCATATTGGGAATACAAATATCTATATCTTCCAAATTCCTCAACGATATCCGTATAATCGCAGAATCCAATATCAAAATATCTGAAGATAATTTCCATTCAAACCCAATTTATATATTAGTAAACTCCGGTTATATTAAAACCATTATAGTTCTTTTCAGTTTTTTACTCAAGTTGGTAACTAGTTCATTCGATAAAAATATCTTTTATCTTTTCCAACGTGGAATATTTCATCCAAAATCATTTCAAATCATTTATTATGATTTTACATAATTTATTCATATTTTTATTAATTTTAATAAGGAGCATACAATCGGTTTCCAATATTGGCCACCGGACTGCATCCATAGCGACCTTTTCCAAAACGTTTGGTATATTTTAAAATCTAGACATTGGATTTTAAATCTTCTATATCCATTTGAATGATCTTTTCGATAAAAACCCAACGGGTCCGGCTTCAGGGGAATCTGATGGCTGGATCTCCTGTTGACGTTTGTGAACTATCGCTGCGCGATGCGTTCTATTCAAGCCCGAATTCGATTTATAATTAAAATAAAATCGAAAACATTTCCAAAATAATTTATAGATATATAAATTATTCACAAATACCATTTGAAATTCCATTTCAATCATTTTCCTTTCAAAATCAAAATATCTTCATTTCCATTATATTACATATAATAGATTTATTCGATTTCCATTCAAAACGTATTTTATAAAACGTTTATAAATCCATTTAAAAAAGATTTCAACTTCCTTTTCAATTTTAAATTAAAATTGAACATCCAATACTATTATAATATTAAAATAATAATATTTTGAAAACATTAGATTTTGAAATCAATTCTTCTCATTGTCCATTATAATTTTATAATCATTATGTCCATCCAAAATCGGACATCAAACCCAAAACTTGCTTCTTCACTGAATATTATATTAAAATATTTGTTATTTCCGAATTAGAATAAGACTCGATCAATTACTATTTACTTTTAATTATATGGATTTCGTACATCGCATATATTCAATAATAGTTAAAAACAATCATTAAACATCCAATTCACATCCAGAGTGCATTTACAACTGTATAAGCATTAAATAATTATATAACGCTTATAAGGGTCTGTCAATCAATCAGTTAACATACAATTAAATATGAGGGAGATGTATGAATTAATTATCATCCCAATACCCATGTGGGTTTTGAAAATTAAATAATCAATTAATGTATTATTTATTTATTCCACTCAATATCACTTAAAATCGGTCAACATAAACAAGTCGCTTGACTTGTAAATGGATATTTAATCTAATTTCAACTATCATAAATAATTTAACATCGATTTAATATGTTAATTATTTCAAAATCACATTCAATTATAACACAAATAACCAACAATTCATCCATCGAGTTATCAAGCAATTGTGATGTGAGCTACCGTGCACCGTATACAAATTTATGATAATTAAATCAAATATAAACCATCACAGGCAATATATATTCAATTATAAAAATAAAAAACTGTACAAAATATTAAAGTGAGAGAGTTCTCACATTGACCGGTTCTGAAATTGTTATAAAACAATTGTTTTTACTAAATTAACTGAATGTTTAATTGAGTCAGAATTTGTAGCCTGCTCCAAGTCTAACCAAATTGGTTTCATAGTGAAGTGTTCTTCAAGACGATTGCATCTGAATTTGCTGAATTTTGACATTGTTTGCAAAAGTGATGAAGGTTTGAACTTTTTATTACATAATTTAATAATTAAATATAATTAATTAAATTTAATTATGTAGTTAAGGGGCTAAACCCCTTTCTCTTCATCCTTCAAATTAGCTCCAGGAAACATCGAAAAAGCTCCCTCCCTCAACCTGATTCGCGCTGCCTCCACCAGCGATCGGACAACGATCGGCCTTCGCCACCATCACCGCCGAAACGCCACCTCCCTTTGCCCTGAACTAGGTGCAGCTCGCACCCCCATGAACACTAGAAAACCGGTTCGAACCACTTCCCTTCGAGCAGCAAAATCTCGTAAACCACACCCCCATTTTCAATCAAAGCCATACCAAAAGGAAGATCTCGTGTTTCTCTTTGATTTCCATATAGAAGTTATGCTCTAATTCGTGATGTAGAGGAAGAAATTAAGGGTTTAAATTCAAAGATTTTCAGCCATTAAAAACATATGTGCAGTGCTAAAAATAAGTTGACCACGCAGCTTCCTTTGACTAGGGTAAGGAGAAAACTGATTATATATAATATATTTTAATATTTTAATTCTCTAAAAGGACCCATCACGTCCGAACTCTAAAAGAACTCCAACAACTTTCGCCTCTGACCAAATACCCCCATTCCGGACACAAGGGATATCTTTCGTAAGCTGATTCGATTGTTCTGATCAGTTTTTATCAAAATTAAACTATAAATCAATATAATGTTCCGAATTAATTTTCAATATACATTTAAATTTGCCACAACTACATACTGACTCCAAAAATTATGAAATTTGAAATCTTGCTATGTTTAACAAATATGGTTCTAATGGACCTTGTTTCTTCAAATTTGGAGACCATTTGGAAAATAGACTTATTTCTAGCTTATTAAATTTACAACTGAAGTTGAACTCGCATTTAAATTCACCACGCTTAAATATGAATTCTAATTGACTTATAATTTTAAACCTGGTAGTAGTTTAACGTTTCGAATCCAACAAAGTTGGTTTCATCGAAAACGGAGGTCGTTTGCAAAATGGCTATTTTAAGGGCTTAATTAATATTAAAATATTAATAAATTCCATAGCGACTATTTTAAATTTTAATCTGGACATAACTTATAAATTATAATATGAAATCTCAGTTTTTCACATTCATTATTAAATAGATTCCAACGTTTCTTGTTTAACTGAACTCTGATTTATATTGCATTCTGTATATTCAATTGAAGTTCAAAACTACATGTTCAAACTACCGTGACATTACGAGTTCATTTTAATTAAATTTTATATTTATACGTTCTAACTTCGTTATAAATAAATTTTTAGTCGTTGATTTTCAAAATAAATCATTTTAAATATTTAAAATCTATTAAAATCAATTAAAAATAAATTTTGAATTGGTTCCGAAATTCAGGTTTGTTACAGCTACGCCCTTACTTAGTAAGGATGTGGGAAAAATTGGATAAAAAGGATATTTTTATTTTTAAATTATTACATTCATGTAGAAATTGCTAATATATTTGGGTTATGATGCACCATGTTTCTAAAGATTTTTGAAAGAAAGGTGCATTCATACAAGAGGTATCGCTTAGGCATTCATTCCATTCATGAGTTACGATGTATTACACTTTGCACTAACGCACGAATGGTTGCAAAATTGGATGTATGCATAATGGTTGTAAATTATGCGAGGAATTACATAATTTTACTCTTAGCAAATTTCGTTGATGAAATTTCTTAAAGGGTGGGAGAATGTAACACCTGCATTTTAAATAATAAAATTATCAAAATAATTATAGGAGTAATGTGTGTTTAAAATTCGAAAACAAACGCTTGTGATAAAAAGAGTTAAATCAAGAAATTGAAAGTATTTAACATTAAATTGCAATATTCCGTTAATTCGCAATGCGCGTCATTAATGACATTAGAAGAGAAATAAATGGAGATAACGTCAAAGTTGAAAGCAGAGAATTAATTCTAGAAGGTAACACGCATGTGAACAAACATATTTTTACTTCATATAAAAATATTTATTTACATAAATTTCAGAAGTAACGCGCGTTTGAATTTGAAAATAAATGTGCATCACAAATGGAATTAAATCACGTAGTAAAGGGGAACATATTGACGTTAGTTAAGTAACGTTCTAATTTCAAAAAAGTATGTGTGTATTAATTATAGAAATGGTACATATTTGAAATTAAAGTTAAATGCACGTTAAAATGAAAAAAAAATTGTGTTGGAAAAAACAGGAAATAAATATAACGACAAAAATTACACCTGAAATCTAGTGTAAATATACATGAATAAATTTCAAAATATACGTGCATATTAATTAAGCATTTGAATTTGGACGCATGCCAAAATTAGAAAAGAATATAATAAGATTGGAAATTTAAGAGCAACGACTGAAAAAATAAATACGCTCAAATTAAAAAAGGGAAGAAATAAAACCGAGCCCGTTAAAACATTCTTTGGGCGACCCACTTTGGGTCTAGATCGACACATGCATGGGATGGGTTAACCCATATGCCGACCCAATCCTAGGGTAAGTCGACCTAGGTCATGTGTTGATGGCATAATTTTTATTTGTTTGATGGTTCAGATTCAATTATTTTATATCGTACAGAAACAAATAGTTCAGACATCTATAAATAAACCTACATTACCTAACCATCAAACTCATATTTTCTTAGAGAACGCTGAAGCCCTACCATTCCTTTCTCCTCCAAACTCTTCTGAAATTAAAATATATTAGATTTAGGTTATTTGATTCAAGACTTGAAGGAAAAAGCAGTGGATTTAATATTTAGATGTCCAAACTTCCTACCTAAATAGATCCATGGATTTAAACAAAAAAGACAACTATAAATAAACCTAGACCTGAATCAGATCCTGACCTTACAGCGCACTACAAGTGAGTGGATTTAAATTATATTTTTATATAATAGTATATGATATTGTTTGATTTCATTAGAATCTTGGTAATTCATAATTGTTTAATTACGGTAATATATTCCCTATACGATATGGCTGTAATTATATTCTAGTTCAATTCTTACTTTAAATCCCTGTTAGAACTACATAAGAAGATAGCATGCGCAAAACCTGTAACTTGAATTGTAGATCTTAGAATTTCCATTTTTGTTTGCTAAGGCTATGGTTTAAATCCTGAATTGTGTAAATATCTGAATTGATTGGGATGGAAAATTAGGCATGAGCCTAATTGCATTCAATTTACAGAAAATATGCCCAATTTGGGGAAATGAATTGGAAAATAGTAATTAACATATACTTGCGGTAATGAAAGGTTAGGGATAACCTAGATTAATTGGTTTGGAAAAAAGGAACATGTTTTCATAGTTTGGTCTGAAAAAAGGGGAAACATAGTTGCAAGCATAAGAACAAATAAATGTTTGGATTAGTACGAAATAGGGACTTAGCTGTATTCCGCACTGTCCAATATCCTAGAAATAATAGAAAGAAATGTCTTACACTTATGGATTCCTATTGCACTAGTTATCTTAAGCTTTGGAAATAAATTCTCTGTAGTTGTAATAACCAATCAAGTAGGAACATAACTAATGTTCTAAAGAAATAAATTTGCAAAGATGCAAGGAATAAGGGAAACATAACTAAAAGATGTATTTAAGAGAAATGAAATAAGAAAGACTTATTATAAACTTACAATTGTAAATTTAGTTTAATAAGCTCAATTCTATGGCAATGGTGCATAATTATAGGGCAATTGTTCCATGGTGAAAGCAAGATTATAACAAAAGCTAAAATTAAAAATGAAATGAAGGATTATTATGAATAAACTTAAAAATGTAAATTAAATTTAATAAGCATGATTTTGTGGCTATGTCCTATGGTAAAGGTAAGAAAATAACTTGAAAGTTGTAATTAAAAGTGAAATGAAATAAGAAGGGCTTATTATGAATAAACTTAAAAGTGTGAAATAAATTTTATAAGCGAAATCTTATGGTGACCATGTGATTAAAAAATTCTATGGTGGTCTTGTGATTAAGCGATATTCTATGGTGGCCATGCGATTAGGCGCTATTCTGCGCTGGCCTTGTCATTTGGCAACATTCTACGTGGCCTCGTGGTTAGGCGATATTCTATGTTGGCCTCGTGATTAGGTGATACTCTATGGTAGCCTTGCGACTAGGCAAATATATGGTTATTAAATGGTTCTACGATAGATAATAAAGTTGATTAGCAAATGATGAATATTCGGATTAAATGGATTAAAGAATATTGCAAATCAACGAAAACAAAAGTAAGTAAAATGGATAATGGTAAATTAGACATAGAGCCTAATATAATGGAGATATGCATTTGGTGTAGCCCGAATGGATGAAGAGCTCAACGGGGCAAATCATCATATGTGTCAAGCATGTCCAACTTATTATTCAATGAGACTGGAAGGAAGTGCGAGACTTCTATGGGATATGAGGATACTTTGAGATGGCCTTTTGGGGTAGGCCTAACGAAGTTGTACCCCCAGAGGCAGGCCTTTATGGTTCCATCCACAAAGTATGCCTTGGCTGCTTTTATGCTTGAGGGAAGCCAAAAGACTAATGGGATGACTTTTAATATTTGGCGGTTGCCTCGACTCCGAGAGAAGGCTTTGTGGCTAGTGCCTAACAAGGATAGTAGTTCGTCAGATACCTATCATCTTTAGTTAGAGCGAGAACGGGAAAGACTAGAGATAAACTAACGGGCCACTGATCTTTCACTATCGGGACATTGGATGAGGGACAATGCCAATTTGGATCTTAGATTATTTATTAGGGGAACAATCACTTAGCTCTTTGAAAGGTCTTTCATTAGTTAGAGGGGCCGAGTGGGGACATATCCACCAAGAAAAGAGGCAGACCCATCTATGTATATTTGTACTGTATGCCTAACAAAGTTGTCCTTTATAGATACAGAGATCCTCCGACTGAATTCCGTAGGGGATCTCAGGATAAGGGTGCTTTCATAGCATAGCGATGGATTCGTATTCGCTTTCATAGCGTAGCTTAGTACACTTTCATAGCAGGGAGAAGAAGATTTAGTGCATCTTCGTAGTGTGGTCTAATATGCTTTCATAGCAAGGTAACGGAAATCTAGAACATTTTCATAGTGCAGTGATGAAAACCCTCGAGAGGTGTACTATGGGGAGTACATCAGTATGTTAGGCATAAAACTACATGTATGATTTATTAGGTTAAACTAATTTGGAGTAGATGGGTATGATTCATGCATAAAACCGAAGAATGTAATGTGCAATAACCCAAATAACCTATTAAGTACAAACCAGTGATTGAACGATATATGTAGTGGTATTTATAGAAAGTATAATTTGTCCATTCACTAGAATTTTTGTTCTGACCCCTTCCTCATAACAAACTCGTAGGTTAGACAAGCGGCAAAGATTTTACAGCTTAGAGAAATTTGCTAGACAATGGCATTATTATGATAAGTATTTACTTACTATTATATTTTATTCGTTCTGTTGTGAAATATTTTATTGTGAGCTATGGTATATTTATCTTTTCCTTTCTGCCGGTTACCAGACAAACCAACTCGAGTTTCAGTGGACTTAGATTTTTGCAATTTGCGAAAAATAGGGGTCCGTCCAACTTTGGGTTGTTACACTAACCAAATGAAATTCCATACCTTGAAAAATTATTTCTCAGTGAACTTTGTCTAGGGTCTATATGGCTATAAGGTATCGAGTTCGTTCACTAAATACCAAACTTATTTCATGCTATCTTTTGACGAGACCAACATGTCATCCGCACTGACTCCTACCAACTTATTCCAAAACATCACAAAGCAGCCTTCCCATCAAGTCAATAGGTAGGCTTAAACAGAAGCCATCCCAAAAGGTATCACAAACTACTCTTAAAATCCGTTGGGCGTTCTAGTAGCGGCTTCATCTCTAATTCATTTCGATTACTCACGACTGGTGGGAATCACCAATAAAGAAAATTAACTATGGTAAAGTATTAGCTCCTACTAATTAATCAAATACACTATTTATATGAAGCAAAGGATGATGGTTCTTCTTAGACAACTTACTTATGATTATTGCAGAGCCAAAGGAACTATTCAACTTCAGAGCAAAGACGAGTGGTGCCTCTTATCCAAAAATGTTTGCTCTTACCAATGCTTTTTTTCTTTTCCTTTTCAAAAGTTCCTTAATATGTTTTACTTGAAGCTTCCTATTTTTGGTTGAAGTCCAACGACTTCCTCAAATGTATCTAAAAAATGCTCATATCAACAGACACGAGACTCAATCATCCCAATGACAGGTCTAAAAGTAACATAGTTCAGACCCTTCATAGGTGAATTCCAGGGTTCGTCTACTTATGCTTGACCAACTAACTATCCTCATTTCAAAATCTGAGGTAGCCTATAGCTAACCAATCTAAACTCAAAATCAACCCAATCTAGCAATGTTATAAGAACCAATCTATATCTAGAAAGCTTCTAGCCAAAAGTATGAGACTTGGCTCTTTTCTAGAAAGTAGACCTCTAACCTCTTTCCAACACATCTGAGAATTCTCATCCAATGGGAATTGAATCAATATTGCCCAAAGATACGTCAATGGAGTATACGAAACTTAACATGACTGACCCATTAGGGTTGCAATCTCAAGGGCTCGTCCATTGCATGTCCTAGCCTGACAACCCTCCTTTCGTGGTCCAAAATAGTCCTTCCCACAAGTGGCTAATTAATCCATCCCTAAGATCATCTCATATCCATATATATATATATATATCAGTCAAATTCTACCAAAATCCGAAATAGCCAACCATATGGCTAATCCATCTAAACCCAAAAAATAGCCCATACCCAAAAATGGTCGAAGCATCTCCCTATATCTAGAATTGCTAGTCATAAATTCTGACTCATCATAAATAACAGTGTAGATCCTCCTATGAGTTAAGAAACTAATATTGGGTCTAGAAAAGCGTCTAAGTGTAAACAATCAACTTGTTCCCCTAATGCCCACTTAGTATAGAATGGGGATTTACTACATTTGTTAAGGGCAACTTTGTTAGGCCTACAATATAAATGCCCTACATGGTTTGTCTTTTATCAGCGTGGCTTTGGCCCCGTGCAACCACCCACAGCTCATTAATGCTTATGATACACCCACTATTTTACCTTTAAAAGCTAATGATATCTTCTCTACACCTCTCGAAAATGATACTCTTAAGTCATCTCGCCATCTTTAGCCTCCAAGGTTTTCTTATCCATATTAGGCTGCACTAAATAGCAGTCAAGTAATAAGTTTATCTCCTAACTCTGATCTAGGAAAGAACATACAAATATTAACTAAATAGGTTTATCAAAAGTCAAAAAGTCCAACCTATAAAGATCCGGAGTCGCTAATTATGTGTAAGCTTAGGTAGGTTGTCCTATAGATAGATTAGCGAACAAAGGAAGAATAAGATAAGGAAGGGAGAGGGACTTGAGAGGATTTTCGCAAAACGTTTATTTTCAAAAATACCGTTTGTTTTGAAAATATATTTTTTTGGAAAATTACTTTACTTTTGAAGCAATTTTTTTGGGAATCCTGTAACCTTAGGCTCTGATACCATCTGAAAAATCCCACACCCCATAACATTCACCAAAAGTTGAGTCATTCTAAGAAATATGGAGTATTTTAGGTGTTAAGCAATCACAAAGACTAAGTTTCACAAGACATGAAAATACATGTAGTGGAAAACATTAAATTATAAACATAACTTATTAATTCAAAAGCCCAACTTTTATTTCAGAACAAAAATGTAGTCATAACAGATACATGCCTCATAAAAACCTCAGTGTCACATAAAAAAACAAAGTAAAATAACAAACCCCTTATAAGTACTAGTACTACTAAACCAGCACGAAAAAGATACAAAATAAAAGAATACATCAACGTTGAGATAAAATTTCCATGAATGAACCTCCAAGTTATCTCAATTAAATAGCCTCAGCCCTGCGAGCCTAATGGGAAGAAAAAGGAAGAAGGGGGAGTGGGTCAAACATAAAGTCCAGTGAATGAAGCAAATACTAGCATGAGTAAAAAAGTTAAAGATAATTGACTTAGTAATAGTTCATGTGTCACAAGGTAATATGTATGCGTTCAACATAAAATTGTTTCTAAGGTAATTCGGTTTTTTTGTATGGTTCTGAATCGATAACAAACCCCAATGACATTGAAAATCCTATTTGGATGTTAATATTGAAATAAAACTCAATGTTATTGTGATTTGAATCGATAAACGATATTAATTGAGGGATTGGCAGCAAATGGCCTAATATCTACCTTTTTGTTAAGACATTGGTTTGTCGTTAGGAAGATTGACAAAGTTGAGTTATAAAATTCACTTTATAACTGAAATGAGACTTTATTATATTTTATATGTTATAATAATGTTTTAAAAATAAATTCGTATTTCTAAATAAGTTTTTATAAAAATATTATAAAAGGAATTTGAACTTAGGCGACTGGTTTAAATTAAATATTTAATATTCGAATGGAAATCAAAAGAAGGGTTTTCAAGAATACAAAAGAAATTACGTATTTATTTGGTAAAATGTAATAAATTAATTTTACTTATAAAATCCAAGAAATTATTTTATAATATGATATAACGTGGTTTGGGTAAAGTATCTGGAAACGGATTGGCGTAATATTCCAAATGATATTTTATAACAAAGTTGAAGTACATTAGATGGTCATAATAGACAAAGTTTTTTTTAAAAAAAAGAGAAAATATTATGGTTTATAAACCGTAGCTTAAATTTAGCAATAAGAATTGATTGATATTTTAAGGACGATGGGTTTTTGAATTACGATCCACTATCTATTCTGAGATAAGAACGTTGTCGATCAAGGTCTGAGAGGTAAATAAAATACCCCAACTTGAATGACTTCACTATCATCGAGGAATGATATTACTTTGTAACGGTAAAAAAGTTGAAATTAGTTTATTATCTTCATAAAGAAATATTGCAACGATAGTTGCGAGAATTGAAATATAAATAATATTGCAACATTTTTTGCAAAGGAGTGAACTATATAAATAAGATCAATTGGTTTAAAAATGAATAGTGTGTAATTTGACGCTATTTGGTGAATCATAATTATATCGTTAAGTTAATAAAATAGGCCAATATTTCCAAGATAAAGGAAATACAATATGTTACAAGAAAATATAGTAATGCTTTCAAAAGTGAAGGAGGCAAGTAGTAAATACATATATTTTGAAATATAATTGCAATGATAGTTGTGTGATTTTGAAATGAATGTAATATGGCCAAGATCTTTAAATGTAAATGAAACCATTTGGGTTTAAAGTAAATGATTTGACTTTGTTGGGCTTATAAGAATCGGTAATTGGTTTTAAACCATTAAGTTTTGTATATATATCAAGATATTCAAACTTAAGGAATAGGAAGGCGTCTTAAGAATGAAAGGCAATATTACTAGATAAAGGAAATGGAAGAGTTTACGGAAATGTGATAATATTTTCAAGTAAAGAAAAGTAAAAAGGAGATTGGTAAGTTTGTATATTATTAAGGGTTAAGAGTATAGTTTTATCGAGATAAGTAATTGAAACCGATTTTTAAATCGATGAAATGATTTCCAAGATCGATAAGAGTTTTAAAGTGTGATTAGAAGTAATGAAAGGGTCTGATCTGCCAATATACTTGACCGTACTATTTGAGATTGATAGTTAAAACACCAAACTATCAATGAAATATTATTCGACCTTTTTGACGTGTTGTTTCGAAGAGACCGGAATGGGAACTAGACCCAAAACCACTTCAAATAACATTGCGTATGAAACTAATCTGCAGTGACATGTATAAAGATGGAGCATTGAAGACCGTGAATCCTCATGAATGAAAGGACTACTTGTTGAATTTCTTTAGCCGATCCCTAAAGATATTTTGGCAGTGATTCTATCATGATTGAAATTTATGGATTGTAAGGAATATTCGCTACTGGTCCTTTGGGTGATTCCTAAGATGTGGTAGGAGGGTGGCTTGGGTTCATCCTGTTCCTGGATGACTTGTATAGACGAATGTCTTATGGAGTATTTCCTGAAAAACTCACTTACATTGATTTTTTTTTACAAATATACCAAGTATGGTAGTGGACAAATTCTCTTGCTTAACACCCAGAGTATATTTATGGATGTCAATTAGTGATTTGATGGATTTGACAATGTGGCATTCAAAGTGAATGGTGGCCAGATGTTCTATGAAAAGTAAATGTGACCTCATGCCTCATCAACCGGGAAATGACAGAAATCGGGCAGGAAACATGGCTTGGTAGGTCATTACCAAGCAGGGTATATTTGTCACCGATCTAGAGAAAATCCATTTTGTTCGTTTTTCCTTCGCTTTTGTATCTCCCGGGAACGGTCATGTCAGTTCTTACCATTGGTGACAATATATTCGATACACTCAAGCTGAATGAATGGTTGGACATGTGTGGCCGGGTTATAAGATGTTCTTGTTAAACTCAGTGTATACCCACTTGAGTACACTGGTCGGAAGGTGGTCCCATACCATGTCATAGTTGTAATCTAATCTCCAATAAACGCCTTGTGGTTTTTGATTTCATAATGAATATGTAGAGCGTGAGATGCACACGTTCTGCTAGGTGGTTATTTATTTGTGATTTGATAGACAATATTATATTATCATTGGATTTTGATATATCAAAAATGTTTCGGGTTATAGTAAGGTAAAAATGGTCCGTGTTTATGTGTGGAATGGTCTTACAATTATCTTTTTCTTTCATAAAGGACTTGTAAAGTTAAGCAAGTTGTCTGCTTTATTATTTTTTCATTGAAAGTATTCTAGACTGATCCGAGTGAATTTTTCTTTGCTTCAAATGTGCTCGGGTCAGACCGAGTATATTATCAGGTTAGTTTTCGCTTGGAGGTTCAGAAGAGAAGCTAGAGTCGAGACGTAATTCTATATTTACTAGTACTAGTTTATTCTGTTGTGTGTTGCATTGATATGAATGTATACTTTGGTGTTGTAATCATATATATATATATATATATATATATATATATATATATATATATATGTATATGTATATGTATATATATACAGTTCCTTTTGTATAAAGTATTATTGATTATTATATTTTGTCCATTTCGTTGTGAGACTCTGGTCTTCTTATTCTTCTATTATAACTTATTTCTTTCCTATCTCATCCTAAAATTTCTTTCCATTAGCTTTCTGGGTCTTCGATACTTGAATTTTTACACGGGATGCATTAGTGTTGAATTTCCCAGGACGCTACATTAGTTATGAAAATATCCCTTGCACATAAAACATATGAATTCTTGGCAAAAATATTTCGAAACCAATATTACGTCAAAGGACTTGTTGAAGTGTTTTGGAATCCATATCAAAATGTGGGCCAGTCGTTGGACTTCAATCCAAAATTCAAACTTAACAAATCATATAACCAATCATAAACATTTATTGAAACATAATTCCGTTTCAAATAATTCTAGGTCTTTAGTCTAAACTCGTGCAATACTTCACTAGATCCAAAAAGTATATACAAAATTTATTTATTTTCATTTGGTTTTTTAAAATTCGAATGAAGGTTTAAGATAAATTCTGGTTTTATATATATATATATATATACACATACATATATATATATATATATATAACTGAGTCAACTTAAAAACATCATTTTCTATTGGGTTAGGCAACAAGCTAGGATGAGTCGGACTCTGGTATACAAACTCATAACTAGAGTCTATTTTCCTTAGATCACCCAAAGTAAAGACTTATACTGGTAGCTTAACCACGTTGGTTGTTCTACCTAACCTATATGTTTGATCAAATTAAAGCTTATTAGATTTCTACCATCATTTAATTTCAAGACTTAAAGTTCAACTTCTTTTTATGAATTCACTACATATTTAGTTTATTTCCTTATTTAAAATTGGAAGTTAATAATTAGAAAATCAAATTAGATGCACAATTAAAACCATTTTAATGTTTAATAAACATGCATCCATAGTATATCTTAACCAAAAACTTAAGAATTAAACACTGCGTTTTATTTCAATCATTCAAAATAATAATACACGCACATATATACGTATATATATATATATCTTTTGTGTCAAATCATACTTTTATATAAAAAATTGTTTTATTAAAACAACTTTGTGCAAAAGAAACACAGTAGCATTCCCCACTATGAAACTTGAAAATGAATGTCGACGATGCTGCAGTCATCGCCAAAATTATTTTCCAGCGACAGAAGTGAGTTCAGTACTTCTAAATCACACCTTTTGGGATAAACAAAAATCATTTAAAGTGATAACAAATACTTAGTTAACAATACTAAGTACCATGACCTTGATGTCTAAAATGTTTATTTACAAATAATATTACTATTATTTTTCCAAAACTTTAGAAAGTTAATTTTAAAACCTTAGGATTTAAGTTCTTAAACTTTCAGTTTAAATCATTTATATGTATAAACTTACTTAAAATTTATATTTATATAAATCACTTTCTTACATTTTTTTTTCACTTGAGTGGTTATTTGTAAAATATCTTATTATGAATTAAAAACAATGATAATAATCGAATATTGTCCTAAAAACAAATACATCATATTTAACTATATTAATTTTAATTAAATATCATTCCTTTTATAAATAATATATAATCTATGGTAAAATTATTTCATTTACCTATTTTTAAATAGTACTATGTCACTTTGCCAAAAAAAATAGTACTATGTCGAATTACCCTGTTTAAGTGTTTAGAGATCCCTATCAGTATGTTAGCAAGACGTATTGAATAGAATCATTAAGCCACTCAACAAACAAATCAACTAAATATAAATTATTCCTTTATAATACTAACAAATACGATCTCATATATATAATATACTCAATCTCATTCTAGAGTATTACTATCTTTATCTAATGAGCCAAGCCCAACCAAAGTGTATATATTCACTAGACGTAGAGCTCTGATACCAAGCTGTAACATCCTCCCTTTCGACTCTAAAATTTCAACACAAAATATAACCATGTTATTAAAGTGATAAGCACCCAAGTGCCGAGGAGGAAAACTGATAGGGTAGAAGAAAATGAAGAAAAGAAAAAGAATAAGAAAGAAGAAAAATGAAAAAAGAGATCCGAATCTCACATCGGAATGGGTAAAATATAATATATCAATACTCATTTTTGAAAAGAAAACTATATACATATACACATTAATAATCAAAGTACAAAAAAAATGAATCATCCTGGAGAGTTATAATACCTTGTCGTATAACTGCTTTTACATACAACACTCATAATAGAATATATATACAACAATGTAATATAACATGCTGAAAAAATTAATAATAACATAATATTGGAATAAGTCTCGTGCTCAAGCTCCTCTCCTAAAGCTCCAAGCTGTCCAAAACTAATCTAGAAAATATACTCAGTCTGACCCAAGCATCAAGGATAATAACTCTTGGATCAGTTTGGAATACCAGAGTGAGAAAACCCACATAATATGCGACTTGCTTAATTTTAGAAAATCTTTTGAAAGAAAGACATTTGTAAGATCCAACCACACATAAACATAACACAAATTGAAACCTTACAATAACCAAATCAGTTTGTAGGAAAATTCAATTATATTATTAGAATGTCTATGTTGAGAATTAAATATTAATAATTGCTAAAAATGCTTGAATTTCACATTCCAATATTTTAGGTATATAACTGAAACCACTATCGTCCATTTGCATGTGAATTTTCCATGAAGATCATCTTAGTCAACTAAGACCAATCTTCTATCACGAGGGTCAGAAGTTACCTTCCGAGCATCCTATATCTCCAGATGATATATATCTAGCACAAAGCAAAAACATAGCCCCATTGCCAAAGGAGTATGACCCCAATCATTTGGAAACTTAGCATCAAAACTCCTGTCGGCCAACATATAGATAACCACACTCTAGATATGGAGTTTTGATACACCTCAGGGTTTGCAAAACCCCTAATCTACGCACCTTACTCTATCTTTAGTCATTTCTCCATGTCGAGGCTACGTTCACTGTCTTCATATAAGTATACATTACTCGAATAAATTATGAATCCCTGATTGGATTCCAACATCACTAGCATCACCATTTCCAAGAGATAGAACACGTATCTTAATCATGATGTGGTATCAATAAGTAGAACACTTACCAATTCCGGTCTCTCTAGGAGTGAGTCAATTGATCGCTCAGGACAAGATTTGATAGTCAGTTATTTAACTATCGAATAGTAGTCTACCGCTGAATGTTCGAGTGATGGAAACAATCCCATTATTCTTTTTAATACAAGTAACCCTTTTATTTATTAAATCTCTTTTATTCATAAAAATACTTTTATCTAATTAAACTTTAGTTATTTAAAAAAATCAATCGATAAATTTCTATTTATATACATATATAAATGTCGAACTATTCTTTATGAAATGTAAACGGTTGTCTTCTAATATTTCCCTATTTGTTTATAACCATTTTAATATTTTAAAAAGTATAAATACTTATCCCTCCGGCATAAGCATATTCACAAATCATTTACATGATTTGAATAAAAATTTTGGCTAGGCCTAATTTTTTGGCAAGGCCGACAGGTTTTTAAAGTGATCCATAGTGCTTTTTATTATAAGAAATAATAAATACATTATTACAGGAGATAGACAGATTGTTAACTAACTATCATCTTTAAAGGTGGATCATCCATGGTAGATGGTTTTTAGAGTGGTTTATCCACTGTAACTATACAAACTTATAGCGTTGGAGCCAATCAAAGTGACTAGACTACTCTGTCTAAAGATATTTTCATGCTCCATGCAGGAAGAATAAAATATACAACCACAATCACCTATGCCACACAGGGCGAGAAGTAACACAATACATATCACATAATGCCTAAGCAATTAAAAGTAGCATAATAAATTAAGAAAATAGCCAGTACTACACCAACACCAAATGCACTTTTTTCCAACCTACACACATTTCCACTCCAAGATTGGAGTAAAGAAACCCATCTTCCTGAATACACTTAACACAAGCACTCATGAGCTCCACAAGTGTTAACATTGCACAAAACTTCCTTGTACTGCAAAGTACACTCACTATGCAATACCAGTTTTCCAAGAAAAATAAACCCATTGCATCCCTGCCCCAAGCAAGAGACCAGACCACCCAAAAGCTCATTCACACGACTAAAATCAACTCCACAGACATGCACAAGAAAAACTAAACACATAACCATAAAGAAGCAACTCAAGTCGAAAACACTCATACACCCAAAACTAGCCCAGCAACAGCCATTCATCTACAGTCAAACCAACCGCACCATCACCGAAGCTCCCCAGCGAAGACACCAGAAAATAGTGTACTCTCCAGCATGTTTCCAAAGCAATTTATAACCAAGAGTTCCTGCCTTTCAGAGAGTACAAGATCTGTAGCATCAGGAAGGGAAATAGTAATAAGAATCGCGATGTAACAAAGATAACTGCATTTGAAAGACAAACAAAGGGGTATGGGATACACCACGAGATGTAGCAAAAGTGGTTAGGGTTAGCAGAAAAGATGAGAGAATGTTGATTACAAGAAAGAACCGGGATATATTTGAAAGGCAACGTATTATGGTAAGGGCAGAGCCTTCAGCAAGAGGCATGTATGGGAAAAGCTAGATAAAATAGAGATAAATAATGGAAAAAGAGGACAACGAAAGAAAGCAGAGAGATGAAGCAGAAGCGAGATGGCAGAGCATTGAATCTAGTCCCTATTTCCATCAAATTTAAAGCTCAACTAGATAAGTACAAGACTACAATAACGACAATAAGAAATATCGAAATGATATAGAATTGGGGATGAAATCAGGTGAAAAGGGGAGATTTTGATACGATGGACATTGGTAGATCTAAAGAAGAAGAAAAGGGCAGAGGAGTTGCCGCCACTGAAATTTACATTCATGATTATTACTTGTATGACGATTTGTATATTTTACTTCACAAGAATAATGATCATTGTTCACAAATCATTTTCATGATTTTTATATTTTACTTAACAAGAATAATACTCATTATTATATTTAATATATTTATTTTAAAATATAAGTATACCCAAATTTGTTTAAATGATATATTCAAGTTTAAAATGTAACAACCCGAAAAATTAGAACCAGTTTAATTTTTTTTATTTTAGCTATTTTATTGAATTTTTAATATTTAGAATGATTTATTTTAAATAATAATGATTTAAAGTTTATTTAACTCGAAGTTAGAATGTATATATTATTTTAATTATAAGTCAAGGCTGAAATGGCGCGGTAGTTTGAAAACCCGATTTTAAATTTTAATTGAGTGTACAGAATTCAAAAATAATCGGATTTTAGTAAAACCAAAAATATTTGAATTTGTTAACAATATATTTCTACTGAATATGAAAAATCCAGATTTCATAATGGGAATAAAAAGTTATGTCCAATTGAAAATTTAAAATAGTCGCTTTGAAGTTAAATATAATATATAGCCCTTATAAATAGCCATTTTGCAAACGACCTACGTTTTCGACGAAACCACTTTGGTTGGATCTATAATGTCAAATTATTGCAAGATTCCAATTTTCACAATTTTTGGAATTAATATGTGACCGTCGCAAAAGAAAACGTGTTTTGTCAATTTCGGTCAAATTGGATCGACCAGGAAAAGTCCATTTTTCAAACGGTCTCCAAATTCAACAAAATAATTTTTTTATGACCGTATCATCAAAACATAGTTAGATTTATTTTTCGAGAATTTTCGGAGTCAGTATGTGGCCCCGATTAATTAAAATGTACAATCAAATTTAATAATTAAATGTTTTATATTTTAATTTAAAGAAAAGTGAGTTGAAACAATCAAATGGGCTGATGAAATTCCATTGTGTCCGGAATAGGGGTATTTGGTTAGGGGTGACATTCGCTGGGCTGGATTTGGTGTTAGTAAGAATTAATAGGCTTTCTTTGAAATTAAAGGAATTAAAAATATAAATAAAAAACAAAACCCTATCCTCTTCATCGTATAGCCGCCCCCCCCCATACTACTCAACGCACAAAAAATCTCCGAACTTCCCTCCACATTAACTTCTTATCCACGCAATGAATTCGAACGGTTCTTGAGGGGATGTTGGAGAGAATCTTGTACTCTTTACATCCATTTGGCGGAGCTTGTCTGAAGTTCTCTATTTTGCTCATCACTCGCTGTAAGGGGCATCGTTCGATCGTGGATAGGGGGAGCAGGGGGTCGTCGATCTGATAGGTGTTGGAGGCACAGGTAGGCCTCACGGAGGCACACAAGGGGGTGACTCCAGATCGAGCTCCGGTGTCTCGGATTTTGCGCAAAACAAAAACCTAGTTTGAAACCTCGAAGTTGAACGTCGGCCAGTTGATCTGTGAGGAAGAAGGTTATTCTTTTTAAAATTAATTATTATATTAATTAACAATAATGTCAATAACACTGTAAAATTCGTATCTTTTTCATACGATAATGAAATTCGATGAAATAGGAACCATTGGACTAGCGGCGACGTCTTCTACATTCTAGAAGAGACCGGAGAATTTTTGGAGCTTTCTACAATTTTAAAAGGAATAAAAACTAATGTAAGCAATCTGAATTCAAAAATAAATGGATCAAATTATATTAGGTTGAAGACGGAGTTTAGTAGCTCCCGACACCGTCATCCATAGACCATCGATGACTTGATTGTATTGAGGTGTGAAATTGATTGTGAGTTTGGATGATTGATTGTGGTTGAATCAAAATTGGTTGTGTTTATGGTAAATTCGCAGTGTTGTGAAAATGAATTGTATTGTGAAAATTATAAAATAATAAAACCCTTTTATCGCTGCGAGGCCTAGGATAGCAGAGGAGCTGTACTAGGGACGGTGCCGGTTTTAATTACCCTGCCATTATAATGTTGAATTTTTTTGGAATATTCATGTGTTGAAATATTCATGTTTTGAAATAGAATTTTTCAAACAATAAAAATCACATTTTTATTGTATAAATAGAATTTGTTAATATGATCATTATTGGAAATAAAAATATGTTAACAATAAAAATCAAATTTTTATTGTATGAATATTACATATGAAAATGATCATTATTTGAAATATAAAATTGGTTAAACAATAAAAATCACATTTTTATTATATATATATATATATATATACAGAATATGTAAAATATTCATGTTTTGAAAATGAATTGGTTGTACAATAAAAATCTCATTTTTATTGTATATATATTAAATATGAAAATGTTCATGTTTGAATTAAAATGGTTAAACAATAAAAATCACATTTTTATTGTAGGTATGATTCACTAAAAATATTCATAGTTGATAAAAATGCGTCACATTAAAAATTTACATTTTTAATGTACAAATGATTCATTAGAAATATTCATAGTTGATAAAAATGTGTCACATTAAAAATAACATTTTCAATGTATACATGACTCATTGGAAATATTCATAGTTGATAAAAATGTATCTCATTAAAAATTTAAAATTTTAATGTATAAATGATTCATTAGAAATACTCATAGTTGATAAAAATGTGTCACATTAAAAATTTACATTTTTAATGTATAAATGATTCATTAGAAATATTCATAGTTGATAAAAATTGTCACATTAAAAATTTACATTTTTAATGTATAAATGATTCACTAGAAATATTCATAGTTGATAAAAAATGTCGCATTAAAATTTTACATTTTTAACGTATAAATGATTCATTAGAAATATTCATAGTTGATAAAAATGTGTCACATTAAAAATTTACATTATTAATGCATAAATGATTCATTAGAAATATTCATAGTTGATAAAAATGTGTCACATCAAAAATTTACATTTTTAATGTATAAATGATTTATTAGAAATATTCATAGTTGATAAAAATGTGTCGCATTAAAAATTTACATTTTTAATGTATAAATGATTCATTAGAAATATTCATAGTTGATAAAAATGTGTTACATTAAAAATTTACATTTTTAATGTATAAATGATTCATTAGAAATATTCATAGTTGATAAAAACGGGTCACATTAAAAATTTATATTTTTAATGTATAAATGATTCATTAGAAATATTCATATTTGATAAAAATGTATCACATTAAAAATTTACATTTTTAATGTATAAATGATTCATTAAAAAGATTCTAGTTGAATAAAAATGTTGTCACATTAAAAATTACATTTTTAATGTAAGTAATATTCATTATTTGATAAAAATGTTTTTACATTAAAAATCACATTTTTAATGTAAGTAGGAATCATTAAAAATATTCATTGTTTGATGAAAATGTTTTTACATTAAAATTTACATTTTTTGGCATGTGTATGAAGTGTACAAAATTATTTAAAGAATAAAGAATTTGATTTCGTCGAACGAATTATATTTATATTTATTTATATATATATATAAATTAAAATAAAGCAAATTGCGCGCGGTAGTTCGTGATTTGGAATCGTAACTTTAAACGATTATACCGAGAGATCCGACCATCGGATTTTCCCAAAACTGAAACCGTTAGGTTCGTTTTGGAAAGATCTTTCCAATGATATAAAATTTGCTTAGATCCAATGGTTAGATTTTGAGGAATGTGAAATTCAAATTTTGATAAAAACATCCCAGGGTCGCGTAATGACTTGAAGCGTCGTTTAATTAAAAGAGGCTATTTTTATATAAATAAAAATACCGAGAAATCATTGTAAAATATTATAAACGATATGGAATGTAAATAATTGATTTGAATTATATATATTTGCGAATTATTTGAAAAGGCCGAGTTAATTCTCATTTCAAATAACAACATGACGACTTGAAGTCGAAGATATTGAAGATGGTGGTTGAAGACTGGCGGTCTTCACATCGAATGGACGACTACTGATGCCTTTGATTGGAGTTGCTGCCTCGAAAGGGTTACAGTGGTAGTTGTCCGGACGTGCTTGTTGATTGTTCGGATATGCGAGAGCCTCTCTTCTGTATTGGACATATGGAACGAGGAATAAGGTGTCTCCGGTTTCGTTCAGACCCAGAACGAACTAGTAAATGGATGTGTGTCTGACATTGGATTTTATTCTATGTATATTGATTTCTGTTAAATATATATCTGTTTGGTGGTGGAGAATTTATTCTCTTGCTTCACACCCTTCTCTGAGGCGTACAAGCTTAGAGGTTATATATTGATAGACATCAATCGCATGATGTGAATTGTTAGTGTGGCATGCCAAGATGCAAATGATCAAGGCTTTTATTGAAAAGCAGGGCCTAGTGGTTGATGATCAAAGAACAGCTTTAATTATCATAGCGTTGTATATAGCATTGATTCGCGAGCCTCACACCCCGGTATGAACCAGAAACAGGAGAAGTGTAACACCCCACGTCCATTAATGTCACTCACAAAAGGGAATGCGTTAACTTCCATGGAGGTTATAAGTGAATATAGAACAGAAAAATTACAACAAGACAGATAATAAGTAGTACTTGGAAATCTAAAACTTCATTTTATTGCAGCGGAAACATGTTTATTACATCACAAAACCATTAATCAGAGTCAAGTACATTATCCATCTTCATAAAACAAAATACATAATCCCATTACACAAATAGCCATTAAAAAGATAACAAGCTGGGCTTTACTTCAACGGTCCAAGATTTCCAAGAGAGAGAAAGCAATCCAATCAAACTCCACTAGAGCTGGGCCCAACCTGAGGACCTGGAGGGGGAAAAAGGATAGAAATGGAGGGGGTCAGACATAAAGTCTGGCGAGTATGATAATTCTAACAATACTATTATCAAAATAACTAGACTAAGGCATAAGCTGGAAGACAAGTAAATGTCTATGAACTATTAGGTATGGAAAGCAAATGAAGATAACGTCAAAGATAACGGTAAAGGCATACCTAATTACTAACGAATAATTACTACACTGCACCGCACATTACTACACCGCACCAGTCACCCTAAAGGTTGATCCCACTTGCTTCACACAGAAACAATATAAATAGCCTTACGTACCCCTAGCTGACTACATAGGTGCCGCCTGCCCCTATCTCCACTAGGTGTACCCCACTACCCACTTTCGATCGGCTCCCTACTCGTAGATACCCGTGCTGGCCCCACAGTGGGGTGTATCACTCCCCTAAAGTGGCAACCCGATACAAATTGAGAATGCACGGCTTATACCTACACGATGCAACAACGTCTTACCTACCAGCCCGGGTCCACACACGCATATGAAATCCGTTGGACTTGCATTCCCACCGCTTCCCGTTTTGGCCTCTTATAGTCAAACGCAGTACGCGTGTCTCGTCCTCGACTTGGGTCGAGCTCACAAAGATACGTTTGGGATACTGGTTGAAATGGGCCCCCACAAGCTACCCACCTAAGCTTGTCATTAACATATCCCACTTAACCCTCTTAGTCATGTTCATTTACATGTGTGTTTGGTTAAGTCTTACTAATCGTATTTCACATGCCACTAAGGGCACCCACTAGATTCCTCATGCCACCAAAGGCACTTACTTAACCCCCATATCCCACTTTACATGTTTATCTGGTTAAGTATTTCTTAATTCATTCAGGCCATAACCTCATAAAGACCTCTCACATTAGACTGACATTTATGGCAGCTGGATTTGCCGGGCGGGTCCGGGCGGGTCCGGGCGGGTTTACGTCACAAACGAGTCCAACCTCGTGTCCTAAGCATTGATTATCACTTATAATCTTTTTACCCCAGTTTTAATAATTCCCTATCCAAATTATTAATTAAGTCCACTTTTTATTGATGTCCATAATTGACTCAATTATGGTCATCCACTCATGGCATGCAAAATCATATCAATTGCACCCCAACTTCGTATTATTAAATCCTTAATATTACCCCTACCCCACGTTTATACGTTCGCTTATTCTACGCATAATATACGCTAGACTTGAATAGTCTAACACGTAGCACAAAGATAAATTATCACAACATATAGACAATTAAAATAAATCTAATCATAATAGGGGTGAAACTTGCATAAACTACACATGTTAAGGATCAAAAGGTGTCAACTTGTTAAATGTCACAATTTACATGATATGATCATAACCCAAATTTATGTACAAACTTGCATGAGGGGGTTTTAGGCAACATAATGATGGTGTGAACTAGCATAGTATTCCACATATGTTATATCATAATTCTAGATGTCATAATAGGCGTCATGGCATATGTTCAAAATCTCAACCTAAACTTTCATATGTGACTTGTCATATAGATTAACATAACCCAAATAACATCAACATCATGATTTGATTTACATGAACTAATTAGCATAAACAATAACATCATGACTTTAAAGCATGAATGATTTATCACAATTTAGCATAGAAACTCTCAACATACATAACATCATCATAGCATGATTTACAACATATAGGATATCATCACCACATAGCATAGAATTTATAACATATATGATAGCATAAGGTTTACAACAACATATATGACAATTCACATCATCTACTCATAATCCATTCATGACTTAACCTAATTAGAATAATAATAATCTTGTTAAGATCATCATACTCACCATTTAGAGAAGAAAAGAGAGTTTTGCTTTGCTTTAGAGTTGAGAAGAATTAGGTTTTCCTCCTTCTTAGTTGGTGGCGGCTCCACTGAGTTCCATAGCGGCGGTATGACGGTAGCTATTCTATTTTTCTTATGAATTAGGGTGAGAGACTACCTAGGTATTTATAGAGTTTAGAGTTTATTTAGACCGTCAGATCAATTCAGGACTAATCCCAACCAACCAGATTAGGTCAAAACCCTAATGGGTCATCACTCAATCAAAAACAGGCTCAGTCAAAAACCCTAGCCGCCAGACCCAGGTCGACACTATAGTCGACCTGGGGGGGCAGGTCGACACTAGTGTCGACCCCCCAGTCGACCTGCCTGGGCGGGAAAATTCCCGCCCAGCCCGCTTCTGCACTTTCAGTTTGAATTTTTGAATTTCCTGCGAGTTGTTTTGAATTTTCTGAAACTTCCGATGGCCATAACTTCTTCATACGAAGTCCATTTCCCGCAAACTCGGACTCTATTTCGACCAGAATTCCGAGACGAACACAATGGCGCAACCCGTTTCCCACAATTCTCACGTCTGAGATTAGTTATTCTTTAATTTTTGAATATTAATATTAACCGAATTACGGGGTGTTACATTCTCCCCTCCTTAAAGGATTTCGTCCCCGAAATCTTCAAGTTAAGAAGAATGTATATCCTAACATCCAATCATCCATCTACTCAACCATTAAACACAGGCATCCATTGTCCTTATAGACTTCTAATGCTTTCATGTTTATATGCACAGTGTGTGTATATGTCCATATCTAATGCAAAATCAGGCGGTCCACTAATTCAGTTGACCTCCTTAATGCAAACCATGATAGTGCCATGCGTCCATTATGTATGCAAAAGTTCCCTAATGCTACATATTATCTCTACATGCGTGCACAATCATCACCTGAATGCAGTATCCATATGATAATACAATCATCATACATCCATTTTACTAAATACATCCATTTATATGCAATATGCAATATGAAGTGACTGAGCCGATCTAGTGCCTAATAGTGTGTGTATATGCGTCCACGAGCAACCACTAGCAATCACTTGCATCCACTTTGCATCCATCATAAATAACATGTCTCAAACACATGTTTCAACCATAGGATGATCCTAACTAAAGGTCAAGAATACTAGCGAGAGGATACTCTAAAGGTAAGATAAGTACAAGATAAGCGATAAAGGAGAAATTAAAGGACATACCCTCAAAAAGAAAAGGGTATCGTGAACGCATCTTCACTTCTGTCTCCCAAGTAGCGTTGCTCTCATCATCTCCCCATTGTACTTTGACTAGTCTGACCTCTCGATTTCTCAACTTCTTAATCTCTGACCCAAGAATGCGCGTAGGAGCTCGTCGAATCGTCGTATCACGCTCTATCTCCACCTCTCTAAGCAGGCTCGGCTCTACCACTTCCGCGGTCTCGTGCAAGCACTTCCTTAAATGTGACACATGGAATACGTCGTGTACACCGCTAAGTCTCTCGGGAAACTCCACTCTATACACCATCTGTCCAATCTTCTCCTTAATAGGAAACGGTCCTACGAACCTTGGTGCTAATTTCCCAACGGACCCAAAGCGAGCAACGTTTCGTAATGGAGACACTTTGACAAAGACCATGTCCCCAACCTCAAACTCGAGATCTGTCCTCCTCTTATCCGCATAAGATTTCTGCCTATCTTGCGCTGCTTTCATCCTCCTTCGAATCAAGTCGATCTTCTCCGAAGTCTCCCTAATCATATCGGGCCCAAGTAAGATCTTATCCATAGATTCCCACCAACATGTAGGTGAACGACAAGGTCGTCCGTAAAGAGCTTTGAATGGTGCCATGCCAATGCTGGACTGAAAGCTGTTATTATATGCGAACTCTACCAATGGAAGATGCTCTTCCCATGTACCACCAAAGTCTAGGATACATAGTCTCAAAAGATCCTCTAGAATGCGATTCACCCTCTCGGTCTGGCCGTCCGTCTGAGGATGATATGCGGTGCTCAAACATAACTGAGTCCCTACCGCCTCTTGTAAGCTTCTCCAAAATTCGCTAGTGAAAATTGGATCGCGGTCGCTCACTATGCTAGAAGGAACCCCGTGCAAACGAACTATTTCTCGAACGTATACAGAAGCTAACCATGGAGCAGTCCTCTTACTCTTCACGGGAATGAAATGGGCGCTCTTAGTAAGTCTATCTACTATAACCCAAATCCCCGTATTACCCTTCCTCGATCGCGGTAATCCATCCACAAAATCCATCGAGACACTCTCCCACTTCCATAGTGGAACCTCCAATGGGTGGAGCAATCCACCGGGTTTCTTTTGCTCCGCTTTTACTTGTTGGCACACCAAGCATCTAGCGACATACTCGGCTACGTTCCTCTTCATACCGGCCCAAAAGTAAACTCGTCTCATATCCATGTACATCTTGTCCCCGCCAGGATGAATGGTCATCATTGAACGATGTGCTTCGTCAAGAATAGTCTTCCTTAGGTCATCGTCTTTTGGTACACAAAGTCTACCGTCCCTACGTAACCAACCCTTATTATCTAGGGTATACCTACGGAGATGGCTTGATGACTCCCCTCCTTTGAGCTTTTCTACTAACTCAACCAACTGCGGGTCGTCTTGCTGTGCCTCGCCAATCCGTCCCAAAAGCGTAGGTCTGACCTCCAAGGATGCTAGCAAACCGGGTACAAAGTCAATGGAAGGTCTAAAGTCAAACATTGAAATGAATTCTAAGCTTCGCCGCTCAACAAACAAAGGACTTAAGGATAATCTTTTTCTACTTAAGGCGTCTGCCACCACATTACCCTTGCCTGGGGTGTATATTATCTCGAAGTCATAGGATGCTAAGAACTCCATCCACCTTTGCTGCCTTAAGTTCAAGTCCTTTTGAGAGAATAAGTATTTTAAAGATTTGTGGTCGGTGAATAATTCGAATTTCTCGCCATGAAGATAATGACGCCAAGACTTAAGCGCGAAAACAATAGCGGCCAACTCTAGGTCGTGTGTAGGGTAATTCTTCTCATGCGCTCTCAATTGCCTTCCACCATTGGCTATTACCCTTCCCTCTTGCATTAAGACTGCTCCTAGTCCTATCCCACTAGCGTCAGTATAAACGGTAAATTGCTTACTCCCGTCTGGCAGCACTAAGACTGGGGCTGAGGTCAAAGCTCTCTTCAAACGTTGGAACGCATTATCACAATCTACGTCCCATGTGAAAACTAGGTTCTTCTTCGTCAAGCGTGTCAATGGAGTTGATATCTTTGCAAAGTCTTTGATAAACTTCCTATAGTAGCCAGCCAACCCCAAGAAACTTCTCACTTCGGTAGCATTTTTAGAGACCTTCCAATCTTGGATGGCCACCACCTTCGCGGGATCCACGGCTATCCCTTCTTTGGAAACCACATTCCCTAAGAATCGTACATCCTTCCTCCAGAAGTGAAACTTAGAAAGTTTAGCTTTAAGGTTATGTGCTCGTAGGGTCTCCAACACTTCCCTAAGATGTAGGGCATGCTCTTCTTCATCCTTAGAAAAGACCAGGATATTGTCTACAAGGATTACCACGAATTTGTTAAGGTACTCCCTAAGCACCCAACTCATCAAATCAACAAAGTATGCGGGGGCGTTTGTCAAACCGAAGGGCATCACTAGCCATTCATAGAAACCGTCTGGAGTCCTAAAGGCAGTCTTGTCTATGCCATCCTCAGCCACTCTCAACTGATGGAAACCAGTGGCTAAGTCCAACTGCGAAAACACTGAGGCGCCAACTAACTGATCGAAGAGATCGTCAATCCTCGGCAGTGGGTGTCTGTTTTTCTTAGTAAGCTTATTAAGTTCTCTATAGTCCACACAAAGTCTAAGGGACCCATCCGGCTTCGTGGCAAATACTACTGGAGCACCCCACTCCGATATACTTCGTCTTATGAACCCCTTCTCAAGCAACTCCTTCACTTGCTTATCGAGTTCCCTCCTTTCACGTGGAGCCATGTGGCGTACTGGAAAAGATACTGGTTTCGCATTATCCACAAGATATATTCGAAAATCTATCTCCCGCTTCGGAGGCAAGCCCTTCACCTCCTCAAACACATCCGAATATTCTCGGACCACTTTAACAGATTGTAGATTTTCCTCAGACGCGTCAAGCGATTCTAAATAACTTAGCATAACGGAATCTATGGGATTACAAAAGATTTCGAAAGCGTTACCAAGGCAAGTCATGAGCCTAACTACTCTCCTTTCACAATCAAGAACGGCCCCATTTCTGGATAACCAATCCATTCCTAAAATTAGCCCATAGCCCGTGAAGCCCAACACATAAGCATCACATCTAAACTCAACGCTAAGTATGGAAATTTTCAAATCCAAACACATCATGGACAAATAAGTTGAGCCCCTAATTGGATTCGAAACAACTAAGGGATCCTCTACTAAACTGGTGTTTAAGTGCAGTGATTCAACTAATGATGTAGAGATAAACGAATGCGATGCGCCCGAATCGAATAAGGTACGGACAGGATGATCAAATAGAAAAACTAAGCTTTCAACAGAAATGGTTCTACCTCGTTCTTGCAGCGGTGGGACCGCGAGAGCCTGAACTTGTCCCCTTGCCTGCCCTGGTGCCATAAGAGCCTGCACCTGTCCTCCCGAGGTGGCTCCTGCCCTCTGCCCCTTCTTTGGGCAGTCCTTCACTAGATGTCCCGCTTCGCCACAGTGGAAATAGCCAGTCTTCTTTTTCTTTCGGCAATCCTTGCTGAGATGGCCTGGTGTCCCACAGTTAAAGAATTTCTTCTTTCCCTTGCCATTACTGTCTTTACCACCCTTCTTGTTTTGCTGTTGAGGTTTCTTCTGATCCCCTTTCTTCTCGGGTGCCTTATCAACTTTAGCGCTTTTCTCCTCGTGCATGAGTGCCATGTCTACAAGCTTCTCAAAGGTGGCCCCCATAGGGATGTGGGTCATAGCCAACCCTTGCAACGGTTCATTTAATCCATTAACGAAACTCAGCGCCTTCTTCTTCGGCGTGTTCACTAACTCCAAGCCAAACCTTGCTAACTGATTAAATTTGTTGACATACTCTTTCACTGATGAGCTTCCTTGCTTCAATGTCAAGAACTTTTCCATATACAGATTCTGTTCTGCCCTTGAGAGAAACTTCGCCTCAAACCTACGCCTAAAATCCGCCCAAGAATCAACAGGACGCTCCCCATTAGTGACCTCCCACCAGAACGAGGCCTCTCCCTTCATCAACCAAGCTGCTAATTTAACTCTCCTTCCTTCTTCCACTTCAAAGATTTCTAGCAATTCTTCCACCTCCCTAAGCCAATCCCTAGCTTCCACGAACGTTTCTGACCCTTGAAAGGGTTTTCCACCCATAGCCTTAAATTCCTTGCACGTCTTTGCAAAAGTATCAACGCGAGGAGGAGGAGGAACGGGTGCAACTGGTGGTAGAGGAACATTGGCCGGACCTGCGGCGGCCCTAGCCTCTAATAGCCTCCTATACCATCCTGGTATCATTACACCGTCATGTAGGTTAAGATCTTCAGCCATGCTGAAACGAAAAAGGAAAGATTCAAAATGGAGAATTCGAAAGATAAAGATATATGGCTATTGGGGATTATGTTTTCTTAAAAACCTTCCTCTTTAAATTTCTCATTAAAACATGTTTTTGAAAGCACTTCTTCCAAAAATACTTTAGAAAAATAGTTTTTCTAAAAAAAATATCTGTTCTGGTAACTTTAAGCTCTGATACCACGTGTAACACCCCACGACCATTAATGTCACTCACAAAAGGGAATGCATTAACTTCCATGGAGGTTATAAGTGAATATAGAACAGAAAAATTACAACAAGACAGATAATAAGTAGTACTTGGAAATCTAAAACTTCATTTTATTGCAACGGAAACATGTTTATTACATCACAAAACCATTAATCAGAGTCAAGTACATTATCCATCTTCATAAAACAAAATACATAATCCCATTACACAAATAGCCATTAAAAAGATAACAAGCTGGACTTTACTTCAACGGTCCAAGCTTTCCAAGAGAGAGAAAGCAATCCAATCAAACTCCACTAGAGCTGGGCCCAACCTGAGGACCTGGAGGGGGAAAAAGGATAGAAATGGAGGGGGTCAGACATAAAGTCTGGCGAGTACGATAATTCTAACAATACTATTATCAAAATAACTAGACTAAGGCATAAGCTGGAAGACAAGTAAATGTCTATGAACTATTAGGTATGGAAAGCAGATGAAGATAACATTAAAGATAACGTCAAAGATAACGGTAAAGGCATACCTAATTACTAACGAATAATTACTACACTGCACCGCACATTACTACACTACACCGCACCAGTCACCCTAAAGGTTGATCCCACTTGCTTCACACAGAAACAATATAAATAGCCTTACGTACCCCTAGCTGACTACATAGGTGTCGTCTGCCCCTATCTCCACTAGGTGTACCCCACTACCCACTTTCGATCGGCTCCCTACTCGTAGATACCCGTGTTGGCCCCACAGTGGGGTGTATCACTCCCCTAAAGTGGCAACCCGATACAACTTGAGAATGCACGGCTTATACCTACACGATGCAACAACGTCTTACCTACCAGCTCGGGTCCACACACGCATATGAAACCCGTTGGACTTGCGTTGCCACCGCTTCCCGTTTTGGCCTCTTATAGTCAAACCCAGTACGCGTGTCCTGTCCTCGACTTGGGTCGAGCTCACAAATATACATTTGGGATACTGGTTGAAATGGGCCCCCACAAGCTACCCACCTAAGCTTGTCATTAACATATCCCATTTAACCCTCTTAGTCATGTTCATTTACATGTGTGTTTGGTTAAGTCTTACTAATCGTATTTCACATGCCACTAAGGGCACCCACTAGATTCCTGATGCCACCCAAGGCACTTACTTAACCCTCATGTCCCACTTTACATGTTTATCTGGTTAAGTATTTCTTAATTCATTCAGGCCATAACCTCATAAAGACCTCTCACATTAGACTGGCATTTATGGCAGCTGGATTTGCCGGGCGGGTCCGGGCAGTCTTACACCATAAAAGAGTCTAACCTCATGTCTTTACAACTGTTATGCTTTAGTTTAGGCCTAGGACCTCTCACATTGGGCTGACATTTGTGACCACTGGATTTGCCGGGCCGGTCCGGGCAGGTTTACGTCACAAACGAGTCCAACCTCGTGTCCTTAGCATTGATTATCACTTATAATCTTTTTACCCCAGTTTTAATAATTCCCTATCCAAATTATTAATTAAGTCCACTTTTTATTGATGTCCATAATTGACTCAATTATGGTCATCCACTCATGGCATGCAAAATCATATCAATTGCACCCCAACTTCGTATTATTAAATCCTTAATATTACCCCTACCCCACGTTTATACGTTCGCTTATTCTACGCATAATATACGCTAGACTTGAATAGTCTAACACGTAGCACAAAGATAAATTATCACAACATATAGACAATTAAAATAAATCTAATCATAATAGGGGTGAAACTTGCATAAACTACACATGTTAAGGATCAAAAGGTGTCAACTTGTTAAATGTCACAATTTACATGATATGATCATAACCCAAATTTATGTACAAACTTGCATGAGGGGGTTTTAGGCAACATAATGATGGTGTGAACTAGCATAGTATTCCACATATGTTATATCATAATTCTAGATGTCATAATAGGCGTCATGGCATATGTTCATAATCTCAACCTAAACTTTCATATGTGACTTGTCATATAGATTAACATAACCCAAATAACATCAACATCATGATTTGATTTACATGAACTAATTAGCATAAACAATAACATCATGACTTTAAAGCATGAATGATTTATCACAATTTAGCATAGAAACTCTCAACATACATAACATCATCATAGCATGATTTACAACATATAGGATATCATCACCACATAGCATAGAATTTATAACATATATGATAGCATAAGGTTTACAACAACATATATGACAATTCACATCATCTACTCATAATCCATTCATGACTTAACCTAATTAGAATAATAATAATCTTGTTAAGATCATCATACTCACCATTTAGAGAAGAAAAGAGAGTTTTGCTTTGCTTTAGAGTTGAGAAGAATTAGGTTTTCCTCCTTCTTAGTTGGTGGCGGCTCCACTGAGTTCCATAGCGGCGGTATGACGGTAGCTATTCTATTTTTCTTATGAATTAGGGTGAGAGACTACCTAGGTATTTATAGAGTTTAGAGTTTATTTAGACCGTCAGATCAATTCAGGACTAATCCCAGCCAACCAGATTAGGTCAAAACCCTAATGGGTCATCACTCAATCAAAAACAGGCTCAGTCAAAAACCCTAGCCGCCAGACCCAGGTCGACACTATAGTCGACCTGGGGGGGCAGGTCGACACTAGTGTCGACCCCCCAGTCGACCTGCCTGGGCGGGAAAATTCCCGCCCAGCCCGCTTCTGCACTTTCAGTTTGAATTTTTGAATTTCCTGCGAGCTGTTTTGAATTTTCTGAAACTTCTGATGGCCATAACTTCTTCATACGAAGTCCAATTCCCGCAAACTCGGACTCTATTTCGACCAGAATTCCGAGACGAACACAAGGGCGCAACCCGTTTCCCACAATTCTCACGTCTGAGATTAGTTATTCTTTAATTTGTGAATATTAATATTAACCGAATTACGGGGTGTTACATTCTCCCCTCCTTAAAGGATTTCGTCCCCGAAATCTTCAAGTTAAGAAGAATGTATATCCTAACATCCAATCATCCATCTACTCAACCATCAAACACAGGCATCCATTGTCCTTATAGACTTCTAATGCTTTCATGTTTATATGCACAGTGTGTGTATATGTCCATATCTAATGCAAAATCAGGCGGTCCACTGATTCAGTTGACCTCCTTAATGCAAACCATGATAGTGCCATGCGTCCATTATGTATGCAAAAGTTCACTAATGCTACATATTATCTCTACATGCGTGCACAATCATCACCTGAATGCAATATCCATATGATAATACAATCATCATACATCCATTTTACTAAATACATCCATTTATATGCAATATGCAATATGAAGTGACTGAGCCGATCTAGTGCCTAATAGTGTGTGTATATGCGTCCACGAGCAACCACTAGCAATCACTTGCATCCACTTTGCATCCATCATAAATAACATGTCTCAAACACATGTTTCAACCATAGGATGATCCTAACTAAAGGTCAAGAATACTAGCGAGAGGATACTCTAAAGGTAAGATAAGTACAAGATAAGCGATAAAGGAGAAATTAAAGGACATACCCTCAAAAAGAAAAGGGTATCGTGAATGCATCTTCTCTTCTGTCTCCCAAGTAGCGTTGCTCTCATCATCTCCCCATTGTACTTTGACTAGTCTGACCTCTCGATTTCTCAACTTCTTAATCTCTGACCAAAGAATGCGCGTAGGAGCTCGTCGAATCGTCGTATCACGCTCTATCTCCACCTCTCTAAGCAGGCTCGGCTCTACCACTTCCGCGGTCTCGTGCAAGCACTTCCTTAAATGTGACACATGGAATACGTCGTGTACACCGCTAAGTCTCTCGGGCAACTCCACTCTATACGCCATCTGTCCAATCTTCTCCTTAATAGGAAACGGTCCTACGAACCTTGGTGCTAATTTCCCAACGGACCCAAAGCGAGCAACGTTTCGTAATGGAGACACTTTGACAAAGACCATGTCCCCAACCTCAAACTCGAGATCTGTCCTCCTCTTATCCGCATAAGATTTCTGCCTATCTTGCGCTGCTTTCATCCTCCTTCGAATCAAGTCGATCTTCTCCGAAGTCTCCCTAATCATATCGGGCCCAAGTAAGATCTTATCCGTAGATTCCCACCAACATGTAGGTGAACGACAAGGTCGTCCGTAAAGAGCTTCGAATGGTGTCATGCCAATGCTGGACTGAAAGCTGTTATTATATGCGAACTCTACCAATGGAAGATGCTCTTCCCATGTACCCCCAAAGTCTAGGATACATAGTCTCAAAAGATCCTCTAGAATGTGATTCACCCTCTCGGTCTAGCCGTCCGTCTGAGGATGATAGCGGTGCTCAAACATAACTGAGTCCCTACCGCCTCTTGTAAGCTTCTCCAAAATTCGCTAGTGAAAATAGGATCGCGGTCGCTCACTATGCTAGAAGGAACCCCATGCAAACGAACTATTTCTCGAACGTATACAGAAGCTAACCATGGAGCAGTCCTCTTACTCTTCACGGGAATGAAATGGGCGCTCTTAGTAAGTCTATCTACTATAACCCAAATCCCCGTATTACCCTTCCTCGATCGCGGTAATCCATCCACAAAATCCATCGAGACACTCTCCCACTTCCATAGTGGAACCTCCAATGGGTGGAGCAATCCACCGGGTTTCTTTTGCTCCGCTTTTACTTGTTGGCACACCAAGCATCTAGCGACATACTCGGCTACGTTCCTCTTCATACCGGCCCAAAAGTAAACTCGTCTCATGTCCATGTACATCTTGTCCCCGCCAGGATGAATGGTCATCATTGAACGATGTGCTTCGTCAAGAATAGTCTTCCTTAGGTCATCGTCTTTTGGTACACAAAGTCTACCGTCCCTACGTAACCAACCCTTATCATCTAGGGTATACCTACGGAGATGGCTTGATGACTCCCCTCCTTTGAGCTTTTCTGCTAACTCAACCAACTGCGGGTCGTCTTGCTGTGCCTCGCCAATCCGTCCCAAAAGCGTAGGTCTGACCTCCAAGGATGCTAGCAAACCGGGTACAAAGTCAATGGAAGGTCTAAAGTCAAACATTGAAATGAATTCTAAGCTTCGCCGCTCAACAAACAAAGGACTTAAGGATAATCTTTTTCTGCTTAAGGCATCTGCCACCACGTTACCCTTGCCAGGGGTGTATATTATCTCGAAGTCATAGGATGCTAAGAACTCCATCCAACTTTGCTGCCTTAAGTTCAAGTCCTTTTGAGATAATAAGTATTTTAAAGATTTGTGGTTGGTGAATAATTCGAATTTCTCGCCAAGAAGATAATGACGCCAAGACTTAAGCGCGAAAACAATAGCCGCCAACTCTAGGTCGTGTGTAGGGTAATTCTTCTCATGCGCTCTCAATTGCCTTCCACCATAGGCTATTACCCTTCCCTCTTGCATTAAGACTGCTCCTAGTCCTATCCCACAAGCGTCAGTATAAACGGTAAATGGCTTACTCCCGTCTGGCAGCACTAAGACTGGGGCTGAGGTCAAAGCTCTCTTCAAACGTTGGAACGCATTATCACAATCTATGTCCCATGTGAAAACTAGGTTCTTCTTCGTCAAGCGTGTCAATGGAGCTGATATCTTTGCGAAGTCTTTGATAAACTTCCTATAGTAGCCAGCCAACCCCAAGAAACTTCTCACTTCGGTAGCATTTTTAGGGACCTTCTAATCTTGGATGGCCACCACCTTCGCGGGATCCACGGCTATCCCTTCTTTGGAAACCACATGCCCTAAGAATCATACTTCCTTCCTCCAGAAGTGAAACTTAGAAAATTTAGCTTTAAGGTTATGTGCTCGTAGGGTCTCCAACACTTCCCTAAGATGTAGGGCATGCTCTTCTTCATCCTTAGAAAAGATCAGGATATTGTCTACAAAAATTACCACGAATTTGTTAAGGTACTCCCTAAACACCCTACTCATCAAATCAACAAAGTACGCAGGGGCGTTTGTCAAACCGAAGGGCATCACTAGCCATTCATAGAAACTATCTGGAGTCCTAAAGGCAGTCTTGTCTATGCCATCCTCAGCCACTCTCAACTGATGGAAACCAGTGGCTAAGTCCAACTGCGAAAACACTGTGGCGCCAACTAACTGATCGAAGAGATCGTCAGTCCTCGGCAGTGGGTGTCTGTTTTTCTTAGTAAGCTTATTAAGTTCTCTATAGTCCACACAAAGTCTAAGGGACCCATCCGCCTTCGTGGCAAATACTACTGGAGCACCCCACTCCGATATACTTCGTCTTATGAACCCCTTCTCAAGCAACTCCTTCACTTGCTTATCGAGTTCCCTCCTTTCACGTGGAGCCATGTGGCGTACTGGCAAAGATCCTGGTTTCGCATTATCCACAAGATATATTCGAAAATCTATCTCCCGCTTCGGAGGCAAGCCCTTCACCTCCTCAAACACATCCGAATATTCTCGGACCACTTTAACAGATTGTAGATTTTCCTCAGACGCGTCAAGCGATTCTAAATAACTTAGCATAACGGAATCTATGGGATTATAAAAGATTTCGAGAGCGTTACCAAGGAAAGTCATGAGCCTAACTACTCTCCTTTCACAATCAAGAACTGCCCCATTTCTGGATAACCAATCCATTCCTAAAATTAGCCCATAGCCCGTGAAGCCCAACACACAAGCATCACATCTAAACTCAACGCTAAGTATGGAAATTTTCAAATCCAAACACATCATGGACAAATAAGTTGAGCCCTCAATTGGATTCGAAACAACTAAGGGATCCTCTACTAAACTGGTGTTTAAGTGCAGTGATTCAACTAATGATGTAGAGATAAACGAATGCGATGCGCCCGAATCGAATAAGGTACGGACAGGATGATCAAACAGAAAAACTAAGCTTTCAACAGAAATGGTTCGACCTCGTTCTTGCAGCGGTGGGACCGCGAGAGCCTGAACTGGTCCCCTTGCCTGCCCTGGTGCCATAAGAGCCTGCACCTGTCCTCCCGAGGTGGCTCCTGCCCTCTGCCCCTTCTTTGGGCAGTCCTTCACTAGATGCCCGCTTCGCCACAGTGGAAATAGCCAGTCTTCTTTTTCTTTCGGCAATCCTTGCTGAGATGGCCTGGTGTCCCACAGTTAAAGCATATCTTCTTTCCCTTGCCATTACTGTCTTTACCACCCTTTTTGTTTTGCTGTTGAGGTTTCTTCTGATCCTCTTTCTTCTCGGGTGCCTTATCAACTTTAGCGCTTTTCTCCTCGTGCATGAGTGCCATGTCTACAAGCTTCTCAAAGGTGGCCCCCATAGGGATGTGGGTCATAGCCAACCCTTGCAACGGTTCATTTAATCCATTAACGAACCTCAGCGCCTTCTTCTCCGGCGTGTTCACTAACTCCAAGCCAAACCTTGCTAACTGATTAAATTTGTTGACATACTCTTTCACTGATGAGCTTCCTTGCTTCAATGTCAAGAACTTTTCCATATACAGATTTTGTTCTGCCCTTGAGAGAAACTTCGCCTCAAACCTACGCCTAAAATCCGCCCAAGAATCAACAGGACGCTCCCCATTAGTGACCTCCCACCAGAACGAGGCCTCTCCCTTCATCAACCAAGCTGCTAATTTAACCCTCCTTCCTTCTTCCACTTCAAAGATTTCTAGCAATTCTTCCACCTCCCTAAGCCAATCCCTAGCTTCCACGAACGTTTCTGACCCTTGAAAGGGTTTTCCACCCATAGCCTTAAATTCCTTGCACGTCTTTGCAAAAGTATCAACGCGAGGAGGAGGAGGAACGGGTCCAACTGGTGGTGGAGGAACATTGGCCGGACCTGCGGCGGCCCTAGCCTCCTATACCATCCTGGTATCGTTACACCGTCAGGTAGGTTAAGATCTTCAGCCATGCTGAAACGAAAAAGGAAAGATTCAAAATGGAGAATTCGAAAGATAAAGATATATGGCTATTGGGGATTATGTTTTTCTTAAAAACTTTCCTCTTTAAATTTCTCATTAAAACATGTTTTTGAAAGCACTTCTTCCAAAAATACTTTAGAAAAATAGTTTTTCTAAAAAAATTATCTGTTCTGGTAACCTTAAGCTCTGATACCACGTGTAACACCCCACGTACATTAATGTCACTCACAAAAGGGAATGCACTAACTTCCATGGAGGTTATAAGTGAATATAGAACAGAAAAATTACAACAAGACAGATAATAAGTAGTACTTGGAAATCTAGAACTTCATTTTATTGCAGCGGAAACATGTTTATTACATCACAAAACCATAAATCAGAGTCAAGTACATTATCCATCTTCATAAAACAAAATACATAATCCCATTACACAAATAGCCATTAAAAAGATAACAAGATGGACTTTACTTCAACGGTCCAAGCTTTCCAAGAGAGAGAAAGCAATCCAATCAAACTCCACTAGAGCTGGGCCCAACCTGAGGACCTGGAGGGGGAAAAAGGATAGAAATGGAGGGGGTCAGACATAAAGTCTGGCGAGTACGATAATTCTAACAATACTATTATCAAAATAACTAGACTAAGGCATAAGCTGGAAGACAAGTAAATGTCTATGAACTATTAGGTATGGAAAGCAGATGAAGATAACGTTAAAGATAACGTCAAAGATAACGGTAAAGGCATACCTAATTACTAACGAATAATTACTACACTGCACCGCACATTACTACACTACACCGCACCAGTCACCCTAAAGGTTGATCCCACTTGCTTCACACAGAAACAATATAAATAGCCTTACGTACCCCTAGCTGACTACATAGGTGTCGTCTGCCCCTATCTCCACTAGGTGTACCCCACTACCCACTTTCGATCGGCTCCCTACTCGTAGATACCCGTGCTGGCCCCACAGTGGGGTGTATCACTCCCCTAAAGTGGCAACCCGATACAACTTGAGAATGTACGACTTATACCTACACGATGCAACAACGTCTTACCTACCAGCCCGGGTCCACACACGCATATGAAACCCGTTGGACTTGCGTTGCCACCGCTTCCCGTTTTGGCCTCTTATAGTCAAACCCAGTACGCGTGTCCCGTCCTCGACTTGGGTCGAGCTCACAAAGATACGTTTGTGATACTGGTTGAAATGGGCCCCCACAAGCTACCCACCTAAGCTTGTCATTAACATATCCCACTTAACCCTCTTAGTCATGTTCATTTACATGTGTGTTTGGTTAAGTCTTACTAATCGTATTTCACATGCCACTAAGGGCACCCACTAGATTCCTCATGCCACCCAAGGCACTTACTTAACCCCCATGTCCCATTTTACATGTTTATCTGGTTAAGTATTTCTTAATTCATTCAGGCCATAACCTCATAAAGACCTCTCACATTAGACTGGCATTTATGGCAGCTGGATTTGCCGGGCGGGTCCGGGCAGTCTTACACCATAAAAGAGTCTAACCTCGTGTCTTTACAACTGTTATGCTTTAGTTTAGGCCTAGGACCTCTCACATTGGGCTGACATTTGTGACCACTGGATTTGCCGGGCGGGCCTGGGCAGGTTTACGTCACAAACGAGTCCAACCTCGTGTCCTAAGCATTGATTATCACTTATAATCTTTTTACCCCAGTTTTAATAATTCCCTATCCAAATTTTTAATTAAGTCCACTTTTTATTGATGTCCATAATTGACTCAATTATGGTCATCCACTCATGGCATGCAAAATCATATCAATTGCACCCCAACTTCTTATTATTAAATCCTTAATATTACCCCTACCCCACGTTTATACGTTCGCTTATTCAACGCATAATATACGCTAGATTTGAATAGTCTAACACATAGCACAAAGATAAATTATCACAACATATAGACAATTAAAATAAATCTAATCATAATAGGGGTGAAACTTGCATAAACTACACATGTTAAGGATCAAAAGGTGTCAACTTGTTAAATGTCACAATTTACATGATATGATCATAACCCAAATTTATGTACAAACTTGCATGAGGGGTTTTTAGGCAACATAATGATGGTGTGAACTAGCATAGTATTCCACATATGTTATATCATAATTCTAGATGTCATAATAGGCGTCATGGCATATGTTCATAATCTCAACCTAAACTTTCATATGTGACTTGTCATATAAATTAACATAACCCAAATAACATCAACATCATGATTTGATTTACATGAACTAATTAGCATAAACAATAACATCATGACTTTATAGCATGTATGATTTATCACAATTTAGCATAGAAACTCTCAACATACATAACATCATCATAGCATGATTTACAACATATAGGATATCATCACCACATAGCATAGAATTTATAACATATATGATAGCATAAGGTTTACAACAACATATATGACAATTCACATCATCTACTCATAATCCATTCATGACTTAACCTAATTAGAATAATAATAATCTTGTTAAGATCATCATACTCACCATTTAGAGAAGAAAAGAGAGTTTTGCTTTGCTTTAGAGTTGAGTAGAATTAGGTTTTCCTCCTTCTTAGTTGGCGGCGGCTCCATTGAGTTCCATGGCGGCGGTATGACGGTAGCTATTCTATTTTTCTTATGAATTAGGGTGAGAGACTACCTAGGTATTTATAGAGTTTAGAGTTTATTTAGACCGTCAGATCAATTCAGGACTAATCCCAGCCAACCAGATTAGGTCAAAACCCTAATGGGTCATCACTCAATCAAAAACAGGCTCAGTCAAAAACCCTAGCCGCCAGACCCAGGTCGACACCCAGGTCGACACTATAGTCGACCTGGGGGGGCAGGTCGACACTAGTGTCGACCCCCCAGTCGACCTGCCTGGGCGGGAAAATTCCCGCCCAGCCCGCTTCTGCACTTTCAGTTTGAATTTTTGAATTTCCTGCGAGCTGTTTTGAATTTTCTGAAACTTCCGATGGCCATAACTTCTTCATATGAAGTCCAATTCCCGCAAACTCGGACTCTATTTCGACCAGAATTCCGAGACGAACACAATGGCGCAACCCGTTTCCCACAATTCTCACGTCTGAGATTAGTTATTCTTTAATTTGTGAATATTAATATTAACCGAATTACGGGGTGTTACAAGAAGGATCCAGGGGGAACATGCGTTTCTTTCTAGCTAGAAGTGGTGTCATGGTATGGAGCCCAGACATTTTTACTTATGTGGATGATTAAATGAGGCGCCTCGGATTTGAGTCCCTAGTGGCTCTAAATTTATGCCCCATAGGGCAGAGAAACGTATTGTTCTAGAGTTATAATCCACTAACGTATGTGTGGACCGACCCTGTGGCTCCTTGGTTCAGTTGTGGCTAAATCCTGAGGCTCGGGATGAAGAGTCTCGAATTCGGTAAGGACGATCCCTTGCCTTGGTTGATGATGGAAATCCAACTTCCAATACGACACGTGCGGTTTTGATTGTAAAACTAGTATGGCGACATATATGGTATTTATGCCATCTATGATTGATACATTATGATTGAAATTGTTTTTGAAACATATATGCACTAATAACAATATCAAATCTTCTTTGTACGTATCAAGCTTATTTTGGCCATTATAAGGTACAACTCTATCCTCCGGTTTGCGTTGCATTGCGTGATGGGATTTGAGTCTTATAATGGCTTCATTTTTCTAAAAAGCATTGCGTTGTTTAAATGGTTTACTTTATTTATGCACTGGCAATCCAATGGAATAATCTTGTTCCTTGTTAGTGGTGTATTATGTACTAAGTATGATCCCACAGTATGATCCTATTGTGTTTGATTCCGCTATAGGCATTTTTATATTAAGCTGAAATTGTATTATGTACTAAGTATGATCCTATTATGCTATGTAACTCTGATGATATATTATTTCCAGTACAATTTGATGTACTTTATCTGGTGTAATTCTATGATTTTGTTCTACTGTTATTGTTTATGTGTTATATTCCAATGATTATCCTTGCTTCTATGACATAGGGGTTTGGGGTCATCACAGTTGGTATTAGAGCTTTAGTTAACCTTAGCTCCGGAATATAACATGTTAATGAACTCGTCAGAAATAGAATCAGTAGTATTCTATGATGAATAACTCATCACAGATAGGACTAGTAATGTCCTAGAATAAGTATAGCAGAATAAAATGCACCCTCATAGATGCATTTACATTTAAATATATGTCTCTATGCTTTATAATATCTTTTCTGTTGGACAGACACTTTGTCTGCTATTTGCAGACATAGTAGAAAATGAGTGGCAAAAACAGAAGAAGTAATTCTATGGTTCAACAATCTAATGAGCCAATAGTGCTCCCACAATCAGAACCAGATCTAGAAGCTCTAGTAAAAAAGTATCGAAATCTGGGCGGAGTACCATTCTTGGGCAAAGAATCCGTTATTGAAACACAAGCATGGATGCGTTCTTCAAAGAAAATTTTTGAAGACTTAAAACTGAGAGATGATCAAAAAAGGTTACTGGCATCTTGGGCACTCAAAGATGAAGCTTTAATCTGGTGGGAAACTGTTACTGAGGAAAATTCAGAAGGTAATATTACCTCGGATAGATTTAAAGAAATTTTCACAGAAACATTTATTCCTCCATAAGCAACTGAGCAACTATATGATGAGTTCTACCATATGAAACAAGGAGATATGACCATCTAGGAGTATCAGAATAAATTTAATGAACTTTCCCGCTTTCTAATTCGAGATCCTATAAGGAAGAATCTGAGATTTATCAACGGACTTCAAAAGAAATACGAAGGAAGAGTAATTGCACATGTGAATCTTCCTTTTTCTAAGATGATACAAATGGCTTATCGCTATGAGTATCTTGATAAGCAAAGTGGTTTAGAAGATGAAGAGGAAGGTAGTTCTAGCAGCAAAAGGAAGTTTGAAGCTGGTAGCGCTGAGGCAAGTACAAAGCCTGAGGTCAGTAAGAAGCCTAAAGCTGATAAGGAAAGGGTTAAATCTAAGGAAGAACTATTAAGAAGAAATGTTAACGACTGCCATATGCTCTAACTGCAACAAGAAAGGACATTGATCGATAAAATGCAGATATCTAAAGAAACAAAGAAAGGATGGATCTAAATCCAACAAGAAGTTTCAGGAGAATAGAGAATGCAATCTTTGCCATCAGACTGGTCATGTAAAGCAAGATTGCTCGCTTTTGAAAGTGACCAAGGTGGCTCAAGTCAATGAAGTAGAAAATGCTCCAACACCCTCAGTTAGTCAGGAAAGGCCAGATGTTTTGGAAGGCACTCTTACTGTCAACAATATTCCAGTTAAGGTGTTGTTTGATACGGGCGCGTCTGAAAGCTTTATTTCGAGTAATACAGTCAAGAAGCTAAATCTAAAATTGAGAGATCTTAAAGAATACCTTAGGGTTCATAATCCGATAGGAGGTTCTCGGGTCCTTGGTACGTGTTGTAGAGTGTCCGCCTCTTTTTCCCATTATCGGTTTTCTTGTATCTGATCGTCATGAATTTTTCTGAATTTGATATCATTCTTGTGGTGGATTGGTTAACTAGATACGAGGTCGAAGTTAAATGCATAGAAAGAGTAGTCAAAATTAAAACGAAGCTTGCAAATATTGTTATACCCTGTGTAGGCTCAGATTCTGATAGAAAAGAATTTTGGGCTACTCTTGAGGTTTCCCCCACTACTATTGAAGATATTCTTGTCGTTAAAAATTATGCGGATGTGTTCAAAGAAGTTGATAGCTTACCTATGCAGAGAGAAATTGACTTCAGGATTGATTTAATTCCGAATACAAGACCAGTTGTGCATCCTATTCGAAGAATGACATGGAAAGAGAAAGAAGAATTGGGTAATCAAACTCGACAGCTTTTGTGGAAAGGTCTGATCAGGCCTTGCTTTTCAAATTAGGGTGAAGAAATAGTGTTTGGTCCAAAGTCAGAGGGTACTCTCATAATGTGTGTGGATTACCGAGATTTAAATAAGCAGACACTAAAGAATAAATATCCATTGCCCCGTATCGATGATTTATTAGATTGTTTGAATGGAGCGAAAGTGTTTTAAAGGATGGACCTAGCTACAGGTTTCCATCAATTGCGTATTGCTGAAGAGTTTGTTCCTTTGACAGCTTTCAGAGGTCCAGACATATTTTACGAGTGGTTAGTAATGTCGTTCGGCTTATGTAACGCTCCTGCTTATTTTGTGGATTTAATGATTCGAGTATTCCGCGATGTCTTGAATAAATTTGTGTTGGTTTTCATTGACGACATTTTAATCTTCTCTGAGTCAACTGCCAAGCATGAGAAGCATTTGGAAGAAGTTTTGGAAATTCTAAGAAAGAATGTATTAAAAGCCAAATTTTCTAAATGCATATTCTGGTAAGAAGAAGTGAAGTTCCTCAGTCATGTAATATTTAAGAAAGGAATTTCAGTGGATCCAGGAAAATATACAGCCATTCGAGATAAGAAGCAGCCTAGCACGCCTACAGAAGTCAGAAGTTTTCTAGGATTGGTTGGCTATTATCGGAAATTCGTTAAGGATTTTTCGAAGCTATCTTGTCCATTAATGAAGCTTACCAAGAAGCATATAAGGTTTAATTAGACACCTGAATGTGAGGCAGCTTTCCAAGAGCTGAAATTAAAGTTGACTACTGCTCCAGTTTTGACTATTATTGATGGCAATCAAGATTTGCCAGTCTATACAGATGCTTCTCTTGAAGGTGTTGGTGCGGTATTAATGCAAAGAGGAAAAGTAGTTGTTTATGCTAGCCGTCAGTTGAAGCCGCATGAGAAGAGATATCCTAGTCATGATCTTGAGTTGTTATTCGTTGTGTTTTCTTTGAAAATATACAGGCACTATCTTTTGGGTGAGTAGTTCGAATTACATACAGATCATAAGTCATTAAAGTATCTGTTCACCTAAAAGGACTTGAATTTGAGGCAGCAATGTTGGTTAGAATTTCTTGCGGTATACGATCTTGATATTTTGTATACTCCAGGGAAAGCCAATGTTGTAGCAGATGTACTTAGCAGAAAGAATGTCATTATTGATAATCTTATTATTATGCCTTCATTGATTGACAATATCTCTGCTCTTCAGAAAGATGATGAATTTATTCAGAGAATTAGTAAAAGAGTTCAAGAAGGCGAACCCTCAAATTTTTAGATTGATAACAAAGGAGTTCTGAGGTTATTAGGTTGAATTTGTGTTCCGAATATTCCTGAGCTCAGAAGTGAAGTGATGGATGAATGTCACAAGTCCAAGCTTAGTATTCATCTTGTGGTGAGCAAGATGCATCATGATCTCAAGCGTACGTTCTGGTGGAAATATATGAAAAGAGACATTTCCATTTATGTTAGCAGGTGTTATACTTGACAACAAGTCAAAAGCGATCAATAGAAACTTGCCAGCTTGTTACAACCATTAGAGGTTCCAAATTGGAAGTGGGATCAAATTTCCATGGATTTCATTGATGGCTTTCCCCGAAACAGGAAAGATAATGACAGTATATGGGTGATCGTAGATCATTTCACGAAGACCGCCCATTTTATTCCTGTCAGATCTACTAGAACAGCTCAAAGTCTAGCGAAAATTTATTTCAGAGAAATCATTAGATTGCATGGAGTTCCCAGTAGCATTGTTAGTGATCGTGACCCGATTTTCGCTAGTAAATTCTGGGAGGCATTCCAAGAAGAGCCAAGGAAAAATTAAATCTGAGCACTGCTTGTCGTCCTCAAACAGATGGCCAAACTGAGAGGGTAAATCGTATACTAGAAGATTTGTTGCGTGCATGTATTCTTGATTTTGGCGGACCGTGGGAAGATCACTTGCATTTAGTTGAGTTTTCATATAATAACAGTTACCAAGCAAGCTTCCTGCTTTGAGCTCCTCCAAGTGAATCTGCAAAGCCTGAACACTTGACTGCCCGTACAAATTTGGGCACCCAAGAGTTTAGGGAAAACACAAATAAAATTAACTCTGGGTCAGTCATGGGACAGGTGTGAGTAAATTCCAACCATGTCGTTTAACTTTGAAAATCCTTTTGAAACAAAAAGATAATAGTAAGACCAGCCCACACATAAACATGGACGGTTTTTACCTTACTATAACCAAACCATTTTTGATATCAAAACCCAGTGATATTATAATAATGTCTAATCAAATAGCAGAACGCTTGCATCTTACGCTCCATATACATAGTATAAAATCAAAAACCGCAAGGCGCTTATTGGAGATTGGATTCCAACTATAACAAGGTATGGGACCACCTCCCGATCAGTGTACTTTAGAGAGGATACACTGGGGTTCAACAAGAACATCTTGAAACCTGGCCCACACATGACCGACCACTCATTTCTCTTGAGTGTATCGAATATATTGCCACCTACGGTTGGGCCCACATAACCGTTATCCGAAGATACAGAAACGAAAGAAGAACAAATACGAAGTTTCTCTGGATGGTGAAAATACACCCTAATGGGAATGACCCACACAGCCATGCTGCCTATCCGATTTTTATCATTTCCCGGATGTGAGGCTTGAGGCTATGTCTATCTTTTCAGAACATCTGTCCACTATTCACTTTGAATGCCACATCATCAAACCCGTCAATTCACTAATCGATTTCCAAAAATATCATAGGTATAAAAAGATAAAAGGAACGAATTCCTCCGCCACCAGACGTAATACCTTTAAGAGATTAATCGTACGTGATTTATTAGGTATACTCTGTCAGACACTCGTCCATACAAGTTGTCCTGCGACTGGACAAACAGAAAACACCATTCTGGAACAGAACGACTCTTGCATTTCACTCTCTTTTCAATTGTCTTCAGCATAATATAATTCGCAGCGCTTATGCCTATACGGAGTGGTTTAAGATAATATATCCAACCGGTCTCTCCGTATTGACAACGATGGTCAAAACACTTCAATAGTCGCTTATTTAACTATCGAAGTAAAACAAACATCCATTTAAATTTACACTAAACATCAACCAAATCACTGGCCCTTTTATTTAACATTACTTTCCCAATTTTCCATATCTTCCCATATATTTCCAAAAACCTGTTTAGCCTTTCACATTTCTTGGAAAACATTCCCAGTTATTATAGACTCTTATTCTCCCATATTCTAGAAAATACACGTTATTAACGTTCGAAACATTTCCATTCTTTTCACATTCTTTATTTTCTACACTTGGATAATATACCCTATCTATATTGGAGAAATATTTCCAATTTCATTATAAACATTTTAATCTAACAAACGTTCACTTTTAAAACATTATTCACTTTAAATGTGAATATCGTCCCTATTATATAAATCTGAACCCCTTTATCGAATAACTCTTTATTCAAGTAATAAATACCCTTATCTTGTTTATCGAAAACTCTTTCATAATCTTATATTACCATTCCACTTTAAAAACTTTGTTTGTAAGTCAACTTCTTGCTAAATCAATATCAAGTTTATAAATAAATATTGATTACATACCTTATTCTAATCTGTTGGCTCAAAACTAAATATTAACTTATCCTATCAGATTATAATTCCTAATAGTGTTATATATAAAATTCATGCTTAAGTTTGGTCAACAACGTTAATTTATCATCATAGTTCAAAACTCGCAATGCGCTGCGATATCCCCTTTATAACTAATCTCGACATAACAGTCACGCTTAAGCCTAGTCAACAACGTTATTTTATCGTTATAGTTCAAAGACTTACTATACGCTGCAATATCCCTTTTATAACTAATCTTGACATCTCTTTTCGTTACAAACTGATACCATTCCTCGATAATAGTGAAGTCGTTCAAGTTGGGGTATTTTATTTACCTCTCAGACCTTGATCGACAACATTCTTTTCTTAGAACAGATATAAGTTTGTAACTCTAACCTCTTATTATTTATAATTTTAATCAAACTGTATTTCTTGTTTCCTTTTTCAATATAAATTTATAATGCATATACTTAATTTGAAATCTTTGTTGTTTATGGCTATTTTTATTAAATATTAACCCTTCACTTCAATCTCGTTATATAACTCCATTTATAACTCCTTTCCCAAAACTCTTTAACACTCTTTGTCTTCTGTTAATTCTCTTTCATTCGAATTATTTAATTCAGGTAAAACATATCATTACCAACTTAATACCATCTTAAATGAATTCCATTTAAGAAATAGTTGCTTTAATTAAAATAATTAAATAGTAATTAACTTCATCATTACTGAAATAAACAGTTTACTTCGTACAGATTGGTTGCTTAAATAAATAATAACCATTTGTACTCAGTTCCATAATCATTTAGACTTCATTAATTGAAAAGTAATTAATAAGAAATCTTATTAATTTTGATCAATTTCTCGCTAAGTCATTAGCATTAGATTAATTGAAAATCAATTTTCAAATCAACTTCAAACCATCAGTTAATTTGTTAACTTATTTTAATTACTTCTACCATTAGATTAATATAATTAATCTAATTGATTCGAAATTGTTTGTTTAAAATATATTTATCCAAAATGTTAACTCGCAGGATAATTATAGCTTTATAAACGTTATTTAAAAGTCAAACAATCATTTATATTTTCTTTATAAAACGAACTATAAAATGTTCATAATAGAACTTCTATTATAATTTTAAACATCGTTTAAATTATAAAAATATAATTTTTATAATTTTAACTTCATTGATTTTGCCTGACGGCCAATTAGCTTCTTAACAAAAGATGGGTTTCTGGTCGATTGTTGCCACTTTCTTAATCGATATCGTTTATAAAAATAACGTTGAATTTCCATTCAACATCAATATTCATACAGGGTTTCAATGTCATTTGGATTCAAACAGTACATATAAATATTGAGGAATCCGGTTGGATTTCTCCAACCGATTTCCTGCGTCCACAGATGTTAGTCAACACAAATCACATAAATTCCATAATATGGAATATTTTAATCGATAGAATTGGTATCTAGGTAATGATGTATATATGCAACACTATATCTATAATTCAACAAATTTAACTGTAATTTACCTAAACGACTATCACACAGCATTCAACCATTATTAAAATATAATTATAATATTTTAAAATAGATCAGAGTTAGTGAATTTACTCACCTTTGTGTGTCAATTGTTAAATAATGATTTGCGTCAGTTTATTCAATCGAGCGGTTTGTTTGCCCAGAATTGTAATGACCTCCGAATCCTTTCAAACTGGTACTGGTACGTAACCTACGATTCTACGATCCATTCCTAATCGACCCACGCCCAGCTTGATCCGCTTGGCTTTCTTCATTTAGTTCGAACCCATGAAAGCAAAGCTCCCCTTCCATTTGATTGTGTTGCTCAGTAGCACTTCGGGAACACAGTGCTTCCATTGGTTATTTTATATTTATTCTTCCGTATGGGCTTTACACAGATAAACAAGCCCAACTCAACTCCATCCGCCCGACCATATCTTCACTTGTTTCTTCATGAAGTTGATCCAACGCAACCAGCCTCGGCATCATCTAACTATAGTGCGTTTTCAAGTAATGTTTCACGCACCAGTATTCTCTTCTCACTCATATTCAAAAATGTATGCACGGTTTCCGTGTCCTTCCCTTTCACCTGTAGAAGTCCCCTTCGAATTCAATAGTGCTTCTCCTTCTACATTACCCGATCTAAGCCTCCCTATGTACGGCACCGCCTGATAACATTCCCACTTCCAGTAAACAGCCCTGCCACTAGCATACACATGCAAGAGCAGATTCCACCCTTCCAACAAATACCCCTTCTCTTTTAACCAAAAATTAACGTGAGCACTTATTTCAAAACCCACTCCCCTACTTTACGCAATGCATGCACAAACATGTGCATGTCTCCAACCATCCCTCTCTACTAGAACCGACAGCGCCCCTCTCCCCTTCTAATTCCAAACGCTCTCTCTCAATACTCCACTAAGCCATAGCAGTGCCTCTCACTCCTACACCCTCCTTTCGTTCTATCCAAACGTCTAAACCTCCTCGTTCTAATCTTCAAGTCTCTGTTATTTCCAAATTAATCTGCACGTCCTCTCCTCTTAATCTAGACCACACCATGACCTCGCTTCCCGACCTCCTTCTCGTAGACCGCAGCAACTCCTGTAATTTCCTCCCTCAAACAAGAAAGTTGCTCGCTATTGTATCCATGTTTTCCATGGGTGTATCCTTCTTACCCAAATTTTACAGTAACTCTTCACTGTACCGTACCGCTTATTTCATCACCACACCGCTTATTATCCCGTCTGACTTCACGTTTGGAAATAAATCACATGAATGCTGAACCATTTATCCCCACTGATTTAACAGCCCATGTCTTCAGCGTGATCACCCAAACTTTCCTCCAAGCATCAGCTTTATCTGCTAATCCCGCACATTTCTGCCAACCTTTCGCAAACCAACATCCGAACACTTCAGCAAGTCTTGCTCATCACCTCGCACCTATACTTCTTATATATATATATATATATATATATATATATATAACCGCTCCTTTAAGCATCTCGAACAGCCTATCCCTTTTATATAAATAAGCCTCAAACCCCCATAAGTCCACCCGCATCTCTACCCATGAGCGTGCTGTTCCATGCATTATCACACGTATGAAACAACTCCATTCCCTTAGATAGCCATGGTCCAGATCATCCTTCTTTCTTTGCCCAAAACAACGACATTTTCTCTTTTGATTTTTCGAAAGCCATGAATTTGCTTTCGATTTCTTTGATCTTACTGGGGGAAAATATGTATTTCGTGTATATATATAGGCTGCAATGCCTTGGTGACCAAGGAGTAGGGAAGCATAGGTCGTGGTATATAGGTTAGAGTTTGATGTTACAATTCAAGCCTTAGTCTAAGGTAGGTGTATGAAATGTACACAGAGAGTTGCGTATGGGAGCACTATGAAAGCTATGCAATTCCTTAGTGGTTAAGGTATCCTATATGCTAAAGAAAACAATACTTTCGCTATTACCCAATTTTTCCGCAATTAAAGAAGTCAGGCGGCATGTGTATTCATTTAATGTGGTAAAGGCTTAGCCTGTCCTTTCAAGAAAATATGTATCTAGGGCTGCGAGATTTTCTCCATAGGTCTGCATCAGTTTGGTTTCTTACGTGTGAAGCACATCGGGCACAAAGATCTGTGGCTTCATTTGTTGTATAGGTTTTTAGTTTCAACCAACAGGTGTATGGTTTAACTTGATGTAGAAAAGAAATATGTTATGGTATGCATTATTTCAGGCTAGGTTGAATTGGTTATGTTTGTCATGTCTCATATTGATATCGGCGTTACTCTATGGCCAGATAAAATTTTGCTCACATATGAATCGCTTATGGACATAAATAAGATTACGGTCGTGTCCAGCGAGGTGCCATGATCCCAAATAAAATAATATCGTTAGTTTAACTTATACTATGAAACCCTAAAATGTTGTTACAGGGTGAAAAATACTTCAAATAAAAAGTTGCTTATTTAATTATTTAAAAATTACAGTAAATTCTAAAAATTAAATTATAACTGCGTCTCAAAAGAATCTTGTCTAAATTCGAAACCGATATCTAGTTATCAAATAAACTATTACGGTTGATAAACGATTATATAGCGACTATTTGGAAATTTTATTTGGACATAACTCACACTCTATAACACGAAATCTTGGTTTTTCACTTCCATTAGAGAAACATAGTTCAACAGATTCAAAAGTTTCTTGTTTCGAGGAAATCCGACTTGTAACGGATTCTGTACACTCAGTTGAAGTTCAAAACGTTAAATTACGAACTACCGCGATATTACGGGCTCGATTATATTTAATACATATTTTTATACGTTCAACTTCATTTTAAATTAATATATAAATCCACTTATATTACGAATTCAATATTTATACTGATTTTAATATTCAAATACAAACCGATAAAAATGCGGGACGTAACATTCCTTTCCCCTTAAAAGAATTTCGTCCCCGAAATTACTAAGGTAGGGAAAACACTACAATCCTTATTATAACCAGGTTAAAATCTTGTATTTAATTTCTTAATTTCAGTTTCAACAGAACTGATTAAATCTAATTAAAATATTAATTCCTTTTTATTAACGAATACTTTCAGAAATTCTGAAAATTTCCGAACAGCTTAAATATTCAGAGAATTTTGCCAGCATCTCCTCTGCACTGCTCATTCGGTACTACTACAACTTGTCTCTCTAGGCATTTTTTTTAAATTCAAAAGAAAATCAAACAGCCAAACGGCATGCCAAATAGACTCATAAAAATCTCATTTCCAATAATGTAAACTTGTACCTTTTTGTTGGCATTCAACTCTATCTCCCTTATCTGCTGTTAATTCAGCATATACCAATACAATCCAAGTGTTGATCTCCAACCAACTTGTACTTAAATCCAATCCTTTGCTTATATTTGAGCCAAATTCCATTTCAACTCCAGCTCCATTTCAATTCCAAACTCTTTCTTAACCATCTAATTCTATTTCAATTCAAAATTCCAATTCAATAATTCCATTTCATAACCAAGTTATGTTCCATTTCAAACTCTTATTTCACATATTCAGTTACTTTACCAATTTAAATTCTATTCCAATACGATTTTTTTCTTCATTAGCTTCAGTTCTATTTCAGTTTTATTTAACCTAGTTTTTTAGTAAAATTCAAATTTGTTCACTTTTCCCATTTCAATGTATTTAATTCATAAGTTAAATTTTAAATTTCAAAATTCAAATTCCTGGGATTTATTTCAAATCAGTTTGAAATCAAAGATTATTCGAAACATTTGAATTTCTGACAACTTGTTTCCTCACAATAATTCAAAAACAAAATCTTTGGTAGTAATCCGTCACTTAGAAACTCGAAAATGAACACTAATGATGCGGCCGTCATCATCCGAATTGTTTTCCAGCAATCGAAGTGAGTTTAATACTATATACCCTTTTAAAATTCATTTAAAAACACTTCCATTTTGAATTTCACTTCAAAATATCTTTCACAGCACTTGGAAAACAATTTCAAATCTCCCAGGATTTTAAACTTCTCATATATTTAATTCAAACATTATTTCCAACTCTTTTCCAAGTTTCTAAAGTTTTATTTCAATTCTAGTTTTAAATTCAGATTCAGTTTATCTGATTTTGCATATTATACTTATATAATATTTCTATTGGTTATTTATATAACCAACTAAATTATAAATCTTATTCGATCATAATTTCAGCCAACACATTCAATATATATTAGATAATTTCAATATATATGCTTTCTTTATATCAAAATATATTTTGGGTAAGATTATTTCATTTACCCTCTTTTTCAAAACGTACTGTGTTGAATTACTTTGTTCAAGAGTTTAGAAACACCTATCGACGCCGTTTGCATTACTGTTTCGACCAGAATTCATAAACCACTCGACTAACCAGTCAACACAATATAAAACAGTTTTTATATTAATTTACAAATACGTCCACTCATACATACACACTCAAACTCAATCTAGAGTATTACTAACTCCATCTCTATTGATTTACGCCACAGAGCCAAGGTAATAGCTTAACCTTCAGCTCTGATACCACTGTAGTGGCCCGAAAATCCGTGCCAATTTGAGCTGACTAATATCCTACACATTCAACTCAAAGTGCACAAAAGTTCAGATCATTAATAGAAAGAAATTAGAGGATGAGATAGAAAAGATAGAACTAACAGAATAGAAGAAGAAGGACGTAGCAGAACATAATCAGAGTAAGCACGAATCCCACAGTGGAATGAATAAAATATATTATATACCACTTTGAAATACAAATCTGAATTGTATATACATACTATATGAGAATATAACTCATATACATCACAGCAGAAATAATCTCTAATAACTAGCGGTGAAGCTTCCTGCTTTGAGCTCCTCCAAGTGAATCTGCAAAGCCTGAACACTTGACTACCCGTACAAATTTGGGCACCCAAGAGTTTAGGGAAAACACAAACAAAATAAACTCTGGGTCAGTCATGGGACTGGTGTGAGTAAATTCCAACCATATCATTTAACTTTGAAAATCCTTTTGAAACAAAAAGATAATAGTAAGACCAGCCCACACATAAACATGGATGGTTTTTACCTTACAATAACCAAACCATTTTTGATATCAAAATCCAGTGATATTATAACAATGTCTAATCAGATAAATAATCAAATAGCAGAACGCTTGCATCTCACGCTCCATATACATAGTATAAAATCAAAAACCGCAGGGCGCTTATTGGAGATTGGATTCCAACTATAACAAGGTATGGGACCACCTCCCGATTAGTGTACTCTAGAGAGGATACACCGGGGTTCAACAAGAACATCATGCAACCCGGCCCACACATGACCTGTGACACCCCATCTCTATTAAGGTCACTCTCAAAAGGAATTCCTTAATTTTGGTGGAGCGTTTATTGTGTATAGAACAGAAAAGTAAACAAGACAGATAAATATACTGGTACTTAGAAAGTAAAAACAACTTTTATTACAGCGGAGAAATAGTCTGGTTACATCTCATCAAAAACCAACTACAAAACCAAATAGACTTATTATCCATCTTGACAAATAAGTTCTGAGTACATAAAATAAAAGATATAACCCCAGCATAAAATAGCCATAAATAAGATAGGCTGAACTTTACTTCAGCAATCCAAGCAACTTCCAAAAGAAAGAGATAAAGCTGTCCAAATCAAGCTCCACTAGTGCTAGTCCCACCCTGAGTATCTGGGGGGAGAAAGGAAGAAAAGAGGTGGAAACAAAGGTGTAACACCCCACCTCCGCCAGGGTGGCTCTTGCGGGCAACTCTGACTTTGGTGGGGCGTTTTTAAAAATAAGGTAAACATGCATAATGATATAGCAAGGCAGGACATGACATATATATATGTAAATAAACAGAGTAAGTAGATAAAACAGCGGAAGATTTTTAAACCATTTCAAAACACAAGTCTGGTACATCAAAATGTCAATTTCCCAAAATTACAAGTCTAGATATATACATCATCTGATAAACTGAAATACATAAGTACTATCCCCAAATAAGAGTGATAAACCATAGCGGCTCAAGTCCAAAGCATACTTGAGCTATCCAAGGAAGCAGCTAAAATCCAAGCTAGGCTCCAGTATTCCCTCCCTGAGAACCTGGGGGGGAAACGGAAGAAAAGAGGCGAAAGAAAACAGGTCAGTCAAAAAGACTGAGTAAGCCCTGCTACGATCAGTCTATAAACTAATAAAGTTAACATCATGATGGAAACTGAGATGATCATAAATAACAACATACTGGCATGATAAATCAACTACAAGATAGATAGAGGTGTCATCGCATAAACAGAGTTAAGTTTTGCACCACGGTGTACTAGCAAACCAACATAACAGGCATTGATCCCTTAGCCCAAACTTTGGCCCAATAACATGAAGTGACCTTAATATAAGGTCCAGCCCAACGGTCTAGTCGATCGGCTCCCTATAAACCTAACACGTCAAGTGTTGGTGTCCATATGGCCCACATATGGTTGTAGTTAGTCTGTGCTGGGTCCACCTTTGGGTGTATCAAGCCCTCGGGTGTCAACCCCGGACACTTAAGCAATAATGCACAGCCCTAACCTACTGGTACCCGTGCCTCGAGTTTGTCCAACACCGGACTACGTGCACGTCCGTAGCCCGCCTGGACCCGCACCGCTGTACCACTCAGCCATCGCCTTTTGGTCGCTTACATCCGTCCAGTAATTGTGCCCCGCCCTAGCCTAGTCCTCTAGGGTTGTGATGATACCGAACTGGGATTACTGCCGGAACAGACCCGCTGCTAGGGTTTTCTAAGAGGGTTAAGTGTGATTTAACCCTTCACTAATCATGGATTAAATTGGTTAAGTGTAACTTAACCCCATTCTAATCCCTCGAACTCCCAAATTGGTTAAGTATTAGTGGACCCTGACTTAACCCTAATCATGAGGCATTAATTAATTTAATGCACCTTAACCCCTCACATTAGACCTTGTTGTGGTTACTAGTTAGGCCGGGCGGGTCCGGGTAGGTTTACACCACAACTCAGGCTAACCTCGGGTTTTGGCACCACATGACCAACTTCTCACATTGGGTCCTATTGTTTGTAGCCACTAGTTAAGCCGGTCGGTTCCGGGTAGGATTACGCTACAAACTCAACCCAACCTCGAGTTGGCCACACTTATGTTTTCTAAGTGTCATGTCCACTTTATTTTCAAACCATCATTACAAGTCAACAAATGCTTGGGTAGACCTAACTTAATAGGTAAATTCCCAAGGGGTAGACCTAACTTAATAGGTAAATTCCCAATCTTATATTTTCATGTATTTTAAGTTTCACCCAAACCCCCAACGTCATTCTATCGCTTACATATTCGTAATAACGCATAAAGGATAGGAAGAGGGAACTTGGCACAACATACATGATGAACTTGCTTATCACAACAAACATGCATAACATGTTAGACTTGCATAACTTAGCATAGTGAACTTGCATATTACCATAAACATGCATAACTTGTCAAACATGCACAACTTGCCATTTTTAAACTTGCATAAGCATGCATAACTTGTCAAACATGCACAACTTGTCATTTTAAACTTGCATAAGCATGCACAACTTGTCAAACATGCACAACTTGTCATTTTAAACTTGCATAAGCATGCACAACTTGTCAAACATGCATAACTTGTCATTTTAAACTTGCATGAACATACATAACTCATTTAACTTGCAAATCATGGCATAGTGGACTTGCATACACATGCATAACTTATTTAACTTGCAAATCATGGCTTAGTAAACTTGCATAAACATGCATAACTCATTTAACTTGCAAATCATGGCTTAGTAAACTTGCATAAACATGCATAACTCATTTAACTTGCAAATCAAGGCTTAGCAAACTTGCATAAACATGCATAACTCATTTAACTTGCAAATCAAGGCTTAGCAAACTTGCATCACAATTTAACTTTAGAGTTTCTAAAATGAAGGTAAGAGGGCTTACAAATATTATGAAGACACAAATCTCCTAATAAAGATTGAGAAGCCCTTTTTATGCAAGCATAAAACCCCAAAACAAAGCTCCAATAAGAAAACACCCAAAAACACTAGCTTAGCAAATAAAACTTGCAACTTGATGGTGTATGCGAGCTAATGATCATTCATACAACTTAGAAATGCTTGTATGAACATCATAACCTTCATAGGAATTATTAATGAAGAGATTGGAGGCTAGGGTTTTTAGGTGGAGGCCATGAGAGTTTGGATTTTGGCATAGTTTTGTTGCTAGAATGATTAATGGGGTTTTAGGGTAGGATTAGGGGCTTATTTATAGAAGATTAGAGTGTTTTTAGCCCTAGGATTAACCCTAGGTTAGTTTTGGCCCGTCAGATCTCGGAATCCTCTAGAAGCAAGCCCCAAGACCCAGCCCAAATCAAAATGGTGCGCCAGGCAACATTGCCTGGCTACCCCCTGTCGACAGGGCTGTCGACAGGGCAGTCGACTCCCCTAGACCCCTGTCGACATGCCTGTCGACTTGGGGGTCTTGGCGGGAATTTTCCCGCTGACGCCAGCTGTGCCCTAATCCTTGTTCTTAATTTAAACTTTAAATCTGTTTTTACTTAGGAATTTTCTGAAAACTTCAATGGGCCTTAACTGGGTCATACGGACTCCGATTTTCGAAAACTCGGACTCTATTTCGCGTATTTTTCCGAGACGAACGCAATGGCATAGCCCGTTTCCCTTGATTCAGATTTTATAATTAAATTCTGCCTCAATTTACGTTATAACAGGTTATTTGAAAATATGGGTTGTTACATTCTCCCCTCCTTAAAGGATTTCGTCCCCGAAATCTTCAAGTTAGGAAGAACGTATCCTACCATCCAATCATCCATCTACTCAAAGCATCATCCACGAGCAATCATTGTCCTTACAAGATTCTAAATGCTGGATGAACATATGCAAAAGTGTGTGTATATGTACTTACCTAATGCAAAAATCAGGCGGTTACTGATACAGTAAACCTCCTTAATGCATATGTATGTAAATCAGGCGGTTACTGATACAGTAAACCTCCTTAATGCATATGTATGTCAGTGAAATGAATCCATATGTATGCAAATTCCTAACATAATGTATAATATCTACATGCGTGCTCAATCATACATCCATATGCAACATCCATGTGATAGCATACGAATTTCATCCAAGAATAAGCATAAACACTCATGCACATGCAATATGAGGAGTGTGTGAGCCGATCTAGTGCCTAATCGTGTATAATGCATCCACGAGCAACCCCTTGCAGACACTTGCAACCACTTGCAACCATCAAGCATAACATGTTTCAAATACATGTTTCATCCAAAGGGTTTCTACCTAAGGTTCTCATGACAAGATCGACACGATAAACTAGATAAACTCCTTTTTGGATTACAAGAAATCCATTCAAACTTTGACATATAGTACTAACCGATGAGTCTTAACCCCCTTATGGGGTTTACAACAGAAATAAGATCGAGAATGGAACCGAGAGGATATATACAAAAGATAACTTGCAAGCAAGCTTCACAGGAAAACAAGGATCAAAGATGCACTCTTAAAAAGAGATATAAGGTGCGTATCTAGTCTTCACTCTTCTTAGTCACGTTTCCTTGAGCTTAACTCCACTGTGCTTTGACTATCTTTCATTTCATGATTCCTTGGCTTCCTAACTCCTATTTCCCAAATTCGAGTTGGAACTCATTTCATTATCGCCTCTCGTCTTTCTTTTCCACTTATTCTTCCTTCTGTATTCTTGGCTTAAACATACTATAACCTCATGATCTCATGCCAGCTCTCCAAAATTCACCAGTGAATCCTGGATCTCGTCTACTTACTATAAAGTATTCCATGCAGCAGAACTTTTCTTGAAAATACCAATCCACGTTGCCAATTGCCCTTATAAACGTGATTTCCTATAACTCATGCTTAATCGAAATGAACCATCCGCCTATAGACCATACCTAGATTCAGTTGCCTACCCCTGGCTTCCTGTAGGCTATTTCAAAACTGGCTAACTTCTTGAGGGTAAACCGTTGCTAACCATGATGCAGTCCTCTCGCTCTTCACTGGACTGAAATGAGCACTCTTCGTGAGTCTACCTATTATGACCCACATACCCGTATTCCCTTTCTTTGATCTAGGTAGTCTATCCACATAATCTATCGAGATGTTTTCACACTTCCCCTGCGGAACCCCCCAATAGAGGTAATGGCCCACTGGGCTTCTATGACTTGGCCTTAACTTGGTGGCACAACATGCATCCCGAGACCAACTCGGCCACCTCCTCGAGTGATGCACATCTGTAAGAACCTTCTTTACCAAGTCTTCCACTCGAGGAACACATAATCTCTCATCGCGCCTTAGTCATCCCTTGTCATCTATAATATATCTAACGAGGTGACTTAACATCTCGCCTCGAATCAACTGGTCCATGTTCTTGACTAACTGCGGGTCTTCTTCCTGCGAAACCCCCTTCTTGATCCAGAAGAGTAAGTCTAAGCTCCGGGAATGCTAACTAACTAGCCAAACGGAGGAGGCTTCTTACTTCAATTGCCCTCCTCAGAGTTTTCCGGTCTTAAACCGCAACCACTTTAGCGGAATCCACCGCTAAGCCTTACTTAGGAACTATGTGCCCAAGAAATCCAACTTCTTTCCTCCAAAGTGACATTTGGAGAACTTGACCTTCCACTGGTGGCTCTAAGCGTATCCATCTCCTCCTTGAGATGTATAGCATGTTCTTCCTCGTTCTTTTGAGGAGATCAAAATATCGTCTATGACGACCATGACAAACTTGTTCAAGGACTCCCTAAACACCCTACCCATCCAGTTTACGTAATATGCGGGTGCATTAGTCAAACCAAATAGTATGACTAACCATTCTAAAACCCATCCAGAGTCCTAAACGCAGTCTTGTCAATTCCATCCTCAGCCATTCTAAGCTGATGGAATCCGGTAGCTAGATCAAAAGAAAACAGATGCTCCTACAAGCTGATCAAACAAATCATTGATCCTTGGTACCGGTTATCTATTCCTCTCACGATAATCAACACATAAACGAAACAAACTGTCCACATCAGTAACGAATACTACTGGAGCACCCTACTCGAAAATGCCTCGTCTCAGGAAGTTCTTCTCAAGCAACTCCTTGACTTACTTTCTTAACTCTCATCTCGTGAGGTCATGTGCTTAACCGGCCACGAAACTGGCTTGGTATTACCAACCAGATAATGCGGAAATCTATCCCACGTCTAGGGGTAACCCCTTCACTTCACCCAAGATATCAGGATATTCTCGGACCACCCTCACCGATTGCCAACTATCGATAGACGAGTTGAGGGATTCAAGATAACATATCATGACGGGACCCATAGGGTTGCTAGAAATTTCTAGGGTATTACCGAGGCGAGTCATGAGCCCCACACCCTATATGTAACACCCCGAATTTCAATTAATACTAATGGTTAGTGATTAAAGTATAATTAATCTCAGATAAGAGAATCAGGGGAAACGGGCTTCGTCATTGCGTTCGTCTCGGAAAAATACGCGAAATAGAGTCCGAGTTTTCGAAAATCGGAGTCCGTATGAAGGAGATATGGACGAACGAAGTTAGGCAGAAAAACCGGAAACAGGCCAGAAATGCACTGGCGCACCTGTGAAGTGCGCCAGCACAAAAATACACTGGCGCACTTGGGAAGTGCGCCCGTGTCGAGCCAGTTTGGACTGGGTGCACTGTTTTGGCTGTTGGGCTGTGTTTTGGTGGCTTGTGACGATTTTTGATGTGCTGGACGGACCTGATGGCTTCTAGGGTTAATCTAAGGGCCTAAAACACTACCTAATCCTATAAATAAGACCCTAACCTAGCCCTAAATCATCATTAATCTATCATACAACTAAACTATGGCAAAATGCTAGCTCTCATGGCCTCCACTAATTTATGAAGAGGGTTGCAAGCTAATCACTCTCTAATCAACTTATAATCCCTTCTAAGCATCTTAATCTTCTTCATTTGGAGTGCAAAATTGCTAGTAGTGAGTTTCTATCACTTTGATGATCTTTTGTTAAACTAAGTAGATGAGATGTGATGAGATTTATGGTTTTGTATGTGGATTAATGAGTCTTGAATCATATGATATGATGTTAGCATTAATCTTATGTTTATGCATGTTGAATATGTAAGTTTATGCAAGTTTAATATGATGTATGTTATGTTTGCATGATGCTAAATATGCAAGTTGTGGGCTATGTAATCATATGCATGTTATGCAAGTTCATGGTGATATGCTATGCAAGTTACATGTATGTTAATATGCAAGATATGCTATGCAAGTTACATGTTTGTTAATATGCAAGTTACATGTATGTTAATATGCAAGATATGTAATGCAAGTTACATGTTTGTTAATATGCAAGTTACATGTTTGTTAATATGCAAGTTACATGTATGTTAATATGCAAGATATTCTATGCAAGTTACATGTTTGTTAATATGCAAGTTACATGTTTGTTAATATGCAAGTTACATGTTTGTTAATATGCAAGTTCATGATGACACATTATGCAAGTCTATGGGTTAATATGCAAGTATATTATGCAAGTGAATATGTAAGTTATGTGACATATTATATGCAAGTTATGTGACATGTTATACAATATTATATGCAAGTTGTGTGACATATTATGCAAGTTCACATGCAAGTTATGTGTTTGTTAATATGCAAGATGGCACCTTTGAAACATGTTCATACATATGTAAGTTGACACCTTTTATATGTGTTATGTCATGAGAACGAAATTACGTGGGAACGATGGGGTTAATTCAATACATAAATTAATAAGATTGTGTGAAATTAACATAATTATGCATAACATAAAATAAATGAACATAGTATGGGAATTTGCCTATTAAGTTAGGTGTACCCATACTATGTGTTGGGAATTTACCTATTGAGTTAGGTCTACCCCATGGGAATTTACCTATTGAGTTAGGTCTACCCATGTTATGAAAAGCTTAATATTAATTAGGGATAATTAATTTAAATTATGAGGGTGATTAATTAGGTGTAATTAATTGACTAAGACACGAGGTTGGACTCAGTTGTAGCGTAAAACTGCCCGGACCCAACCGGCTTAACCAGTTGCTACAAATGTTAGCCCAATGTGAGGGGTCTTAGGCACAAACTAAATACGTGATTAATGTAAAGACACGAGGTTAGACTCGGTTATGACATAAGGCTGCCCGGACCCAACCGGCTTAACCAGCAGTCATAAAAGACAGTCTAATGTGAGAGGTCTTTACAAAGGTTACGATCTTAATTAATTAATTAAGAAACTCTTAACCATATTAGCATGTAGAGGGACATGAGGGTTAAGTGGGTGCCTTGGGTGGCCTAAGGAACCTAGTGGGTTGCCTTGGGTGGCAATAGAAAATACGATTAGAATACTTAACCAAAGTGGAACATGTAATTAAAACATGATTAAAGGGTTAAGTGGGATACACTAGAAAAAGGGACAAGCTTAGGTGGGTAGCTTGTGGGAGGCCCATTTCAACCAGTAACCCATACGTATCTTAGTGGGCTCGACCCATGTCGAGGACGGGACACGCATACTGGGCTTGACTGTAAGAGGCAAACGGGTTAGCGGTGGCAACGCAAGTCCAACGGGCTTCATATGCGTGAGTGGGCCCGGGCTGGTAGGTAAGCCGTTGTTGCATCGTGTAGATATAAGCCGTGCACCGTTAATTATATCGGGTTGCCACGTTGGGGAATGGTACACCCCACGGTGGGGCCAGCACGGGTATCTACGTTAGGGAGTGGTGTGTACACCTAGTGGATTGTAGGGCCCTGTGGCGTCTACTTGGTCACCTAGGGGTACGCAAGTACTATTAAGTTAATTTTATAAGTCCATGGGTGGGATCAACCTTTAAGTTAGAACGACTGGTATGGTGCAGTTTAGTAATTTACCTTAGGAAGGGTAGATGCGTCTTTATCTTTTATCTTAGTTCGGTTGACTGCTTAGTGCAGCCATTAATCCCCATTAGTTACCGTATATCAGTTTATGTCTTCTCTGTTTACTTTAACGATTGTATTGTTAAAGTTATAGGACTCGCTCAGACTTATGTCTGACCCCGTTGTTTTTATCTTTTTCCCAACCCTCAGGTCCTACGGTGGATCCTAGCAGTAGTGGAGCTTGATCGGATTGCTGTTCCAGTCTTTAGGAGCTTGGATAGATGTAAAGCTCCAGTTATCCAGTTATCTTTTTCTTTCGTCATGGCTATTGTATGAGAGTGGGATTATGTACTTCTTTATTTTGATGGATATTGTACTTGACTTTTATTGTGGTTTTATGATGTAACCAGACATGTTTTACTTCCGCTGTTATGAGATGATGTTTTAAAATTTCAAGTACTGTTTATATCTGTCTTGTTGTAATTTTTCTGTTCTATATTCACTAAAATACTCCACCGATGCTATGGCATTCCCTTAGTGAGTGACCATAGCGGGAGTGGGGTGTTACACTATATACAAAAACCCAGAATGGCTCCAAAACAGGACAACCATTCCATGCCCAAAACCAACCCATATCCCCTGAAACCGAGAATATAATTATTCCACGAGAATTCTATTCTCAAGATAGAAATTTTCAAATCCACTCAGACCACAGACAAACGGGCAGAACCCCCAATTGGATTTGAAACATATACGGGATCATCAACCAGACTAGTACTTAGGTGCAAAACTTTCCACTAGATCATATGAAATAAAACTATGCGATGTGCCAGAATCGAACAAAGTTCGAACAGGGAAAATCAGAAAATGCAAACAAGATTTTCAACAGAAACACTACCTCTATCATAAGCTGGAAGAACGATGTTGAGGGGATGAACTCTCCCTCCAGATAGTCCTGCACACTGAGTCTGACCTTGCCCTTGTTTCTTCGGGCAATCCTTGTTGAGATGTCCAAACCCACCACAATGAAAGCATTCGCCCCGCTTTCTTCTTTCCTTCTTCCTACATTCCCTGGCTATATGTCCAACTTCACCACAGAAGTTACATTTCATATTCTAGCCCCGTTTCCCGGAATTTACTCTCTTGCCTTGAGACTCATTCGCCTTGACCTCTTTCTTGTCATTGTTATCTTCTTCTTGAAGTAGGGCCATATTCACCAAATTCTCGAAAGTCGCCCCCAAGGGTATATGAGACATGGCCAAACCATGTAATGGCTCGTTTAATCCTAGAGCAAAGTGTAGGGCTTTCTTCTGAGCTGTATTAACCAAGTCTAAATCGACACGAGTCAGTTGATTAAACTTATCTATGTATTCCCTAATAGTCATGTCCCCTTGCTTTAGTGATAAGAACCTTAGTCCAAACCTTCCTCTAAAGTCATCCCAAGTCTCAATTGGCCTAGTAGCGGTGGTGACTACCCACCAACGTGCAGCTTCTTCCTTTAGCAACCATACTGCCAATAAAACCTTCCTGCGGTCACCTATATCAAAGGTGGCTAAAAGATCTTCGGTCTCTTTCAACCAATTCCTTGCCTCTACAAAAGTCTCTGTTCCACTAGAATTCTTGCCACCCATCATCTTAAAGTTCTTACAAGTTTCCGCAAAATCCGCTTGTGGAGACTGAGGGAGAAGAGGAACATCAGCTACGGAAGGAGGAGGAGGAGGAACAGCGGCCTTGACTGGAAAGACAACACTAGAGACACCCGGGACCGGTGCCGTGACTTCCAAGTACCGACGAAACCAATCGGGTATTGTTACCCCTTCGGGCAAGATGAGATTATCAGACATGCTGGAAACGAAAAGAAAAGAGTTCAAACGAGGGATCAAAGGATAGTGCTAATGGCTTTTTGGGGAATAGCCTTTTAAAAATAACTAGACTTTTCTTTGGAAAAATACTTAATACTTGGTTTTGAAAATAGTTTTTCAAAAGTTTTAAAAACCTTTTTATCCCTTCTCGTAAACCATATGCTCTGATACCAAATGTAACACCCCACCTCCGCCAGGGTGGCTCTTGCGGGCAACTCTGACTTTGGTGGGGCGTTTTTAAAAATAAGGTAAACATGCATAATGATATAGCAAGGCAGGACATGACATATATATATGTAAATAAACAGAGTAAGTAGATAAAACAGCGGAAGATTTTTAAACCATTTCAAAACACAAGTCCGGTACATCAAAATGTCAATTTCCCAAAATTACAAGTCTAGATATATACATCATCTGATAAACTGAAATACATAAGTACTATCCCCAAATAAGACTGATAAACCATAGCGGCTCAAGTCCAAAGCATACTTGAGCTATCCAAGGAAGCAGCTAAAATCCAAGCTAGGCTCCAGTATTCCCTCCCTGAGAACCTGGGGGGGAAACGGAAGAAAAGAGGCGAAAGAAAACAGGTCAGTCAAAAAGACTGAGTAAGCCCTGCTACGATCAGTCTATAAACTAATAAAGTTAACATCATGATGGAAACTGAGATGATCATAAATAACAACATACTGGCATGATAAATCAACTACAAGATAGATAGAGGTGTCATCGCATAAACAGAGTTAAGTTTTGCACCACGGTGTACTAGCAAACCAACATAACAGGCATTGATCCCTTAGCCCAAACTTTGGCCCAATAACATGAAGTGACCTTAATATAAGGTCCAGCCCAACGGTCTAGTCGATCGGCTCCCTATAAACCTAACACGTCAAGTGTTGGTGTCCACATGGCCCACATATGGTTGTAGTTAGTCTGTGCTGGGTCCACCTTTGGGTGTATCAAGCCCTCGGGTGTCAACCCCGGACACTTAAGCAATAATGCACAGCCCTAACCTACTGGTACCCGTGCCTCGAGTTTGTCCAACACCGGACTACGTGCACGTCCGTAGCCCGCCTGGACCCGCACCGCTGTACCACTCAGCCATCGCCTTTTGGTCGCTTACATCCGTCCAGTAATCGTGCCCCGCCCTAGCCTAGTCCTCTAGGGTTGTGATGATACCGAACTGGGATTACTGCCGGAACAGACCCGCTGCTAGGGTTTTCTAAGAGGGTTAAGTGTGATTTAACCCTTCACTAATCATGGATTAAATTGGTTAAGTGTAACTTAACCCCATTCTAATCCCTCGAACTCCCAAATTGGTTAAGTATTAGTGGACCCTGACTTAACCCTAATCATGAGGCATTAATTAATTTAATGCACCTTAACCTCTCACATTAGACCTTGTTGTGGTTACTAGTTAGGCCGGGCGGGTCCGGGTAGGTTTACACCACAACTCAGGCTAACCTCGGGTTTTGGCACCACATGACCAACTTCTCACATTGGGTCCTATTGTTTGTAGCCACTAGTTAAGCCGGTCGGTTCCGGGTAGGATTACGCTACAAACTCAACCCAACCTCGAGTTGGCCACACTTATGTTTTCTAAGTGTCATGTCCACTTTATTTTCAAACCATCATTACAAGTCAACAAATGCTTGGGTAGACCTAACTTAATAGGTAAATTCCCAAGGGGTAGACCTAACTTAATAGGTAAATTCCCAATCTTATATTTTTCATGTATTTTAAGTTTCACCCAAACCCCCAACGTCATTCTATCGCTTACATATTCGTAATAACGCATAAAGGATAGGAAGAGGGAACTTGGCACAACATACATGATGAACTTGCTTATCACAACAAACATGCATAACATGTTAGACTTGCATAACTTAGCATAGTGAACTTGCATATTACCATAAACATGCATAACTTGTCAAACATGCACAACTTGCCATTTTTAAACTTGCATAAGCATGCATAACTTGTCAAACATGCACAACTTGTCATTTTAAACTTGCATAAGCATGCATAACTTGTCAAACATGCACAACTTGTCATTTTAAACTTGCATAAGCATGCACAACTTGTCAAACATGCACAACTTGTCATTTTAAACTTGCATAAGCATGCACAACTTGTCAAACATGCATAACTTGTCATTTTAAACTTGCATGAACATACATAACTCATTTAACTTGCAAATCATGGCATAGTGGACTTGCATACACATGCATAACTTATTTAACTTGCAAATCATGGCTTAGTAAACTTGCATAAACATGCATAACTCATTTAACTTGCAAATCATGGCTTAGTAAACTTGCATAAACATGCATAACTCATTTAACTTGCAAATCAAGGCTTAGCAAACTTGCATAAACATGCATAACTCATTTAACTTGCAAATCAAGGCTTAGCAAACTTGCATCACAATTTAACTTTAGAGTTTCTAAAATGAAGGTAAGAGGGCTTACAAATATTATGAAGACACAAATCTCCTAATAAAGATTGAGAAGCCCTTTTTATGCAAGCATAAAACCCCAAAACAAAGCTCCAATAAGAAAACACCCAAAAACACTAGCTTAGCAAATAAAACTTGCAACTTGATGGTGTATGCGAGCTAATGATCATTCATACAACTTAGAAATGCTTGTATGAACATCATAACCTTCATAGGAATTATTAATGAAGAGATTGGAGGCTAGGGTTTTTAGGTGGAGGCCATGAGAGTTTGGATTTTGGCATAGTTTTGTTGCTAGAATGATTAATGGGGTTTTAGGGTAGGATTAGGGGCTTATTTATAGAAGATTAGAGTGTTTTTAGCCCTAGGATTAACCCTAGGTTAGTTTTGGCCCGTCAGATCTCGGAATCCTCTAGAAGCAAGCCCCAAGACCCAGCCCAAATCAAAATGGTGCGCCAGGCAACATTGCCTGGCTACCCCCTGTCGACAGGGCAGTCGACTCCCCTAGACCCCTGTCGACATGCCTGTCGACTTGGGGGTCTTGGCGGGAATTTTCCCGCTGACGCCAGCTGTGCCCTAATCCTTGTCTTAATTTAAACTTTAAATCTGTTTTTACTTAGGAATTTTCTGAAAACTTCAATGGGCCTTAACTGGGTCATACGGACTCCGATTTTCGAAAACTCGGACTCTATTTCGCGTATTTTTCCGAGACGAACGCAATGGCATAGCCCGTTTCCCTTGATTCAGATTTTATAATTAAATTCTGCCTCAATTTACGTTATAACAGGTTATTTGAAAATACGGGTTGTTACAAAAGGGGTCAGACATAAAGTTTGGCGAGTGCAATAACTTTAACAATATAATCATTAAAGTAACTAGGATAAGGCATAAGTTGGTAAATAAGGAAATGACTGTGAACAAATGGGCATGACAGAGCAAACAAAGGAAATAAGATGGACAAAGATAACGATAAAGGCGCACCTAATCACTATAAGATAATTACTACATTGCACCACACCAAACACCCTAAAAGTTGATCCCCACCTACTAAACTTAGTAATCATAATAGTAGTTTCGTGTACCCTTAGCTGTCTACATAGGTGTCACCTGCCCCTTTCTCCACTAGGTGTAACCACTACCCCCATGTGATCGGCTTCCTAACTCGTAGATACCCGTGCTGGTCCCACAGTGGGGTGTATCATTCCACAAAGTGACAACCTGATACCACTAAAGATGCATGGCTTATACCTATACGATGCAACAACGTCTTACCTACCAGCCCGGGCCCATACACGTACATGACCCCGTTGGACTTGCGTTGCCACTGCTAACCCGTTTTGACCTCTTACAATCAAACCCAGTACGCGTGTCCCGTTCTCGACTTGGGTCGAGTCCACAAAGATACTTAATAGGTTACTGGTCTGATAAGGGCCCTCATGCCTGACACAAGCTTCCCACCTATGCTTGGCCCCCTCTAGTACATCCCACTTAACCCCTTCTTATTCATGTCTTCTTACATGTTTCAACTTGGTTAAGTGCTTCTAATCGTATTTCATAAGCCACCCAAGGCCACCCACTTAACCCCCATGCCCCACCACATGTTTATCTGGTTAAGTGTTAATTGATTCATTAGGACCGTAACCTTTTAAAGACCTCCCATATTAGACTGACATTTGCGGTTGCTGGATTTGCCGGGCGGGTCCGGGTAGTCTTATACTGCAAAAGAGCCAAACCTTGTGTCTTTACAATCGTTACGCATTTAATTCGTGCCTTCGACCTCTCACATTAGACTACCGTTTTTTGTTGCTAGATTTACCGGGCGGGTCCGGGCAGTCTTACACCACAAACGAGTCTAACCTCGTGTCTCAGGCAGTTAATTATTACATATCTTTATTTAACCCCAAAGTGGATTAATATCCCTATTCAAATTTGTTAATAAATTCCAAATATAATTATGTCCATAATTGTCACCTAAATTATGTCCATTTATTTCAGGTATACAAATTATACCAATTATTGCCTCAAATTAATTGTATGCCTTTTAAGGCCATTACATGCCAATTCTCAATATATGTATATTCAATATTACCCCCATCGTCCCCACGTTGTTCGTTCGCTTATCATGACAAATATATATATATATATATATATATATATATATATATATATATATATTAGACTAGCGATTAGTCTAACACATAAAAAGGGAAGAAACATCGCAAATTCACAAAATGGATCTAACTTACAAATAAGGATTACAACATAACTTGCATAAACTTTGTATTCTCATGAATCTAAAATAGACCTAAAGGTGTGAACTTGCATATATGAATATAGTTTTCACCCAAACTTGCATAGGCCATAGTCACAAACTTGCATAAAACTATGTATGTCATAGATCTAAACCTAAAGGTGTAAACTTGCATATATGTTAATCCAATTACTACCTAAACTTTCATATAGTCATTTTACTTGGTTCACATGTAAACTTGTGTACAATTCACATAGAAACTAGCATATAATCTACACCCAAACTTGCATATAAAATGATTTCAGACATGAATCAAGTTGAACGTAGGTGATTGGGCATATAAAAAGGGATCCACAACAAAAACTATCATTATGAACAACTAGCATATATTCACAAAATATCACATTTTTTCAATGATTCACAAACATAGACATATAACCCAAATTATAACTCAACCTAATTAACTTGTTAATTATCTTATTAAAGAAATCGAACTCACAACTCAAAGAAGGTCTTGAGTTCTAGGATCTGTGTTCTGTAGTTAAATTAGCTCGCTCTTGAAGTAGACAAATTCGTTGTTGTTGTTGTTATAGACTTGAGTTGAATTGAGTTGATTAGCTTTACTTTGCTTCTAGTTGGTGGCGGCTACTCTAGGTTGCGGGGTGATAGCATGACGGCCATGGTTCTAATTTTTATTAGGTTTAGGGTTTAAGTCTACATGTGTTTATATAGATATTAGGATTAATTTAGGCCATCTGATCAACCTAGAAGCAACCTGAACCATCCAAAAAGCCAACTCAGCCCTATTGACTCAGCAGCAGCTCAGAATTGGGCTTAATTCAAATATGCCCGAGGGGTAGGTCGACCCCCAGGTCGACCTATAGGGTAGGTCGACACTAAGGTCGACCCCCTGGTCGACCTGGCCTGGGGCGGGAAATTTCCCGCCCTGCCCAGTTCTGAGGATGAATTCGTTTTTGGATTTAAATTTGAATTTCTGGAAACTTCCGACAGCCATAACTTCTTCATACAAGTCTAATTTACGCAAACTCGTATTCTATCTCAACTAGAATTCCGAGACGAACACAATGGCGTAACCCGTTTCCCTTGATTCTCACATTTAAAATTAATTATTCATCAATTCGTTAGTTTAATGTTAACAGAAAACATGGGGTGTTACATTCTCCCCTCCTTAAAGGATTTCGACCCTGAAATCTTCAAGTTACGAAGAATACATATCCTACCATCCAATCGTCCATCTACTCAACCGTCAAACATAGCATGTTTATATGCGCAGTGTGTGTACATGTCCATATCTAATGCAAAATCAGGCGGTCTACTGATTCAGCTGAATTCCTTAATGCAAATTATGATAGTGTCATGCGTCCATTATGTATGCAAAAGATCCCTAATGATACATATTATTTCTACATACATGCACAACCATTCATCTGAATGCAGCATCCATATGATAACACAACCATTATACATCCATTAACCTAAATAAACACACATTCATATGCAGTATGAAAGAGATTGAGCTGATCTAGTGCCTAACGTGTGTGTATATGCATCCACGAGCAACCACTAGCAAACACTTGCATCCACTAGCATCCATCAATCATAACATGTTTCAAATACATGTTTACATCCATTGATCTCTACTTAAGGATAAAGAATATGACCGAGGAGATACACTAAAAAGGTAGATACAAGCTTGAATAAACTTAAGAAAAAAGAGATCAAAGATGTACCCTCAAAAAGAAAAGGGTAGGTTGCACGTATTTTAGCCTCAGTCTCCCAAGTCGCGTCTTCCTCGGCATGGCTCCATTGAACTTTGACAAGCTTGACTTCACGGTTGCGTAGCTTTTTGACTTCCATCCCCAAGATACGAGTTGGAACTCTCCTTACAGTCACTTCTCGTTCCACTTCGACTTCCTCTAGTATGCTTGGCTCCACAACTTCTGCCGACTCATGTAAGCACTTTCGTAGCTGAGAGACATGAAAAACATTATGAACTCCAGCCAGTCTTTCAGGTAGCTCTACTCTGTAGGCCATCGTCCCAATCCTTTCGATGATAGGAAATGGTCCTACAAATCGTGGTGCCAACTTTCCTATGGACCCAAAGCGAATGACATTCCTCAAAGAAGATACTTTAAGGAGCACCTTATCCCCAACCTCAAACTCAAGGTCGGTCCTTCTCTTGTCTGCGTACGATTTATGTTTATCTTGGATTGTCTTCATTCTCCTTCGTATCAAGTCCACTTTCTCTGAAGTCTCTCTAATCATGTCCGGCCCAAGTGTAAGTTTATCTTTGGACTCCCACCAACAAGTTGGTGATCGACATGGCCTTCCATATAAAGCTTCGAAGGGTGCCATGCCTATAGTGGCTTGGTATTTATTGTTATAAGCGAATTCCACCAATGGGAGATGATCCTCCCAAGATCCTCCAAAGTCAAGAATGCACAGTCTCAAAAGATCTTCCAATACTTTGTTCACCCTTTCTGTCTGACCATCGGTTTGAGGGTGATAGGCTGTGCTTAAACATAGCTGTGTGCCTACAGCCTCTTGCAAACTCCTCCAGAACTCGCTTGTAAAGATAGGGTCTCGATCACTCACTATGCTGGAGGGTATCCCATGGAGTCGGACTATCTCCTTAAGATAAATAGAGGCTAAAGACGAGGTGGTCCTCCTACTCTTGACAGGTATAAAATGAGCGCTTTTCGTGAGCCTGTCCACTATTACCCAAATACCGGTATTGCCCCTTCTTGACCTAGGCAACCCATCAACAAAGTCCATCGAGATGCTTTCCCATTTCCATTGTGGAACTTCTAGAGGATGAAGCAAACCACCAGGCTTCTTTTACTCCGCCTTGACTTGTTGGCATATTATGCATTTCGAAACAAATTCAGCTACATCCCTCTTCATGCCATTCCAAAAGAATACTCTTTTGATATCTTTATACATCTTGTCTCCACTAGGGTGTATGGTCATCTTGGAATGGTGTGCTTCTTCCATAACCATCTTCACCAAATCTCTTTCTTGTGGGATGCATAGTCTTCTATCCCGTCTCAACCAACCCTTATCATCGATGGAGTATCTATTGAGGTGACTAGAGGTCTCTCCCCTAATCAGCTTATCTATCACATCAACTAGCTGAGGGTCTTCACGTTGCGCGGTTCCTATTGAGTCCAACAAAGTAGGTCGCACCTCTAGCATTTCAATCAAGCCAGTCACATAATCAACAGAGGGTCTAAAATCAAAATTTGCTATGTACTCCAAACTTTTCCTTTCTACAAAGAGAGGACTTGAGGTCAGCTTCTTTCTACTTAAGGCGTCTGCTACTACATTGCCCTTGCCAGGAGTATAGGAGATCTCAAAGTCGTATGAGGCAAGAAACTCCATTCATCTTTGCTGCCTTAGATTGAGGTCTTTCTATGAGAAAAGGTACTTCAACGATTTATGGTCAGTATACAATTAAAATTTCTCACCTAAGAGATAGTGGCGTCAAGACTTAAGCACAAAAACGATGGCTGCTAACTCTAGATCGTGGGTTGGGTAGTTTTTCTCATGCACTTTCAACTGCCTTCCACCATAAGCTACTAACTTCCCCTCTTGCATCAAAACATCGCCTGGTCCCGTACCGCATGCATCTGCGTATACCGTAAACATCTTGCTCCCATCTGGTAATATCAAAACTTGGGTTGTTGTCAGAGCCCTCTTTAACCATTGGAAAGCGACTTCGCAATCCAAATCCCAAGTGAAAGTCAGGTTCTTCTTTGTTAACCTTGTAAGTGGAGCTGAGATTTTCGCAAAATCTTTAATGAACTTGCGATAAAAGCCTGCTAGTCTAAGAAAACTTCGGACTTCGGTTGCAATCTTTGGAACCTTCCAATCCTGGACTACAACTACTTTTGCGGGGTCCACAGCTAACCCTTCTTTAGACACCACATGCCCAAGAAATCTTACTTCTTCCCTCCAGAAGTGGCACTTGGAGAATTTTTCTTTCAACTGATGTGCACGGAGAGTATCCATGACTTCCATTAAATGCAAAAGCATGCTCGTCCTCATTCTTCGAGAAAATCAGAATATCATCTACGAAGACTACCACAAATTTATTGAGAAATTCCCGGAACACTCTACTCATCAAATGGACGAAATAAGCAGGTGCATTTGTCAAGCCGAAAGGCATGACAAGCCATTCGAAGAAACCGTCTGGGGTTCTGAATGCGGTCTTATCAATGCTATCTTCAGCCACTCTTAGCTGATGAAATCTGGTAGCCAGATCTAATTGGGAGAAAACTGTTGCACTTACAAGCTGATCGAACAAATCGTCTATTCTTGGCAGTGGGTGCCTATTCTTCTTGGTCAGCTTATTTAGCTCCCTATAATCAATGCATAGGCGAAGTGAACCATCTGCTTTGGTTGCGAACACCACTGGAGCACCCCATTCAGAAATACTCCGCCTTATAAACCCCTTTTCTAGCAGCTCCTTAAGTTTCTTGCTAAGCACCTTTCTCTCCCTTGGAGCCATGTGTCTAACAGGTAAAGCAACGGGTTTTGCATTGTCAACTAGGTATAAGCGGAAGTCTATCTCCCACTTCAGAGGCAATCCCTCTACTTCCTCAAAGACATCCGAGTATTCACGGACCACTCTAACAGACTGCAAATTCTCAACAGACGCGTCAAGCGATTCTAGATAACTTAGCATAACAGAATTCATGGGATTATAAGATATTTCGAGAGTGTTGCCCAAGCGAGTCATAAGCCTAACCTCTCTCTTTTCACAATCTAGGACGGCTCCATTACTGGATAACCAATCCATGCCCAGAATTAACCCATAGCCTGTGAAACCCAAAACATAAGCATCACATCTAAACACAACGCTAAGTATAGAAATTTCCAATTCCAAACAAATCATCGACAAATAGGCTACGCCCCCAATTGGATTTGAAACAACTAAGGGATCCTCTACTATACTGGTGTTTAGGTGTAGTGACTCAACTAAAGTAGTAGATATAAAAGAGTGCGATGCATCAGAATCAAAGAGTGTGCGAACAGGATGATCAAAAAGATAAACTAAACTTTCAACGGAAATCGCTCTACCTCGTTCTTGCAGTGGTGGGGCCATGAGAGCCTGGACCTGCCCCCTTGCCTACCCTGGTGCCATGAGAGCCTGAACCTTCCCTCCAGAGGTAGACCATGCCCTCTGCCCTTTCTTTGGGCTGTCCTTAATCAGATGTCCTGCCTCGCCACAGTGGAAACAACCAGTCTTCTTTTTCTTCCTACAGTTTTTGCTCAGATGGCCTGACGTCCCACAGTTAAAGCATCTTTTCTTTCCCTTGCCATTGTTGTCTTTACCACCCTTCTTGTTCTGCTGTTGCTGTTGTGGTTTCTTTTGATCACCTTTCTTCTCATGTGCCTTATTAGCATTGGCGCCTTTCTCCTCTTCATGCATAAACGCCATGTCAACCAATCTCTCAAAGGTGGCCCCCATAAAGATGTGGGCCATAGCTAACCCATGTAGCAGCTCGTTCAAACCCTTAACAAATCTCAGGGCTATCTTTTCGGGTGTATTCACCAGGTCCAAGCCAAATCTCGCCAACTGATTGAACTTGTTGACGTACTCTTTCACTGATAGATTTCCCTGCCTCAATGCCAAAAACCTTTCCATGTATAGATTCTCTTCGGCCCGTGAGAGAAACTTTGCCTCAAACCTACGCCTGAAATCCGGCCATGTCTCAACTGGACGCTCTCCATTAGTGACCTCCCACCAAAACGAGGCCTCATCCTTCATTAACCAGGTAGCTAATTGGACCTTTCTTCAATCTTCTACCTCAAAGATTCCAAACAACTCCTCCACCTCCTTTATCCAATTTTGAGCTTCAACAAACGTCTCCGACCCGTGAAAAGATTTTCCGCCCATTGCTCGAAAGTCCTTGCATATCTTTAAGAAAGCATCAGCACAAGGAGGGGGAGGAGGAACGGATGCATCTGGGGAGGAGGAACATTTGCTGGGCCTGCGGTGGTGGCCTTAGCCTCCAAATACCTCCTAAACCATCCTGCTATCGGTACACCCTCCGGAAGGTTAAGATCCCCAGACATGTTGAAACAAAAAAAAGATTCAAAACAAAAGAATCGAAGGAATGATATATGGCTCTTGAGGGTTATGTTTTTAAAACAAACTTTTCTCTTGATGATACTCTCCTTAAAACGTATTTTTGAAAGTATCCTTTATGAAAATGCTTTTTGAAGAATAGTTTTTCAAAATATCTTATATGTTCTGGTAACCTTTAGCTCTGATACCACGTGTGACACCCCATCTCCATTAAGGTCACTCACAAAGGGAATGCCTTAATTTTGGTGGAGCGTTTATTGTGTATAGAACAGAAAAGTAAACAAGACAGATAAATATATTGGTACTTGGAAAGTAAAAACAACTTCTATTGTAGCGGAGAAATAGTTTGGTTACATCTCATCAAAAACCAAACACAAAACCAAATACACTTATTACCTATCTTGACAAATAGGTTTTGAGTACATAAAATAAAATACATAACCCCAACATAAAATAGCCATAAATAAGATAGGCTGAACTTTACTTCAGCAATCCAAGCAACTTCCAAAAGAAAGAGATAAAGCTGTCCAAATCAAGCTCCACTAGTACTAGTCCCACCCTGAGCACCTGGGGAGGAGAAAGGAAGAAAAGAGGGGGAAACAAAGGGGTCAGACATAAAGTCTGGCGAGTGTAATAACTTTAATAATATAATCATTAAAGTAACTAGGATAAGGCATAAATTGGTAAATAAGGAAATGACTGTGAACAAATGGGCATGACAGAGCAAACAAAGGAAATAAGATGAATAAAGATAACGTTAAAGGCGCACCTAATCACTATAAGATAATTACTACAATGCACTACACCAAACACCCTAAAAGTTGATCCCTACCTACTAAACTTAGTAATCATAATAGTAGTTTCGTGTACCCCTAGCTATCTACATAGGAGCCGCCTGCCCCTATCTCCACTAGGTGTACCCACTACCCTCATGCGATCGGCTTCCTAACTCGTAGATACCCATGCTGGTACCACAATGGGGTGTATCATTCCCCAAAGTGACAACCTAATACCACTAAAGATGCATGGCTTATACTTACACGATGCAACAACGCCTTACCTACCAGCCCGGGCCCATACACGCACATGACCCCGTTGGACTTGCGTTGCCACCGCTAACTCGTTTTGACCTCTTACAATCAAACCCAGTATGCGTGTCCCATCCTCGACTTGGGTCAAGCCCACAAAGATACTTAATAGGTTACTGGTCTGATAAGGGCCCACATGCCTGACACAAGCTTCCCACCTATGCTTGGTCCCCTCTAGTACATCCCACTTAACCCCTTCTTATTCATGTCTTCTTACATGTTTCAACTTGGTTAAGTGTTTCTAATTGTATTTCACAAGCCACCCAAGGCCACCCACTTAACCCCCATGCCCCACCACATGTTTATCTGGTCAGGTATTACTTGATTTATTAGGACTGTAACCTTGTAAAGACCTCCCACATTAGACTGACATTTGCGGTTGCTGGATTTGCCAGGCGGGTCCGGGTAGTCTTATACCGCAAAAGAGCCTAACCTCATGTCTTTACAATCGTTACGCATTTAATTCGTGCCTTTGACCTCTCACATTAGACTACCGTTTGTGGTTGTCGGATTTGTCGGGCGGGTCCGGGCAGTCTTACACCACAAACGAGTCTAACCTCGTGTCTCAGGCAGTTAATTATTACATATCTTTATTTAACCCCAAAGTGGATTAATATCCCTATTCAAATTTTTCAATAAATTCCAAATATACTTATGTCCATAATTGTCACCTAAATTATGTCCATTTATTTCAGGTATACAAATTATACCAATTATTGCCTCAAATTAATTGTATGCCTTTTAAGGCCATTACATGCCAATTCTCAATATGTGTATATTCAATATTACCCCCATCGTCCCCATGTTGTTCATTCGCTTATCATGACATATATTAGACTAGCGATTAGTCTAACACATAAAAAGGGAAGAAACATCTCAAATTCACAAAATGGATCTAACTTGCAAATAAGGATTACAACATAACTTGCATGAACTTTGTATTGTGATGAATCTAAACATAGACCTAAGGTATGAACTTGCATGTATGAATATAGATTTCATCCAAACTTGCATAGGCCATAGTCACAAACTTGCATAAAACTATGTATGTCATAGATCTAAACCTAAAGGTGTAAACTTGCATATATGTGAATCCAATTACTACCTAAACTTGCATATAGTCATTTTACTTGGTTCACATGTAAACTTGAGTACAATTCACATAGAAACTAGCATATAATCTACACCCAAACTTGCATATAAAATGATGTAAGACATGAATCAAGTTGAACATAGGTGATTAGGCATATAAAAAGGGATCCACAACAAAAACTATCATTATGAACAACTAGCATATATTCACAAAATATCACATTTTTCCAATGATTCACAAACATAGCCATATAACCCAAATTATAACTCAACTTAATTAACTTGTTAATTATCTTATTAAAGAAACCGAACTCACAACTCAAAGAAGGTCTTGAGTTCTGGGATCTGTGTTCTGTAGTTGAATTAGCTCGCCTTTGAAGTAGACAAATTCGTTGTTGTTGTTGTTTTTGTTATAGACTTGAGTTGAATTGAGTTGATTAGCTTTACTTTGCTTCTATTTGGTGGCGGCTACTCTAGGTTGCGGGGTGATAGCATGACGGCCATAGTTCTAATTTTTATTAGGTTTAGGGTTTGAGTCTACATGTGTTTATATAGAGATTAGGATTAATTTAGGCCATCCGATCAACCTAGAAGCAACCTGAACCATCCAAAAAGCCAACTCAACCCTAATGACTCGGCAGCAGCTCAGAATTGGGCTTAATTCAAATCTGCCCGAGGTGGGTAGGTCGACCCCCAGGTCGACCTATAGGGTAGGTCGACACTAAGGTCGACCCCCTAGTCGACCTGGCCTGGGGCGGGAAATTTCCCGCACTGCCCGGTTATGAGTCTGAATTCATTTTTGAATTTAAATTTGAATTTCTAGAAACTTCCGACAGTCATAACTTCTTCATACGAAGTCCAATTTACGCAAACTCGAATTCTATCTCAACCAGAATTCTGAGACGAACACAATGGCGTAACCCGTTTCCCTTGATTCTCACATTTAAAATTAATTATTCCTCAATTCGTTAGTTTAATGTTAACAGAAAACACGGGGTGTTACATGACCGACCACTCATTTCGCTTGTGTGTATCGAATATATTGCCACCTATGGTTGGGCCACATAACTGTTATCCGAAAATACAGAAACGAAAGAAGAACAAATATGAAGTTTCTCTAGATGGTGACAATACACCCTAATCGGAATGACCCACATAGCCATGTTGCCTGCCCGATTTTGGTCATTTCCCGGTTGTGAGGCTTGAGGCTATGTTTATCTTTTCAGAACATCTGTCCACCATTCACTATGAATGCCACATCATCAAACCCGTCAGTTCACTAATCGATTTCCAAAAATATCACGGGTATAAAAATCTAAAAGGAATGAATTCCTCCGCCACCAGACGTAATACCTTTAAGAGATCAAATGTACGTGATTTGTTAGGTATACTCTGTCAGACACTCATCCATACAGGTTATCCTAGGACTGGACAAACAGAAAACACCATTCTAGAACAGAATGACCCTTGCTTTTCACTTCGTTTTCAATTGTCTTCAGCATAATGTAATTCGCAGCGCTTATCCTATACGGAGTGGTTTCAGATAATATATCCAACTGGTCTCTCTGTATTGACAAACGATGTCAAAACACTTAAACAATCGGTTATTTAACCATCAAAGTAAAACAAACATCCATTTAAATTTACACTAAGCATCAACCAAATCACTGGCCCTTTTATTTAACATTACTTTCCCAATTTTCCATGTCATTCTGGATAATTCCAAAAACCCATTTAGCCTTTCACATTTCTTGGAAAACATTCTCAGTTATTATAGACTCTTATTCTCCCATATTCTAGAAAATATACGTTATTAACGTCCGAAACATTTCCATTCTTTTCACATTCTTTATTTTCTACACTTAGATAATATACCCTATCTATATTGGAGAAATATTTCCAATTTCATTATAAACATTTTAATCTGCCAAACGTTCACTTTTAAAACATTATTCACTTTAAATGTGAATATCATCCCTATTATAGAAATCTGAACCACTTCATCGAATAACTCTTTATTCAAGTAATAAATACCCTTATCTTGTTTATCGTAAACTCTTTCATAATCTTATATTACCATTCCACTTTAAAAACTCTGTTTCTAAGTCAACTTCTTGCTAAATCAATATCAAGTTTATAACTAAATATTGATTACATATCCTTATTCTAATCTATTGGTTCAAAATTAAATATTAACTTATCCTATTAGATTATAATTCCGAATTGTGTTATATATAAAAATCACGCTTAAGTTTGGTCAACAACGTTAATTTATTGTCACGGTTCAAAACTCGCAATGCGCTGCGATATCCCCTTTATAACTAATCTCGACATAACAGTCACGCTTAAGCCTAGTCAACAACGTTATTTTATCGTTATAGTTCAAAGACATACTATACGCTGCAATATCCCTTTTATAACTAATCTTGACATCTCTTTTCGTTACAAACTAATGCCATTCCTCGATAATAGTGAAGCCGTTCAAGTTGGGGTATTTTATTTACCTCTCGGACCTTGATCGACAACATTCTTTTCTTAGAACAGATACAAGTCCGTAACTCTAACCTCTTATTATTTATAATCTTAATCAACCTGTATTTTTTGTTTCCTTTTTCAATATAGTTTTATAACGCATATACTTAATTTGAAAATTCTGTTGTTTATGGCTTTTTTTATTAAATACTAACCCTTCACTTCAGTCTCGTTATATAACTCCATTTATAACTCATTTCCCAAAATTCTTTAACACTCTTTGTCTTCTGTTAATTCTCTTTCATTCGAATTATTTAATTCAGGTTAAACATCTCATTACCAACTTAATACCATCTTAAATGAATTCCATTTAAGAAATAATTGCTTTAATTAAAATAATTAAATAGTAATTAACTTCATCATTACTGAAATAAACAGTTTACTTCATACAGATTGATTGCTTAAATAAATAATAACTATTTGTACTCAGTTCCATAATCATTAAGACTTCATTAATTGAAAAGTAGTTAATAAGAAATCTTATTAATTTTGATCAATTTCTCGCTAAGTCATTAGCATTAGATTAATTGAAAATCAGTTTTCAAATCAACTTCAAACCATCAGTTAATTTGTTAACTGATTTTAATTACTTCTACCATTAGATTAATATAATTAATCTAATTTCAAATTTACTTGTTTAAAATATATTTATCCAAAATATTAACTCGCAGGATAATTATAGCTTTATAAACTTTATTTAAAAGTCAAACAATCATTTATATTTTCTTTATAAAACGAACTATATAGAATGTTCATAATAGAACTTCTATTATAATTTTAAACATCGTTTAAATTATAAAAATATAATTTTTATAATTTTAACTTCATTGATTTTGCCTGACTGCCAATTAACTTCTTAACAAAAGATGGAGTTTTGGTCGACTGTTGCCACTTTCTTAATCGATATCATTTATCAAAATAACATTGAATTCAACATCAATATTCATACAGGGTTTCAATGTCATTTGGGTTCAAACAGTGCATATAAAACAAACAGTACATATAAATATTGAGGAATCCGGTTGGATTTCTCCAACCGATTTCATGCGTCCACAGATGTTAGTCAACACAAATCACATAAATTCCATAATATGGAATATTTTAATCGATAGAATTGGTATCTAGGTAATGATCTATATATGTAACGATATATCTATAATTCAACCAATTTAACTGTAATTTACCTAAACAACCATCACACAACATTCAACCATTATTAAAATATAATTATAGTATTTTAAAATAGATAATAGTTAGTGAATTTACTCACATTTGCGCGTTAACCGTTAAATAACGATTTGCGTCGGTTTATTCAATCGAACGGTTTGTTTGCCCAGAATTGTAATGACCTCTGAATCCTTTCAAACTGGTTATGGTACGTAACCTGTGATTCTACGATCCATTCCTGACTGGCCCACGCCCAGCTTGATCCGCTTGGCTTTCTTCGTTTAGTTCGAACCCATGAAAGAAAAGCTCCCCTTCCATTTGATTGTGTCGCCCAATAGCACTTCGGGAACACAGTGCTTCCATTGGTTATTTTATATTTATTCTTCCGTATGGCTTTACACAGATAAACCAGCCCAACTCAACTCCATCCGCCCAACCAAATCTTCACTTGTTTCTTCACGAAGTTGATCCAACGCAACCGACCTCGGCATCGTCTAACTATAGTGCGTTTTCAAGTAATGTTTCATGCACCAGTATTATCTTCTCACTCATATTCAAAAATGTATGCATGGTTTCCGTGTATTTCCCTTTCACCTGTACATGTCCCCTTCAAATTCAATAGTGTTGCTCCTTCTACATTACCCGAACTCAGCCTCCCCATGTACGACACCGCCTAACAACATTCCCACTTCCAGTAAACAGCCCTGCCACTAAGAGCACAACCAACCATGGCTTGTTCAGTTACTAAACAAGCCACGGAGCAACCAGGTGTGGCTTGTTCACTCACCCGTGGTTGGTCTATGGCTAGTTTTGAGCTCCTTCGTGGATGGTTCACTGAACAGAGGCTAGTGCTTATAACGGCAAAGAGAAAGCCGTTATAAGCTTATAACGGCAAACTCTTTGCCGTTATAAGTTTATAACGGCAAAGAGTTTTCCGTTATAAAATGAAATGCTACAGCAAAAGTTGACAACATATTAAAATGAAAAGATGAAGCCGCAATGTTTGAATTTTGTTTGGATTTGCAAAGTATTTGCACGTGTTTTGGCTGTGAAGATCAGGACTTCCACATGCATATGCTTATGATTGGTCCAGCAAAATGAAATAAAGCAAGATTTTATTTGTTTATTCAAATATCTCACTGTCACTAACGTATGCATGTGCGAAGTTTGATTATAACAGCAAACTGTTTGCCGTTATAATTCCCATCTGTGGCTAGCCCCGTGGCTGCTTCCCCCCTTCTGGTTGCTCGGCTCGTTGGACCAGTTGAAAAACAAGAGAGAGAATAACTGAACAGAACGGATGGTTGGTTATGGTCTAACATACACACACAAGAGCAGATTCCAACCTTCCAACAAATACCCCTTCTCTTTTAACCAAAAATCAACGTGATCACCTGTTTTAAAACCCGCTCCCCTACTTTACGCCATGCATGCACAAACATGTGCATGTCTCCAACCATCCCTCTCTACTAGAACCGACAGCGCCCCTCTCCCCTTCTAAGTCCAAACAGTCTCTCTAAATACTCCACTAACCCATAGCAGTGCCTCTCACTCCTACACCCTCCTTTGCGTTCTGTCCAAACCTCCTCGTTCTAATCTTCACATCTCTGTTATTTCCAAATTAATCTGCATGTCCTCTCCTCTTAATCTAGACCACACCATGACCTCGCTTCCCGACCTCCTTCTCATAGACAGCAGCAGCTCCTGTAATTTCCTTCCTCAAACAAGAAAGCCGCTCGCTACTATATCCACGTTTTCCACGGGCGTATCCTTCTTACCCAAATTTTACAGTAACTCTTCACTGCATCGTACCGCTTATTTCATCACCACACCGCTTATTCTCCCGTCAAAATTCACGTTTGGAAACAAATCACATGAATGCAAAACCATTTATACCCACCGATTTAACAGCCTATGTCTTCAGCGTGATCACCCAAACTTTCCTTCAAGCATCAACTTTATCTGCTAATCCCGCACATTTCTGCCAACCTTTCGCAAACCAACATCCGAACACTTCAGCAAGTCTTGCTCATCACCTCGCACCTATACTTCTTATATATATATATATATATATATATATATATATATATATATATATATAAAAACTCCTTTAAGCATCTCGAACAGCCTATCCCTTTTATATAAATAAGCCTCAAACCCCCATAATTCCACCCGCATCTCTACCCATGAGCATGCTGCTCCATGCATTATCATACGTATGAAACAACTCCACTCCCTTAGATAGCCATGTTCCAGATCATCCTTCTTTCTTTGCCCAAAACAACGACATTTTCTCTTTTGATTTTTCGAAAGCCATGAATTTGCTTTCGATTTCTTTGATCTTATAGGGGGAAAATATGTATTTCGTGTATATATATAGGCTGCAATGCCTTGGTGACCAAGGAGTAGGGAAGCATAGGTTATGGTATATAGGTTAGAGTTTGATGTTACAATTCAAGCCTTAGTCTAAGGTAGGTGTATGAAATGTACACAGAGAGTTGCATATGGGAGTACAGTGAAATTTGTGCAATTCATTAGTGGTTAAGGTATCCTATGTGCTAAAGAAAACAATACTTTCACTATTACCCGATTTTTCCACAATTAAAGAAGTCAGGCGGCATGTGTATTCATTTAATGTGGTAAAGGCTTAGCCTGTCCTTTCAAAAAAATGTATCTAGGGCTGGGAGATTTTCTTCATAGGTCTAGATCAGTATGGTTTCTTATGTGTGAAGCACGTCGGGCACAAAGATCTGTGGCTTCATATGTTGTATAGGTTTTTATTTCAACGGATAGGTGTATGGTTTATTTAACTTGATGTAGACAAGAAATATGTTATGGTATGCATTAGTTTAGGCTAGGTTGAATTGGTTATGTTTGTCATATCTCATATTGATACCGGAATTACTCCATGGCCAGATAAAATTTTGCTCACATATGAATTGCTTATGGAAAGAAATAAGATTACGGTCGTGTCCAGCGAGGTGCCATAATCCCAAAAATAAAATAATATCGGTAGTTTAACTTATACTATGAAACCCTAAAATGTTGTTACAGGGCGCAAAGTAGTTCAAATAAAAAGTTGCTTATTTAATTATTTAAAATTTACAGTAAAATTCTAAAAATTAAATTATAACTTCATCTCAAAAGAATCTTGTCTAAATTCGAAACCGATACCTGGCTATATCAAATAAACCATTATGGTCGATAAACGATTATATAGCGACTATTTGAAGAAGAAAAATTGGATATAACTCACACTCTATAGCACGAAATCTTGTTTTCTCACTTCCATTTAAGAAATATAGTTCAACAGATTCAAATGTTTCTTGTTTCGAGGAAATCCGACTTGTAACGGATTCTGTATGCTCAGTTGAAGTTCAAAACGTTAAATTCCGAACTGCCGCGATATTACGGGCTCGATTATATTTAATATATATTTTTATACATTCAACTTCGTTTTAAATTAATATAAATCCATTTATATTACGAATTTAATATTTAAAATAATTTAAATATTCAAATACAAACTGATAAAAATGCGGGACGTTACATCGGGAAAACAGGGAAGTTGACGCCTAGATTTATTAGTCTATTCCCTATACTCGAAAGGATTGAAACTCTTGCTTACAGGGTTCAGTTACCTGACTGGTTGCCAGGAGTACATGATGTATTTCACGTGTCTCAGCTTAGAAAGCATGTACATGATCCAGATCTGATTGTGGAAGAAGAAGCACAAAAAGATTTGAAAATTACTCCAAGCTTAGCAGTGAGAAGAGAGCCAATGAAAATTATTGGCAAAGAAACCAGAGTTCTGAGAAACAAGAAAATATACTTAGTCAAAGTGCAGTGGAGCGGAGATCCTAGAGATTGTACATGGGAGACCGAAGATAGCATTAAGCAGGCTTATCCCCAGTGCAGAGTGGATATCTCTGATTAGCTCTGGTGCAAGATACATTTACAATATTTTGCATTTCCGTTTTGTTTCCTACTTTACTATTATTTCCTTTTCGGGGACGAAAAGTTTTTAAGTGGGGGAGATTGTAACAACCCGGAAAATCAGAACCAATTTAAAAAAATTTATTCTAGCTATTTTATTGAATTTTGGATATTTAAAAAGATTTATTTTAAATAATAACGATTTAAAATTTATTTAAATCAAATTTAAAACATATATATTTATTTTAATTATAAGTCGAGCCTGAAATGGCACGGTAGTTTGAAAATTTTATTTTAAACTTCAATTAAATGTACAGAATTCAAAATAAATCGGATTTTAGTAAAACCAGAAATATTTGAATCTGTTTAACAATATCTTTCTAACGAATGTGAAAAATCTAGATTTCATAACGGGATTAAAAAGTTATGTCCAGTTGAAATTTTAAAATAGTCGCTATGGAATTTAATATAATATGTAGCCCTTATAAATAGTCATTTTTCAAACGACCTCTGTTTTCGACGAAACCACTTCGCTTCAATCTGGAATGTCAAATTATTGCAGAATTCCAATTTTCATAATTTTTTGACTTAATATGTAAGCGTGGCAAAAGAAAACGTGTTTTGTCGTCAAATTGGATTGACCAGGAGGAAAAGTCCATTTTTCAAACGTTCTCCAAGTTCGACGAAATAAATTTTGTTAAGACCTTATCGTAAAAGCATAGCTAGATTTATTTTTCGAAATTTTTTGGAGTCAGTATGTGGCCCCGGTAAATTAAAATGTACGATCAAATTTAATACTTAAATGTTTTATATTTTAATTTAAAGAAAAATGTGCTGAAACGATCAAATGGGCTGATGAGACCTAGTCCATTGTGTCCGGAATCGTTGGGTTGGATTTAGAGTTAGTAGGAATTAATGGGTTTTCTTTGAAATTAAAGAAATTAAAAATATAAATAAAAAACAAAACCCTATCCTCTTCATCGTATAGTCGCCGCCCCCATATTGTTCAACGCACAAAAAAGCTCCGAACTTCCCTCCCCATTAACTTCCAATCCACGCAATGAATTCAAATGATTCTTGATTTTGGAGAGAATCTTATGCTCTTTACATCCATATGGCGGAGCTTGTCTAAAGTTCTCTATTTTGCTCGAATCACTCGCGGTAAGGGGCGTCGTTCGATCGTGGATAGGGGGAGCAGGGGGTCGTCGATCTGATAGGTGTTGGAGGCGCAGGTAGGCCTCACGGAGGCACACAAGGGGGTGACTCCAGATCGAGCTCTGGTGTCTCGGATTTTGCACAAAACAAAAACCTAGTTTGAAACCTCGAAGTTTAACGTCGGCCAGTTGATCTGTGAGGAAGAAGGTTATTCTTTTTAAAATTAATTATTATATTAATTAACAATAATGTCAATAACACTGTAAAAATCGTATCTTTCTCATACGATAACGAAATTCGATGAAATAGGAACCGTTGGACTCGCGGCGACGTCTTCTACATTCTAGAAGAGACCGGAGAATTTTTGGAGCTTTCTACAATTTTAGAAGGAATAAAAACCAATGTAAGCAATCTGAATTCAAAAATAAATGGATCAAATTATATTAGGTTGCAGACAGAGTTTAGTAGCTCCCGACACCGTCATCCATAGACCATCGATGACTTGATTGTATTGTGGTGTGGAATTGATTGTGATTTTGGATGATTAATTGTGGTTGAATCAAAATGGGTTGTGTTTATGGTAAATTCGCAGTGTTGTGAAAATGAATTGTATTGTGAAAATTATAAAATAATAAAACCCTTTTATCGCTGCGAGGCCTAGGATAGCAGAGGAGCTGTACTAGGGACGGTGCCGGTTTTAATTGCCCTGCCATTATAATGTTGAATTTTTTTGGAATATTCATGTGTTGAAATATTCATGTTTTGAAATAGAATTGTTCGAACAATAAAAATCACATTTTTATTGTATAAATAGAATTTGTTAAAATGATCATTATTGGAAATAAAAATATGTTAACAATAAAAATCACATTTTTATTGTATGATATCACATATAAAAATGATCATTATTTGAAATATAAAATTGGTTAAACAATAAAAATCACATTTTTATTATATATATAGAATATGTAAAATATTCATGTTTTGAAAATAAATTGGTCAAATAATAAAAATTTCATTTTTAATGTATATATATTAAATATGAAAATGTTCATGTTTGAATTAAAATGGTTAAACAATAAAAATCACATTTTTATTGTAGGTATGATTCACTAAAAATATTCATAGTTGATAAAAATGTGTCACATTAAAATTTTACATTTTTAATGTATAAATGATTCATTAGAAATATTCATAGTTGATAAAAATGTGTCACATTAAAAATTTACATTTTTAATGTATAAATGATTCATTAGAAATATTCATAGTTGATAAAAATGTGTCACATTAAAAATTTACATTTTTAATGTATAAATGATTCATTAGAAATATTCATAGTTGATAAAAATGTGTCACATTAAAATTTTACATTTTTAATGTATAAATGATTCATTAGAAATATTCATAGTTGATAAAAATGTGTCACATAAAATTTACATTTTTAATGTATAAATGATTCATTAGAAATATTCATTGTTGATTAAAATGTGTCACATTAAAAATTTACATTTTTAATGTATAAATGATTTATTAAAAAGATTCTAGTTGAATAAAAATGTTTTCACATTAAAAATTACATTTTTGATGTAGATAATATTCATTGTTTGATAAAAATGTTTTTACATTAAAAATCACATTTTTAATGTAAGTAGGAATCATTAAAAATATTCATTGTTTGATGAAAATGTTTTTTACATTAAAAATTTCATTTTTAATGTATGAATGAGTCATTAAAAAGAACCATGCGTTAAAATATATTTTTGCTAGATAAAAATATTCTTTTTAACAAAATTATTTAAAGAATAAATAATTTGAAATCGTCGAACGAATTATATTTATTTATATATATATATAAATTAAAATAAAGCGAATCGTACGTGGTAGTTCGCAATTTGGAATCGTAACTTTAAACGATTATAGCGAGAGATCCGACCGTCGGATTTTCCCAAAACTGGAACCGTTGGGATCGCTTCGGAAAGATCTTTCCAACGATATAAAGTTTGCTAAGATCCAACGGTTAGATTTTGAGGAATGTGAAATTCAAATTTTGATTAAAAAAAGTGCCAAGGCAGCGTAATGACCTGAAGCGTCGTTTAATTAAAATAGGTTATTTTTATATAAATAAAAATAACGATAAATCATTATAAAATATTATAAATGATATGGAATGTAAAGAATTGATTTGAATTATATATATTCGCGAATTATTTGAAAAGACCGAGTTAATTCTCATTTCAAATAATTACACGACGATTTGAAGTCGATGATATTGAAGACGGTTGTTGAAGACCGGCGATCTTCACATCGAATGGACGACTAGTGATGCCTTTGATTGGAGTTGCTGCCTTGAAAGGGTTACAGTGGTAGTTGTCCGGACGTGCTTGTTGATTGTCCGGATATGGGAGAGCCTCTCTTCCGTATTGGACATTGGAGCAAGGAATGAGGTGTCCGGTTTCGTTCAGACCCAGAACGAACTAGTAAATGGATGTGTGTCTGACATTGGATTTTATTATTTACAGATTGATTTCTATTAAATATATATCTGTTTTGTGGTGGTGAATTTATTCTCTTGCTTAACACCCTTCTCTGAGACGTACAAGCTCAGAGGTTATATATTGATAGACATCGGTCGCATGGCGTGAATTGTCAGTGTGGCATGCCAAGATGCAAATGATCAAGGCTTTTGTTGAAAAGCAGAGCCTTGTGGTTGATGATTAAAGCGCAGCTTTAATTAGCATAGCTTTGTATATAGCGTTGATTCTCGAGCCTCCACTACAATAAAAACATCATATTACAACTTTAATTTTACAACTGTGCGAAAAACACAGTTGTAATAAATGCATTTTTACAACTGTGCAAAAAACGCAGTTGTAATGAATGTTTTTTTTTTACAATAGTGCGAAAATCACAGTTGTAATAAATGTTTTTTACAACTGTCAACTCTCTAAAGTTGTAATAAACGTATATTTCACAACTTTTCATTTTATTAGTTGTAATAGATGCATATTACAAACTTCATGTTTATAATACCTATATTTAATAATTAATTATATTAATATTTAATAACTAATTATATTAATATTTAATAATAATAATTAATAATAAACTTTGGGAATCAATAATATTTATCAATTATTATTAAATAGTTAATAAATAGTAATTTATTTTTAATTGTTAATGTATGTTAACTACTTATTAATAATTAGTAACATAAGCTTTTAATTGTTGTTACGTATTTAATAGTCAACTAGTAACATATATACATAATAATTAACTTTTAATCATTATTATTCAATTATAACTAAGAAGAAATGAGTAATAATTAATAATAATAATTTTTTTGGCAAGGCAATAATAGCTATTATTAAGTAATATTTAGTATTTTAGTAAAAGATAATTATCAAGAATCCACATTATATTTAATATAAGTTTTTACTTATTAATTCTAATTAATAATAGTTAATTTTAAAAACTTTGACAAAATTTTGATAATGAACTTAAGAGAAAACTTGGCAAAATTGAGCATTTGAATTACACTGGAACAAACCAATGACTCGCAAATCAGACCAAGGATAACTATACTAAAATTTTAAACTTAATTTCAGCCCAATTTCATGATCCAGCCCATTATTAACGTGCAGCCCTCATTTGATTTACCAAACCCTAACACGCAAGACTCACTCAACAAGGAGCCGTCGCCTATACCTTTTGCTTTCCAATTCGCTTGGGAAAAAACCCTAGTTCCAAAAGAAAAAATTGGCGACTACTCTCATTCGTTAATTCGATTTCCAGCGTCTCCGAGCATTTTCATCCCCCCTTCGATTTCCAGCATCTTCATGCTCCTTCGATTTCCAGCATCTCCGAGTTCCGAGCTCCTAGCGATCGAGCATCCAATGAGGAAGGACCCATTTACTAGTTTATTTATTCCCAGCAATCCAGCATCCCAGCAATCTCCGACTTCCGATTTCCAGCGACGCCGCCTATACTCGAGGTAGACTGATAGTGGTATGAATTCTTGTTTACTGGTTTATATATATTCTTGTTTCTTCTTCAATTCATTAGTTTAGTTCATTTTAAATTCCTGCCTTACTTTCAGTTAATTATAGATTGTTTTTCCATTCCTAGTTGATAGTTAATCATAGTTCATAGTGGATAATCATAGCTCTTGCAATTTCCTATTCTTGTTGCTGTTTTTCAGTGCTAAATTTTCATTGTCTCATTATCTTGATAGTTTCAGTTCCTTATTGATATCTTAGTTCAATCCAATTCAGCAAATTATCACGCTTATTTAAATTCCAGTGATTTCTTGAACGATGCTCCTCCATTTTCTTGCATGCATATGGTAATACTGTGCATATTCCTGCTAGTTATGTTTGATGCTATTAATCATTTCGCAGTAATAATATATATATAATAATGCAGACCCCTAGGCAAACAGCACAATGCAGAAAATCTTCATTTTCTGGCAGTATATGTAGCCACACACAGAATGATAGTTGGCACATAAAGTAAATGAGGCCCAGTCTTGCTAGTTAATAGTCTATTTATATAATAAGTATAACGGCTTTTTGGGTACAATTTTTCAAAGGAATTATGGTCTTGAACTGAATTCTAGGACACCAATTGTGAAGAAGGATACTAATCACACTTGTAAAAAATATATATAGTTTGATGTTTTTAATATGAAGGATGGATGTATAATGAGAATTTAGTGTACAGTAAACAGGATCATAAAATGTTTGGTATTAAATAAATATTATCATAGATTTATTTATTTTATGCGGCAGGTATGAGATGTTCTAGAAACTCTTAGAATTATTTTGGTGGATGGAAAGATACAAATACAGGGAGTCTGGAACTAACACACAGGTACCAGGAGAAAATTGGCATGATTTAAGCAATTAGGATAAGGTAGAGCAGTAGAGATTCTGAGTTTGCATTGAACAGGTAAAATGTAAGTCTGAAATCCTTTCTTTTTCTTTTTATTCTTTTGTTGGATTGAAATATTAAAGAAGAATGAGAAATAAGCAGAATTATATGGAGTTCAATTTGCTTGAAGGTTCCCCTGCGATGTCAACGGATATTACTTTCCAAGATTCCATTTAGTGTTAAAAAGAAAGTTCGAAACTATTGACACAACATAGTTTGTGCGTGTGTTTTGTAGCTTGTGTATAGGATGCTAGTTATGTTTGATGCTATTAAGGTTTGGTATAGTTGGCTTAAAAAAACACTTTTTGTTCTATTTTCTTACAACAGACATTCTTATGCAATAGGCTTGATCACTGCAGTGAACTTGCATCAAAAAGATAAATGGTGTAAAGATTTCGTTGTCTTCGACTAGTGTACTCCAGTAGGATATGCAATTTTTTGTAAATAACTTGTGCTTGTGCTAAATTGCTTTGTAACGGTCAAGTATGTAATAATGTGCAAAATGTTGTTTAACTTATTGTTTGTAATACTGAATATTTGAGTATTTTAATAAATTAGTTTGCAAATAACTGTAATATCTGATTTGCTTACGGAGTATTGCTATATTTAGTGCATTGTTCTTTTCAGTTGCAAAAGATGTTTTTTTTAAAACCCAAATTTCAATAACAACGGTGCATAACAGTTGTAGTAGATTTTATTACAACGGTGCATAACTGTTGTAATAAAGTTTATTACAACGGTGGAAAAAAGTTGTAAAATATACATATTACAACGGTGTTGCAACAGTGCAAAAAAGTTGTAAAAGATTTCAGTCTATTACAACTTCTTAATACATGACGGTTTGCCCACCGTTGTAAAATGTATATTACAACGGTGTTCCATCGTTGTAATATGGTTATTTTGTTGTAGTGCTCACACCCCGGTATGAACCAGAAATGGGAGAAGGATGCACGGAGAGCACGCGTTTCTTTCTAGCTAAAAGTGGTGTCATGGTATGGAGCCCAGACATTTTTACTTATGTGGATGATGGAATGAGGCGCCTCAGATTTGAGTCCCTAGTGGCTCTAAATTTACGCCCCATAGGGTGGAGAAACGTATTGTTCAGGTGTTATAATCCACTAACGTAAGTGTGGACCGGCCCTGTGGCTCCTAGGTGCAGTTGTCGCTGAATTCTGAGGCTCGGGCTAGAGAGTCTCAAATCGGTAAGGACGATCCCTTGCCTTGGTTCATGATGGAAATCCAACTTCCAATACTATACCGTGCGGCTTTGATTGTAAAACTAGTATAGCGACATAGTATATGGTAACTATGCCATCTATGATTGATACATTATGATTGAAATTGTTTTTGAAACATATATGCACTTATAATAATATCAAATCTTCTTTATACATATCAAGCATATTTTGGCCATTATAAGGTAAAACTGTATCCTCCGGTTTGCGTTGCATTGCATGATGGGATTTGAGTCGTATAATGGCTTCATTTTTCTAAAAAGCATTGCGTTGTTTAAATGATTTACTTTATTTATGTATTGGCAATCCAATGGAGTAAACCCGTTCCGCGTTAGCGGCGTGGTCCTGTGATTAGCCTTACTTTTAGAAGGTTAAGTAAGATTTCTCATACCAGTCCCATGAGTGACTCGTAGTTTGTTTCACTTTGCAAACTCAGGTGCCCTATTTTCCACACGGGAAGCCTTGTATTCAGGTTTTAGCAGATTCATTCTGGATAACTATGGAGCTGAAGAAGGATTTTATCTTCTATATTATGTTGTTCAGACTTCATTTAGTATACTATGTTTGATTCCCCTGCAGACATTTTTATATTAAGTTGAACTTGTATTCTTTACTAAGTATGATCCTATTATGCTGTGTAACTCTGTTTATATATTATTTCTAGTGTAATTTGATGTACTTAATCTGGTGTAATTCTATGATTCTGTTCTTCTGTTACAGCTTATGTGTTATATTCCAATGATTATCCTTGCTTCCGTGACACGGGGGTTTGGGGTCATCACAAAAAAATATAATTTAAAGGTTTAAAAACAAATGTTGCTAAAACACTGCATACAACAGTCCCAAAAAAATTTTGTAATTATATTTAAACATTCACTTTGAAATTCTAAGTATATTTAACAAGGTAATATACTTCTAATTTGTTTACGAATCCATTTACTATAACATGTGTGTTATAGCTCAAAACCACTTTAAAAACTTAACATATTTTCAAACCTAAATCTATTTAATAAATAGTATGAAAAAGTCTAGTTTCATGTGTTACAGATTGAAAGCAAGTTTATATAAGGTTTTAAATAAAGAAATCGAAATAGTTTATAATAGGGTTTTAGTTAATTTATAAAGTACCAACTTAGAATATGTTTAAACATTAATTTGAAATTTGTTTTGAAATAGGATTAAAATATTAACATAAATAGGATTTAATATAATTTTAGTTATTAGAACTCAAAAGCATAAGTTTTACATGCAATATAATGTGATAACTTAAAAATCGGTTAAAATAGATTTTAACTTAGAATTTAGATAAAATGGGTTGGAACTTAAATAAAGAAAGAATTTTGGATTAAAATAAAACTGAAAAGAGTTTTAATTTAAAACATGATAGAAATAGATTTCAATTATTCTAACTCAAAAAGGAATATTTTAAAAGTGACCAAAACAATGTAAAAACACATTTTATAGATTAAAACCATTTTATAACTTTCATACCATATTATTTTCCTTACAACAAAAGATCGTGTATAAAAATACTAAATATAGGTTCCTTTTTCTTACGACAAATCATCGTATATCACTACAACAGAAATTGTCTTTTATAGTGGCATATAGCCACTATTAGCAGTGCTATAGTGGTTCGATAAACGTTGTATATCGAAATGTTATAAAAAAACTGTTCAATGTTACATAAAATGTCGCTATAACAGATCATGGTTTTATAGCACAAATTTGCCGCTATGTTACTGATCGACGCTAGTCTATGAACTAGAAAAGCGCGATATTTAAATTAAATACTGCAAGCATACAGGTGTGTAGCATACAGGTCGAACACAGGGAGGAAAGTTAAATTTTATTATTTATATGTTTCGTGGGCGTGTTAGACGAACTTTGGAGGTTGATTTTGAAAATAAAACAAAACAAAATTAAAACTGTGATTTGATTCAGAACAGATCTAACTGAACCGACGATCAGATCACAATTTCAATGGAAAAGAAATAAAACCATGAATTAGATTTGAATCTAATCAAATCCAATTTGACCTAAGAAAATAATAAAAGCAGAAATTGAAATTGCAGAAATTGAAATAACAAACAAGAATTAAAATTAGGATTTCCGCTGAATCTAATCAGACGGTAAATCACTAATGCAAATAAGTGCAAAATACAAATAGTGTTCTACCGAATCTAATCGTATAGACAACACTAGTTGCTAAGAAAACAAAAAAATGCAGAAAATAAAACAGAAAGAAGAACTTTTATTAGAACAATGGAATAAGAGATGAGATAGGATGGTGGCTACAATGCCATTACAAGGGTATATATAGAGTAGATAGCCAAACCCTAACCCTAACCCTAATGATAAATGGGCCTGGTCATTACATCACTAATTAGTTTACAATGAGAAACATAAATGGGCCTTTGATAAATAAAGCAAATTTGGGCCTTTTCTCTTTTTCCTCTTGCTTCCTTGACATTTCTTCATTGATTTGTGATGTTCAAAGCCTTTTTATCAATCCTTTTCTTGTCCAACAGCAACTAGATGTGATATCTTCATCTACAATTCTTCAAACTGCAAATACACAACAAATTGATCTCTATTTCTCTACATTTCTGGTTGCATGCGGGCTGGGTTGAAATATCTGTAAAAGTAACAAAACAATACCCAAGTAATATTCATTTATATACAAAAGATAAGAAATAAGAGCATAAAATAAACACATTTCTATGTCAATCAAATACCCCCACACTTATCTTTTACTCGTCCTCGAGTAAAACAAGAAATGAAAAACTAACTAGATAGGTCACACTTTCGTAGGAAACACGATTGCATTGAGCGCATGCAACAAGCCGTTAAACCTCTAGGTGTCCCTAGTAGGACGAGTGGTGTCTCGTGAGGGTTTTCAGCGGATACTACCCACAAAATCCGAATGCAGTATGCTATGATTCTAATGAAACTACATGAATGCAATGGACATATGCAAATAAAAACGAAAAAAAATGAAAACACGACTTGTTTCAGGAAAGTGGTACAACCAATTAAGTTAACAATTTCTAGTCAGTTGATTTTATTTTAGATACCTCGACTTGTCACAAATTTTCAATATAAATCAAGTTTTCAAATGTTAAATTCCAGTTTGGCCAGTTAGTTCGGTCGATAACACAGTGCAGCCATGAAATAAATTCTTAGTTTGCTTGGCACAGTTTGCAAAGTGGTAATCTAATTTTCTCATGTATGGCTAGTCAAATCAATAAGTTCAAGAAGTGTTTGGGTATCATCGCTTATTCTTTATTCTATGAAATTTTAAGATTTATGATTAAGTACATACACCTAACTAAAAAGACCAAGGTTTACCACCCATGCACTGCCTCGCGGACTAACGGAGAGTAGGTAAAGAGCTTGGCGGATTGTGCAGGCCGACTTTGACTTTGTCAACAACGTGTCGGTAATCCTTAGGTGTCCAATCTCATAAAATGAGACCAAGATATTCCAACGCTGACTTTGTCAACAACGTGTCGGATAGAGCTTGGCGGGTTTGCACACCAACGCTCGATATACAAGCAATGTTGGATACCCTTGGAATACTATTATTATTACTATCGAAAATATAAGCACAAAAGAGAGTTACGCGGATTCAACTTAACACAACTTAGTTTTAAAGATTTGAAAAGCCAATATAAGCATTTTAAGTTCTCCACTTATTTAAACAAAGTCTACAATATAGAATAGATTTCATGGCCATCACCTAAGAATCTCCCTATGTACCGGTTACACTATTATCCCTCAAAATTAAACTTTTCATTATATTTCCTATTTGATCTAAGTTGAGAGAGAAAAATACTATCAACTGGCTAAAAATTGTAAACTTATTTTGCTGTATCAGTTGAAAATGAGTCGTATCTTCCAAAAAAAAAAATTTTATGGTATGTTCGTACAATCTGGAATGTATGATGGTCCTACTTAAGTGGCTGAAAATAAAAAGAAATAAAAATAAAGAAAAATGAAAATGGATGAAATGCAGACTCCCCCCCCCATACTAGAACTAAACAGTGTCCACACTGTAATTTTTTTCTGAATGTGAAAGATAGAAACCAACGATGGATTAATTGCAATATGATTTGTAAAATAAAATGCAATTTAGCAACTATCTGCGTATGAAAATCATATGCAAGACGAAATCTGTGAAGATGATGAATGGTTTGTGAAGAATGAAATTTTCTTTTCCCCCCACACTTGCCTTTGTCGAAAATGATGATTGATGATTTCATGTTTGATTTGTGAGGTACCCTAGGCATATCAATGGATTCTGAGATCAAAATCCTTCCAACAAATTTTTTATCGTGCCAATGATTTGTATCATTCAACTGAAGATTATCATAATCCCATAAATTTGAGTTTTCAATCATAATTTCTTTTGATGATATGGAATTATGGTTATCTTTGAGACTTCCCAAATATTCATTTTCTCCATTTAAAAGCTTAAGTTCATCTTCAAATAATTCTTCAAAAGACATAGTGGTCACGTCTATCGAAGAGAGTGAAGTTTTCTGAGGAGATAAATTAGACGTGTCATCCAAAACTGTTTCTATTATGTCGACTTCTCCTATTTCGATTTCTTTGGGTTGATGAAAAATATTCAGTTCGATGGTTAAATGCCCAAATGATAGTCGAAGTAGGCCGGACCTACAATTGATGATGGCATTCGAGGTAGCTAAGAATGGTCGACCCAATATCAATGGAATCTGATTATTTGAATTCGAAACAGGCTCGGTTTCAAGAACTATGAAGTCAACCGGGAAATAAAATTGTTCAATTTGAATCAAGACATCTTCAACAATGCCTAAGGGTTTTTTAAAAGATCGATCAGCTAGTTGAAGTGTGATATTCGTAGGTTTCAACTCTCCTAGTCCAAGTTGACGATAAACAGTGTAGGGAAGAAGGTTAACACTTGCACCAAGATCAAGTAAGGCGTGACTGATGTGAGTATTTCCTATTTTACAACCGATTGTAGGGCAACCGGGATCCTTGTACTTGATTAGTGAAGGATTTGGGAAAACAGAGCTAGTATTTGCCGTCAAGAAGGCAGTTTTGGGAATGTTGGTGGCTCGTTTTTGGGTGCATAGCTCTTTGAGACACTTGGCGTATTGTGGAATTTGTTGGATAGTGTCTAAGAGTGGAATATTGACACGAACTTGTTTGAAGATTTCCAGAATTTTTTTGAAATTCGCATCCTTCTTCTTATTGTTAAGTCTATGAGGGTATGGAGCTACTGATTTATAGACTCTTTCAGACTTTTGATCGTTTGAAGAAGAAGGTTTCGATACAGGAAGTGAAAGAGTCACGGGTGTAGAAGATGGTTTGTTGGGATTGCCAACATTAGGGGAAGACATGTTGTTGTTGCCGACATTAGAGGAGTAGATGTTGGGATTGCCAACATTCGGTGGAAGTTTAGAAAGTTCAGAATGGTGGGCATTAGTAGTCATTGGATGAGTGTCAATGATTTCGAATGGGGTTGAAACCGAATGATTATCGGGATTGCCGACACTGTTGTCAACCGTTTTTCCTGATCTGAGGGTGATGACTGAGTTGTTCGAATTAATGTTTTTGTCCTTGCAAGAGTTCACAGTACGAGAATTATATTTTGGATTCACCTCGGGTTGACTAAGCAAATTTTCATTCTCACCATTATTTTTTCTTAGTTCCTTTATCATATCCATCATTTGTTCCATTCGTTTCTCTAAACGCACAATTTCTGGTGACGATTGAGAAGATGAAGTAGATTGAAAGTTAGAATGTCTATATGGTTCACTCGAAGGCTCGAATTGAGGTGAAACTTGAAAAGTTTGAGGACCAAAAGAAAAAGGAGCTTGGTAATTCGAATCTGATATCATGTGAGAGGGATTTACGACATTATTTGGATTAGACCATGAGAAATTTGAATGATGTCTCCAACTAGGGTCAGATGTGGATGAGTAAAGACCATTTTGAGGTATGGCATTGACTTGGTCTTGAAGGTAATATTGGGGTAGTCCATTGAATTGAGGAGTTTGAGTCTCTAAGGGAATATGAATTGTATCCACGACATGCACTCCTCTAGTGGAAGCACGGATGGGAACACGAATGGACTCCCATTGCATGTCCTTTTCAGAATAATCCTCTAAGAATTTCCAAGCTTCATCGGCCGTTTTAGACATAAAATCTCCCCCACACATTGATTCTAGTTGAGTTCTAGTCTGATAGTTTAGACCCTCATATACAATTTGACATAAGTAATCTTTTATGATTCCATGATGAGGACAACTATACAGTAATTGGTTGAACCTATCAAAATATTTTGAAAAAGTTTCCCCTTTATTTTGAGAAAATTGATGTATCTCAGTTCGGATTTGCAGAGTTTTGTGAAAAGGGAAAAACTTTTTCAGGAATACACTGATGAATTCATCCCAACTTCTTATTGACTGTTTGGGAAGAGAATTTAGCCATCGTTTAGCGCTTTCAAGTAGTGCAAATGGAATTAGCCTTAGCTTGATTGATTCATTGGATAATTGTTGCATTTGAGTTGTGGATGAATACAATTCAAATTCACTTAAAAATTCATAAGCATTTTCAGAACCAGTGAATTTTGGTACCCCTCGAATGAAAGAATGTTTAAGCTCAAAATTTCCTTCAGCGGGTGGAAACATGATGACAGAGGGTTGAACGGTTCTATTTGGATAACAACGTTCTCGAAGAGATAAGGGTCTATTCATTTCCAAATTGAGATTTTGAAAGTTTTGATTTGCTCGGTTTTGATCCAACTCGTTTGGAAAGTTCTGATTTACTCGAGAACCCCTAGGAGAGTTATGTTGGCTAACACTGTTTTCACTCATCGTTATCAAATGTAAACAAAGAAAATCTTAGATTCGAGGTTGACAAAATGAGCTTCACTTCAAAATAAATAACGTACACTAGTATATCTTATTAATTGATAATCTCGATTTGAAGGGGGAAGAGGGTCTTATGGCCGTTCACGTATAGTATAAATACTAAGGGATACGACCAATGTTTTACGGGTAGTATGCAACCTCTTTTGCTAGAAGTTCAATAAATTGAACTAATATATATCCGCGATCAAACCGTTGAGAAAATCAATTTCATGAAATTCACTTTTGTAGTTAAATAATTTGAAATATCTAATCTGTTGAAAAACGATGGAAGTGATGATTTTAATTATCGAAATTCGCTCCTCACCAAATAGATTCAGAAACAACAACACAGAACAGTCACAGAAATATAAATTTAAAATTTACATTCAAGCCGCTGCCCCTGCAGAATTTTTTTTACAACAATTGTCTATATATTTTTTTCTTTTTCCTTTTGCAGTAGAGCACCTGTAGAGTTTTAAAAGTTTTCACCTTGATTGGCAGTCCTCCAGTGAATTTGGAAAGCGCTAGCGCGTTCACACCCCACTTGGTGTGCAACCGCTCCAACCCATCTGAATCGTCAGCTGTTTTCTGTTGTTGTCCCCTTCTATTAATTGCTTGACTGCGCTGCGGCACGGGTTCGGGCTAGGAGCCCGAAAAAAATTTTTTAAGACCCTTTTTTTTTAAATTTCAGCTGTACCCGTTTTGAATTTTTTTTTTTTTTTTTTGAAGAATTTATCAAAACAAAAAAAAACTAAAAACTCGACAAACGAAGAACTAAGCTAGACAACAAAACAACTAGCTCAACAATTCAACCTAAAGCCAGACTAAAGATGGCACTCAACCACAGTAAAAGGTTCCCCACAAAAATCAAACCACTCACGCATAAGCATAGAAGTCACGCATTCACATTATCACATGCACTGTAATTTTTTTCTGTTTCTCAGGGAAATAAATCACAAAACCAAATCCGGGAACAAATCAAGCCGCCAATTTATAAAATGATTCAAATCCAGTGGCACGAAATCAACAAAAAAACTTTCCCCATTCTCAAAGCAACGCAGACCCCCTTTATTATTATTTTCAGGAAGCAAAACACAAATCTTCAAAACGGAAAAAATCGAAAACACCCAACAATTTACTCTTCCCTTTTTCTCTTTCTTTCACGCAAAATCAAAAAGTGCTCGGTGAATGGGTTTGGCTCTGTGACAGATCTGCGTTGATGTAATCGTTCAAATTGGATAACTAGTGTTTCGAATCGGGTTGATTTGAATTGGGTTTGGAGTTGAATCGATGTGGGTTTCCGGTGCTGAAAATAGGTGATTGCGAATTCAGTTGTTTGGTGATTGGAGACGTGATGTGGGTACTGTAGCGTTTTGGGGAAAGGGCTGATGCTTTTGTTGGTGGATAGGGGTTTGTCGGTGCTGAGGGGACTGTCGTGGTGGGAGCAGATGAGGCTTATGGCTGTTGAATTAAGTTTTTAATTTTTGGATGATAATTCCTGTTCTAAGATCTGAGGGGGATTCCGGTTTCGTTTTGGGATGTGGAGGATGTAATGGAGACGGATAGTTGGACTGTGCGTTTTATGGAGATGGTGTGAATTGTTTATGGCAAGAGGAGAGGCTGTTATGGATGTGGTGTGGATGTTTTTGAATAAAGCGTGAGGATGGATTTTGGGTAGGAGCAGATGATGGGAGTAATGCGCGATGTAGGAGTGGATGGATCAGTTGATGGTTTTGGGAAAGTTGCGAGTTGGGTGTTGGTGTTAGTCGAAGTGGTGAAGGTTGGGGGATTAAGCAGGGTATTTGCCGTGATGTAGGAGCACGTTGCTTGATCCGGTTTTGGAGAGCAGAGAGGATGAGTAGGGACTGTGAACTCTCTTTTTTTTTTGTGGCGGACAATTTTCAAGACTCAAGAACAGAAATTCAGAAAGAATTTTGTTTTTGTTTTTATTGCAGAGAGGGAATTTGTAGAGGGAAGAAGGAAAGCAATGTACATAAAAAGGCAAGACCTGGTAAATGAAGAAAGGAATTGAAAAAGGATATATATTTTTTTTTTTATTGCAGCAGAAAAAAGGAAAAAAAAATGTAAAAAGGAAAAGAATAGAAAAAGAGAAAGAAATTAAAACAAAAATTGGCAGGATTTTTTTTTTTATTCAGAAAGATTACGGTATCAATTATAAATACCAAATCAACAAATAAAGATTTTTTTTCTATATTTACAATAAAACAAAAGGAGAATATAAACAAAAACTAACACGAATCGGAAATTAAATAAATAATAAAATTTAATCGTTACCTCCCCGGCAACGGCGCCAAAAACTTGATCGACGCTAGTCTATGAACTAGAAAAGCGCGATATTTAAATTAAATACTGCAAGCATACAGGTGTGTAGCATACAGGTCGAACACAGGGAGGAAAGTTAAATTTTATTATTTATATGTTTCGTGGGCGTGTTAGACGAACTTTGGAGGTTGATTTTGAAAATAAAACAAAACAAAATTAAAACTGTGATTTGATTCAGAACAGATCTAACTGAACCGACGATCAGATCACAATTTCAATGGAAAAGAAATAAAACCATGAATTAGATTTGAATCTAATCAAATCCAATTTGACCTAAGAAAATAATAAAAGCAGAAATTGAAATTGCAGAAATTGAAATAACAAACAAGAATTAAAATTAGGATTTCCGCTGAATCTAATCAGACGGTAAATCACTAATGCAAATAAGTGCAAAATACAAATAGTGTTCTACCGAATCTAATCGTATAGACAACACTAGTTGCTAAGAAAACAAAAAAATGCAGAAAATAAAACAGAAAGAAGAACTTTTATTAGAACAATGGAATAAGAGATGAGATAGGATGGTGGCTACAATGCCATTACAAGGGTATATATAGAGTAGATAGCCAAACCCTAACCCTAACCCTAATGATAAATGGGCCTGGTCATTACATCACTAATTAGTTTACAATGAGAAACATAAATGGGCCTTTGATAAATAAAGCAAATTTGGGCCTTTTCTCTTTTTCCTCTTGCTTCCTTGACATTTCTTCATTGATTTGTGATGTTCAAAGCCTTTTTATCAATCCTTTTCTTGTCCAACAACAACTAGATGTGATATCTTCATCTACAATTCTTCAAACTGCAAATACACAACAAATTGATCTCTATTTCTCTACATTTCTGGTTGCATGCGGGCTGGGTTGAAATATCTGTAAAAGTAACAAAACAATACCCAAGTAATATTCATTTATATACAAAAGATAAGAAATAAGAGCATAAAATAAACACATTTCTATGTCAATCAGTTACTTAAAGACAATAGTTCGTCCTCACCGCTATTAAACATCTAAATCTCAATGAAAGTGAGAATCTTTATAACAAAGTATAGCCGCTATAACATATTTGTTCTATAGTGGCCATAAGGAGCAAATCAACATGTTATAGTATTGCTAAATCCGTTTATAGCTCATATATACCACTATAAAATTCGTAGATACAATAGTGCCTATTTGCTGTTATCTTTCACAATAAGCGTGCATTACCTTTTTATAGCGCTTATGTCATAAAGTTATAATGCATATCCATGGTAACAAAATAAAGTATCAACTAACAAAAAATAGTTTCAATCCATGAGTTACCAAATTCAATACATACGTTTTCAATTCCATATAGATGTTAATTTGATTACACAAAAAACAAAAAATGGTTCATATTTAAAGTCTACAAATACCAAATGTATCATTAAGAACTTCAACTGCTCAAAGCCTTTCTTTTTCTGCAGCAACCTGAATTTTTAACAAACAATAATTAATTAACAAATTAATTAATTGACGAATAAATTGAGAAAATAAATATTAACCAAAAAATATTAAGAATTGGGCAACGTGGTTGCACCATTGGGGCCGTTATGAAATTCTGGTTAAGATAGACATTTAATTTGTTGATCTCGGACTGAAGACAAAGAAATTATAGCTGTTTAAGAATTAAACAAAAATCAGATAAAAAAAGTAATACGACTCAAGCTAGGTCGACCACTGGATCGACCCAGGACCCAAGTGGGTCGACCCTTGTGTCAACCCACATAAATGGGTGGGTCAACCCATGACATGGCCTGGCAAGTTGTTTGCCAAGAACGATCTAGAACATTCGGGATCTGTTTCGGGTTTTGCTTCCAGATCCTTCTTCTAATCTAATGGCCTAAAATCTAAATCTAAAATCCAATGAACCTGAATACCCTAACTCTATTATAAATAGACTCCAAAACCTAACCTAATCCTTACTACTCCATTTCTCCAGCTCTCTCAAATGACCCTCTCCTCAAATAAAATTCTAATGGAGTATTGAGGCTTGATTCTATTTTTTCTAAGAATATTCATAGATAGAGAGGATCTGCGAAGGCTTATTGGATTTTCTCAAATTTTAGGAGAGTATTTCTATAACTACAAGATTTCTTCCAATTTAAGGTTAAAATTGATATAATAGTTGTTACAATGTTTCAGATCTAAACCTTTCTGTAGTTATAAACAGATCTAGTTCATTTGTTGTTGTCTATCTGAGCCTAGGCCATGCGAGAGCCTAGGCCATTTACTTTTTATTTATGACGTTGAGTTTAGACCTTTTTGATCCAGAACCTTTCATCCGTTCTCATTTTGTACAAATTGGGTTAAAACATATGATATGACAACAATAGCGCAATTGGATAATATGAAGAAAAAAATATAAAAAGCAATAATTGGGGCATAGTGAAATTTTATACAATAATGAAAAATAGTATGTTGAAATTTGATTAAAAGATAAAATAAAAAACGAACTATAATATTGGGAAAATGAGGAAGTTGGACAAGTATTGCAATCTACAAATGAGATGTAATTTGGAAGATAATGAAATTAAATTAAAAAAGGTATTTTAGGCATGGTGGTAATTGATGAATATTATTTTCAAATAATGGACTATAAATTGGGATAAATCTTAATTGAAGAATATTCAATTTTATGAATTGGAATAAATTGTACTTAATTGGACATTAGGTAACATGTAATTGGAGAACATATAACACTAGAATAAAATGAACTTAATTGAACATTAAGTGACATGGGAAAGGGTTGTATAAAAAGATAATATTAATTTGAAATATTAATACAACTTAGGAATATAACACGTGGTTATATTGGGCTTATTAATGAACTTAAATGTGTTAGATTAAAATGGTGAGATTAATAAGCTAAGAAATAGGGAGTTCGTTCCAGTGGGATGTAAGGGGCTCGTAGAAATCCTGGTTATAAATTGGGGACAAAGTCTTAGTGTGACTTGTGTCAAGTGAATTTTTGTTTGGGAACCTGTATCAGTCGGTATCGTTTGTTATCACAGAGTCCCGCACTAGGTAGAGGCTAAAGCATGCTTTATTGTACTAGATGGTAAGTGGTTCAAATGAGGTGGGTACGAATGCGTTCTAGCAGAACCACGAGCATACATTATTCCGAATGGGGAAGATAAGACATTGTAACACCTATGATTAATGGTGTGCCCTTTTACATGATTGGTTTGGGAATTGATAACCTTGAATTCCATAGTTGGCACGGGTTATTCACATTTGGGTAAAGAAGCCGATCAATAGGTAATATTAGGAAATTCCTTCCTAATTATTTATTTTGGTTCGAAGCTGATGAAGTGGAAAACTGTCAATTATCGTTTATATTATCATTATTATCATCATTGTTTTTTGGATAAGAATAGTCAGTCCTTTATTCATATCACTGATTATTCAACTTCAGGTGTGCACAGACACTTACCCTTTTATGACACTAGAACTACTATGTATTTATTTTTCCTTAACTTAGCAGTCATGCTAGTAATCATAGCAGCTCACCAGACTTTATGTCTGACCCATTTCCTTTCTCTTTTCTTTCCCCCAGGCTTACATGGGGGAAGTATATAGTTCAGATTTCTTTGTTGATTCTATCGTAAAGGATGTCTACAGAAGATGGATTGCTTTTTGTTTTCTTTCCAAGGTTAGGTTGTATCTTTTTTACTATTTGGGGATAGTATTGTTTTGTACTATGATGTTGTTTTGAATGAGATTTTGAGACATAACATTTGGTAACTATTTGATTAATTGAAATAAAGACAGATTTGTATTTAAAATGAAATTATCTTCTTTCGCTGTAATTTTATTATTTTATCTGCAGTGAAATCTTAGTCTCTATGATGTTTTATGCCTTTATACCTACAATGCTCCATATTTTCCTAATGAAATCCTTATATGGGTGACACTAAGGAATGTGGGTTGTTACATTTTCCGTCAAATAGTCCATGGATAATATGTAATCACCTAGTTCCAAAAAGATGTGACACCACACGTCTGTTAATGTCACTATTTAACAAACGCATTAAGTTTCGTGAAGCGTTATAGGTAAACAGAAAAATAAACATCACAAGACAAATATAAAATAGCAACGGAAATTAAAACTTTATTTTCCAACATAAAACTTCATGGTCCAAAATTTGGTTACAACCTCAGTCTGAAATACTGAAAACCAATTATATCAAATAAAAGTATACGTCTTGTACTAAAATCATCATAGTATAGTAATATAAAATCGTAGTCCCCAAAAATAGCCGTAGCAAGGTAGATAGGAAACCAAAGCGGTACATCTAAGCAGCTCCAAGCATAAACAGAAGGGAGAATCCTAACCAAGCCTGAGTATTCCCACCCTGAGAACCTGGGGGAAAGAAAGGGAGAGAAAAGGAAACAAAACTGGTCAGACATAAAGTCCGGCGAGTCCAGTTACTTTTAGCATATAAATAAGTAAAAGCATCATGACAGGCATATAAACTAGATGAGAGAGATAATAGTATCATAAGATAGGTATAACAAACTGGTCGGATAAGCAGAATAAACATAATAGAATAGATTACGCTTCCCAAATACTTTTCCTTGCACCAATACTAGTATAACAGAAATAGAATGGTCCCAACAGAAACAGACGGTAGACTTAGGTGTACTTCTAGTGATGGGTTTTACCCCCAACGATAATAGCAAGCAGCCCAACAGAAATGACGGGTGTTACCCCAAATGATAATAACGGGAACCTAAACAAGCAGGACTAGATGTCCCCTAATTACTACCCCAATCGACAGGCTCCCTATCACGTAAATACCGTGTTGGCCCCACGGTAGGATGTATCACTTCCTAAAGTGGCAACCCTTTTGTTTTAAGAGGCACATCCATATCTACTAGTGCTATAGCGTCTTATTTTCCTGAGCAAGCGGTTCCATGCACGCACATGACTCCGTTGGAACGCGCCATCAAACGCCTCCACTCATATGAACCCCTTATAATCAGCTCAGCAAGCGTGCCCTGACCCCGACCTAGTTCGGGGTCCCCTTTTGGATACCAAGATGGGTTACTAACTGATACAGGTCCCACACAACAGATGATACAAGCAACCTCCTAGGCTTGTATCCCCACTACTAAAATTTTGACGGGTTATGCCTAATAAATCAACAAACCTGCATAACCCTAACATATAAAATAGGTTAAGTTTATCGGGTTCGTACAACACCCCCCTCCCCCTCCCCCCACAGATTTAACAGATTAAATAAACCCCCCATTGATTCAAGCAAGTTTACTTAAGCCTTACACAATTTGACAGGTTCATGTAGCCCCCATAAATTTAAACAAGTTAAGTATTACAGATTAATGGGTTCATATAACCCTAACGGATATAACAGTTTAAGTCTTACATATTAATAGGTTCATATAAACCCAACAGATTAAACAGATTTACTTAACCCCGCAGATTCAACAAATTTACTTAACCCCACAGATTCAATAAGTTACAGTTTAACGGCTTATATAATCCCTGTGGATTAAACAGGTAAGTATTACAGGTTAACAGGTTATTATCATTCCCCGTTAATGTATGTTAATGTACCAAACCTCTTACATTAAGTTGATCACTTGTGGACGTTGGATATGTCGGACTGTTTCGGGCAGGCTTCTACCATAATTTGGACTTAACCTCGTGTCTAGGCCCCGTTACATGTATATTTATGCATTAGACCCCTCACATTAAATTAACAACTTGTGGATGCTGGATTTGTCGGGCAGTTTCGGGCAGACTTCTACAACAATTTGAATTTAACATCGTGTCTAAGTGCAGTTACAATTTCTATTTACTGTAGATTTAGGCATATTTATTCTTAAATAATTATTCATGTTCATCATAGGTTTTCAATTAAAGTATTCAGTTTTCAACAGGTTTCAGCAGATTAGTCATTTTAACAGATTAAACATCTCCACAAGTTATAGCAGGTTACTTGCAATTTCATTAACATGTTCCGCTTAATCTTAAATTAAGCCTACAGATTTATACACCCCAAATTACAATCATAATACACAATATAACATATGCCCCAGATTTAGTCTTACTTTACAGTATAGGTTATGCCCCAAATCCTAGTCATGATTCATAATACAAGTTATGCCCCAAATTCGATCATAATTTAAGGTATAATATATGCCCCAAATTTATCTTTCCCAACCACTCCCAATTTCGTCCGTTCGCATATTTCGGCGATATGCCTAGGATCGAAGGTAGCCTAGGCTATAAAAATAAAAAGGGAAAGATGGAGAGAAGAGAACAGAAATAGGCCTAATAATAGAATAGACATATGATGACATAAATAGTCATATCAAAAATAGGCATATCAGAACTGAACATTAGATCAGATGTATAGAGGAATATATGTAATGATAGATCTGTTTAGGTATGAATCAGATTCTTAACTGGCATAAGTTTAGATCTAGATTTACAAACATGTCAGGATTACTTATTAAATGTTTATATCTAAAAGCAACATAAATTCACTGAGACTGGATCTAAAGAACAGAGAACAATAGGATGAAGCTGTAGAAGACATTCTTGTATGTGTATAAGCTGCCGTTGGAGAAAATAGGCTAATTCAATCCAAACTGGGGCAGCATCTTGTTGGCTCCATTGTTTTTTATATGTAAAAACAATAGAACTGGAGTCCTATTTATATCCTAAAGCCAACAAACCAAGCAACAAAACAATTCCACATTCAAAAAGGTGAATCTGCCCATATCCGTATAGGGGTCGACCTCCCCCCCTTTCGTGTCGACCCTAGGGTCGACCCATGGGTCGACCCAAACACCCTGGGTCGACCCTGTTAAGTCTCGGGTCGACCCCTCTAACGGGGCGATTCCGCTCCTACCCCTTCCCGCTTCGATATTTTGAATTATTTTGAAATTTTTGTTTTGTTTGTATATATATAATTCTCTTTTGTGTATACAAACTTCTAGGCTTAATAACTTCTTCCTAGATGTCCGTTTTATGTAAACTCGGAGTCTATCTTAAGCAAAATTCCGAGATAAACGCAATGGCGTAGTCCATTTCACTTAATTCCCAATATTTAATTTAGTTTTCTTTAGTTTATAATTATAGTATTCTTTAAAGTTACGGGATGTTACATTCTCCCCTACTTAAAGGATTTCGTCTCCGAAATCTCCAAGTTAAGAAGAATGTATATCCTAACCATCCATCATCCATCTACTCATCCACGAATCACAGGCATCCATTGTGCTTGAAAGATTTCTAATGTTTATATGAACATATACAAAGGTGTGTGTATATGTCCTTATGCTAATGCGAGTAATCAGGCGGTAGACTGATTCAGTTGACCTCCTTAATGCAATTTATGTTCGTGCCATGTAATCAAAATGTATGCAGATAATCCTAGTATAACATGTAAGTTCTATATGTGTGCATAATCATTCATCCAAATGCAACATCCACATGATGGTACACCCATTTTAATCCATAAAAATTAAAATTCACACATCCATATGCAGTATGAGAGTGATTGAGCCGATCTAGTGCCTAATGTGTGTGTATATGCATCCACGAGCAGCCACTAGAAAACATTTGTATCCACTTGCATCCATCAGACATAACATGTCTCAAACACATGTTTACATCCATTGGTTTCTTATCTAAAGGTTGAATATTTGATCGATGGGATATACTTAAATGATAGAAGCAAATACGAGTAAAAGCGTTGGAAAAGAAGTTAAGAACATACCCTTGAAAAGAAAAGGGTACGAAGCGCGAATCTTGTCTTCAGTCTCCTAAATTGCATCCTCGGGGCATTCTCCCCATTGAACTTTTATCAACTTGACCTCTCGGTTGCGTAGCTTTTTAACCTTTGATCCAAGAATATGGGTAGGAACTCATCTAACTGTCGCCTCCCGTTCTACCTCTACTTCCTCAAGCATACTCGACTCAACTACTTTTGCGATATTATGTAGACACTTCCACAAATGAGAAACGTGGAAAACATCATGAACACCCGCCAATCTCTCTGGTAGCTTTACTTTATAGGCCATTTGACCTATTCTTTCCACCATGGGAAACAACCCTACAAACCTTGGCGCCAATTTCCCTACAGATCGAAAGTGAACCACATTTCTCATATGCGATACTTTGATGAAAACCATGTCTCCTACCTCAAACTAAATATTGGTCTTTCCCTTATCTGCGTATGATTCCTGCCTGTCCTAAGCTGTCTTCATGCGCCTGCATATAAGATTAACCTTTTCTGAAGTTTCTCTAACCGTCTCAGGTCCAGGTAAAAGCCTATCTCTGGTGCCTCAATTTGAGATCCTCCTGTGAAAACAGATACTTGTGCGACTTATGGTTTGTGTATAACTCGACCCTCTCTCCAAGCAGATACTGCCGCCAAGTCCTAAGCGCAAATATTATAGCAGCTAATTCCAAAACATGGATAGGGTAGTTCTTCTCATGAACTCTCAACTGTCTACCACCGTAACACTCTACCCTTCCCTCTTGCATCAAGACGGCACCAAGCCCCATACCAATTTCATCAGTATACACTTTGAACACCTTGCTCCCATCAGGCAATGTCAGAATTTGGGTTGTTGTCAGAGCCCTTTTTAATCGCTGAAAAGCATCCTCACAATCAATGTTCCAAGCAAAGGTCAGATTCTTCTTCGTCGGTCCAGTGAGTGGGGATGATATCCTTGTGAAGTCTTTAATAAACTTCCTATAGTAGCCCGCTAAACCAAGAAAATTCCTTACCTCCGTTGCATTCTTTGGAATCTTCTAATCTTGAACTACAACTACTTTCCAGGATCCACTTCTATCCCATCATTGAAAACCACATGCCTTAGAAATCTCACTTCCTTACTCCAAAAATGACATTTGGATAATTTTGCCTTAAGCTGGTGCGCTTGGAGAGTCTTCAAAACCTCCCTTAAATGTAGGGCATGCTCTTCCTCGCTCTTCGAGAAGATCAAGATGTCATACACAAAGACCACAACGAACTTATTCAGAAACTCCCAAAACACCCTACTCATCAAATCCACAAAATAGGCGGGTACATTCGTCAACCTAAAAGGCATGACGAGCCACTCGAAGAAACCACGTGGAGTAATGAAAGCGGTCTTGTCTATACTGTCCTCGGTCACCCTCAATTGATGAAAGCCCGTGGCCATGTCTAGCTAAGAGAAAACAGATGCACCAACAAGCTGGTCAAACAGATCATCTATACTCGGAAGTGGGTGCTTATTCTTCTTAGTGAGTTTATTCAACTCTCTGTAGTCCATGCATAAGCGAAGCGATCCATCCGCCTTAGTTGCGAGTACGACTGGAGCACCCCATTCAGATATGCTTCGCCTAATAAATCCTTTCTCAAGTAGCTCCCCTACTTTCTTGCTGAGCTCCCTCCTTTCCCTAGAAGCCTGTGGCGCACATGCAATCCAACTGGCTTCGCATTTGTGCACTAAGTATATCCGGAAATCAATCTCGCTCCTCGGAGGTAAGCCCATAACCTCCTAAAAAACATCTGAATACTCACAGACTACTAGTATAGATCGCAAGTCATAGACATAAGCATCAAGTGATTCTATGAAACTAAGCATGAAAGACCCTTTTGGGTCACAAGAAATCTCGAGAGTCCTTCCATGGCAAGTCAAAAGTCTATCGACCCTCCTTTCACAGTCTAGAATGGAACCATACATGGCTAGCCAATCCAAGCCTAAAATAAGATCATAGCCCATAAAACCAAGCACATATGCGTCGCACTCAAACTCGACGCCCAACACAGATATCCTCAAACCCCGACAAATCACAAATAGATGAGCCGAGCCCCCAATGGGGTTTGAGACAATAATGAGATCCGAAACCATACTAGTACTAAGGTGCAGAGACTCAACCACAGAATTAGATATAAATGAATGTGAAGCACCAGAATAAAAAAGAGTCCTAACAGGATGATCAGAGAGAGAAATCAAACCTTCAACAGAAACTTTTCTACCTTCGTCTGGTCCATTGCCCCCCAAGAGCATGCACCGGCTCTCCAGATGGTCCTGTCTTTTGCCCCTGTCCCTACTTCTTCAGGCATTTCCCAGTATAGTGTCCAACTTTCCCAGTCGAAACAAGTGTTCTTCCTTTTTCGGCAATCTTTGATCGAATGACCCACGTTCCACAAACATAACATTTCTTCTTGCCTTTATTTGAACTTTATTAGGCTTTCCTTCTTACATTTATGTTCCCTTCTTAGGCCACCATTTTTCTCATCCTTAGGTTGTGCTCCACAGCCTTAATTCCCTTATTCTCCTCTTTATCATCCTTGTGTAACCTGTCAACAAGTCTATCGAAAGCTGCCTCCAACACACAGAAATCCTTAAGAAGTTTGAGAGCAAATTAGCCGTTGGAGGAACTACTGCGGCTACAGATGGAGGTTGGGCATTTCCATGCCCTTCGACATGTGTTGTAGTTTTAGCATGCCTATATAACCAAACCGCAATGGGGACACCTTCGGGAAGAATCAGTTCCCCAGACATGCTGAAAAGAAAAGGAAAAGGGATTCAAGCGGAGAATCGAAAGAAATTTCATATGGCTTTGGGGAATATGTTTTTCAAAAATAGACTTTTCTTTTGAAAATGCTTTCTTTTTAAAACCTTTTGAAAATAAGTTTCAAAACCTTTTTATCCGATCTTGTAACCTCCAGCTCTGATACTAAATGTGACACCCCACGTCTGTTAATGCCACTCTTTAACAGACTGCATTAAGTTTCATGAAGCGTTATAGGTAAACAGAAACATAAACATCACATGACAGATATAAAATGTTGGATCTAGACTAACCCTAGAGGGGGTGAATAGGGTTTATTGGATATTTTAAACAATCACAGAATAATAAGAAATTTTGTAAAAGAAAAATACATACAGAAATTACCCAGCTTCGGCAAACTGTTCCTACTGTTGCATTCCTAAGTTTTCTACTAGGTGTTATAAACAGATCCCGCTTACAAACCCATGTAAACCCGCAGTCCGTGCTCCTATCCTAACCCTAAGCTTAAAAACTAGACCGATATGTATACCCTATATCAGATTACCCCCAGATCACAAAGCAGTAATCTGTAAATCCTAGTTTGACAGTAAACTAGAAAAACTATAGGTTATTTTTCAAAAAACAAAATAATTAGAATACAACAAAGAAAAATAAAACCCTAAAAAACAAAAAACCTCCATAAAAGAGAGTGGTCCCCTTTTATATCTTCTGAAATGTCAGTCGTCTCTTATTCCATTTGCTCTTCTGAATATGTCATCTAGGGTTTTATTCGAATTGGATTTGAATCTGATTCGTGTATTTTGGCACTCCTTCAGTTGATCGATGCTTTCTCCTTGCTTGAATTCGAAGTATTATCTTCCTCGCTCCAACTATGGAAGGCTTCTGATTTTATTTGAGAAATTGATTGAGTTTTCTGTGTGTTAGACAGATTTGCCAGTGAGGAAATCGTGTGAATTTATAAGGAAACTTAAAACCCTACACTCTGATTTCAATAATTGACTTGCCCGAATTGTTTAGAGGAAATTTTGGAAAAAAATCAATTTGATTTCTAGTTCCTGATTTCATGTCGATCATTTTTGGGAAAGAATTTGAATGAAAAATAGTTTGTTTCCCAAAATAATCATTTCTGAATTTCGAATTAAAAATTATCATGAAGTTTGTTAGATGAATGTGGACATGTATTTTCCTCCTTTAAGGATCTAGTCAACTTAATTCCTTTGTGAAAATGTATTGCTTTCCCAAACAAGCATTTGCATTTGAAATTGATATTTCAACCTTTCCTGAAATAGTTAATGATCTATCCTTGAGAAGAAAAATCTTTATGCTAATATATTTCCAGTTTTGGCTTTGGTTGATTTTCCCATGTGAGTTTCTGGAGACCAAATAAACATCCCATATATATACCTTCAAGATTGAATATATTTTCACTGAGATTTCACATAACATTAAAAGAAGATTCCTTGTTTGTATTGAAATCAGACTTAATTATGTTATTGCCTTACTTATGTTGTGCTCATTCATATGACTAGTATGATTTCTTCTTCCTTGTTGCATGCTCATTTGACCATTCTCTATCACTAACTCTTGCACACTTGCACTTGTACCTTAATGAGCTGGCTTTTAATATGTCACATATACATATCTGCATTCATTTAAATTACTCTTCCCCCTTGTTTCGGCTGCACCATGTATAAACATCAACATGCATCTGTTCTTGGGATTTTTGTCACAATGTTTACTTGCTGAATCATTTGAAAAAGATTCTGAGCTTTGCTAGGCTTGAGTTCTCTGCCGTATAATATCCGAACTGTCTAAACTGATCATTTGCAAGTGTGTGTGTGTGTGTGTCCATTTTCTTGTTGCACCAAGTTTGCATGTATCATATATCATAGTCATGTACATCCATGCTTTTGTCTTTGAACTGTTTGTGCACTGACCCCTGCTCATCCAGTTTTGATATGCTTGCACCATTGCTGATCCATACATGTTTGAACTGCTTGATATTTGCACTTGACCCATTTGCTTGAGCCTATCTTCATTGCTGGTCAGAGCATCATGTATATTTGCATGCTAAAATGATCACATCTGGAATGCTTGAGTATTTTAGGCTTCACATTTGACCATTTTGTAGCTGCTGCATGTAAACAAGTTTTTGTGCCATGTCCTGACCATGTTGAACATCTTTGTTTTACTCGACTTGTGCCATATGCATGTAGGCTCCTGTGACCCTGTAAAAAAAACTGAAAAGAACAGATGTTATTCTTGATCTTATTTGAATGTGTTCGATTTCGGTATATACAAGTATTTGGCTTTCTTGATATGTTTGATTGTTTCTGATCTTATATAGTATTGTGTCATACTTGTAAAATATATATCAGACCAAGTCAGAAAAATGATGAGAAAACACACAGAAAATCTGAAGCAAACACAAATTTAAACTAAATTTTTATTTGTTCAGTATTAGTTTTAGTTCTAGCCTACTGTATATTATATTTTTGTGACAGATTTCAAGATGATGGAGCAAGATCAGAACAGGATGTAGGTACAGTAAGAGTGCATAGATAAATGTAATTGAGTGAGAGTGATAATGTAGTGAGAACCATATGTAAAGAAGCGATGAATGTGAACTTGTATAAATATAAATGAGAGTTCTGAAAAGATGTACAGTTCTGTTTGTGAAATCAAAATTTATTTTTGAATAATAAATACTTGTGTGAAATTTCATTCTTTGTGTAGAGGTATTATCAATCAAAAATAAAATTTATTTCTGTATGATGTAAAGAATAGTAAGCAGTACAATTTCAAACACGTTTGTAAAAATAAAATATGTTTGTTATCACCAAACAAAAAATCATAGGTTCAACATAAAATAACAGCGAAAATTTAAAACATTATTTTTCCAACAGAAAACATCATGGTCCAAAATTTGGTTACAACCTCAGTCTGAAATACTGAAAAACAATTATATCAAATAAAAGTAACTGCCCTGTACTAAAACCATCAGAGTACAGTAATATAAAATCATAGTCCCCAAAAATAGCCATAGCAAGGTAGATAGGAAATCAAAGCAGTACATCTAAGCAACTCCAAGCAGAAACATAAGGGAGAAACCTAACCAAGCTTGAGTATTTCCACCTTGAGAACCTTGGGGGGAAGGAAGAGAGAGAAAAGAAAACAAAACGGGTCAGACATAAAGTCTAGCGAGTCCATTTAATTTAGCATATAAATAAGTAAAAGCATCATGACATACATATAAACCGGATTAGAGAGTTAATAGTATCATAAGACAAGTATAACAGACTGAGCAGGATAAGCAGAATAAACAGAATAGAATAGATTAAGCTTCCCAAATACTTTTCTCTGCACTAGTACTAGTATAACAGAAACATAATGATCCCAATAGAAACAAATGTGTAGACTTAGGTGTGCTTTTAGTGACGGGTTTTACCCCCAACGATAATAACAGGCAGCCACCCAGAAATAACGGGTGTTACCCTAAACGATAATAACGGGCACCTAAACAAGCAGGACTAGATGTACCCTAATTACAACCTCAATCGATCGGTCCTTATCCTGGAGATACCCTGTGTTGGCCCCATAGTAGGATGTATCACTTCCTAAAGTGGCAACCACTTTTTTTTCGAGAGGCACAACCATATCTACTGGTGCTATAACGTCTTATTTTCCCGATCAAGCAGATCCATGCACGCACATGACTCCGTTGGAACGCGCCATTAGATACCCCCACTAATATGAACCTCTTATAATCAGCTCAGTAAGCGTGCCCTGACTCCGACCTAGTTCGGGGTCCCTTTTTGGATACAAAGATGGGTTACTGATTGGTACGGGTCCCACACAACAGATGATACAAGCAACCCCCTAGGCTTGTATCCCCGCTACTATGATTTTGATAGGTTATGCCTAACAGATTAACAAGCCCGCATAACCCCAACATATAAAATAGGTTAAGTTTGTCGGGTTCGTATAACCCCTCATGGATTTAACAGATTAACTAAACCCCCCATTGATTCAAGCAAGTTTACTTAAATCTTACACAATTTGGTAGGTTCATGTAACCCCCAAAGATTTAAACATGTTAAGTATTACAGATTAACAGGTTCATATAACTCTAATGGATATAACAACTTAAATCTCACATATTAACATGTTCATATAAACCCAACAGATTAAACAGATTTACTTAACCCCGCAGATTCAACAAATTTACTTAACCCCGCAGATTCAACAAATTTACTTAACCCCCAGATTCAATAAGTTACAATTTAATGGCTTATATAATCCCCACGGATTAAACAGGTTAAGTATTATAGGTTAACAGGTTATTATCATTCCCCGTTAATGTATATTGATGCACCAGACCTCTCACATTAAGTTGACCACTTGTGGACGCTGGATATGCCAGGCGGTTCCGGGCAGGCTTTTACCGCAAGTTGGACTTAACCTCGTGCCTTGGCACCGTTACATGTATATGCATTAGACCCCTCACATTAAATTAACAACTTGTGGATGCTGGATTTGTCGGGCGGTTCCGGGCAGACTTCTACTATAAGTTGAATTTAACCTCGTGTCTAAGTGTGGTTACAATTTCTATTTACTGTAAATTTAGGCACATTTATTATTAAACAATTATTCATGTTCATCATAGGTATTTCAATTAAAGTATTCAGTTTTCAAAAGGTTTCAGCAGATTAATCATTTTAAAAGATTAAACATCTCTGCAGGTTACATCAGGTTATTTGCAGTTTCATTAACATGTTCCGCTTAATCTTAAATTAAGCCTACAAATTTATATACCCCAAATTACGGTCATAATTCACAGTATAACATATGCCCCAAGTTTAGTCTTACTTTACAGTATAGGTTATGCCCCAAATCCTAGTCATGATTCATAATACAAGTTATGCCCCCAAATTACGGTCATAATTCAACGTATAACATATGCCCCAAATTTATCTTTCCTAACCATTCCCAATTTCGTCTGTTCGCATATTTCGGCGATTGGCCTGGGCTTGATGGTAGCCTAGGCTATGAAAATTAAAAGGGAAAGATGGAGAGAAGAGAACGGAAATAGGACTAATAACAAAATGGACATATAATGACAGAAATAGGCATATCAGGAATAGGCATGTGATGACAGAAATAAGCATATCAGAACTGAACAGTAGATCAGGTGTACAGAGGAATACATGTAATGACAGATCTGTTTAGGTATGAATCAGATTCTTAACAGGTATAGGTTTAGATCTAGATTTATAAACATGTCAGAATTAATCATTAAATGATTATATCTAAAAGCAACATAAACTCACTGAGACTGGATCTAAAGAATAAAGAACAATAGGCTGAAGCTGTAGAAGAAATTCTTATATGTGTATAAGCTGTTGTTGGAGAAAATAGGCTAATTCAATCTAAGTTGGGGCAGCATCTCGTTGTCTCCATTGTTTTTTATGTGTAAAAACAAAAGAAGTGGGATCCTATTTATAGCTTAAAGCCAACGAACCAAGCCACAAAACAAGTCCACATTCAAAAAGGTGAATCTTCCCAGATATGTATAGGGGTCGACACCCCCCTCTTTCTGTGTCGACCCCAAACACCCTGGGTCGACCCTAAACACCCTGGGTCGACCCCAGGGTCGACCTCGCCGGGTCTCGGGTCGACCCCTCCAACGGGTCGATTCAGCTCCTACCCCATCTCGCTTCGCTGTTTTGAATTATTTTGAAATTTTTGTTTTGTATATATATAATTCTCTTGTGTATATACAAACTTCTAGGCTTAATAACTTCTTCGTACGATGTCCGTTTTATGAAAACTCGGAGTCTAACTTAAGAAAAATTCCAAGACGAACGCAACGTCGTGGTCCATTTTACTTAATTCCTAATATTTAATTAAGTATTCTTTATTTTATTATTATAGTATTCTTTAAAATTACGAGGTGTTACAAAAGATTTGATACTCACGTATAAAGGACCCTGCTTCCAAACAAGTTTGTCTGCGGAAATAAAAAATTTCATAAGATAAAATGGAAACACATTGGAATTTTATTTTTTAATTGAATAGCCAAATATTCATATAATTAGGTAAGCTATAATCGAATTCTAGTGTTCTAAACAGAGTTTTCTCTGAAATATATGTTATGATCTGACCTGACCTTTGATTGAAAAAAAATCTGAAATAAATTTCATCTACTGTTCGTTTTCGTTGGACTATACAGACCCACGACTAGCTTCCATTGTCATTCATTCCTTTTTCACCGATTCAAAGAATCTAACTGCAACATGCACAACATAATACCCCGATCACTGACCTACTGCCATCACATTCACCTCCCTACACGTTGTATAATTTCAGCAACTTCCGGACATACTATATCACTACATTCTCCCCTCGCCAGATCTCCCTTTTCACCTTGATCTAACCAAGCATGGTTACAAGCACTGTTGTACACCTAACTACCACATACACCAGCCTTAACCTCCTCCACGTCAACATCAGCAACCACCATCGACTAGTCTGAAACAGTCCCACTACCACACATCCAACCACTACTCTACTACATCAACTGTTATCCTCTCCATGTCCAAATTGCTTCTTCCTAAACAACAAACAACCATTAATAATTACTAGTCTTTTCCATAATCGGTTTAACTAGCCTCCACACACAAATGTCCACAAACTGCTCTACCTCACAAATCCCTTCACCAACCCCTACAAGTTCAGAAATTCAATTCCACTACCAAATAGTCCATCAACACATCCAAATCTCCACCATAAACACAACCTGCTGCTACAACAACATTCCAAACATCACCCACCTTCCCCAACCTAAACGCTTACGCTATTACAATCGCACCTTCATCATCAAACACTCTACCGAAAACACAGTTATAGGTCATATTTCATAGGTAAATTCCAAAATAGATAAAATGCCCAGTACAAATAACATATCAATTTTCAAATTGACTACATGTAACAAAAGAAAAGAAAAACAATGAGTTTCAGAGAATTAAAAAAATGAAAATACTTTTCAAAAAATTAGATCAAAGAACTTTAAGTTTTATTCTTAAATTGGAAGACGAATGCTAATTATAATTATATTCAACCTTTACACTCCAAAGGAAAATCTCGATGAGCATTAGTACGAACCAACCCTGCACCACTACTCATAAATCTCAATGTTCCACACGTTCTCCAATACTCATTGTTTTCCACTGATAAACTATTACTAAGTAAAAGCACATAACTTCCCATAAAAATGAATAAATGGATCCGCCTAAGCAAGTTAACAATTAAAACCCCATGTTCTTTGATGTTGTATGATATTTGGATTTGAATAGCCACAATCTTCGTTTGAAGTGATGACTGATTAATTACGAGCGCAACATGTGCATCCCACATTTTACAAACCGCTTCATTCGTGCAAGGGAAGTTGCTCCAATTTTTTGCAAAAGAAAATACCACGTTTTCAGCATGTGCATCCCACGTTTTACAAACTGCTCCATTCGTGACTAATAACCGATTTTCATGATTTTCTTCCACTCCCAGAACCAAAGTAAACCGTATATTGTGAAGAATCACAAAATATTTGAACCAAAATGTCTTATATCAAAATCTCTTCTCAACTTATTTATATTTGACACGGTTAGATCTGATTTTCCAAAAATATCGATATAAGAACCTTATTCATCACCTGAAACGTATTTCTAAACCATAACTGCATACACATGACTTCTGAAGAGTAGGTGTGAAAATAGCCAAGACGATAGGTTTGATTCAAGGATTTTCCACAAGCATTACTAAACTAGATCTTTTGATCAGTTTGCTTTGTTTACATCCAACAATCACAGGCTAAAGATGATCGGTTTTAAGTTATCGACATGTATGTTTGACTATAGAATCAAATACGCTTTTAAATCAAAATCCCCAAATATATAATCGAAAATCCAAAGGGATAAAAAACGAATTAAGAACTCCAGATCTTATATGTAGAGATCAAGATAAGTTTCGTACCCATGGTAAACTGTAACACCCCTCTTGAAAAGCTAACAAAAAGATCTTTTAGCACGGTGGTTAGTGTGTGGTGCTGCTTTCCGGGAGGTCGGGGGTTCGAGACCCACGGTTGTCACATTTGGTATCAGAGCCAATACCCAGCCGGAATTGTGTGTAATGTTGTGGGATATCAGTCGGTGAAGTACTGATGCGGTTTGCATGCACAATGCCTAGGTAGTGAGTGATATGAGCTAACAAGGATGTTGGGCTCTTTAAGGGGGATAGTCTGTAATACCCCTCTTGAAAAGCTAACAAAAAGATCTTTCAGCACCGTGGTTAGTGCGGGGTCTTGCTTTCCGGAAGGTCGGGGGTTCGAGACCCATGGTTGTCACATTTGGTATCAGAGCCAATACCCAGCCGGAATTGTGTGTGTAATGTTGTGGGATATCAGTCGGTGAAGTACTGATGCGGTTTGCATGCACAATGCCTAGGTAGTGAGTGATATGAGCTAACAAGGATGTTGGGCTCTTTAAGGGGGATAGTCTGTAATACCCCTCTTGAAAAGCTAACAAAAAGATCTTTCAGCACCGTGGTTAGTGCGGGGTCTTGCTTTCCGGAAGGTCGGGGGTTCGAGACCCACGGTTTTCGCATAAACCGGATAAAACTGGCGACATTAGGATTCCATTATTTCGAAGGATCTATTAAGGAGAAACGAGATCTTCAACATTGGATTTTGAGGTGAAAGCGGTATCGCTAAATCACCCTTCTCCGATGGCTTGATCTGTGGAAATTCATGGGGAATCACTTAATCCGAGGCACAACAGAGTGAAGCTTCAAACCTCAATCTACAATAGAAGATTTTGGAGTATGAAAGGTTGAATTTTGCACGAGTTAAAATCGCAAGTCCGTGAATTTGTGATTTTGATTTTGTTTTGAGGTTTGAAACCAAATTGGTTTCGTTTTATGAAGGAATCGTGTGTCTCCTCCTCCATGTTACAAATTAGATACATTTAACACATTCAGAAGAAAACCATTTCAACAAAAATATTAACATATTTTTACGTTAATTTTTTTAAAATTGGTTTGATTTTTTATTTTTATATTAAACATCTAACTTTTATTTGCTTATTTTTTTACATCATTATCAGTATAAAAAATATTTTGAAATGATAAGATATGGTAATAATTTTATTTGAGAATTAGTAGAGAAAGTTCAATTATTAAATCATATTTTTAAGTTATTAGCATTTAAAGATGTTTTGTAGTTGGAAAGAAAATTTAATTCTTAAATCCTATTTTGAAAGGATATTTACAGTTGTAAGATATGTAAAAGACATTTTTGGTAGTTTACATTTATCCAAAGAACGTATAACAATGTTTAAATGACTTGTATGCAGATGCAACTTTTTAGGATAAATTAAAAATAAAATACATATAAAGAACAATTTTGAAGCTTTACGATTAAGTTTGTATTTTCAAAACAACTATTAATAAAAATATTTTTTTGAGGAAAAAAGTAGTGGAAACTCAAACATGAGTTCCATGCCATTCCATTCCATACCATAAACAATGTACATCATAACGTCACAAAAAATACAATCCCCACCAACAAAAGCAAAACAGTACATAAGAGCTGAAACCCGCGCAGGAGCTAATAAAATACATACTAGAAGCCAAAAAGAAAGAACTCACGCAGGCGCGTTACACATAAGAAATGAGCATGAGTTTCAGAACAAAGCAGCTTCTTCATCCAGTGTGTCTCCTCCTCTTATGCACACTAGCTCCTATACTTTCTTCAGTCACGTCTATGAAGCTCCACCTATCAATACCTGCCATTTATAGTAAAACTTTAGTACTTGAAATAGGATAGCGGTAGAAGTTTTGGCACTATTTTTAGAGCATTTACAATTTCTCTCATGCCACGGTACCCAACAGTATGCAAAGTTTAAAATGGCAACATGTCTATTCGGTTTAGACTCCCAAAAAGAAAGTTGGTTAAAAATAGCATTTTTCCAGCACCAGTCCAAATGTAGTTGAACCAAACATTTGGTCCATACATAAAAAGCAAGATCACATTCACAGAATAAATGCATGTAATCCTCCACGTTTCCACCACAAAAATGAAAAAACTCCAATGTTCAGTTTTTCTTCTTGAGCATCGAAGTGGTATTTAATTTCCCATGCAGTATAGTCCACATATGCACCTTCACTTTGAAGGGAATTTCTTTAAAATCCCACATGGAAGAAAAACTCAAAAAAAAAAAAAAAAAATATATATATATATATCTTTCTATCAAAGTTTAACATCATGTAGCACTTATTAACTTTAAATTTGCCATCACTACCACCCCAACTAAAGGAGTCACGCAAGTCATCTAACACAACGCCATTCAACAGACCAACAGGCTTCAACAGTTGAAACAGAGCTCTCCCTTCTACTATTCTATTAAAGAATAACTTCCACTTGAAGCCTGTAGAGTCTGGATCAAAAAGATCATGAACAATAGCAAACTTATCTCTGGCAATGTTAAACAGTAGATGAAATTCTACAGCTAGAGAAATCAGTATGATCCAACTGTCTAACCATAAGTAACATCACTAACCATTATGCACCTGAACACTGAAATTGACTCTGAAAATGTGTGAATTTCTCATAACTCCTTTCCAAAAGGTCAAGCAGTGACTAATGTTATTATAAAGTGAGAAAGCACCATTATAATAAGCATTAGACACCCACTCACAGCACATCAAATTATTATGAGAAATCACCCAAAGCTACTTACACAGCAAAGCAATGTTCATGTCTCTCAAACAAATCACCCTAAGACCTCCTTGATTCTTTGGCTTGCAAACTTGACTCCATGCTACTAAACAAACCGCAACACTCGATTCTCTTTTACCAAACCAAAGGAAACTTCTACGAATTCCATCAATCTTGTTTATCACCCAATCTGGAAATCTATAGAACGAGAGCCAATAAAGAGGAATCGCAGACAAGACCGAGTTCAATAAAATCAACCTTTCAGCTTTTGATAACGAATTCCCTTTCCATCTCACAAGCCTTGCATCAACTTTATTGATCACCAGCGACCAATCCTCCTTCAACAACCTCTCAGGTCTGATGCAAACACCCAAATAATTTAGCGGAAATGAACCCACCTTTCGATTCAACAAATCAGCAACTTCATTTTCAAAACCATTATCAACCCCCATAACCGTAATTGAACTCTTATGAAAGTAAATTTGTAGACCAGGGAGTCGCTAAAAGGCATAAAGAATAAACCTAAGTGCAGCAATGTATTTACAATCCGGATTGGAAAAGATAATTGTGTCATCTGCATAGTGAAGAGAAGAAATACCACCCATAACAAAATCATCGCCAAAACTCTTCAGTAAGCCATTAGCACAACTGAACTTGAGGATTTGAGTAAATACATCTGCAGCCAAGTCAAAAAGGAGAGGGTGAAAGAGGGTCCCCCTATCTAAGGCATCTCCTAGATACAATGGTCCTCCCAGCAACACCATTACTATTAATAAAAATATAATATATCTTTTCTTTAATTTGCCAAAAAAATTGAACATTAAAATTTCAAAAAGCTTCATAAAATTATTCAGCAACATCTTCTCATTTCATAATCCTTTAATAACAAAGATTTTTATTGGTTGTCACATCTCATTCATTCCACAATCAATAATCACTAAAAATCGTGCATCCATTACAAATTAAATGATTTTATTTAATATCACGATATTAAGTTTAAACTGAAGAAATAGAACTAGAGACATCAAGCCTAAACTTCAAATCGATATTAAAACTTGTATAAACCTACGATCCATTAAGCCGATCAATCCTTCTTGGCCACAACTGAACGAGCCTTGAGATTCAAGAATATTGCCCTGAAATCATAAAAAATGTTTATATCAGATTAAGAATTGTCGAAGTGAATAATAATAACGACAATGACAGCAATAATAAGGGAATATTTGGCCATCTAGGTATGTTATAACAAATTTTCCATTCGGTTTTTATTAAGATTATAGTTTATATTATGTGTATTTTGATATAATGAATTACATGTATTTATTGTTTTATTAAGTTAATAATTTATGTTATATGCATATAATGTATATTAACGCCTCAAAACAGTTTACTGTCATCGTATTTGAGTATTTTTCATATTTTAATTACCATTGCAATTGAAGAAAAAGTATCATGTTAATATCCCTCCATTTTATCAATCGTCAATGGATATGATAAACATCTTATATCCGCAGATATTCGATATCCAGAAATAATTTTAGATGCAAATGCCAATATGACACTATGTGCATCTAAAAGTATTCACCGACAGACATAATGACAGTCAACTTTAAATACTTCTTACAACCATACTCTTGTGGCAGAAGCTTCATCTTTTCTTTCGTATATTTCCCTGCTTTTTTTATGCACGATTCAAAATAGCACCAATTATGAATTAAGGACAGTTTGACTAAAGTTCCTATTAAGTTTCAAAACACATCATATATCTTTTCCAAAAAATGTTTGTAAATTAGATCCCTAAATTTAAGTTACCAAATGAATGCACATATTTTATGCAATTATTTAGCGAACAATTACAGATATTCGTGCAATTATATCCAAAAAACGCAGACATTTCTGCAATTATTCAATGAAAATTTATGTAACTATTCACCAAAAAATTACGGTGATTTCTGCAATTATTTGAAAAAATTACAAAAATATCTGCAACTATTCATCACAAAAATTGCAGAAATATCCTCAATCATTAACTAAATAATTGCAAAATTTAGGCAATTTTCTGATATAATTACATAAACATCTGCAATTATTCACTGAATAATTGCATAATTTAAGCAATTATTCTGTAATTAAATTTTAAGTAATTTATAATATTTTTTGATGGAGGAGGTTTCATGTATTAAGTTTAATTTTAAGGACGTTAGCCAAATATTCACTAGAAATTAGCTGGTGTTACGCTTAACTGAATAACATAATCATTTTCTGAAAGAAAGAAGAAAAATAAAAAAGAGGCAATTTGAAATAGCGTTCAGTTCATTTTTCTCAACCCTGGGCCAGAGTGGTCACACATGTCTGTGTTTGTGAAAAGTTTGGACCAGCTTTTGCTATTCCTTTCAACAAACAGGATCAAATAAAAATTTTCTCCAAAGAAATAGAGGACAATCAAGTAACACTAACCAGCATGAAGCAACAAAGCTGTGGAACAAAACGCGGAACTGAAGAGGCATATATTGGTAATTCACCCAACCAACTATAGGCCAAAACTGCAATATATTTAATAAAACACAATAAAATTAAGTGGTGCAACGCTAAACTGCAATATATGTGAAAATATGAAGAAGAAAATATTCATTTGTATATTACCTTCCATGCAGTTAATTGGATGGTGGGATAATCTTTTCTAACCTTCCCTGTGACTAGATTCCATGGTCTTCCTGCAAGTATTTTGCAGTTTTTGTGTTTGAATTCCAGTAATTTAAATTATATTTGGGTGTATATGGTCTTACTAAAACCATCATTAAGTTGGAATATTTTTCATGCTGCATATCATTATCATCTCAGCATATGAGGCAGATTTAAGCCCTCATGTGAAAAATAATACCTCAGGATTACGTTTATCAGTTAACTCTTAATTTATGCAACAGTCTCAAATAATATATAAATAATTCTTCCTTGTTTTTTTGATGCATTATGATGAATTTGATCATTATTACTATGATTTGGACTGTCAATAAGAAAATTCAATTCAATAACTTGTTTTATATTCCATTTCACGTTCAGTTTCATTTTTAACACTACTGAATCCAAAAAATAGCTTTATTTGATAAACACGTCAATAGTGTGAAGGACAAATTTTATCACATATTTGGCTCTAGGACTGGTTCCCAATTTTTTGCAGTAGACATTTTACAACTAGATTTAGCAAGACAACACTGACAAGGACAAGGTGCGAAAATGAGTGGACAATGAGATTTGCAACCACTTCAGTGAAGACACAGCAAATCTGCGCAGTGTTGGCGACAACATAGGTTAGTGCGACTGTAGACCTCAGTAACAACTAAGGTTTTAAGAAGCAAGAACTTGAGTACTAAACCATGTGGCGGCGACGAGTGAGGATGGAGAAAGAGTGGCTCTAGTGGTAACAACGATATAGTGAAGCAGTTGTGTTTAGCCAATTGAGGACGAAAAACCAACAAATTGAAGAAGAAGAAGAAGATATATAACATGTAGTAATGCTAGCGTGCAGATCATTTTATGTTTCTTATAAATTACCCAAGTAGTTTTTTTTTCACAAAAGGACAAATATATAGCAGAAAGAAGAAAAAGCGTCTTTATCCGGTGACTCACAAAAACAGTCCAAGATTGAGCGAAGCATACAATCCAATGTAATATAAAATTGTGCATACAAGGAAAAAGCAAACAAAAAATAATCCAGAACTAGCGAAAAACTGAGCATACAAGGAAAAAGCAAATAAATTACCTAAGTATATTTTTATTCATAATGTTATGTTACAGTAGAATGTTTTTTCAAATAGCAATAGCAGATTATAAACAATTACAACACCTTTTTTATGTGTATTAACGATAATATGTAGTATCATTTTATGTTTTTTTAAATAAATATATCTCTGTTTGTAATACTATTTTATAGTAGCAGTTTCTTCACCGTACTGGCTTCTTTAAATCATGGTAGTAGTTTATAAACAATTATAAAAAAATTCTTAAATGTGTGATATGATATTTTATAGTATCTTTTTTTAATACATACAATAATGTGTACTGACAAGCATCCTTGTCCCGGATGGTTAAGACATCGGGACAGGATGCAAGAAGTCAAGGATTTGATTTCGGTTGGACCCCCTGCCATGGTGGTATGGTGTATACTACCAAACTTGTATATATGTAAGTACCGAATTTCCAAGAAAAAAAAAATGTTTACTTTTATTTATCAAGCTTTTTTATAATAGCATTATATTAATTGTAGTAGCAATACTCGAACTTTAGCATCTTTTTAAAATCATAGTATCAGTTTAAAAACAACTGCAGTATCTTTGTAAATGTGCGCATTAATGATACTATGTAACACCATTTTTTTTAAGAATAAATACAATTATGCATATTTTTGTCTATCAAATTATTTTATATTAGGATTTTATGGATTGTAGCCTTGGTTCCTGAATTGTAATATTTTAAAAATTTTAGCATAGCAGCTAATAAACAATTGAAGCATCTTTTTTTTAAATTATGCATATTTTAGATCTCATAACATTATTATAATAGTATTTACCAATTTTAGTATCAACTTATGAAGTAAATCTATATTTTCTTGGTTTGTAATATGTTTTTATGATTTGCAGTACAATTTTTGAATTAATATTTTAAATACCACATTCTAATATCATTTTATGATTTTTTTTTTTTTTTTGGTCAATGCAATATTATTTCCATTTTATTTTTAAAATTTTTGTTATATTATTTTCATAAATTAATCTATAATGTTACCAAAAAGTGTTGTATATATTGTATCATTTTTATTTAATTTTTCAAATATTTATCAGGCTATTTTTCATAAATAATTTTATAATGCTACTGCGTAGTATCGCTTTTGTACTTGCTGAAATAAAAGAAGGATGGATCACTTATACTTTAGTTTTGCTATGTTACAGTTGACCTTACCTTGTGATAACATTTTATGGCCAAATGATATGACTCTATAGCATTTTGTATTTGTTATATATTCTTTATATCATTTTTTCATATAGTGATATGATACAATATTGCTTTTTCCATAAATCATTTTATAATGCTACGGTGTCGTATCAATTTTGTACTTACTGAATTTAACGAAAAAAATAGATCCATTATACATTGATTTTACTGTGTAACAATTTACCTTACCTTGTGATAACATTACGGCCAAATGATATAACTCGGTAGTCGGTAGCATATTGTGCTTGTTGCATTATATTTTATATCATTTTTTCATACAATGACATGGCACAATATCATTTTCTTACATGCTACTACCTTTGCAGTAACCGATGATTAGCGAGGAAGATGAGAAGCGATGGGCTGGAAGATGTAGGAGGCATGGTAGACGGTGAGTCGTGACATGCCTTAGTTTGTTAGGGTTAGGTTTATTTTTTTTGTATCATTTTTTTCATATAATTATGATGTACAATGTCATTTTCTTACATGCTGCAATTTTTGCAGTAATCGATGATTAGTGAACAAGATGGGAAGCAAAAATGATGTGATGTGCTGGAAGATGTAGGAGGCATGGTAGACAGTGAGTAGTGACATGTTTTAGTTTGTTGAGATTAGGTTTCCAAAAAGGCAGCATGAAATGAGCTGGTGTGGAAAGCGGTGGTTTGGCCCACGTATAAGTGAGGAACGATATAAGTCCTTCGGTTAAATTTTGAAGGTGCTATCCTAGAAGCCAAAAATATTGGAAGGTTGTCATTTAAACTGAATTCCCCTAACATTACATACAATTATTCTAAGAAATAGTGTCATCTTCACATGCACATACCTATGCAGTTAAAGCCCCGCTAAAGCTCTGCAAAATCTCCGCTATAGCCCATAGCACTCTTCAACCGCAACGCTATTTCAATTTAACACTGATGAACAGTAGATCAACTTTAAGCCCCGCTAAATCAAAGCTTTTTAGCTCCGCTTTAGCAATTTTAATATACAAAGCTTGATTTGACTGGTTTCTTTTAAAACATATCAATAAAGACAGCGTAAAAAGCTTATTTTGACACACAAGTTTATAATATATGGTAGAAATGTATTATAGTTAGTCATCAAATATAATGTGTGTAACTATGATATTCTTTGATTTTGTTATATAAAATTATTTAATATTTGTTTCTTCTACACAAATGACGTGAGAATGACAATTAACTAATTTTAAAATACTTGGTTTTACATCTAATGAGTTTTTTTGCACATCCGCTATACCCCCGCTATTTTCCCGCTTTATCTCTACTACACCTTTTTGCACCTCCACCGCTATAGAACTGCTAAACGCTTTAACTGCACAGACACGTACATATACACTAGCCTTAGTATCCACTGGCTTTCAAGGGATGGAATATTATCAAACACCCTCCACAGTTGATGGTATTTTGGTTCCACTTTTTTCTTAGCAATAGGCTTTCAAGGCATCATACTTCTTTGCTTAAGGCACCGTGGTCCATAGTGGCCAGTGAAAGCAGTGCCTTTAGCATCGCACAGTGTGTATGCGGCGTGCACGGGTGTAATCAATACACAACAATCAATTCACTAGTCTACATACTGCACATTGGTGTGCTAGCACGACATAAATTTATATTGCTACACAAAATGCTAATATCGATTCTTTTAATTTGATACAGATTTATGGAGCATTAAATAATAGCACCTAGGAACAAGAGTATAAGTTTGGATGCCTAAGCCAAACTATAGTAATAAGCAACTAATTCCAACCAACCCAAGATCTAAGCCTCTTGATAATTCTTGAATACTATTATACTTCACCATATCTTCCACTTCAAACGACTCGACAAGGATACAAAAGACAGTGAATGATTTTGAAGAGAGCTGATATGGAAATTACGCTGATAGGTAGAGTTTAGAACCGAAGGTATACAAGAAACAAATATCAACAATGTTCAAGTTCAGGATACTAAAATGAGAAGAAACATAGGATCAGATAGAAGAAGTTAAAAACGTAACAGACACGGATATTCGATGTTCAAAGTATTGCTCCATTTTTGTAGTCAATCAAACTTAGTGGTCCATTCAAATGATCAAATTACTCCTCTGAAGGAAATAATGGGAAGGAGTAGAAAAACGAAGTGCAAACTTAGAATGATGAAGATCTTGTCCTAAGGTTCCCAATACTGTTTTTTGACGTATAATAACAACAAAATGAACCATGCCTCCAATACAGAAAACAAATTTGTTTAGCACAAATTTATGGGGCCATAAAATTTAGAAACCTAAAACGGAAGCAGATGCAAGAATAATAATGGAAAGATACATTTCAAAATAAAACAATTTTTTGGAATAAAATGAAGTGAAAATTTGTATATCAAAATTAACATGCCACTTCAATTAATGACTTAATATTAGTGTAAGTGATTTGTTTATTTGAATATCACAACTGAGTAATCCTTGACATTCAATTCATGTATCATCCAGTAACTTATCGTACAAGCATTATTTCTAATTAACTAGTTTAGTTTTAAAATGTTACCCGCGACATTTGTAAAATGCATCAACAAATATTATATTGGGTCATTTCGATTACACAGATCCACCAACCAAATTTTGTAATCATCTTAACTTGGGTCATAATGCCTATTTACAAAGCATAATTTTGCAATGCAATTTGCATTTAGTACTTAATATTTGATACAAAAATTCATAATACATTCAAACCAACTACAGCCCGTCTTGTATAATGTGCATCAGCTTAGATGAATATAAATCACTTCATAGTAATTATCTTACAACTGTAGTACGGTTGTCAATGGAGACCCGACAAATCTGAAATCCGTCTGCATCCGTATACGGAAAGCGGATAAATATCAAATATCCGAAAAAACGGATGTGAATGCGGATAAGCAGATATCCACATCCGAAAATTATCCATTCAATATTTTTAACACTATAATCAAAATTATGTATTTTAATATAATGAATGAGATTTTTTTTTAATGCTTTATTAAGTTGAAAGTTTATATTATATGCACTAAGTGCATATTAGCTTCTCAAATCTATTTAATTTCATCATATTTGTTTATTTTTAACATTTTTGTGATCAATAGAATTGAAAAACATTTACGTTACACTAAAAAATTTCATTTATATTTTTTGATTTATCGATCGTTAGAGGATAGGATAATTATCTGATATTCATCCATATCCGTGGATATGGATATCCAATATCCGCAAATGATTTCGGATGTGGATACAAATATTGCACTATCTGTATCCGAAAGTATTCATTTACACCCTTAAACTGTAGTTAAAACCTTGGCATATGTTGTAATCGGCAAGCATGATCAGCCTTAACACTTGACAGCCTATCATACATTATTATAGAAGAAACAAAGTTTTCGGAAATTCTTAACTTGATGCCATATACAGGGTTAAGCATGTTAAAAGGAAAACTTATAATATGAAAAATACTATTTTATCGTAATCTATCAAAGCAGTGGCAAAATGAAGTTGAATAAAACAGATCAATAACAGAGAGTGTGAGTAATTTAAATTAATACCTTCAACTATCAATCCGTAGTACATCATAAAGAACATGTTGTTCCATGGTGAAGTTGTCAATTGTTCAAGCAATACCTGAAAAGAGCATTAATTACACCTAGGATACTTAACTAGTTTTCTTTGACAAATAATAACAGGTATTGTAGCTAAATAAAGTTGAGGAATTTGGAAAGCCTACTTTCTGTGCAACAGTTTTGTTTCCTTTCTTGCCTTTAAATATCTTGTCCATAATCTTGTGAAGGAAATGGCCAAACGGTCCTCCATATGCAAAACCATAAAGCTGCGAATGATGAAAATATTAACATGATGGATATAAAAATGGTTTTATTTTCATTGCACATCAATGAACATAGTATAAATTCGCGCGCGGGGGGGTGGGGGGGTGCAGTTGAGTCAAATGTGATATTGATCGAAAAAGTGAGATTTTCTAATAATAAGGATCATGAGTACATAGGTAATTTGGAATTTGTTTTGAGGTCTAAAATTACTGTCTAGAGACATAAATTAAATTTTAAGGGAAAGTCTACTTAGACACAATTACTGACATATTACTATTGGATTGCCCTCTCAATTTCACATTCCACATAAAGACAAAAAATCTAATGCTCCAGTCCAGATCCTTTGTGTCATCATATGTGTATTTAAATTAGTGTTCAAATGGCTATCACTAAATTTTAATACCCTTTAAATTACATATGTAGGTTAGATGATAGGGTCTTATAATTAGTTATTAACATGAATTGATCATTTGATTAGACATGACCTTAAGTTCTTGAGATGAAAAAACAGAATACTAAAATAAAATAAAATGAATGATTATACATACGATGCAATTTGAAGACATTTATTCTACTCGTAAAAAATATAGATGAATAATGTGCTTGAGAAAACATGCGCCTAACATGCACACATTTGCCAGGATGTATCTTTAGAGGCACAAGTGCTATTAAGAATATTAAAAACATTTCAAGCAATGGGAGTAAAACGGGTGTGAAGAGCGAGGGAGTGGGGGCGGCCACCCCATCCCCCCCCCCCCCTTCCCCTTTTTGGGAGGGAAGGAGGAGAGGGATGGGGAATAAAAAAAATTCCTCATCCAGCAGTCAGGGCAATTTTAATTTTTCCATTCAACCCTTTTAGTTGTTAAATCAAGGGTTTTGAAACCTGCAAATAACTAAAATCAAATTTTAAAACTCCAATTAAGGTGACAAATTTTTATTTGTTAAATGTGATTCTTAAACCTAAATATAACACGCGGCACCTCTACAATAGTGTTTTTAAACACATTTTTACATAAAACAAGGTTTCAGTCTTTCAGATGCCCGGATTTATTTTATTAGGTTAACAAAAACCATGATATGTGTTCCAATAACAATCAAAAGTAAAAAAATAAATAAAATAAAATAAAAACACTACCAGTAACTAATCAATCTCAAGCCTTTTCCTCTGGTGCTCCAGCATGAGGAAGAACAAAAGTAAGAATTATTTCTGCTTTCAACCATTTTTCCACTACTAAAGATGGTATAACTAGTTTTTTTTTTAAAAAAAAAAAAAAAAAAAAAAAAAATCTCTTTAAGGTAACAGAGTGATCCTAAAACCAAATAGAATAAATGCATGCCACATGTCTATACCCATGGTTTTAAACATGCTTGAATCAGGATTTCAAAAACCTATGCTATTTAAGTCGGTTTTCAGAAACCATGATTTTTGTTTCACTCGAAATCAAAAGCAGACAACATTAATACTTTCTTATCCAGCCCATGTTTTTTCCTTAGTGTTGGAACATGACGAAGAAAATAAAAGTGGGGATTGTTCTGCTATAAACCATTTTTTCACCATCAAAGATGGTACAGTTGTGGAAGATCCTAATCAAAACATAAGTGTGACATTAAGGGAGTAATTCAAACCTAGCTATAAATGCAACCGCTGAAGTACAAACAGTAACCATCAGTAATAAATTCTGAAGGGTCTAAAAGCATAATAAAATTTTAAGACCTAATTTGTAGGCGGTTTAGATAATAGGATCTTATGATCAATTACTACAATGATTGTATATAATTTGATTAAACATGATCTGAATTTTAGAAACAAAAAAAAGGGAAAATAAAAAATATATGAAATGGTAAATATACATATAATGCATTTTAAAGAGATGAGTAATCTATTTTTCGAAAAGTGCCTGACTTGTAGGTCACACAGTTGCGAGGTGCATGCATCTTTAGCAGTTCTAGATGCTATCAAGAGCATCTCCAGGGTGAAAATTGGGCGTGAAAAATTGGGAAAGGGAAAACATGAAGATTGTCTCTTCAACCAGCAGTGAAGGGGAATTTCACTTCGTATACTTTTACATGTTGAATCTGCGGTTTTGAAACCTGAGAATAACTATTATAGAACTTTTAAACCGGTTAAGGCAATGATGCAATTCTAAAATCCAAGCAGATTATATATATGCAACACTTTTATACATGGGTTTTTTTTAACATATTTGTACACAATTTCAGGTTTCAAAACAAGATTGTTTGATTCGGTCCTAAGAAACCATGATTCGTATTTAACTCTCAATGAAAGTAGAAAAAACTATCACTATCTTATCCAACTCATTCTTTTTCCTGTAGTGATAGATCGTGAAGAAGAAAAGGAAAAAATAGGAATCGTTCATGCTTTCAGCCATTTGATCACTGTCGGAGATGGTGTAATCAGAAATAGCTATGAATGCAACCAGTGAATACAAATGACAACTCCGCAAATAAACTAATAAAGCTCATTAAAAATTGAACTTATCAAAAGTTAAATTTAACCAATTCTAATATTATGCTTTGGACCAAAAACCAGATGAGAAATATTAAAGCACAATAAATGGCAATAGCAAATAAAGTTAGACTGGTAGTCTGACATTTATTAAATCAAATCAAAAACATGAAAAAGGAATCCTTTGCACTAGTCAAACAGTATAAAAGGGCAATGTGTGGTGCTATAGACAAAATGTTTATATCACCACAAAACCACATCTAGCAAATTGATACGGTACTGCTAGGAGGGAGGGCAGATTTAAGAAGAAGAAGAGAAGATAAGGGGAAAGAAGGGAACTCAGAGAAGAATTAAAGGAGGATAGTGACTTGCAGGAGAAAAAAGAAGAAGATTAAGAACAGTAAGAGGAATTTCTGAGAGAATATTTTCTTCTATCCATTCCTTACTGTACCCATTACATACTTATAGCCAAATTGAAAATAACCTTTCCTCCTACGTGTAGTAGCCGGTGCCTATTCTATGTAACAATTGCAATACCCAAAAGCAAATAACAGAAAGTAGAAAATAACAAACAACATTATGTAAAATAACTACTTTTGCAGAGGTGCACGTCTTGCATGCACGGATTATTCCAGGAACCTTCTAGGTGCAGTGGTACTATATATGCGTATCACAAAATCTCACTAAATTCATCACATACACCTAACACCATTACACCCATATTAAACCATTTTCAAGTATGCAACTATACTTCTTAGTTCTTCCTTTTAAGTTGAACTTTCATTGAAAAGCTTCGGACTTATATTTCATAATCCCAATCACCCCATTCACAAGCCCTCATCCTCAAATCATAAATCCTACTTCCATCGTTTCATGGAAAATTTGCAAACTAATTTTGTGAATCATGTGATTTGACAATGTTTAAATTAATTTACTGTTGTATATAGCAACATACTCATACGCTATTCTCATAATATAAATCAAATCCACAAATTGCTAACCATAATAAGAAGAAATCGTCTCAACTGAAGCTTTTTAATGCCAGAAATCTTCTGAGCAATCATGTCACTGCACCCAGCTAAAACTCCAGCGGTGATCGCCTACAAAATAAAAATAAAACACATCCTATGAATATAATAGCAAATTATGAGTCAAGATCGCACAAATTACTAGAACATATCACTTAAAAAGGGTGAAAGCTAATAGAACAAGTACTTTTGTTTTTAATGGATGGGTTTGTAGTTGAATAAGATAGCGCCTCCATGCATCCGATACAACGTCTGACATTTTCAAAAGCAAAATAAACGAAAAGAAAGAAAGAGTTATTTGAGAGAAATTGAGATCTTTCGTGCCCGAAGTTGGTAGTTGGACTGAATAGTGACAACGAAAGAAAAACAAAAAAATCGTCAAAGTCTATGCAAGAATCCAAGATTACAAATTTGCTTTTCTATTTCAAAAGGTTAAAATTTGGTTAGGTCCCTAGTTCATTCACCTAAAAGTCTTTGAAAAATAACTAAAAGGGAAAATTTGTTAGACAGCCCTATTAAGATAAGATAGAGGATTTTCTTTTGCAAGAAAATATTGTGAAGGACAAATTATTTGAAAATTTTAACTACAAAGAAAAGAGACTAAAAATTTATTTAAAGGGACAAAGCATAGCCCAAATTTATTCAAAAAGACAAAACAAAGGACGTTTTTAAAAAAAAATTAAAAAAATAAGAAATCACTTTTTTTATTTTTTTTTGCAAATTTTAAGTATCAATTTTGTATGTTTGTAGATATCAGTTTCCTCTCTGCAGCTAATAGTTAGCAGTTTTGTATGTACAGCTTAAAATTGATACCTTCAGACACACAAAACTGCTACCTATTAGCTACAGAGAGTAAACTGATATCTACAGATATACAAAACTGATACTTAAAATTTGCAAAAAAAAAAAAAGAATTGAAAGTAAAAAAATGTGTCATTTGTTTTGTCCTTTTGAATAAATTTGGACTATGTTTTGTCCTTTTGAATTAATTTTCAATCTCTTGTCCTTTTGGTTACAATTTTCAATCTCTTGTCATTTTGGTTAAAATTTTCAATCAATTTGTCCTTGTGGTTAAAATCCCCTTTACATTAAAGGTGGAATTCAGGGGGCCCACTAACCTTTTCTCATTTACACTATCATTTGGCTTTCTCACTAAATTCTAAACTTTCCATACTTTTCACCAATTTTTTGTTAAGTTTGTCCTTCTCCCTATTTTCCACGATAAAAAAACACAAAATATACCTTGTAACACCACAAAAAAACATCCTTTGTCTTTCAAAATATGGAGACTAAATCGCCGGAATACTTTCAAAACTCTAAGTTACCACATCGACTTGTTTTCCCAACTTTTTTATTTGAAATCCAAAATTAAAAGAAATCGTCAAAATCATAGATTGATGGTCATGCCAAGAGGTATCACGTAAAACCAATTATCCGATGCAATTAACAAAAATTTAAATAGACCTTTTCTTTTACTAATAATAATATGCTTTCTATAACTATAACGATGTAGCGTTGAGACGTAATTAACCGAGTTTTATAATGAAGTTTTCAGTATTAAGTGGGCTTAAATAATAAAATCTAAATGATTTAAGATGATTAATTTAAAATGGTTTGATAATACATGAATTTAGTACTTTGTATGAAGAAATTACAATCAGAAGAAATTAGACGGTAAACGTGTATATATATGTGGTTAAATAAATAATATGTATATCCAATTTTTCACTATCATTTAATCTGATAAATTTGAGTTTCAAACGAAGAATAAAGATAAGGGGACAAGAATAATCTTTACAAGGTAAGAAATAATCTAATTGATTATTGTTATATATAATAAAACTTTTTAGCCTCCACACACGTTTTTTAGGCGATTTAAAGACCAAGAGGTCGACGTCCCCCTAAAAGGGGTATCGACCGTCAATTGACCGCCCTTCTAAGGGGGAGGTCGACCGCTTAGCACATGAAATGCCCAATGAGGCTGGATTTGGTTAGGTTTTGGGGCTAATTTATAAAAACGAATGGCTATGATTAAATCTAAATAATCCTACTGTTCTTGCTTACATAAACACCTATAAATAACCCTCTAGACTCCATACCTAAACCTAGTCACTCTCTGTATTTGTGCCTCCACTCTACTGCCATTGATTCCAAAGGAATCTAAAAATAGGTTTTCTTCTTCTTACAAATCTATTATTCTTTCTCCAATATCTTCCTATAGGATTTGGATTAGAATATAGATCTGGAATCACATGATATATATATATGTGTGTGTGTGTGTGTGTATATATATATATATATATATATATATATGAATTTTAATTATTTGATTCTTATGTATATAGATCTCTAAGGATTGAATTTCACATCAAATAGGTACAACAACATCAGATCTACGGCATTTCCAATCACTGTGAGTGGAATTAGTAATTACTTAGGCATATTCTACCTTTGTACATTATTATATGAAATTGTATGCCTAAGGAGATTTGTAATAACAACAATATCAAACTATGAAACCCCAAAATCTCATATTTTTAATATATATCTCGCATGAATTGTCAGTTGATATTTGTTTGTGGATTTATTTGAGTAGCGGATGAAGAACAGTTGGGTGTTGTACTTTTATATGATTTGATTTATCCTTTCTATCTAAATATTTGGTTGTGATGTAAAAGAGTTTAAATTTGATTGGTTTTATTATTTGTATAGGTTTGGATTCTTAATTTTAATGGATAATCCAAACGTATTCAGATTTGAAGCAAATCATATGTCAATGTTTTTATGAACAACATAAGAAAATGGTAAATTAGATAAATAAAGGTCTATGTATATATATATGTATTTATATATGAGGAACGTTCTGCTACACCTCTTATATTGCACGTGAGCTCTCCCCCTTAATCTCCACCACCCATTTCCCCACTCATTCTTTCTCTTCCCATTTCAATATTATTTCTTGGTGGGAAGAGAGAGAATGAGTGGGGAAATGGGTGGTGGAGATTAGGGGGGAGAGCTCAAGTGCAATATAAGAGGTGTAGCGGAACGCTCCTCTTTATATATATATATATATATATATATATATATGTGTGTGTGTGTGTGTGTGTGTGTGTGTGTGTGTAATTTATACCTCGTTCTTGGTTCATTACTTGAATTATTCCAATAAGCCTAAGGATACAAGTTTTGATTTTTTATGTCGTACTTTTCCATTACTGCTATCATTCATCTTATACCTTTATGCCACCATGCCATGTATTTAGCTGTAACACCCCACCTCCGCCAGGGTCACTCGCAAAGGAATGCACTAGCTTTGGAGGGGCATTATTGGTAAACATGCATAATGATATAGCAAGGCAGGACATGACATATATATATGTAAATAAACAGAGTAAGTAAATAAAACAGCGGAAGATTTATAAACCATTTCAAAACACAAGTCTGGTACATCAAAATGTCACTTTCCCAAAATTACAAGTCTAGATAAATACATCATCTGATAAACTGAAAATACATAAGTACTATCCCCAAATAAGAGTGATAAACCATAGCGGCTCAAGTCCAAAGCATACTTGAGCTATCCAAGGAAGCAGCTAAAATCCAAGCTAGGCTCCAGTATTCCCTCCCTGAGAACCTGGGGGGGGGGAAACGGAAGAAAAGAGGCGAAAGAAAACAGGTCAGTCAAAAAGACTGAGTAAGCCCTGCTACGATCAGTCTATAAACTAATAAAGTTAACATCATGATGGAAACTGAGGTGATCATAGATAACAACATACTGGCATGGTAAATTAACTACAAGATAGATAGAGGTGTCATCGCATAAACAAAGTTAAGTTTTTGCACCACGGTGTACTAGCAAACCAACATAACAGGTATTGATCCCTTAGCCCAAACTTTGGCCCAATAACATGAAGTGACCTTAGTATAAGGTCCAGCCCCACGGTCTAGTCGATCGGCTCCCTATAAACCTAACACGTCAAGTGTTGGTGTCCATATGGCCCACGTATGGTTGTAGTTAGTCTGTGCTGGGTCCCCCTTTGGGTGTATCAAGCCCTCGGATGTCGACCCCAGACACTTAAGCAATAATGCACAGCCCTAAACTACTGGTACCCGTGCCTCGAGTTTGTCCAACATCGGACTACGTGCACGTCCGTAGTCCGCCGGACCCGCACCGCTGTACCACTCGGCCATCGCCCTTTGGTCGCTTACATCAGTCCAGTAATCGTGCCCCGCCCTAACCTAGCTGTAGGGTTGTAGTGATACCAAACTGGGATTACTGCTGGAACAGACCACGTTGCTAGGGTTTCTAAGAGGGTTAAGTGTGATTTAACCCCTCACTAATCATGGATTAAATTAGTTAAGTGTAATCAACGGTTCACCACTTAACCCCATCCAATCCCTTGTATTCCCAACTTGATTAAATTGGTTAAGTGTAACTTAACCCCATTCTCATCCCTTGAATTCCCAAATTGGTTAAGTATTAGTGGACCCTGACTTAACCCTAACCATGAGGCATTAATTAATTTAATGCACCTCAACCTCTCACATTAGACCTTGTTGTGGTTACTAGTTAGGCCGGGCGGGTCCGGGTAGCTTTACACCACAACTTGGTCTAACCTCGGGTCTTGGCACCCCATGACCAACTTCTCACATTGGGTCCTATTGTTTGTAGCCACTAGTTAAGCCGGTCGGTTCCGGGTAGAATTACGCTACAAACTCAACCCAACCTCGAGTTGGCCACACTTATGTTTTCTAAGTGTCATGTCCACTTTATTTCAAAACATAATTACAAGTCAACAATTACTTGGGTAGACCTAACTTAATAGGTAAATTCCCAAGGGGTAGACCTAACTTAATAGGTAAATTCCCAATCTTGTATTTTCATGTATTTTAAGTTTACCCAAAACCCCCAACGTCATTCTATCGCTTACATATTCGTAATAACGCATAAAGGATAGGGAGAGGAAACTTGGCACAACATACATGATAAACTTGCACAACAACCATGCATAACATGTTAGACTTGTACAACTTAGCATAGTGAACTTGCATATTACCATAAACATGCATAACATGTAAAATATGCACAACTTGTCATTTTTAAACTTGCATAAGCATGCATAACTAAATAATCTTGCAAATTGTGGCTTAGTAAGCTTGCATAAACATGCATGACTCAATTAACTTGTAAATCATGACTTAGCAAACATGCATAAACATGCATAACTCAATTATCTTGTAAATCATGACTTAGCAAACATGCATAAACATGCATAACTCATTTAACTTGTAAATCATGACTTAGCAAACATGCATAAACATGCATAACTCATTTAACTTGTAAATCATGACTTAGCAAACATGCATAAACATGCATAACTCATTTAACTTGTAAATCATGGCTTAGCAAACATGCATAAACATGCATAACTCATTTAACTTGCAAATCAAGGCTTAGCAAACTTGCATAAACATGCATACTCAAATAAACTTGCAAATCATAGCTTAGCAAACTCGCATAAACATGCATACTCAAATAAACTTGCAAATCATGTCCTAGTAAATCCGCATATGCATGCATAACTTGTGAAACATGTAAAACATGGCATAGTAAATCCGCATATGCATGCATAACTTGTGAAACATGTAAAACATGGCATAGTGAGTTCGCATAAGCAAGCATAATCAAATAAACTCACATAAATCTCAATTTTCACCATATATTAACTTTAGAGTTTACAAAGTGAAGGTAAGAGGGCTTACTATGCTTATGCGGACTCAAATGAGTATAACAAGTGCAAGAAACCCCTTATGCAACTAATTAAAACCCCCAAATGCAAGCAAACTTGATCAAGACTCCTCCTTTATGATGCCAATTGAAAAACAAGCCTTTAATGCAAGCTAAGGAGGATTATACAAGCCTAAATATGCTTGTATGCATGGAAAATCACTTAGGAATTAAATTAGGATTTGTATGAAGAGGGTGGAGGCCATGAGAGGATGGATTTTGGCATAGTTTAGTTACTAGGATGAATAATGAATGATTTAGGGTAGGTTAGGGTCTTATTTATAGATTAGGTTAGTGATTTGAACCATAGGATTAACCCTAGATTCAATTAGGGCCATCAGATCCCGGAACTCTCTAGAAACAAGCCACAAGACCCAACCCCAATCAGAAATGGTGCACCAGGCTAAGCAGCCCGGGCACCCCCTGTCGACAGGGCTGTCGACAGGGCAGTCGACATGCCAAGACCCCTGTCGACAGGCCTGTCGACATGGGGTCCATGGCGGGATTTTTCCCGCCTTGGCCCAGCTGGCCCAAACCCTTGTTTCTAATTTTAAATTTAAATCTGTTTTTACTTAGAATTTTTCTGCAAACTTCAACGGGCCTTAACTGGGTCATACGGACTCCGATTTTCGAAAACTCGGACTCTATTTCGCGTATTTTTCCGAGACGAACGCAATGGCATAGCCCGTTTCCCTTGATTCCCATTTCATAATTTGATTCTGCCTCAATTTATGTTATAACAGATTATTTAAAATACGGGTTGTTACATTCTCCCCTCCTTAAAGGATTTCGTCCCCGAAATCTTCAAGTTAGGAAGAACGTATCCTACCATCCAATCGTCCATCTACTCAAAGCATCATCCACGAGCAATCATTGTCCTTACAAGATTCTAAATGCTGGATGAACATATGCAAAAGTGTGTGTGTATGTACTTACCTAATGCAAAAATCAGGCGGTTACTGATACAGTAAACCTCCTTAATGCATATGTATGTAAATCAGGCGGTTACTGATACAGTAAACCTCCTTAATGCATATGTATGTCAGTGAAATGAATCCATATGTATGCAAATTCCTAACATAATGTATAATATCTACATGCGTGCTCAATCATACATCCATATGCAACATCCATGTGATAGCATACGAATTTCATCCAAGAATAAGCATAAACACTCATGCACATGCAATATGAGGAGTGTGTGAGCCGATCTAGTGCCTAATCGTGTATAATGCATCCACGAGCAACCACTTGCAAACACTGGCAACCACTGGCAACCATCAAGCATAACATGTTTCAAATACATGTTTCATCCAAAGGGTTTCTACCTAAGGTTCTCATGACAAGATCGACACGATAAACTAGATAAACTAGATAAACTCCTTTTTGGATTACAAGAAATCCATTCAAACTTTGACATATAGTACTAATCGATGAGTCTTAACCCCCTTATGGAGCTTACAACAGAAATAAGATCGAGAATGAGACCGAGAGGATATATACAAAAGATAACTTGCAAGCAAGTTCCACCGGAAAACAAGGATCAAGGATGCACTCTTAAAAAGAGATATGATGCGCGTATCTAGCCTTCACTCTTCTTAGTTACGTTTTCTTGAGCTTAACTCTACTGTGCTTTGACTATCTTTCACTTCATGATTCCTTGGCTTCCTAACTCCTATTTCCCAAATTCGAGTTGGAAGTCATTTCATTATTGCCTCTCGTCTTTCTTTTCCACTTATTCTTCCTTCTGTATACCTGGCTTAAACATACAATAAACTCATGATTTCATGCAAGCTCTCCAAAATTCACTAGTGAATCCTGGATCTCGTCTACTTACCATAAAGTATTCCATGCAGCAGAACTTTCTCTCGAAAATACCAATCCACGTTGCCAATTACCCTATAAACGTGATTTTCTATAACTCATGCTTAATCGAAATGAACCATCCGCCTATGAGTGATAGGCCATACCTAGATTCAATTGCCTACCCATGGCTTCCTGTAGGTTATTACAAAACTGGCCAACTTCTTGAGGGTAAACCGTTGCTAACCATGATGCAGTCCTCTCGCTCTTCACTGGGCTGAAATGAGCACTCTTCGTGAGTCTTCCTATTATGACCCTCATACCCGTATTCCCTTTCTTTAATCTAGGTAGTCTATCCACATAATCTATCGAGATGTTTTCACACTTCCCTTGCGAAACCTCCAATAGATGTAATGGCCCACTGGGCTTCTATGACTTGGCCTTAACTTGGTGGCACAACATGCTTCCCGAGACCGACTCGGCCACCTCCTCGAGTGATGCGCATCTCCAAGGACCTTCTTTACCAAGTCTTTCACTCGAGGAACACATAATCTCTTGTCGCGCCTTAGTCATCCTTTATAATATATCTAGCGAGGTGACTTAACATCTCGCCTCGAACTGATTGGTCCATGTTCTTGACCAACTGCGGATCTTCTTCCTGCGAAACCCCTTCTTGATCCAGAAGAGTAAGTCTAAGCTCCGGGAATGCTAGCTAACTAGCCAAACGGAGAAAGCTTCTTACTTCATTTGCCCTCCTCAGAGTTTTCCGGTCTTAAACCGCAACCACTTTAGCGGAATCCACCGCTAGGCCTTACTTAGGAACTATGTGCCCAAGAAATCCAACTTCTTTCCTCCAAAGTGACATTTGGAGAACTTGACCTTCAACTGGTGGCTCTAAGCGTATCCATCTCCTTCTTGGGATGTATAGCATGCTCTTCCTCGTTCTTTTGAGGAGGTCAAAATATCGTCTTAAGACGACCATGACAAACTTGTTCAAGGACTCGCTAGACACCCTACCCATCAAGTTCACGTAATATGCGGGTGCATTAGTCGAACCAAATAGTATGACTAGCCATTCTAAAACCCATCCAGAGTCCTAAACGCAGTCTTGTCAATTCCATCCTCAGCCATCCTAAGCTGATGGAATCCGGTAGCTAGATCAAAAGAAAACAGATGCTCCTACAAGCTGATCAAACAAATCATTGATCCTTGGTAACGGTTATCTTACGATAATCAACACATAAGTGAAACAAACTGTCCACATCAGTAACGAATACTACTGGAGCACCCTACTCGAAAATGCTTCGTCTCAGGAAGTTCTTCTCAAGCAACTCCTTGACTTGCTTTCTTAACTCTCATTTCGTGAGGTCACGTGCCTAGCCGGCCACGAAGCTGGCTTGGTATTACCAACCAGAAAATACGGAAATCTATCCCACGTCTAGGGATAACCCCTTTTTCCCCAGATATCAGGATATTCTCGGACCACCCTCACCGATTGCAAACTATCGATAGACGAGTTGAGGGATTCAAGATAACATAACATGACGGGACCCATAGGGTTGCTAGAAATTTCTAGGGTATTACCGAGGCGAGTCATGAGCCTCACACCCTATATACAAAAAACCCAGAATGGCTCCAAAACAAGACAACCATTCCATGCCCCAAAACCAACCCATATCCCCTGAAACCGAGAATATATATACATCCCATGAGAATTCTATACTCAAGATAGAAATTTTCAAATCCACTTAGACCACAGACAGGCGGGCAGAACCCCCAATTGGATTTGAAACACATACGGGATCATCAACCAGACTAGTACTTAGGTGCAAAACTTTCAACTAGATCAGATGAAATAAAACTATGCGATGTGCCAGAGTCGAACAAAGTTCGAACAGGAAAAATCAGAAAATGCAAACAAGATTTTCGACACAAACACTACCTCTATCATAAGCTGGAAGAACGGTGTTGAGGGGATGAACTCGCCCTCCAGATAGTCCTACACCCTGAGTCTGACCTTGCTCTTGTTTCCTCGGGCAATCCTTGCTGAAATGTCCGAACTCACCACAATCAAAGCATTCGCCCCGCTTTCTCTTTTCCTTCTTCCTACATTCCCTGGCTATGTGTCCAATTTCACCACAGAAGCTACATTTCACATTCTTGCCCCGTTTCCCGGAATTTACCCTCTTGCCTTGAGACTTATTCGTCTTGGCCTCTTTCTTGTCATTGATATCTTCTTCTTGAAGTAGGGCCAAATTCACTAAACTCTCGAAGGTCGCCCCCAAGGGTATATGAGACAGGGCCAAATCACGTAATGGCTCGTTTAATCCGAGAGCAAAGTGTAGGGCCTTCTTCTGAGCTGTATTAACCAAGTCTAAATCGTCCTGAGCCAGTTGATTAAACTTATCTATGTATTCCCTAATAGTCATGTCCCCTTGCTTCAGTGATAAGAATCTCAGTCCAAACCTTCCTCTAAAGTCATCTCAAGTCTCGATTGGCCTAGTAGCGGTGGTGACTACCCACCAACGTGCAGCTTCTTCCTTTAGCAACCATACTGCCAATAAAACCTTCCTGCGGTCACCTATATCAAAGGTGGCTAAAAGATCTTCGGTCTCTTTCAACCAATTCCTTGCCTCTACAAAAGTCTCGGTTCCAAAGAAATTCTTGCAACCCATCGCCTTAAAATCTCGGCAAATCTCGGCGAAGTCAATCTGAGGATGCTGGGGGGAAAGGGGAAGAGAAACATCAACTACGGGAGGAGGAGGAACAGCGGCCTCGACTGGGGAGACAACATTAGGGACACCCGGGACCGGTGCCGTGACTTCCAAGTACCGACGAAACCAATCGGGTATCGTTACTCCTCCGGGCAAGATGAGATTATCAGACATGCTGGAAACGAAAGGAATAAGAGTTCAAACGAGGAGTCAAAGGATAGTGCTAATGGCTTTTGGGGAATAGCCTTTAAAAACAACTAGACTTTTCTTTGGAAAATACTTTATACTTGGTTTTGAAAATAGTTTTTCAAAGAGTTTTAAAACCTTTTTATCCCTTCTCGTAAACCATATGCTCTGATACCAAATGTAACACCCCACCTCCGCCAGGGTCACTCGCAAAGGAATGCACTAGCTTTGGAGGGGCATTATTGGTAAACATGCATAATGATATAGCAAGGCAGGACATGACATATATATATGTAAATAAACAGAGTAAGTAAATAAAACAGCGGAAGATTTATAAACCATTTCAAAACACAAGTCTGGTACATCAAAATGTCACTTTCCCAAAATTATAAGTCTAGATAAATACATCATCTGATAAACTGAAAATACATAAGTACTATCCCCAAATAAGAGTGATAAACCATAGCGGCTCAAGTCCAAAGCATACTTGAGCTATCCAAGGAAGCAGCTAAAATCCAAGCTAGGGTCCAGTATTCCCTCCCTGAGAACCTGGGGGGGGGGGGAAACGGAAGAAAAGAGGCGAAAGAAAACAGGTCAGTCAAAAAGACTGAGTAAGCCCTGCTACGATCAGTCTATAAACTAATAAAGTTAACATCATGATGGAAACTGAGGTGATCATAGATAACAACATACTGGCATGGTAAATTAACTACAAGATAGATAGAGGTGTCATCGCATAAACAAAGTTAAGTTTTTGCACCACGGTGTACTAGCAAACCAACATAACAGGTATTGATCCCTTAGCCCAAACTTTGGCCCAATAACATGAAGTGACCTTAGTATAAGGTCCAGCCCCACGGTCTAGTCGATCGGCTCCCTATAAACCTAACACGTCAAGTGTTGGTGTCCATATGGCCCACGTATGGTTGTAGTTAGTCTGTGCTGGGTCCCCCTTTGGGTGTATCAAGCCCTCGGATGTCGACCCCAGACACTTAAGCAATAATGCACAGCCCTAAACTACTGGTACCCGTGCCTCGAGTTTGTCCAACATCGGACTACGTGCACGTCCGTAGTCCGCCGGACCCGCACCGCTGTACCACTCGGCCATCGCCCTTTGGTCGCTTACATCAGTCCAGTAATCGTGCCCCGCCCTAACCTAGCTGTAGGGTTGTAGTGATACCAAACTGGGATTACTGCTGGAACAGACCACGTTGCTAGGGTTTCTAAGAGGGTTAAGTGTGATTTAACCCCTCACTAATCATGGATTAAATTAGTTAAGTGTAATCAACGGTTCACCACTTAACCCCATCCAATCCCTTGTATTCCCAACTTGATTAAATTGGTTAAGTGTAACTTAACCCCATTCTCATCCCTTGAATTCCCAAATTGGTTAAGTATTAGTGGACCCTGACTTAACCCTAACCATGAGGCATTAATTAATTTAATGCACCTCAACCTCTCACATTAGACCTTGTTGTGGTTACTAGTTAGGCCGGGCGGGTCCGGGTAGCTTTACACCACAACTTGGTCTAACCTCGGGTCTTGGCACCCCATGACCAACTTCTCACATTGGGTCCTATTGTTTGTAGCCACTAGTTAAGCCGGTCGGTTCCGGGTAGAATTACGCTACAAACTCAACCCAACCTCGAGTTGGCCACACTTATGTTTTCTAAGTGTCATGTCCACTTTATTTCAAAACATAATTACAAGTCAACAATTACTTGGGTAGACCTAACTTAATAGGTAAATTCCCAAGGGGTAGACCTAACTTAATAGGTAAATTCCCAATCTTGTATTTTCATGTATTTTAAGTTTACCCAAAACCCCCAACGTCATTCTATCGCTTACATATTCGTAATAACGCATAAAGGATAGGGAGAGGAAACTTGGCACAACATACATGATAAACTTGCACAACAACCATGCATAACATGTTAGACTTGTACAACTTAGCATAGTGAACTTGCATATTACCATAAACATGCATAACATGTAAAATATGCACAACTTGTCATTTTTAAACTTGCATAAGCATGCATAACTAAATAATCTTGCAAATTGTGGCTTAGTAAGCTTGCATAAACATGCATGACTCAATTAACTTGTAAATCATGACTTAGCAAACATGCATAAACATGCATAACTCAATTATCTTGTAAATCATGACTTAGCAAACATGCATAAACATGCATAACTCATTTAACTTGTAAATCATGACTTAGCAAACATGCATAAACATGCATAACTCATTTAACTTGTAAATCATGACTTAGCAAACATGCATAAACATGCATAACTCATTTAACTTGTAAATCATGGCTTAGCAAACATGCATAAACATGCATAACTCATTTAACTTGCAAATCAAGGCTTAGCAAACTTGCATAAACATGCATACTCAAATAAACTTGCAAATCATAGCTTAGCAAACTCGCATAAACATGCATACTCAAATAAACTTGCAAATCATGTCCTAGTAAATCCGCATATGCATGCATAACTTGTGAAACATGTAAAACATGGCATAGTAAATCCGCATATGCATGCATAACTTGTGAAACATGTAAAACATGGCATAGTGAGTTCGCATAAGCAAGCATAATCAAATAAACTCACATAAATCTCAATTTTCACCACATATTAACTTTAGAGTTTACAAAGTGAAGGTAAGAGGGCTTACTATGCTTATGCGGACTCAAATGAGTATAACAAGTGCAAGAAACCCCTTATGCAACTAATTAAAACCCCCAAATGCAAGCAAACTTGATCAAGACTCCTCCTTTATGATGCCAATTGAAAAACAAGCCTTTAATGCAAGCTAAGGAGGATTATACAAGCCTAAATATGCTTGTATGCATGGAAAATCACTTAGGAATTAAATTAGGATTTGTATGAAGAGGGTGGAGGCCATGAGAGGATGGATTTTGGCATAGTTTAGTTACTAGGATGAATAATGAATGATTTAGGGTAGGTTAGGGTCTTATTTATAGATTAGGTTAGTGATTTGAACCATAGGATTAACCCTAGATTCAATTAGGGCCATCAGATCCCGGAACTCTCTAGAAACAAGCCACAAGACCCAACCCCAATCAGAAATGGTGCACCAGGCTAAGCAGCCCGGGCACCCCCTGTCGACAGGGCTGTCGACAGGGCAGTCGACATGCCAAGACCCCTGTCGACAGGCCTGTCGACATGGGGTCCATGGCGGGATTTTTCCCGCCTTGGCCCAGCTGGCCCAAACCCTTGTTTCTAATTTTAAATTTAAATCTGTTTTTACTTAGAAATTTTCTGCAAACTTCAACGGGCCTTAACTGGGTCATACGGACTCCGATTTTCGAAAACTCGGACTCTATTTCGCGTATTTTTCCGAGACGAACGCAATGGCATAGCCCGTTTCCCTTGATTCCCATTTCATAATTTGATTCTGCCTCAATTTATGTTATAACAGATTATTTAAAATACGGGTTGTTACATTAGCAGTCTAATGTGGAAATTAAACTTGTACGCCTTGAATGTATGATAAAATGACAATTTACACCGTTAGAACGTTTCTTCGTCCAAACGAAAACTAGTGTTTATTATACGTATTAGTATTCAATTTATGTAACGTAATCAACGTGATAAATACGTTAGAATAAGGTTAGAATTTGAAATGTCCCCATATATTGATTGATTGTGTGTGCGTATAGGATGACTTACCTATATATTAAATAATGACACACAAACACGAGGTTAGTCATCATTTGTGGTCGAAGTATGCCCGGAATCGACCGGCAAATCCAACAACCACATGTGGGTCCGGCTAATGTGAGAGGTTTGGATGCCATGGGCCATTCAAGTTTAGTACGCTATGACCTGAGGTTAAACTCACATGTAGTAGAAGTCTGTCCGAAACCGCCCGGCATATCCAACATCTACAAGTAGACGATTTAATGTGAGGGTTCTAGTGTGTATATATATAAACCTATTGTGTGTGAAAATAGGTAGGTTTACTACATCTTGGGAAGGTCTTAAGTGGCTGACTCTCTTCTTATCTAGTTTGGGTCTTAAGTGGTTAGGACTAGGATCCTTTCCGAAGGTTTATTCCTTGGATAGGTACCAAAGTCATGTGACCTACCCTTATTATATTTGAAGTAAGTCTATGGGTCCTCCTTCTCTGAAAGTGGTTAGGGATATCGGTAACGGAGTAGGGTAGTTCACAGGGGATGCCTACTTCCTCTAGGAGCTTGGAAAGGCTAATCTAGGGACATGATTTGTTTATATATGATGTATGGTTATGCCCACCAACTGTCCAAGGGAAGTCTTAAGCGACATAGGCGTTCTACCGTAATATCAGTTAAGTAACAACGTTCAAAATACTACTTCTCATATTACTTGTGAGGGTATAGACTTAAGAACGTTGACGTATTAGGATGGGGTCTTAAGGGGCTAGGGTCCGCCTCACAGGGTTATAAGAGATCGTAAGAATCCACCTTTAATAAGGGCCTTAAGTGACCGAGGATGCGCATCATTGTGTCCTTACCCTAAATGCACTAATGGAGGTCTTAAGCGATTGACTCAGATATCCACCCCATTGGTTAGACACTTCTTGTTTGTGTGTGTGCTTGTGTGTTTCGTAGACATACCTTGAGATATATAACCTGCCAATCTAGGGTATGATCATTAAGTAAATACTGTTTTTAGTCATGTAAGGCTTTATGTTTTGACCCCATTCCTTAACATATCGAACAGGTCAGTAGGTGGGGTAGATTCAATGGACGAAGCAATGATGGAGACTGAAGAGGACGATGGAGATATTATGCTATTATTAGTTATCATTGTCGCATTGCTTATGGAAACTCTAAATGATGAATTTTAAAATGATGTACATATTGAATAATTGTATCTTGACAATCTGTGTCTGAATTACATGGTTTACTTTATAAAATGGTACATTTTATTTGCATATTATATTTTCTCTTTCTGTTGTGTGAGATTCCATAACGTTATGTCTATCTGTTATTCTGTACAAATGTATTTCCTTACAGAAACCAACAATCCATTTATAGTGACTCTAAGTTTCGATGGATTTTTTCTAGGTCGGAATTTAGGCCCACTCTGGGTGGGTTATTACAGACGTAGTTTGATGGATTTCCGATCGAGGAAATTTCCTGACTTTCCTCCATACCTGCTCAAGCGAGCTAGTTGTTTCCTTTTATTCATAGTGAAATCTGAGAGAATTCCAAGTAAAGTTGAGAATGATCTGGTATCCAAAACCGAAGTCGAAGTTGAAATCTGAAATCAAAGTCGAAAACCAAAACCAAATCCAAAAACGAAATCTAAGAATCAAAACCAAAGGAGAAGTCGAAGCTGTGTGCTCCTCTACCTGTCACGCCAAAGTGTTGATGTGAGAAATTATTTATTTGCACATTCCAATCCCCAAGTGTAAGTTTGGTTGTAAACTTATAATCCGAATATCCAAAGTACGAGAAATGTAAAGTGGCACACAACTTTTATAGTGGTTCAGCACTAATGCCTATGTCCACTTTATAGTAATCATTCATAATATAATATTCAATTACAAAGTTTGTGCAAGTTCGGACAATTCGTGTATACAAAGTTGTACAATTGATTGTTAATTCACAATTTTGACCAAAATGCCCTTCTTCGTCTTCGTTGAGTCAAAGTATGCATCAATGTCCAAGAAATAACTTCAATGTCCAAAAAAGTCCAAATATGTCCAAAAGCAAGGCAAAAGTCCAACTGAGTGTCCAAAACTTGTAGGCAAACGTTTGTGTAACGTTTACAAGTCCATGGAGATGTCCAAAGTCATGAAGATGATGAAGGCAGTCATTAGTGATGCTTGAGAGCTCCAATTCAATATGCCAAAGTGTAGTGGAAGTCCAGAAATGCCAACCCTTTAGAATGCCAAGCAAGAGGATATTTATATGTAAGGTTTGGAGGCATCAGCCCGACTTTCGTACCTTAAGGGGATGCGAAATTCGAATCTCGAAAATATAGCCAAAAAACCAAGTTACCTGAGAAATTTCGAATCCCCAAAAACAGTTGAGCTGTACGAGTGGATCAGACCATTTCCAGTGATCCACAAGTGAAAAACCATGAGCCAAATCCACTTACCAAAAACTAAGTTTCGAATCCCAAGCCTAAGCCATAAATTCACACACCGGATCTCCTAGTGTGCTCATGGGAAAATTCGCGTCCCATCTGATGCCATCCATCCATTCCGCTTTGCTAAGTTTGAGTTAGGATTTTGTATCCCCAGCGTTTTTCAAGATTTCGTGTCCAGTTGTTTTAAGTTGCACTCTGGAAAACTTGAATCTGTCCCACCTCATCTAGGGATTTCACATCCATGTTTTGTGCCAAAAACTGTATCTGCTCCTCTTGCCAGACCACTTTCTATCCCAGTTTTCCTATAAAAAATATCGCATCGCCTCTATGATGTGCACACGCGCTTTCGAGTTGCCAAGCACGATGTGGTCCAATATTTTGCATCCATGCAAGTGCTCTTTGTTTCCTTTCTTGTGATGAGCTTGATTTGCTTTGCTTGGTTAAATTGAGCAGTTTCCTCCTCCTATCTGTGATGTTGAGCCAGCACTACTCGCGCTGATAGTATTATTGGAGTTAGAGTGTTCTTCTAATTGTTCCTCCTAGTTGATTGACTTGTATGCACTCAAAACCCCTAATTGATTGACAACAGAAATTAGGGTATACTGAAGAAGAGGATAACGACGGATGCTCTCTCACATTCACACTCCACGAATATGAAGATTTAAGTAGGCTTTAGGATAAAAGGTTGCTTGAAGATGAAGAAAATTAATTTCCTGATTGTCTTGAAATCTTTCCAATTATCCATGATTTTATTGCACTGTAAATAGAAAGTAAAGATTTTGGTTTCTATACATTTCCTCCCTTACTTGATTCTCCAAGATTAATCATTTCTTCATATTACAAAATCAATGAATTTACACATATACTTCTTTCCTCATTTATAAATCCATTGATTGATTAACTAATTATGTAATCAACTTGTTTCCTTTCAAAATATTCTCTCAAATATTTCTAGATATAACATAATTAATTAATGAATCAATTAATTAGTTTCTTTCTCTCTTAAACAAATATTTGAATCACACGAATTCAATAGAGAGATGAATAGAAAGCAAAATGACCAGTTTTGGTTATTCTTTTAAAGAAAAGTGTGGTGCAACAATAATTGCACAAACAATATAAATAAATAAAATGCACAACACGATACTAATCCACATGAAAAAAAAAACAATGTAACAATAACAAAAATGAGATGTATTCTTTTCTATACATTTGTAAAGTTGAGTTATACAAAATAATAATTGTGCATCTTAGCTAAACTATCTGAAAAGTCGACTCAATACGTCAAATTCCAAATACTACAAACTGCTATAGCTTAAACCATTTCCATATACCATACTAACCATAGTTTATTTGATGTTTAAGGCACTAAATAAATCAAAAAATTTACCATTCGATATATATACAATAGTAAATACAATGATTTAATTGGTTTATTAAAACTTTATGGATTCAATGTCGTTTATAAAAAATTTAAAATCATAAATTCACAAATAAGGTAGGAACGAAAAATCAAGCTGAAAAGTTATCTGCGACATTGACAAAACAGGTCAATCGGAAAAAATAATGAGTAACAATGTCAGAAATTGAAGCAAAATGAAACATTATATTTTTTAATATATAAATCATAAAGGGGATTGTTATTGACACTCCTAGTATTATTAAGGGGGGTCAATTTAAAAAAAAAAAAATGTTACGGGGAGTACCAATGCAGAGAGCCCCTCTTAACAAATAAAAATTATTTTACCAAATCAGCCTTCTTTACATTTTTTTTTGAAGTAGACGGTTTTATAGAGCGATTCTGCACACCCGATTAATAGCATAAAATAAAAGGATAGTTAAGCGATCAACAAGCCTGATCGCTGGCCATAAAACGACAAAATATGCATGCAATCCGCATGCAGAGTTAAAGCATTGCGCCTAGCGCAAGCACAGATACAAGTTCACCAAAATAAACATACAAATTCTACCAACAGCAGAAGAAACAATGTAGCAAACCAAAAACTAACATGCACAAGAGCTGTTCATCACGACAAACCACCAAAATACTGTAACAACGAAGGGGCTTACATTGCGACAGGAGGGTAGAGCGGTTACCATGGCCTCATGTACTGAAGCTGTTGCTGATCCCCATGGAGTTGAACGCTGCCCACCAATTCCTCCCAAAGATGCGTGACATCCAGAATCAGCGGCATGAATGGCTGCACTTGGGTACTAGAGTTGGAAGCATGAAGCCTGGCACTGCGCCTAACATCAGAAGAGGAAAGAGCTGGGGCTAAAATGGGTGAGACACCGCTGTTCAACTGCGGCGGTGGGGGTGTTGCAGCCCGAGGAACTATCTGCATGTCAAAATGGGTGGAAGCAGTCGCCAAAGGTAATGGCTAGGAGAGGTCAAGGTCCAGAAAGGGGTCCCACCTGGGTTCTTCAGCAGGCCAAGGGTTCCATCCCCTGGGTCCGACGACTTCCAAGGAGCTATCTTGAGTGGCTAGAGGGTCTGGGTTCGCCTGAATAGGGAGTGAGGGTTCAGGAATTGAGGACTCAACAATCATCGCGTCGAAACGGTCATCTAACTCGTTAGAGCTAGAAGACATGGGGAAGGGAAGCTGAAAAGGTTCCATCATGAATCCAGTGTTGTTCTCCCATTGATTGCCTAGGAGCATGTTGTAGGGGTTCAGAGTTGGGTGGAAATGGTCCCAATGTTCCACGGTGATAACAAAGTTGTTGCCATGGAGTTAGACGGAGTAGGTACAAGGTAAAGTCACCGCCTTAAGTAGCCGAATCCTCGCAAAAACGAACCTGAAGTCTACCTGAGCCCAGATACAATCATCTGCACGGAGGAAGAGTCCAACTGGGTAGATAGCGGAGGTGAGACAATCGTCGAGATGGCAAAGATGGATAGGGAAACCCCTTATTCTGACCCAGGTGGTTGGCCAGAATTCTCTGACGATAATTTCCGATGCCAGATTCCAAGCTTCTAAGGCGAGCACAGCTCCAAGCTTCTTCAGAGTGCGCCTTCCGAGAGCATTATGGTAAAGATCTGTAGAAGGAAACTGAATTAAGGAGTTCTGGTCTCCGATGATGTAGATGTTCCAGTCGTAGTAGCAGTAGAAGTCGGAGAGGGTGGCGCGTATGGAGTTGATGGCTCAGTAGCCAACGAGGATGGAGGCTTTCACCATATGTACGATATCATCAGGAAGTGCCATTGCGAAAAGTGAAAACTTTGGAATTTTCTGGAGATGAATGAGCAAGTGGGGAGGGAGCGGGGATTTTAAGGCGAGAATTCGATTTGATGGAGAGAGATTGCTGAGCGTCGATTGCCGGCACATGTTGAGAGAGAGGTTGCGATGTGACTGTCACAAGATTTCCTGAAGAAGAATTTGCAGAGGTTTTTGCGGTACCCAACGTTGCAATTGTTTGTTTATTTTTAACCGTTCATGTGCAGGTTTTATTGTCATGCCCAAAAAATCTGCATCTATAGTATATCCTTGCATTCTTGCAATTAGTTGCCATGTGTCTCTTTGAAGCACAATGGTAACATTGGCGGTTCAATTTCAAAAATTGAACAGTGTTCGCGAAAGAACTGAAGGAAGGTAACAACCCTTTCTTGAAAGCCGATGCCAGCTACGACGCACGGGAGGATGAGGTTGGTTTTCTGGCGCGACGTGATAGCACCGCCGCGTAGGATAAGCGTTAGAAGACGGGAGGCGTTAGTAAAAGCGGTGGGAGCTTAGCTGGAATGGAAGGAAGCAAAGAAGCAGAAGCGTTAACCAAAGGAGGTTCAAGGGAGGTGACTAAGCTGGAGGTTGGTACGGGAGGTTCAAGTCTTGGCGGCGGTGGTGGTGGAACGGAGGCTTACAGATGATGAAAGATTCATCTACCATCGGATCTGAAGGAGGTGCAGCTGGACTTGAAGTGGCATTGGTGGTTGCGGATGGGAGTGAGGAAGGAGGTGGAGGCAGATGTATAGATGGCAGAATGGGTGGCGCGGACGGTGCAGCAGTGGTGTGGTGGAAGCCATTATTGAGAGTATTGGTGGAAGCCATTGAATAAGTGTAATAATAATCTCTTTTTTAGTTATTATTCAAAAAAATATATGGTATATTAGTCGAACTGCATCATATTTGTACACCAAATTATCAATAATCTCATTTTCGATATGCATCAGATCAGATGAAAATATATCATTCATACGAAATTGATATACATATATCGAATATATTTTTTTACGGTATCCCACCATAGAATTTGTCGATACACCACATTTCTCCCACTTTGGCAACCCGACAACATATAAAAATTTCACAAATGATGAACAATGTGAAACCAAAATATATAATACGGTAGACTTGCTTCATGTCGTTATACAGTAATTAATCTATTTCGGTAATGACAAATCGAAAAGAAAACAAAACGACCGTCTTCCTTCGAACAAAATTTAACACTACGGCGTTCGGCTCTCAAGACTAATATAACAGAAACCCTAGCATGCATCGTTTCCAAGGCATTATACAATCGATTTCACATACCATGTCAATAGTTTCTCCACTATCTTAGGATCTTAAGAGGAGCGTTTCACGTTCTTCGTTCGCACCATTATTTCTCCTCGAACGATTAGTATTTTTTAGTTTGCAAATAATTCAGGGATTTGGTTTTTTGCGTTTGAAATTGATTGAGATTTTGGGATGTTAAATGATGTTATTACCAGGATAAAATGAAAACATAAAAAACTAAGTATGTGACTCCCGTTAACATTCTTTTTATGATTGGAATATTTTTAAAATTAGACCTCCTCTTAACAATACTTAGAGTGTCAATAACAATGCCAAGTATTAAACCTTTGAGGAAAAATAGAAGTCGATAAAACTGGTAAGCTATCTCTACCAATCAGTATCCATCTCTCTCGTGGAATGAACGCTTCTTCTGTTGTATATTCTGACGTCCATGCAAGTGCTCTTTGTTCCCTTTCTTACGGTGAGCTTGATTTGCTTCTTGGTTAAATTGAGGAGTTCCGTCCTCCTGTCTGTGACGCTGAACCAGCACTACTCACACTGCTAGTATTATTGGAGCTAGAGCATTCTCCTAACTGTTCCTCCTCAGCTGCGTAAGCGTCCTTATTTCCCCAATCAAACACGTCCACTTGCGCCTCTTCTTCACTTCGTTTTGATGCCAGATATGCATCTTCCTCGTATTTCACGTCCCTATAAATGGTGATTTGCTTGGTGGTAGGATGAAATAACATGTATGCTCTGGACTCCTTGCTCACACTAAGAAACTATGTGCTCTGCTCTTATCATGCAACTATCTTCTTTTTTGATTTGGGACATGTACATGAGCAAGACATCTGAATATTTGAAAGTGATTTACTCTTGGTTTGTTGGCATTCCACGCTTCTTGCGGAGTCATGTTTTCAAGGGCTGTTGTTGGACGCCTATTGAGAATATGAATCAATCAATATACTGCTTCAGCCCAGAACACCCTTGAAATTTGCTTCTCATTCAAAATCAAGCGCACCATATGCATGATCGTTCGATTCTTATGCTTAGCAACACCAATTTTTTTGAGGCGTATATGCTGTTGTGAGTTGTTGGGTGATCCATACATGTTGCAAAAATCTTCCAAATCCTTCGACTTGTATTCTCCTCCTTTGTCCGTTCTCAAGGACTTAATATTTGTTCGAACCTTTTTTTAGCCCATATTTTGAATCTTTTGAGCACTTCCAATGCTTTTGACATATAGTTCAAAAAATATATCCAAGTTTTACGTGTGAGATCATCAATAAAACTTAGAATATACCTCTTATTGATGTTTAAGATTGGATTAATATGCCTACAAATATTAGTATGCACAAGCTGTAATTTATGTGTTGCTCTCCATAAGCTGTTCTTAAGGATGGGGATCCTGGTGTTTCTGTCCTATAAGACAATGTGTGCGCAACTTCTATGTGGTCTTGACAGTAGATAGCCCCACAATTATTCCTTGACAAGCTAGGGTTCTGAGTTCCTCGTAATTAAGATGTCCAACCGTCAATTCCATAACTGTGATTCATCACCGGCTTCAACCAACAAACATTTAGGGTGCTTTGGCACCATTTTGCTAAGAAGTAAAACGTTCTATTTTCAGTCATATCTGAGTACATGATTTATCCTCTAGGACGGAACACTTTGTAGGTGCCATTCTGGATTAATATGGTTAGCCCCTTCTCCAGTAATTGCCCAATGCTTAACAAATTATTTTTGAGTTCAGAAATATAGTAAACTTTTGTGATTACCTGTACAATGCCATTTACGCACAAGGGCACATTTCCTTTACCCCAGTAATGTGGCTATCATTCCTGAGTTTCACTGTTTGCTTGAAGCCGCCATTCAAGTCTGAAAACCACTTCTTACTAGTGTGTAACCCATGCGTTTGCACAAAATAATATTGTTAAAAATAGTATTTATTATTTTAATATTAAAAAGACAACTTTGTTATGCAATATATGATAAATTTTGATGTGAAATACATGAATTATTAATTAAAATTACTATTTTGTTTGTGTGTTTAAGTTATATAGCTTATATAAACAATATGTATGTATGTGTATTTGAGAATGTTTTTATTCCTTTTTTAATATAGATATACATGTTGAAATTGATGTATGTTAATAATCTATTCAATGAATTAGTAAATATTATTCGATAGAATTTGTTTATATAAGTTAAATGTAAAATTAAAAAGTTAGTTTAACTGTATAACATAGCAAGAAGAATTGAAAAAAGAAATTGCAAGAGATATATAAATTTATTGTGGAGTTATTGATGTTCAAAAAGAATTTTATGATATAATAGTAAATTCTTGATATAAATGTATTATAACTAATTTACAAATTAATTTTCTCATTATTGTAGATAAACATAGTTCATGTTATGTGATTCCAAAAAGGAAGAAACTCTATTTTTAGCCTCATAAATTATGCACTTGGCATTGGAGAGCGCATCCTGAGCCTTGGAAATTTGGTCATCTTTCTCCTTTAGCCTTCTAGTATGATTAGCTACCATCCTAAAATTCTCATCTTCAACTTCTTGCTTAAACAACTTAAGTGCCAATACCTGGTCACTCAGAAGAAAGTTAGTCTTCCTCTCATCCTTAAGCTCCGACTCAAACTTCTAAAGAGATATCTTTAATTATGCACACTCCTTCTTATGCTCCTCCATCAATGAATTAATTTTGGAATCCAATACAACCTTCTCCTCTTCAAGTGTAGCGACTTCCGAAGGAGGTGGAGTAGCCATCTTCAGAAGAGAAAACCATTTCTCGATAATACGAGAAAAGGAATATAAGGGTCAAAACTCATGAAAAAAGTGAAAAATCAAAGAGGTAAAGTAAAATAAAGCTATACCAAGAGTTGTTGTTAGACAAGTGATCGCCGCAAAGTCATTAAGTCTAAAGGCGAGGATGACAGTGAAATGTTGGCAATTTCGTCTGGCATGTCTGGGTGAAGAATGCATCTTTAGTTCTTGTTCCACTAAGTTCAAAAATTCAGAAGAATCAGGTATCCAGATATGGTTAAGGAAGTCACTACCCTGGACTGTAGTGGCACTGGGGGTCACACCAATAGAGAGGGTAGCACGATCAGGAGTGTGATGCGCACTAGGTTTAATAACATCAGTCTCGGGAAAAAAGGGGTTGAAGTCTCATCCTTGTGTCTCTCAGAGGTCGGTTCGTTAATAATGGTGAAAATATTTCTCTTAGCTGCAATATTAGATCGGGCCAGGACATCCAGAGTGGATTTCCCATCAAAAGCTTGGGAAACTGGTCGAAGCAATCATCAAGAGAAACAGAATTGAAAAGATTGAACATGGACAAGCCCTTACTAATAAGAATGAAAAGAGTGCCTTTACTTGAAGTTTCGGGAAATAAAGGAGTTAAGTATGTGAACGCATCTGAGCCCAGAAATATGTGCTTAATACCAGGAAAATGAGTGGGTGGTCTTTCAAGAATCTTTTGTCCTAGAGGGAGAATTCCGTATCTTTTGAAGTTACCCAGAGTTAGTATCGCTTTCCCAAATGCTTGGAAACCTTATAAAGAGCATCAAAAGTTTGAGTTCCTCATCATTTGTATCTTTTCTTATGGGAGTAGAGACTGAAATAGAACAAGGGTTAAACAAAACCTAAGAAATGATGCAATGAGTACTGAAAAATAAAACTCACCCGGAGTAGTAAAAGCGCTTGTGATACCCGGGGGGCATCTGATGTAGAAAAATTATATCTCCCAATCTGAGAATTGGGTGAGGTTGTCGCTAATCAGTTTCTTCAAAGGGCTCGCATGAAGAATAGGGGAATTTGTCCTCTCGACCGCTGACATTTATTGTTGCATAAAAAACTACATTTTCAAATACGAATATACATAGTAAAATTGGCGTATATTTCTAAGAACTATTAGAAAAATGGACTATATACTCTTTAAAGGTTATTTAAATAAATATAATTTAAGATTTCGTGAGTACACTAAAGAACTGAGGTAGTTTAGCAAATAATTGTCGATACGTTAAAATGTAGGTGTTTAAAGCAGCAATTGTTTTCTTCATGAGATAAATCTATTTAGATAAGTGTACAATGTATTAATTTTTTTATTAATGTTTACATATATATATATATATTATTTAAATTGTGTAATTTATTTAATGTGATATCAGAAAGAAAAAATAATTTTGCCATTTTTATTAGTATGAACATGTTGTACATTTCAAAATATCACACTTGGCATTAATTAGATGAATTAACAACAATTTATTGAACGAATTCATTTATTAAATTCAAAATCACACAATTAATTTAAACATATTGACTTAGATGTACAATGTTAAGTGATATTGTGAAGTGTTTTACATATGACTAAATGCAGTGTTTGACATTGATATTACAATGCAATACACGGTAAATATACTGATGTAAATGAGTTCAACTTTGAACTTGTGATAGTGAATTATATGTATAATTTGTGTTATGTGATTGACGTGCTTTTATATTTGATTTTTTTTTTTTGTTAATATAAATATATGATTAAACATGATGTGATTTATTAGACGAATCAATGAATGGTAGTTAACAAAGTTATTTAAATAGTTTTAATATTTAAGTAATTAATTGTAAAATATTGTACTAAATGTAAAATGTTAAAAAAGAATTGAAAAAGACTTAAATAATTAAGAAAAATTGAAGTGTCTGTATTTAGAGCCAAAAAAACATATTTTTTATTAATTTTAGTATTTAAAAGAAATATTAGCTAATTAAATTTATTTAAATTACTTAAAATTTGGATTTTGTAATTAATTTAAATATATGGACTTAAATGTAAAATGTTAGGAGCTAGCTGTTAATAAATAAGTTGTTAAACTTTGAAATAGTCATATCAAAATGTAAAATAATAGAAAAAGTAATATAATGTAAGAGAAATACTAAATAAATATAAAGTGATAGACTAATTTAAAAATAAAATATCTATAGAAAAATTAATGAGAAGAAAGAAAAGACTATTATTTAATAGATTTCCACTTGTGGTTGCTACATGCTGAGTCTAAGAAAAGACTTTCCTTTGTTTCTTTGTGTTCTTCAGTGTACGCCATGAGCAACAACTCTTCTTCGTACTCCAGCTCAACAAAGTTTGCCTTCCTTTCTCGATCTGGGCACTCAAATTGGAAGCGTCCAAATTTATGACCATTTAAACACTCTACCGTTTCTGTGTTGGATGATGATGATCTCCACCTCCCTCGCCCTCGGTACCCTCCAAACATGCTCCTGTCTCTTTCTCTTCTGATTCTCCTCTTGAGGCACCTTGAGAACATGCTCTTCCTCCTTAATTGTTCTTCGAACTTCTATTCATGAACAATGAGTGAGCTCTGAAGTTCATCAACAATAAGATAACCTGTATCTTTTGACTCCTCAATCGAACCTCTCGGTAAAAGTCCTCTATCTTCTCCACAGTCTGAGCGTATTGCATTGTTTCTCCATTATTGTGCATGTTGTTTGCCACTAGCATTACTCGAGCAAAATACTTTGACAATTGTTTACTTTCATCTCAAAGATCTCAAACTCTCTTCTACAACTTTGTAGTTATGCTCTTTGTACCCTCTCACTTCCATGATATTTCCTTCTCATTGATTCCCAGAGCCGTGCAGATGGTTCTTCTTTAGAATTGTCTTTAAGATGCTTTTATCTCTGGCTGCAAATAGATAATTTTTGACTTTGAAGTCCCTTGAGCTTCAGCTCTGCCCTTGCTGTCTTCTGTGCGTCACTCTCCCTCATTCCTTCTCCCAAGTTGGTGTATCCAGGATCAATGAGATGCCATCACTCCTTAAAGCGAAAGTAGATTCTACATCAACATCCTCCAGTGATCATACTTCCCGTCAAATTTGGGACACTTAGCAGGTTCTGTCCTTCAGCTGATATTCTTTCTCACTCAACTCTCAAGTTCAATCTTGTTTCTCTCACTCTCCATTAGACTGCTTGGTGTGGCTCCGATACGAATTGAAGAAACTAGAACTCACACACAATGCACACACACTATATATTCGAAGTGCAAAATCTCTTCTGCTTTTATTCGTAGAAACTCTTAGGCTTAAATAACCTTACAACATGAAAGAAAGAAAAAAATACAGCATGTTCACCATGAAAGAATGCTGCTTTATTGATGCAAGGACCATTCGTACTGAAGAATAGGTCCAGCACTTAGAGAAAACAAAGGCGGATGCTAGAGAGAGTAACAAAGGGAATCGTAGGAAGAAAACAGCTTATTTACTTCACACACAAAAAAAAAAAAAAAAAAAAAAAAAAAAAAAAAAAAAAGAAGAAGAAGACTTCGAATGGTTTTATTCAAGTTCTCTTTAGTAGACAAATTTCCTCATTATAACAGACAATATTGGATACAAGATACTAGCCATATCACTTCTAAAGGAGTAGGCCACTAACTGATTCTAAATCAGGAGCTATTTGATCTTCACCTTCTTTATGCAGCCTTTGCTATTTTAAATGGTACTTAGACATCCGGTATGGATGTTTGATCAACTTGGTAATATAACTTCATCTTACTTGGTTTGTTTTGTTCTTGTGGATGCTTCACTTCCATTGTTTAGATCGACGATTTTTCTCCTCCTTCAACACCAAATGAACATGGTTGACATTGATAGTCATGTGAATGGCTAGAGTTGCATAAAGAGAGATCTGCATTCCATCACATGATTCCTGATATTATCTTCGCACTTAGGAATTTGGCTAAAATTAAGTGTTCCATTTTGATCATATCGCGTCAAAAATAAACTCTGGCTTGTGGGGAACTTCTGAAAAGAAAATAAATTTGGCTAGGTCGATATGGAGGTCGTGCAAAAGGAGTGCGAAGTGTGATAAGATTGCAAATAACGTTCAGATCTGACTAAAGCCAGGCTCTTTAACAGTACCATGTTTCTTCAGCTCCTCTCTAACTCTATGCACATCGTCCCACATTCTCGCATTAGCGTAAACATTAGACATGACGACAAGGGCATCTAAATTATCATTCCCCCTCTTCATCATTTCTTCCTTCACCCTGCTTACCATTTTTGCATCATCATGCATTTGACATGCACCAAGCAATGTGTTCCATATCACTGCACCATCATCACTATCCAAAACACCATCTTCTATCTCCTCCACCACTTTCCAAGCTTCTTCAAGCTCTCCTGCTCTCCCAAACATATCAACCAAACAAGCATAATGATCACCTCTTGGTGAAATACCAAACTCAACCTTCATCAAGTTGAAGTAATGCAACCCTTCTTTAACTAAACCACAACGACTACAAGCACTTAAGATTGCCACAAACGTAACTTCATTCGGCTTAAACCCCATCCACATCATCCTTTCAAAAGTATCAATTGCTTCATGGCCATGTCCGTGAGATGCATAACAAGATATCATCGAAGTCCAAGAAACAACATTCTTATTGTCCATCTTGTCAAATACTCTTTTAGCATATCTCATCCCTCCCGCTTTCGAGTACATGTCAATCAAAGCTGTTTCCAAAACCACATTTGATACTGTCTTCAATACCCGTCCATGAACTTCTTTGCCTACTTTCAATGCCGCTAGACTACTACAAGCATCGAGAACAGACACAAAAGTGTAGCAATTTGCCTTAACGGACTTGTCATCAATACACATCCTCCTCATCAACTTCAATCCTTCATCTGCCATTCCATATTTCACATACCCCGATATCATACAACTCCAAGAAATCACATTTTTATGCACCATCTCATCAAAATAACCACGTGCTTCTTCAATGTATCCACGGCGTACGCATCCTGCAATCATCGAATTATAATGAGAAACATCTTTCTCCTTCAAGCTAAACAAAACTCCACGTGCTTCTTCAACGCTACCACACTTGCAATACATGTCAATTAAAGCACTACCAAGTGCAAAATTGTCATAACCAAGTGACGTCACAATGGCATGCACCTTTCTTCCTAGACAGCCATACTCAAGATTCGCACATGCAGTTATCACAGACACTGATACACCGCAATCCTTCACCAAAACCTTAACCAAATCATTACCATTTGCAAACATATTGAAAATTTTAGCATATAATCCATTTGAAGCATAGCCATTTATGATCATCGCAATGTCTTTCTTCTCCATGACCCTCTCAGCACACTCCACCTCCCCACACCTGAAGTACAAATTGGTAACTGCACCACGGACGCCAGGATCCATTTCCATCCCGTTAACAACCACAAAGCCGTGAAGTTGCTCACCAAACCCTAATTCTAATACTCTCGAGCATGCAGCTAGCACAGTGGAAGCTGTGTATTCATCTATTTCCATACCAAATTCCTCACGTCTAAAGCTACAAAACATTTGAATCGCTCTGTAGCACTCACCTGAACTAGCGTACGCGGAAAGCATGGAGTTCCAGGTGATGATGTTTTTTTCCGGCATTTCATCAAACAATTTGCGAGCGGTGCAGAGGTTGTTGGATTTCGCGTAGGAGTTGAGGAGTGAGGTCGAGACCACTACGTCTGCTTCGAGGCCGCATCGAATGGAGTGGCAGTGGGCGAGTTGGGCGAGGGTTAGTGAGGAGGTGGATGCCGCGGCACGGGCAAGCGAGGATAGGATGAAGGGGTGGGATTTGACACTGTCCGAGCAGTGGGTGAGGAACTGAGTGTAGAAGTGGGCGGAAGCGAGGGGGAAGAGGGAGATGAGCGTGGCGTGGAAGGCGACGTCGCGGGAGGGTGGCGGGACTTGATCGAAAAGGAAAAGGGCGTAGGGTAGGGAAGTGTGGACGGGGAGGCTATCGTGCGCTGCTTGTATTAGGGCTGTCGCAGTTTTGGGGTTGGCGTCAAGGCCGCGCTTGAGAAGCCGGCAGTGGTGGGAATGTAGGATCATTCTGGATTAGTTTGAGTTGCATGTTTTATATTTAGAGATGACAAAACTCAGTCTCATTCATCAGTTCAAAACTGTTTATTTCTGCTTGGGCAATGTTATTGGTTTAAACGGGGTCTACCTCCTAAAATGAAAAAAAAAGGCAAATTCTATTTAGACCCAAGAATTTGCTGAGTAAACCCAGCGAATCTGGAAAAATAAGGTGAACTCAGTGTTTTGCTGAGTTCACCCATGTATTTTTTAAAAAAAAGTCATTTTTACCCTCCCTCGTAGGGGCTCTACGAGATTCTTTAGTCTACCTCGTAGAGTCCCTACGAGATTCTTTACTTTACCTCGTAGAGATCCTACGAGGTAAAGTAAAGAATCTCGTAGGGGCTCTACGAGGTAAAATACAAGATCTCGTATGGGCTTTACAAGGTAAGTTGAAAATTGAAAAAAAAAAAATTGCAAAGCAGGGGCATTTTTGTCACAGTTTTTTCTAGGTATACTCAGCAAATTTCTGGGTCTAAATAGAATTTGCCAATGAAAATTCAGTATACTCCCATTTTTTTAATACAATTTTAATCCTTTTCGACCGATGTTATCGACTTTTAGATCTAAACTTGATATATTTCCGTCGAATTCCATTGATAAATTTGCCAACTTATTGCTGAATTGCAATTATGTTCCTCCTTTAGTCGAAATTGAAGTGTTGGTAACAATGTCCTTCTGCTTAAGAATATGTACTCACATTTTAGTATTTTTCTTTTCAACCCTTCCCCCAGCTTAGCTGGTTCAAATGTCCGTGACACGGTACTTCTAGGCTTCCGTGACATTGGTAGATGTTAGGCTAGTTTTACCGCATACTAATTTTGCCTAACTGAGACCAGTCATATTACCTAAACATATAACATGTTAAAAGATACCATATATGAATCAAAATATTTGTTTCAAACGGTGTTTTTACTTCGAAGCCCAGATCTTTGATATCTCATTGTGAACCCGTTAATGTTAAACAAAATACTATAATTTCATTCAAAATGCATGGGTTTATCAAAAATGATTAATCCTTACCTAAGTGATTAATTCACAGGTAATGTTTATCGCTTAGTATCTACTTAGCGAATTTTACAATCATGATTATATGACAACCTTTAAATTTGACATAATCAATAATTATTTTAATACATTTTGGCTATTATTCAAATAAGTGTAATGAGTAATCGATTGCAGCATTTAATATCACGTTATTATTACGCTATAACCCCGTTATATCACTTAGCAGATTATCATCCTTACGTTTTTCTCAAATAGTCTCTTTGCTTTAAGCCCCGCTATTCTCGATACATCCAGCAGTTATTTCCAGTGTATTACTTATTCATGCAATATCTCTAATGAAAGAAACAAACTGAAAATGGCATCTGTCGTTGCATTATAAAAACTATGAAGTTAAGTTTTTTAACTGATTTTTTTAGTATATATTTTTAGAAATAAAAATACTCCATATTCCATAAAATTTAATCAAGTTAAATAGTAATTTACATTTATATACAGATATTTACATATGTTTTTGTTTGAAACTAAAAATGTACTTATTATAGTTAAATAGAGTGTTAGTTTTTCATTTAATTATCGTTTTTACATTCGTAAAAATATTATGAACATGTAACGTAAGTTATTTTAGGGTCAATCACTATATCCTGCTATTTCTTTGCTTTATATCTACTATGACTTTTTGGAACTTCGCCTCAATGAATCCGCTAAGCGCTTTAACTGCACGGTCTGATTGTGATGTTAAAGTTCCGTTAAATCTTCGCCAAACTCATGTTATAGTACATAACTCAATTCGATTGATGCGCTATTTCAATGTAGTGTTATGAAATAGTTGATTCATTTTAAGCTCGATATGTTTCATGCTACATCGGCTAAATCAAGGTTTTTTAGCAATTGTCTCAGCAACATTATTATACAAACACGGATTAGAGTAGTTCTTTTTTAACTAAATCAATAAAATTAGAGTAAAGACGATATACGTGCTCAATATAAGTTAAAATTATATTATAGTGCTAAGACACGATCTTCACAATCTTGATATTCTTTGATTTAACAGCATAGGCATCTACGATTCAGTTCAAAAACGAAAATATAAAAGTTGAAGATAAATAAATTGGACCTCCTTATAACTATAGATAGCAACCCTAAAAATATAGCACTAGGGCCGCTTTTGAATTTGAAATTTAATTAGTAATATGCTTAATTAGATAGCTTCCAAATTTTAATGAGCGATCGATTTCATTTTAAATCTCGTTTTGAAAGATAAAAGTTGAAGCTATGATATAAGTGCGATATACAAAAAAGAAGAATCAGATAATGAAATTTGAAGTGGGTGTTCTCTTAAATTGGTAAGTATTTAAATGTTATGCATAGTCAAGTGCAATATATGCATAAAGTGGGAAATTTTATTTTACTTTTATTCCTAACTAATTGATGTTTAAGTGTGGATTAGTGGACATATATGTTTGAGAGTTTTGCACGATTCATTTAGATAGTAGCCTAGTTCTATTTATACACCTATTTTTGCTTTTCTTACACCGGAGTTTTTTTTTTAAAAAAATTGGACAAAAATACCCCTAATGTATAATAGCCGTAAACAATACATTGTAATTATATATTTTTAAAACCCTAACATGCTAATTAATTAGGTTAAAGATAAAAACCAAAATTCAAACTTTTAGCAATGGAAATTGTTGAAGAAGAGACAAATTTAGGGTTAGGATTTATAAACGCTGATCATTTTGATGTAGAAATTAGAAAAAAAAAATCATGATTTTGGAGCAGAATAAGACTTTGGCACTGGACGTTCCCAAAATGGGTACTATCGGGTCGGGTGAATTAGAGAATAGACAGACGCCTGTTGGCATTCGAGCTTTCCTTCTCTTTTCAGGGCCTATCCGAAAGAGAATCCAGTACCTCTTGGTCGTAAATAGGACGAACCACCTCCATGGATATCTTTGCTTCGGAACAAAACAATTCGAATTAGGCTCGGTCAACCAGAATATGTATTATCCATATGGGAGATCTTCCAATTGAGAAGATCCATCAACCTGAGACGAAGAAAAAGGTCTATCTGTTTTCTTTAGTTATTCAGTTAAACCAATGATTCGTTATTGGAGCAGATAGCAACAATCGTTTACGTTCTACCTGTGACCGATGTAAAGTAAAAGGAATTTGTTTTGGGAAGACCGAAGAAAGAATCTGCTCTTCTTCCGTAAAGAATTCTTCTAATAACCCCGAACCTAATCTACGCAAAAAAATGCGTACTGTACTTTTATGTTTACGAACCAAAGTTCTAGCACACGAAAGTCGAAGTATATACTTTATTTAATACAAACCCTATTTTTTTGAGGATCCACAGTAATAATGAGAAAGATTTCTACATATTCGAAGCTTTCCAATTAGCTGTTTTTGCATTAATTGTGACTTCATCAATCTTACTTATTAGTGTACCCATTGTATTTGCTTCTTCTGATGGTTGGTCAAATAACAAAAATGTTGTATTTTCCAGTACATCATTATGGATTGGATTAGTTTTTCTGGTAGCTATCCTTAATTCTCTCATCTCTTGAACTTCTTTGGCATTTTTCGCAATTTATTCACATACTAGAACAAATCGAAGTTTACACGGTACAAATTCGGCACTTGTAGCTTCTATAGGATTTCTTATAATTTGGATATGCTATTTTGGGATCAATCTATTAGGAATAAGTCTACATAGTTGACTCAATCCTTTTCCTAAAAAAAAGGATTGAGCCGAGTTTAATTGCAATCAATTTATTTTCGGTCTTTAGATCAGATAGCAAAATTGATGTCGACACAGCGGTGGTGCGAGATTGTGTGTTGGCCGCGCACCTTGACGGGATGGAATGATTTTTTCCCCGCACCCCGTCTACTAGCCTTTCATCTTTTCCCGTCGTTACTATCCTAGGATTATTATGACTTCACTGACGTTAAGGGTATAATGGGAACATACATGGTGTAGGTAAAGTAAAAGACGGTGTTTCAATTTTCAGCCTAACATTTGATGTATGTAAGGAAAAATTAGGTATCCAAATAGAATTAGAATAGATAGTAATTGAAATTTCTTTTAATCTATAAAATTGTCGAATTTCCCTTTTATGTAATTTTTTTGTTAAAACGTGAGTGCCCTTTTTCTTTTCTTCTTTTTAACTTTTTCTCTACTCTATTATATGTATTTCTGATAGCAAAAATACCAAGTAGAACATTCATTTTTCTACTCTATTATAAATCTTATCATACCATTTAATTTAATTTATTTGAAAATTTTGATAACTTTACCATAAAATTTTCTCGGCTGATAACCAATATTACCGCTAAGTTAAATTACATGCTTTATTGTGTTTATCCAATAGTTCTTATATAATAATTCGATATACCCATTCACAAAACCCTTTTTGGACTCTAATGATGAAAGCTACAGGAAAATGCAAAATATGCGAACTAAGAAGAGGAATTTATTTGAAACCTGGGTTGGAGGAGATCCTCCAAAAAATAATATTAATATTGACAAATTAGAATACTTTGCTTCAAACTAGAATAGGAACCGCTAAAAAGCCCTCAAATCCCTAGAGCAATGGGTCTTTATGGTTGGATTTCATGGGTAAATGATTTCTCTCTTTCATACTTTGAATCTATTCTCCTATACGAGCCATTTGGCTTGATTGTACACATATTATGCTGGAATTAAATAATATATCAATTTTGGCAATGTTCAATATATTTTTCTATGAATTCTGGATACTAGTATAATATCACTAGATTCTACAAAAGTGTTTTGACCATAATAAGGTAAAAATTTGTTAGTGTTTATTTTTGTCATGATCTTACGAGATATCTTTATTATTGAAAAGATTTTTATAAGTTAATAGGTTAATTCCTTTTGATTTGAGTTTTCTCATGTTGGTTTACCAGATTGATCCAAGTATTATTTTCTTATAATGCTCCGATACGCTTGAGCATGTTTTCCAGATTTGCTTTTGATACTTGGACCTCAGAAGATGAGCTGAGGTCTAAGACATAGACCCATATTTTTTTATTAATATTCCTCTTTTTGTTTCAATTATAGTTACCAACATTTTTAAGGATAAGTTATTATAATTATTCAGGGTTGATTCTATGTTAGTGTTGTACTCTTATATGTCTATGTATATAAAAGTATTTTGTTTTTAGTAAGACTTATTTATATTATACTTTGACCATTACAAGTTATGAGATCTTGTTATATATATTTTCTTTTCGGGCTTTTAACTAAGTTAGGCTTGTTTGTAGATAATATAACACAACTAACCATGTTTTAAAGTAATTACAGAAATAAACCTGTTTCGGTTTAAGGAAGGCGAGTTCTCAAAACTCGCACAAAGGAGAGTTTTCAAAGTAAGCTTTCGTATATTAGGGTACTGAATTTCATAGTGACTTTCTGTAAATTTGATTTGGACATAACTTAATATCTACAATATGAAATCCCTATAGTTCTATAGATTCTAACATTTCGTATTTCAATGGAATCCGACTTACAACGATTCTTATATATTCGAATGAAGTTCAAAACATTAAACTACGAACTATCACGACATTACGAACTTGTTTTTAGTTGTATTTGAATTATACATCTAAACAATATATATAGCTTAACCAAATAACATAAAACAAATACCAAATTCTAATATTCATATATAAGAGAGATACAAAGTCCGATTAAGGACAGATAAGTTTGAAACATAAGAAATACACATACAAGATGTGCAACACAATGACATCCCCTCAACAAACATACATCTCCATTTTTGGCTACTGAAGTACATCGCTTTCTGTTATGACCTTGCGATCCACATTTGCTGCACCTGTTTGTTTTGGGTGTTTGATACTCATTCATAACATTTTTGAATCTCGTAAATTTTGGTCGTCCGGGTTGTCTTCTTACAGGGGGAGCCAATATTCGTGGACTGTTGTACATGTTGTAGTATTTCTTATCGCGTATAGGATGAAACTCTGGCTCGTAGGTAGCTCCATAACTTTGGACGGGGTACCATTCAGAAGCAAAATCGTGATGTGCTCTATACTACCAAAATCCAGTGCTTAACAAGCCGCCATCACATAAGCACACAGTATCTTCTACAGAAGTGGGATGTTGCATGTACAAGTGCAATTAGCACCTTCGATTACAACATCATATTTATCTCCGTAATAGTGAATCACTTGCCATTTATATCGACCAAATTGAACAAGCCTACGACGTCGTGCTTCAATAGCACGAGCTTCAATTTTAGCTTCCAATTTTGGAGTAAGTTTTGAATTCAGACCCTCCCCTTTTTCCCGCCTCTTATAGAAATATTCAACTGATCGAAAGAACGTTCTTGCAAGCCTTTATAGGAAAGGATCTGACGCCTTTTAGTACCCCCATTAAAACTTTCATATGCGTTGGTTGTCATAATATGGAAGCGGCCACCATCATCTCTGCAAAGGGCCCAGTTTTCTTATGAATTCCCTAGGCTTTGTTCAATCCAGTTATGCGTCTCCGGCTTAGTTGCCTTGATTTTTCTCTAAGTTTAGTGCATCAGAATTGGCAGATGTAACAACCCGGAATTTCTAAACCAATTAAAATTTTTATTTTAGCTATTTTAATGAATATGGAAATATAAATTGGCTATTTTTTTGCTAAATAAAATTTGAGAACAATTTAAAAATTAGTTTTTATATTTTATTTGACATTAAATAAACTCAGTAAAATTATTAAATTGATTTAAAAGCTTTATTTTTAAAATTTTGAAAATTAGATTTTGAAAATCAAAGCATAGCCCTTAAAAAGTGAAATTTTGCTAAGAAGCTTATAATTCGATGAAATAATATTTTTTTTGATTCATAATGACAAATCATCGTTGATTTCCAAAATGCGCGTCGAACGGAGTCAATATGTGTCCGTGAGAGGCAAAATCATTCGTTCAAAAACAAGCAGTCATTTTTACAAAGGAACATTATTCAGACGACCTCAGAATTCGATCTACTTTTTTTTGGATTCGTATCATCAAATAATGGTTAAATCCAAAAGGGCATAATTTTTGAAGTTAGCATTTGGTCGTATAAGAAGAAGAGACACGCTAAAATCGCATTTTTGAAGCTAATTTGAGTAATTTTACAAAGAAATACTATTGAGACGACATCGGAATTCGACGAAACCTTTTTTATTGAATCCGTAGCGTCGAATAATGGTAAGATTTCAAATTTCATGATTTTCTAAAATCAGTATGTGACCGGACGTTATTTTTAAAGTGAAAAACATACGATATTTTGACTTTAAAAATTCGCTGATTGTGCATACAGATTCGAAATTCGATGAAACCAGTTTCGTTGGGCCCGTAGTGTCAGAGAGTAGTTGCATGTCAATTTTCATTAAAAAGGGGATCCGTAGGTGATCATACGGATTTTTAAATGGTGAAAATAAGCGTAAATTGAGTATAATAAAATATAAAATCATTAAGAAAATAATTTCCTCCACTATATAATATCCTTTTAACTTCCTTAACCTAATTCAATTTCTCAATATCAAGCTGCCACTCTCCTTTCTCTTCAACATGAGTTTCCGCCTTTTCTAAAATCAAAATCAAACAAAATACAAAGCTATAAAATCATGAGATAAATATATATGCGATCCTCACTACTAAAAAAAGTTAAATTAAAGACTGAAAATTTCAGTCTTTAACTGCATAGTTCAGTCTCTACATTGCCTTTAAAGACTGATTAAAAACCAATTATTTCAGTTACAATTTCTCAAGTCTTAAAAGTATTTGAGACTCTACGTTTCGGTCTTAAAATTTAAAGACCGAAATTTCGGTCTTAAGTTTGTTTAAAGACAATATTTTAAAGACTGAGATGTAATTACTAATCAGTCTTAAATTATATATATATATATATATATTTGTTTTGTGTCGTTTGCAGTTGTGCGTAATGTAGTAGTGGTCATTTTTTCTTTGACTGCCTTGTATTTTTTTTTCTTGTAGAAACTTGTTACTTTATTACAAAGCTAAAATGAGATTTGAACAACAGTTGCTGGTCATTTTTCAAAACAAGTGAAAGTGAAATGAAAATTTACATGAAACTCACTTGCAAGTACAACCCAAACCAAAGAAAAAATAATTTTTACAACCCACGGGGCCATCGTCCACATTCACCCCTCATCCATCTCTACATGAATTAACTTCCACCTACCACACAACAAATGACCACCTAACCAATCCTTCATCACATTTACAGCCACCCTCTTACATACATAACGTTCCCATTCAAAGTTCATCCCCCTTCCTGTTAGACCCACCGACAACCTTCTCCTTCGCAGCATCCACATCCTCACCTTCCTTCTGTTTTCCTTCTCCTTCGCTTCCTCCGCCTACCAACTCCATTCTTCCACCGCCCTTCTGCTCTCCTTTTTCGTTTTACTTGCCTTTCCTTTCATCTTCTCCACAGCCTTCTCTCCGACTCTTCAATTCGCCTTCTCCTCAGCCACACTTCCCTTCTCAGACGATTTACCTTTTATTTTTTTCCATCACATCAGACGCTACGTCATAGATGTAACTGTCGGATTCCGACACCTTCTCCATCGCCTGCCCTGCTTTGTCAGAGATGTAGCCTCCTGATTCTGAAGCTACGTTCGCTGCTCTGTCTTTACCAAACACCGCATGCTCCTTCGTTGATTCTCCTGCTGAGCGGGCGCCTTCTTTCGCGTCTTGGTATTTAGTTGAAGCCGAATGCTGAAAACTTTCATGTTCAAATTTTAGATCTTGCAGTCTCCGATCAATTGACAAAATAGATTAGGAAAAACCCTCAGCAACTCCTTGTCTTGCGTCCATCAGCAAAACCAACTGCAAGAATGAAGGAAAGTAATTAAGAGCTAAAGCCATCAACTTCTCACCGAAATTGACTGGTTCATAACAAAACATATAAATTAATTATTTTCATAAATAAAAAAGTACATGGATTAACTGTAACTAAGTTTACAGTTCAAAATCAATTACATATTGAGAGCGGTGATATCTCTTGAAGTCTTCTAGCCTGAACCTGTTTAAACAGATGACAAGATTAAAATTAAATGGTTTTTTCACGAAATTAGATCATCATACAAATGTATGCTTTGGTATCGATGAACATGTGAGAGGAGTGAGAGTTTCAGTATCTAGGGAAGTGTAACTATTTGTACAGTAAAAGAAGTGGGGAAAGTTTGAACGTGTGGCATAAATTATGGAAGTGGCCACGTTTCTTTCTACCTGTGTTTCTCACTTTCTCATGGACTCAAAGTAATATACGCGGATTACTAGGAGTAATTAGCGTATTACATCGATTAAAGACTGATATTCAGTCATTGAGCGGTCTGGAACGATGGATACCGAATACAAACTACTTTTCAGTCTTTGGTATAAATTATTAAAGACCGGTTGATTTCAGTAATTAATCCGTTATTAATTACAAACCGAAAATTATCAGTTTTTAATTGGCAGTCTTTAATCGAATATATTCTTGTAGCGTTATAGCTTGCTCTTCGATTTGGTATGAGTATGGGAGAGGTTCAAGAACATTTTGTATGCTGCGTTTTTCCAGCGTATGGTTTATGCGGGTTAGGGTTGATGAATTCGTGAAATAGAAGCAACGATGCATGAATTTGAGTTTGTTTTGGTGTTTTGGAGGTAGAATAACACATTGTGGCCAAATTTGAGGCGATTCGGAGACAAAGTGTCGGGATGAATATGGGCAGCGTGCGTTTTGGAGTTGGCTATTGCGTGAGGGTGTTTGGAGAAGAAGAGAGATTAGAGGAAGAGATTAGAGAAGGTTAGGAGGTTAATTACTTATTTTAATTGTTAATGGCTTTGTACACGAAACTTGTAAAGAGCATAACTTTTTCGTACGAACTTGGAATCACGCGAAATAAGATGCGTTGAAACCATATCAACGAGAGTTCGTAAAAAACTGATTTGGAGTGATTTGGATCTCGTATGGACTGTGGAATCGAAAAGGTCACATTCCTTCACATAAAGATTTGGCGGAGTGAGAAACCAAGGTGAGAACTTTTTCTCACTAAATTATACTTTATCATGTTATAATATTCATGTATAAAAAAAAATTGCAAGTGTAGATTTCCATCAGTTTTAATCATTATAAATTGTATACGATGCCTGTTAGTTCGCCTCCCTCGTCCACAAACCATGGATGATTTAATTAGTTGTATTGTGTGTTGATTTTGTTGTTGAAATAATTAACACATTAAAAATAATGTTAACGTTAAAGTGGTTGTTGAAATTAAATTATAAATATCTATTTATAATTTTAACCAGTGAAAATTGGCTAATTAGAAAAGCAATTCAAACCGAATTAGAATTGGTTTAATTTGTTAACCAATAATTTATTTAAATAAACTGTTGTTGTTTGAAAACCCCACACGGGTCTGTGGATGATAATTTATCCACTTCTCCCCTGAATTTAATTATATGTCAATCGATGGGTTAACAGACTGTGATGAACATTATTTATTTATTTTAATGCTTACACAGTTGTAAATTGCACTTTGGATGGTGTTTGAATGTGTAATGATTATTTATCATTATTGTTGAATACATGCGATGCATGAAATTCATATAACTGAAATTATATGGTAATTAATTGAGTCGCATTCCGATTTCAGAAATAAAGAATATTTTAAAATAAAGAATATTTTAAAATAATGAATATTTCATACAAAATATTCATGTGTTGAATCAAATGTTTGAACAATGAAAATATCATTTTATTGAATGTATAAACTATAATAAATATTCATGTGTTCTATAAATGTTCGAATAAAAATGTTTCATAATGCATGTAGGAATCATTAAAAAGGTTCATGTTTGAATAAAAATGTTTCAACAATAAAAATTACATTTCTATTGTATGTAGGAATAATTAAAAGGATTCATGTTTGAATAAAAATGTTCCAACAATAAAAATCACATTTTTATTGTATGTAGGAATCATTGAAAAGATTCATGTTTGAGTAAAAATGTTTCAACAATAAAAATTACATTTTATTGTATGTAGGATTAATTAAAAAGATTCATGTTCGAATAAAAATGTTTCAACAATAAAAATTACATTTTTATTGCATGTAGGAATCATAAAAAATATTCATTGTTTGAAATAAAATGTTTTGACAATAAAATATATATTTTTATTGTATGTATGAACCAGAAAAATATTCATTGTTTGAAATAAAATGTTTTAACAATAAAATTCACATTTTGTTTATATGAATAAACCAATAAAAGGAACCATATGTTAAATTACATTTTTGTTAGTTAAAAATGTGTCTTTAACATGTTAGCCAAGTTATAAAAATAGTCATATGTTAAAATATGTTATTGTTAGACAAAAATATTGTCTTTAAACATGTTAATGAAAAATAAAAAGAATCATATGTTGAAATATGTTTTGTTCATTAAAAATGTGTCTTTAACATGTTAGCGAAGTTATAAAAATAGTCATATGTTAAAATATGTTATTGTTAGATAAAATTTTTGTCTTTCAACATGTTAATGAAAAATAAAAAGAATCATATGCTGAAATATGTTTTGTTCATTAAAAATATGTCTTTAACATGTTAGCGAAGTTATAGAAATAGTCATATGTTAAAATATGTTATTGCTAGATAAAAATATTGTCTTTAAACATGTTAATGAAAAATAAAAAAAATCATATGTTGAAATATGTTTTGTTCATTAAAATGTGTCTTTAACATGTTAGCGAAGTTATAAAAATAGTCATATGTTAAAATATGTTATTTTTAGATAAAAATATTGTCTTTATAATGAAAAATAAAAAGAATCATACGTTGAAATATATTTTGTTCATTAAAAATGTGTCTTTAACATGTTAGCGAAGTTATAAAAATAGTCATATGCTAAAATATGTTATTTTTAGATAAAAGTATTATCTTTAAACATGTTAATGAAAAATAAAAAAAATCATAGGTTAATATATGTTTCGTTAGACAAAAATGTCGTATTTAACATGTTAGTTAAGAATAAAAGAACCATAGGTTAATATATGTTTCGTTAGATAAAAATGTCGTCTTTAACATGTTAGTAAAGTAATAAAAGAATCATATGTTAGAATATGTTTTGTTAGATAAAAATGTCATCTTTAACATGTTAGTTAAGAACAAAAGAATAATATGTTAAAATATTTTTTTTAACTTGTTAATGAAGTGAATTAAATAGTCATGTACTGAAATAAATGGTTGTGTGTATTTAAAAATATCATTTTTAACATGTATGTGAAGTGTATAAAATTTACATGTCTTGAAATATATTTTTGTTCATTAAAATGTTCATTAAAAATATCATTTTTAACATGAATATGAAGTGTACAAAATTATTTGAAAAAATAAATGGTTTTGAAATCATCGAATGAATTACATATATATATATATATATATATATATATATATATATATATATATATATATATATATAAATTAAACGAATCGCGCGCGGTAGTTCGCGTTTTGGAATCGTAACTTTAAACGATTAAACGAGAGATCCGCCCGTCTGATTTTCCCAAAACTGAAACCGTTGGGTTTGCTTTGGAAAGATCTTTCCAATGATATTAAATTTATTAAGATCCAACGGTTAGATTTCGAGAAATGTGTAATTCAAATCTGAATATAAAAAAAGCACTAGGGCCGCGTAATGACCTGAAACATCGTTCGAATTAAATGGACTATTTTTATATAAATAAAATTAGCGATAAATCATTATAAAATATTATAAACAATATGAAATGGAAATAAATCAATTTCCCTTGTTTTATAAAGTAATATGGATGGTTAGATTTATTTAACGTTAATCTATAGGATTGAATTAAATTTAACCAAAGAAAGAAATGATTTGAATTACATATATTCGAGGATTATTTGAAAAGGCCGAGTTAAATCTCATTTCAAATAATTAAACGATAACTTAAATTCGAAGACATTGAAGAAGGTGGTGGAAGACCGGTTGTATTCACATCGAATGGACGACTACTGATGCCCTGGATTGGTTAGCTCCAAGGAAAGGGTTAAAGTGGTAGTTATCCAGACGTACTTGTCGATTGTCCTGATATGCGTGGACCTTTCTTCTGTATTGGACATACGGAGCAAGGAATAAGGTGTCTCCGGTTTCGTTCAGACTCAGAACGGACTTGTAAATGGATGTGCGTCTGACATTGGATTTCATTCTGTGTTGATTGATTTCTATTAAATATATATCTGTTTGGTGGCGGAGAATTTATTCTCTTACTTAACACCAATCTCTGAGACGTACGAGCTTAGAGGTTATATATCGATAGACTTCAGTCACATGGTGTGGATTGTCAATGTGACATGCTAAGATGCAAATGATCAAGACTTTTGTTGAAAAGCAGAGTCTTGTGGTTGATGATCAAATCACAACTTTAATTAGCATAGCTATGTGCATAGCGTTACTTCGCGAGCCTCACGCCCCCGTATGAGTCAAAAACGGGATCGTGACTGCAGGGAGTACATGCGTTTCTTTCTAGTTAGAAGTGGTGTCATGGTATGAAGCCTGGACATTTTTTTTATGTGGATGATGGATTGCTAGGCCCCATATATTGATTGCTACTGGCCAAGTGATAACTCCAATAGGACCGGAAAACGTGTGTTCAGGAATAACTAATCCACTAAAGTATGTGTGGACCAACCCTGAAGATCCAAGGGTTCACCAGCGTTCGAGCCCTGAGGCATTTGCTAGAGTGCCTCGAATCGGGAGGAGCCATCCCTAGGCTCGACTCATGATAAAAACTCAATCTCCAATACGACATTACGGATTTGATTGTAAACCTATATATGGCGACATAGTGTATAGTAACTATGCCGTCTGGGATTGATACATTTATATTGAAAAGTGTTTTAAACTGACTAGACTAGTAATAATATCAAATGAATTTATTTATGCGTACCAAGCATTTTTGGCCATTATAAGATAAAACTCTATCCTCCGGCTTGCGTTGCATTGTGTGATGGGACTTGAGTCTTATAATGGTTTCATTTTTCTAAAAAGCATTGCGTTGTTTAAATGATTTACTTTATTTTATGCACTGGCAATCCAATGGAGTAAACCCGTTCCGCGTTAGCGGCATAGTCCTGTGATTAGCTCTATTATTAAATAAGTTAAGTAAGATTTCTCATATCAGTCCCATGACTGACTCGTAGTTTATTTCACTTGCAAACTCAGGTGCCCCTGTTCTCACGAGGGCAGTCGAGTGGTTTGTTTTGTAGAAATTTATTTATTAAGCAAGATTCTAGATTGAAGCTTAAAGTTGCATCCAGAGCATTGATAGGGTTCCGCTATGTTAGTTTATTGGTTCCGTTGCATTGTATTAAATTTATTGTAAATTTGTCTTCCGCTGTAGTATTATTTTTCGATGTACTCTGATATATTCTGTACTCTGATATAACATTATCATAAAAGTCTTCTATTATTTGTTCTGATGTGTTGTATACCCAGAGTTAGCGTATCCGGGCTTCAAATGGTCTTGATTGATTTAGCGATCGATTAGGCCCGAGCGAAAACCGTATGATTACAGTTGGTATCAGAGCCTTGGTTAACTCAAATCTTTGGGGTACAACTCGTTAGAATTGAACAAAAGACTTATCAGAGGTAGGATTAACAATGTCTTATGAAAGAAAACTTATTAGAGATAAGATCAGTAGCATCCTAGAATGAGATACTCGTTAGAGATGGGTTAAAAATGCCTTAGAATGACTTGAGAGTGACACGTTTATAATTAACGTATTTGTGATTATATATACAATCCGTTCTTAGAAAATATGATTTTTGAATATATAAAAGTTATATATATTTGAAAAGCTAATTAACTAATTGATTATTGATTGTGTTGTGTGAATATTAGTTCAACTAATAAAATTATTGAAACCAATAAAAGAATGAAAGTTGAGTTGGTTAGTTAAACAACTTTCAGCTCCGTTCCTTTTAGAGGACGAAAATATTTTAAGTTGGGGAGATTGTAACAACCCGGAATTTCCGAACCAATTTAAATTTTTATTTTAGCTATTTTAATGAATAAGGAAATATAAATTGGTTATGTTTTTTGCTAAATAAAATTTGAGAAAATTTCAAAATTAGTTTCTATATTTTATTTGTCATGAAATAAACTCAGTAAAATTATTAAATTGATTTGTAAGCTTTATTTTTAAAATTTTGAAAATTAGATTTTGAAAATAAAAGCATAACCCTTAAAAAGTAAAATTTTGCTAAGAAGCTCAGAAATTGACAAAATAATTTTTTTTGGATTCATAATGACAAATCATAGCTGAGTTCCAAAATGCGTGTCGAACGGAATCAGTATGTGTCTGTGAGAGGCAAAATCATTTATTCAAAAACAGACAGTTATTTTTACAAAGGAACATTATTCAAACGACCTCGGAATTCAATCCTACTTTTTTTTGGATTTGTATCGTCAAATAATGGTTAAATCAAAAAGGGCATAATTTTTTAAGTTAGCATTTGGACGTACAAGAAGAAAAGACACGCTAAAATCGTATTTTTGAACCTAATTTGAGTAATTTTACAAAGAAACATTATTGAGACGACCTCGGAATTTGATGGAACTTTTTTATTGAACCCGTAGCGTCGAATAATCGTAAGTTTCCAAATTCCATGATTTTTTAAAATCAGTGTGTGACCGTGGATGATTTTTAAAGTGAAAAACTGACAATATTTTGAGTTTAAAATTTCCTAATTTGTGCATACGGACTCGGAATTCGACGAAACTAGTTTCGTTGGATCCATAATGTCAGAGAGTAGTTGCATGCCAATTTTCATTGAAAATGGGATCCATAAGTGATCACATGGATTTTTAAACGATGAAAATAAGCGTAAATTGAGTATAATAAAATATAAAATCATTAAAAAAATAATTTTCTCCGCTATATAATATCCTTTTTCACTTCCTTATTCTAATTCAATTTCTCAATATCACGCTGCCGCTCTCCTTTCTCTTCAACGTGAGTTTCCCCCTATTCTAAAATCAAAATCAAACAAAATACAAAGCTATAAAATCATGAGATAAATATATATGTGATCCTTATAGCTTGCTCTTCGATTTGGTATGAGCATAGGAGAGGTTCAAGAACATTTTGCACACTGCATTTTTCCAGCATATGGTTTATGCGGGCTAGGGTTGATGAATTCATGAAATAGAAGCAACGATACATGAATTCGAGTTTGTTTTGGTGTTTAGTAGGTAGAATAGCACATTGTGGCCAAATTTGAGGTGATTCGGAGACAAAAAGTGTCGGGATGAATATGGCAGCGTGCTTTTGGAGTTTGCTATTGCGTGAGGGTGTTTGGAGAAGAAGAGAGGTTAGAGGAAGAGATTAGAGAAGGTTAGGAGGTTAATTGCTTATTTTAATTGTTAATGACTTATATGTACATGAAACTTGAAAAAAACATAACTTTTTCATACGAACTCTGAATTCAGCGAAACAAGATGCATTGGAACTGTATCGATGAGAGATTTGTAATAAAACTGATTTGGAGTGATTTGGATGTCGTATGTGGACTGTGGAGCCGAGAAGGTCACATTCTTTCGCTTAAAGATTTGGCGGAGTGAGAAACCAAGGTGATAACTCTTTCTCACTAAATTATATTTTATCACGTTATTATATTCATGTATAATATATATATATATATATATATATATATATATATATATATATATATAATTGCCAGTGTAGATTTCCATCAGTTTTAATCATTACAAATTGTATACGGTGCCTGTTAGTTCACCTCCCTCGTCCACAAACCAATGACGATTTAATTGGTTGTATTGTGTGTTGATTTTGTTGTTGAAATAATTAACACATTAAAAATAATGTTAACATTAATGTGGTTGTTGAAATTAAATTATAAATATCTATTTATAATTTTAACCAGTGAAAATTGGCTAATTAGAAAAACAATTCAAACCGAATTAGAATTGGTTTAATTTGTTAACCAATAATTTATTTAAATAAACTGTTGTTGTCTGAAAACCCCACACGGGTCTGAGGATGATAATTTATCCACATCTCCCCTGAATTTAACTATATGTCAATCGATGAGTTGACAGGCTGTGATGAGCGTTATTTATTTATTTTAAAGCTTACGCAGTAGTAAATTGCACTTTGGATGATGTTTGAATGTGTAATGATTATTTATCATTGTTATTGAATACATGCGATGTATGAAATCCATATAACTGAAATTATATTGTAATTAATTGAGTCGCATTCCGATTCAGAAATAAAGAATATTTTAAAATAGTGAATATTTCGTACAAAATATTCATGTATTGAATAAAATGTTTGAACAATAAAAATATTATTTTTATTGAATGTATAAACTATATAAAATATTCATGTGTTGTATAAATGTTTGAATAAAAATGTTTCAACAATAAAAATTATATTTTTATTGTATGTAGGAATCATTAAAAAGGTTCATGTTTGAATAAAAATATTTCAACAATAAAAATTACATTTTTATTGTATGTAGGAATCATTAAAAAGATTTATATTTGAATAAAAATGTTTCTACAATAAAAATTACATTTTTATTGTATGTAGGAATCATTAAAACGATTCATGTTCGAATAAAAATGTTTCAACAATAAAAATTACATTTTTATTATATGTAGGAATTATTAAAAAGATCCATGTTCGAATAAAAATGTTTCAACATTAAAAATTACATTTTTATTGTATGTAGAAATCATTAAAAAGATTCATGTTTGAATAAAAATATTTCAAAAATAAAAATTACATTTTTATTGTATGTAGGAATCATTAAAAAGATTCATGTTTGAATAAAAATGTTTTAAGAATAAAAATTACATTTTTATTGTATGTAGGAATCATCAAAAAAATTCGTTGTTTGAAATAAAATGTTTTAACAATAAAAGTTACATTTTTATTGTATGTATGAATCACAAAATATTCATTCTTTGAAATAAAATGTTTTAACAATAAAATTCATATTTTTATTGTATGAATAAACCAATAAACGGAACCATGTGTTAAATTACATTTTTATTAGTTAAAAATGTGCCTTTAACATGCTACTGAAGTTATAAAAATAGTCATATGTTAAAATATGTTATTGTTAGATAAAAATATTGTCTTTAAACATGTTAATGAAAAATAAAAAGAATAATATGTTGAAATATGTTTTGTTCATTAAAAATGTGTCTTTAACATGTTAGCGAAGTAATAGTCATATGTTAAAATATGTTATTATTAGATAAAAATATTGTCTTTAAACATGTTAATGAAAAATAAAAAGAATCATATGTTGAAATATGTTTTGTTCATTAAAAACGTGTCTTTAACATGTTATAGAAGTTATAAAAATAGTCATATGTTAAAATATGTTATTGTTAGATAAAAATACTGTCTTTAAACATGCTAATGAAAAATAAAAAGAATGATATGTTGAAATATGTTTTGTTCATTAAAAATTTGTCTTTAACATGTTAGCGAAGTTATAAAAATAGTCATATGTTAAAATATATGTTATTGTTAGATAAAAATATTGTCTTTAAACATGTTAATGAAAAATAAAATGAATCATATGTTGAAATATGTTTTGTTCATTAAAAATGTGTCTTTAACATGTTAGCGAAGTTATAAAAATAGTCATATGTTAAAATATGTTATTTTTAGATAAAAATATTGTCTTTAAACATGTTAATGAAAAATAAAAAAATCATAGGTTAATATATGTTTCGTTAGATAAAAATGTCGTCTTTAACATGTTAGTTAAGAATAAAAGAACCATAGGTTAATATATGTTTCATTAGGTAAAAATATCGTCCTTAACATGTTAGTAAAGTAATAAAAGAATCATATGTAAAAATATGTTTTGTTAGATAAAAATGTCATCTTTAACATGTTAGTTAAGAACAAAAGAATCATATGTTAAAATATTAGTTTTAACATGTTAATGAAGTGAGTTAAATATTCATGTGTTGAAATGAATAGTTGTGTGTATTTAAAAATATCATTTTTAACATGTATGTGAAGTATATAAAATTTACATGTCTTGAATTAATTTTTTTTTATTAAAAACATCATTATTAACATGAATATGAAGCGTCCAAAATTATTTGAAAAATAAATGGTTTTGAAATCGTCAAAAGAATTATATATATATATATATATATATATTAAAATTAAACGAATCACACGCGGTAGTTCGCGTTTGGAATCGTAACTTTAAACGATTATACCGAGAGATCCGCTCGTCGGATTTTCCCAAAATTGGAACCATTGGGTTTGCTTTAGATTGATTTTTCCAATGATATTAAACTTGTTAAGATTCAACGGTTAGATTTCGAGAAATGTGTAATTCAAATTTGAATAAAAACAGCGCCAGGGCCACGTAATGACTTGAAACGTCGTTCGAATTAAATGGGCTATTTTTATATAAATAAAAATAGCGATAAATCATTATAAAATATTATAAACGATATGAAATGGAAATAAACCGATTTCCCTTGGTTTATAAAGTAATATGGCCGGTTAGATTTATTTGACATTTTGAATTAAATTTAACCAAAGAAAGAAATGATTTGAATTATATATATTCGAGGATTATTTGAAAAGGCAGAGTTTATTTCTCATTTCAAATAATTATACGACGACTTAAAGTCGAAGACATTGAAGACGGTGGTGGAAGACCGGCGATCTTCACATCGAATGGACGACTACTGATGCCCTGGATTGGTTAGCTCCCAGGAAAGGGTTAAAGTGGTAGTTGTTCGGACGTACTTGTCGATTGTCCGAATATGCGAGGACCTCTCTTCCATATTGGACATACGGAACGAGGAATACGGTGTCTCTGGTTTCGTTCAGACCCAGAACAGACTTGTAAATGGATGTGTGTCTGACATTGGATTTCGTTTTGTGTTGATTGATTTCTATTTAATATATATCTGTTTGGTGGCAGAGAGTTTATTCTCTTGCTTAACACCCTTCTCTGAGACGTACGAGCTTAGAGGTTATATATCGATAGACTTCAGTCGCATGGCGTGGATTGTCAATGTGGCATGCTAAGATGCAAATGATCAAGGCTTTTGTTGAAAAGTAGAGCCTTGTGGTTGATGATCAAAGCACAACTTTAATTAGCATAGCTTTGTGTATAGCATTACTTTGCGAGCCTCACACCCCGGTATGAGTCAAAAACGGGATCATGACTGCAGGGAATGCATGCGTTTCTTTCTAGCTAGAAGTGATGTCATGGTATAGAGCCCAGACATTTTTTACTTATGTGGATGATGGATTGCGAGGCCTCGAATATCGGTCGCTACTAGCCAGGTGATAGGTCCAATAGGACCGGGAAACGTGTGTTCAGGAATGACTAATCCACTAAAGTATGTATGGACCGGCCCTGAAGATCCAAAGGTTCGCCAGCGTCCGAGCCATGAGGCATTTGCTAGAGTGCCTCGAATCGGGAGGAGCCATTCTTAGCCTTGACTCATGATGGAAACCTAATCTCCAATAAGACATTACGGATTTGATTGTAAAACTATATACGGCGACATAATATATGGTAGCTATACCATCTAGGATTGTTACATTTATATTGAAAAGTGTTTTAAACTGACTAGACACTAGTAATAATATCAAATGAATTTATTTATACGTACCAAGCATTTTTGGCTATTATAAGGTAAAACTCTATCCTCCGGCTTGCGTTGCATTATGCGATGGAACTTGAGTCTTATAATGGTTTCATTTTTAAAAAAAGCATTGCGTTGTTTAAATGATTTACTTTATTTTATGCACTGACAAACCAATGGAGTAAACCCGTTCCACGTTAGCGGCGTGGTCCTGTGATTAGCCTTATTATTAATTAAGTTAAGATTTCTCATACCAGTCCCATGACTGATTCGTAGTTTGTTTCACTTGCAAACTCAGGTGCCCCTATTTCCACATGGGCAGTCGAGTGGTTTGTTTTGCAGATATTTATTTATTGAGCAGGGTTCTGGATTGAAGCTTAAAGCTGCGTCCAGAGCATTGATAGGATTCCGTTGTGTCAGTTTATTGGTTCCGTTGCATTGTATTAAATTTATTGTAAATTAATCTTCTGTTGTAGTATTATTTTTCGATGTACTCTGATATATTCTGTACTCTGATGTAACATTAGTATAAAAGGGTTCTGTTATTTGTTCTGATGTGTTGTATGCCCAAAGTTGGCGTATCCGGGCTTCAAACGGTCTTGGTCGATTTAGCGATCGATCAGGTCCGAGCGAAATCCTTATCTTTACAACAAAGCATTTATCATGTCATCAATTTCGAAATAAAGTATGGTCATTTGTCCTCTTTATCACAATGGACATGCATTAGGTCAGATTTGGCAGAGTCTTGCCAACCCAACTATTTTGAAATATTGGACCAACTTTATCCATGTCTCGTTAAATCCGCTGAATTGTAGCAGATCGTACTGCATAGAAACAGCTTGACCCAACTTTATTTTATGGCAGCTAGTTGTCAATTCATCTTTATGTCATAATGTGTACTATACGAACCAACACACATACAAACATTAATTCAAACTTCAGAAACCTACAATAATTTCGTAGAAAACACAAACATACAGTACTTCATATTAATCTCCCAAGTCGTACAAATAAACAAACAATAATTCAAACTAAACTTCAGAAACCTACAATGACAACGGATAATACAATAATTCAAACTAAACTTCAGAAACCTACAACAACGACGGATAATAGAAACACTAGTGGTTACGGTTAAATTGCAAGTCATCTAGGAGTGTTTTTGAGATGTCTAATTTCTTGATCCAGCTCTTTCGCATATGCTATGTCCCTTGGACAAAGCGGTTCATCAATCCATTCTGAAAAATTACACCTGTGGGGATAACTGGAACAAAGTAGACTTTGACGACTAATGTTTTCGCCATTATCTAATGTAACAACTTCAGTCATATATCCACAGTGGCAGCAAATTGGGTACGAGTTAACCTCTTGCTCCACCATTGTTTGAGAAGACATTTTGGAAATATACAAAGTTGAGAAGATGTGGTTGGGTATGAATTAGAATTATGAGAGAGTAGGCGGGTACATATAGAGGTTGGAAATGTGCAAAAATACACAGGTGAATTCCCAAAACTCGCACAAAGGCAAGTTCCCAAAATGCACCACTTTATCTCTCCGAACAAAACAGACCTATATTTGTAATTATTTCTGAAACATGGCTAAACAAGTAATACTCTCTCTAAACAGGCCTATATTTGTGAATTCCCCTTTCTTTCCTCATGCCAAATGGCCTATCTCTCGGACACCTAAATGATATCACACAAATACCAAAGATGTATCATGTGTCATTATTTGGTATAAGAATTTCTGTCTAGTGTACTGAGTGTATCCACTTCTTTTTCATGGCGCATGGAAGATCACTACGTAGAATGCTTGGATGTACTGGAAAATCAGCTTAGACACATAATGGAACCATTTTTCAAATATTCTCAAGCGGATTGAACTCTCAATGGATTGGCAACTGATTTTTGGATTGACACTTGAAACTGAAGTTGAAGGGGGAGTCGAATGCTCAAGTCGTAGTACTTATGGAATGAAAATGCTCCATTTCAAAGTGAAGCGGATGAAAAGTGAAAATTTCAATGTATTTCTCATATAAATGAAAAAGGCATGGATTAGTGGCACCAAGCAATAATTTATAACAGTGGAAGAAAAATGAAGATATTCATCCGACCATAAACTAGAGCAGCTTTCACCGTATTCTCAATGACGAAGTAAATGGAGAAGTCTTTGGATGTAAGACTGTAGCATTTATATCTTCTAGAAACATGGGACTATGTCACTGTTTGGAAATGAAGTACCTGAACTTTCGATAAAGATGTAACTTTCCAATGAAACATACCCGAAAAATCCGATGTACATCCGCATCCGTATCTCAAATTACAGAATATACCCGTTATTCAAAATGTGGATACAAGCATCGGATATCCGAAAACCCTTCCGGATACGGATATGGTTAATTATAGTGATATCCATATCCGAAAAATATTCATTCGATATGGTTAATTACCGGAGTCATTGAATGCTCACCTATATATATACACATATAATATTTAATTTACTTATGCTTAAGTTGATATATAAATTTCCTTAAAATAGCTAAACTAATTTCAACTATTGGATTGCATACCCATACCATAGAAAGCGAATTCTGTATTTGTATTTGGTATTATGCAACATTTTAAGTCACATGCTAATTTTACTTTGTGGTATGGTTACAATTAGGACATGATTATCTGTATGCTTTTATGATTTTTGTTTTGTTTTATTTTACTCTTAAGATTGTGTTTTTTGTATTTTGGACACTTTATCTCTTAAAATATTTGTTGGATGAAATTTATATGATTGATGTCCTCGTTATATTTTTTAATTAGAGGTAATCATCTTTTTAAAAACCTATTTTGTGAGTCAAATTTCCATGTCAATGATGTATTTGTAAATTCTTACTGTTTTATTTTTGGATAATTTGGGATAATTTTTCAAATATTTTCGGGTTACCGCACCGCATGTGCATTTTTAAGTTTATCTGTATTTACTAAGGCGGATACGCCGCGGATATGAATACAGATATTCATACACGGATATTCGCAGATATTAAATACAAATAGGATTTTTATTTTCGAAAATGGATACAACATTATCCGTAACCGTTTGCTTATACTTACAACCCTAACTAAAAGAAGCAACCTTACATACTAGTTTGCTCGCCATTCTCCATCTAAAGCATGCTTTGAGTTACAAAAGCATATTTTAAGGGCAAACGTTATGTATCCAGCATTTTGCTCAAGAGAAATTTGTTATGATTTTGTGCGCAGCGGAAGCTTGACAAAATGCCAAGAAAAATAGGATCTTTATCACCTAATCACTTGAAGATGAATTTGATTGAAAAAAAAAAAAAAATATCGGAAATATGAGTACACGATATTCCACCCAACCACCCTCTTTATTGATTCACTAATAAAAATTGTTTACAAACGACCTCAACTATCGTTACAAACAATTACAAGTTGAACCAATAACCTTATTGAGAAACAGGTAGAGAATATCTAATGGCTAAAATTTTTGAGGAGAAAGACAATGAAGAATAATGGCAAATTTTCCACACCCATTGAAGAGATTAGCTAGCCCTTTTTATAGTGAGAATTGCTTCATGCCCAAGAAAAACTTGGCTTCATGCCCAAGAAAACTTGGCTCCCAAATATCTTCATATATGTTATAAAACTATTTAGTTAAGCACCAAATATCCTTGCAATAAATGTCCATAAATATAGCAACCAATATCTCTCCATAAAATCTAGCACCAAATCTCTTTATCAAATCTAACAACAAATCTCTCCACAAAATATGTAAGATTATTTGTTGCCCAAAATTGTGATTTGCGTATCACCAATTTCAACACTCCACCTTGATACCAAATCACAACATCTCCTCCACTCAAACAATAGCCCCTTAGCTCTCACTTTCAACCTTTCTTTCTCAATTAACACTATTACAAACCTCCACCATCGCCCACTAATGATGCACCTCCCTTATCCGTGCACCACGCCACTAGCGATCTTCAAAAGCATTTGTAATACCACAAAGACCTCCATCTCGTCTTTGTGGATTTCACAACTCGACATCCGTCTTCCGCTTGACATGATCTCTTCATCTCCGGGATCCCTTGAGCATCATCAACATCTAGACCCTTGTCGATACCATGATCCTCTACCTTAGGACCATCAGCAGTGACCATATTAACCTCTCCACCTTGTTGTGGACTAGGTTTTTCAACCGTCACCCGCCTTTCATTATTGACCACCGAACTGATCAAACTATATAGGTTTCCCTCCTCCAAAACTCCTTGCATCATCACACGACCACCCTTCTTCACTCTCAAAACTCCACCTCGAGTTTCATAAGTGCAACCGCGGCGATCTAACTGACCGAGAGATATGAGGTTATGCGAACAAGTGGGTATGTGCCTCACACCGGCCACTTCTCTCACCACTCCATCATGCATCCGAAACCTAACAGCTCCAACTCCACAAATTGGTAGCTCTACTCCATTGGCCGTCTTTATCATGTCAACACTCTTCTCATATGAAGAAAAACTTTTCACATCACGACATATGTGAAAACTGGCTCCTGAATCCATCTTCCAAGGCTCCACAGCACTAAATAGGACATCACATGAAGAATCGCTTTCGGTACCTTCAGCAAAACCTGCTTGTCCCGAATCATTATTATTATCACCTTGCGCCTTCTTCTTATCCCTCTGATAAGCATAACAATCATTGCGTTTATGGCCTTTCTTATCACAATAATAACAAGCACCTTTACCACTAGCCTCTTTCTTCTTCCTTCTTGTATCTTTCCCCGAGCCCCTTGCTACCACCGCCTTAGTTTGAACCGATTTCAACTCCGACCCTTTTCTCCTTAGCTCCTCATTCAAAAGGCTGCTTCGTACCGTTTCCAAAGAGATGGCTCCACCAGCATTGGAGTTACTCAATGAAACAACCATAGTCTCCCAACTTTCTGAAAGCGAACTCATCAGCAAAAGAGCCTGCAACTCATCATCAAAATTGACCTTCATATTTGCCAATTGATTGATGACATCCTGAAACTCGTTCAAATGCTCTGCAACAGACTTCTCCTCGTCCAATCGAAGTTGCACCAACTTTCAAACCAGAAAAGCCTTACTTGTAGCACTCCTTGTGTGACGGCCCCAAACTTCCACAAGTGAAAGCAAGGAGAAATCATTTGGAATACAACATAAATACAATATAACAAATCATAGAAAACAACATAGCACAGGAAATCCATATAATAACAACATTATAGCAGCGGATATATAATGTCATCAGCAATAGAAAATCCACAGTCACAGAATCTAAATTATTACAGCAGATTTTCAGAGAATTGCATAAGTTCCAACTCCAAATAAAACAACGTGGAATGGAAATAAGTCTGAAAACAAAAGGAAGGAAAAATGCGATAACGAAAAGATAGGTCTTCAAAGCTCCATCACCTTATCTTCACCAAAAGCAACTCCAAGCGGAAAGGTAAAAGTAGCTCCAAAGAAACTCCAAGCAGAAAGAGAACCTGTCTACTTGGCTGCCCGTGTAGAAGAGAGGGCACCCAAGTTTGCAAAAAAAGGTGAAACAAACAATGGGTCAGTCGTGGGACTGGTGTGAGAGTTCTTAACTAAAATTACTCATACTAATAAGGCAAATCCAAGAACCACGCCGCTAACGCGGAACGGGTTGTACCAATGGATTGCCGTGCATCACTACAGTGTCAGTACAAATAAATAAAACGTAACACAGCGCAATGTCTTTTGAAAAATGAAACCACCATAAGACTCAGGTCCCATCACACAATGCAACGCACACCAAGAGGATAGAGTTTTACCTTATGGTGGTTAAACATGCTAAATACGCCAAATACGAAACTAATATTATTATTATGGTGTATATGTTTTTAAAACAATTCAAAGTAATGAATTAATCCTAGGAAGCATAGGTACCATATATTATGCCTCCAATACTAGTAATACAAATCAAATCCGTCGGGGTCGTATTGGAAATTTGGGTTTCCATCATGAGTCCAGGCTAGGGAGGACTCCTTACCGATTCGAGACACTCTAGTTAATGCCCCAGGATTACCCGCAGTTAACCCTTGGAAATGGCAGGGCCGGTCCTCACATACAGCTTAGAGGATTAGTTATTCCTAAGCACACGTTTCCCGGTCCTATAGGACCTATCCGAGGCGCCTCATTTCATCATCCTTCAAAAAGTAAAATGACTACTAACTAGAAAGAAACGTGCTACTTTCCCTGCGTTCCCTTCTCCCTTTTTAGACTCTACCGGTTCGTGAGGCTCGTGAGGTCATGTTCTTCATACCACAAGGTTCTGCCTTTCGACAAGAACCCTGATCATTTCATCTTAGCATGCCACACCGTCATTCCATACCGTACCATCGACCGTCTGCCAACATATAAACGGGTGTTAAGTAGAGAATGAATTCTCTACCACCAGCATTTTTACATTTGCAGAATATCGACAACATGATATTTAATGGAATACGGTGTCAGACATACTCTCCATTTACACCCATGCTCTAGGTCTGAACTAGGGTCAAACCCGTGAAATCAACGCGTACGTTTAGCCAATTACCCCGACTCGTAAATCGGGAGCTACCCAATTCAGAGTCTTGGTCGTTGTCCATTCGAGGGAAGATTTACGGTCTTCATACGCCGTCTTCATATTTAGATTCTTGAAATCGTAAAACCGTTTGGAATGGGATGAACCCGGACTTCCCAAACAATCTCGCATTCATAATTTAGAGAAAAACACATTTCATGTCGTTATGTTGTCTCATAACCATAAGTCCTTGTCTTAATTATTTAATATAATTAATTTCTTTAATTAACGACGCTTCAGGTCAGAGGCGACTTTGTCGCCGTTTTCCATCCATTTTGATTTTTACTTTTCCTATTACATTCTGAACAGTGGACATTTTCTATGGTGTAACTCTTATACGTCATAAATAACGTAAATCTTCTCCTATGTTTCATTTTTTTTTTTTTTTTTTTTTTTTTACAAAATATCATTTTATGCAATGCAACCTCCTATTTTTCTATTTTGACAAAATATCTTTTTATGCAATGCAACTTCCTATTTTTCTATTTTGACAAAATATCTTTTTATGCAATGCAACTTCCTATTTTTCTATTTTTGACAAAATGTCATTTTATGCAATGCAACTTCCTATTTTTCTATTTGACAAAATAACATTTTATGCAATGCCACTTCCTATCTTTCTATTTTGACAAAATATCATTTTATGCGAATGCAAATTCTATCTTTCTATTTTGACAAAATAACATTTTATGCAATGCAACTTCCTATTTTTCTATTTTGACAAAATGTCATTTTATGCAATGCAACTTCCTATTTTTCTATTTTGACAAAATGTCATTTTATGCAAATGCAAATTCTATCTTTCTATTTTGACAAAATAACATTTTATGCGAATGCAAATTCTATCTTTCTATTTTGACAAAATAACATTTTATGCGAATGCAAATTCTATCTTTCTATTTTGACAAAATAACATTTTATGCGAATGCAAATTCTATCTTTCTATTTTGACAAAATAACATTTTATGCGAATGCAAATCCTATCTTTCTATTTTGACAAAATAACATTTTATGCGAATGCAAATTCTATCTTTCTATTTTGACAAAATAACATTTTATGCGAATGCAAATTCTATCTTTCTATTTTGACAAAATAACATTTTATGCGAATGCAAATTCTATCTTTCTATTTTGACAAAATAACATTTTATGCGAATGCAAATTCTATCTTTCTATTTTGACAAAATAACATTTTATGCGAATGCAAATCCTATCTTTCTATTTTGACAAAATAACATTTTATGCGAATGCAAATCCTATCTTTCTATTTTGACAAAATGTCATTTTATGCAATGCAACTTCCTATTTTTCTATTTTGACAAAATGTCATTTTATGCAATGCAACTTCCTATTTTTCTATTTTGACAAAATGTCATTTTATGCGAATGCAAATTCTATCTTTCTATTTTGACAAAATAACATTTTATGCGAATGCAAATTCTATCTTTCTATTTTGACAAAATAACATTTTATGCGAATGCAAATTCTATCTTTCTATTTTGACAAAATAACATTTTATGCGAATGCAAATCCTATCTTTCTATTTTGACAAAATAACATTTTATGCGAATGCAAATTCTATCTTTCTATTTTGACAAAATAACATTTTATGCGAATGCAAATTCTATCTTTCTATTTTGACAAAATAACATTTTATGCGAATGCAAATCCTATCTTTCTATTTTGACAAAATGTCATTTTATGCGAATGCAAATCCTATCTTTCTATTTTGACAAAATGTCATTTTATGCGAATGCAAATCCTATCTTTCTATTTTGACAAAATAACATTTTATGGGAATGCAAATCCTATCTTTCTATTTTGACAAAATAACATTTTATGCGAATGCAAATTCTATCTTTCTATTTTGACAAAATAACATTTTATGCGAATGCAAATCCTATCTTTCTATTTTGACAAAATAACATTTTATGCGAATGCAAATTCTATCTTTCTATTTTGACAAAAATGTCAATAACATACGGTGCTCATGTTCTAATTTTAATATTGACAAAAATGTCAATAACATACGGTGCTCATGTTCTAATTTTAATATTGACAAAAATGTCAATAACATACGGTGCTCATGTTCTAATTTTAATATTGACAAAAATGTCAATAACATACGGTGCTCATGTTCTAATTTTAATATTGACAAAAATGTCAATAACATACGGTGCTCATGTTCTAATTTTAATATTGACAAAAATGTCAATAACATTTACATTGCCATTTGTTCCCAAAACTTACTGTCAAAACACTACGCTACATACAACGTCAATTTTTACATGTCATAACATCGCAAAAATAATGGCGTCAATTTCTTGTGTCATAGCATGGAAAATATAATGGTATCAAATCCATCGTTATAGCATGGCAAATATAATGGTATCAAATCTATCGTTATAGCATGGCAAATGATGTGATGTCAAACTTCTAACCACATATACACTTAACAATCTGTTTATTCAAAAATAATTTTTTTTTTTGTGGTTTAGATCTCTCACCTTGATTGGATAATAAATATAATAAATCCAATTAAATTTTCAGAATGCTCCAATTGATTTCAGCAGCATCCACTCGTAGTCACGGTCCTATTGGTTCTGAAAATTTCAGAATCCGAATTCATACGAATAAGTTATCAACGTTTTAATAGAACTGACTTTTCACAACTGTTTCTGTCACGACCAGAAGCGTTACAAAATCTGAACTGAAATATACCTTTGAAATTTCAGAATTCGTTCAAATCTTTGGATCCAGTTTTCGCGAGCTACAGGCGATGAAATCGCGAACCGTTTGTTGGACGTCGACCGGCTACGAGAGAGCTACGCGCGCTGGAAAGGGGAGGGGATGCGGCTGGACGTGGTGGGGCCCACGGCCGTGCGTGCGGCGGCGCTTTGGGCGCACGGTGGCGGCTCGACGGTCAACGAGGGCGAGCGAAACTGGTACCCACTTGAAGGCCTTGGTTTCCTCTTCGATTTGAGCACAAGTTTGCAGGAATCCGTTGAGAGACGAGAGAGAAAAGTGAGTTTGAAATTTTGATGGATTATGGGTTTCGGCGGCTACAACTGGAACGAGGAAGAAGCACTGTTCATGTATACGGGGGGGGGGGGGGGGTATATATACGTGTATTTAGGTTTTTCTAATGATTAATTTATTTAATAAATTAATTAATTAATTCGAGAAAATAGTGTTAACTCAGACGATCTCCGATTCGCGCTCAACGACTGTCGATCTTAATGTTTTCACGCCTTCTGAACACGATGGCGCTATCCGCATGGTCCAATTCTGAAGTTACAGTCGGGTTTCCTTTTATTTTCAAATTAAATTGTTTAATTTAAATTCGAACATACATATTAATTTCCTGAGGCTACATACTGTCTCGGAAAAATACAGAAAAATTATTTTTGGCATCGTGATGACGATACGGTTCTAACAAAGCCAGTTTCATCGAATTCTGAGACTGTTCGAAAAATGGCTATTTTCACGTCGTTCAATTTCAACTGTATTTGACCAAACACAGTTTCTTACGCCACGCTCCCATATTAAATCGAAAAATTCTAAAAATTGAAACTTAGCCATATTATGACATTCTGGATCCAATGAAAGTGGTTTCGTCGGATTCCGAGGTCGTTTGCAAAATGGTCATTTTCAACTGCTTCAAAATTACTTAAAATTTGAAATTTGAAATTTCGACTCAAAAACCCAACAAAATATCTTAAAATAAAATTTTCAAACTGGTTCAGATTTTCGGGTCATTACAATCTCCCCTCCTTAAGAACTTTTCGTCCTCGAAAAGGAAAAAGGAAAACAGAAGAGTAGGAATCAGCGCAGAAAATATTGAAATGATTAAGCGTACCTCAAAATAAAATCTAATCTGAGATATCCACTCTGCATTTGGGATAGGCCTTTTTGAAACTCTCCTCAGTCTCCCAAGTGCAGTCCCTAGGATCGCCACTCCACTGCACTTTGACTAGGTTGATTCTTTTATTCCTCAGAGCTCGGGCTTCTTTGCCAATAATCTTTATCGGCTCTTTCCTCACCGTTAGACTTGGGGTAATATCCATGACTTGCTGGTTTAGCTCATCTTCAATCAAATCTGGGTCATGCACATGCTGGCGGAGTTGGGACACATGAAACACATCATGCACTCCTGGCAGCCAGTCGGGCAGTTGCACTCGATAAGCCAGAGTACCAATCCTTTCGAGAATAGGGAATGGACCAATGAATCTTGGCGCCAATTTCCCAAACTTCCCAAATCGAATCACACCCCTTAGAGGAGAAACCTTCAAGTACACATGGTCACCAACAGAGAATTGCAAATCTCTTCTACGCTTGTCTGCATAGCTTTTCTGTCGGCTTTGGGCAGCCAGCAACCGCTTCTTAATTTTATCAACTTTGTCTGAAGCTTCTCGGACCATGTCTGGACCTAAAACAAGGCGATCTCCTTTTTCGATCCAACAGGCTGGCGATCTACATGGCTTATCATATAAGGCCTCGAACGGAGCCATCTTCAAACTTGCCTGATAGCTATTGTTATATGAGAATTCAACTAAATGCAAGTGATCCTCCCAAGAACCTCCATAATCGAGTATGCAAGCTCGCAACAAATCTTCAAGAATGCGATTCACCCTCTCAGTTTGGCCCTTTTTATGGCAGTTGTAGCAATCTTTGCTATCATCACCTCTGGCCCTCTTCGGACCCCTGCAGTCTTTGCTATAATGCCCGAACTTCTGACAGTTGTAACACTGGACCTTGGATTTGTCAAATGTCTTAGCAGCTCCAGAATTACTGCCTTCAGCTTTCTTCTCTGGTTGCTTCCTTTTGTTGGCTAAGCTCCTCTCTCTGTCCTGCTGAGAAACCTTCTTGTCATTCTCTTCATAACGGCAAGCGAACTCCACCATCTTATTGAAGGAAAGGTCGATGTGGGCAGTGACTCTGTCAATATATTTCCTTGCAAGGCCATTTATGAATCTCTTATTCTTCTGAAAGTCATCACGAATCAGTTCAGGTGCGTAACGGGAAAGGTCCTCGAACCTACGAACATACTCTGAAATGGACTTGTCGCCTTGCCTCAGATTGGCGAATTCGTCGTGTAGCCTTTCTACCTCTTGCCTCGGAATGTATTTGTCGTTGAAAAGCTCTTTAAATCTATCCCAAGACATATTATCTTCGTCACCTCCAATGTTGACTACCTCCCACCAGTTTTGCGCTTCACCTTGAAGATGCCATGCTGCAGTGAATCTTTTTCTCTGATCATCAAGTCCCAGTCCTCCAAATATCTTTTCACAATTTTTTTAGCCACGCCTGAGCTTGTACCACGGTCTCAGAACCGGTAAATGGAACTCCCCCCAAATTCTTGAACTTCTTTGCCACCTTGTCCAAGTCAAAGGGTGGCGGTGGTGGTTGTTGTTGGACAGTGGGCTCCTCGGTTTCAGTGGTATTCTGCCTCCTCCTAGCGGCTCTAGCAGCTCTTGCAGCAGCGGTACTCATTTTAAGTTGGTTCTGTACAATCAAGGGAAGAGTCAGAACAACCTTAATGACGATGATTTTTAAGAAGTGATAAGGAAAAAGGATAGATAAAAGATGATGATAAAGTGACTGACTATTATGTATTCTTATGAAATGTTCGCCGTAGAATAATGTGATTCTACGTAAACGAGTTACTATAAATATGTTATATTCCGCTTTGTAAACCAAAGCTCTGATACCAACTGTGACGGCCCCAAACTTCCACAAGTGAAAGCAAGGAGAAATCATTTGGAATACAACATAAATACAATATAACAAATCATAGAAAACAACATAGCACAGGAAATCCATATAATAACAACATTATAGCAGCGGATATATAATGTCATCAGCAATAGAAAATCCACAGTCACAGAATCTAAATTATTACAGCAGATTTTCAGAGAATTGCATAAGTTCCAACTCCAAATAAAACAACGTGGAATGGAAATAAGTCTGAAAACAAAAGGAAGGAAAAATGCGATAACGAAAAGATAGGTCTTCAAAGCTCCATCACCTTATCTTCACCAAAAGCAACTCCAAGCGGAAAGGTAAAAGTAGCTCCAAAGAAACTCCAAGCAGAAAGAGAACCTGTCTACTTGGCTGCCCGTGTAGAAGAGAGGGCACCCAAGTTTGCAAAAAAAGGTGAAACAAACAATGGGTCAGTCGTGGGACTGGTGTGAGAGTTCTTAACTAAAATTACTCATACTAATAAGGCAAATCCAAGAACCACGCCGCTAACGCGGAACGGGTTGTACCAATGGATTGCCGTGCATCACTACAGTGTCAGTACAAATAAATAAAACGTAACACAGCGCAATGTCTTTTGAAAAATGAAACCACCATAAGACTCAGGTCCCATCACACAATGCAACGCACACCAAGAGGATAGAGTTTTACCTTATGGTGGTTAAACATGCTAAATACGCCAAATACGAAACTAATATTATTATTATGGTGTATATGTTTTTAAAACAATTCAAAGTAATGAATTAATCCTAGGAAGCATAGGTACCATATATTATGCCTCCAATACTAGTAATACAAATCAAATCCGTCGGGGTCGTATTGGAAATTTGGGTTTCCATCATGAGTCCAGGCTAGGGAGGACTCCTTACCGATTCGAGACACTCTAGTTAATGCCCCAGGATTACCCGCAGTTAACCCTTGGAAATGGCAGGGCCGGTCCTCACATACAGCTTAGAGGATTAGTTATTCCTAAGCACACGTTTCCCGGTCCTATAGGACCTATCCGAGGCGCCTCATTTCATCATCCTTCAAAAAGTAAAATGACTACTAACTAGAAAGAAACGTGCTACTTTCCCTGCGTTCCCTTCTCCCTTTTTAGACTCTACCGGTTCGTGAGGCTCGTGAGGTCATGTTCTTCATACCACAAGGTTCTGCCTTTCGACAAGAACCCTGATCATTTCATCTTAGCATGCCACACCGTCATTCCATACCGTACCATCGACCGTCTGCCAACATATAAACGGGTGTTAAGTAGAGAATGAATTCTCTACCACCAGCATTTTTACATTTGCAGAATATCGACAACATGATATTTAATGGAATACGGTGTCAGACATACTCTCCATTTACACCCATGCTCTAGGTCTGAACTAGGGTCAAACCCGTGAAATCAACGCGTACGTTTAGCCAATTACCCCGACTCGTAAATCGGGAGCTACCCAATTCAGAGTCTTGGTCGTTGTCCATTCGAGGGAAGATTTACGGTCTTCATACGCCGTCTTCATATTTAGATTCTTGAAATCGTAAAACCGTTTGGAATGGGATGAACCCGGACTTCCCAAACAATCTCGCATTCATAATTTAGAGAAAAACACATTTCATGTCGTTATGTTGTCTCATAACCATAAGTCCTTGTCTTAATTATTTAATATAATTAATTTCTTTAATTAACGACGCTTCAGGTCAGAGGCGACTTTGTCGCCGTTTTCCATCCATTTTGATTTTTACTTTTCCTATTACATTCTGAACAGTGGACATTTTCTATGGTGTAACTCTTATACGTCATAAATAACGTAAATCTTCTCCTATGTTTCATTTTTTTTTTTTTTTTTTTTTTTTTTTTACAAAATATCATTTTATGCAATGCAACCTCCTATTTTTCTATTTTGACAAAATATCTTTTTATGCAATGCAACTTCCTATTTTTCTATTTTGACAAAATATCTTTTTATGCAATGCAACTTCCTATTTTTCTATTTTTGACAAAATGTCATTTTATGCAATGCAACTTCCTATTTTTCTATTTGACAAAATAACATTTTATGCAATGCCACTTCCTATCTTTCTATTTTGACAAAATATCATTTTATGCGAATGCAAATTCTATCTTTCTATTTTGACAAAATAACATTTTATGCAATGCAACTTCCTATTTTTCTATTTTGACAAAATGTCATTTTATGCAATGCAACTTCCTATTTTTCTATTTTGACAAAATGTCATTTTATGCGAATGCAAATTCTATCTTTCTATTTTGACAAAATAACATTTTATGCGAATGCAAATTCTATCTTTCTATTTTGACAAAATAACATTTTATGCGAATGCAAATTCTATCTTTCTATTTTGACAAAATAACATTTTATGCGAATGCAAATTCTATCTTTCTATTTTGACAAAATAACATTTTATGCGAATGCAAATCCTATCTTTCTATTTTGACAAAATAACATTTTATGCGAATGCAAATTCTATCTTTCTATTTTGACAAAATAACATTTTATGCGAATGCAAATTCTATCTTTCTATTTTGACAAAATAACATTTTATGCGAATGCAAATTCTATCTTTCTATTTTGACAAAATAACATTTTATGCGAATGCAAATTCTATCTTTCTATTTTGACAAAATAACATTTTATGCGAATGCAAATCCTATCTTTCTATTTTGACAAAATGTCATTTTATGCAATGCAACTTCCTATTTTTCTATTTTGACAAAATGTCATTTTATGCAATGCAACTTCTATCTTTCTATTTTGACAAAATGTCATTTTATGCGAATGCAAATTCTATCTTTCTATTTTGACAAAATAACATTTTATGCGAATGCAAATTCTATCTTTCTATTTTGACAAAATAACATTTTATGCGAATGCAAATCCTATCTTTCTATTTTGACAAAATAACATTTTATGCGAATGCAAATCCTATCTTTCTATTTTGACAAAATAACATTTTATGCGAATGCAAATTCTATCTTTCTATTTTGACAAAATAACATTTTATGCGAATGCAAATTCTATCTTTCTATTTTGACAAAATAACATTTTATGCGAATGCAAATTCTATCTTTCTATTTTGACAAAATAACATTTTATGCGAATGCAAATCCTATCTTTCTATTTTGACAAAATGTCATTTTATGCGAATGCAAATCCTATCTTTCTATTTTGACAAAATAACATTTTATGCGAATGCAAATCCTATCTTTCTATTTTGACAAAATAACATTTTATGGGAATGCAAATTCTATCTTTCTATTTTGACAAAATAACATTTTATGCGAATGCAAATTCTATCTTTCTATTTTGACAAAATAACATTTTATGCGAATGCAAATCCTATCTTTCTATTTTGACAAAATAACATTTTATGCGAATGCAAATTCTATCTTTCTATTTTGACAAAAATGTCAATAACATACGGTGCTCATGTTCTAATTTTAATATTGACAAAAATGTCAATAACATACGGTGCTCATGTTCTAATTTTAATATTGACAAAAATGTCAATAACATACGGTGCTCATGTTCTAATTTTAATATTGACAAAAATGTCAATAACATACGGTGCTCATGTTCTAATTTTAATATTGACAAAAATGTCAATAACATACGGTGCTCATGTTCTAATTTTAATATTGACAAAAATGTCAATAACATTTACATTGCCATTTGTTCCCAAAACTTATTGTCAAAACACTACGCTACATACAACGTCAATTTTTACATGTCATAACATCGCAAAAATAATGGCGTCAATTTCTTGTGTCATAGCATGGAAAATATAATGGTATCAAATCCATCGTTATAGCATGGCAAATATAATGGTATCAAATCTATCGTTATAGCATGGCAAATGATGTGATGTCAAACTTCTAACCACATATACACTTAACAATCTGTTTATTCAAAAATAAATTTTTTTTTTGTGGTTTAGATCTCTCACCTTGATTGGATAATAAATATAATAAATCCAATTAAATTTTCAGAATGCTCCAATTGATTTCAGCAGCATCCACTCGTAGTCACGGTCCTATTGGTTCTGAAAATTTCAGAATCCGAATTCATACGAATAAGTTATCAACGTTTTAATAGAACTGACTTTTCACAACTGTTTCTGTCACGACCAGAAGCGTTACAAAATCTGAACTGAAATATACCTTTGAAATTTCAGAATTCGTTCAAATCTTTGGATCCAGTTTTCGCGAGCTACAGGCGATGAAATCGCGAACCGTTTGTTGGACGTCGACCGGCTACGAGAGAGCTACGCGCGCCGGAAAGGGGAGGGGATGCGGCTGGACGTGGTGGGGCCCACGGCCGTGCGTGCGGCGGCGCTTTGGGCGCACGGTGGCGGCTCGACGGTCAACGAGGGCGAGCGAAACTGGTACCCACTTGAAGGCCTTGGTTTCCTCTTCGATTTGAGCACAAGTTTGCAGGAATCCGTTGAGAGACGAGAGAGAAAAGTGAGTTTGAAATTTTGATGGATTATGGGTTTCGGCGGCTACAACTGGAACGAGGAAGAAGCACTGTTCATGTATACGGGGGGGGGGGGGGGGGGTATATATACGTGTATTTAGGTTTTTCTAATGATTAATTTATTTAATAAATTAATTAATTAATTCGAGAAAATAGTGTTAACTTAGACGATCTCCGATTCGTGCTCAACGACTGTCGATCTTAATGTTTTCACGCCTTCTGAACACGATGGCGCTATCCGCATGGTCCAATTCTGAAGTTACAGTCGGGTTTCCTTTTATTTTCAAATTAAATTGTTTAATTTAAATTCGAACATACATATTAATTTCCTGAGGCTACATACTGTCTCGGAAAAATACAGAAAAATTATTTTTGGCATCGTGATGACGATACGGTTCTAACAAAGTCAGTTTCATCGAATTCTGAGACTGTTCGAAAAATGGCTATTTTCACGTCGTTCAATTTCAACTGTATTTGACCAAACACAGTTTCTTACGCCACGCTCCCATATTAAATCGAAAAATTCTAAAAATTGAAACTTAGCCATATTATGACATTCTGGATCCAATGAAAGTGGTTTCGTCGGATTCCGAGGTCGTTTGCAAAATGGTCATTTTCAACTGCTTCAAAGTTACTTAAAATTTGAAATTTGAAATTTCGACTCAAAAACCCAACAAAATATCTTAAAATAAAATTTTCAAACTGGTTCAGATTTTCGGGTCATTACACCTTGACTCATACAAATATACTAATTTGTCCCACAACGCCTTCGCGGATTCACAACTAGCTACATGGTGGAATACAGAATCATCCAAATATTGACGAATCAACGCAATCGCCTTTTTGTCCATTTTCTTCCACTTTCCTTCATCCATATTCGAGGGCTTCACCCCATCTCCATCAATGGGATCATGCAAATCATTGAGATATAGAATGTCTTCCATCTTCGGCTTCCATATACCCCAATTCTTCCCATTCAAAATAGTCATCTTTGAAAACGTCATCATCTCCGATATCTCCAATTTTCAATCCAACAAACACTCCAAGCTATGCGATGATCTGACTCTGATACCAAACTGTTATGATTTTGTGCGCCGCGGAAGCTTGGCAAAATGCCAAGAAAAATAGGATCTTTATCATCCAATCACTTGAAGATGAATTTAATTGGAAAAAAAAAACAATATAAAAAATATCGGAAATATGAGCACACGATATTCCACCCAACCACCCTCTTTATTGATTCACTAATAAAAAATGTTTACAAACGACCTCAACTATCGTTACAAACAATTACAACTTGAACCAATAACCTTATTGAGAAATAGGTAGAGAATATCCAATGGCTAAAAATTTTGAGGAGAAAGACAATGAAGAATAATGGCAAATTTTCCACACCTATTGAAGAGATTAGCTAGCCCTTTTTATAGTGAGAATTGCTTCATGTCCAAGAAAAACTTGGCTTCATGCCCAAGAAAACTTGGCTCCCAAATATCTTCATATATGTTATAAAACTATTTGGTTAAGCACCAAATATTCTTGCAATAAATGTCCATAAATATAGCAACCAATATCTCTCCATAAAATCTAGCACCAAATATCTTTATCAAATCTAACAACAAATCTCTCCACAAAATATGTAAGATTATTTTTTGCCCAAAATTGTGATTTGCGTATCACCAATTTCAACAAAATTTTGATGGAATTTGAAAATGAAAGGACGAATGAATAGTGTTAGATAACCCAAATTATTACAAAACGAATTGTAACGTAAAAGGTGAACTTTTTGTGTATATACAGAATTTATTTTACAAATTCTCCTATGGGCACTTGTCTTAACAAATAGACTTTGAATTGAAGACGATAAACTATCAGAGTAAAGGAAAAAAAAAGAGAATAGGATAGTGAAGTTCATTGATTGAAACAGATTATCAATTTTAGTTCATCAAAATTACCAAAGAGTCTCGAAATCTCAAGTGCAATGTGTCTCCCGTGTGGCTGATGTTATGCCCCCATTATGGGGAACTACACCCCAAAAGCTAGCTGAAAGGGGTAGAGTACCTAATGGGTTATATAGTCATCACCTGTACCATATTAGGTGATGTGGGACATTAAAGTTGAAAAAGAAAGCTTTTGGACATGAGGATGACAAGTACCGATTCATCACAATGACCATTTTGTCCGTTGGGGCGAAAAATGCTATTTTACCCGAATGAAAATCGGTTGAGGAACACCCGAATGTGAGATAAAAATGTAGGGGTCACCAAGGAATTGCTTGAATTTAGCTTAAAATTAGGATGTAGGGTCCCATCTATTTCTCTCTATTTCGGCTACTATACCGAAATTCTTTCGGGTAGTGTAGCAAAGTTCATGAATCAAAGAGCAACATTTTAGGCCAAGGTCATGGATCAATAAATATCAGCGAATGGATTGATATAGATCCATCAAGCCTTAGGATTTGGTCCAAATTTAATCTGATCTCTTTTTTGATACGACTGATAGATTCTAATGAAGTCAGATGAGTTTACAGCCTCCAATCCTCCTAATTAGTCCTAACTTTTGTATAAATCGGAGGACATCATCAACAAGTAAAAAAAGGCTTTTAATAAGTGTTTGTGCTTGGACATTCGAGAAATCCAAATAAGTGTTTGTGCTCGGACATAATACCATTCTTGATCTTAAAGGAAAACTGCAACATTATGTCGGGTTGGTGCAATTTACAGTGTATTTTATCCTTCTGTTTTATAATGGGGCAAATAAGTGTATATTCTTCTAAAACCCAACCCCGTTAAGGTCATATATTATCACTTGGAATATAGTTCCATTCATTTAAATTTTGTGAAAATTTTGACACACGTTCTTATAATTATAAAGGACTTTGCTACATTACCCGGCTTTAAAACCGGGTAATCTGACAAAACAGGTCATTTCACGTAATTCACGAGGGGTATGTTTAGTATTTTACGTATAATTGTGATGGGGTCTCAGGTTTTTTTTGTTTCTTCTCTCAAAACCTAACAAAAAAACAGTGCGTGTACCGTAGCATTTTCGATTGTAAAAACCAGGTTTGAAGTCCCTCACAAGTTTATTTTATAAAACACATCCATGTTTCAGAAAAATAGGCGTAATTTAGGTGGTATTTGAGTGATTTACCAACATTACATGTGTACATGTTGTCATTTTTCATTATTCATTACTGTATTCCATAAACTTTTTGGCAACCGCTCTTGGCAAATGTTGTTAAATCTGGAAATGAAAGATGAAACACACTTATAAATTGCGCGTATATATTGTGAAAAGAAATCAGAGATGACTGGAATTTACAATATATTTTATCCTTTTCGTATCTTTGGTGCACAATATATACTGTGCACTGATCTTCTGTTTGGATGTTCTATGAATTAGTTCTCAAAAGGAATGAAAGGAAAACAAACAAATTTCAGGAAGACGGAAGTGTTCATAATTTCCACCTAATGATTTCTAGTTATAGGCATTAATGATTTATAACATATAGCATGTTGGTTAAAGTGAAAATATATTCCATCTTCTCTATGAAATTATGTTTGATTTTCTAAAAAATCGCTAAGATGGTACATTCAGTAGCCTTTATATAACTCGGCAGATGACTGAATACTTCAAACTATGTGAAATTCCTTCTTTTTATGTTCTTAGTCATAAGTGCATCATCCCCTTTAGGTTATTCTGTGAGTACGGAGCACATAATGCTGCTAGAGGGCACTGATAGTATACTACTACCTCATAGCTTAAACTAGTTTTCCAATGTTCAATAAGTGTTAACTTTTACTTTTAACTCAAGGTTCCATATTATTCCAAATGTATCCATTAATATTTCAAACCTAACCAGGGCTATACGTTTTGATCTCATTCTACAGAGGATTGGCACATGATAAAAAAATGCAATGCACAGCTGAGAATGCTCTAAACCATGTTTTCTTCCTCTATTTACTATTTGAAAACTGTAACTTCAAGCCGATCTCGTTAGTGGGAAGCTTACTGGTTAAATCTACAATATAAAGATCAATCCAAGACCAAATAACAACAACAGAGCATACATACAGTAATATGAAATTAAAGTATTGAATTAAGCTCTGAAAATTTACAGAACATTACAAGGTAAATTTCATGAGAAAATGAATTAACTTCATCAAACATGCTACAATTGCATGCGCAAAACAAAAGATAAGAAGACGAGAATAATAAGCCACTGGAGCACTTGACAAGTTCAGCTCAGTTCACTGAATCCTTCTTTACATTACAATTTGATAGTAACTTAGACATTAGCGACCGGCCACAATTCACCATTTTCTTTACTATTCCTTTCTTGATGTCTCCTCTTTTTGGTAGGGGAGCTCCTTTTTTTGGATGCTTCTCACTTGAATATTTCTTCTCCATTATACCTTTGAGTTAGTGTCCTGAATAAGAATTCTCTAAATAAAAACATATATAAAAGACTTTTTTTTTTCCTTCCCCCCTTTTTTTTTTCTGTTGGGGGTAGGATTAATTGGTTTCTAATTTTGATTATTACGTGACAATGAATCTTCTATGCTGCTTGATTTGTTAGTGGTTTTAGTTTTAGGTGAAATGAATTTAAATACTATTCTGACTTTAGTTCATGTAAGTGATTGGACGTATATATTTATTTTTAAATCTAGGACATAATCACCTTTTTATTACATCCACAGCATTAGGCCTGGCAATTTGACACGTGACACGCTAACACGAAACGAAACGACACGAAATAAACGGTTATGGGTTTTGATTTTTGGTATACGAAACACGAAAGTACACGAACACGAAATTACACGATAAATTTCGTGTCGGATATGGGTTTTCACTTTCAATACACGAAAGTACACGAAATATTTTATATATAATTTTTATTTTTTATATATCATATAATATATTAATTTCGTGTACTTTTCGTGTACACAAAAGTACACGAAAGTACACAAAAGTACACGAAAGTACACGAATAGGAAGTACACGAAAGTACACGAAAGTACACGAAATTAATTTCGTGTACTTTTCGTGTCGTTTCGTGTTTACACGAATTATTTCGTTTCGTGTTCGGATCGGGTAAACAGGTACACGAAATGATTTCGGGTCGTTTTCGTTTTTAGCTCTGAGTACACGAAAACACGAAAGTACACGAAACGACACGATTGCCAGGTCTACACAGCATATTTTTTCTAAACCATTTGTCTATAACAGATAACTTTTTAAAAAGGGAGAGATTATCCTGATTTTAAATCAGCGTGAGAACTATCAAGGGGTAGGTCAGTTGAATTGGATTGGTGTAGATTGATTTGGGACAACTTGTGTGCTCCTAAAATGTTTCAAGTGCTCATCAAAGTTGTTTTTTTTTTTTTTTTTTTTTAATATAGAAAATTAGTACTTAATCATGTTAAGAAGACATATATAGCCTAGGACAAGAAGGAGCAGAGACTAGAAAATTGGTACTTAATCATGCTAAGAAGACTTAGAGAAAACCGATTTGGGGGAAGTAACTTCCGGCCGCCATGACCTGATTCTTGCTTTTTCAGTCCGAGAGAAGACGAAATTCTATCGGGAATGTTTAGTTTGTAAAGTAGTTTTTGTTTTGTAGATCAGTCTCAAAAAGTCCGCCGTACCAAGCCCTAACGGGCTTGACCAAATTTTGTGCTGAGAAGCCTTAATTTTGTAAAGAACTATACAAACTAAAAATGCAAAATCTGAAGACATTATAAGACTCAAACCTAGACCAGACCATAACTGTAGGAGAAACCAAAAGTTGACAAACACTTGAAACCAAATCTAATTAAAGACCAAGACTAAAAGAAATAGTAAATAGCCCAAAGCACCTCACAATCACAACGAACACCGCATCAGGAACTAGCAGAGACACCTGCCCCAAAGAAAGAAAGAGACACCAGTTTCTTAAATTTCTTAGTCTTTTTTTTTCCATTATTTTATTTGAACGACTGAAGATTTCCATTCCAGATTGTGACTTACACCAGAATCCATAACCGCTTGGAATTCAAAAGGAGCATCACCTTGCTTAACCTTACGAACAGCCTTAGGTCTAGAGCTCTCCAAGCTTGTAGAAATAAGCTTAACACTAAAGATAGGATCAACAAGTGGAATATTGACGGAACATATAAACTATGTAATCTTTATGCCGATCGAAGACAGTGACCGCTTATTCTTTAGATGTCAATACTCAATGACCCTTTGTCAAAGATAAACTTAGATTACATAATATTGCTAGCAATAATATTAATCAACTCTCAGACAATTTGACATAAATCAACCATTCTAACCAGTCTTTAAGGACAGCTAATTAGCACGGCTATTACAACGTTAATTTGAAACATTTGGTGTGAATGCAATTCCTGATCTTCAACAACATCCAAACCACGACTGATATCACAGTTAACTCGATTGTAGAAAAACGTAAACGCCTTTTAAATCAAGATAATTGACATATCAAAGATGAAAGGGAAAGAACTTATTTCTTCGCATATTTTGGCTTCAATTTCACCACTAACTCTGATAGCACGACGCATGCACAGAGTTAAAGTACAGATTTGGTCCATGTTTAATCGGCATCCAGAGATTGATGTCTTCTTTTCTTCCGATTTCTGATCTGGCCATAAGTAGATTTGAGTTGCTTCCTTGTTCAGTTATTTTTTAAAACTGAGAAAAAATAAAAGGGTCCAAGCTCAGCCCACATGAAATTGTAAAAATAGCTGCATCAGCTCAAAGTTTAGCCAGCGTAAACAATTCAAAAAAGGGAATGCAAACCCTAACAGCTCAATCATAAACAAAATCAATTTTCTTCAACACCGATCTAGCTGATTAAGGAGGCTTTCAGTTTTCAAATCTGTGCCTCTTTTTTCCATAATACTTCCTTGAGCTAGGGATGTCTTTATCTTTGGTGATATTGCTAGTAGGCTGATCTGACAGACCAGATTTGTTGATATCTATGTGAATATCAATGAAACTCTTATAATTACTACAATCTCTCAATAATTCGATAATCAAAAGTCCCAAATCATGGCTAACACCATTCCAAGCAAAAAACTGAGAAGATCGACGAGTAGATGGTGATTGGAGCTGAAATTTTCGGATTTGGTGCTGTTTTGGTGATGGAAGGGGAATGAAATGGAGGAAATATATAGGGAGAGGGAAAGGAATCGGTTGTTCTGGAAATTTCATGGCGTCAGACGTGCATCCGACGCGTCGGACGCGAAAGCCACATTTTCAATCGTTCGTCTTGAAGGGGCAAAAGTGTGAGACTCACCTTGGACGCGTCTGACGCAGACGCGAACATTGACTGTCCAGTTAACAAATCAAACGCTACCTTATAGATAGCCTAGGACTAGAAGGAGCAGAGACTAGAAATTTGGTACTTAATCATGCTAAGAAGACTTACAGAAAACCGATTTGGGGGAAGTAACTTCCAGCCGCCATGATCTGATTCTTGCCTTTTCAGTCTGAGAGAAGACGAAACTTTATCGGGAATGTTTAGTTTGTAAAGTAGTTTTTGTTTTTTAGATCAGTCTCAAAAAGTACATCGTACCAGGCCCTAATGGGTTTGAACAAATTTTGTGCTGAGAAGCCTTAATAAATTATTATCCATCTTCAATATACATATATATTGCATCTTTAGTTGTATAATTTCAAAACAAACGACAGACCATTCACTCTGAAAACTCACTCATACTGAAAAACTATACAAACTAAAATTGTAAAATCTAAGACATTATAAGACTCAAACCTAGACCAGACCATAACTGTAGGACAAACCAAAAGTTGACAAACACTTGAAACCAAATCTAATTAAAGACCAAGACTAAAAGAAATAGTAAATAACCCAAAGCACCTCACAATCACAACGAACACCGCATCAGGAGCTAGCAGAGACACCTGCACCAAAGAAAGAAAGAGATACCAGTTTCTTAAATTTATTAGTCTTTTTTTTTTCCATTATTTTATTTGAACGACTGAAGATTTCCATTCCAGATTGTCACTTACACCAGAATCCATAGCCGCTTGAAATTCAAAAGGAGCGTCACCTTGCGTAACCTTACGAACAGCCTTAGGTCTAGAGCTCTCCAAGCTTGTAGAAATAAGCTTAACACTAAAGATAGGATCAACAAGTGGAATATTGACGGAACATATAAACTATGTAATCTTTATGCCGATCGAAGACAGATGTCAATACTCAATGACCCTTTGTCAAAGATAAACTTGGATTACATAATATTGCTAGCAATAATATTAATCAACTCTCAGACAATTTGACATAAATCAACCATTCAAACCAGTCTTTAAGGACAGCTAATTAGCGCGGCTATTACAACGTTAATTTGAAACATTTGGTGTGAATGCAATTCCTGATCTTCAACAACATCCAAACCACGACTGATATCACAGTTAACTCGATTGTAGAAAAACGTAAACGCCTTTTAGATCAAGATAATTGACATATCAAAGATGAAAGGGAAAGAACTTATTTCTTCGCATATTTTGGCTTCAATTTCACCACTAACTCTGATAGCACGATGCATGCACAGAGTTAAAGTACAGATTTGGTCCATGTTTAATCGGCATCCAGAGATTGATGTCTTCTTTTCTTCCGATTTCTGATCTGGCCATAAGTAGATTTGAGTTGCTTCCTTGTTCATTTATTTTTTAAAACTGAGAAAAAATAAAAGGGCCCTAGCTCAGCCCACATGAAATTGTAAAAATAAATGCATCAGCTCAAAGTTTAGCCAGCGTAAACAATTCAAAAAAGGGAATGCAAACCCTAACAGCTCAATCATAAACAAAATCATTTTTCTTCAACACCGATCTAGCTGATTAAGGAGGCTTTCAGTTTTCAAATCTGTGCCTCTTTTTTCCATAATACTTCCTTGAGCTAGGGACGTCTTTATCTTTGGTGATATTGCTAGTAGGCTGATCTGACAGACCAGATTTGTTGATATCTATGTGAATATCAATGAAACTCTTATAATTACTACAATCTCTCAATAATTCGATAATCAAAACTCCCAAATCATGGCTAACACCATTCCAAGCAAAAAACTGAGAAGATCGACGAGTAGATGGTGATTGGAGCTGAAATTTTCGGATTTGGTGCTGTTTTGGTGATGGAAGGGGAATGAAATGGAGGAAATATATAGGGAGAGGGAAAGGAATCGGCTGTTCTGGAAATTTCATGGCGTCAGACATGCATCCGACGCGTCGGACGCAAAAGCCACATTTTCAATCGTTCGTCTTGAAGGGGAAAAAGTGTGAGACTCACCTTGGACGCGTCTGACGCAGACGCGAACATTGACTGCCCAGTTAACAAATCAAACGCTACCTTATAGATAGCCTAGGACTAGAAGGAGCAGAGACTAGAAACTTGGTACTTAATCATGCTAAGAAGACTTACAGAAAACCGATTTGGGGGAAGTAACTTCCAGCCGCCATGATCTGATTCTTTCCTTTTCAGTCTGAGAGAAGACGAAACTTTATCGGGAATGTTTAGTTTGTAAAGTAGTTTTTGTTTTGTAGATCAGTCTCAAAAAGTACATCGTACCAGGCCCTAATGGGTTTGACCAAATTTTGTGCTGAGAAGCCTTAATAAAATATTATCTATCTTCAATATACATATATATTGCATCTTTAGTTGTATAATTTCAAAACAAACGACAGACCATTCACTCTGAAAACTCACTCATACTGAAAAACTATACAAACTAAAATTGTAAAATCTAAGACATTATAAGACTCAAACCTAGACCAGACCATAACTGTAGGACAAACCAAAAGTTGACAAACACTTGAAACCAAATCTAATTAAAGACCAAGACTAAAAGAAATAGTAAATAACCCAAAGCACCTCACAATCACAACGAACACTGCATCAGGAGCTAGCAGAGACACCTGCACCAAAGAAAGAAAGAGATACCAGTTTCTTAAATTTATTAGTCTTCTTTTTTTTCCATTATTTTATTTGAACGACTGAAGATTTCCATTCCAGATTGTCACTTATACCAGAATCCATAGCCGCTTGGAATTCAAAAGGAGCGTCACCTTGCGTAACCTTACGAACAGCCTTAGGTCTAGAGCTCTCCAAGCTTGTAGAAATAAGCTTAACACTAAAGATAGGATCAACAAGTGGAATATTGACCAAACATATAAACTATGTAATCTTTATGTCGATCGAAGACAGTGACCGCTTATTCTTTAGATGTCAATACTCAATGACTCTTTGTCAAAGATAATATTGGATTACATAATATTGCTAGCAATAATATTAATCAACTCTCAGACAATTTGACATAAATCAACCATTCTAACCAGTCTTTAAGGACAGCTAATTAGCGTGGCTATTACAACGTTAATTTGAAACATTTGGTGTGAATGCAATTCCTGATCTTCAGTAACATTCAAACCACGACTGATATCACAGTTAACTCGATTGTAGAAAAACGGAAATGCCTTTTAAATCAAGATAATTGACATATCAAAGATGAAAGGGAAAGAACTTATTTCTTCGCATATTTTGGCTTCAATTTCACCTCTAACTCTGATAGCACGACGCATGCACAGAGTTAAAGTACAGATTCGGTCCATGTTTAATCGACATCTGGGGATTGATGTCTTCTTTTCTTCCGATTTCTGATCTGCCCATAAGTAGGTTTGAGTTGCTTCCTTGTTCAGTTATTTTTTTTTAACTGATAAAAAATATAAGGGCCCAAGCTCAGCCCACATGAAATGGTAAAAATAGCTACAACAGCTCCAAGTCTAGCCGACATAAACAATTCAAGAAAGGGAATGCAAACCCTAACGGCCCAATTGTAAACAAAATCAATTTTCTTGAACACTGATCTGACTGATTAAGGAGGCTTTCAGTTCCCAAATCTTGCCTCTTTTTTCCATAATACTTCCTTGAGCTAAAGACGTCTTTATCTTCAGTGATATTGCTAGTAGGCTGATCTGACAGACCATATTTATCGATATCTATGTGAATACCAATGAAGCTCTTATGGTTACTACAATCTCTCGATAATTTGATAGTCAAAATTCCCAAATCATGGCTAACACCATTCTCTCCTCTGCATTTCTTAAATAAGTGGTGTAATTGATTATCCAACATGCTAAACTACACATCTTCATTTATAATTTGATTAAATATATTTAACTGATGGTTAAACATCGTATTTCTTCTAATCGATCAGCCTGAATCACTATTGAGGATCTGCTGCGGTTTCCTTGCACAATCAGCTAAAATTGTCCTTAATCACTTTTAATTACTCCCTTTAGTTCAAAATATGGAACGTTTTGTGAAGTTTTTTGTTTTTCAAAATACAAGACATTTTTATCTATAATAAATTGTACCTACTTTATTGACTTGTCATAAAGTATTTCTATTGGTTCATGTGAGTAGATGGCTGCTTCGTAAATCTCAATAACCACTTTTTTGTACGTGGAAATAGAGAAAGTAATTTAACTTTGCATGAAAAAGAAGCCAACCTTCCAAAAAGAAGCATTTAATTTTTTCTTAATTCCCGTGCAAATCTCCCAAACGACTTATATTTTGCATTGGAGGGAGCATCATATAATTAGGAAAAAAGTTGTAATCTTTCCTTGTTACTTCTTTTACAGGCCTTCGATTTGTACTTTGAGTCTCCAGTAAGGGAGTCAGTTAGGTTATGTTGAAGGATGCATTTTCCCTTCAGCATAGCTCTATCTAGAACACTGTTGGAGATATTAGATTTCTTCCTGCAGTTTTCAATTAAATCGCGAGTAGTATTTGCATTATATTTTATATTGGAACAGTTAGATTTAAACAATTTAGTATTACTCACTTTGCAGGCTTGACAGTTGTCTTGATTGTTATTGCGCTTATCCCCTTTAAGGAAGTGAAGCGCAGAATACTTGGAATGGTAGGTACTTCTCCTAGTACTAATAACTTTATCTTTAAAAAGATATTGGTTAGATCTACCACGAGAAATTTCATTATAGTTTTTGTTGCTAAGAAGGTAATCCTCCACTCTTTTCTTATAATTATTTAATTCACAACAGTTTTTGTTGGCACGCCTTTTGGCAAGGCAGTCACACTTGGATTTTTGGCAAGCGGAGTGCTTAGGACTTGAGTATATGCTTTAGAGAACTTGAATTTATTGGATGAAGGTAGCAAAATCAACTCAAATGCGTTGAATTAACACATGAGGGTCTCAGATAGAAGAATGCTGGATCGGCACTCCCAGATCGCCTTGGATATCCTATGTCACGCTTTGTCTCATGCGGTTTGGATTGGACTTGCCCGGATCGGTGCGCCTCGGCTTGGTGCAGCTCACTACATTACCTCTCGAGCTGTGCAGTTAAAGTGCTTAGCAGTTCTATAGCGGTGAAGGTGTAGAAATTTTAGCGGGGATAAATCAGGGAAATGGTAGGGATATAGCAGAGATGCAAAAGTGCTAATTAGAAGTAAAACTATATAATTAAATCTAATTAATTATCATTCTCGCATCATTTGTTTGGAAAAAACGTATATTAATTAATATTACTTAAGAAAATCAAAGAATGTCATAGTTAAGCATACTAGATTCGTTGATTATTATAAATTTCTATCTTCTATAAAGCACTTATGCTTTAAAATTAACTCTTTACACTAACTTTATTTATTTATTTTAAAAGAGAACTGATCAAATCATCCTCTATATATTAATATTGCCAAAGAAGGTATTAAATAATGTTGATTTAGCTGGTGTAGCGAAAACTAACGGGGCTTAAAGCAAAATTACTGTATATCCGGGCTAAATTGAAATAACGTAGCGGCCGGAGAGTGCTACGAGCAATAGCGAGGATTTTACGGAGCTTTAGCTGGGCTTTAACTGCGTAGCACCCGAATCTACATTTCTAGGTCGGATCGATTATGTCGACCTGAATCATACCGAACCGGACCCCAGATGCAACTATAACGAGACATATTCCAACTCCTAGATATTTTCCTGTTTCTTCGAATCGTAAGGCATACATGTAGCATGACTCGACAAAGGATATTTCCCACGAGTATTATACTCATTTAGCTCAGGAAACGGGATCAGCTCACCTTCCCTACTTACTGGAACGTATGACACGTATCAGGCTCGACCCGAGATGGCCGCCACATGGCATACCGACCTGGAGTGGTCACTGCCTGTAAATACACACTTCTAGGACATAGAAGGAGAGGATTTCACAACATCAGAAAAGGGTAATTGCAACGCTTATAAGCGTGAAAAATTAACTTTGTCACGGTTATCACCGTTATGCCAACATGCATGGCAGTTTTTCGTTACGGATAATGTCACGGTTATAACCGTTATCCCAACATGCATGGCAGTTTTTCGTTACGGATAATGTCACGGTTATAACCGTTATAAATCATATAATGTGTGACTCTTATAACCATTACAAAGAAAACTTTCCTAACATTTATTACTGTGATGAATATAAAAATAGTAACACTTATAACCATTACAAAGTAAAAACATTTATAACCATTACAAAGTGAAAACCTATAACTCTTATAACCATTACAAAGTGAAAACCTATAACACTTATAAGCATTACTGAAGACCAGCGTATCACATAACACAAATAACAATTTTATTATCTGAAAGCATATAGACAGATATATAACAATTCGTTCAGAGAAAAAATTAATTTCATCAATCAAAATATCAAATTTCATCGTTCAACCATTTGCCAAAAATAACAATCATCAAAATACCTAATAATTTTGAAGTATCACAACATAGCTCAAAGTATAACAACCTATAGACAAACTACGAAGCTTACAACTAAAATATTAAGAAGCCTACATCTAACTTTAAAGTATTTACATTCATCAAGTACTTTTTATGGAGGGGAGCAGCAACCATGTTCCCAACTTTATAGTTATTTCCAGCACTAACAACTGCCACATCAGCAAGTGCGCTGCCTTCAACCTGAAATATCAACAATTAACATCATTGGGGAATATTTTTTTGAGATGTATGGTATATAATCTTCCATTTCTTTTATAATAAGTCATGCATTTACTGCAAAGTTATCTTGAGTGTAATTTCTAGAACTGCATGTTAGATGCCATAAATTCATTTTTCTGAAAGCATATCCAATGACAATTCCAGAAACTGTTTATCCATATAAAATCCAATAAAATGGATTACTTACAATTTTTTGGCTGCATATGGAGGTACTTCCCCATTTCTTTTTCTTCTATGTACCATTTTCCAAGCCATAACTAGTGTAGGCATACTCTTCGGATTTCCCCTCTCCTACATAATATGCGAATAAAAACTTATGGTATATGTAATCGTGAAGTTTAACTATATGTTAGATGCCATAAATTCATTTTTCTGAAAGCATATCCAATGACAATCAGATTATTCACTCCTTAGAATCTTTTTAGGAGTTAATTAGTCTGGGTTTCAAGGCATTCATCAAAAGGTTAAACTGATCAATCAACTCATCTGGACGAAACAAGTTGAACTAAAACATTCGGACACGACACTCTATTTATAATACAAGAATGTGTTCGTCTATCGTAGAATGTGCATCAGTCAGCATAAACCAAGTATACATGGGTATACAGTACCATTAGTATACAATAAAATGTTATATAACATACCAGAGAAAAATGAAATGGAACAGGAATAAAATATTATATCTGTTTTTTAACTTTTGGTTCACTATAACCCATGTGAGTGCTCGTGTACAGCAACTACAAGTTGCTGTGCTACATTGAAGTTGCAGTGCTACTTAGCACAGCAACTTGAAGTTGTTGTACAACAACTTCAAGTTGCTCTGCTAGTGCACAGCAGCTTCAAGATTGTTGTGCTGTTGTTTGTTGCACAGCCAGAGCAGCTTCAAGATGCTATGCAAGCAGCTTCAAGCTGCTGTGGCACAGTAGCTTCAAGCTTGTTGTGCAACAGTTTGTTGCACAACAACTTAGCTGTGCAGCTGCTGTGGCACAGCAGCTTCAAGCTACTATGGCACAGCAGCTTCAAGCTGCTGTGGCATAGCAGCTTCAAGCTTGCTGTGTTGTTGTTTGTTGAACAGCCACAGCAGCTTCAAGCTGCTGTGCAAGCAGCCTCAAGTTGTTGTGGCACAGCAACTTCGAGCTTGCTGTGCAACAGTGTGTTGCACAACATCTTAGCTGTGCAGCTGCTGTGGCACAGCAGCTTCAAAATTATGAAACCGTAGGAGAAGTGTGTTTAGTTGATTAGATGATACATATTATGTTTTCGTATATAATCCCTATGATACTTAGCAGAAAATTGGACTGTATGCAGTGAAACTAGATTGTTGTTAATATGATTATGCTTGAGTGATATATTTATTAGAATGATTACCTCCTTTTGCGACTTTCAGGAGATCCAACGTTTTCAGACTGTATAGCTCTAGTGCGTTCTTGTTGTAGCACTTTCGCAAACTTCTGTTCTTTTTCTTCATTGCAACATGAACTTTCTCCATCTGCTCCTTGAAAAATCTCTCTTGGTACTCCATCTGTTGGCAAAACAGTAGCAACAGGGAGCTAAGTAACTAACAGGAATAAATGGCGAATTAGATCCTTACTAAGAAGAACAAAACATTAGACCTCATGATTTACATATATATTAGTATTAGCCAACAAATTTGGGACAGTAATTAGCTAGGGGCTATAAAATTATTCTTTGTTGCCATAGTTCTCAATTTCAACTGAACCTAGAAGGGGATAACCTGTTCAACTCTGAGGCATTATAGTATGTTTAACTAACAACCTTACATCAATCACTATGAAAACTACGTATATGCTTGCACAATGATGAAAACCAAAACGTCAAAAAACTCTTAAAACATGACAGGAGAAGAAAAAAAGTTGCCGATGAAAACCAATTATGAGTTATTATTATTTTTAGAACACAACCTCTTCATTATTTTCTTCCCGCTGCATTTTAGTTCTGAGTCTAACAATATGATTATCTTCGAGAGTCTCTTTTAGCTTTTGGGTGACCTTCTCGAAGCTTTCCCCACAAGCTTTACATTGTTCCACTTGCTTTACCACCTTATTTTTATATCACTTCAGCTTTTGATTATCTTCATCCATTTTCCACATTGGAATGACAACCGTTTCAAGGTTTGATTTGATTTCATACTTAAGACGAGACTTCCCTAATTATATTTCAATTGGTCAGAAATTGAACACCATCTAACTGGAAGAAAAGCAAAACTTAACAAGAGTACTGTATTGATTATTCCTTCAAGCAGTCATCGCTTTGTACATGACATAAAATCAACTAGCCAGGCTAACCTTAGACCATATATCAAGCACAAGTTCTGCTACCATAGGCAATGGACAAAGTATTAAATCTTTAACAATTGTCATTATATTTGTGCCTTCTGGTGGTAAAATTTTCAGTTAAATTTGCCTGTTGCAATCCATACTTTTAGTAGTAAACTATACATGGAATAGTAACTCAACATATTCAGGCTATTCTATTTTTAGTTTACATTTTGCAGGGAACCGTTAATTTATTTATTAAATAAAGATGTAGAATGAACTGAGACATTTTTGTGGAAAGACTTTATCAAACGAACCTTAATATGTGCTAGCAAAGATTCACATGTGTACATATGGAGATACGATTCGGATTCTCCACCAAACAGAGTCAGATCAGCTCCCTCACAGACTATGAACATTTCCACTGTGGAGAGGTTACAGTCGCTATCCCATGGCCAAACGCAGACCCTCAAAGTAACATGACAGACACATTTTCAAGATGCAGTTCACATGAAAGCAACAGTAACATCAATATCCTCAGCACCACGATCATGAATCCTTTTGCTAATAGAGTAACATCGGTAACATGGCCTGAAGAGAAACTTCCGATTTCATCGAATCTCAGTAGTCCTAGAAGCAAGATTGATGTTAGAAGAAGAACCGGAAGAGCATATTTGCAGAGCAGATTGGCTTGGGGTATGTTGATTGTTATTGTAGGTAGAAAAGGGCATATTAAAGTTTTTCAAAATTTCGGATTTCCTACTTGAAATACGCTGCTACTACTACATGTTGTTGAATTTGTGCATAAATATGAATATATCGGTGATGATTGTAACTGTTACATATGTGCATGCTAACCATTCAATTTGGTTCTGGAAGCAAAACATGTAGAAAAGGTTGGTTCAAGCATCGTAGGACTAGATTTTTTTTATTTTATTTTTCTTCGCTTTTTTTAAGTAGGCCTTGGTATTATAGGACGTCAAATTAAAGTCTCTCTTACCTTCCCATTTGTTTTGTTTATAAATTATTCTTGTAGCAAGAAAGCTTCAATGTAACTGAAGAATAGTTTAGTGAAGGTCTTATTTTTCGTTTGATTGTCTTCTTTCTCTTATTTTATTTTGTTTGCATTGGCCATGTTATACTGTAAGCAACTTGGATTTATTATTGGAATGTGCCGTGTCGCAAAATAAGATGTTATAGGGAAGCAATCCCACTACCAAATTAATTTGAAGAAAAGACAAAACTACAATTTGACTTTATTTTCTCCCAAAGGTTACAGGTTTTATTTTCTTGGATTACTTTACGTTCTGTCTTAGCCTCTCTTAATATAATATAAGAGATATTAAAAGAACAAACAAGATTTTCAAAAATTCAAAGTTACCATACATACAAAATTTCCAGAAAAATATATGAACTTACAAACAAATAATTGATTGACATCTACATTTTTTTAAAAAAGAATAAAGGACACTCATCAAAAATATAAAACATTTACAGCACTCCAAGCTCTTAAAATTACTAATATAGTAAGAAATCATTTAATTTCAAACAAGATGCCTACATTACATGTAGAACTTGGTGACTAAAAATACATCTAAAAAAAGGAACCTAATTAGATGTGGAAACTTAATATGAATATATGACATAGAGTTGCTATGCAGCATTTTATATTAGATTAAAACAATTTTTGTTAACCTCCCCAAAAAAGAAATAAAAAAAAATTAAAAATAATAATATGCATGTAATGATCCAGCTCTCCACGAGGCAAAAGTCTAAGTAAGAAACTAACAGTAAAGGTAAGCTCTGTATTGGTTGTGTCAAATTTTAATGCTTACTGGGATCTTCAGCGAATACTTCAGCAAAGTACACTGGACAAGCCTTATTTATGCTCAGCCATTTCCATTGTATTTCTAGCATTGACCTTAGTATAAAAAATAGTGTATTGTTATCTTGTTTAACTTAAAAAGATTTTCAAGACAATAAACGAATTTAAAACTGAGCGCCGTAAAATAATTTATTTAGTCTTTCTATGAAAAGATTTACATGTTGGTTAAAACTGAGCACCGTAAAATAATTAATTTAGTTCATCTTTCTATGATTTCATATGTACAGAACAAGCTTTTGAGTATGCTGATGTAGCATGTACGCATATTCAGCTTCAAGCGAGCATCACCAACTTTTGAAAAAGTATGTGAATTTTGAATGATTTTGTACAATGGCTAGTTAAACAAGAATCCGAGATGTTTTGATAAAATCAATATTGGCTCAGTTAAAACTGAGCACCGCGGCTCTGTTATCACTAAGCCTTGGCGCTCAGTTATAACTGAGCCATTGCGCTCAGTTTTAGCTGAGCCATTGCGAGCGTATTAGAACTACTTATAACCCAGCCTTATTCGAGCTTCATAATGTGCAAGGATCATAGAAAATCTGATTACGCCTACGTTCTTAACTGATTTCTGATAGTAAAAAAAACCAGATTACTTACATATTTTTCAGCGGCACACGGAAGTACTTCCCCGGTTTTTTTGCTTGTATGTGCTATTTTCCAAACAATAGTTCGCGTAGGCTCACTCTCCGGATTTTTGCTTTTCTAATAAAATATACAAATAAATTCATATATTATAATTTATAATAAAATTTCTTATGAAATCTGAAGTCTATTTCGTCATAATGGAAATAAAACTTTGCAAGACGGTAACCAAACATTCAATGATGTAGCATCATATTCACTACAGTAATTATTTATGAATTAAAATTAAACATGGTATTGAAATTCGAAATTAAAAAAAAAATTATGAAAAGAAACCTCAAATGAGATAGGCCAATTGCAACAAATTTACCATTATTGCTACAGGTGATGTTGAGTCTGCAAAGTATCATTTAGGCTAGCAAACCCATGACAGAATTTGCATTTGGATAAGTCACAACTAAATTTTTTTGCATCATTGCACGTTGTAGAAATCATTTTATGGAAACTCATTATAAGAAATGTACCACACACTATTAACAAAAAATGTGTATTTTAGAACTCCAAATCTATTATAAAATACTCGTTTAACAAACCATTTACATTGAAAATAATAGTTATGAAGAGAATTCCACTTAAAATAAATTCAAACTTGGTTTGATATAGATAAAATTCTAATTTCTATGTCGAAATCCAAATATAAACATTGATTCTAACGTCAAATGTTAATTAAATTTTGTATTTAACTGTCCAAAATTTAATTTAACTACTAAAACCTTAATTATACCGTATCCAACTCAATGCATCAACTATTTTCATCCAAGCTAACGTGACATTGGGTAGGCCAACCCAATGAGGTCGTGCTCCGTTAAGAATCCAAACGCACTCTTACATTTACAGGATGTTTGATGAGGTTAGACGTAATAAAGTAGAAGTGCACTTTTATTGAACTAATCTAATGTTAAAGTGATCCTTGGTGATTTAACATAATAACTGTGTTAAAACATAGAACTTTAAAGACAGACACGGTTGACTATTATAGGTTTGCATGGATTATCTGCCCTTACATGCAACTGTACCCAATTGTTTTCCTATAAAACCTAAGAGAAAAGTAAATTAAAGGAGCAAAATAAGCTAATGATTAGCATCGAATAAGACTAATTAATTCTAGGGCCATATGACATATTAGTCGTTCAGTTTCTAAGAGTGACACCGTAGTTGGAAACAAACAGCGTTTATTTACAATATGTACAAAATGTACTTTCCTTACGTATCAAGGTAGAAGAATTCATTATTGTTTATCACCTCTTGTAAGTGTGTGTGTGTATATTACTAATTTCATTAAGTTGCCTCTAACTTAATTGTTGGAAAAGAGAGAACATAGAGCAACCACAAATTACTGATTTTAGTAAGTTGCCAATTACAAAAAGCAGGTGAAGCGAGTGTGAACGCAGAGAATTTGCAAATTATTGATTAAACTAAATTCATTTGTGGCTATCAATCATTTTAACCTACCACATGTCTTTTTTTAGTGTCATAATTATTAACTTATAACTATTATTAATATAAATTTACTTTATAAAATATAGGTAAACTACAGATCATCTGATAACTAATCTCATTAGATTTATTATATCAATCAAATTGGTATGAAGATACATAGACAATGGTTGATCAGAAGCATATAAATAGTGACTTTGGATATCAAGATACATGCATAAGTTTTGTCAGCATTGGCTATCAAGATTTATATACAATGACTTTGGATATTAAAATAAATGTATAGTTGCTGCCAACTAGTTTCTATAAGTGCATTTTATGTTTACAGAATCATGGAAAAGGAGCACGTGAATCAAACTATATGCACTACAAATAAAAAGATTCCATCGCATCCCATCATTTGTTGCAATCAACGAAAATGTAAAGCAACAGATTTAGAACTACGCAAGTAAAGAAAGTACATTTTGTACATATTTAATGGATCAACCATATACTCGCTAGTATGACACCATGTGTGCATCAAAGCCCTAGTGCATATTTATATGAAACCAAGTCTTTGTTAATGACAGGATCATAAACTTTCGATTTATCTAGTCATATCAATAGAAAGTTGTAGCATAAATTTTTCATCAGATATGTATATCAGTTTGCATTTTCTTGTACTTTAGAAATAAAGAGAGAGACAGTTCATTAATCAACTTCAAAATTCAAACAATCGGGAGGGAAGCTGCATACATCAGTAATTGTAGAGTTATTTAAAGATCGTTTTGTTCTAATTTAGAATTTATACCAAATAAAGGACAAAGATAATTGTCATCATTATGTATCAACATCTAAAAACGATGGTAAAATCATTTCTGGATTGGTGGCTTCAACTAATGAGATTATTGAAAACACGCAACGAGGTCGATCAAAATGCGGATTGAACCCAATCGGAGATTAAACTCAGATTGACAGACATTAATTAAGTGACATCATAAAAAAATACCTCAGCAGTTAAATGGATCGGCATCGGAAGGGAAAGAATTAAGGTTCATCAAAACGCGGCAGGTGATCCAGATGAAAGAAACCAGTCGGAGCGAGTAAACCTAGATAAGCAGCGGCGTTGACAAAATTGGGGATCTAAAGTGTTATGCCAATAACGAAAAGAAACAGAAGGGTTAGAAACGTGAGTGAGAAGGAAAATTACCATTCCATCCCTTGCGTGTAAAATTATGGACTGTTGTCACGATTATAACTATTATAACTTAAAATAAAGGTAATAAACGTTACTAACAATTATAACCGTTACTAATACGGCCCGCGAAAATGTTACAAAATTGCCTGTTTGGTGTAGTGTTTTCTCTATTACTTTTTACACAAGGACATTGCATAAAAGGGAAGTCAAACTCTTAAAGATCAATGCAAGGACAGTGTGTTGTATCACTTCTTTCTCTACATCTCTTACAAATAATATATTATGTCTTGTAATCTGAGAAACAATAGATTATAAAGTGGACGTAGGTCCAGATTGTCGAACTGCTATAAAAATTGCTGTGTGTTTCCTGTTATTTTACTTTATTCTTGCATTCTGTGGCTATGTTTATGGGAATATTATTTGATTTATGTGCGTATTGTGCGCTTAGGTGTTCATCGTCAAGTGACCACTCTTTGACATCAACACTTTGGCAGTCTAGCAAGGGAGCTCATGCAATAACCTTTGGATTGCTTGAGGAATTTGGATTTCTAGCTTTGGATTAAAAGATGGTAAAGCAAAAGAAGGATAGAACATTATCCCATACTAAAGCTACTGGCAATGCAGGCATTGACAATGAAGGAAGTCGGGAGGCTTCCTCTTATGGTAAACCCTTAATCTACCTGACTAGAGAAGAGATGGATGAAGTACTAGCTGAACTTAGGACATAGATGGAGCGACATAATGTGCTTCTCGACCAGCAAGAGGAAATGATGAAAAAGTTCTTTGGCTAGGATGGAAGGACGACCAAGAGGTCAAGGCTCGCTAGTAGGAGTTTTCTCTAGTACAGCAGTAGTGACAATTACAGCTCAAACCGAGGACATACCCTGGCTCGGATCGAAAGAAGCCCTGAGTCGACCAAGGACTGGTACCCGTCCCAGGCGCAGCAGGGGGCATCCAACCTAATGATGGTAATGGAAATGCCGGCTAGACTTGGCCTGATATCACTATGGATGGAAGTGCGCGAAACGATGGACAAGCATGAACAAATATTAATTCGGATGGAGGCAGCGCAAGAACTACTAGAATTTGGTTCGACATTTTCGAACTGGCCCGGGTTTGACATACCGAATCGAGAGCCAGGGGATAACTGGACTTACTCCGGATATTAGGAATCAACATCATACCTATATATGACTACATGCTCGGGGGCAACAGTGTTGGGTTGGATAATTGGAAACAACTCCTCGAAAATGGAAATTATATCACTGACGTGATTTAACGATTCACAAGGGTCCATCTCAGGACGTCGTGGATAGTATCAATCACAACCCTTTCACATGGGAAATCCGAAACTTCCGTAACCTATCTAACTTCAAACTACCAGCTCTAGAAGCTTATGATGGTAGAAAGGATCCTACCATACACCTTATGCGCTACATGCGCCACATATAAGTACTACCAACATTGTATACCGTCATGTCTAAGTGCTTTTCGCTCTACTTAACGGACATCGCTGCTTTGTGATTTTGACGATTGGAAACATAATCGATCGGTAGATGGAACGTATTGGTCGCACTATTCATCGAGCAGTTTAGGGTTCACATAGCTCAACCTAAAAGGGTCATATTTCTTACTTCTATCAAGCAGAGGTATGGAGAAACTCTGCGCTCATTTTGTGGAAAGGTTTGATGCGACGGTGGTGTCGTTAGACTGACCAGAACCATCCATGGTTTTAATGGCAACTGTATCTGGAATTTTGGATAAAACATAATTTAAGGTCTCCCTACAAAAGGATCCGCAGAGGGACCTTGGAGAGTTCTATTTTGAAGCATACCGGTTCTTGCGTGAGGAAGATGTTAACGTTGGGAAGGACATTCTCAAGGCAAACATGATCAAGGGCAGAGGACCATCCCATTCTAGAAAGAATAAGGATAAGGGCAAAGAAAAAGCCCTTACTGAGGGTGACCAGAATATTCGGGACCGAAGAGAACCCAATTCGAGAAATATGCTATGCTCAATTCTTTGCTAGAGGATATCTACTTAAACAAGAAGGATTGCATTTCCTACCCAAAGCCTCTTGAAGGGAGAAAATGCAGCATGAGCGGGAATCTGCATAGTTCTGCCTATTCCATGAGATGGCTGGTCACACCACCAATGAGTGTAGGCATTGCGGGACTTAATCAAGGAATGACTCAGACGCGGGGAGCTGACTAAGTATGTTAATCCACCACCTGTTTCAACACAGGCACAACCATCTAATGCTCCCCGGAGAGGGAATGATCCTGGATCGAGAAATCACAAGATTATCATCAGCTGATTTGGATTAGATCACATTGGATTTTCTAGATTTCTTAGGATTAGTGTTTTCGTTTATGTTTGGTTTTGGATTCCCGAATGACTACGTCAAATCACTTATGTGTGGGGATTAGGATTTAATCCTTAAGCATGTTCTATGATCGATAATAAAACCATCCGATGATAAATGGCTAAGTTGAAGTACACATGAACAAGATTATGAACTAGTCCCTAGGCACGCTCTGGATTCAACGATAAACTAACCAGGATTTGTTTAGGTTATGTAATAAATTAGAATTTAATAAAATGGATTTCCAAACATGGATTATGCTTGGTAGTACTATTTTTGGCAAAGCATATGATTGGTAGTACTTAATTACTTTGTCAGGATGTCAGGACTTCTTAATGAGGATATAAGTATGGTCTATACTCGATCTAGGCTTCCCGGTATGGATTATACCCACGAAGTTGGATTAACTTCTCAAGATTTGACATGAAAACTCAATCATAACTCAAGTATGGATTATGCTCAGTTTGAATTTCTGTCAAGCCCTGAATTTGCCCAGCCTCCGAAGAGACGAGAAAACATGGATTGTAATGAGAACACGATACATCAGAATGTAAACATGAGAACATTTCATTGATATTACAACAATTTACATCAAAGTACAAGAGTTTATCAGAGTATGAATAAATATTACACAGCGGAAATCCAATATCAGATATTTAAATTACATTTAAATATGTAAACAAAATGTGCATTGGAAAACATCAACTACCACAACTGAAAGAAATACATAGATACAAAGCTTTCCGAATATAGCTCCAGCTGTAATCCAGGATCATATGAATCTGCAAACCAAAACTACTAGCTGCTCGTATGGAAAATATGGCACATAGAGTTTAGGTAGAAACAACAAACTCTTAGTCAGTCATAGGACTTGTGTGAGAACAAAAAACAGTTATTCAACTTTTACTTTAAAATAGGTTACATCAACGGACTACGCCGTATGTCACGGAACGAGATTAGTCCCATGGATACTCTAAAATAAAACAATTTATAAACAATGCAATTCTCTTTGAAAAATAAAGCTATTATAAGACTCAGGTCCCATCACACATTCAACGCAAGCCGGAGGATAGAGTTTTACCTTATAATATCCAAACATGCTTGGTATGCTTTAAAACAGATCATTTTGATATTATTATAAGTGCATAGTGCCAAAAACAACTTCAAATATAAATGTATCAATCATAGACGACATAAGTACCATATATTATGTCACCATACATAGGTTTACAACTAAAACCGAAAAGTCACGTATTGCAAATTGGATTCCATCTACGTGTTGAGGAAGGGGTCTACCTCACTGATTTCGAGACACTCTAGCATGTGCCTTAGGACTCGGACGCTGGCGATCCCTTAGTTAGCGTCAGGGCCTGTCCTCCTGTAACAACCCGAATTTTAAAAACATGTTGAAACTAGAAATCAGGGTATAATTAAATTTTAAAATGAGAATCATGGGAAACGGGTTGCTCCATTGCGTTCGAATCGGAATTCTACATGAAATAGAGTCCGAGTTTTCGAAAATCGGAGTCCGGATGAAGAAGTTATGGCCTATAGAAGATTCAGCAAATTTTAGGCAGCACAGGACCAGGCAGATCGACCTGGGGGTCGACCTGGGGGCCAGGTCGACCACGTGGTCGACCATAGGGTCGACCTACCCCCCCCCCCACAGGTCGACCAAATGGTTGACCCGCCCCCTTACAGGTCGACCTGATCGGCCTGTTTTGACATAGAACCCATTTTTGAAGCCTGAGACGTGTTTTGATGGTCCGGATTGATTCTAGGGTTAATCTAAGGGCCTAAACTAGTTTCTACCCCTATAAATACACCCTAAGGCCTAACCTAATTCATAACAAATCATTCTTACATCAAAATGTTGTTTAAATACCTCTTGAACCATGGCCGCCGTCTCCAAATCAAAGTGCAAGCATTCAAACTCAAATCAATTCAAAGAACAAAGCTTCAACAATGATTCAAGACAATAAATCAACAACGGCGCAACATTTTTTATTAATTCCTTGTCCACGATCTGTAAGTTCTAGTTATTTTCAGATCTAAATATTTAATTATAATAGGGACATGAAATAAAGTGGAATTGGATTTAAGTATGTTTATTGATTCAGATCTATTTCTGTTGCTTCTTGGATCTTGAGTTTTGGGACTTTTCTATTCTCATTCTCATGTCAAGCTTATGATCTATTCAGCTTGTTGTAAATCATTTGTTCTTGATTCATGTTGATAATATTATCAAGATCTATCTTTTATGCCTGAGACGATGTTTTTTATGCCAGTTTTCTCTCTGTACTTATTGTTATACAAATTCTATCTTCCCTATTTATTTTCTTTTGATGAACCTTGGTTAATTTTGGACCTTGGCCTAAACTACGACATACGTGCAATTGAATACGGGGAAATATTGGGATACTTCCTATTTGGATATATGTGTTTGGTGTAATTGATGACATAACATAAAAATTGGATATTTGGGTATTACTACCATTAACATGAAACTTGATATTTGGGTATTGTCATTATAATGGTAATTGCAAGAATGGGGATTGGCATATATAATTTTACATGGATCTTGATATATATAATTTGATATGTATCTTGATATATATATATATATAATTTGACATGGATCTTGATATATGTAATTTGGTTAGAACTTATTGTGGGTAAATTAGTATAAACGTGGTATACATGTAATTTTGGGTTTAAAACTTGATCTATGTAAATTGAGCATAGCTTTGTAAACATGTAAATCATGAAACTTGGTATATGGGTAAATTGGCATACATGTAAAACGACATGAATTGAACATATGTAAATTTGGTATGAATTGGGCATATGTAAAATTAACATGTAATCTAGAACTTGGGCACATGTTAATTATGTAAAATTTGGAGTAGAAACATATATGATAATTTATGACTTGGAGAAAATTTAATATGAACGCGCCTAAGTTGGGTTTTGGGTAGTTGGCTTGTATTGTAAATAAAAGGCTATAACTTGGCATAACTTCATAGTGAATTATGACAATAATATGGGAATACGTTTTGGGGGCGAAAATGTGAATTATGAACTTGTAAAATGGGCCATAACATTAAATTGTTAGCACACTTACATATAAAGAGCAAATATGTAAATTTAGAAAATACGAAATGCTTAACCCGAGGTTGGATTGAGTTGTGATGTAAACCTGCCCGGACCTGCCCGGCTGTCCAGTAATCACAACAATACCTATCCAATGTGGGAGGTTAAGGCATTGAGACCAATAAGGATCCGAGGTTAGACTGAGTTGCGGTGTAAACCTGCCCGGAACCGACCCGCTGTCCAGTGACCGCAACAATACCTGTCTAATGTGAGCGGTAAATTAGTATAAACGTGTTGTGGGTAATTTGGCATGGATCTTGATATATATATATATATATAATTTGACATGGATCTTGATATATGTAATTTGGCTAGAACTTGTTGTGGGTAAATTAGTATAAACGTGGTATACATGTAATTTTGGGTTTAAAACTTGATCTATGTAAATTGAGTATAGCTTTGTAAACATGTAAATCATGAAACTTGGTATATGGGTAAATTGGCATACATGTAAAACGACATGAATTGAACATATGTAAATTTGGTATGAATTGGGCATATGTAAATTTGACATGTAATCTAGAACTTGGGCACATGTTAATTATGTAAAATTTGGAGTAGAAACATATATGATAATTTATGACTTGGAGAAAATTTAATATGAACGCGCCTAAGTTGGGTGTTGGGTAGTTGGCTTGTATTGTAAATAAAAGTCTATAACTTGGCATAACTTCATAGTGAATTATGATAATAATATGGGAATACGTTTTGGGGCAAAAACGTGAATTATGAACTTGGAAAATGGTCCATAACATTTAATTGTTAGCACATTTACATATAAAGAGCAAATATGTAAATTTAGAAAATACGAAATGCTTAACCCGAGGTTGGATTGATTTGTGATGTAAACCTACCCGGACCTGCCCGGCTGTCTAGTAATCACAACAATACCTATCCAATGTGGGAGGTTAAGGCATTGAGCACAATAAGGACCCGAGGTTAGATTGACTTGTGGTGTAAACCTGCCCGAAACCGACCGGCTGTCCAGTGACCGCAACAATACCTGTCTAATGTGAGCGGTTGGTGCTTTAATGAATAAGTTAAAGCTAAGTCAGGATTGATAGGGTTAAGTAAACTAAGAACGCTTAACCAGCATAACATGTTAACCAAGGGGTGGGTTAAGTAATATGGCTAGGCTAATGATATTTAACCGATATGACATGAATGGTGGGTTAAGTAATATGGCTAGGCTAATGACACTTAACCGTTATAACATGACTAGCGGATGGGTTGGTTTAACTTGAATAGGTTGATAACACCCAATCGGTATAATCTAATGCGTGGTAGGGTTAAGTAAACACACGAGGGTAACACTTAACCATTATAATATGACTAGTGGATGGGGTTAAGTTAACACGCGCTTAACCAATATAATGTGATGCGTGGTAAGGTTAAGTAACAGCCGAGGGTAACACTCAACCGTCACAACATGATAAGCAGGTGGGCTAAGTCAATGTATACTTAACCAATTTGACACGATGATTTGGTAGGGTTAAGTCATGAACCACTTGAATATACTTAACCAATTTGACACGATGATTTGTTAGGGTTAAGTCATGAACCGCTTGAATATACTTGACCAACTTGACACATGATTCGTAGGGCTAAGTCAAGAACTTGAACGACAACACTTAGCCAAATTGACATGACACGTAGGCGGGTTAAGTCACGAACTTGAATGACAACACTTAACCAACTTGACATGCTGGACTGATAAGGGTTAAGTCACGAATTTAAATGACAACACTTAACCTATTAGACGTAAACCCTAGTTACACGGTCCATTTCAGCAGTAACCCACTTAGATATATCACGACACCCTGGGACTAGGCAGGGTGGGGCACGATTACTGGGCTGATTGTAAGCGACCAAAACGACGGCTGAGTTGGTGCGCCGGTGTAGGTTCAGGCGGACTACGGTCGTGCACGTAGTCCGGAGTTGAAAAAGCAGGCATTGGGCATCAGTAGGTTTACACTGTGCGTGCTTGATTCGTGTCGGGGGTTGGCACCCTAGGGAATGATACACCCTATGCTGGACCCAGCACAGGTAACTACATTCGTGATAGGGCCGTATGACACAGACACATGAACGAGATAGGACTTGTAGGGAGCCGATCGATTAATAGATCGTTTCATGGGACCAAGTAATGGGTCATTTCATGACATTGGGCAAGGGATCATTTTATAGTCAACACATGACACGGGTTGGGATACTAGTACGGGTGGTGCTTTAAGACCCCACACCCGCTATGGTCACTCGCTAAGGGAATGCCATAACATTGGTGGAGTATTTTAAGTGAATATAGAACAGAAAAATTACAACAAGACAGCTATAAGTAATACTTGAAAATTTTAAAAACATCATTTCATTGCAGCGGAAAGTAAAACATGTTTGGTTACATCACAAAACCATAATAAGAGTCAAGTACAAAATATCCATCCTGATAAATAAAAGTACATAATCCCAATACATGAACTGATAGCCATAAAAGAAAGGGTAAGCTGAGCTTTACATCTATGGTCCAAGCTCCAAAAAGAGTAATCAAGCAGCCTGATCAAAGCCCACTCGTGTTGGGCCCACTCTGAGAACCTGAGGGTTGGGAAAAAGATAAAAACAACGGGGTCAGACATAAGTCTGAGCGAGTCCTATAACTTTAACAATACAATTATTAAAGTAATTAGGGTATGATATAACTTGGTACGGTGTGACTGGGGATAAATGACTACACTCAGTAGCCAATCAGACTTAGAATGAACTAAGATAACGATAAAGACGCATTTACCCACCCAAGGATAATTACTACACTGCACCACACCAGTCATTACTAACTTAAAGGTTGATCCCACTAAGAGTACTTAGTAAAGCTTAATGGTAGTTTCATGTACCCCTAGCTGACTACATAGGTGCCGTCTGCCCCTATCTCCACTAGGTGTACCCACTACCCCCATTCGATCGGCTCCCTAACGTAGATACCCGTGCTGGTCCCACAGTGGGGTGTATCATTCCCTAAAGTGGCAACCCGATAATGTCAACGGTGCACGACTTATACCTACACGATGCAACAACGTCTTACCTACTAGCCCGGGTCCACACACGCATATGAAACCCGTTGGACTTGCGTTGCCACCGCTAACCCGTTTTGGCCTCTTATAGTCAAGCCCAATATGCGTGTCCCGTCCTCGACTTGGGTCGAGCCCACAAAGATACGTTTGGGATATTGGCTGAGATGGGCCCCCATCACTTGGCGCAAGCTATCCACCTAAGCTTGGCCCCCACTAGTGAATCCCACTTAACCCTTTAACCATGTTCATTTACATGTTATAATTTTGGTTAAGTATACTAATCGTATTTTCTATTGCCACCCAAGGCAACCCACTAGTTTTCCTCATGCCACCCAAGGCACCCACTTAACCCCTCATGCCCCACTACATGCTAATTTGGTTAAGTGTTTCTTAATTAATTAAGACCGTGATCTTATAAAGACCCCTCACATTAGACTGACATTTTATGGCAACTGGATATGCCGGTTGGTTCCGGGCAGTTTTACACCATAAAAGAGTCTAACCTCGTGTCTTTACAACTATCACGTATTTAATTTATGCCTAAGACCTCTCACATTGGGCCAATCATTTGTAGCTGCTGGATTTGCCGGTTGGTTCCGGGCAGATTTCCGCTACAAAAGGGTCCAACCTCTTGTCTTAGTTGATTAATTACACCTAATTAATCCCCCCATAATTTGTATTAATTATCCCTAATTAATTACACATTTTTAAGAATATGGGTAGACCTAACTCAATAGGTAAATTCCCAATTCCATAGTATGGGTAGACCTAACTTAATAGGTAAATTCCCAACTCCATAATATGGGTAGACCTAACTTAATAGGTAAATTCCCAATTATGTCCATTCATTTTATGTTATGCTTAATCATACCAACTTCACACAATTTTGTTAACATGCATATTAACCCCATCGTTCCCCACGTGATTCGTTCACACAACATGACATATAAATGGGAATTTTCATCATAATTATAATGGGTTCCACTTATCATAACATTAGCATTAACATGGGTTTAAACTTGCATATGAACTTGCATATAAACTTGCATGTGAACTTGCATAACATGTCATACATAGAGGCCAACTTGCATATGCTATGCATATCATAAAAAGAGAAACTTGCATATGAACTTGCATCATAACTTGCATATGAACTTGCATAACATGTCATACATATAGGCAAACTTGCATATGTTGTGCATATCATAAAAAGAGACAAACTTGCATATGAACTTGCATCATAACTTGCATATGAACTTGCATAACATGTCATACATATAGGCAAACTTGCATATGTTGTGCATATCATAAAAAGAGACAAACTTGCATATGAACTTGCATAACATGTCATACATATAGGCAAACTTGCATATGTTGTGCATATCATAAAAATAGACAAACTTGCATATGAACTTGCATCATAACTTGCATATGAACTTGCATAACATGTCATACATATAGGCAAACTTGCATATGTTGTGCATATCATAAAAAGAGACAAACTTGCATATGAACTTGCATCATAACTTGCATAACTAACAAATAGCATAAACTTGCAAACTAATCATCATGCACATATAGCATATGTCAACCACAACTTGCATATATCCACATTTACAACCATAGCCTCATAATATCCTATCCTAATTAGTTTAGCAATTGCTTGCTAAAGGCATAGGAACTCACAAATAACTAATTAGCACTCCTATGAGGAAGATTAAGTTGCTAGAGTGGATTAGAACTTGATTAGAGTTAATTTGAGATGCTAACTTCCTCTCAACTTTGGTGGAGGCTCCTTCTAGTTTTAATTTGACGGCATGAGGCCCTTGAATCTATTTTTAGTATGAATTAGGGTAGGCTTAGGGTGTATTTATAGATTAGGCAAGTGTTTTAGGCCATTAGATTAACCCTAAATTAGATTAGGACCATCAGATCTCGGAAGCTTCCAGAAATCAGCCCCAAAACACAGCCAAACCCTAAACTGGTGCACCAGGCCAAACTGGCCGAGCACCCCCTGTCGACACATAAGTCGACTGGGTCCTAGCCAAGTCGACAGGGCTGTCGACTTGGTTAGCTAGGCGGGAATTTTCCCGCCTGGGCCCAATGGCCCCAATTTCGAAATTTGAACCTGAATTTTAAATCTGTTTTAAACTTTGAATTTTCTGAAAACTTCATTAGGCCATAACTGGGCCATACGGACTCCGATTCTCGAAAACTCGGACTCTATTTCGCGTATTTTTCCGAGACGAACGCAATGACGCAGCCCGTTTCCCCCAAATCTCACATCTGAGATTATTTATTCTGTAATTAGTGAATATTAGTATTAACTAAAATTCGGGGTGTTACATTCTCCCCTCCTTAAAGGATTTCGTCCCCGAAATCTCTAAGCTAAGGAGAATGCATATCCTACCATCCAAACAACCATCTACTCAATCCATCAAACACGGGCATCCATTGTCCTTAAAAATATTTCTAATGATGTATGGGCATATGCAAAAAGTGTGTGTATATGTTCCCTATCTAATATATGAACATATGCAAACCATGATAGTGCCATGCATCCAATATGTATGCGAGAGAACCCTATCGACACATACTATATCTACATGAGTGCACAATCATTCACCAAAATGCATCATCCATATGATAATACAACCATTATACATCCATAAATATAGCTACTTACACACCCAATTATATGCGATATGCAATATGAAGTGATTGAGCCGATCTAGTGTCTAGAGTGTGTGTATATGCATCCACGAGCAACCACTAGCAAACACTTGCATCCACATGCATCCATCAATCATAACATGTCTCAAACACATGTTTCAACCATAGGTTTACCCTATCTAAAGGTCAAAAGTACTAACGAGAGGACATACTAAAGATAGATAAGTACTAGACAAACGATAAAGGAGAAGTTAAAAGACATACCCTCAAAAAGGAATGGGTATAGTGAACGCATCTTCACTTCCGTCTCCCAAGTAGCGTTGCTCTCATCTTCTCCCCATTGCACTTTGACTAGTTGAACCTCTCGATTCCTCAACTTCCTAGTCTCAGACCCAAGGATGCGAGTAGGAGCTCGTCGAATAGTTGCATCACGCTCTACCTCCACTTCTCTAAGCAAGCTCGGCTCTACCACCTCAGCGGTCTCATGTAGGCACTTCCTCAAATGCGACACATGGAATACATCATGTACACCACTAAGTCTTTCGGGCAACTCCACTCTATATGCCATCCGTCCAATCCTTTCCTTAATAGGAAACGGCCCTACGAACCTTGGTGCTGACTTCCCAACAGATCCAAAGCGAACCACATTTCGTAACGGAGACACTTTGACAAAGACCATGTCCCCAACTTCAAACTCAAGATCCGTCCTCCTCTTGTCCGCATAAGATTTTTGCCTATCCTGCGCTGCTTTCATCCTTCTTTGAATCGGGTCAATCTTCTCAGAAGTCTCCCTAACCATATCAGGCCCAAGCAAGATCTTATCCGTAGATTCCCACCAACATGTAGGTGATCGATAAGGCCTTCCATAAAGAGCTTCGAAAGGAGCCATACCAATACTGGACTGAAAGCTGTTATTATATGCGAACTCCACCAATGGAAGATGCTCTTCCCATGTACCTCCAAAATCTAAGATACAAAGCCTCAAAAGGTCTTCTAGAACACGATTCACCCTCTCAGTCTGGCCGTCCGTCTGAGGATGATATGCGGTGCTCAGACATAATTGAGTCCCCACTGCTTCTTGCAAACTTTTCCAGAATTCGCTAGTGAAGATAGGATCTCGATCGCTCACTATGCTAGAGGGTACCCCATGCAATCGAACTATCTCTCGAAGATATACTGAAGCTAGCCATGGAGCAGTCCTCTTGCTCTTCACAGGTATGAAATGGGTGCTTTTAGTAAGTCTGTCTACCACAACCCAAATTCCCGTATTACCCTTTTTCGATCTGGGTAACCCGTCAATAAAATCCATCGAGACGCTATCCCACTTCCATTGCGGAACTTTCAATAGGTGAAGCAACCCACCTGGTTTCTTCTGCTCCGCTTTCACCTATTGGCACACCAAGCATCGAGCGACATACTCGGCCACATCTTTCTTCATACCGGCCCAGAAGAAAATCCGCCTCATGTCTTCGTACATCTTGTCCCCACCGGGATGAATGGTCATCCTAGAACGGTGTGCATCATCAAGAATAGCCTTCCTCAAACCTTCGTCTTGCGGTACACAAAGTCTACAGTCTCTACGCAAGCACCCCCTATCGTCTAGGGTGTACCTACTCAAATGGCTGGACGACTCCCCCCTTATGAGCTTCTCTACCAACTCAACCAACTGTGGGTCGTCCCTCTGTGCTTCTCCAATCCGCCCCAAAAGAGTAGGTCTGACCTCCAAGGATGCTAGCAAACCGGAAATATAGTCAATGGAGGGTCTGAAATCAAACATCGAGATAAATTCCAAGCTTCGTTGTTCCACGAACAATGGACTCAAGGACAACCTTTTTCTGCTCAAGGCGTCCGCCACCACGTTACCTTTGCCAGGGGTATACGCTATCTCGAAATCATAGGATGCTAAGAACTCCATCCACCTTTGCTGTCTCAAATTCAAATCCTTCTGAGAAAACAAGTACTTCAATGATTTGTGGTCAGTGAACAATTCGAATCTCTCACCAAGAAGATAATGGCGCCAAATCTTAAGCGCAAAAACAATAGCGGCCAACTCTAGATCATGGGTAGGGTAATTTTTCTCATGTGCCCTCAACTGCCTTCCACCATAGGCTATTACCCTTCCCTCTTGCATTAAGACCGCGCCCAGTCCTGTCCCATAAGCATCGGTATAGACAACAAATGGCTTACTCCCATCTGGCAACACTAAAACTGGAGCAGTGGTTAAAGCTCTCTTTAACCGTCGGAACGCATCCTCACAATCTATGTCCCATGTGAAAACAAGATTCTTCTTCGTTAAGCGGGTTAATGGGGCTGATATCTTCGCGAAGTCTTTGATAAACTTCCTATAGTAGCCCGCCAACCCTAAGAAACTTCTTACTTCGGTAGCATTCTTCGGAACCTTCCAATCTTGGATGGACACTACCTTCGCGGGATCCACAGCTATCCCTTCCTTAGAGACCACGTGCCCTAAGAATCGCACTTCCTTCCTCCAAAAGTGACATTTTGAGAATTTAGCCTTAAGGCTATGCACTCGAAGAGTCTCCAATACTTCCCTAAGATGTAGGGCATGCTCTTCTTCACTCTTGGAAAAGACCAAGATGTCATCTACAAATACCACCACGAACTTATTAAGGTACTCCCTGAACACCCTACTCATCAAATCAACAAAGTATGCAGGGGCGTTCGTTAAACCAAATGGCATCACAAGCCACTCATAGAAACCATCCGGAGTCCTAAAGGCAGTCTTCTCTATACTATCCTCAGCCACTCTCAACTGATGAAACCCCGTGGCTAAGTCCAACTGCGAAAACACTGAGGCGCCAACTAACTGATCAAAGAGATCATCAATCCTCGGCAATGGGTGTCTATTCTTCTTTGTAAGCTTATTGAGTTCTCTATAGTCTACACAAAGTCTGAGGGACCCATCCGCCTTCGTGGCAAAAACTACTGGAGCACCCCACTCCGATATACTTCGTCTTATGAACCCCTTCTCAAGCAACTCACCCACTTGCTTATGGAGTTCCCTCCTCTCACGGGGAGCCATGTGGCGCACTGGCAAAGATACTGGTTTAGCATTGTCTACCAGATAAATTCGGAAGTCTATCTCCCGCTTCGGAGGTAAGCCCTTTACCTCCTCAAACACATCCGAGTACTCCCGGACCACTCTAACCGATCGCAAACTTTCGACCGACGCGTCAAGTGACTCCAGATAACTTAGCATAACAGATTCCATGGGATTACAAGAGATCTCGAGAGTGTTACCCAAGCGGGTCATAAGCCTAACAACTCTCCTTTCACAATCAAGAACGGCACCATTACTGGATAACCAGTCCATGCCCAAAATCAACCCATAGCCCGGGAAGCCCAACACAAAAGCATCACATCTAAACTCAATGCTAAGTATGGAAATCTTCAAACCCAAACACATCATGGACAAATAAGTGGAGCCCCCAATTGGGTTTGAAACAACTAAGGGATCATCTACTAAACTGGTGTCTAAGTGCAGTGACTCAACTACTGATGATGAGATAAACGAATGCGATGCGCCAGAATCGAATAAAGTACGGACAGGATGATCAAACAGAAAGACTAGACTTTCAACGGAAATAATTCTACCTCTCTCCTGAATCGGTGGAACTGCGAGAGCCTAAACTTGCCCCCTTGCCTGACTTGGTGCCATAAGAGCTTGCACCTGCCCTCCTGAGGTAGATCCCGTCCTCTGCCCCTTCTTAGGGCAGTCCTTCACTAGATGCCCTGCTTCGCCACAGTTGAAGCAGCCAGTCTTCTTCTTCTTGCGACAATCTTTGCTTAGGTGGCCTGGTGTCCCGCAATTGAAGCACTTCTTCTTTCCCTTGCCACCGTTGCCTTTCCCACCCTTGTTTTGTTGTTGCTGTTGAGGTTTCTTCTGATCTCCTTTCTTCTCGGGTGCCTTATTAGCATTGGGACTCTTCTCTTCCTCATGCATAAGTGCCATGTCTACTAGCTTCTCAAAAGTGGCCCCCATAGGGATGTGAGTCATAGCCAATCCATGCATCGGTTCATTCAAGCCTTTAACGAACCTCAAAGCTTTCTTCTCCGGAGTATTCACCATCTCCATGCCAAACCTTGCCAATTGATTAAATTTGTTGACATACTCCTTCACCGATAAGTTTCCTTGCTTTAGAGTCAAGAACCTTTCCATGTACAGATTTTCTTCCGCTCTTGAGAGAAACTTAGCCCCAAACCTTTGCCTGAAATCTGCCCAAGAGTCAACAAGGCGTTCTCCATTAGTGACCTCCCACCAGAACGAGGCCTCTCCCTTCATTAACCAAGCAGCTAACTTAACTTTCTTTCCTTCTTCCATATCAAAGATGTCTATCAACTCTTCCGTCTCCTTAAGCCAATCCCTAGCTTCCACGAAAGTTTCTGATCCTTGAAAAGATTTCCCTCCCATAGCCTTAAATTCCTTGCAAGTCTTAGCAAATGTATCCGTGCGAGGAGGGGGAGGGGGAGGAAGATTGGGTGCAACGGGTGGTGGAGTAACATTTGCTGACCCCGTAGCGGCGGCCCTAGCCTCCATCAATCTCTTATACCATACTGGTATCGTCACACCCGGAATGTTAAGATCTTCAGCCATGCTGAAACGGAAAAGGAAAGATTCAAAACGGAGAATTCGAAAGATAAAGATATGGCTATTGGGGATTATGCTTTTCTTTCAAAAACTTTTTCTCTTAAAAGACATGTTTTTGAAAATACTTTTTCCCAAAAATGTTTTTAGAAAAATAGTTTTTCTAAAAAATTTATCTGTTCTGGTAACCTTCGGCTCTGATACCACGTGTAAGACCCCACACCCGCTATGGTCACTCGCTAAGGGAATGCCATAACATTGGTGGAGTATTTTAAGTGAATATAGAACAGAAAAATTACAACAAGACAGATATAAGTAATACTTGAAAATTTTAAAAACATCATTTCATTGCAGCGGAAAGTAAAACATGTTTGGTTACATCACAAAACCATAATAAGAGTCAAGTACAAAATATCCATCCTGATAAATAAAAGTACATAATCCCAATACATGAACTGATAGCCATAAAAGAAAGGGTAAGCTGAGCTTTACATCTATGGTCCAAGCTCCAAAAAGAGTAATCAAGCAGCCTGATCAAAGCCCACTCGTGCTGGGCCCACTCTGAGAACCTGAGGGTTGGGAAAAAGATAAAAACAACGGGGTCAGACATAAGTCTGAGCGAGTCCTATAACTTTAACAATACAATTATTAAAGTAATTAGGGTATGATATAACTTGGTACGGTGTGACTGGGGATAAATGACTACACTCAGTAGCCAATCAGACTTAGAATGAACTAAGATAACGATAAAGACGCATTTACCCACCCAAGGATAATTACTACACTGCACCACACCAGTCATTACTAACTTAAAGGTTGATCCCACTAAGAGTACTTAGTAAAGCTTAATGGTAGTTTCGTGTACCCCTAGCTGACTACATAGGTGCCGTCTGCCCCTATCTCCACTAGGTGTACCCACTACCCCCATTCGATCGACTCCCTAACGTAGATACCCGTGCTGGTCCCACAGTGGGGTGTATCATTCCCTAAAGTGGCAACCCGATAATGTCAACGGTGCACGGCTTATACCTACACGATGCAACAACGTCTTACCTACCAGCCCGGGTCCACACACGCATATGAAACCCGTTGGACTTGCGTTGCCACCGCTAACCCGTTTTGGCCTCTTATAGTCAAGCCCAATATGCGTGTCCCGTCCTCGACTTGGGTCGAGCCCACAAAGATACGTTTGGGATATTGGCTGAGATGGGCCCCCATCACTTGGCGCAAGCTATCCACCTAAGCTTGGCCCCCACTAGTGAATCCCACTTAACCCTTTAACCATGTTCATTTACATGTTATAATTTTGGTTAAGTATACTAATCGTATTTTCTATTGCCACCCAAGGCAACCCACTAGTTTTCCTCATGCCACCCAAGCCACCCACTTAACCCCTCATGCCCCACTACATGCTAATTTGGTTAAGTGTTTCTTAATTAATTAAGACCGTGATCTTATAAAGACCCCTCACATTAGACTGACATTTTATGGCAACTGGATATGCCGGTTGGTTCCGGGCAGTTTTACACCATAAAAGAGTCTAACCTCGTGTCTAGGTAGGTACCAAATACCACCCTATACCCTTGGAGTCAATCTGCTCCCAAAATAATGCCAAACCCAGTAAAGCCTAAAACAAAACAATCACAAGAAAACATGCATCTATGACTCGATAGGACGAAACTACGACAAATCATACAAAGGCTAGTTGAACCACCGATCGGGTTCATCACAACTAAAGGTCTATCGACAATCTCGAGTTCCAATTCCAACCTATCTACCAGGTCACTAGATATAAACGAATGGGATGCCTCGCTATCAAAAAAACTCGAATAGAAACACCATAAATAGAAAGCATGCCTTGAATAACAACACCCTTTCCCTTCTGCGCTGCAGTTGGGGAATTCGATGAAGAAGGAACAACGTTAATGGAATATGCTTTCACGATCTGCTTCTCTTTAGGGGGTTACAGACATTTATCCTTGTGATGTCCCACTTGGCCGCAATTGAAGCACTTCCTTTGCCCGGGATTTTCCCGACAATCTCTGGCATAGTGGCCTTTCTTGCCACAACTAAAGCACTCGCCATATTTCTTATTCTTCTTTTTCTGACCATTCTTGGTTTGGTCTTGTTTCCTCTTATTCTGGGAATTATTCTTGCCTCCACCGCTTGCCTGCGGCTTTGGCTCCTCTGCAGATGTAATAGTGACCTCGGTTTTCGACTTAGGGTAAAGGCTCTCAGATCTCAATGCCTTTCCCATAATAGATTTGAAAGTATTATCAATACGGTTTAGGAGTCTCTCCCCCAAGTACTCGTCTAGGCTAGTTATGAACTTCTCGTTCTTTCTCTTGACCTATCGATAAGGAATAATCCATATTTCGTTAAGGTATCGAACTAAGCAATATATTCCGAGACTGCCCTACCAATCCGGCTTAAGCTATAAAATTTCCTAAACAATTCTGATTTTTGAGCAGTTGGAATAAACTTGTCATTAAAGTGAGTCTTAAACTAATTCCAAGTAATTTGATCCTCAGGAGTAGCTGCTTTGATAGCATTCCACAAATTCATGAGCAGAAGGACTATTGTTAAATACCTCTGGATGATCCTTAGAGTTAATAATGATTCTGTCGTGATTGAAATCTATGGTTTGCAAGGACTACTCGATACTGATTAGTAAGGTGATTCCTAGGATGTGGTAGGAGTGTGCCTTTGGTTTATCCTGTCCCAGTACAACTTGTATGGACGTCAACTAGTGATTTTATGGTAGACTTGACGATGTGGCCTTCAAAGTGAATGGTGGCCAGATGTTCTGGAAAGAAGATTCAAACCTCAAGCCTCAACAACCAGGAAATGGCAAAAATCGGGTAGGCAGCATGGCTATGTGGGTCGCTCCCATTAGGGTGTATAATCACCTATCTAGAGAAATTCCTTTTGCCTCTTTAATCTATTTCGATGCTGTCCCTTTTCGGGAAACGGTGGTTTGAGCCCAACCGTCGGTGATATACATTCGATACACTCAAGCGAAATGAGTGGTCGGTCATATGTGGGCCAGGTTGCAAGACGTTCTTGCTGAACCCAGTGTATTCCCCTATAGAGATACACTATCGACAGGTAGTTCCATACCTTGTCATAGTCGAAATCCAATCTCCAATAAGCGCCTGCAGTTTTGTTTGTATATTATATATGTGAAGCGTGAGATGCAAGAGTTCTGCAAGACTATATTTATTTGTATTTAGACACTATTATAATATCAGAAGATATGTATGATTTTGAAAATGTTTTGGGTTATAGTAAGGTAAAAACCATCCATGTTTATGTATGGGCTGGTCTTACTATTATCCTTTTCTTTCAAAAGGATTTTGAACCTTAAAATTAATATGGGTGTTATTTAAACTTAGCGAGTTTTTCTCACTCTGGTTCACCAGACTGACCCGGTATTTGTAATGCTCGGCTTAGAACGGGTTATACAGGTTTAGGTTATCGAATGCTGTGAAGTCCAAAGACGAGCTGAAGGAGTTCAGACGTATGATGTATACCATTGTTATTCCACTGTGTTATATATGAGGACAGGCTATTATAACTGTCCATATGTATTGGTGTACTCTGGTTGTAAGTATTATTTTAAGCTCTCAATAAAAGTTATTTCTATATTGTATTTTGTTCCGCTGCGATGTGAGACTTTGTATTGGTTCTTCTTGTTCTTCTATTCTATTATTTCTTTTCTTTCTTATCTTACCCTCTAACTTCTTTCTAATAACCATCTGTATTTTCGATTCTTGGGTTCTGACAAGTTATACAAGTTATTATTGGAATTCGGGCTCGAATTCCCGCAAGTCATTATAGTGATCCCGGTAAATTGAAATGTACATTAAAATCAATTTTGAATGTTAAATTAATTTATATTTTAATTTTAACGAAAACTGATCGAAACTGTCGGATTGGTTTACCAGACAAATCACATTATGTTCGGAGTGGGCGTATTTGGTTAGGGACGACAGTCATTGGGCTCGATTTGGGGTTCGAATAAAAAAGTTACTTTATAGAATTTAAAATAATTAAATATATATTATATAATAGCTGCCTACTTTTTCTTTCCCCGATCTGTTTAAAAGAAAAAGAAAACCAATCGAAACCCTAGCCCGCCGCCGCTTAGGCGATTGCCCACCCCCTCCCCCGGCGCCGCGTGCAGCCGCCTTCGGCCTCCCCTTCCCTCTCTTCCTCCCTCCTCCATTTCTCTACCCTCTCCGATTGAAATCTCCATGCTCCAAACCACTCAAACCCGCTGCCCAACCACCTTGGCCCACACCGCCGGCCACCAGTGCCTCCCCTGCCACTTGCAGCCCCCAGTGCCGCCCCTTGGTCAACCCATTCCGACTGTGAGCCCCTCCTTAAATAAAAACCCAATTTTAATATATTTTCATGTTTGCAAATAACACCCTGACATTCTTCAGCCCATAACTTCCAATTCGAGCACTTCTGGCCAAAGCTCCACAACACCAAATTCGAAGAGCACGATTTTCTCTTTGATTTGAGTATATGGAAGTCACGTTTTGGATTGCGGAGTTGTTCAGAAAACGTGTCCAAAGTTTGCTGTCAAATATCGTCTTTTCGCGATTTCTGGCAAAATGGACCAATTTCGGGAAAAAGTCCGTTAGGCGAAAGTCGTCCGGAATGACACGCTTAAACTAGGATAAAAGATGGCATAAAGATTGCAGATCGTCTGCAAGTTCTGAAACCAGAACAACGAATTAGAACGTTAGAAAAGCACAACGGAGTGGATCCCTATGTGAGAACTCTTTCTCACTCAATTTATTTTACAGTCAAATGTATACTAGGATGCAGACGGGGCATATAAGCCCCCGACAATATTTATTGTACAAACCATGTATGTTGTTTGGATTGAATTATGTAAAAATTGACTGTATTGTGGAAATGAATTGTAATTGATTGTATATGCCACGAGCCAGTATCAAGAGAGGGGTAATGCTAGACATTACACCGGTTCTAATATCGCGCCGTTATAATGCCGAAATTTTCTGAAATAAATATTTATTCATTAAAAATATAATTTTTAATGTGTAGATGAATTGTATAAAATATTCATGTGTTGAATAAAATGTTTGAACAATAAAAATATAATTTTTATTGAATGTATGAACTATATAAATTATTTACATGTTCAAATAAATATTTTATCATTAAAAATATAATTTTTAACATATATATGAATGGCATAAAATTCTTCTGAAATGAAAATAAATATTCATTTACAAATCAGACGATTTGTTTATGTACACCCATTTATCTGATTTTGATTGGGACGATAAATTTTACACATCGCCCAACTACACAAATAATATTCAGTATTTGTTGGTTGAAACCCCACACGGGCATTGGGATGATATTTGGTGTACACTAATCCTAGTTGTTTAGTTGTATGTCAATAGATTGGTTGACAGACTGTTGTAAGCATTAATTATTTATAGTGAATGCTTATGCAGTTGTATAATGCACTCTGGATGATGGGTGACTGTGTATAATTACTGTTGCGTACATGTGTATGAAATCCATATGAATAACAGTATATGGTAATTGACTGTGTTTGATTCCAATTCAGCAATAACGAATATTTTGAAATTACAAATATTTTAAAATAAAGAATATTTTAAAATAATATTCAGTAAAGGATTAAAAAGTAAATTTGATGTCCGAATTTGGATGGACACGAAAATATTGAAATGTGTGAAACCGTGTTCATTAGATATGCGCCATTTTAGCGCGAATAATATTTATATCAATTTTATTCATTTTTATAATGAATATCGAAAAGGAAATGATTTCAAAATCAGATATTTTGAAAATATTATCATTTAAATATTATAATGATAAGGAGTATTCAATTTTGATTTAAAATTGAAATGAAAGTGGGAATCGTTTTAAAACGAATTCATAAATAATTTATAAAATATGTTTTAAATGGAAATCAACGAAATATATATAATATATATATTTAATGGTCTGAATAGAATGCGTCGCGCCGCGACTGTTCGCGAATTTCGACCATTGACTTCGAGTTGACATTACGGGAGATCCGACAGTCGGATTCTCCTAAAGCCGAAACCGTTAGGTTCGTATCGGAAAGAGCTTTCCAGGGAATATACGAGATTTGAAATCTAACAGTTGGATTTGGAATTATGTCTAAATCAAATTTGGAAAAGGTCACTATGGATGTAGTTCGGTGGCAGTTGTTGGAAACCGACTGTACGGGCCTTGATAAAATTATTAAAAATATTAATAATTTGTGTAAAAACATAATAAATGATTTGGAAAGAATTTAGATGAAAAATTCCACATTTGTGAGATAAAAATATATTTTTGTCAAAATGAACTAGTTATTAACTAGAATAATAATCCAATATTTTTTAAGAAATAAATTAGATTTTAAATGGTTTTAAAAAAAATAACCAGAATTTTCCAATGAATAAATTGGAATGGATTGGGATGGAAAAAATCTTTGGAATATTTCGGTGTTGTATTCCGTGTTGTACGAATATTGTTATGGGAATTTGGAAGATACAAATATCGTTACTCACAATACAATATCTGTTAGTTTTAGAATTTGACATTGAATACAAGCCGATATAATTTCTATTCAGAGCCTTCTATTTAATATTAAATTGGATTTTGGGTTTGTCGTGAACAGTGTCTTAAATAACACTGTTCTTAAACCCAGTTGTGGAAAGAATAAATCTTTTAATTAAGATTTAGTGAAGTTTTCCAATTAATTAATATTTAATTAGAATTGAATAAAAGAATTGGATTTTGGGTTGTCGTGAATGGTGTCTCTGGTAACACTGCTCTTAAACCCCGTGTGAAAAGAATAAATATTTTAATTAAGATTATTGGAGTTTCCAATTATATTTGGTAATTGGAATAATTAATGGAATGTGAATTGGGTTTGTTGTGAACTGCGTTTTTAACGACATTCTTTTTTTTGCCCGATTAATAGTGAAATGTGATTTGGAATATATAAATCTTTTATTAAGATTTAATGGAAAATTTCCAAAGTAAAGTTTTCCAATTTAATAAAATAAATTGGAATGGAATGGAATTCGATTTGATAATAATCGAAGTAAGCTTCTGTGGAGGAAGACTATTAATATATATGGAATTTAAAAGGCTTTGTCGTTATTCCATTTATATTATTTGTCGGATACGGAAATTGATATCGATTATATATTGTTCTGTTTTCCGTGAAGATTCCATAATTAATGGAATGTGATTTTGGGTTTATCGTGAACTGTGTTTTAAATGACATTGGTTCTTTAACCTAGTTAAAAGGCACGATTGCATACCTAACATTGTATTTTGAACTGTATTGTTGATCTCTACTAAATATATATCTGTTTGATGGCAAAGAATTTATTCTCTTTCTTAACACCCTTCTCTAAGACGTACGAGCTTAGAGGTTATAGATCGGCAAAAATAAATGGTACAGTGTAGATTGTCGATGCGGCATGTTTGATTTCCCAAAGTTAAATAATCATTAACAATGATCGTTGGAAGATCAAAATTAAGTGGAGTTTTAACAAATCTTTAATTAGATTGAAATGTGAATGTGATAATTTAAATTATCAAATTTGGGAAATGATCGGGAATGAAGTATCACCTGCTTTGCTTCAAGCGATAGCTAAATCTTTAATTAGATTTGAACGTGAAATGGTAATTAATTTTACCGATAACACCGTGGGTGTTTGATATGGAGTATTACCAGTTTTGCTCCATGGGATGAATAGGTTGGGATTGGGATAAACAAATAAATGATTACTTCGGTAAGGCTAGATAATCCCGACTAGTGTGGATAAACCTTAATTTGTTTTGACTTGATATCCAAAGGAAGATTAAAGAATAAACTTAAAAGAATTTATCTTTGATAAAATTAATGGGAACCTTTCCCTAAAGATACGAATATTTGAATAAAAGAATATTCTGTATTGGAATGAGGCGTATGTTGTGTTTTTATAGCACTTGATTATAAGATACGTGAATTATTTGGAAAGGCCAGGTTTATACCCATTCTGAATAATTGATTCGACGATAAGTCGACGATGAAGACGGTGGTTGAAGACCGGAGTTCTTCACATCATTTGGATGATTACTGATGTCTTGATTGGGTAGTATACCCAAGACAAGGTACTAAGTGGTTATCGTCCAGACGTACTTGGAGATCGACCGGATATGCGATGACCTCTCTCCTATATTGGACATATGGGACAAGGAATAAGGTGCCTCCAGTTTCGTTCAGACCCAGAACGAACTAGCAAATGGATGTGTGTTTGACGTTGGATTTTATTCTGTATTGATTGATCTCTATTAAATATATATCTGTTTGGTGGCGAAGAATTTATTCTCTTGCTTAATACCTTTCTCTGAGATGTACGAGCTTAGAGGTTATATATTTATAGACATCAGTTGCATGGCATGAATTTTCAGTGTGGCATGTTGAGATGCAAAGGATCAAGGCTTTTGTTGAAAAGCAGAGTCTTGTGGTTGATTATCAAAGCACGACTTTCAATAGCATAGCTTTGTGTATAGCGTTAATTCGCGAGGCTCACACCTCGGTATGAGTCAAAAACGGGATCGTGACTGTAGGAGTGCATGATGTTTCTTTCTATCTATGGGTGGTGTCATGGTATGGAGCCTAGACATTTATATATTTTTACCTATGTGGATGATGGATAGCGAGGTGCCTCAGATATATCGGTCACTATGGGGCCGATGGATGGGTCCGATAGGACTGGGAAACGTGTGTTCTTGAATACTAATCCACTAAAGTATGTATGGACCGACCATGAAGATCCAAGGGTATCCCTGCGGTGTGTAATCCTGAGGCATTTGCTAGAGTGTCTTGAATCGGTGAGGAGCCATCCCTGGCCTCGACTCATGACAGAAATGCAATTTCCAATACGTGACCTTTCGGTTTTGATTGTAGAGCCTAGTATGGTGATATGATATATGGTACTCATGCCGTCTTTGATTGATACATTTATATTTAAAATTGTTTTATACACTACGCACTTATAATAGTATCAAATGATTTTTGTTTTAAACGCACCAAGCATGATTGTCTATTATAAGGTAAAACTATATCCTCTGGCTTGCGTTGCACTGTGTGATGGGACCTGAGTCTTATAATAGCTTCATTTTTTGAAAAGCATTGCGCTGTTTGTTTTGTGCACTGGTATTCTTGGAAGAAAACTAGTTCCATGTTATACGGCATGGTCCCTTGATTTGCTTTATTTTTAAAATAAAGATAAAATAATTGTTTTAGCTCTCACACCTGTCCCATGACTGACCTGGAGTTTATTGTTTTAACCTAAACTCTAGGTGCTCCTATTTTCTACACGGGCAGCTAGTAGTTTTGGTTTTGCAGATTTCTGTTTTACAAGATCCTGGTTTACAGTGGAGCTATATTCAGAAAACTTTGTATCTGTGTATTTCTTTCAGTTGTATTATGTATTATTTTTCCGTTGCTATGTAATGTATGTTAACCTCTGATATTATTTTATATCTGCTATGTAATATTTACTCATACTCTGATTCTTGTACTTTGATGTAAATTGCTATAGTAGCAATGAACTGTTTTCTTGTTTGTGTTCTGATTTCTCGTGTTCTCGACTCATTCCGGGCTTTCCCGTAAGGGCGAGTTTGGGTTGTTGCGTGCAGTCATTTATTACCATTATTTTATTCTTCTTTAATATATTTATGCCTATGCATATATTTACACATATACAATATTAAATATTTAATTGTCACAAAATGCGGGGTGTGACGTTCTTCCACCCTTAGGAAATTTCATCCCCGAAATTTGATAAGGTAAAAATCAAATAACCCTTCGCATGATATCCAACCATCATGTGTGCATCCAATTTTTGCAAACATTGTGCATTTGTGCAAAGTGTAATACAACATAATAATACATGTATGTCTAAGAGGTACCTCCTATATGTATGCAGATGTTTCAAAATCCTTTAAAAACATGATGCACACATCCTAAATATACTGAAAATTCTGCATGAATGCAATATTTTTAAAATCAAAATACCTTTCATCGGAATTTTCCCACACTTTTGTAAAGCAAGAGCGCAGTTCATCCAATTTTTTTGCATCCAAAACCCTATCAAGCAACTTTATTTTTCAAATTTCAGGAATATGTAATTTTCTAAATTCGATTTCTTATGTTACAAAAAGGTGGAAAACGGAAAACTTCACACCTTCCGTTTTTCTTTTTCATTTTATCATGGAAATTTTTATTCGTATCCATCTTTTCCCTTAAATTTCCATTTTTCTTTAACTATCATGTTTGTTGCTTTACTGAATTGTTGCTCCTTTTTTAGTTGTACCATTACTCTTTTCTTAGCGCATTTAATTTAATCATTTCAAGCAACACCCAAGGCTTCTCAATGCTTATGCATTCAATGGGAACTTACCATTATTCCAAGATAATTCTCGCTATCTACTTCATAGCCTCAAAACTTTTCCTGTCCTCCCTAGGCACTAATCCTCACCTACTCCATACTTTTAAAACATGGTTTAGCCTTTTCATTTCATTTTTCTTTCGAAAGTTAAAAGTATCAAAACTCTATTTTCCTCATCAAAACTTTCTTTTGCCAAACCAAAAAAAACATGTCATTTTAAAAAAATATAAATCATTTTTTTTTCAAATCATAAAAAATGGAGTAGACAAGGACAACTGTTTCTCAATCCTGTTTACTACTTCTCTTACTTACAATGTCAATTCAGTTACTTACTACAAGGTGCAAACATCTACTGTACTCTTAATTTCTACTCTTATTTTATCAACCCAACAAAATTCTTTTGTTAATTTTTTTTATCAAAAATGATTGTTAAAAGAATAAAGATTTCAAAACTTTCATTACTGGAAATTACAGTTTTCAGCAAAATGCAACATTTTCTAAGCTTTTCTTTTTAATCCTTCATGCAATATAACAAGAAAACTAGCGAGCTATACACGCTCTATATTAGGCACCTTTTACTAAGAGAAATTTTTTTAGACAAAATTTTCCCAAGAAATCACTATTTACAAAATATGCCCCATTTTACTTCAAAACCCAGTATGTACTTCTTTACATATTTTAAAACTATAATTTTAATATTAAAGCTTGGAAACACCATAAACCATCTCCCTAAAGAATTTATAATTTCAAGTTATTAAAAGTTAACAATGGGGTTAGACTCAAAGCGGGTTTCCAATTTTCCTAGGCTTTCCTAGTCACTCCCATAAAGTCAATTCTGTCAACTATATATATTCCTAATCCATTCTTCTCTTTTTAACCTTTTCCAATTTATAAGGTTTTACTGCTAAACCCACTAATATGAAATATTAACATATGGGATCCACCTTTCTCTATTTCAAAACATATTGTACACTTCCCACCCAAATTTCCTAAGGGTCTCAGATTTCCATATTCATTCCTTTAGTGTACAAAACAGACATCCCAATTCTTACCCTATTATATTTTTTATATTTAGTGGGTTCGTCTATGGATCTTGGTGTGTGTGTATATATATATAGTGTATTTATATTATTCTTTTAAATGCAAATACGTTCACTCACTATCTATACAGGCATCCTAAACCTAGGCTCTGATACCAGGTGTAACAACCTGAATTCTGACAGACCATTTTTTTTTTTAAATTTTAATGCATTGAAACTCGTGTTCTTTGCTCTGGTATCCTGCAGAAAAGGCAGAGATATAAAATATATCAGAGTTAGAAAATATCTCACAGCGGAATTGATAAAATATAGTATAACCAAAATATAGCCTTGCCGTAGTAATAATACCGCCTAACCAGTATCCAAAGCTATCATATCTCTGCCACAAATCTAACATGCGAGTATGTTATAAGGAGGGGTAAGAACACAAGTCCTGGTGACTGGATTTAAACTACACATCTTGGATAATCCTACATATATCGTTCAGTTACATTTTCTTATTTATTAGGGTACTTGGGTTAACATCACTCAAGGCTTGCACACACATCGTACCCATTTACTCCCCAATGGATTAACCTAATAAAGTGAGACGACCCGAACTTCCCCGTGAAGGAAAGCACGAATTTCTTTGAGAACAACACACATCAGAACACAAACAGAAGAACATTTCATTGTTTATTACAACAATTCCATCAGAATACAAGAATATTACAGAGTATGAATAAATATTACACATTCGATAATTATCAAAGATTTAAATTGCATTTAAATACACAACAGCGGAAAAATAATACAAAGCACAACTGAAGGCGATACGCGGATACAGAGCTTTCCGAGCATCGTTCTAGCTGTAAATCAGGATCCTGTGAATATAAATCTGCAAAACCAAAACTACTAGCTGCCCGTGTCGAAAATAAGGGTACCCAGAGTTTAGGTTAAAACAATAAACTCCAGGTCAGTCATAGGACTGGTGTGAGAACTAAAACAGTTAGTTAAAACTTTACTTTAAAAGAGAGTAATTCAAGGGACCACGCTGTATAACACGTAACGGGTTTCCTCTCAAGAATGCCAGTGCATAGAATAAACAGCGCAATGCTTTTTCGAAAAATGAAGCTATTATAAGACCCAGGTCCCATCACACAATGCAACGCAAGACGGAGGATAGGGTTTTCCCTTATAATAGCCAAACATGCTTGGTACGTTTAAAACAAATCATTTTGATACTATTATAGTATAAAGTGTCAAAACAACTTTAATCATAAATATCAAACATAGACGGCATAATATCCCATGCTGTTATGTCGCCATACTAGGCTCTACAAATAAAACCAAAATATCTCGTATTGGAAATTGGATTTCCGTCATGAGTCGAGGCAAGGGGCAAGCTCCTCTCCGCTTCGAGACACTCTAGCAAATGCCTCAGAACTACACACTCTCGGTAACCCTTGGATGCTTCAGGGCCAGTCCGCACTTACGTTAGTGGATTAGTATTCCTGAACACACGTTTCCCGGTCCTTTCAGACCTAAAATCGAGGCGCCTCATTCCAACAACCACATAGGTAAAGATATATATATAAATGTCAGCCAGTTTAAGCACTGACACCACCCATAGCTAGAAAGAAACGTCGTGCTCTCCCTGCAGTCACTATCCCGTTTTTGACTCATACCAAGGTGTGAGGCTTGCGAATCCACGCTATACACAAAGTTGCGCCACACAAGCCGTGCTTTGATCATCAACCACAAGACTTTGCTTTTCAACAGAAGCCTTGATCATCTGCTATTTAGGCGTGCCACACAGGCAATTCACTCCATGCGATTGATGTCCATCGATATACAACCTCTAAGCTCGTACGTCTCAGAGAAGGGCGTTAAGCAAGAGAATAAATTCTCCGCCACCAAACAGATGTATATTTAATAGAGATCAATCAGCACAAAATAAAATCCAATGTCAAACACACAGTCCATTTACAAGTCCATTTTGGGTCTGAACGAAACCGGAGGCACTTTCCTCGCATATCCATCGATCTCCAAGTACGTCTGGACGATCACCAACTGATTCCCTCCTCTTGGGTGTACAACCCAATCAAGATCATCAGTAATCACCCAAACGATGTGAAGACTTCTGGTCTTCAACCACCGTCTTCCTCTTCGACATATCGTCGAATCGGTTACTCAGAACGGGTATAAACCCGGCCTTTCCGAATCACCCGCGTATATAATAAACAAATGTTACACAAACACAATATACGCCTCATTCCAATTCAGGGGTCACTAACCGTAAATTAGTAAGAGTACAATTCCCTAAATATTAACCCCGAAGGCCGAAACCAACATCAGATCAATACCAAGGAAACCATTCTTCTTAGCTAACCTACAGTTAGTTTCTAAATTTCACATTCTTAGGGAAAGGTTCCCACTAATTTTATCAAAGATAAATTCTTTTAAATTTATTCTTTAATCTTCCTTTGGATGTCATTTCAAACCATGTTAAGGTTTTCCAAACTAGTCGGGATTAGAGAACCACACCGAAGTAATTATTTACATTATTTCCCAATCCCAATCTATTCATCCCATAAAGCAAAACTGGTAATACTCCATATCTAACGCCACGGTGTTATCGGTAAAATTAATTACCATTTCACGTTCAAATCTAATTAAAGATTTAACTATCGCTTTGGAGCAAAACTGGTGATACTCCATTCTCGCTCACTTTCCAAATTTGATAATTTAAATTATCAATTCACATTTCAATCTAATTACAGATTCATTAAAACTCCTTTTACTGGGTTAAAGAACTAATGTCATTTAAAACATAGTTCACGATAAACCCAAATCACATTCTATTTATTATCGGGTTAAAGAACAAGTGTTATTTAAAACACCATTCACGATAAACCCACAAATCAATTCTAATTCAATTCCAATTAGATATATTAATTAATTGGTATACTTCATTAAATCTAAATAAAAAGATTTAATCTTTTCTCAACGGGGTTTAAGAACAGTGTTGATGAAGACACCATTCACGACAAACCCAAATCCCATTTAATATTAAATACAAGGCTCTGAATAGAAAATATATCGGCTTATATTCAATATCAAATTCTGGAACCCACAAACATCGCTTTCGAAATAACGGTATAAAATATATCTTCTAAATTTCCTCCAAAATATCTGTATAATCGCGGAATCTAGTATTGAAATATTCCAAAGACAATTTCGATTCAAATCCATTCCAATTCATATATTGGAAATTCTGGTTATTTAAAACCCATTTCAAATTCAATTTACTTATTTCAAAAGTAAATTGATTTTAATTATAGTTCAAAACTAGTTCATTTCGATAAAAATCTATTTTTATCTTTTAAATATGGAATTTTTTATCCCAATTCTTTCCAAATCAGTTCTTATGATTTTACACAAATTATTGATATTTTTGATAATTTTATCAAGGCCCGTACAGTCGATTTCCAATAACGGCCATCGAACTGCACTTACAACGACCTTTTCTGAAATTGATTTGGACGTATCTCCAAATCCAACCGTCAGATTTCAAAATCTCTTGTATTCGTTAGAAAACTCTTTTCGATACGAACCCAACAGTTCTGGTTTTAGGAGAATCCAACGGTCGGATCTCCCGTAATGTCCGTTCGAAGTCAATGGTCGAAATTCACGAACTGCCGCGGCGCGGTGCGTTCTATTCAGGCCATTATATATATATAATATATATATATATATATATATATTATATATTTCGTCGATTTTCTTTTAAAACGAATTTTATACATCGTTTCAAATTTGTTTCAAAAACAATTTCAACTTTTAGTTCAAATTCAAATCAAAATTGGATTTTCCATTATAAATTCTTTTTACTTTCATTTCTATTTGATTTCAATTCAAATCGATTTCAATTCAATTTCAGTTCGTTTTCAATTCGATTTGTATTCATTCCAAATCGATTACACTTCGATTTCCAATTGCATTTCTATTTAATTCAATTTCAATTCGATTACAATTCGATTTGAATTCATTTCAATTCGAATTCATTTTTAATTCAATTCGAATTCATTTTATATTCAATTCAATTCGAATTCATTTTATATTCAATTCGATTTCATTTCAATTCGAATTCATTTTATACTCAATTCAATTCGAATTCATTTTATATTCAATTCAATTCGAATTCATTTTATATTCAATTCAATTCGAATACATTTTATATTCAATTCAGTTCGAATTCATTTTATATTCAATTTTTAAATCTCTTTTCAATATTCATTATAAAAACGAATATAATCGATATAAATATCGTTCGCGTCAAAATAGCGCATCTCTAATCAACACGGCTTTATATTTTTCAATAACTTCGTTATTCTATTCAACAAATGAATATTTATTCTATTCAACACATGAATCTATATTTCTTTCAACACATGACTAATCTCAACACATGAGTACTGTCAACACGTGACTATTTTTGTTATTTAATATATTTTATAAAATTACAATTTCTATCATTTAATTTTTAATCAAACTCCAACCGTAAATTAGTAAGAGAGCAATTCCCTAAATATTAACCCCGAAGGCCGAAACCATCATCAGAACAATACCCAGGAGACCGCTCATCTTATCTATTTTCTAGTTAGTTTCTAATTTTATATATGATAAAGATGTGAATTTGATTGTTAAAATATTTCGTTCAACACATGAACCTATATTTCTTTCAACACATGACTAATCTCAGCACATGAGTACTGTCAACACCTGAATCTTTATTTTATAATATTCTTTATTTTCCCAATTGGAATGAGGCCCAATCAATTACCATATAATGTTAATTATATGGATTCCATACAACACATGTATATAATAGTAATGATAAATAATCAACCATCATCCAAAGTGCACCACACAACTGCATAAGCATTAAATATAAATAATTAACGCTTACCCAGTCTGTCGACCAATCGATCGACATACAACTAAATAATTGGGATTAGTGTACGCCAAATATCATCCCAACACCTGTGTGGGGTTTCAATCCACAAACACTGAATATTATTTGTGTTGTTGGGCGACGTGTAAAATTTATCGTCCCAATCAATATCCTTTAAATAGGTGTACATAAACAAACCGTCCGGTTTGTAAATGAATATTTATTTATTCACACACACGTTAAAAATTATATTTTTAATGATAAAATATTTTTAACTATGTAAATATTTTATTTTATTTCACATCACACAATCAATTTTCATCACAACAAACAATCAAACATACAAGCCATCCATGGTCTGTGGACGATGGGTGTCGGGTGCTACTAAACACCGTCTGCATCCTAGTATATATTTTTAACTAGAAAAGAAGATTTAAAGTGAGAAGTTCTCACCGACTAGCTAAACCAAACGCCACGACTCTTCATAGGTAGAAATCTTCGTCGTGCTCGCCTTTTTGTCAATTTCATTATCCGTAGCCACTACATATATAAAAATCACATTTTTATTTCAACATATATATAGTAAAAATCAAATTTCTATTTCGCTAGATATATAAAGATCAAATTTTTATTCTCTATATAATATAAAAATCGTATTTTTAATCTTGTACTAACATAAAAAACATATTTTTACTTTGCTACATACATGGAAAAAATTATATTTTTCTTCGCTGCTTCATACGATTAAAAATCGTATTTTTCTTTATGATAAAAATCTAAACTTTATCTATATAAAACATGAACTTTATGTTGATAAAACCTACTCTTGATGTATATATAAATTCAATCTTTCCTCGTATAAAATTCTATTTTTCTTCATGTAAAAATATAATCTTTCATATTCAAAAATATAATCTTTCGCATAAATAAAAATCCCATTTTCATATATGAAAAATCCTATCTTTCATCGTCTGAAAATCATAACTTTGCTAGTTCAAAAATTAAATCTTCATTGTTTATAAAAATCATTTTTTTATGCCAAAATATATGTAAAAAAATTCCATTTTCATTGCATTGAAACTGAAACAAGTTCCATACTTTATACATAAGTAAGAAGGAAATAATAAAGAAAATAACAATGAAAAATAAATAAATAAATAAATAGGCTTACTGCTCGTCGAAGGAAAAAGGGGGGGTTTGGAGCTTCGAACGGGGAGAGAGGCCGGGGCGCATTCGCTGGGTGACTGGGCATCGGGGGAGGATGTTGAGCGTCGGTCGCGATTTAGGGCTGAGGAGAGAGAAACAAGGGCGGTGGTTCCTCAGCAGGAGGAGAGAGGGAAGCGTGGCGGATGGGGATGAGCTGAGAGGGGGCCGTCGTTGGAGGAGGGCGGCGCGACTCTGAGAGGCGGCGGCGGCGCAAAACTGGGGGGAGCGACGGGGGTTCGGGGATCGGGTTTCTTTTGAAAGGGGGCGTTGAACGTAAATGAGAAAGAGAGGAGGGTTTTAAAGAATTTTATATTTAATTTATTCCAAAAAGCAACTTTTTATTTCGAATTCAAAATCGAACCCACCGACTGTCGTCTATAGCTAATTACCCCCATTCCGAACACAATGGGATATGTTTCATCAGCTGATTCGATCGTTTCGATCAGTTTCCATCAAAATCAAAATATAAATCTATATATTGAATTTTAAATGTACATTTCAATTTATCGGGGTCACATATGACCTCTAAAAATTCCCAAAAAATATTTTCTAGCTTTGTATTGACGATACGGCTCTAAAAAAACTAATTTCGTCAAATTCTAAGACCGTTTGAAAAATGGCCATTTTCCAGTCGATTATTATCAACTGAAACTGGTCAAACGCGTTTTCCTTTGCCACGCTCATGTATTGATTCAAAAAATAACGAATTTTGAAATCTAGCAATAACTTGACATCCCGGATCCAACAAAAGTGGTTTTGTCGAAAACCGAGGTCATTTGCAAAATTCCCATTTTTAAGTGCTAGAATTCCATAGCGACTATTCTGAATTTTCAACTTGACATATCTTTTGATTCCCGCTATAAAATTTCAATTTTTCAGATTAGTTAGAAAGATATTCTCAATTAGATTCAAATATTTTTTGTTTCGCTAAAATCCGGTTTAGTTTGAATCCTGTACATTCATTTGAACTTTGAAATCAAATTATCGAACTACCGCGCCATTTTCAATTCCTTTTATATTTAAAATAAAAATTTATATTCTAACGACGATTCAAATATATATACACGTTTGAATTCTATTCAAAATAAAATTTTCGTCATTATTATTTAAAATATTTCATTGTAAATAATCTAAATTCGTTAAAATTGCCAAAATAAAAATTTTAAACTGGCTCGCATTTCTGGGTTATTACATAAAGCATATATGTAGCTACCCCCAAATTAAGGTACACCCTATGGTACTCCACTCGCACGGTCTCCGCCACAATGCCACAGAAATATACATAGCCCCTCATCCTACGCCGGAGTGACGTATGGATCCTATATGCATAGAACCGCCACCGTCATACTATGTAAGCCTACGGACTGCCACCTTTGATCGAATCAAATCACAGAGTAATGCCCCAGAATCTATGATACACCACCCAGAGCAGACATGCATGTATCTAGACTTTCCCACGTACATAACGTCAATCTTACTCGATGCCTTAACCACACATATCATTTACTGTGCACCGAGCTCTGTGGCAGGGCTGTACAAGAAACACGGAACTTGGTCGGGAGCTTTTCCATATCTGTACATGTAACAGAGTGGGAGATTTTCAAACTCAAAAATCAACATACAGCACCATGTCGAGTATTCAAGAATGGAAAATACCAGAACGCTAATAGAAAGAAGTTAGAGGGTGCGAAATAGAAAGAATGAAAGTTAGAATAGAAGAAGAAGAAGATCACAACAGAACGGAATTAAAATAAACACGAATCTCACAGCGGAACGAATAAATATATTATATAACATAACTTTGAAATAAAACCTGTATCTGTATACAATATCTTTATTTGTGTACAACACTTACAACACAACGGGAATAAACAATAGCTATATAATCCTGAAGCCTCCTGCTCCAAGCTCTCCAAGTATATATGTAAAATCCCGAATACTTAACTGCCCGTACAAATTTGGGCACCCAAGAGTTTAGGGTAAAACAAATAAAATGAACTATGGATCTGTCATGGGACTGGTGTGAGTAAACTCCAACCACTTGGTTTAACTTTTAACAAGTCCATTTTAAAAGAAATGAAAATCGTAAGACCGATCCACACATAAGCATAGATGGTTTTTACCTTACGATAACCCAAAATATTCTTTATACTAAGCTCTTCTAATATTATAATAGTGTCTAAATCAAATAAATAGTAGTTTAGCAGAACGCTTTCATCTCACGTTCCACATTCATAATATATAATAAAAAACCGCGGGCGCTTATTAGGTAATGGATTCCAATTGGGAAGGTATGGGACCACCTTCTGACAGTGTATCTCTAGAGAGAAATGCATCGGGTTCAACAAGAACATCTTGTAACCCAGGCTAAACATGACCGGTCACTCATTTTGCTTGAGTGTAACGAATGTATTATCACCAACGGTTGGGATTAGCAACCATTTCCCGAAAGGGACAACATCAAATTAGATTTAAGAAGTAAATGGATTTTCTCTAGATCAGGTGACAATACACCCTAATTTGGAGCTACCCATTTAGCCATGCGACCTACTCGATTTTGTACCATTTTCTGGTTGTGATTCTTGAAGTCATAACGTATATATCACACCCTTATTTACTTTGAATTCCACATCGCTAAAGCACAAATTGATTTTCCCAAAATTACCATGGGTATACAACTAAAAGAAACGAATTTCTCCGCCACCAAACGAAATACGTTTGAAGAGATCAAATTATGCGATCTATTAAATATATTCTATCGGATATTCTTCCATACTGGTTGTCTTGGGACTGGACAAATCGAAGGCACTTTTCTGTAAACCCACCTTAGGAAATTTCTACTAAGGATTTTCCAGAATAACCCTTGCATAAACTCCGTCTTCAATTATCTTCATCATATTTGATTCGCAATGCTAATGCCCATACAGAGTAGTTTCAGGTAATAAATTTGATTTTGGTCCCTCCATATTAACAACGGAAAAATGGTCAAAACTTTGATAGTTGGTTCTTTGACTATCAATGGAAAAAATCCATACACACAACGATCTTATTTCCAAACAAAAATTTTATAGATCAATCATCAATCAACATTTTTCCCTTTAAATTAATTTGTTATTAATTTATTTATTTCCCCATTTCCTGTTTCCATATATTCATAACCTATCTTCTAAATTTAGAAAATATACATTATTAACATTTGGAAAACATTTCCATTTCGTATTCACGCATCAATATCCTCCCATATCTGTCAGTCTCTAACAGTAAAGTAGCAAGAGAACAATTCCCTGAATATCAACCCCAAAGGCCAAAACCAACATCAGATCGACACTCAGAAAACCATTCAACTTAACTAATCTCCAGTCAGTTTTTATTTTCCATAACTCCATATAAATCTGCAAAACGTTTGCTTTTAAATCGTTATTCACTTTAAAACGTGAATATTATTCTTTTATAGAAATCTAGACTTGTTTTATCAAATCAAAACTTGATTTCAATTTATAAATATTATTACTGGTTCAAATTTTGTTTATCGAGTCATTTTATAAATTCCCAACTAATCCATTTTTCCCCAAAATGGAATCCGCTATTTTATTTTACGCAATTCCCTGTCTCATTCCAATTCCCATTTAAATTCCTATTTAAACCCAATTTCCTTTATAAATGTTTTTATTTGGAAAATATTTACTTAAATCCATTATTCACATCGAGTATGAACAATATTTCTTTTATATAATCAAATTCAGTTTGATTCCTCATTTAAAAATAATATCCCATTTCCAAATTCTATTTATACTTCTATTTATAGAATTATTCATAGAGTTTCCTATTTAATCTCCAACACTTATTATCTTATTGATAATCCCCTTTATAAATGCTAAGTTCAAATTCCATTTCAAATATAGGTGTTAAAACCAATTTTTTACTTCACTATATAAATTCAGACTTATATTTTTAATTTATCCAATGATAATTACTTTGCTTAATTCATAAAACATAGTTTTTAAATAAATCTTCTCAATTTATCTGTTAAAAACAGATTTCTATTAAATATCTACTTTAAATCATTTTTCCCAAATTGTTTTATAACTCGCACTCCTTTTTTAAAATTCTATTAATTTCCCAAATATTTACTTTTATAAAATCCATCGATTTTATAAAATTCTTAAATTCAATATCCACTTCAAAAATTCTTTTTATAAACTCCAATATTACTTATGGTATTTTACCAAAATAAAAAGGATTAATACCATGCAAACGCACATAATCAATGACATATTATATATCACATCATATATCACAATATATGAAAAGCAGTAACATAAATGTTGAGGAATCCAATTGGATCCCTCCAACCTGTTTCCCTGTATCCACAGATGTTAATTAGCATAAATAACATGAATTTTATATCAATTTGAAATATTCTAATAAACTGAATCAATATTTAATTAACGATATATATAACTATTGTAAAGACCCGGAAATTCCCGCTCTTTGAATCGACCATAAACCACACAGGTCTGAACCAAAGGATGGAAATATTCGAATAATTTAACTTTGGGAATACAAAACATTAGAACAACAACCACAGACTTTTATTACATTACAATAATGTTACATCAGAGTACAGAATATATCAGAGTACAAAGAAATTAAATTACAGCGGAAGATACATAAAAGATAATACAAACAAACAGCGGAAGACTACCAAGCTCTGGACACAGCTTTAGGCTTCGATCCAGGATCCTGCTAAAGAGATACATATCTGCAAAAAGCTACTCGACTGCCCGTGTAGAAAAGAGAGCACCCTAGTTTGCAAAGTGAAACAAACTACGAGTCAGTCATGGGACTGGTGTGAGAATTCTAAACTAATATAACTAATAAGACAAATCCAAGGACCACGCCACTTTCGCGGAACGGGTTTACTCCTATGGATTGCTAGTGCATAAACCAAAGTAAATCGAGAAATAACGCAATGTCTTTTTGGAAAAATGAAACCATTATAAGACCCAGGTCCCATCACACAATGCAACGCACACCAGAGGATAGGGTTTTACCTTATAATGGTCAAAAGATGCTTGATACGTATAAAACGGATTTGATATTATTATTAGTTTATATATGTTTTAATAAAAAGATTTGAATCATAAGTATCAATCCTAGACGGCATGGTTACCATATAGCATGTCGCCAATACTAGTTCTACAATCAAAACCGCAAGGGCGTATTGGAAATTTGGATTCCATCATGAGTCGAGGCTAGGGGCAAGATCCTCTCCGATTCGAGACACTCTAGCAAATGCCTCAGGATTCCTCGCAGTGAACCCTTGGAAGCGGTAGGGCCGGTCCCCGCCTATGGGCAGTGGATTGGTTATGCCTGAACACATGCTTCCCGGTCCCTTTGGACCTATAATATGACCACCAACGGCCTATAAAACACGAGGCGCCTCAAAATCCATCATCCACATAAGTAAAATGTCAGGGCTGGCAGGTCGCTGACACCACTCTAGCTAGAAAGAAACGTGTGCACTCCCTACGGCCCATATCCCGTTTTTGACTCATACCAGGGTGTGAGGCTCGCGAAGTCACGCTATACACAAAGCTACGCCTAAACAGGCCGTGCTTTGATCATCAACCACAAGGCCTGCTTTTCAACAAAAGCCTTGATCAATGCATCTTAGCATGCCACATTGTCAGTCCATACTATACCATTGATTTCTGCCAATATATAACCTCTAAGCTCATATGTCTCAGAGAAGGGTGTTAACTACCAAGCAGATATGTATTAACAGAGATCAACGAATGTAGTATAAAGGACTACAACGTCAGACATACATTCCATTTATAAACTTATGCTCTGGGTCTGAGCGAAAGTCAAATCCGTACAAATCAACACTACGTCCGGATAACTACCATCTTAGCCCCGTCTTGGGAGCAAATCAATCAAGGACCTCAACGCTAGTTACCCATTCGATGTGAAGATCGTCGGTCTTCAATCACCGTCTTCAACTCTTAGATTTAAAACGTCGTATAATCATTTGAAATGAGATTGAACTCGGTCTTCTCAAATGATTCTCGCATATATATATATATATATATAATTTGAAAACATTTCATATCGTTATTAATATTTGATAACAACGTATCGCTGTTTTTATTTATATAAAAATAGCCTAATTTAATTTAACGACGCTTCGGGTAAATGGGCGACCCTGGCGTTGTTTTCAACCAAATTTGATTTACACATCTTGAAATCTAATCGTTGGATTTTGGCGAAATTTATGTCATTGGAAAGATCTTCCCAAAGCGGTCCAAACGGCTCCAGTTTTGGGAAAATCCGACGGTCGGATCTCTCTGTATAACCGTTTAAAGTTACGATTGCCGATACGCGAACTGCCGCGCGCGTTCCGTTTAATTTATAATTTATATTTATATATATAAATATAAATCGTTTGACTATTCCAATTTCAAAAGTCTATTCTTTTTATCGCATCTAAAATGACGATAAAAATATCACTTTTAATAACTCTGTTTTGTTTACACTAAATGTAAATAAATTATACTTTTTTCTATATTTTGTTCTATTTACCTAAATGTAAATAAATTATATTCTTTCTATGTTTTAATTTATTTACCCTAAATGTAAATAAATTACATTCTTTTTCTTACCCTATTTATTTACCTAAATGTAAATAAATATATTCTTATCTTTTTCTTACTTATTTACCTAAATGTAAATAAATGTTTTACTTTTACTTTTGTTATATTTATTTACATTAATTGTAAATAAATGTATCTAATTTCTTATTCATATTTATTTACACTATTTGTAAATAAATGGTTTCAATTTCCTTTGCAAATCCTATTTACATAGCAAAAATAATTGTATTTCTTTAATTCTTTTCTAATATTCCCTTTTAACATAAAAAGAATATCTTATGTTAGTTCTTTTCTAACCTTTCTTTTTATTATTTACATAAGAAAATGTTAATAATAACTATTTACAAATTGATTCTTTTTATTTACATAAGAAAAATGTAAATAAATACTTATTCACATAATTATTATTTTTATTCTTTTTATTTACATAAGAAAATTTAAATAAATTCTTATTCACATATTTGTTCTTTATTTTCTAGTTATTCTTAATTACATAAATGTAATTTTCTTCCTTATAATCTTAATTACGTAAAAATGTAATTTTATTTCTTATAATCTTAATTACATATAAATGTAAATTTCTTTACAGTGTAAAATATATTCTTTTAATTACATATAAAAATGTAATTTATTTAATCTCTTATTTACCTAATGTAAATATATATGTCTTCCTTTGTCTATGTTTTATTTATTTACACTAAATATTTTGAAGTAATTTACATATATAAAATGTAAATTTAGAAAATTAATATATATGCTTTAACCTCTCACATTGGATAGGTATTGTTGTGATTACTGGACAGCCGAGCAGGTCCGGGCAGGTTTACATCACAACTCAATCCAACTTCGGGTTAAGCATACTAATTCATACGGGAAATGGAATAAATGTGTTTTTTTTCTTATTTATTTACCTAATGTAAATAAATGATTTCACTAAACATATAATTTAATAGACCATGTCATAAACTAAATATAAGACATTTTTAATGTAACAAGACATAATCTAAATAGGTGGCATCTTCAATGTAACATAACATGATTCACATTTTAAATACTAACATAAAATGACACTTTTAATCTAATGGGACATTTCTAACAAAAATGATATTTTTATTCTAATGTACATTCCTAATCAAAAGTGATGTTTCTATTCCAATGTACATTTTTTACCCAAAAATGGTGTTTTAATCTTAACATGACATATTCTATATAAATGACATATTTTATATAAAAGACATATTTTATTTATAAAATATGATTCAATCTAAATGACAAATTTATTTGCCAAATATGTTTTAATCTAAATGATATTTCATTTTTGGCAATTTTATATGAACATAAATGATATAAATATTCTTGATAATTTTAATAAACTGAAATATGCCATCTTTTCTTCTCTTTTGCCAATTCAAATAAAAAGGGACATTTCTTATTTTTAAGATGACATTTCTACAAAATGGTATTCTTATTCTAAGGTGACACTTTTGACAAAAATGGCATTTTATAACTAAAATGATATTCATAACTACAATGACAATTTATGCCAATATACACTTCATAACAAAAGGACATTTTTCTATTAATATGACATTTTATGACAAAAATGGTATTTTTATACTATTGACCTTCCTAATATAATGACGTTTATATAATGACCTTTATTTTTGATATTTTCAAATGAACATAAATGATAGTTTTATTATGAACATAATTAACATTTTAATAATTAATCTAAATCACATTTTAATAATTAACATAAAATAATTACTCATAAATGACATTTTTATAATGTCCATTCCAATTCAACAAAATATCAATTTCCATAAAATGACAATTTAATGACATTTCGAATAATGACAATTTTATGACATTTCTAAATAATGACAACTCCAATATGATGACATTTTTCAATACATTGACATTTTTCGATATAATGACATTTTTCTAAACATATGACATTATTCTACATAAATGACATTCGTTCTAATATGACATCATTCTACATAAATGACATTTATTCTAACGTGACATTATTCTACATAAATTTTAATATGCCATGTTTAATCTAAATAAACATTTTAACTAAAATGTTATTTTTAATTTAAATAAACATTTCTATCTTAAATGATCTTTTTATTCTAATGTAAAATTTTCTAACAAAATGTTGATTTTGGTCTAATCAAATTAACAAAAAGTGTTAATTTCGTCCAATATAGTTTAATTAACAAAAATGTTAATTTTGTCTTTATACTTTAATTAACAAAAGTAAATTTTGATATCACATAAAAAGATGATTTTTATATGTTAACAAGTTCTATGAATTCTAATGTCATATACAATAATGGTTTTTTTTAACCCTTTTTTTCTCTATTTACCACGCGTATAATTTTGGCGTCACTAATATGTTCAATAATATAATCTCTAATTAACACAACGCATATTTTCGTGTCACTAATAGGATCAATAATATAATCTCAAATTACCACAACACATATTTTCGTGTCACTAATATGATCATCACAAATCAATCTCAACAACAAACAACATCAAACTATCAAATCATACAGTCCAAATTTCATACGAAACATATATTAAATTTACAATCACAATTGATTATTTTTAATTTAAATAAATAAAGAGAATTCTCACAGTGGTATTTATCTGAATTTCCAACAGTCTCCGTTTTTGTCCTTGTCTGTTCCATTGCGAAGTGTTTGACGATATGAGTACAACGCAACTCGTTTCACTGAATTATTGGCTAATCAAACAAGGGTCATGGTTCTGCTTCTTCTTCCATCGCGATTTTCTGTATTTCGTGAACCCACTCCTCCACTTGAAACCTCGCTGTCACCCATCCATACAGGCCGACGACCAATGATCGATCACCAACTTCTCGAAAGTTGATCACCACCGTTCAATTGATCGAGCTCGATCCTCTCTTTAAATTTCCCTTTTGAGGTGTTGTAATTTATTGAATAAATTAGAAGAACAAGGAGGAAGAAGGTTTGAGCATCGGCGGCCATTGAAATAGAAGGTGGCTGCTGTATACTTTTTTAGGGGATTAGGTTTTGTTATTCTAATATTTATAATAATCTTATATTATTAATTGAGCCTTTAGGTCCCGCTTCTCCTATTCAAATTTCAAAATAGAATAAGAAAAGGGAAAAAAAGAAGGTATTCAATTGGATAGACAGGAATAAAAAGAATAAAAATATACACGTGGGTCCATTACAATTTATATATATAACCTGCCCATTATGATTCATATTAATAACTTCATTCTTATATAAATTGCTTATTTTTGTCTTAGCCGATTTGTGTGAATTCTAATATCATATAAAATAACATTTTATATGTAAACATTCATGTGAATTCAAATATCATATAAAATAATGTTTTATAGGTAAAACATTTTCTGTGAATTCAAATATCCTATAAAATATAAAATAACATTTTATGTAAACATTTCTTATCAAAAATGTTTATTTTTACTTCAACTATTATGACACATTTATTTCCTTACATTCTCTTTTATTACATGCTACAATTACACATTTTTTTATTATTATTTGAATTTCAAAAGTATATAACAATGAAAAGGAGAGAGAATGGTTATAAGTATACATGATTTTTAAGCCATTAGTGCTTTCCATAGAATACTCTTTATTTATTTTGCCTTGTATCCATTTATAACAATCTATTTAATTTACCTAACGTTTCCATTCATCTTTTATTCTCATGTATATTTATAGTTGATTATTCTTTCTAAATTTCCAATCAAAAACGTCATTTTGTTTTAACACAAATTCTCTTAACAAAAATGTGACTTTTGTTATTACACAAATTTTCTTAACAAAATGTTAATTTTGTTATTACACAAATTCTCTTAACAAAATGTTAATTTTTGTTATGCTAATCAATGACATATTCATTTATTACAACATTTATACTAATCAATGACATATTTATTTATCATAGATGACAAATTTGATTGCGAATAGTAATGACCAGAATTGATTGCTAATAGTAATGACCAGAATATATTGCTAATAGTAATGACCATAATTGATTGCTAATAGTAATGACCATAATTGATTTCTTAACATATAGGACAAAATTGATTTCTAACGTATAATGTATACTAACATGACGATTTATCAAATTTAAATTAACATGAGATATTGGCTTTCAATAAAACAATCATCATTAAATATAACATTCATCATTCCACACCTTTAAAATTTCAAACTGTAGTGCTATTTTAAACTCCCTATATAATTAAATAATTTTTTTTTATTTTTGATTAAAAATTAAATTTTTAGCCATTATTATTTAAAATAAATAGTTTTAAATATCCAATTTTCTTTTAAATTCCCAAAATAAAAATTTTAAATTGGCCCCAAAAATTCCGGGTTGTTACAGTCGCCCCCACTTAAGATCTTTTCGTCCTCGAAAAGGAACTAAGCTAAAAGTTGTTTAATTTACTAACTAAATTTTAATTTTACTTTTATTAATTTCATTTGTTGGCTAACTTATCAAATACATATATACTTTTATATATTTAAAAATCTTATCTTCTGAAATAGGATTATATATATAATAAAAATACTTTAATTATAAGCTTATCACTCTGAACTCATTCTAGGGCATTACTAACCCTATCTCTAATGAGTATTCTCATTCTAGGATACTGCTGATCCTATCTCTAATGAGTATTCTTATTGGACATTACTAATCCAATCTCTGATGAGTCTTTTGTTCAGTTCTAACGAGTAGTATCCCAAAGATTTGAGCTAACCAGAGCTCTGATACCAACTGTAAAGACCCGGAAATTCCCGCTCTTTGAATCGTCCATAAACCACACAGGTCTGACCCAAAGGATGGAAATCTTCGAATACTTTAACTTTGGGAATACAAAACATTAGAACAACAACCACAGACTTTTATTACATTACAATAATGTTACATCAGAGTACAGAATATATCAGAGTACAAAGAAATTAAATTACAGCGGAAGATACATAAAAGATAATACAAACAAACAGCGGAAGACTACCAAGCTCTGGACACAGCTTTAGGCTTCGATCCAGGATCCTGCTAAAGAGATACATATCTGCAAAAAGCTACTCGACTGCCCGTGTAGAAAAGAGAGCACCCGAGTTTGCAAAGTGAAACAAACTACGAGTCAGTCATGGGACTGGTGTGAGAATTCTAAACTAATATAACTAATAAGACAAATCCAAGGACCACGCCACTTTCGCGGAACGGGTTTACTCCTATGGACTGCCAGTGCATAAACCAAAGTAAATCGAGAAATAACGCAATGTCTTTTTGGAAAAATGAAACCATTATAAGACCCAGGTCCCATCACACAATGCAACGCACACCAGAGGATAGGGTTTTACCTTATAATGGTCAAAAGATGCTTGATACGTATAAAACGGATTTGATATTATTATTAGTGTATATATGTTTTAATAAAAAGATTTGAATCATAAGTATCAATCCTAGACGGCATGGTTACCATATAGCATGTCGCCAATACTAGTTCTACAATCAAAACCGCAAGGGCGTATTGGAAATTTGGATTCCATCATGAGTCGAGGCTAGGGGCAAGATCCTCTCCGATTCGAGACACTCTAGCAAATGCCTCAGGATTCCCCGCAGTGAACCCTTGGAAGCGGTAGGGCCGGTCCCCACCTATGGGCAGTGGATTGGTTATGCCTGAACACACGCTTCCCGGTCCCTTTGGACCTATAATATGACCACCAACGGCCTATAAAACACGAGGCGCCTCAAAATCCATCATCCACATAAGTAAAATGTCAGGGCTGGCAGGTCGCTGACACCACTCTAGCTAGAAAGAAACGTGTGCACTCCCTACGGTCCATATCCCGTTTTTGACTCATACCGGGGTGTGAGGCTCGCGAAGTCACGCTATACACAAAGCTACGCCTAAACAGGCCGTGCTTTGATCATCAACCACAAGGCCTGCTTTTCAACAAAAGCCTTGATCAATGCATCTTAGCATGCCACATTGTCAATCCATACTATACCATTGATTTCTGCCAATATATAACCTCTAAGCTCATATGTCTCAGAGAAGGGTGTTAACTACCAAGCAGATATGTATTAACAGAGATCAACGAATGTAGTATAAAGGACTACAACGTCAGACATACATTCCATTTATAAACTTATGCTCTGGGTCTGAGCGAAAGTCAAATCCGTACAAATCAACACTACGTCCGGATAACTACCATCTTAGCCCCGTCTTGGGAGCAAATCAATCAAGGACCTCAACGCTAGTTACCCATTCGATGTGAAGATCGTCGGTCTTCAAACGCCGTCTTCAACTCTTAGATTTAAAACGTCGTATAATCATTTGAAATGAGATTGAACTCGGTCTTCTCAAATGATTCTCGCATATATATATATATATATATATAATTTGAAAACATTTCATATCGTTATTAATATTTGATAACAACATATCGCTGTTTTTATTTATATAAAAATAGCCTAATTTAATTTAACGACGCTTCGGGTAAATGGGCGACCCTGGCGTTGTTTTCAACCAAATTTGATTTACACATATCTTGAAATCTAACCGTTGGATTTTGGCGAAATTTATGTCATTGGAAAGATCTTCCCAAAGCGGTCCAAACGGCTCCAGTTTTGGGAAAATCCGACGGTCGGATCTCTCTGTATAACCGTTTAAAGTTACGATTGCCGATACGCGAACTGCCGCGCGCGTTCCGTTTAATTTATAATTTATATTTATATATATAAATATAAATCGTTTGACTATTCCAATTTCAAAAGTCTATTCTTTTTATCGCATCTAAAATGACGATAAAAATATCACTTTTAATAACTCTGTTTTGTTTACACTAAATGTAAATAAATTATACTTTTTTCTATATTTTGTTCTATTTACCTAAATGTAAATAAATTATATTCTTTCTATGTTTTAATTTATTTACCCTAAATGTAAATAAATTACATTCTTTTTCTTACCCTATTTATTTACCTAAATGTAAATAAATATATTCTTATCTTTTTCTTACTTATTTACCTAAATGTAAATAAATGTTTTACTTTTACTTTTGTTATATTTATTTACATTAATTGTAAATAAATGTATCTAATTTCTTATTCATATTTATTTACACTATTTGTAAATAAATGGTTTCAATTTCCTTTGCAAATCCTATTTACATAGCAAAAATAATTGTATTTCTTTAATTCTTTTCTAATATTCCCTTTTAACATAAAAAGAATATCTTATGTTAGTTCTTTTCTAACCTTTCTTTTTATTATTTACATAGGAAAATGTTAATAATAACTATTTACAAATTGATTCTTTTTATTTACATAAGAAAAATGTAAATAAATACTTATTCACATAATTATTATTTTTATTCTTTTTATTTACATAAGAAAATTTAAATAAATTCTTATTCACATATTTGTTCTTTATTTTCTAGTTATTCTTAATTACATAAATGTAATTTTCTTCCTTATAATCTTAATTACATAAAAATGTAATTTTATTTCTTATAATCTTAATTACATATAAATGTAAATTTCTTTACAGTGTAAAATATATTCTTTTAATTACATATAAAAATGTAATTTATTTAATCTCTTATTTACCTAATGTAAATATATATGTCTTCCTTTGTCTATGTTTTATTTATTTACACTAAATATTTTGAAGTAATTTACATATATAAAATGTAAATTTAGAAAATTAATATATATGCTTTAACCTCTCACATTGGATAGGTATTGTTGTGATTACTGGACAGCCGGGCGGGTCCGGGCAGGTTTAAATCACAACTCAATCCAACCTCAGGTTAAGCATACTAATTCATACGGGAAAAGGAATAAATGTGTTTTTTTTTTCTTATTTATTTACCTAATGTAAATAAATGATTTCACTAAACATATAATTTAATAGACCATGTCATAAACTAAATATAAGACATTTTTAATGTAACAAGACATAATCTAAATAGGTGGCATCTTCAATGTAACATAACATGATTCACATTTTAAATACTAACATAAAATGACACTTTTAATCTAATGGGACATTTCTAACAAAAATGATATTTTTATTCTAATGTACATTCCTAATCAAAAGTGATGTTTCTATTCCAATGTACATTTTTAACCCAAAAATGGTGTTTTACTCTTAACATGACATATTCTATATAAATGACATATTTTATATAAAAGACATATTTTATTTATAAAATATGATTCAATCTAAATGACAAATTTATTTGCCAAATATGTTCTAATCTAAATGATATTTCATTTTTGGCAATTTTATATGAACATAAATGATATAAATATTCTTGATAATTTTAATAAATTGAAATATGCCATCTTTTCTTCTCTTTTGCCAATTCAAATAAAAAGGGACATTTCTTATTTTTAAGATGACATTTCTACAAAATGGTATTCTTATTCTAAGGTGACACTTTTGACAAAAATGGCATTTTATAACTAAAATGATATTCATAACTACAATGACAATTTATGCCAATATACACTTCATAACAAAAGGACATTTTTCTATTAATATGACATTTTATGACAAAAATGGTATTTTTATACTATTGACCTTCCTAATATAATGACGTTTATATAATGACCTTTATTTTTGATATTTTCAAATGAACATAAATGATAGTTTTATTATGAACATAATTAACATTTTAATAATTAATCTAAATCACATTTTAATAATTAACATAAAATAATTACTCATAAATGACATTTTTATAATGTCCATTCCAATTCAACAAAATATCAATTTCCATAAAATGACAATTTAATGACATTTCGAATAATGACAATTTTATGACATTTCTAAATAATGACAACTCCAATATGATGACATTTTTCAATATATTGACATTTTTCGATATAATGACATTTTTCTAAACATATGACATTATTCTACATAAATGACATTCGTTCTAATATGACATCATTCTACATAAATGACATTTATTCTAACGTGGCATTATTCTACATAAATTTTAATATGCCATGTTTAATCTAAATAAACATTTTAACTAAAATGTTATTTTTAATTTAAATAAACATTTCTATCTTAAATGATCTTTTTATTCTAATGTAAAATTTTCTAACAAAATGTTGATTTTGGTCTAATCAAATTAACAAAAAGTGTTAATTTCGTCCAATATAGTTTAATTAACAAAAATGTTAATTTTGTCTTTATACTTTAATTAACAAAAGTAAATTTTGATATCACATAAAAAGATGATTTTTATATGTTAACAAGTTCTATGAATTCTAATGTCATATACAATAATGTTTTTTTCTTAACCCTTTTTTTTCTCTATTTACCACGCGTATAATTTTGGCGTCACTAATATGTTCAATAATATAATCTCTAATTAACACAACGCATATTTTCGTGTCACTAATAGGATCAATAATATAATCTCAAATTACCACAACACATATTTTCGTGTCACTAATATGATCATCACAAATCAATCTCAACAACAAACAACATCAAACTATCAAATCATACAGTCCAAATTTCATACGACGCATATATTAAATTTACAATCACAATCACAATTGATTATTTTTAATTTAAATAAATTAAGAGAATTCTCACAGTGGTATTTATCTGAATTTCCAACAGTCTCCGTTTTTGTCCTTGTCTGTTCCATTGCGAAGTGTTTGACGATATGAGTACAACGCAACTCGTTTCACTGAATTATTGGCTAATCAAACAAGGGTCATGGTTCTGCTTCTTCTTCCATCGCGATTTTCTGTATTTCGTGAACCCACTCCTCCACTTGAAACCTCGCTGTCACCCATCCATACAGGCCGACGACCAATGATCGATCACCACCTTCTCGAAAGTTGATCACCACCGTTCAATTGATCGAGCTCGATCCTCTCTTTAAATTTCCCTTTTGAGGTGTTGGAATTTATTGAATAAATTAGAAGAACAAGGAGGAAGAAGGTTTGAGCATCGGCGGCCATTGAAATAGAAGGTGGCTGCTGTATACTTTTTTAGGGGATTAGGTTTTGTTATTCTAATATTTATAATAATCTTATATTATTAATTGAGCCTTTAGGTCCCGCTTCTCCTATTCAAATTTCAAAATAGAATAAGTAAAGGGAAAAAAAAGAAGGTATTCAATTGGATAGACAGGAATAAAAAGAAAAAAAATATACACGTGGGTCCATTACAATTTATATATATAACCTGCCCATTATGATTCATATTAATAACTTCATTCTTATATAAATTGCTTATTTTTGTCTTAGCCGATTTGTGTGAATTCTAATATCATATAAAATAACATTTTATATGTAAACATTCATGTGAATTCAAATATCATATAAAATAATGTTTTATAGGTAAAACATTTTCTGTGAATTCAAATATCCTATAAAATATAAAATAACATTTTATGTAAACATTTCTTATCAAAAATGTTTATTTTTACTTCAACTATTATGACACATTTATTTCCTTACATTCTCTTTTATTACATGCTACAATTACACATTTTTTATTATTATTTGAATTTCAAAAGTATATAACAATGAAAAGGAGAGAGAATGGTTATAAGTATACATGATTTTTAAGCCATTAGTACTTTCCATAGAATACTCTTTATTTATTTTGCCTTGTATCCATTTATAACAATCTATTTAATTTACCTAACGTTTCCATTCATCTTTTATTCTCATGTATATTTATAGTTGATTATTCTTTCTAAATTTCCAATCAAAAACGTCATTTTGTTTTAACACAAATTCTCTTAACAAAAATGTGACTTTTGTTATTACACAAATTTTCTTAACAAAATGTTAATTTTGTTATTACACAAATTCTCTTAACAAAATGTTAATTTTTGTTATGCTAATCAATGACATATTCATTTATTACAACATTTATACTAATCAATGACATATTTATTTATCATAGATGACAAATTTGATTGCGAATAGTAATGACCAGAATTGATTGCTAATAGTAATGACCAGAATATATTGCTAATAGTAATGACCATAATTGATTGCTAATAGTAATGACCATAATTGATTTCTTAACATATAGGACAAAATTGATTTCTAACGTATAATGTATACTAACATGACGATTTATCAAATTTAAATTAACATGAGATATTGGCTTTCAATAAAACAATCATCATTAAATATAACATTCATCATTCCACACCTTTAAAATTTCAAACTGTAGTGCTATTTTAAACTCCCTATATAATTAAATAAATTTATTTGTTTTATTTTTGATTAAAAATTAAATTTTTAGCCATTATTATTTAAAATAAATAGTTTTAAATATCCAATTTTCTTTTAAATTCCCAAAATAAAAAATTTAAATTGGCCCCAAAAATTCCGGGTTGTTACAACTATATTTATATTTTCAACCAATTAATCAGCAATTAATCCAAACAACCATCACACAACAAATCATTCATCATTTATCAATTCAAAAATAAGTTTATAAAAATATAAACTAGATAGAATTAGTGAGTTTTACTCACTTAGTTCGCAGTTGATGATTCTGCTTTTGTTTCGTTTAAAATCAAACAAACATCTGATTTTTTCCCCCGAAATTCCAGTGGTCTTGTTAGCAGCGGTGATAGTTCCACAACGTAGACTTCGTCATTACGAATCTAATGTAGTTTGTTTCATCGAAGTCTAACCACAAACGAATTAGTTATAGTTATTATAACATTTACTTTGAATTAAATAAATTCATACTTAGCTAAGACATCGTTAAACTCTTAATTACTATGATAAATGGAAACAAAACAAGGCCCAATTTGCCTTACTCCATTCGTTACCCAGAGAAGTCATGACTACCTCCTTCCAACAGCAAAACCACAGTGTGCCTTTAATGAAGCTACCTACCATTGTATCGAACAAACGCAACAACTGTGCTCTCAACCCGACCTTCTTGCCCGACTCGTAGAGAACACACCCTGAACCTAAATTTCATTGACTTCCTTACATCCACCCTTTTTTTTAGTTCGAAACCTGCAAGAATTATCCCCCTTATAATTTCCATCCTCCCCCACGTCAGTATATCAATTAAATATACGTTCATACCACTTCTTCTATCACCTGCTAACCCATACTTCCCTAACCACTCCATCATGCATACCCACCTCCAACGCAACTACAGTTCACAACCGCTCCCTCATCTTCAATAATTTCTTTGAACCCATACTCACATACTCACCATTACCGCAACATCGTGCCCTCCATCCTCCTCTTCAGATTGACTACCCTACAAACTGAATCAATTTTGAACTCCCCATCTTTTCTACCGATACCACCACAACCCATATCTCCCCTTGAACATCGCGACTTGAAAACCTGTAATTCCTCCTATAGTGAACATCGACAGCTCTTCTCATCAAAAGCACTAAAATCTTTCCACAAGCCTCTACACATCATGGTAAACCAGAATACAACATCGAATCCGCACACTGAAGCCTTACTCTCCCCTACTTTAAACCCTAGCTCGCGCGACTGATTTTTGCAACGAACAAATATGAACGGAACCAAGACATATTTATACGAAAATGAAGATAATCCCAACAGGAGTTCAAATTTGTTTGTTTTTAGATTTATAGCAATTCCTTTGATTTTTTAAAAATGATTTGAGTATGAAAATTCCTATGGTGGAAATAAGAATGGTGGCGGCCAGATTTTCATTGACCCTCAAAATGAAGTATGTTAGGATTAGAATATATAGTATATTTACAGGATTATTTAATTAATTTTATATTGATTGTTTTATTAATTTATATTTCAACACTATCTATATTTGTCTTTAAAAATCCGTATAATCACGTATAATATCCAAATTCGATGAAAATGGACATACAGCTATATTTAGACATTATGGACCCAACGAAACTTGTTTCATTGAATTTCGAGTCCGTTTGCTCACAAAACATATCTTTAAAGTCAAACTGTCGAATGTTTTTTGTATTTAAACTCCACATGACCACGTACTAACTCCAAAAATCATGAAATTTGAAATTTAACAATAATTTAATATTCAAGACCCCAACAAAATTAATTTCGTTGAAAACGGAAGTCGTTTGTAAAAATGGCTATTTTCTAAGTTCTAAAACCAATAAAATATTAATATATTTAAAACAATTAAATTTGATGTATATAAATTAATATTATCATATATATTCACATAGAATATTTTCCGGCTCCAAAATAACCATATCTGGATTTATAACTCGATATTTAAAAATCCAAGTTAATCGATATTAAATATATAATAAAAACCCTTTTTATTATATAAATAAATAGTTATAAATTATAAACGAATTCCATAGCGACTTTCTAGAAATTTCATTTGGACATAGCTCACATTCTAATAGATGAAATCTCGATTTTCCTCTTCCATTAGAAAAATATCATTCAATAGATTTGAACGTTTCTTGTTTCAAAGAAATATTAAATATATAATAAAAAACCTTTTTATTATATGAATAAATCGTTATAAATTATAAACAAATTCCATAGCGACTTTCTGGAAATTTGATTTGGACATATCTCACAATCTAATAAATGAAATCTCGATTTTTCTCTTCCATTAGAAAAATACCATTCAACAGATTCGAACGTTTCTTGTTTCAAAGAAATCCGACTTAAAAAGGATTCTGTATATTCAATTGATGTTCAAAACTCAATATTACGAACTACCAAGACGTTACGAGCTCGTTTTGAATTGTATTATAAATAATACATTCTAAAGTCATTTATTAAATAGATTCGTTATTAAAATTCGAATCTACACTTAACCAAATCTCTTATGCTATCCAACTCACAAAAATTGTCAATTCAACTTAAATCACGATTATTACGGATTTAAATATATTATCCTATTATTTGTATTATTTATATATATTCAATATTATTTAATTCAATTCATTTTAAATTACAAAATAAAAATTTAAATAATTAAATAAATTAATTATTAAGCCGTTAAAAATATGAGATGTTACAGTACAGACCCTCCTTTAAGGGCCTCAAGATATAGATATTCCGTGGGGTCTATTTTTCATAGTGGTTATGGCCCCACCTCACCCCTCCCTCAACTAGTAAAGACTACAAGAGCTAAGAGACTTTTCCCTAACAAACAATCTAAACATCCAGTTGGCATCTCCCCTCAACCATCGTGCCTTGATAGTGAAAGGTTGATGGCGTCTTGGGTTTAGCTCTAGTCTTTTCGCATTACACTAGTTGCCGATGACGGGTACCCGACGATCTACTATCCTTGTTTGGTCCTGAGCCGCCTCCCATTGAGGCGATCGCCGAATCACCCTAGTGTCATCTCGTCACAGCATTATGACTGCAAAACTATTTTTGCAGTCAAGGCATACTCAACGGGTAGTAACACGCAGACCCATCCTCTGCGAGCATAGCCTAAACATCTTCCACTGCATAAAGGACTACCTGGAGCACCTTACGCATCTCAGGAAGCAGCGTGTTTACCCTTCCAGTCCTTCGGAGCTAACAGAATAATCAGATGGATGTGCGCTCCCCTCGTGCCTCATGACACCGTGATGATCTACCCCGTTTGGTTATGCACCTTAAACGTGCGGACTGGTCCAAGCGCCTTATTTTAATATGTTATTAGACCCTATGTTTAACATTCAATTATGCACTTTCTCAACCTCATCAGGTTTCCTTTTAACTTGGTTATTTCAAATCCTATTAACTTTTATTCAAGTTACCAAGTTCTTTCCGAGCCCCTTATATCTCTATGGAATGGACCCCTCTTGCTTATTAATTTTGGTTACAAAACTTAACCCTTCTACGTTTATTAATAATCCTATAACATGTCATTCTCTAGATTATAATCCAATGTTTGTAATCTACAATCTCTTTATATTATTCATTGTCCAATAACACGTTTTACTTAATAAGTAATTAAGTATATCTCAATTCACATGTTTTCTGTTTAACATGTCACTTCTGATTAAATATAACTTATTTCATTTCATAAGTTTGCTTCATTCTTTCTTATTTAATAACAATTTCATCTTACACTGTCACTACAACTTATCGTTGTTTACTTATTAACTTAGTTCTCTTAACTAAGGTTTACTAATAAGTTTCGTTTCCATTAATATAACTTATGTTGTCCTTATCTGTAGATTTTAGATTCTCGTTCTTATAGATAACTTAATTTATGATTAAGTACAATTTATCCCATTACATAAGTTATTCCATTTCCTTTATCGTTTATTATAACTATAATTTCAACTTGTCCCTAAGACAAGCCTACCTATTATATAATCATTCTCATTAGTGTAATTAATTACAATAGGTTATTATCATTCCCCGTTCATCCCAATCCTTTTTGCTGTTGTAACTTTCATTCAATTCCATTCATTTCCATTAATTACAATTAATGCCATTTATTTCTATCCTTTTATACACCCCAAGCCTTTTTACTGTTGTAACTTTAATACAATTCCATTTATTTTAATTAATTACAATTAATGCCATTTACAATTTGTGCACTAGCCCTCTCACATTAAATTAACAACTTGTGGATGCTGGATTTGTCGGGCAGTTCTGGGCAAACTTCTACCACAGGATGAAATTAACCTTGTGTCTTAGCACCGTTACTTGTATATTTACGCACTAGACCTCTCACATTAAATTAAAAACTTGTGGATGCTGGATTTGCCGGTCGGTTCCGGGCAGACTTCTACCACAAGTTGAATTTAACCTCGTGTCTAGGTGCGGTTACAGAATTCTATTTACTTTAAGTTTAGGCATATTCTTCCTTTTTAAATTTTACTGTAATCTATTTTTACATGTCACACTTAATATCATATTAAGTCAATTTCTAATTATCATGTCACATGTTCTCCTAAAATGTAGTTAACTTCATTTTAAAATAATAACGTGTAACTATCAATCATGTAATTATTCTCATCTAACAATTTAAAATGTAATTGTACCAATTCTTACAGTTAAGGGTTCAAGTATATAATATGCTACAAATTAACATGTAATTATTCCAATTTCACTGTAACTTAACGTACAGTATTCAATTAACAAATTATTAAAACATGCATGGATACAACAGTAATCGTTTCCACATATTTTAACAGGTTTGTCCTTTACAACATATTAACATTTCAACGCATCAAATTAACATTTCAACATATTATGTTAACATTATGGCATATTCACATTGCACATTAACGGGGAATGTCAAACGATAAATACACCATTATCAAAAATGATATAACTTAAATCCACTCACATTGATATGCCGATCTAACAGAGAATCTCTTTGGATTGGTTGCAGATGGATATACATGAATTTGTATCGTCGTTGCAGTTGAAAACGCCTTATTTTATGAATTTGTTGTTGTTGACGATAAATTTTCTTTTTGATCTTCATTTGGATAGCGCTCCAATATTATAATAAATAATTTTATTCAGAAATTATATGGAGGAAGAAGAGAGTGAATAAACAGAAAATGAGAATGGAGAGCTATAGGGTCCTTTATATATGAAGCTCAAATTGATGCTAACCGTCTATTTTCCCTGATGAAATCTATTCTCTCCACGTTATAAGGCCAATAGGAAGTTGCCAAGTCAATAATAATTTTGAATTAGACCAATAGAATAAAGCCAACATGACATGCATTGTCATTTCCTACCAATTAAATGTACCAATTAGGCGCCACATTAATTTTCTACCATTATGCACATAAATTCCTTTTTCATCTTTGTTTATTATGTGCGTACATTCTTCATATATTTCTAAGTATATACACATATATTCCCTTTCAATTAATTTATTATATCAATTCCTGGTTTGACTCCTTTTAAATTGATTGTGCGCCTATTTTCTCTTTTCGTTAATACTTATTGTTTAATTTTCTCTTTTAAATTGATTATTCCTTGTTTAATTATCTCTTTCCGTTAATACTTATTGTTTACCTTCTATTGCCTATCATTAATTCTTTTACTTTGAATTTCGAATGTTATGTGTATATAATTATACACATCTTCCTTTTATTTTATTATTTTACATGCCTTATCTTTTTATTTAATGCAATCATTTTACCATGTTTTCTTTTTCCTTATTTCAATCAATCCATTGCATTAATTTAGCGCATGTATTATCTTTCCATCAATTTTGAATTGATTTGAATTATATTCATATATAAGGTCCCTATATGTATACAAAACTTTAATGATCATTTTACAAGTATATACACACACAACTTTCATTTCATTTTTAAAATTCAAATGTTGTTATGTCGTTATTTAATTCTTACCATATTTCTGTGATTGCAGCCTTATTTTGAATTTTTCTTTTATATATATATTGCACATATATGTGTATATATATATTTGAAAATGGGTACACATTTATTAATTGATGAAATAAAGTACATATATACGGTTAGCATACTAACCGGGATACATAAAGGAAAAATAGCGAAAAACAAATATAACGAAATACTCAAAATGCAATAAGATAGACCCATGATGAGGCCTAAATTTCTAATCTAATAGCGCATCCTTTTGGGCTTCATCTGTACACATTTATAAACTGACGAAACTGGCTTGTTTACATCAAACGGATGATGTAAAATGGTTAACATATAGCTTACAGTAGCAGAAATTACTGCTGTTGACATTTGTTGATATAATTCTTGCTGAAAGCTTATCTTCTAGGGACAATTTGAAAATTGCTCACTTGAGAAAATAACATGTTCTTGGAATTGAACTAAGTCTGCATGGCTTCCATTGAATGTATATCTTTTCAAGTAAATTGTAGAAATGTTCTAAAATCACCAATCCAAATCTGCTACCTAGGATCATAAAACTGACCTCAAGCAACTGATGGACAGTAAATCGAGAACAATTCTGCACATACTAAATCCAATTCATGACAGTATACCAAATTCTTGGATCTAAATATCTCGTTTTACTTCTAGAAGTAAAACATTTTACAGAAAACTAAATGCATGAGAAATCATGCTGCAAATCCATGTAATTCCATTCACACTGAGCGATGTTATATAGGGTTACCAGCTTCATTTATATCCAATCAAGATGTAAAATGATTTCCCAATCTACTGTCGTACTTCCCATAACAACAAAATTCACGCAGTTGCTATAATTCTCATCCAAAACTCTGATCTTTGTAACAAACAGGCAATTTAAAATTGTAAGGAAGAGAACTAAATCAACACCTCAAAGATTGTTAAGCTAAATTCCAAAGACTCATACCTTATATTGTTCGAATCTGGAGCAGAGAGTAGGAACAAATTAAAGAAGACCGGTGGAGTAATGTAACGACCCAGATTTCACCCGACCCAATCGATCGCTAGATCGACCAAGACCGCTCAAAACCTAAATACGCTGACTTTGGGAATACAACACATCAGAACAAATACAACAGACTTTTATAGACATTATAATAATGTTACATCAGAGTACAGAATATATCAGAATACATTGAATAAAATACAGTGGAAGATTAAATTACAATAAATGTAATACATTGCAGCAGATCAAATATACTAATCACAGCGGAAGGCCATCATTTTCTGGACATAGCTTTAAGATTCGATCCAGAATACTGCTCAATATCTGCAAAATAAGCTACTAGACTGACCGTGTGGAATATAGGGCACCCGAGTTTGCAAAGTGAAATTGTAATGACCCGAAAATCCAGTCCAATTTGAGCTGACTAAATAACACAAGTCCAACACCAAATTGTACTAGAAACTAGGTAATTAATAGAAAGAAGATAGTGGGTGAGAATAGATGAGATAGAAACTTAGAATAGAAGAAGAAGAAGAACACAACATCAGAGTAACACGAACCTCACAGCGGAACGAATAACATATAATATATATAACATAACTTGAAATATATATCTGTACTTTAATATACATCATTATCAAAGTACAACATTACAACACAGCGGAAATAAACTATAGCTCTATGATCCTGAAGCCTCCTGTTCCAGCTCTTCAAGTATCTGTAAATCCCGACTACTTGACTGCCCGTACAAAATTGGGCACCCAAGAGTTTAGGGAAAACAAAACAAAATAAACTCCGGGCCAGTCATGGGACTGGTATGAGTAAAACAGTTTAAAACAGTTTGAACAAGTAAACGATATCTCATAAGACCACGCCGTATAACGGAACGGGTTTTTCCCTTATGAAAATCCAAAATATCTTTATATCAAAAACCTTTTGATATTATAATAATGTCTATCAACCACAATATAATAATCATCTAGCAGAAACGCTTTCATCTCACGTTCTACATATATAGTATACAATCAAAACCGCAAGCACGTATTGGGAAATGGATTTCCAACTATGACAAGGTATGGAACCACTTTTCGCTAGTGTACCTCTAGAGAGGAATACACTAGATTCAACAAGAACATCTTGCAACCCGGCCACACATGACCGACCACTCATTTCGCTTGAGTGTATCGAATGTATATCACCAACGGTTGGGATCAGCAACCGTTTCCCGAATGGGACAGTATCAACAATTGTAACACCCCACGTCCGTTAGTGTCACTCACAAAGGGAATGCACTAAGTTCTGTGGAGCATTTAGGGTAAAAGATGCAGATAAATTACAAGACAGACAGAAATTAAACAGCCGAAAATAAAACTTTACTTTATTGATAAAATAGTTTGTACAATGATTTCTTTACAATATCAGAGTATCATCTGTCTTACAAAATAAAGAAGCAAAAAACAATGTTTATATCCCCAACGTAGCAAGAGCCAGCCATAGCATCTGAAAAGAGAATCCAAGCAAAACTTCGACAAATCTTCAAGCTGGGGAAAGAGTGACAGTCCAACTAAATCTGAGCTATACTATTCCCTCCTTTACTACCTGGGGGGGGGGAACGGAAGAAAAGAAGACGAAAGGAAAACAGAGTCAGACATAAAGCCTGAGTAAGTTCAGTAACTTCTAGCATGTGAACATGGAAGAACAAAACGACATGAATTAACTGAATACAAGATTACACCATGACGATAGGGTCAGAAAGATTAGACAAGATAATTACAAGATATGCTAAGCTAAGATAAACTTGATATGCTCTAATACTTTCACCGCTTCTCTATTTCCTTGTTATACCGACTTCTATATCTTTGCACCACCTAACTAGTGTACCAACTAGTAACGATAACGTGATCCCAATCCCTGTATTTTCCATTGCCTTCGGGCATACATTTATTGTTTATTACCTATATCTAATCTAGGGTTTTCTATCAAGTGCTTTCTAGATTCAACTAGAGTTTACGATATCTGCTGAACGCTTCTCGGATTCAGGGTTTATGCCACCTAGTCCAACTAGGGATTATGCTACCTGACGAACGATGCCCCCAAGTCTAGGACACACTACCCCGAGTGGTATATGTTCCTATACTTCCCCACGCATGTATCGCGAATCGTTATCGCTTGTCTAGATGCACATGTCCTGTAATGTGCGGCCCGAGTCCTGTGACAGGGCAAATCAAGGAATACAGAACTCGGTCGGGAGCTTTCAGATATCTGCCGATGCAGATGCTAAGGTCTGTTTTTGTTCCAGTGGCTATGGTCCCACTTGACCCCTCCCTCAACTAATGAAAGGCACACCTTGAAAAATGAGAACTATACGTCGGCCCCCGGTGCCCCACTATCCTATGACCATCCTCACCCATAACTAGATAGCAAGTATATGGTCTTTTGGAGTTCTCCGCCTTTCCGCTTCACGTATCTCGATTGACTCAAGATGGATGGTAGACGACGAGTTGCTATCACAGGGCTACCGTTTTCTCGCCGAATCACGCTGGTCCATCTTGGTCTTTAGGTTGCCATGTATTGCAACCAAGGCATACCCCAGGTTCTTCTACGCAGACCTTAACCTCTGTGAGCCCAGGATGATCATCTGCAGCCTCACAGAGGGATACCAAGAGTACCCTCACGTCCCCACGAAGCCTCGGGCTTCGTAACCCAATTCGTTGGAGCCTTCTTTTTACTCAGACGGACATTCGCTCCTTCCCGTGTTATACTAAGAATTACTACTTAGTTCTATTAACTAAGGTTTACCACTTAGTTTCCAGAATCGTTGTTTTCTTAACTAAGGTTTACTACTTAGCTCCTTTTAACTAAGGTTTACTACTTAGTTCCCTTCCCTGTCAATTTGGATTGGTTAAGTGTCATTAGCCAATTCAAGCTAACTTAACCCTCTTCATTTATGTTGTTAAACTGGTTAAGTGTTATCAGTAATTCATGTTGACTTAACTCCATCACAAACCAAGTTATATTGGTTAAGTGTTTTTTATTTCTTAACCCTACCCATTCACCCTGTATTGGTTAAGTGTTCCTATTTAACTTAACCTTGCCCGTCTGTCTTAACTAACATGTTATTAATGGTTAAGTATTATTCCTTCATGTTTTAGACTTAGCCCTATTCCTTTATCACAATCTGACGGTTAAGTGTTCAAGTTTACTTAACCCAACGGTCTAGTCCAGCTAACATATCAAATTGGCTAAGTGTATTAACTTTACTTAACCCCACCTTTTAGTCTAGTTAACATGTTAATTTGGCTAAGTGTTTTCTTAGTTACTTAACCCCTACAAATCTTGTCTTGTTACCATGAGTTTGGTTAAGTATCCCTATGGACTTAGCCCTCCCATTCTAGCTTAGCTGTGTTAAGTTGGTTAAGTGTTCCTATGGACTTAACCCTCCCATTCTAGCTTAACTGTATGGCCCTAACCCCACCCACCAGTCTGGTTATCATGTTGAATTGGTTAAGTGTCTTAGTTAACTTAACCCTACCATTCTTGTTCTAGCTTTAATTAAATAGATTAAAGCCGCGACCACTCACATTAGACAGATATTGTTGCGATTACTGGATGTGCCGGTTGGTTCCGGGAAGATTTACATCGCAACTCAGTCTAACCTCGGGTTAGGCCTATTCGTGTTTTCTAGTTCAAAGGGTTTTGATTAATTTTCAAATCAGGTTTTGAAAGTAACCATCCCGTCCATCGGATCAGTTAGGGATAGCCAGGGAGAGCAGGAAACTTGTATTTTCCAAACCCAATCCTAGACACTATCCTCTCTGTCACCCTAGAACTTTCTGGTGTATTTATTAAAAGAGATGTTGTTAATAAATCTTTAATTTATCTAAATTTACATTTTCTTATTTAGGACAAATTCTATAAGTAAATCATTCCTAGTTTACTTATTTCCTAATTCCTCTTTTAATGTAAATTGTCAACATTTATTCTTATGGCCCATTTTCCCCTCTATATCATATTTATGCCCTTTGGTATGTGAACTATACCAAATTAAATGTCACTAACCATGATTTTGCTAAACCTGACAAGTACTCCCAATTATGGCCTATTTCAAATTTATGCCAATATACTTATCATGCCAAATTAGCTAATCCAATTCTGATTTAACATACTAATTACGGTTCATGTCAAACTAGACTTATTATTCTAGTTCACAATTCATGTAAATGCTAGATTTACAAGTCAATACTAGATTCAAATTACACATCCTATAATTCATGTCAAATTTATCCAATTTGCATTCTTATAAACATGCCCTAATACATGTTCCCATTTTATGCCAATTTCCAAGTTAAAAACTACGTTCTTAGTAATTTCATATTTTTCCCAAATCGTATTCCCACCGTTCGTATAATCGTGATTCAATCTAGATTATAGATAAATCTAGATTCGTAGAAAATAGGGAATGAACCAAAGATGCTATGAAAAGGATAGACATAATAATTGGCATAAAAGGGGTTGAATAACGACGTAGGTTCAAGAACATGGGTAGACCTAACTTAATAGGTAAATTCCCAAGGTCTAAAACCAAAGAAAATCAAGAGTAGACAGAATAGAGACGTAGGTTCAAGAACATGGGTAGACCTAACTTAATAGATAAATTCCCAAGGTCTAAAACCAAAGAAAACCAAGAATAGACAGAATAGAAAATCAGGTTTAGACCCAATTTCATAGTCACAAAACTTAAGCAACACTTTCCTAGTCAGGAATCATAGGTGTTTAGTCACAGTTGTCCTTGTTATGTCATAGGCAATAGTTTATGCTTCCTAGTCAAAGGCATAGGCTTGTGTTCATAGTCTAGGAAATAATTCTCACAGTCACAATCATAGTCATAAGCAATGCTCATAGTCATAGGAAATGTTCATAGTCATAGGCAATGCTCATAGTCATAGGCAAGGCCTAATTGGTCATTGAATCATAACAGTTCTTAATTAGGTCCAAAGGTGTAGGCACATATTCGAATAGAAAGATTTGGCATATTCTTTTATTCCTTTAATTCATGTCACGAACAGAGAGAAACATTCAAATCTAAAAAGTAACCGACTTACAGAGATTATATTAGAATAGAAAGATGGCGTTGCTATGATTCGTGCGACGTTGCTTGAAACCGTTTGAGTTAGCCTTTTGTCTTTATCTTGAAGCTTTGATTTGAATCTCTTCTGGGCAACTTGAGCAGCATAACCTTGTCTTGGATTTTCATATTATATTCTTATTTTTATTTATTTATATATTTTCTCAGAGGCAGCATAAGGATAGAAAAGAATTGTGAATAGAGAAGGAGACCAGGGTTGTTTATATAATGTAGAAGTCAACGAATCTGGTCAGAATGGCGTCCGGATACAGAGGAACGAACCAGGTTCAGAAAACTGGAAAAAGCGGGGGGGGGGGGGGGGGTGGGGGGGTCGACCCCCAGGTCGACTACCCAGTCGACCTGGGTGCCCCGGGTCGACTACCCAGTCGACCTGGGTGCCTTGGGCGGGAAAATTCCCACCCATCCCAATCTGGGTCGATTTTGAATTTGTATTCGCTTTTCTGAATTGTTTTGAAATTTGAACTTCGCTGAATCTTCCGGAGGCCATATCTTCCTCATACGGACTCCGATTTACGCAAACTCGGACTCGTTTTCATGCAGAATTCCGAGACGAACGCAATGGCGTAGCCCATTTCCCTTGATTTTGATTTTAAAATTAAATGCTGCCTTGATTCGTGAATCTTAGTGTTATAGAATTACGGGGTGTTACATTCTCCTCTACTTAAAAGGATTTCGTCCCCGAAATCTTCAAGTCAGGAAGAATGTGTCCTACCATCCAATCACCCATCTACTCAACCATTCAATCACAGGCATTCATTGTCCTTAAAAGATTTCTAATGCTTTCATGTTTATATGCATAGTGTGTGTATATGTTTTTATCTAATGCAAGATCAGGCGGTCTACTTATTCAGTTGACCTCCTTAATGCAAATCATGTCAGTGCCATGCGTCCGATCATGTATGCAAGCACCCCTAGTTATGTAAATACTACATGCGTGCACATCCATTCATCCATATGCAACATCCATATGATAACATATCAAGTTCAACTTACAAACAAATGCATATCTGTAAATGCAAGATGAAAGCGTCCGAACTTGATCTAGTGCCTAATACGTATGCATATGCATTCACGAGCAACCATTAGCAACCACTTGCAACCATCAACCATAACATGTTTCAAATACATGTTTACATCCATTGGCTTCTACCTAAGGACCGAAGATACGACCTAGAGGATATACTTTGGAAAGAGAGAAACAATTATGCGTAAAGCTCCTAAACAAAGAAATCAAGGATGCACCCTTAAGGAAAAGGGTATGATGCTAGTATCTAGCCTTCTTGAGCTTTACTCCACTGTATCTTAACTAATTTAACTTCACGATTGTGAAGTTCCTGACCTCTAATTCCAAAATAAACAGATGTCAATCACGGTACCAAGTGTATGTACTAAGATGATTAGAGGTCTCTCTCTTATCCACCATGCCATAACTATAAAGGTCGAAAGGTCACTACGTGCTCTTTAGAGTGCCTGCCACAACTATTCATCTCTCACGCAACCCATCCTAGTCGAACTCGACGTTCCTCAAGTACAAGCCCCAAAGGCCTAAACCAATATCAGACAAGCACCCAAGGAATATCTCCTCCGAATTTAGACGATCTACGTGAGATGATATAAGCAAACTCGATAGCTATCTTCAAATCCCTACTAACCAAAAATAAACTGGTCGGACCACCAATTGGATTTGAGACTCTAGTGGGATCTTTCTACTATACAAGTACTATGGTGCAGAGACTTAACTATGAAAGTAGATATGAACAAATATGAAGCGCTAAAACCAAAGGAAAGAGTACGAACGGCAAAACTAGACTCTTCCAACAGAACTTTACTACCTTTCTCCTAGGTACGCTTGGTGGTGAAAGTATGTATTTGCCCTTCTGAAAATCTTGTTCCTCGTTCTTGTCCTTGTTCTTAATTATATGCCCTATCATACCCTAGTAAAGATACTTCCTCTTGTCTTAGGTTTTATAATTCCTTCCTCCTTTGTGAGCCAAATCTACATCCATGAATTCCTCATCCTCTTCCGTGTGTAGACAAATCTCTCGAAAGCTGCTTCCATCGTACAGAAAACCCTACTAAGCTTGAAAGAAAACTAACCGCAGGTGAAACTACTACGGTTTTAGATGGAAGTCGGGTACTACTTCGCCCTTCGATGAGGTTACCTCCAAGAAAGCTAGGAGCCCCAGAGACTCAAGAAAGAAGGAGACAAGAATTCAAACAGAGGAAGTGAAGATAGTGCGTATGGCTTTGGGGAATATGCCTTTAAAACAAATCTTTTATTTTAAAAATGCTTCTTTAAAAACCGTTTGAAAATATTTTTTTTTTCAAAACTTTTATCTGATCCGGTAACCTTCAGCTCTGATACCACGTGTAACACCCCACGTCCATTAGTGTCATTCACAAAGGGAATGCACTAAGTTCTGTGGAGCATTTAGGGTAAAAGATGCAGATAAATTACAAGACAGAAAGAAATTAAACAGCGGAAAATAAAACTTTGCTTTATTGATAAAATAGTTTGTACAATGATTTCTTTACAATATCAGAGTATCTTCTGTCTTACAAAATAAAGAAGCATAAAACAATGTTTATATTCCCCAATGTAGCAAGAGCCAGCCATAGCATCTGAAAAGAGAATCCAAGCAAAACTTCAACAAAACTTCAAGCTGGTGAAAGAGTGACAGTCCAACTAAATCTGAGCTATACTATTCCCTCCTTTACTACCTTGGGGGGGGGGGACGGAAGAAAATAAGACGAAAGGAAAACAGAGTCAGACATAAAGCCTGAGTAGGTTCAGTAACTTCTAGCATGTGAACATGGAAAAACAAAACGACATGAATTAACTGAATACAAGATTACACCATGACGATAGGGTCAGCAAGATTAGACAAGATAATCACAAGATATGATAAGCTAAGATAAACTGGATATGCTCTAATACTTTCACCGCTTCGCTATTTCCTTGTTATACTGACTTCTATATCTCTGCACCACCTAACTAGTGTACCAACTAGTAACGATAACGTGATCCCAATCCCTGTATTTTCCATTGCCTTCGGGCATACATTTATTGTTTATTACCTAGATCTAATCTAGGGTTTTCTATCAAGTGCTTTCTAGATTCAACTAGAGTTTACGCTATCTGCTGAACGCTTCTCGGATTCAGGGTTTATGCCACCTAGTCCAACTAGGGATTATGCTACCTGACGAACGATGCCCCCAAGTATAGGACACACTACCCCGAGTGGTATATGTTCCTATACTTCCCCACGCATGTATCGCGAATCGTTATCGCTTGTCTAGATGCACATGTCCTGTAATGTGCGGCCCGATTCCTGTGACAGGGAAAATCAAGGAATACAGAACTCAGTCGGGAGCTTTCAGATATCTGCCGATGCAGATGCTAAGGTCTGTTTTTGTTCCAGTGGCTATGGTCCCACTTGACCCCTCCCTCAACTAATGAAAGGCACACCTTGAAAAATGAGAACTATACGTCGGCCCCCGGTGCCCCACTATCCTATGGCCATCCTCACCCATAACTAGATAGCAAGTATATGGTCTTTTGGAGTTCTCCGCCTTTCCGCTTCACGTATCTCGATTGACTCAAGATGGATGGTAGACGACGAGTTGCTATCACAGGGCTACCGTTTTCTCGCCGAATCACGCTGGTCCATCTTGGTCTTTAGGTTGCCATGTATTGCAACTAAGGCATACCCCTGGTTCTTCTACGCAGACCTTAACCTCTGTGAGCCCAGGAGGATCATCTGCAGCCTCACAGAGGGATACCAAGAGTACCCTCACGTCCCTACGAAGCCTCGGGCTTCGTAACCCAATTCGTTGGAGCCTTCTTTTTACTCAGACGGACATTCGCTCCTTCCCGTGTTATACTAAGAATTACTACTTAGTTCTATTAACTAATACCACTAAGTTTCCAGAATCGTTGTTTTCATAACTAAGGTTTACTACTTAGCTCCTTTTAACTAAGGTTTACTACTTAGTTCCCTTCCCCGTCAATTTGGATTGGTTAAGTGTCATTAGCCAATTCAAGCTAACTTAACCCTCTTCATTTATCCTGTTAAACTGGTTAAGTGTTATCAGTAATTCATGTTGACTTAACTCCATCACAAACCAAGTTATATTGGTTAAGTGTTTCGTATTACTTAACCCTACCCATTCACCCTGTAACACCCCGAATTTTAGTTAACACTAATATTCACTAATTACAGAATAAATAATCTCAGATGTGAGAATTGGGGGAAACGGGCTGCGTCATTGCGTTCGTCTCAGAAAAATACGCGAAATAGAGTCCGAGTTTTCGAGAATCGGAGTCCGTATGGCCCAGTTATGGCCTAATGAAGTTTTCAGAAAATTCAAAGTTCAAAACAGATTTAAAATTCAGGTTCAAGTTTCGAAATTGGGGTCATTGGGCGCAGGCGGGAAAATTCCCGCCTAGCTAACCAAGTCGACAGCCCTGTCGACTGGGCAGTCGACTTGGCTAGGACCCAGTCGACAGCCCTGTCGACTTGTGTGTCGACAGGGGGTGCTCGGCCAGTTTGGCCTGGTGCACCATTTTAGGGTTTGGCTGTGTTTTGGGGCTGTTTTCTGGAAGCTTCCGAGATCTGATGGTCCTAATCTAATTTAGGGTTAATCTAATGGCCTAAAACACTTGCCTAATCTATAAATAAGACCCTAAGCTAGCCCTAAATGATCATAATCCTATCCTCTAACTAAACTATGCCAAAATTTTCTATGATCATGGCCTCCACTCAAAACCCTAGCCTCCATCCTCTTTCTAAACTATTTCTATGAAGGCTTTCATGTTCATACAAGCATTTTTAAGTTGTATGAGTGATCATTAGCTTGCATTCATCATCAAGTTGCAAGCTTTATTTTCAAGGCTAGAGTTTTTGGTTGATTTTTGGCAAGGGTTTGCTTATTGGAGTTTGGTGGTGAGTTTCTATACCCTTAATAATCAATTGTTAAATTGATTATGATAGGATATGATAAGATATGGCTATGTTTGTGGATCAATGTGTTTATGCAAGTTTAGTATAGTGTATGTTGTGTGTTTTGCAAGCTTTATGCTATATGTTATGCAAGTTTAATGCTATGTTTTATGATGCTCATTATGCAAAACACTATGTTGAACATTGATTCATATGTAACATGTTATGCAAGCTATATGTGAGATTATATGCAAATTCATATGTAACATGTTATTCAAGCTATATGTGAGATTATATGCAAGTTCATATGTAACATGTTATGCAAGTTATGTGTTTGGTTATATGCAAGTTATGTGCATGATTATATGCAAGTTCATATGTAACATGTTATGCAAGTTATGTGTTTGGTTATATGCAAGTTATGTGCATGATTATATGCAAGTTCATATGTAACATGTTATGCAAGTTATGTGCATGATTATATGCAAGTTCATATGTAACATGTTATGCAAGTTATGTGTTTGGTTATATGCAAGTTATGTGCATGATTATATGCAAGTTCATATGTAACATGTTATGCAAGTTATGTGTTTGGTTATATGCAAGTTAACATGTGACATGCTATGCAAGTTCACACATTTGTATGACATAAGAATCATATGCAAGTTACCCCCTTTGTGACATATGTGCTTCATGAAAGTTTGGGTTAAATGCAAGTTGGGTTTAATGTATGCTCAAATATGCAAGTTGACACCTTTTAAACCCATGATAAAGTTATATGCTATATTGGTTAAACCCATGGCATTTGTGATGAATCTTCCCTTTATTATGTCATGTTATGAGAACGAATTACGTGGGGAACGATGGGGTTAATATGCATGTTAATAAAATGGTGTGAAATGGGTATGCTTAAGCATAACATAAAGTGAATGGACATAATTGGGAATTTACCTATTAAGTTAGGTCTACCCATATTATGGAATTGGGAATTTACCTATTAAGTTAGGTCTACCCATATTGTGGAATTGGGAATTTACCTATTGAGTTAGGTCTACCCATATTCTTGAAATTGGTAATTAATTAGGGATAATTAATACAAATTATGGGGGTGATTAATTAGGTGTAATTAATCGACTAAGACACGAGGTTGGACCCTTTTGTAGCATAAGACTGCCCGGAACCGACCGGCAAATCCAGCGGCTACAAATGATTGGCCCAATGTGAGAGGTCTTAGTCATAAACTAAATACGTGACAAGTATAAAGACACGAGGTTAGACTCTGTTATGGTGTAAGGCTGCCCGGAACCAACTGGCATATCCAGCTGCCATAAAAGACAGTCTAATGTGAGAGGTCTTTACAAAGGTTACGATCTTAATTAATTAAGAACTACTTAACCAAATTAGCATGTAGTGGGGCATGAGGGGTTAAGTGGGTGCCTTGGGTGGCATGTAGTAAGGGGTTAAGTGGGGGTGCCTTGGGTGGCACGAGGAAACTAGTGGGTTGCCTTGGGTGGCAATAGAAAATACGATTAGAATACTTAACCAAAGTGGAACATGTAATTAAACATGATTAAAGGGTTAAGTAAGTGCCTTGGGTGGCATGTGGGAATCAAGTAAGTGCCTTGGGTGGCATGTGGAAATCTAGTGGGTGCCTTGAGTGGCAATTAAAATATGATTAAAAGACTTAACCAAAATTTATAACATGTAAGTGGACATGGTTAAAGGGTTAAGTGGGATTCACTAGAAATGACAAGCTTAGGTGGGTAGCTTGTGGGGGCCCATTTCAACCAATATCCCAAACGTATCTTTGTGGGCTCGACCCAAGTCGAGGACGGGACACGCATATTGGGCTTGACTATAAGAGGCCAAAACGGGTTGGCGGTGGCAACGTAAGTCCAACGGGTTTCATATGCGTGTGTGGACCCGGGCTGGTAGGTAAGACGTTGTTGCATCGTGTAGGTATAAGCCGTGCACCGTTGACATTATCAGGTTGCCACTTTGGGGAATGATACACCCCACTGTGGGGCCAGCACGGGTATCTACGTTAGGGAGCCGATCGCTTGGGGGTAGCAGGTACACCTAGTGGAGATAGGGGCAGACGGCACCTAAGTAGTCAGCTAGGGGTACAAGAGGCTACTATTAAAATTACTAAGTTGTGGGTACACCTAGTGGAGATAGGGGCAGACGGCACCTATGTAGTCAGCAAGGGGTACACGAAACTACTATTAAAAATTACTAAGTACACTTAGTGGGATCAACCTTTAAGTAGGAATTACCCTTGGGTGGGTAGAACTGGTGTGGTGCAGTGTAGGAATTACCCTTGGGTGGGTAGATCTGGGGTGGTGCAGTGTAGTAATTATCCTTGGGTGGGTAAATGCGTCTTTTCGGTTATCTTAGTACATTCTGTGTTTAGTTGGCTACTTAGTGTAGTCATTATCCCCAGAGGTACCGTACCTTGTTTATATCATACCCTAATTACTTTAATGATTGTATTGTTAAGGTTATAGGACTCGCTCAGACTTATGTCTGACCCCGTTGTTTTTTTTATCTTTTTCCCAACCCTCAGGTTTTCAGAGTGGGCCTAGCACTAGTAGGCTTGGATCAGACCGCTATATCTATCTTTTGGGGCTTGGACCGTAGAAGTAAAGCTCGGTTTATCTTTTCTACTATGGCTATTATCTATGTAGTGGGATTATGTACTTCTATTTTATCAGGATGGATATTATGTACTTGACTCTCGTTATGGTTTTGTGATGTAACCAAACATGTTTTACTTTCCGCTGCAATGAAATAATGTTTTAATTTTCAAGTATTACTTATATCTGTCTTGTTGTAATTTTTCTGTTCTATACTCACTAAAAATACTCCACCGAAACTAAGGCATTCCCTTAGTGAGTGACCTTAGCGGGTGTGGGGTGTTACACGTGGTATCAGAGCTTAAGGTTACCAGAACAGATAAAATTTTTAGAAAAAAAAAACTATTTTCTAAGAATATTTTTGGAAAGGAGTATTTTCAAAAACATGTCTTTTAAGAGAAAAGTTCTTGAAAGAAAAGCATAATCCCCGATAGCCATATCTTTATCTTTCGAATTCTCCATTTTGAATCTCTTCCTCTCTCGTTTTGAGTTTCCCCTCCGTGTATAGATGATCTTTCTAAGATAGATAAGAATGGAAAACCACTTCAAGGGACTTAGACGTTAGTCGGATTAGAAGTTGGTTCAAGAAGGAGGAGGACTGGTAAGTACCTATAGGATAGACGATGGGAGGAAGGCTCAAATAGTTGTTTGGTTAATGAAGGATGAAACCTCATTGGTGGGAGGTTACGAGTGGAGAATGGGGAAGAAGAAGGCGAGTAGTTATCCTTTTGGGAGGAATAGGACACCTTATTAGGATTGTCCAAAGAGGCAAGGGCAAGGTACAGAATCTCCTGGAGGGTAGTTGTATTCCCTCACGGCTAGTGTACCAGATGGGGATAGGACCTTCTAGGTTGGAATTTGGATTTCTTTATTATCCGGTTCGAACTTTATTTGATTCTGACGCATCGAGTTCGTTTATCTCATCATTATTAGTTGAGTCACTGCACTTAGACACCAGTTTAGTAGATGATCCCTTAGTTGTTTCAAACCCAATTGGGGCTCCATGATGTGTTTGGGTTTGAAAGTTTCTATACTTAGCGTTGAGTTTAGATGTGATGCTTCTTGGGCTTCACGGGCTATGGGTTAGTTTTGGGCATGGACTGGTTATCCAGTAATGGTGCCGTTCTTGTTTGTGGAAGGAGAGTTGTTAGGCTTATGACCCGCTTGGGTAACACTCTCGAGATCTCTTGTAATCCCATGGAATCTGTTATGCTAAGTTATCTAGAATCGCTTGACACGTCGGTCTAGAGTTTGCGATCTGTTAGAGTGGTCCGGGAATACTCGGATGTGTTTGAGGAGGTGAAGGGCTTACCTCCGGAGCGGGAGATTGACTTCCGAATTTATCTGGTAGACAATGCTAAACCAGTATCTTTTCCAGTGCGCCACATGGCTCCTCGGGAGAGGAGGGAACTCCATAAGCAAGTAGGTGAGTTGCTTGAGAAGGGGTTCATAAGACAAAGTATATCGGAGTGGGGTGCTCCAGTAGTTTTTGGCCACGAAGGCGGATGGGTCCCTCAGACTTTGTGTAGGCTAAAGAGAACTAAATAAACTCACAAAGAAGAATAGACACCCATGGCCGAGGATTGATGATCTCTTTGATCAGTTAGTTGGCGCTTCAGTATTTTCACAGTTGGACTTAGCCACGGGGTTTCGTCAGTTGAGAGCGGCTGAGGATAGTATAGAGAAGACTGCCTTTAGGACTCCGGATGGTTTTTATGAGTGGCTGGTGATGCCATTTGGTTTGACGAATGCCCCCGCATACTTTGTTGATTTGATGAGAAGGGTGTTCAGGGAGTACCTAAATAAGTTCGTGATGGTCTTTGTAAATGACATCTTGGTCTTTTCTAGGAGCGAAATAAGTTTTCGTGTGTGCTTAATAGGTTGAGCAAAGCCAGTTATGGGAAAAACGGTGGTTTTGGAGCGAGACTGGCGAGGACATCCAAAGTTGGTCAAAGGCTTAATTGTTTAGCCATTTTTACTAGTATCATCTCACGTAGGTCGTCTGAACTCGAAGGAGATATCCCTTGGGTGTTTGTATGATATTTGTTTAGGCCTTTGGGGCTTGCACTTGGGGGATGTCAAGTTCGACTAGGATGGTCTGCGTGAGAGATGGACAGTTGTGATGATTTTGGATGGGGTAATATCCTGGTTTTCTCTAAAAGTGGAGAAGAGCAAGCCCTACATCTTAGGGAAGTGTTGGAGACTCTTCGAGCGCATAGTCTTAGGACAGCAAAAGTGGATGGGATTCTTAGCATCCTATGAGTTTGAGATAGCGTATACCCATGGCAAGGGTAACGTGGTAGCGGACGCCTTAAGTAGAAAAAGGTTGTCCTTGAGTTCATTGTTCGCTGAACGACGGAGCTTAGAGTTTATTTCTATGTTTGACTTTAGACCTTCCGTTGACTTTGTACCCGGTTTGCTAGCCTCCTTGGAGGTTAGGCCAACTCTTTTGGGGTAGATTGGCGGAGCACAGCGAGACGACCCACAGTTGGTTGAGTTAGTAGAGAAGCTCATGAGGAGGGGGAGTTGTCCAGCCATCTGAGTAGGTACACCCTAGATGGTAAGGGGTGGTTGCGTAGAGACGGTAGACTTTGTGTACCGCAAGACGAGGGTTTGAGGAAGGCTATACTTGATGATGCACATCGTTCAAAGATGACCATTTATCCCGGTAGGGACAAGATGTACCAAGACATGAAGCGAGTTTTCTTTTGGGCCGGTATGAAGAAAGACGTGGCCGAGTATGTCGCTAGATGCTTGGTGTGGCAACAAGTGAAAGCGGAGCAAAAGAAACCCGGAGGGTTGCTTCACCCATTGGAAGTTCCGCTATGGAAGTGGGATAGTGTCTCGATGGATTTTGCCGATGGATTACCAAGATCGAGGAAGGGTAATACGGGAATTTGGGTTGTGGTAGACAAACTTACTAAGAGTGCCCATTTTATACCCGTGAAGAGTAAGAGGACTGCTCAATGGCTAGCTTCAATCTACATTCGAGAGATTGTTAGATTGCATGGTGTACCTTCCAGCATAGTGAGTGATCGAGATCCCATCTTCACTAGCGAGTTTTGGAAGAGTTTGAAAGAGGCGGTAGGGACTCAGTTGTGTTTGAGCACCGCAAATCATCCTCAGACGGACGGCCAGACCGGGAGGGTGAATCGCATTTTAGAAGACCTTTTGAGGCTATGTATCTTAGATTTTGGAGGTACATGAGAAGAGCATGAGGAGAGCAGAGCTTAAGTTTGATGTTGGGGACATGGTTTTATCAAGGTATCTCCGTTACGGAATGTGGTTCGCTTCGGATCTGTTGGAAAGTTAGCACCAAGGTTTGTTGGACCGTTTCCTATTAAGGAAAGGATTGGACAGATGGCATATAGAGTGGAGTTGCCCGACAGACTTAGTGGTGTACATGATGTATTCCATGTGTCACATTTGAGGAAGTGCCTACATGAGACTGCAGAGGCGGTAGAGCCGAGCTTGCTTAAAGAAGTAGAGATAGAGCGTGATGAGACGATTCGACGAGCTCCTACTTGCATCCTCGGGTCAGAGACTAGGAAGTTGAGGAATCGAGAGGTTCAACTAGTCAAAGTGCAATGGGGAGAAGATGAGAGCAACCCTACTTTAGAGACGGAAGTGAAGATGCGTTCTTTGTACCCATTCCTTTTGAGGGTATGTCTTTTAATTTCTCCTTTATCGTTTGACTAGTACTTATCTTATCTGTAGTATGTCCTCTCGTTAGTACCTTTGACCTTTAGATAGGGTAAACCTATGGTTGAAACATGTGTTTGAGACATGTTATGATTGATGGATGCATGTGGATGCAAGTGTTTGCTAGTGGTTGCATATACACACACTCCAGGCACTAGATCGGCTCAGTCACTTCATATTGCATATTGCATATAATTGTGTGTAGGTAGCTATATTTATGGATGTATAATGATTGTGTTATCATATGGATGATGCATTTTGGTGAATGATTGTGCACTCATGTAGATATTGTATGTGTCGATAGGGTTCTCTCGCATACATAATGGATGCATGGCACTATCATGGTTTGCATATGTTCATACATTAGATAGGGAACATATACACACACTTTTTGCATATGCTCATACATCATTAGAAATTGTTTTAAGGACAATGGATGCCCGTGTTTGATGGATTGAGTAGATGGTTGTTTGGATGGTAGGATATGCATTCTCCTTAGCTTAGAGATTTCGGGGACGAAATCCTTTAAGGAGGTGAGAATGTAACACCCCGAATTTTAGTTAACACTAATATTCACTAATTACAGAATAAATAATCTCAGATGTGAGAATTGGTGGAAACGGGCTGCGTCATTGCGTTCGCCTCGGAAAAATACGCGAAATAGAGTCCGAGTTTTCGAGAATCGGAGTCCGTATGGCCCAGTTATGGCCTAATGAAGTTTTCAGAAAATTCAAAGTTCAAAACAGATTTAAAATTCAGGTTCAAGTTTCGAAATTGGGGTCATTGGGCGCAGGCGGGAAAATTCCCGCCTAGCTAACCAAGTCGACTGGGCAGTCGACTTGGCTAGGACCCAGTCGACAGCCCTGTCGACTTGTGTGTCGACAAGGGGTGCTCGGCCAGTTTGGCCTGGTGCACCATTTTAGGGTTTGGCTGTGTTTTGGGGCTGTTTTCTGGAAGCTTCCGAGATCTGATGGTCCTAATCTAATTTAGGGTTAATCTAATGGCCTAAAACACTTGCCTAATCTATAAATAAGACCCTAAGCTAGCCCTAAATGATCATAATCCTATCCTCTAACTAAACTATGCCAAAATTTTCTATGATCATGGCCTCCACTCAAAACCCTAGCCTCCATCCTCTTTCTAAACTATTTCTATGAAGGCTTTCATGTTCATACAAGCATTTTTAAGTTGTATGAGTGATCATTAGCTTGCATTCATCATCAAGTTGCAAGCTTTATTTTCAAGGCTAGAGTTTTTGGTTGATTTTTGGCAAGGGTTTGCTTATTGGAGTTTGGTGGTGAGTTTCTATACCCTTAATAATCAATTGTTAAATTGATTATGATAGGATATGATAAGATATGGCTATGTTTGTGGATCAATGTGTTTATGCAAGTTTAGTATAGTGTATGTTGTGTGTTTTGCAAGCTTTATGCTATATGTTATGCAAGTTTAATGCTATGTTTTATGATGCTCATTATGCAAAACACTATGTTGAACATTGATTCATATGTAACATGTTATGCAAGCTATATGTGAGATTATATGCAAATTCATATGTAACATGTTATTCAAGCTATATGTGAGATTATATGCAAGTTCATATGTAACATGTTATGCAAGTTATGTGTTTGGTTATATGCAAGTTATGTGCATGATTATATGCAAGTTCATATGTAACATGTTATGCAAGTTATGTGTTTGGTTATATGCAAGTTATGTGCATGATTATATGCAAGTTCATATGTAACATGTTATGCAAGTTATGTGCATGATTATATGCAAGTTCATATGTAACATGTTATGCAAGTTATGTGTTTGGTTATATGCAAGTTATGTGCATGATTATATGCAAGTTCATATGTAACATGTTATGCAAGTTATGTGTTTGGTTATATGCAAGTTAACATGTGACATGCTATGCAAGTTCACACATTTGTATGACATAAGAATCATATGCAAGTTACCCCCTTTGTGACATATGTGCTTCATGCAAGTTTGGGTTAAATGCTAGTTGGGTTTAATGTATGCTCATATATGCAAGTTGACACCTTTTAAACCCATGATAAAGTTATATGCTATATTGGTTAAACCCATGGCATTTGTGATGAATCTTCCCTTTATTATGTCATGTTATGAGAACGAATTACGTGGGGAACGATGGGGTTAATATGCATGTTAATAAAATGGTGTGAAATGGGTATGCTTAAGCATAACATAAAGTGAATGGACATAATTGGGAATTTACCTATTAAGTTAGGTCTACCCATATTATGGAATTGGGAATTTACCTATTAAGTTAGGTCTACCCATATTGTGGAATTGGGAATTTACCTATTGAGTTAGGTCTACCCATATTCTTGAAATTGGTAATTAATTAGGGATAATTAATACAAATTATGGGGGTGATTAATTAGGTGTAATTAATCGACTAAGACACGAGGTTGGACCCTTTTGTAGCATAAGACTGCCCGGAACCGACCGGCAAATCCAGAGGCTACAAATGATTGGCCCAATGTGAGAGGTCTTAGTCATAAACTAAATACGTGACAAGTATAAAGACACGAGGTTAGACTCTGTTATGGTGTTAGGCTGCCCGGAACCAACCGGCATATCCCGCTGCCATAAAAGACAGTCTAATGTGAGAGGTCTTTACAAAGGTTACGATCTTAATTAATTAAGAAACACTTAACCAAATTAGCATGTAGTGGGGCATGAGGGGTTAAGTGGGTGCCTTGGGTGGCATGTAGTAACTAGTGGGGGTGCCTTGGGTGGCACGAGGAAACTAGTGGGTTGCCTTGGGTGGCAATAGAAAATACGATTAGAATACTTAACCAAAGTGGAACATGTAATTAAACATGATTAAAGGGTTAAGTAAGTGCCTTGGGTGGCATGTGGGAATCAAGTAAGTGCCTTGGGTGGCATGTGGAAATCTAGTGGGTGCCTTGAGTGGCAAGTAAAATATGATTAAAAGACTTAACCAAAATTTATAACATGTAAGTGGACATGGTTAAAGGGTTAAGTGGGATTCACTAGAAATGACAAGCTTAGGTGGGTAGCTTGTGGGGGCCCATTTCAACCAATATCCCAAACGTATCTTTGTGGGCTCGACCCAAGTCGAGGACGGGACACGCATATTGGGCTTGACTATAAGAGGCCAAAACGGGTTAGCGGTGGCAACGCAAGTCCAACGGGTTTCATATGAGTGTGTGGACCCGGGCTGGTAGGTAAGACGTTGTTGCATCGTGTAGGTATAAGCCGTGCACCGTTGACATTATCAGGTTGCCACTTTGGGGAATGATACACCCCACTGTGGGGCCAGCACGGGTATCTACGTTAGGGAGCCGATCGCTTGGAGGTTGCAGGTACACCTAGTGGAGATAGGGGCAGACGGCACCTAAGTAGTCAGCTAGGAGTACAAGAGGCTACTATTAAAATTACTAAGTTGTGGGTACACCTAGTGGAGATAGGGGCAGACGGCACCTATGTAGTCAGCAAGGGGTACACGAAACTACTATTAAAAATTACTAAGTACACTTAGTGGGATCAACCTTTAAGTAGGAATTACCCTTGGGTGGGTAGAACTGGTGTGGTGCAGTGTAGGAATTACCCTTGGGTGGGTAGATCTGGGGTGGTGCAGTGTAGTAATTATCCTTGGGTGGGTAAATGCGTCTTTTCGGTTATCTTAGTACATTCTGTGTTTAGTTGGCTACTTAGTTTAGTCATTATCCCCAGAGGTACCGTACCTTGTTTATATCATACCCTAATTACTTTAATGATTGTATTGTTAAGGTTATAGGACTCGCTCAGACTTATGTTTGACCCCGTTGTTTTTTATCTTTTTCCCAACCCTCAGGTTTTCAGAGTGGGCCTAGCACTAGTGGGCTTGGATCAGACCGCTATATCTATCTTTTGGGGCTTGGACCGTAGAAGTAAAGCTCGGTTTATCTTTTCTACTATGGCTATTATCTATGTAGTGGGATTATGTACTTCTATTTTATCAGGATGGATATTATGTACTTGACTCTCGTTATGGTTTTGTGATGTAACCAAACATGTTTTACTTTCCGCTGCAATGAAATGATGTTTTAATTTTCAAGTATTACTTATATCTGTCTTGTTGTAATTTTTCTGTTCTATACTCACTAAAAATACTCCACCGAAACTAAGGCATTCCCTTAGTGAGTGACCTTAGCGGGTGTGGGGTGTTACACACCCTGTATTGGTTAAGTGTTCCTTTTTAACTTAACCTTGCCCGTCTGTCTTAACTAACATGTTATTAATGGTTAAGTATTATCCCTTCATGTTTTAGACTTAGCCCTATTCCTTTATCACAATCTGACGGTTAAGTGTTCAAGTTTACTTAACCCTACGGTCTAGTCCAGCTAACATATCAAATTGGCTAAGTGTATTAACTTTACTTAACCCCACCTTTTAGTCTAGTTAACATGTTAATTTGGCTAAGTGTTTTCTTAGTTACTTAACCCCTACAAATCTTGTCTTGTTACCATGAGTTTGGTTAAGTATCCCTACGGACTTAGCCCTCCCATTCTAGCTTAGCTGTGTTAAGTTGGTTATGTGTTCCTATGGACTTAACCCTCCCATTCTAGCTTAACTGTATGGCCCTAACCCCACCCACCAGTCTGGTTATCATGTTGAATTGGTTAAGTGTCTTAGTTAACTTAACCATATCATTCTTGTTCTAGCTTTAATTAAATAGATTAAAGCCGCGACCACTCACATTAGACAGATATTGTTGCGATTACTGGATGTGCCGGTTGGTACCGGGCAGATTTACATCGTAACTCAGTTTAACCTCGGGTTAGGCCTATTCGTGTTTTCTAGTTCAAAGGGTTTTGATTAATTTTCAAATCAGGTTTTGAAAGTAACCATCTCGTCCATCGGATCAGTTAGGGATAGCCAGGGAGAGCAGGAAACTTGTATTTTCCAAACCCAAGCCTAGACACTATCCTCTCTGTCACCCTAGAACTTTCTGGTGTATTTATTAAAAGAAATGTCGTTAATAAATCTTTAATTTGTCTAAATTTACATTTTCTTATTTAGGACAAATTCTATAAGTAAATCATTCCTAGTTTACTTATTTCCTAATTCCTCTTTTAATGTAAATTGTCAACATTTATTCTTATGGCCCATTTTCCCCTCTATATCATATGTATGCCCTTTGGTATGTGAACTATACCAAATTAAATGTCACTAACCATGATTTTGCTAAACCTGACAAGTACTCCCAATTATGGCCTATTTCAAATTTATGCCAATATACTTATCATGCCAAATTAGCTAATCCAATTCTGATTTAACATTCTAATTACGGTTCATGTCAAACTAGACTTATTATTCTAGTTCACAATTCATGTAAATGCTAGATTTACAAGTCAATACTAGATTCAAATTACACATCCTATAATTCATGTCAAATTTATCCAATTTGCATTCTTATAAACATGCCCTAATACATGTTCCCATTTTATGCCAATTTCCAAGTTAAAAACTACGTTCTTAGTAATTTCATATTTTGCCCAAATCGTATTCCCACTGTTCGTATAATCATGATTCAATCTAGATTATAGATAAATCTAGATTCGTAGAAAATAGGGAATGAACCAAAGATGCTATGAAAAGGATAGACATAATAATTGGCATAAAAGGGGTTGAATAATGACGTAGGTTCAAGAACATGGGTAGACCTAACTTAATAGGTAAATTCCCAAGGTCTAAAACCAAAGAAAATCAAGAATAGACAGAATAGAGACGTACTTTCAAGAACATGGGTAGACCTAACTTAATAGGTAAATTCCCAAGGTCTAAAACCAAAGAAAACCAAGAATAGACAGCATAGAAAATCAGGTTTAGACCCAATTTCACAGTCACAAAACTTAAGAAACACTTTCCTAGTCAGGAATCATAGGTGTTTAGTCACAGTTGTCCTTGTTATGTCATAGGCAATAGTTTATGCTTCCTAGTCAAAGGCATAGGCTTGTGTTCATAGTCTAGGAAATAATTCTCACAGTCACAATCACAGTCATAAGCAATGCTCATAGTCATAGGAAATGTTCATAGTTATAGGCAATGCTTATAGTCATAGGCAAGGCCTAATTGGTCATTGAATCATAACAGTTCTTAATTGGGTCCAAAGGTGTAGGCACATATTCGAATAGAAAGATTTGGCATATTCTTTTATTCCTTTAATTCATGTCACAAATAGAGAGAAACGTTCAAATCTAAAAAGTAACCGACTTACAGAGATTATATTAGAATAGAAAGATGGCGTTGCTATGATTCATGCGACATTGCTTGAAACCGTTTGAGTTAGCCTTTTGTCTTTATCTTGAAGCTTTGATTTGAATCTCTTCTGGGCAACTTGAGCAGCATAACCTTGTCTTGGATTTTCGTATTTTTTTTTTTTATTTATATATTTTCTCAGAGGCAGCATAAGGGTAGAAAAGAATTGTGAATAGAGAAGGAGACCAGGGCTGTTTATATAGTGTAGAAGTCAATGAATCTGGTCAGAATGGCGTCTGGATACAGAGGAACGAACCAGGTTCAGAAAACTAGAAAAATCGGGGGGGGGGGGGGGTGGTCGACCCCCAGGTTGACTACCCAGTCGACTTGGGTGACCCAGGTCGACTACCCAGTCGACCAGGGCGCCCCAGGTAGACTACCCAGTCGACCTGGGTGCCTTGGGCAGGAAAATTCCCGCCCATCCCAATCTGGGTCGATTTTGAATTTGAATTCGCTTTTCTGAACTGTTTTGAAATTTGAACTTCGCTGAATCTTCCGGAGGCCATATCTTCCTCATACGGACTCCGATTTACGCAAACTCAGACTCGTTTTCATGCAGAATTCCGAGACGAACGCAATTGCGCAGTCCGTTTCCCTTGATTTTGATTTTAAAATTAAATTCTGCCTTGATTCGTGAATCTTAGTGTTACAGAATTACGGGGTGTTACAACAATAGATTTTTAGAAGTAAATGAAACTCTAGATCAGGTGATTATACACCCTACTTCGGAGCGACCGACTTAGCCATGCTGCTTGCCCGATTTCTGTCATTTACCGGTTGATGAGGCTTGAGGTTACGCTTCATCATCACATCAGATTCACTTCGAATGCCACATTGTCAGATCCATCGAAAATCACTAATTGACGTCTACAACAGTACATTACGTGTTAGCTAAAGAAGTTTCCTTCTCCGCTTCCACCCTTGGTACGGTTGGAGAAATCAATGTACGTGACCTTTCTGGAAATACTCTGTCAGACATTCATCCATACAAGTCATCCAGGAACAGGATGAACCGAAGGCACTATTCAGTACATTCATCTTAGGCGCTGTTATCTAAGATTTATACAACAGCCCTTGCACTTTACCCCGTCTTCAATTTTCTTTGGCATATATGATTCGCAACGCTTATGCCAATACAGAGTGGTTTTTTGGATAATAATCCAACCGGTCTCTCCATATTAACAACGTTAAAATGGTCAAAACTTTGATAGTCTGTGATTTAACCATCAAAGAAAAACAGGTGTGCAAACAACGATATTATTTCCAGGAGGAAATTATATCGATCAATCATCGTTTAACATATATATATATATATATATATATATATATTCTCACATTTCCTTATTTCCTATGTTTAGAAAATATATGTTATTAATACTGGAAAACATTTCCATGGCTTAATTACGTATCACTATTCTTCCACAACTATCAGTCCCTAACTATAAACTAACAAGAGAACAAATTCCTATATATAAACCCCGAAGGCTGAAACCAACATCAAATCGATACTCGGGAAACCATTTAACTTATTAATCTCTAGTCAGTTTCCAATTTCTGTTTAACTCCATTTTTTTAACTCTATTCGATTAACTCTATTTGATTAACTCTAATTCGAATAACTAATGTTCGATTAATTCTATTTGATTAATTCTAATTCGAATAACTATGTCTATTTTACACTAATCGATTTACTCTATTTATTTCCTAAATAAATATTCCATTATCCTATTTATTTTCTAAATAAATATTCTCCTTTATAATCTCCTATTTATTTTCTAAATAAGTATTTTCAAATTATTTCCTTTTATAAAATCGGTTGATTTTATAAAATTCCTTTATTTCAATATACGTTGAAATATTCCTTTATTTTATTTATTTTCTAATAAACATTTCCTTTTACCCTTCTATTTGTTTCACAAATATTTTCTCTTATATTTATTTTACAAATAATTCCCTTTCTACTTGTTTTATTTATTTTCTAAATAAATAAATCCTTTATATTTCCTATTTATTCCTTAAGTAAATAATCCCTTTATAATATCTTATTTATTTACCAAATAAATAATCCTTTTAAAATGTCTTACTTATCTATCTTAATAAATAATTTACTTTATAAATATCCTTTTTATAAATATTTCCTATTTATAAATACTCCCGTATATAAAATCTTCTTTGATTTTATAAATAATTTCTCTTTTATAAAATCCTTTGATTTTATAAATATTTTATTTTCAAATATCACTTTGAAAATTCCCTTATCAACATTCCGGTATTTTGGTCTTCAACACATCAAATCACGATGACCAGTATCGTCCAAACACACATAATCATCAACAGATTATATATCACATCATATATTTCAATATATGAAACAAAACTGTAATTTAAATATTGAGGAGTCCAGTTGGACCCCTCCAACCTGTTTCCTGCATCCACAGATGTTACACAATATAATCAACATCACTTTCAGTTCAATATGAAATATTCAGTTACAAGAACCAATATATATATAGATTTAACAGTTTATATATATATATATATATATAAAAAATTATAATTTCCACTAACTGACTAGCAGTTCAATCAAACAGTCAACACACAGTCAATCAGACAATTCTTAACAATTCTAAAAATACAACATGAAATTATAAACTGTTCAGAGTTAGTGAGATTTACTCACTTTGGCAGTTCATCGTTAAAGAAAGATAAACTGTTGTTTGATTTGAATCAAACAATTTATTTCGCCAAAAATTCAAACGGGCTCCAATCCACTCCTAGTCAGTTCCATTGGGTAGCGCTCGTCCATACGATCCTAACGGATCTTGTTTCGCCCAATTCTGATATCGTATGATCAAGTTACCCATTATAAAAGTAAATATACATTTTTAATACTATTAAAACATGGATTATATTAGAACTAGGCTCACTTTCAAATAGGCCCATACCAACAATACCCGAGCCCGCTCCAAAACCTTCCCCCCCAAAAGAATTCACGTCATCCTGTTAGCTCTAGGAAACCACCATTTCGCCAAATTCGAACTCGCTTTTCTCCCTTGACACGCAGCCAATCCACACACGGCGGGTTCCGTTGATCATCTCTTCAAAACCCCTATCGGCCTACTCCCACGCCTGAGGACCCGATCTCCACTGTGCTGCTCCGACTCGGCTACAGTACGCACCCATCAACCGAAAGTGGCGATACCTTTATGCTCCGAATTCTTCAGAACTACCACACCAAGTGCGGATCTCCCTGTAGATCTCAAAAACGAACACAAATCCACTGATCGAAACCTCTAACTCCACTAATCCGCAAACCCTAATATTCACTGCATAAATTCATCAAACAGAACCGTGCTCGAATGCAATGAGATGTACACCAATTCGAAGAGAAACAAAGAAGGGGTTTGAAGACATATGTTTAGCGATTTATAGAATTTTCTTCATTTTTGTTTGGATTTTTGAAGCAATCGGTTTCTCACGTTTGAAGGAGTATAAGTGGCGGCGTGATTTATTTCCTACAGAAGAAGAAAAAAGGTTTTTAGGTCTCAAGGTTTTCTGTTAAAGGGTTTAAAGTTGAAGATGTGTCCCCGTGAACACCAATCATGGTCTTGTGGTAAAGGAAATATGCAACGTGGTTGAACTGGGGACTAAGGAATTAGTATTACAAGTACATATATATTATTAACTCTAGTGAATTTCGGTAAGTTAAATCACTTCATGTCCGAGCTGGTACCGACTGAAATAAGGATACAGTCGTGTCCAGTGATAAGCCACGATCCCAAAAATATAATAATATCGGTATGTTGACTCATATTTTGAAACTTCAAAATGTTGATTACAGGGTGCGAAATACTTCAAATAAAAAGTCTTTATTAAATTAATTAAAAATTAAAGTAAAATTCAAAAAATTAAATTATCACTATTTCCCAAAAGAACCTTGTCTAAATTCAAACCCTATATTTAGTTATATCGAATAAACTGTTACGGTCGATAAACGATTCTATAGCGACTATATTAAAATTTGATTTGGACGTAAATCAAAATCTACACGACGAAATCCTGATTTTTCCCTTCCACTAGAAAGATATACCCTACCAGCTCCGTACATTTCTTGTTTCACAGAAATCCGATTTAAAACAGACCCTGTATATTCGTTTGAAGTTCGAATTGCCAATTTACGAACTACAGAGCCATTTCGAGCTTGATTTTAATTATAATATAATTATACGTTCAAACTGTCGTTCAAATAATATATTCGTTATTCTAATTCAATTCTAAACTGAAATAAATATCACAGATGATCCAGTTCACACCATATCGCCATTTCAGCCAATTCTGATTATTTCAGAATTAAATATATTATTTAATTTATTATTTTAATTAAATATTCACCATTATTTAATTCCATGACCATTAAATCCTTTAATTTACCTTTTAGATAATTAAATAAATCAATTATTATACCGTTGAAAATACGGGTCATTACATTCTTCCCCACTTAAAATAATTTTGTCCTCGAAATTGCTAAGGTAGAGGACGACCCTATCGACTGGTTAAAACATATTTGTTCACTTCTTAACCTCAGTTTCCACTGTACTAATTTAATTTCAATTAAATATTGATTAATTCTTATCAACGAAAATTTTCAAAAATCCTGAAAATTTTCCAGCACCTTAACCGTTTGAAAAATTTCGCCAGCACCTCCTTTGTACTGGTTAATAGGTCAAACTCAAACTCGCCTCTCTGGGCCATCTCCAACCTAAAAGAAAATCAAACAGCCAAGCAGCTTGCCAATTCGGTTCATAAATCTTATATCCAATAGAAATATAAACTTGTTCCTTTTTGTCGATATATCATTATATCCTTTCCACCTGTTATCAATTCAGCAGATACAAGGGTCATCCTAATCAAATTCCAATCTTCTTTTATCCACAACACAACCATTCGTTTATATTCGGGCCAAATATCATTTCAACTCGAGTTTCTTCTCGATTCCCAACTCTTAACTTGATTATCACATTGCACTTCAAATTTGAATCTCACAATCCAGTTTGTCTTGATATCATTCTAATTCAATCTCAGTTACCACTTTACTGGCTTTACTTTAATTCAAATTTTCTTTCACAAATTTGTTTTTTTAATTCAAACAGTCTTTCCCTGAGAGTTTTTAAACAGTTTACTCTTTTAAAAAATCAAATTTTCCTTTTTGAAATTCAACACAACTTGTCTTTCCCAAAACAAATTCAAAAAAGTATCTCTGGTAGTAATTCATCACTTACAACTTGAAAATGAATACTGATGATGCAACTGCCATTATCAGAATCTATTTTCCAGCGATCGAAGTGAGTTCAATACTATAAAACCATTTCTAAACATTTCCATTTTGAAATTCATTTCAAAATATAGTTCACACTGCTTGTAAAATAATTTAAAATCTCCCAGGATCTTAAATTTTCCTTATTTTTAATCCATATCCATTTACAAACACTTATGAAATTTTCCAAAATTTTAATTCAAATTCTGGTTTAAATTTCAGATTTAACTCACCTGATTTCACGTATTTCACTTATATGAATTCTGATTGGTTATGTAAATAACCATTTAATTTTTAACCTTACTCGATTATAATAACAACCAATATATCCAATATATATCAAAATATACTTTGGTTAAAATTATCTTCATTTACCCTCTTTTCAAAAAATATCGTGACGACCCATCGTATTTGAGTGTTTATAAAATCCTACCGATACAGTGGATCAAATTGATCGACCAAAAAACATAAACAACTCAACCAACAAAACTCCACAATATAAAACAAATTTTTTTATATCAACAACAAATACGTTCACTCGTATATATACACTCAAACTCAATCTAGGGTATTACTAACCCTAACTCTACCGAGTCACGCCACAGAGCCAAGGTAATAACTTAACTTAAGCTTTGATACCAACTGTAATGACCTGAAAATCCGGTCCAATTTGAGCTGACTAAATAACACAAGTCCAACCCCAAATTGTACTGGAATCCAGGTAATTGATAGAAAGAAGACAGAGGGTGAGAATAGATGAGATAGAAACTAAGAATTGAAGAAGAAGAAGAACACAACATCAGAGTAACACGAACCTCACAGCGGAAGGAATAACATATAATATATATAACATAACTTGAAATATATATTTGTACTTTAATATATATCATTATCAAAGTACAACACTTACAACACAGCGGAAATAAACTATAGCTATATGATCCTGAAGCCTCCTGCTCCAGCTCTTCAAGTATCTGTAAATCCCGACTACTTGACTTCCCATACAAAATTGGGCACCCAAGAGTTTAGGGAAAACAAAACAAAATAAACTCCGGGTCAGTCATGAGACTGGTATGAGTAAAGCAGTTTAAAACAGTTCGAACAAGTAAACGATATCTCATAAACCACGCCGTATAACGGAACGGGTTTTTCCCTTATGAAAATCCAAAATATCTTTATATCAAAAACCTTTTGATATTATAATAATGTCTATCAACCACAATATAATAATCATCTAGCAGAAACGCTTTCATCTCATGTTCTACATATATAGTATACAATCAAAATCGCAAGCACGTATTGGGTGATGGATTTCCAACTATGACAAGGTATGGAACCACCTTTCGCTAGTGTACCTCTAGAGAGGAATACACTGGATTCAACAAGAACATCTTGCAACCCGGCCACACATGACCGAACACTCATTTCGCTTGAGTGTATCGAATGTATATCACCAACGGTTGGGATCAACAACCATTTCCTGAATGGGACAGTATCAACAATAGATTTTTAGAAGTAAATGAAACTCTAGATCAGGTGATTATACACCCTACTTCGGAGCGACCGACTTTGCCATGCTGCCTGCCCGATTTCTGTCATTTACCGGTTGATGATGCTTGAGGTTACGCTTCATCATCACATCAGATTCACTTCGAATGCCACATTGTCAGATCCATCGAAAATCACTAATTGACGTCTACAACAGTACATTACGTGTTAGCTAAAGAAGTTTCCTTCTCCGCTTCCACTCTTGGTACGGTTGAAGAAATCAATGTACGTGACCTTTCTGGAAATACTATGTCAGACATTCATCCATACAAGTCATCCAGGAACATGATGAACCGAAGGCACTATTCAGTACATTCATCTTAGGCACTATTATCTAAGATTTATACAACAGCCCTTGCACTTTACCCCGTCTTCAATTTTCTTTGGCATATATGATTCGCAATGCTTATGCCAATACAGAGTGGTTCTTTGGATAATTATCCAACCGGTCTCTCCATATTAACAACGTTAAAATGGTCAAAACTTCTATAATCTGTGATTTAACCATCAAAGAAAAACAGGTGTGCAAACAACGTATTATTTCCAGGAGGAAATTATATCGATCAATCATCATTTAACATATATATATATATATTCTCACATTTCCTTATTTCCTATGTTTAGAAAATATATGTTATTAACACTGGAAAACATTTCCATGGCTTAATTACGTATCATTATTCTTCCACAACTATCAGTCCCTAACTATAAACTAACAAGAGAACAACTTCCTAAATATAAACCCCGAATGCCGAAACCAACATCAGATCGATACTCAGGAAACCATTCAACTTATTAATCTCTAGCCAGTTTCCAATTTCTGTTTAACTCCATTTCTTTAACTCTATTCGATTAACTCTATTTGATTAATTCTAATTCGAATAACTAATGTTCGATTAATTCTATTTGATTAATTCTAATTCGAATAACTATGTCTGTTTTACTCTAATCGATTTACTCTATTTATTTCCTAAATAAATATTCCTTTATCCTATTTATTTTCTAAATAAATATTCTCCTTTATAATCTCCTATTTATTTTCTAAATAAAGATTTTCAAATTATTTCCTTTTATAAAATCGGTTGTTTTTATAAAATTCCTTTATTTCAATATACGTTGAAATATTCCTTTATTTTCTAATAAACATTTCCTTTTACCCTTCTATTTGTTTCACAAATATTTTCTCTTATATTTATTTTACAAATAATTCCCTTTCTACTTGTTTTATTTATTTTCTAAATAAATAAATCCTTTATATTTCCTATTTATTCCTTAAGTAAATAATCCCTTTATAATATCTTATTTATTTACCAAATAAATAATCCTTTTAAAATGTCTTACTTATTTATCTTAATAAATAATTTACTTTATAAATATTCCATTTATAAATATCCTTTTTATAAATATTTCCTATTTACAAATATTCCCGTACATAAAATCTTCTTTGATTTTATAAATAATTTCTCTTTTATAAAATCCTTTGATTTTATAAATATTTTATTTTCAAATATCACTTTGAAAATTCCCTTATCAACATTCCGGTATTTTGGTTTTCAACACATCAAATCACGATGACCAGTATCATCCAAACACACATAATCGTAAACAGATTATATATCACATCATATATTTCAATATATGAAACAAAACTGTAATTTAAATATTGAGGAGTCCAGTTGGACCCCTCCAACCTGTTTCCCTGCATCCACAGATGTTACACAATATAATCAACATCACTTTCAGTTCAATATGAAATATTCTGTTACCAGAACCAATATATATATATATAGATTTAACGTTTTATATATATATATATAATTTCCACTAACTGACTAGCAGTTCAATCAAACAGTCAACCACAGTCAATCAGACAATTCTTAACAGTACTAAAAATACAACATGAAATTATAATCTGTTCAGAGTTAGTGATATTTACTCACTTTGACAGTTCATTTTTAAAGAACGATAAAATGTTGTTTGATTTGAATCAAACAATTTATTTCACCAAAAATTCAAACGGGCTCCAATCCACTCCCAGTCAGTTCCATTGGGTAGCGCACGTCCATACGATCCTAACGGATCTTGTTTCGCCCAATTCTGATATCGTATGATCAAGTTACCCATTATAGAAGTAAATATACATTTTTAATATTATTAAAACATATATATTAGAATTGGGCTCACTTTCAAATAGGCCCATACCAACAATACCCGAGCCCGCTCCAAAACCTTTCCCCCCCAAAAGAATTCGCGTCATCCTGTTAGCTCTAGGAAACCACCATTTCGCCAAATTCGAACTCGCTTTTCTCCCTCGACACGCAACCAATCCACACACGGCGGGTTCCGTTGATCATCTCTTATAAACCCCTATCGGCCTGCTCCCACGCCTGAGGACCCGATCTCCACTGTGCTCCTCCGACTCGGCTACAGTACGCACCCATCAAACGAAAGTGGCGATACATTTATGTTCCGAATTCTTCAGAACTACCACACCAAGTGCGGATCTCCCTGTAGATCTCAAAAACGAACACAAATCCACTGATTGAAACCTCTAACTCCACTAATCCGCAAACCCTAATATTCACTGCATAAATTCATCGAACAGAACCGTGTTCGAATGCAATGAGATGTACACCAATTCGAAGAGAAACAAAGAAGGGGTTTGAAGACATATGTTTAGCGATTTATAGAATTTTCTTCATTTTTGTTTGGATTTTTGAAGCAATCGGTTTCTCACGTTTGAAGGAGTATAAGTGGCGGCGTGATTTATTTCCTACAGAAGAAGGAAAAAGGTTTTTAGGTCTCAAGGTTTTCTGTTAAAGGGTTTAAAGTTGAAGATGTGTCCCCGTGAACACCAATCATGGTCTTGTGGTAAAGGAAATATGCAACGTGGTTGAACTGGGGACTAAGGAATTAGTATTACAAGTACATATATATTATTAACTCTAGTGAATTTCGTTAAGTTAAATCACTTCATGTCCGAGCTGGTACCGACTGAAATAAGGATACAGTCATGTCCAGTGATAAGCCACGATCCCAAAAATATAATAATATCGGTATGTTGACTCATATTTTGAAACTTCAAAATGTTGATTACAGGGTGCGAAATACTTCAAATAAAAAGTCTTTATTAAATTAATTAAAAATTAAAGTAAAATTCAAAAAATTAAATTATCACTATTTCCCAAAAGAACCTTGTCTAAATTCAAACCCTATATTTAGTTATATCGAATAAACTGTTACGGTCGATAAACGATTCTATAGCGACTATATTAAAATTTGATTTGGACGTAAATCAAAATCTACACGACGAAATCCCGATTTTTCTCTTCCACTAGAAAGATATACCCCACCAGCTCCGTACATTTCTTGTTTCATAGAAATCCGATTTAAAACAGACCCTGTATATTCGTTTGAAGTTCGAATCTCCAATTTACGAACTGCAGAGCCATTTCGAGCTCGATTTTAATTATAATATAATTATACGTTCAAACTGTCGTTCAAATAATATATTCGTTATTCTAATTCAATTTTAAACTAAAATAAATATCACAGATGATTCAGTTCGCACCATATCGCCATTTCAGCCAATTCTGATTATTTCAGAATTAAATATATTATTTAATTTATTATTTTGATTAAATATTCACCATTATTTAATTCCACGACCATTAAATCCTTTAATTTACCTTTTAAATAATTAAATAAATAAATTATTATACCGCTGAAAATGCGGGTCATTATAGAAACAAACTACGGGTCAGTCATGGGACTGGTGTGAGAAATCTTTACTTAACTTATCTAATAAGTAGGTTAATCACAGGACCACGCCTCTATCGCGGAACGGGTTTACTCCATTGGATTGCCAGTGCATAAATAAAGTTAATCGTTAAAAACAACGCAATGCTTTTTAGAAAAATGAAACCATTATAAGACTCAGGTCCCATCACACAATGCAACGCAAGCCGGAGGATAGAGTTTTACCTTATAATGGTCAAAAATGCTTGATACGATAAAAAAGGATTTGGTACTAGTGCATATATGTTTTTAAAAACCTTTCAATCATAATGTATTAATCATAGACGACATAGCTATCATATACTATGTCGCCATACTAGTTCTATAATCAAAACCGCATGGTGTAGTATTGGAAATTGGGTTTCCATCAAGAGTCAAGGCTAGGAACGATCTCCTGACTGATTCGAGACACTCTAGCAATGTCTCGGGATCCAAACACTAGCGAACCCTTGGATCCTGCAAGGTCAGTCCCCCAATAGTGCAATGGGTTGGATTGGCAATTCCTGAACACACGCTTTCCGATCCTATTGGACCTATAAATTGGCCATTGCGGCCATTAAAAATCCGAGGCGCCTCAAATTCCATCAACCACATAAGTAAAATGTCAGGCCATGTTAGACCCAAACACCACTTCTAGCTAGAAAGAAACGTGTGCACTCCATGCGTTCCCTTGCTCCGTTTTTGACTCATACCGAGGTGTGAGGCTCGCGAGGCAACGAAATGCACAAAGCTATGCCTAAATAGGCTATGCTTTGATCATCATCCACAAGGCTCTGCTTTTCAACAAAAGCCTGGATCAATTGCATCTTGGCATGCCACATTGACAGTCCATACCATGCGATTGAAAACTATCAACACACAACCTCTAAGGGTGTTAAGCAAGAGAATAAATTCTCCGCCACCAACGGTTGTATATTAACAGAAATCAATTTACATAGAACGAAATTCAACGTCAGACACACATCCATTTACAAGTCCGTTCTAGGTCTGAACGGAACCGGAGGCACCTTATACCTTGCATACCCGAACGATCAACAATACGTCCAGACAACTACCACTGGAACCTTTTCAAGGCATCAACTCCAATCAAAGGCATCAGTAGTCCTCATCCATTCGATGTGAAGATCGTCAGTCTTCAACCACCATCTTAATCTTTGATTTTTAATCGTTGTAGTAATTATTCAGAATGGGTTAAACCCGGTCATTCTGAATAACTCACGTATTTTATAATTAAAAAACAAGTGTTATAAGGATACATCCAATGCCTCTTTCCAATTCAGAATATTCTTTAAATAAAATATTCATATTATTAGGGAAAGGTTCCCATTAATTTTATCAGAGATAAAATCTTTTGAATTTATTCTTAAATCTTATTTTCAAAGATTTATTAAACTTTCAATTCAGCTTTAATATCAAAAATCACTACTTTACAATTATTCCAATTTAAGGAATAAACCTTATTTTTAACTGGGTTAAAGAATCAATGTCATTCAAAAACATTGTTCACGATAAACCAAAAATCCTTTTCCAATAAATAAATATAAATTGAAATACTAATAATTTTAATTGAAAGATTTATCCTTTATTTAAAAAATCCTTTGTTTAAAAAATATTCTTTATATAAAAGATATTCTGAATCGGAAAGCGACTCAATCATTTACCATATAACTTTGGTTATATGGATTTCATACATCGTATGTAAATAACAACAATAATAATTAATCATCAAACCATCCATTCAACATCCAAAGTGAAGTTCTCAACTGTGTGAGCATTAAAATGAAACGATAACGCTCATCACAGCCTGTCAATCTATCGATTGACATACAAATAATTATTGGGACTAGTGTATATCAATTATCGTCCCAATACCCGTGTGGGGTTTTCAGCCAACAACAGTACATATAAATAAATAATTGGTAAATTAATTTAACCAATTTTGATACTACCAACATGTTGATAATGATGGACAAAATGATATTTTATTCCTAATGTCAAAATAAATTATATTTGACTCGCATAATTTCTTTTACATTTCTAATATATAATAGAGTGTAATTTATTTATATGACATTATTGTGGATGACAAATAAAAGATAATTTACATTATACTTAATTTGTATGTAATTATTCTTAACGTAAAAGAAATAATCTCATTTGTATATATTTTAAGGTATAACTCAATGCATAAAATGTTTATTTTAAATTGCATACAAATTCTAATGTATGCATTACCATATAGAAACGTCACTTTAACTCGCTTATACATTCTAATGTATATTTTGACCAGTAACATGATTCTTATGATTGAATATAAGTTCCCATGTAAGTTTGCAAATAAAAAAGATTTTTATGTTTGTATATAAATTCTCTTGTATGTTATGCAAATAAAAATGATTATTATATTTGCATGTAAATTCTATTGTATGCTATGCAAATAAAAATGATTATTTTATTTGCATATAAATTCTATCTCAATAAAATGTATGAGAAGAGTGATACATTCATTTGTCGACAATTCTATTTTATCAAAATGCTATTTGTGTTTAATTCTTATTTGACAAAAATGCCCTTTTTGGGTTTCAACCAATATAATTTGACAAAATGAATGTCTGATTCAACTAATATAAATCAACAAAAGAGATTATTTTGTTTTCAACCTTTTTTTTAAATGACAAAATTAAATAAATTTTGTCTCATTCTATTTAAATGATAAAAATGTATCTTTTTGTATTGCAACAAAAGGACAAATAAACCTTCTCTATCTTTTTAGTCTTTTTATTGAAGCCAAGATGACACTAAAAATATACCTTCTTAATTCTAATCTTTTTGTAACGACCCAGCAGTTTTCGGTCCCGAAAATCGACATAAATACCTTTACCATGACTTATGCCGATCCTTCAAACACCGAAAACGCTGGAGCGTTTAGAAAGAAGTTAGAGGGTGAGATAAGAAAGAAAGAAATATTAGAATAGAAGAAGAAGAAGTATCAACACAACACAGAGTCTCACATCGCAGCGGAACAAAATATAATACAGAAATAACTTTACTGAGAGTCTTTTAAAATACTTATAAGTATCAGAGTACCTCAACATCTCTGGACAGTTATAATAATCTGTCCTCATATACACAGCGGAATATTAATCATATCGCACATCTGAACACCTTCAGCTTGTCACTGGCCTTCACGGTATCTGAGAATCTAAACCTGTACATCCCGGGCTAACCTGAGCATTTACAAAACACCAGGTTAGTCTGGTGAACCAGAGAGAGAAAAACTCGCATAGCATTAATGGTATCACACAACTTGATTTTAGAGTTAAAAACCTTTCGAAAGAAAAAGGATAATCATAAGACCAAATCCACACATAAATACAGACGGTTTTTACCTTACGATAACCCAAAACAGTTTTCGAAATCAATATCTTTCCTGATATTATAATAGTGTCTAAATACAAGTAAATATCAATCTAGTAGAACGCTTGCATCTCACGCTCTACGTATAAATATAAAATCGAAAACCGCGGGTGCTTATTGGAGACTGGATTCCAACCATGACAAGGTATGGGACCACCTGCCGCTCGTGTATCTCTAGAAGCGAATACACTGGGTTCAACAAGAACGTCTTGCAACCCGGCCCTCACATGACCGACCACTCATTTCGCTTGAGTGTATCAAATGTATATCACCGACGGTTGGACTCAAACCACCGTCTCCCGATAAGGGACAGCATCGAACGTAGATTAAGAAGCAATAGGAATTTCTCTAGATAGGTGATCATACATCCTAATGGGAGCGACCCACATAGCCATGCTGCCTGCCCGATTTTTGTCATTTCCCGGTTGAAGAGGCTTGAAGTTAGAGCCCATCCGATCATCATACACTTTGAATGCCACATCGTCAGATCCACCAGATTACACTTGATTGACGTCCACAAACATACTCTAGCTATCTGGCTAGAGAATAACCATTTCTCCGCCATCAACTATGGTACGTTTGGAGAAATCAACGCATGTCAATCCTTTTGGAAATACTTTGTCAGACATCCGTCCATACAAGTCATCCAGGAACAGGATGAACCGAAGGTACTCTCCTACTACATCTCATATAGGAATCACCCTATGGATCAGTAGCGAGAAGTCCTTGCAACCCGTAGATCCCAACCACGACAGAACCCCAGTATATCTCTGGCGCGAATCAGAGATTGTAAGTGGTCCTTCCGCTTAATGAAGATCTATGGTCTTCACATGCTCCATCTCGATCGTCGTTTGGTTTTCTCTAGGTATTCGTATTTGTTGGTTGGAATGGTTTTCGAATATATATTTGATCCCGGTCTTTCCATACCAACAATCGTATTGGTCAACTTCGATAGTCGGTGATTTAACTATCGAATAACAATAGTGTGAATACAATGGGTTTTGCTGATTCAGCACTTAACACACTTGATCTCTTAAAATGTATTTAACCAAATTTCCTCTGATTAACTCTGAATGATTTGTCTTGATCGATTAATTCTAACTTGACTAACTCGACTTATTTAACTTAACTAACATGACTTGATTATCCTATCAATTAATTTGTATTTGACTTAACTCTATTCGCTTGACTCTAGATCACAGCGATCACAATGGTTACGCCTGATTCCCTCAGGAAACATCCGACCGCCGTAGGCTATCTGCAGCCCTGCGAATTACGCTAGCAATCGTACGCAATAGAACTTCCCTAGATAACTTGATTTGACTATCTCTAACTATATTCGATCAATTCTAATTGACTAACAAATATCCTATAAAACTTGAAATTAATATTCTTATTCCCTTCGTCCTAATATTGGAATATTGTTTAATATCCCAAGAACCTGCATTACAGCTTGATATTACTCGTATAAGATAAACAAATTTCACACCTTCACTCATTCCAAACTAATACTGTTCCTTGATAATAGTGAGGCCAACCGAGTTGGGTATTTTAGTTACCTCTCAGACCTTGATCGACCCGTTCTTACCTAAGAAAATATTAGTTTGACCACGAACCTCAAACACCCATTTTCCCTTTTTGATTTCAAATCTGTCTTTAAACCCATTTCTTATCTTTGGAATCCTTGCACACCCTTTTTCTTAATTCCTTTAATCAAGTAAGTCCTTGTTAACAACACACCTTTCACTTTAAAACTCCTTACCCCACACTTCATATGAACTCCAATTAACCCATGGGTTTAATCCTTATTAATTAACACAAAAATTATCTTTAAATGTTAACTATGCAAAATATATAGTCGACTTGGTTATTTATCAAAAATATGATAACGGTCACCCTTAAAAAAGCTGATTAAATAATACTTTACTTTATTAACTCTTAACCAATTAAATACTTATTCTGAGTCTTAGTTAATCAAAGATTAACTAAAATGTAACACTAAAACAATCCAAGAAATTCCTTAATTATAGTTAATTAAGGATTTTCAAATTATTTAACACTCCTTGCCGAATATTCAAACCCAATTAATTCTACTTCATATCCAAGTTGAACTCGTTTCCCATTCAAAACGAACACAGTTGATTTTGGTCAACCGTACACCTCAGTTAACCAATAACTGAATTTCATTTGTTATTTTCCCTTTCTAAATTAATTAAATAACTTAATTAATTTAAAACACTATTTTATTGCTTAAAACAATTTATTTCCTTTTTCCAACCCGTATGGTAAATCCTTGGGTTTCTCAGTTTTAAAAACTGGTAATAACCATTTCAAATAATCCCCTTAAGAAACTCGAAAAAAAAATATTTCTTTAACCAACTTCAGTCAATTTCTCCCTTAAATTATATAAAATATAATTAATTTAAATAACCTCATTTAATCGTTCACTTGATGAAATACTTAACTCCTAGGTTATCACTTGCTCGTTTATTTATCATCCTTATCAACATGAGAATATGGTTTATATAACAATTCCAAAATTCCTTGTGAACTTTAAATAAATAAATAGTTTAATATTTATTTCCTCTGTCCATTCTACTCAAAATGGTGGATTTTACCAACCATACATATCAGTTAACTATTAACTGAATTCTAATTGTCATTTCCCCTTTCCGGAATTAATTAATTAACTTAATTAATTAAATTCACATTTTAATTGTTTTGCAAACAACTATTTTCCTTTTTACCAACCCATGGAAATTTCTCGATTTCTGCTTCTCAACTGATCTAAACTATTTAACTAAATTTTCTTGATAACTCGATTAAAAATATTTCTTGTGAATTTCCAATTTGAAATCCCATACAAAATAATTTGAAATCTTTATTCAGTTATAATTAAATTTAAAACTTTAAAAGTACGTCAATTCACCTGACGGGTCGAATGACGTTAAAACCTCTCATTTGGCCATTTACTGCCAATTATCAGATCAACTAACATCCAATTCAACAATCCAAATAATTTCAAACATGTTTATAAACGTGACCAACCCAAGGAGTTACTTTATTATGGGTCATCCCCAACAGTTAAATTTAAAGATTGATGATCCACAGTACGTATATACCTAACAGTCAGCTACTAACAACCAGAAAACTCAAAATAAAATTCCCAGTTTATATAAAATATAAACGAGGAGGCTGAGTGAGTTTAACTCACCTCGGTTGGAATCTGTCGACAACTGGTCTGTTCTGATTAATTTAGTTGACGTTTAATTCGAATAAAATTCCAGCTACTTCTAATCCGGACTGGACCTGCTCCATCTCGAAGTACTCGTCTCCACGGTCCCAAAGCACCTGACCGCGTCAAAATCTGATATCATATAAGCCCGAAATCGTATAGACAAGTTTATAAAACAATTAAATTAAAACATGAAATTTTATTTAAATCCAATGGGCCTTGTACCTTTAAATCTCCAGCCCAAAGCCCAATACCGGTTCCCCCTTTTAAACCCTATTCCACTGTAACCCCTCTCATTTCACAGGCGCCTCAAAAATTTGATCAAAACCAAAACAAAACAAACCCTAATCCCTAATTTAATCCCAGCAACCGAAATCCATGGCATCGCAACCTGTCCCCGCCCTTCAATCCATCACCCTGGCGTCGCGATTAAGGCCCCCATCGTCATCACGTGGCATCGAGCGAACAGCTTCACAGATGAAAGCTATGTTTGCTACTTGATTGTATTTTTTGGTATAATTTGTTTGATTTTTCGTATGGGTTTCTAATGGGTTTTTCTTTCTTTCTTTTCTCTGATTTTTGCATTTTGGGTTCATGAACACTATTGCCTGTACACATATTTATAGCTGCGGTATTTGTTTAGATAGGAACAACGTCCATCGAAGTCTAGTTTAGTTAGATTCAGTTGCTAGGTTTTATGCCATTGGTCTTTGCAAATTTTGATTTTGGTGATAGCAGTTGATATGGCGTGATACTTACAGCAGTGGACTTTATTTGAATTTGTATTGGGTCTTCAGTACTGTATGGTATGAATTTTTATTTCAATCCAGATTCAAATCTATAGGTTAGATTTCGTGTTCGGATTTGGTGTAGGATTTCCAGATTTGTTGATGGATTCTGATCGAACTATATAGGTTACGGCTATGACTGGTTTACTTGAATACAGATCTTTGAAATTACAGGCTATAGATTTTGTGATATATTTTTGTACGTGATGAATTGTTATTTCAGGGATTTGAAAATTGTGCCATATATTTTCTGTTCGGATTGTTAACAGTGAATTTTCCCTATGAATCTCCTTAGCTGTCCTTATAATTTCAAATTAATATTTTATAGTTGTTCATTGTCTGGTCTTTTCAGCCGTATTTGATGTGTAAAAAAAAATACATATCTGTTTTCTTATTCATGGTACATTTTATTAGCTGTTTTAGCTATTGGTATAGCTGTTCTTGGATTAGAGGTACCAATACATCTATATGTTTTAGCTGTGTAAATTTGATTTTCTTCTCTTCTTTTCCTTAGCTATCTGTTATGTCTTGATATTTCAGATCAGATATTTTGAAATTGAAACATAGATTTTTATAGCTGCCTACTCTGATCTATATGCTAGCTGATTTGTCTGCACAGATTTATTTGTAAATCTATACTTGTTCATTGTATTGTTTTTACTTGGCCGTATGTATCAAGATATACATATCTTTTCTGAGCTGTTGTACTGTCTATTTATTTCATTTCCTATGCAATTTCCCTTATGCATACTTCATTTCACGGTTTTTAGTAGTTGTGCCTACTCTGTTCACCACTGTTCATGATCTTTGGCTTGTTTAGCTAATTATATTTTTTTGTTTCTTTTGCTTGTTCATAGGTTGTTATGGAATTTCCCTATTAATGGGTTTTTTTCTTCTTTTTCTCATGCAGATCACACTGATTGAGGTGGGTTCACTGGTTCGGGACAAAAAGGAAAAACATGAAGAAGTTGGTCAACAAAATGTTGATTTCTTACTTGTTTTTTTTTAATTTGAAAACCTGTAAATAAAATCATGTATATTTTTTCTTTCTTTTCTGTTCTTTGTGTTGTCTACAAACACATGAATACAATTTGTCTCTGTTTTATTGATCAGATCCATTTGTTCTAACTGTTTACTTTTTGTATAAATTAGACATTGATGTATCCATACTCTCTTCAAATAAAAGTTGTATGGACGAATATTAGTGATGCGACCATACTGAAATTCTAAAATGTGTGCTCTGTTGCACCTGTAAAGGTATTGTACCTAGTTTAACTCAATAGAGATTGATAAGGTATGGAAATATAAGTGAGTAATTAATGTTTTAAACTTACCATGACCTTATTCCCATGGATCATAACAGTGTATCTGTCGGAAAACAATTCAATTTAATATTGAATAAATTGCTATTGTTAAATATAACCAAATCGGACCTATATAGCTTCAAAAGAACACCATATAGGTTAAACTCGATGTTTGAAATCTTTGGTTAACGGTATATAATATATAGAAAATCTCATACCAACCAAGAAATCTTATACATTCTTATACAATCTCGTGTTTACGTCGTTCACGAGTTTTGGGTCATTATATAAAATTTCATAAAAATCTAAATATAATATAAATTCAATTTCAAACAGTTGAGTTAACGATAATTAATATCATCGTATTTATTAAACAACAGTTTCAACTCCAATCAGTATAAAATTCAAGACTCGACATTAAAATTTCTGGTTTAAATAATATATAAATATATACATTCTAACTTTATCTTAAACAAATAAATTTGATTAAATATCTATTAAAATTTCCAATATAATATATAAACAGATTTGAATTTAAATAGCCGAAAAAATCTGGGATGTTATATTCTTCTCCCCTTAAAATAATTTCGTCCTCGAAATTGCAAAGTAAGAAGAATATCTTGACTCGAATTATATTAAAATCATTCCTTTTGAATTAATTTTAAAACAAAATCGAACCTTCTTTTTTTTAAAAAAAAAAATTCTAAAATTTTGCCAGTATCTTTTGTGCATGGCTCGATCGATACGACTATAACTGCCTTTCTGGGCCTCAACTCCTTCGGAAAGAAAATTCGAAATCCGAATGGCAACCCACTCAGGGTATAGAATTAATCGCTCAACCCATAATATTAAGGTTTACCTTTTGGTCGAGCATTCCAACTCAAATCCCAACTTCCAAAGCATATCAAGCAACTGCTTATCGTCTGCATTTGCAGATTGTGTAACCAAATCATCTTCATAGCCTTTCAGATTCTGCACTTATTTCACTTATGACCTGGGTTAGAAAATTCCGTTTCCACCTCACAACCAATCTTGTTTCTAATCCACTGCATCGGGATTTATCTCCTTGCTTTCCATTCATACAGATTCTCATTAATCCCAACTGGATTAATTCACTTAACCAGGTTCAGTTTCACTTTCATGTCTAATTCGATTTACGAATTCACTTTTATTTAAAAATTCAAATTTGATTTCAAATCAAATCAATCAGGACAAACAAACAACCTACATTACTATAATATAGAAAATAAATTCCCTTTTTATATATATATATATAAAAATATACATTGGGTAAAATTATTTCATTTACCCTCTTTCAAAACATACTACGTCGGTTTATCGTACTTGAGTGTTTAGAAACCCTTATCGATACAGTGGATCAAACTGATCGACCAGAACTCATAACCAACCCAACCAATAAATCTCCACAATATAAAACAATTTTTTATAAAATCTACAAATACGTTCACTCGTATATATACACTCACACTCAATCTAGGGTATTGCTAACCCCATCTCTATTGAGTCACACCACAGAGCCAAGGTTATCTGTAAACCAATAGCTATGATACCACTGTAACGACCCAGCAGTTTTCGGTCCCGAAAATCGACATAAATACCTTTACCATGACTTATGCCGATCCTCCAAACACCGAAAACGCTGGAGCGTTTAGAAAGAAGTTAGAGGGTGAGATAAGAAAGAAAGAAAATTAGAATAGAAGAAGAAGAAGTATCAACACAACACAGAGTCTCACATCGCAGCGGAACAAAATATAATACAGAAATAACTTTACCGAGAGTCTTTTAAAATACTTATAAGCATCAGAGTACCTCAACATCTCTGGACAGTTATAATGGTCTGTCCTCATATACACAGCGGAATATTAATCATATCGCACATCTGAACACCTTCAGCTTGTCACTGGCCTTCACGATATCTGAGAATCTAAACCTGTACATCCCGGGCTAACCCGAGCATTTACAAAACACCGAGTCAGTCTGGTGAACCAGAGTGAGAAAAACTCGCATAGCATTAATGGTATCACACAACTTGATTTTAGAGTTAAAAACCTTTCGAAAGAAAAAGGATAATCGTAAGACCAAATCCACACATAAATACGGACGGTTTTTACCTTACGATAACCCAAAACAGTTTTCAAAATCAATATCTTTCCTGATATTATAATAGTGTCTAAATACAAGTAAATATCAATCTAGTAGAACGCTTGCATCTCACGCTCTACGTATAAATATAAAATCGAAAACCGCGGGTGCTTATTGGAGATTGGATTCCAACCATGACAAGGTATGGGACCACCTGCCGCTCGTGTATCTCTAGAGGCGAATACACTGGGTTCAACAAGAAAGTCTTGCAACCCGGCCCTCACATGACCGACCACTCATTTCGCTTGAGTGTATCGAATGTATATCACCGACGGTTGGACTCAAACCACCGTCTCCCGATAAGGGACAGCATCGAACATAGATTAAGAAGCAATAGGAATTTCTCTAGATAGGTGATCATACATCCTAATGGGAGCGACCCACATAGCCATGCTGCCTACCCGATTTTTGTCATTTCCCGGTTGAAGAGGCTTGAAGTCAGAGCCCATCCGATCATCATACACTTTGAATGCCACATCGTCAGATCCGCCAGATTACACTTGATTGACGTCCACAAACATACTCTAGCTATCTGGCTAGAGAATAACCATTTCTCCGCCATCAACTATGGTACGTTTGGAGAAATCAACGCATGTCAATCCTTTTGGAAATACTTTGTCAGACATCCGTCCATACAAGTCATCCAGGAACAGGATGAACCGAAGGTACTCTCCTACTACATCTCATATAGGAATCACCCCATGGATCAGTAGCGAGAAGTCCTTGCAACCCGTAGATCCCAACCACGACAGAACCCCAGTATATCTCTGGCGCGAATCAGAGATTGTAAGTGGTCCTTCCGCTTAATGAAGATCTATGGTCTTCACATGCTCCATCTCGATCGTCGTTTGGTTTTCTCTAGGTATTCGTATTTGTTGGTTGGAATGGTTTTCGAATATATATTTGATCCCGGTCTTTCCATACCAACAATCGTATTGGTCAACTTCGATAGTCGGTGATTTAACTATCGAATAACAATAGTGTGAATACAATGGGTTTTGCTGATTCAGCACTTAACACACTTGAGCTCTTAAAATGTATTTAACCAAATTTCCTCTGATTAACTCTGAATGATTTGTCTTGATCGATTAATTCTAACTTGACTAACTCGACTTATTTAACTTAACTAACATGACTTGATTATCCTATCGATTAATTTGTATTTGACTTTACTCTATTCGCTTGACTCTAGATCACAGCGATCACAATGGTTACGCCTGATTCCCTCAGGAAACATCCGACCGCCGTAGGCTATATGCAGCCCTGCGAATTACGCTAGCAATCGTACGCAATAGAACTTCCCTAGATAACTTGATTTGACTATCTCTAACTATATTCGATCAATTCTAATTGACTAACAAATATCCTATAAAACTTGAAATCAATATTCTTATTCCCTTCGTCCTAATATTGGAATATTGTTTAATATCCCAAGACCCTGCATTACAGCTTGATATTACTCGTATAAGATAAACAAATTTCACACCTTCACTCATTCCAAACTAATACTGTTCCTTGACAATAGCGAGGCCAACCGAGTTGGGTATTTTAGTTACCTCTCAGACCTTGATCGACCCGTTCTTACCTAAGAAAATATTAGTTTGACCACGAACCTCAAACACCCATTTTCCCTTTTTGATTTCAAATCTGTCTTTAAACCCATTTCTTATCTTTGGAATCCTTGCACACCCTTTTTCTTAATTCCTTTAATCAAGTAAGTCCTTGTTAACAACACACCTTTCACTTTAAAACTCCTTACCCCATACTTCATATGAACTCCAATTAACCCATGGGTTTAATCCTTATTAATTAACACAAAAATTATCTTTAAATGTTAACTATGCAAAATATATAGTCGACTTGGTTATTTATCAAAAATATGATAACGGTCACCCGTAAAAAAGCTGATTAAATAATACTTTACTTTATTAACTCTTAACCAATTAAATACTTATTCTGAGTCTTAGTTAATCAAAGATTAACTAAAATGTAACACTAAAACAATCCAAGAAATTCCTTAATTATAGTTAATTAAGGATTTTCAAATTATTTAACACTCCTTGCCGAATATTCAAACCCAATTAATTCTACTTCATATCCAAGTTGAACTCGTTTCCCATTCAAAACGAACACAGTTGATTTTGGTCAACCGTACACCTCAGTTAACCAATAACTGAATTTCATTTGTTATTTTCCCTTTCTAAATTAATTAAATAAGTTAATTAATTTAAAACACTATTTTATTGCTTAAAACAATTTATTTCCTTTTTCCAACCCGTATGGTAAATCCTTGGGTTTCTTAGTTTTAAAAACTGGTAATAACCATTTCAAATAATCCCATTTAGAAAATCGAAAAAAATATATTTCTTTAACCAACTTCAGTCAATTTCTCCCTTAAATTAAATAAAATATAATTAATTTAAATAACCTCATTTAATCGTTCACTTGATGAAATACTTAACTCCTAGGTTATCACTTGCTCGTTTATTTATCATCCTTATCAACATGAGAATGTGGTTTATATAACAATTCCAAAATTCCTTGTGAACTTTAAATAAATAAATAGTTTAATATTTATTTCCTCTGTCCATTCTACTCAAAATGGTGGATTTTACCAACCATACATATCAGTTAACTATTAACTGAATTCTAATTGTCATTTCCCCTTTCCGGAATTAATTAATTAACTTAATTAATTAAAGTCACCTTTTAATTGTTTTGCAAACAACTATTTTCCTTTTTACCAACCCATGGAAATTTCTCGATTTCTGCTTCTCAACTGATCTAAACTATTTAACTAAATTTTCTTGATAACTCGATTAAAAATATTTCTTGTGAATTTCCAATTTGAAATCCCATACAAAATAATTTGAAATCTTTATTCAGTTATAATTAAATTTAAAACTTTAAAAATACGTCAATTCACCTGACGGGTCGAATGACGTTAAAACCTCTCATTTGGCCATTTACTGCCAATTATCAGATCAACTAACATCCAATTCAACAATCCAAATAATTTCAAACATGTTTATAAACGTGACCAACCCAAGGAGTTACTTTATTATAGGTCGTCCCCAACAGTTAAATTTAAACGATTGATGATCAACAGTACATATATACCTAACAGTCAGCTACTAACAACCAGAACACTTAAAATAAAATTCCCAGTTTATATAAAATATAAACGAGGAGGCTGAGTGAGTTTAACTCACCTCGGTTGGAATCTGTCGACAACTGGTCTGTTCTGATCAATTTAGCTGACGTTTAATTCGAATAAAATTCCAGATACTTCTGATCTGGACTGGACCTGCTCCATCTCGAAGTACTCGTCTCCACGGTCCCAACGCACCTGACCGCATCAAAATCTGATATCATATGAGCCCAAAATCGTATAGACAAGTTTATAAAACAATTAAATTTAAACACGAAATTTTATTTAAATCCAATGGGCCTTGTACCTTTAAATCTCCAGCCCAAAGCCCAATACCGGTTCCCCCTTTTAAACCCTATTCCGCCGTAACCCCTCTCATTTCACAGCCGCCTCAAAAATTTGATCAAAACCGAAACAAAACAAACCCTAATCCCTAATTTAATCCCAGCAACCGAAATCCATGGTGTCGCAACCTGTCCCCGCCCTTCAATCCATCACCCTGGCGTCGCGATTAAGGCCCCCATCGTCATCACGTGGCATCGAGCGAACAGCTTCACAGATGAAAGCTAAGTTTGCTACTTGATTTTTTTTTTGTATAATTTGTTTGATTTTTCGTATGGGTTTCTAATAGGTTTTTCTTTCTTTCTTTTCTCTGATTTTTGCGTTTTGGGTTCATGAACACTATTGCCTGTACACATATTTATAGCTGCGGTATTTGTTTAGATAGGAACAACGTCCATCGAAGTCTAGTTTAGTTAGATTCAGTTGCTAGGTTTTAGGCCATTGGTCTTTGCAAATTTTGATTTTGGTGATAGTAGTTGATATAGCGTGATACTTACAGCAGTGGACTTTATTTGAATTTGTATTGGGTCTTCAGTACTGTATGGTATGAATTTTTATTTCAATCCAGATTCAAATCTATAGGTTAGATTTCGTGTTCGGATTTGGTGTAGGATTTCCAGATTTGTTGATGGATTCTGATCGAACTGTATAGGTTAAGGCTATGACTGGTTTACTTGAATACAGATCTTTGAAATTACAGGCTATAGATTTTGTGATATATTTTTCTACGTGATGAATTGTTATTTCAGGGATTTGAAAACTGTGCCATAGATTTTCTGTTCGGATTGTTAACAGTGAATTTTCCCTATGAATCTCCTTAGCTGTCCTTATAATTTCAAATTAATATTTTATAGTTGTTCATTGTCTGGTCTTTTCAGCCGTATTTGATGTGTAAAAAAAATACATATCTGTTTTCTTATTCATGGTACATTTTATTAGCTGTTTTAGCTATTGGTATAGCTGTTCTTGGATTAGAGGTACCAATACATCTATATGTTTTAGCTGTGTAAATTTGATTTTCTTCTCTTCTTTTCCTTAGCTGTTCTGTTATGTCTTGATATTTCAGATCAGATATTTTGAAATTAAAACATAGATTTTTATAGCTGCCTACTCTGATCTATATGCTAGCTGATTTGTCTGCACAGATTTATTTGTAAATCTATACTTGTTCATTGTATTGTTTTTATTTGGCCGTATGTATCAAGATATACATATCTTTTCTTAGCTGTTGTACTGTCTATTTATTTCATTTCCTATGCAATTTCCCTTATGCATACTTCATTTCACGGTTTTTAGTAGTTGTGCCTACTATGTTCACCACTGTTCATGATCTTTGGCTTGTTTATCTAATTATATTTTTTTGTTTCTTTTGCTTGTTCATAGGTTGTTATGGAATTTCCCCTTTAATGGGTTTTCTTCTTCTTTTTCTCATGCAGATCACACTGATTGAGGTGGGTTCACTGGTTCGGTACAAAAAGGAAAAACATGAAGAAGTTGGTCAACAAAATGTTGATTTCTTACTTGGTTTTTTTTAATTGAAAACCTATAAATAAAATCATGTATATTTTTTCTTTCTTTTCTGTTCTTTGTGTTGTCTACAAACACATGAATACAATTTGTCTCTGTTTTATTGATCAGATCCATTTGTTCTAACTGTTTACTTTTTGTATAAATTAGACATTGATGTATCCATACTCTCTTCAAATAAAAGTTGTATGGACGAATATTAGTGATGCGACCATACTGAAATTCTAAAATGTGTGCTCTGTTGCACCTGTAAAGGTATTGTACCTAGTTTAACTCAATAGAGATTGATAAAGTATGGAAATATAAGTGAGTAACTAATGTTTTAAACTTACCATGACCTTATTCCCATGGATCATAACAGTGTATCTGTCGGAAAGCAATTCAGTTTAATATTGAATAAATTGCTATTGTTAAATATAACCAAATCGGACCTATATAGCTTCAAAAGAACACCATATAGGTTAAACTCGATGTTTGAAATCTTTGGTTAACGGTATATAATATATAGAAAATCTCATACCAACCAAGAAATCTTATACATTCTTATACAATCTCGTGTTTACGTCGTTCACGAGTTTTGGGTCATTATATAAAATTTCATAAAAATCTAAATATAATATAAATTCAATTTCAAACAGTTGAGTTAACGATAACTAATATCATCGTATTTATTAAACAATAGTTTCAACTCTAATCAGTATAAAATTCAAGACTCGGCATTAAAATTTCTGGTTTAAATAATATATAAATATATATATTCTAACTTTATCTTAAACAAATAAATTTGATTAAATATCTATTAAAATTTCCAATATAATATATAAACAAATTTGAATTTAAATAGCCGAAAAAAATCTAGGATGTTTTATTCTTCTCCCCTTAAAATAATTTCGTCCTCGAAATTGCAAAGTAAGAAGAATATCTTGACTCGAATTATTTTAAAATCATTCCTTTTGAATTAATTTTAAAATAAAATCGAACCTTCTTTTTTTTTACAAAAAAAATATATTCTAAAATGTGTGCTCTGTTGCACCTGTAAAGGTATTGTACCTAGTTTAACTCAATAGAGATTGATAAGGTATGGAAATATAAGTGAGTAATTAATGTTTTAAACTTACCGTGACCTTATTCCCATGGATCATAACAGTGTATCTGTCGGAAAACAATTCAGTTTAATATTGAATAAATTGCTATTGTTAAATATAACCAAATTGGACATATATAGCTTCAAAAGAACACCATATAGGTTAAACTCGATGTTTGAAATCTTTGGTTAACGGTATATAATATATAGAAAATTTCATACCAACCAAGAAATCTTATACATTCTTATACAATCTCGTGTTTACGTCGTTCACGAGTTTTGGGTCATTATATAAAATTTCATAAAAATCTAAATATAATATAAATTCAATTTCAAACAGTTGAGTTAACGATAATTAATATCATCGTATTTATTAAACAACAGTTTCAACTCCAATCAGTATAAAATTCAAGACTCGACATTAAAATTTCTGGTTTAAATAATATATAAATATATATATTCTAACTTTATCTTAAACAAATAAATTTGATTAAATATCTATTAAAATTTCCAATATAATATATAAACAGATTTGAATTTAAATAGCCGAAAAAATCTGGGATGTTATACTTTTTATTTTAATATATGACGAAAATAAAATCATTTTATTTATTTTAACAAAATTAAAACTACGATGAATTCATTTTATCGTAATTCTTTTATTTACTCAAGTTTGAAAGTAAAAATGATATTTTTAATCCTATTCTTTTATTTATCTAAAATGTAACAGAAGTGTAACTTCTAAAACTATGCTTTTTATTTGCATCTAACATGCAAATAAAAATGTAATATTTTAATTTATGATTTATTTGCATCAAGGAATGCGAATAAAAATTCAACCTATAATTCAGTATTTTATTTACATCAAGGAATGCAAATAAATATGCAACTTTTAATTTCATAGTTTATTTGCATCAAAGAATGCAAATAAAAATTCAACTTTTAAATACGATGTTTATTTGCATAAAAGAATGCAAATAAAAAATTAACTTTTAAATACTATGTTTATTTGCATTAAGGGATGCAAATAAAATAAGACTTTTTATTGCAATGTTTTATTTGCATCAAAGAATGCAAATAAAATATAACTTTTTATTTCCATGTTTATTTGCATCAAAGTATGCAAATAAATAAATAAAAAATATATTCCTTTTACTATGATGCTTATTGGCATCTAAATATGCAAATAAAAATATAGTTTTACTTCTAATGTTTTGTTTGCATCTAAAATAGCAAACAAAAATATAGCTTTCCTTATTTCAATGCATATTTGCGTTAGTGAATGCAAATAAATGAATATTTTATATTCCAATATATGTTTGCATAAAAGAATGCAAATAAAAGAGCATTTTTCTATTTCTATGTATATTTGCATAAAAGAATACAAATAAAAGTACATTTTATATTTCTATGTATATTTGCATAAACGAATGCAAATAAAAGAACCATCTTTATTTATTTAAATTCTTTTTATTGTAAACAACATTATATAGAAATGTAATCTTTTACTTTTATTCAATTACATGAAAAATGCAATTTTTACCTTTAAATCTAATTACATTAAAAATGTAACTTTAATATTTAACTTTTTATTTCATGTTTTATTTACAACAAGGAATGCAAATGAAAATGTAATTTTTCTATTTTTTTCTAGTTTTATTTGCGATAAGGGATGCAAATAAAAATGTAACTTTTTATTTCTAGTTTTGTTTGTATTGGTGAATGTAAATAAAAGAACAAACTTTATTTTTCATTTATATTTGCATTTGTGAAATGCAAATAAAAGAACAATTTTTATTTTTACATATATATTTGCATTAGTGAATGCAAATAAAAAGAACAAATTTTATTTTCAATGTATATTTGCATTTGTGAATGCAGATAAAAAGAACAAAATTTATTTTCATGTTTATTTACATTAGTGGATGTAAATAAAAGAACAAGTTTTAATTTCGATGTTCATTTGCATTAAAGGATGCGAAACAAAAAGTGAACTTTTAATTTCAATGTTTTATTTGCATTGTGGAATGCAAATAAAAAGTGAACTTTTAATTCTATGTTATATTTGCGTTAAAGAACACAAATAAAAAGTCAATTTCTATATAACAAAATATTGAGCATTTGAATTGATAAACTAAATCAACTCGAAAATGATAACATAGTATTGTGTGTTGAATTGATTAACTAAATCAATTCAAAAATGATAACATGATTTTGTGTGTTGAATTGATATACTAAATCAATTCAAAAATGATAACATAGTTTTTCTAGATTGAATTGACAATCAAATTCAGTTCAACAATATAAGCAAAATGGTGACTTTTCTTGAATCGGCAATTCTATTCCAATTCACTAATTGACCAATAAATTCAGTTCAATACTCATCTTTGTTTAATCCACATAATCCACAAATATTGGCAAAAGGGAAAATGTTTTATTTGACTAACCTATATAGATCTAAAATTTAAACAACAGATCTATCATACATACACACAGAATAAACAAATCAATCATCAAATTTGCAACACATCGCATAGCTAATTACTTATATACATATAATTATTTATCAACAATAAAAATAATTAAACTGATTAAATAATTCAAATTAGAAATCTCACATTGTTATTGAGTTCTGCGCTGTTCAGATCCAAAATTTGTCAAAAATTCAACTTGCTCAGAATCAAGTCTAGTCAGTTTCATCGCGAAGATCTCGGTCTCACGATCGTGGCGAATCTGAAATCGTTCAGTTTCGAGTTCGTATGAGTGAGATATGGTTAAATTAAGATTGGTAAAAATTGAATTAAATTAATTAATTTGTAAAGTCAAAGCTTTGAAAAAGTCAACCTACCCTTTATCTCCTTCCTCCACATTCCAAGGCCAAAACAAAACCCATAGTGTTCAAAATTAGGTATCCATTTATCTCGGAATTGGAGGAGCTTGAACACGATCGGAAGGTGGCACATCAGAGAGGGAGGAGAGGGTTACGTGCGCCGAGAGCATGGGTAGCCGCGGTGGGGCCATGGTGGTGCGGTGGGGGTTGTTTGGCCACGGGTTAGGGTGTATTTTCTGGCCAAATTACTTATCTAAATCCGATCATCACCTTGTGGAATCAAAGCTTGTGTAAATCTCTGTAATAAGTTCAAAAGAATCATTCGATTTCATTTAGAGGATTGGGAGAAATTAAGGAGAGAAATTTCATGTATTTCTGGCCATAGAAAGGGTATGGCGGCGGCTGCAAATATGAAGGAGGGATTAGGGTTCTAATTTGTCTAATATTTATATTATTATATTCGCTAATTACCCATTAAGGCCCGTTTATCAACTTTGTCCTATTTCAGCCCAACGACTGTTGTTCTTACCTATTTATCCCCATTCCGGACTCATCTGGCTATGTCCCGTAGGCCCAAATGATTGTTTTGTCCCGGTTTTCTTTAATTTAAAATATTTACTTTTATTTCTAATTCAACCGTACAAATAAATTCACCAGGGCCACAAATTAATTCCAAAAATTCCCGAAAAATATATTTAGTTATGTTTTGATGCTGCAGACCTAGGAAAATTAATTTCGTTCAATTCTGAGCCTATTTGAAAAATGGCCTTTTTCAAGTCGATTAAATTTAACTGAAATTGACAAAACAGAAATCTTTTGCCACGGTCACAAATAAATTCTAAAAATTATGGAAAATTAAACTTAACAATAATTTGACATTTCGGTTCCAACAAAAGTGGTTTCGTTGAAAACAGAGGTTGTTTGCCAAAATGACTATTTTTAATATTAATATATATATATATATATATAAATTCTACAATGACTATTCTGAAAATTAAACTGGGCATAACTTTTTATTCCCGCTATGAAATTTCGATTTTTCGGATTCGTTGGAAAGATATATTTAAATAGATTCAAATATTTTTGGTTTCACTAAAATCCGCTAAATTTTGAATTCGATACATTCGGTCAAAGTTCAAGTTTGACTTTTCAAACTACCATGCTATTTCTAACTCCTTTTATAATTAAAATTAAAATTTTGGTTCTTACTTCGATTTAAATAAATTTTCTCGTAGTTATAATTTAAAATAAATTATTTTTACTATTAAAATTTCTAAAATAAAAATTTTAAATTGGTTCAGAAATTGCGGGTTGTTACAAATAATTTGCTTGCACTTCGGTCGAATAACAAGGACGAACGAAAGGCATGATTCAAGAGTGTAACACCCCGAATTTTCTGTTAACTGTAAATTAAAAAATTTAAGTATAATTAATTCTAGATGAAAGAATTAAGGGAAACGGGTTATGCCCTTGCGTTCGTCTCGGAATTCTGCTTGAGATAGAGTCCGAGTTTTCGTGAATCGGACTCCGTATGAAGGAATTATGACCTCCGGAAGTTTCTGAATTCAATTTAAAATTCAAACGGTTCAAAAATTCTGTTCAAATTTCGAATTCAGACCCAAACTGGATTAAGCGGGAAAATTCCCGCTTAGGCACCAGGTCGACCTGGGGGTCGACCTGGGTGACCAGGTTGACCATAGGGTCGACCTGGGGGTCGACCTGCCCAGTCGACCTGGTTTGGCCCTGGCTGGCCTGGTCCGGTTCTGGTCGATTTCTGAGGCTTGGCTATGTCACTAGGGCTGACATGTCGCATTTTGGTTGGCTCCTCTCGAAGTGAATGGTCAAGATTCGTCTGTGATCATCTGACGGCTCAAATCAATCTAAAATTCTATAAATATAACTCAACACTCTAACCTAAATTCACATAAGAAATAAGAGACGGAGCCGCCATGCTGTCAGGAGAAAACTAGGGGGAGCCTCCACTTGTAGAAAAGCTTGGAGACAAGCCAAATTAAAGTTAAAACAATAATCAAATCAACGTTTGTCTACCCAAAGGAAAGCAATTCAAATTCAGAATTCAAAAATCAGAAAACAAGACCGTCGTTTGTTGTAAGTATAGTGATTCTTCCGATGTGAATAAAATTAAGACTTGATTTGTTGTAAATTGGGAATGAAATTGTATTATTGTATAACAACGATGATGATTCATATGTGATGTAATGATTGTGGTATTGTGATGTTTGTGATATAATTGAGTTTATGTTGATCCTATTGTACATGTAGAATCACATGCAAGTTGTATAGTTCATGTTGTAATCGACACCTATATGTTTATGTGAATTATATAGGTTGTATGTGATTAAGATTTCATGTATATATATGCTAGAACCTTTATGCCTAAACGATTATGTTCACATACATGCTAGTATGTTTGTAAGAAAGTTGCAAGTTAATTGGATCCATGCCAAGATCCACTTTAATACATGTTTCATGTTGTAATTAGATATATGATTGGATCTAGTTCACACCCTTGTCATAAAATTATACATACTTATGAAAATGTCATGTTCTCGTCTTATGCTAGTGATGTTCAATGTTATGCCTAGATCCAAAACATGTTTAGGCTTATGTTGTCTAAATCATGTGCAAATTTATGTGATACCTATTTGGTTATATCCCTATTTCAATGCAAGTTTACACGATAAGTTGAAACCCATGATTTAGCCTATGTTGCAAACTCACATATATGTATGTTGACTATTTTGCAAGTTCACACCTATGATGTTCATATTGACTATACCAAAAATGCCAAGTTTACACCTATGTCATGTTTATGTTTATGAATTCCCTTATGCCAATTTGTGTGCGCTAAATTAGGCTAAGTTTTTTAGCCTAATATTATATGTTAAAAACCATGCGAACGAGAATTAGGCTAAGATTATTAGCCTAATATCTAAACGGGGTAACGTTGGGAATATTGGTAAAACTTGACATAAGAAAATATACGAAATTGGCATGTTTATCACATGCCAAAAATTAGTGGCACTTGGATGGTATAAATTCTTATACCAAAAATGTTAAACTTGGATAGTGGGCCACAACATTTAATTGTTGACAAATTTACATATAATAAGTAATAAAGACAAATATGTAAATTTAGAAAATACGAATATGCTTAACACGAGGTTGGATTGAGTTGTGATGTAAACCTGCCTGGACCCGCCCGGCTGTCAAGTAGTCACAACAATACCTATCCAATGTGGGTGGTTAAGCATTAAGCCCAATAAGGACCCGAGGTTAGACTGGGTTACGGTGTAAATCTGCCCGGAACCGACCGGCACATCCAGTAACTGTAACAATATCTGTCTAATGTGAGTGCTCGGTGCTTTAAAAAGCTAAGGACAGACAAGTCAGGATGGTAAGGTTAAGTTAACTAAAACACTTAACCAAATCAACATGTTAATTAAACTGATGGGTGGGGTTAGGTAAATACAGACACTTACCACTTAACATGTTTGACTAGAAAACATAGTAATGGGGACCCATTTCAGCAGTAACCTAATTAGGTATCATGGTACCCTGAAACTAGGCAGGATGGGGGCACGATTACTGGGCTGATTGTAAGCGGTCAAAGCGACGACGGTGGGTGCAACAGTGTGGGTTCTAACGGAGTGCGGGCGTGCACACACTTCGGAGCAGACAAACATGGCACTGGGGCACCAGTAGTATAACCTATGCATTCTAAGGATTGTGTCGGGTCGCCACCATGGGACTTGATACACCCCATGGTGGGGCCAGCATAGGTGTCTACAATATTTGGGGGCCGTAAGACACAGATGATTATGCGAGTAGGAGCCGATCTTTAGAAAAAGGGGATCACTTCACCCTCAGCATCGGGTGCCAGTTTAGAACTAATGCATGTAGGTGCAGAGATATAGTGTGGGGTGCGATAGTATATTCGATTCAAACTGCTTTACCTTAGTTTATGACACTTTCCCATTTCCAGTTTATACTTGTCATGCCCTTTTTCTTATCCTTGTACTGAAGAGTCACTAGACTTACCTGGCTTTATGTCTGACCATATTTTCTTTCGTCTTCTTTTCTTCCATTCCCCCCTCGCCCCAGGTCCACAGGGAGGAAACAACCCAGCTTAGTCAGATTCTTTGCAAGCTTCAAGATAGTAGATGTACGGTTTGGACTCTTTCTTTGGCGATGGCTGTTGGACACACTCTACGGGGATTATGCAGTTTTAATTATGTTTTTATGCTTCTTTATTTAATAACCAAGACAGAAATGATAATGTAATGTTTTGGAAGTTATTATGTGACAGTTATGGAAATGTTTTGTATGAACACGTATTTATGAAATAAAAAAAAGTTTGTTTGTTTTCCGCTGCTCATATATATGTGTTTATATATCTTTCTTGTGTTTATCTGTGACCTTACTTAAAAACCTCCACCAAAGTTAAGGCATTCCCTTTGTGAGTGACCTTAATGGAGGGTGGGGTGTTTCACTTGGTATCAGAGCACAGTTTTACCAGACTAGATAAAAGTTTTTGAAACTATTTTCAAAAGAAGTTTAAAGAAGCATTCTTTTTCAAGAAAAAGTCTTGTTTTCAAAAGTCATAAATTCCCCAAAGCCATACGCATTATCTCTCTCTATACTTTTTTTTTGAATACTTTCCTTTTTCTTCCATCATGTCTGGAGATCTTAACCTTCCGGAAGAAGTACCGATACCTGGTTGGTTCCGAAGGTACCTAGAGGCTCGGGCCAATGGTGCGGGCCCAGCAGACATTGCTCCTCCAACAGTGGCAGCGGTTCCTCCTCCTCCTCCGCGTGGAAATACTTTCACTAAGACATGTAGAGACTTCAAGGCTATGGGAGGAAAGGACTTTTATGGAACTGAATCATTTATGGCGGCAAGGAACTGGCTGAAGGAGACCAAGGACTTGTTCATCATCTTCGAAGTTGACGACAGGCAAAAGATACAGCTAGCAGTGTGGTTGCTTAAGGATGAAGCTTCCTATTGGTGGGAAGTTACTCATGCTGAGAGGCCAGTGGAGACTTGGGAAGATTTTAGGATGAGGTTTGAGATGAAATTCCTCTCCCAAGCTGAAAGAAGCCTGTAAATGGAGAAGTTCCTAACTCTTAAACAAGGAAGTATGATGATCAATAAGTATGTCAATCAGTTTAATCAGCTGGCCAGATTTGGGCTGGATTTGGTAAACACCCAACACAAGAAGGCCCTTCGCTTCGTCAAAGGCCTGAATGAGCCTCTACACAGCCTTGCAATGACCCATATACCCATGGGAGCAACTTATGAAAGCTTGATGGACATGGCGCTGCTACATGAGGAAGATAAAGGCAAGAAGGAGGCAAAGGTGGAAGTGCCTCAAGAAAAGAAAGGAGGTTTACAGGCTAAGAAGACAGACTTCAAGAAAGGCGAGAAGAACAACAAATCCCGTGAAAAGAGAAAGTGTAATTTCTATGGCATTGTGGGACATATAGCAAAAGACTGCAGAGAGAAGAGGGCAAAGATGAATGGTGGTTGTTTTCATTGTGGAGAGACTGGACACTTGGCTAAGGACTGCCCAAAGAAGCAGGGGCAGGGACAGAGGACTGGATCCAACTCAGGGGGACAGGTTCACGCGCTGGTGGCACCTCTACAGGAACGAGGTAGAAATATTTCCGTAGAAAGCTTAGTTTATCTTTATGATCATACAGTTCACACTCTCTTTGATTCTGGTGCATCACACTCCTTTATTTCATCTACTTTAGTAGAATCTCTGCACCTAGACACTAGTATGGTAGAAGATCCCTTGGTTGTTTCAAATCCGATTGGGGGCTCGGCTTATTTGTCGATGGTTTGCTTGGATTTGAAAATCTCTATTCTAAGTGTTGAATTTAGATGTAGCGCCTTTGTTTTGGGCTTCTCAGGATATGGACTGATCTTAGGCATGGCCTGGTTATCCAGTAATGGTGCCATTCTTGATTGTGAGAAAAGAGTGGTTAGACTCTTGACTCGGCTCGGTAACACTCTAGAAATTTCTTGTAATCCCTTGAATGCTGTTATGCTTAGTTATCTAGAGTCGCTTGATGCTTCTGTTGAGAATTTGCAGTCGGTTAGAATGGTCTGGGAATATCCGGAAGTCTTTGAAGAGGTGAAAGGCTTACCTCCGAAGCGGGAAATAGACTTCCGCATATATCTTGTTGATAATGCAAAGCCCATAGCTCTGCCTGTTAAACACATGGCTCTAAAGGAGAGAAAAGAGCTCAGTAAGCAAGTTAAGGAGCTTCTCGAGAATCGGTTTATAAGGAGAAGTATCTCGGAATGGGGTGCTCCAGTGGTGTTCTCCACCAAAGCAGATGGTTCACTACGTCTTTGTGTGGACTACAGGGAGCTAAATAAGCTGACTAAAAAAATAGACACTCGCTTCCCAGAATAGACGATTTGTTTAATCAGCTTGTAGGTGCGTCAGTCTTCTCCCAACTTGATCTGGCTACTGGGTTCCATCAGCTAAGGGTAGCTGAAGATAGTATTGATAAAACAGCGTTCAGAACCCCAGACGGTTTCTTCAAGTGGCTTGTCATGCCTTTCGGTTTGACAAACGCACCCGCTTATTTCGTAGACCTAATGAGCAGGGTGTTCAGAGAATTCCTCGATAAGTTCGTAGTGGTCTTCGTAGACGATATTTTGATCTTCTCAAAAAATGAGGAAGAACATGCTCAGCATCTGAAAGAGATCATGGATACTCTCTGTGCACATCAGCTAAAAGCCAAATTCTCCAAGTGCCACTTTTGGAGAGAAGAAGTAAGATTTCTCGGAAATATAGTGTCCAAAGAGGGATTAGCTGTGGACCCCGCGAAAGTGGTGGCAGTGCAAGATTAGAAGACACCAAGAAATGCAACCGAAGTCCGAAGCTTTCTTGAGCTAGCCGGTTTTTACCGAAAGTTCATTGGGGATTTCGCGAAAATCTCAGCTCCACTCACAAGGCTAACAAAGAAGAATCTGCCATTCGCTTGGGATTTAGACTGTGATATTGCTTTCCAACGCCTAAAAAGGGCTCTCACAATAGCCCCAGTTCTAACTTTTCCAGATGGAAGCAATATGTTCACAGTATACACGGATGCTTGTAGTACGGGACTAGGCGCCGTTCTGATGAAAGAAGGGAGGGTAGTAGCTTATGGTGGAAGACAACTGAGAGTTCATGAAAAGAACTACCCAACCCACGATCTTGAGTTGGTCGTCATCGTCTTGGCGCTTAAGTCTTGGCGCCATTATCTCCTAGGTGAGAAATTCGAATTATATATTGACCATAAATCGTTGAAGTATCTTTTCTCGTAGAAAGATCTTAACTTGAGGCAGCAAAGGTGGATGGAGGTCCTTGCCTCGTATGATTTTGAGATTTCCTATACTCCTGGCAAAGGCAACGTAGTAGCAGACGCGTTGAGCAGAAAGAAGCTGACCCTAAGCCCTCTCTTCGTGGAAAGGCAAAGCTTGGAGTATATAGCCAGTTTTGACTTTAGGCCCTCCTCAGATTTTATACCTGGTTTATTGGCATCCCTAGAGGTACGGCCCACTCTTTTAGACTCGATAGGGGCCGCACAACGTGAAGACCCTCAGCTTGTGGACGTGATTGATAAGCTAATTAGGGGTGAAACTTCCAGTCACCTCAATAGGTACTCCATCGATGATAAGGGTTGGTTGAGGCGAGATGGAAGAGTGTGTGTCCCACAAGAAAGGGAGTTGGTGAAGAAGGTTCTCGAGGAAGCACATCATTCCAAGATGACAATACACCCAGGCGGGGACAAGATGTACAAGGACGTAAAGAGAGTTTTCTTTTGGGACGGAATGAAGAAGGACGTGGCAGATTTCGTTTCTAAGTGCATGATATGCCAACAAGTCAAGGCGGAACAGAAGAAGCCTGGAGGACTGCTTCATCCTCTAGAAGTCCCGCAATGGAAGTGGGATAGCATTTCAATGGACTTCATTGACGGGTTGCCTAGGTCAAGAAGAGGCAATACTAGCATTTGGGTAATAGTGGATAGGCTTACTAAAAGCGCCCACTTTTTACCTATCAAGAGTAGAAGGACTGCTTCGTCTTTAGCTTCTCTTTATCTCGAGGAAATAGTTCGACTCCATGGAATACCCTCTAGTATAGTGAGTGACAGAAATCCCATCTTCACGAGCGAATTTTGGCGGAGTCTGCAAGAAGCTGTGGGCACACAGTTATGCTTGAGCACGGCCTATCACCCCCAAACTGATGGTCAGACAGAAAGGGTGAATAGAGTATTGGAAGATCTTTTGAGACTATGCGTTCTTGACTTCGGAGGGACTTGGGAGGATCATCTTCCTTTAGTGGAATTCACCTACAACAACAGTTACCAAGCCACTATGGGCATGGCGCCCTTCGAAGCTCTATATGGAAGACCTTGCCAATCACCAACTTGTTAGTGGGAGTCCACTGACAAGATTATACTTGGGCCAGACATGATTAGAGAGACTTCAGAAAAAGTGGACTTGATACGAAGGAGAATGAAGACTGCCCAAGACAGACAGAAGTCCTACGCAGACAAAAGAAATACCGACCTTGAGTTTGAGTTTGGGGACAGGGTTTTCCTTAAGGTATCTCCTTTAAGGAACGTCGTTCGCTTTGGATCCTTAGGAAAGCTAGCACCAAGATTTGTAGGGTCGTTCCCTATCATCGAGAAGATTGGGAAAATGGGTTATAGAGTAGAACTGTCTGAAAGATTTACTGGAATTCACAACGTCTTTCGCGTTTCTCATCTCCGAAAATGTCTACATGAATCTGTGGAAGTGGTGGATCCAAACATTCTAGAAGAAGCCGAAGTAGAACGCGAAGCAATTGTAAGGAGAGTTCCAACTCGAATCGTAGGAACTGAAGTGAAAAAGCTACGCAACCGCGAAGTCAAGCTCGTTAAAGTTCAGTGGAGCGACGCCGAGGAAGACGCAACTTGGGAAACTGAGGATAGAATACGCGCGACCTACCCTTTTCTTTTTAAGGGTATATCCTTGACCTCTCTTTTACCTTAAAATTGTGCTTGTATCTATCTTTTTAGGTATGATCTCCTCGATATTATCCTTTATCCTTAGGTAGAAACACCTATGGATGTAAACATGTATTTGAAACATGTTATGGTTGATGGCTGCAAGTGGTTGCAAGTGGTTGCTCGTGGATGCATATACACACACAACCTAGGTTTTAGATCGGCTCAGTCACTTCATACTGCATGTGCATATATGTATTCATATTTGAATATGGTTGAAATTTGATATGTTATCATATGGGTGTCGCATTTGTATGAAAGTTTGCGCACTCATGTAAAATTATGAATAGGGAAATTTTTTGCATACGTATGGATTCATGACACTTACATGATTTGCATTAAGGAGGTCAACTGAATCAGTAGACCGCCTAATTTTTGCATTAGATAAGAACATGTACACACACTGTGCATATGATCATAAAGCATTAGAAGTCTTTTGAGGACAATGGACGCCTGTGGTTGATGGTTGAGTAAATGGACGATTGGATGTTAGAACTTACGTTCGCCTAGACTTGAAGATTTCGGGGACGAAATCCTTTAAGCAGGGGAGAATGTAACACCCCGAATTTTCTGTTAACTGTAAATTAACAAATTTAAGTATAATTAATTCTAGATGAAAGAATTAAGGGAAACAGGTTACGCCGTTGCGTTCGTCTCAGAATTCTTCTTGAGATAGAGTCCGAGTTTGCGTGAATCGGACTCCGTATGAAGGAATTATGACCTCCGGAAGTTTCATAATTCAATTTAAAATTCAAACGGTTCAAAAATTCTGTTCAAATTTCGAGTTCAGACCCAAACTGGACTGGGCGGGAAAATTCCTTCCCAGGCATCAGGTCGACCTGGGGGTCGACCTGGGTGACCAGTTCGACCATAGGGTCGACCTGGGTGACCAGGTCGACCTGCCCAGTCGACCTGGTTTGGCCCTGGCTGGCCTGGTCGGGTTCTGGTCGATTTCTGAGGCTTTGCTTTGTCCCTAGGGATGACATGTTGCATTTTGGTTGGCTCCTCTCGAAGTGAATGGTCTAGATTCATCTGTGATCATCTGACAGCTCAAATCAATCTGAAATTCTATAAATATAACTCAACACTCTAACCTAAATTCACATGAAAAATTAGAGACGGAGCCGCCATGCTGTCAGGAGAAAACTAGGAGGAGCCTCCACTTGTAGAAAAGCTTAGAGATGAGCCAAATTAAAGTTAAAACAATAATCAAATCAACGTTAGTCTACCCAAAGGAAAGCATTTCAAATTCAGAATTCATAAATCAGAAAACAAGACCGTCGTTTGTTGTAAGTATAGTGATTCTTCCGATGTGAATAAAATTAAGACTTGATTCGTTGTAAATTGGGAACGAAATTGTGTTATTGTATAACAACATTGCTGATTCATATGCGATGTAATGATTGTGGTATTGTGATGTTTGTGATATAATTGAGTTTATGTTGATCCTATTGTACATGTAGAATCACATGCAGGTTGTATAGTTCATGTTGTAATCGACACCTATATGTTTATGTGAATTATATAGGTTGTATTTGATTAAGATTTCATGTATATATATGCTAGAATCTTTATGCCTAAACGATTATGTTCACATACATGCTAGTATGTTTGTAAGAAAGTTGCAAGTTAATTGGATCCATGCCAAGATCCACTTTAATACATGTTTCACGTTGTAATTAGACATATGATTGGATCTAGTTCACACTCTTGTCATAAAATTATACATACTTATGAAAATGTCATGTTCTCGTCATATGCTAGTGATGTTCAATGTTATGCCTAGATCCAAAACATGTTTAGGCTTATGTTGTCTAAATCATGTTCAAATTTATGTGATACCTATTTGGTTAGATCCCTATTTCAATGCAAGTTTACATGATAAGTTGAAACCCATGGTTTAGTCTATGTTGCAAACTCACATATATGTATGTTGACTATTTTGCAAGTTCACACCTATGATGTTCATATTGACTATGCCAAAAATGCCAAGTTTACACCTATGTCATGTTTATGTTTATGAATTCCCTTATGCCAATTTGTGTGCGCTAAATTAGGCTAAGTTTTTTAGCTTAATATTATATGTTAAAAACCATGTGACCGAGAATTAGGCTAAGATTGTTAGCCTAATATCTAAACGGGGTAACGTTGGGAATATTGGTAAAACTTGACATTAGAAAATATATGAAATTGGCATGTTTGTCACATGCCAAAAATTAGTGGCACTTGGATTGTATAAATTCTTATACCAAAAATGTTAAACTTGGATAGTGTGCCACAACATTTAATTGTTGACAAATTTACATATAATAAGTAATAAAGACAAATATGTAAACTTAGAAAATACGAACATGCTTAACACGAGGTTGGATTGAGTTGTGATGTAAACCTGCCCGGAGCCTCCCGGCTGTCCAGTAGTCACAACAATACCTACCTAACGTGGGTGGTTAAGCATTGAGCCCAAAAAGGACCTGAGGTTAGACTGAGTTACGGTGTAAATCTGTCCGGAACCGACCAGCACATCCAGTAACCATAACAATATCTGTCTAATGTGAGTGGTCAGTGCTTTAAAAAGCTAAGGACAAACAAGTCGGGATGGTAGGGTTAAGTTAACTAAAACACTTAACCAAATCAACATGTTAATTAAACTGATGGGTGGGGTTAGGTAAATACAGACACTTACCACTTAACATGTTTGACTAGAAAACCCTAGTAATAAGGACCCATTTCAGCAGTAACCTAATTAGGTATCATGGTACCCTGAAACTAGGCAGGGTGGGGGCATGATTACTGGGCTGATTGTAAGCGGTCAAAGCGACGGCGGTGGGTGCAACAGTGTGGGTTCTAACGGAGTGCGGGCGTGCACACACTTCGGAGCAGACAAACAGGGCACTGGGGGCACCAGTAGTATAACCTATGCATTCTAAGGATTGTGTCGGGTCGCCACCATGGGACTTGATACACCCCATGGTGGGGCCAGCATAGGTGTCTACAATATTTGGGGGTCGTAAGACACAGAATATTATGCGAGTAGGAGCCGATCTTTAGAAAAAGGGGATCACTTCACCCTCAGCATGGGGTGCCAGTTTAGAACTAATGCATTTAGGTGCAGAGATATAGTGTGGGGTGCGATAGTATATTCGATTCAAACTGCTTTAACTTAGTTTTTGACACTTTCTCATTTCCAGTTTATACTTGTCATGCCCTTTTTCTTATCCTCATACTGAAGAGTCACTAGACTTACCAGGCTTTATGTCTGACCCTATTTTATTTCGTATTCTTTTCTTCTGTTCCCCTCCCCCCCCCCAAGGTCCATAGGGAGGAAACAACCCTGCTTAGTCAGATTCTTTGCAAGCTTCAAGATAGTAGATGTACGGTTTGGACTCTTTCTTTGGCGATGGCTGTTGGACACACTCTACGGGGATTATACAGTTTTAATTATGTTTTTATGCTTCTTTATTTAATAACCAAGACAGAAATAATGATGTAATGTTTTGGAAATTATTATGTGATAGTTATTGAAATGTTTTGTATGAACACGTACTTATGAAATAAAAAAAAGTTTGTTTTTTTCCACTGCTCATATATATGTGTCTATATATCTGTCTTGTGTTTATCCGTGACTTTTACTTAAAAACCTCCACCATAGTTAAGGCATTCCCTTTGTGAGTGACCTTAATGGAGGGTGGGGTGTTTCAAAGAGGGAAATTACTTTGGTAGAATAAGAAATCGATCTTATAATTTACTGTACTTGATAGCCTCACGTCTAACAAGCAAGGCGATGAATCAATCTAACCGCGAAAGAAGAATAAATCAGAATCTCCAAAAATTGAAGCAGGCTCACCTAACCAATGCTCTTCTTGAATACATTTTGACCAATGCTCTAAATGGGTATGTCCAACCAATGCTCTTCTTGAGTACGTTCTAACCAATGCTCTTCTTGAGTATGTTCTGACCAATGCTCTACATGAGTTCGTCCAACCAATACTCCAAAAAGGAGTACGTTTATCAAAATCTAACCCAAAGAAGGGAGAAAAAGCTCGAAGGGGGCACTTGGAGCATGTACATCCTCTGCTCAAAATCCAACCCAAAGAAGGGAGAAAAAGCATGAAGGGAGCACTTAGAGCACCTACAATCTCTGCTCAAACCTCATCCGCGGAAGGGAGCAAAAGCTTGAAGAAAACAAAAGCTTGAAGAAAGCGAAAGCACTAAGAAAACGAAAGCTTGAAGAAAGCAAAAGCATGAAGAAAGCAAAAGCTTGAAGAAAACGAAAGCTTAAAGAAAGCAAAAGCTTGAAGGAAGCAAAAGCTTGAAGAAAGCTTGGAGGAAGCACCCAAAAACATGCATAACCTACGCTCATGTAAGTGAAACCAAACAAACTCTAACTTATACTGGAAGAGGTTCCGATCTTCCATCTATTTAATACCCAAATCTGGGTTCAGTTCGGGACTTTTGTTAATGCCGGAAGAGGTTCTGGTCTTATATCTATTTAATATCCGAATTTGGGTACGGTTCGGGACATCTATTAATACCAGAAGAGGTTTCAGTCTTCTATCTATTTAATACCCGAATATGAGTACAGTTCAGGACTTCTATTAATATTGGAAGAGGTGCTGGTCTTCTATCTATTTAACACCTGAATCTGGGTACGGTTCGGGATTTCTATTAATACCGGAAGAGGTTCCGGTCTTCTCTCTATTTAATACCCGAATCTGGGTTCGATTCAGGACTTCTATTAATACCGGAAGAGGTTCCAGTGTTTTATCTATTTAATACGCGAATCTGGATTCGGTTCGAGACTTCTATTAATACCAGAATAGGTTCCGGTCTTCTATCTATTTAATACCTGAGTTGGGTACGGTTCATGACTTCTATTAATACCAGAAGAGGTTCCGGTCTTCTATATATTTAATACCCGAATCTAGGTTCGGTTCAGGACTTCTATTAATACCGGAAGAGGTTTCGGTCTTCTATCTATTTAATATCCGAATCTGGGTTCGGTTCAGGACTTCTATTAATACTGGAAGAGTTTCCGGTCTTCTTTCTATTTAATACCCAAATCTGGGTTCGATTTAGGACTTTTATTAATACCAAAAGAGGTTCCGGTCTTCTTTCTATTTAATACCCAAATCTGGGTTCAGTTCAGGACATCTATTAATTTTGGAAGGGATTTCCGGTCTTCTATCTATTTAATGCCTGAATTTGGGTCTGGTCTGAAATGATACTGAAGGGGTCGCCGATCCTCAGCCTTCGTTCGATCGAATGAAGGATGGTGCCGGAACCCTCTTTTCTGCTCGGATCTCTTCCTAAGATAACAAAGATGAATGCATTAACCAAGGTAAAGTTAGCCTCATCTTCGCCTTACGTACTCCTAGAACGATGTCAGGAAATTTGTCTGATATGAAACCCCACGTACAAGCAAAGCCTCGGATAAACCTCGCATGCCCTGGTTAAAGAATTATTCAGAGAAATATTATTAAAAAATCCTGTACCCTAAACCAAGGCAAAGAAATCATCACTACTTGCTCTTAAGGTCTCTTCATATTCTGGAAACCTGAGCAGGATCAAATCACATGAAGCAACACTGGTGGTATGGGAATTCTAACCGCCAGATTAAAGATTATAGAAATCTGGTCCTTTACTTCGACTATAAAACGACAAGACATAAAGGATGCTAGTGCTCCCATCCTCCTTATTCAAAAATAAAAAGAGGAGAGAAAAATGGCAACCGGAAATGAGCTTGACATATCACCACTTATTTCTGACAAAGAATTATAGCGCTTCAGTTCCTGGGCAATTATTTCAATTTTCTCATGTCAGTTCTCAGTCAACAACATTACACGAACCATGTAGTGGGAATTCTATTACCTATACTCTTGGGAATGGAACATTAAGAAGTTCGGTATTTTTATCATTGAATTTCTAAGGGATTTCTTTATGGGGGATTTCTACTCCATTTTGACTGATAGGGGTACTCTACACATTCGGCCATGGAGTCTCAATTTTGGTTTCGCAAATCCCAGACAGGAGGTGATTCATTGGATTGTTTTAAAAAATCTTCCCATTATATTTTGCAACTTTATGATGGTAAAAATCATATTATTGAAAGTAGGGAAAGTCTTAGGGACACAAGAAGATGCATGGGATGTTGCAGACTTTTCTTATATTAAGGTGGAGATAAAGGTCTTGTCACCGGTGTACATTCCATCACTAGTAAGACTTTTTACTCGGACCTCATACCATGAAATTGAATTTAACAAGCTTTCCGGAGATCCCAACGATCATTTCGAGCCAACAGATGTAAAGAATTGGGTGTTCAGAAAAGATAGGAATGGATTTCTCAGGGTTTGGAAATCAAGAAGAAAAGCGGAAGTTGTGGGTGGCTCTGACATGGGAGAATCATCCTCTTCAAATCCATTTGCAATCCTTTCAGATATCAATGAAGGCGAAGAGGACCTATCAGATGAAGACAAGGGAAAGATATTCGATTTTGAAAGCAGTAAGGAGAGAACCAATGCTATGGACGTAGTACTGGAAAATGTGGATTTTGGTGACAACAACAGGATGGAGTATGCTAAGGAGACCAGTAAAGGCAAAGAGGTGGTTGGCTCTTCTGGTGCGGAGCTATCAAAGGGCAATGCTTGGGAAGGTTCAGGCCTTGGTCAACTTTTGGGAGAATTCAATCCTTGTGAGTTTAACCAATTACTGTATGACTACTTTGACGGCAAGACACACATCAGATGGATGAAGTAGTTGGGGTTTGGAAAGTGCTTTCCTCATTTTACATAAAAATCTCGGCTCCTTTGTGGGACCCATTTGTGTGTACTTTTATTTTTAAACTATAATGGAAGTATTATTATGCTCTAATTGTTGTATTTATTTAAGTGAATCTCCAAATTTTGTGGTGCCTCATTATCCCTTCTTCTTAACAAAAAAAAGAAGAAGAAGAAGAAGAAAAATCAGGGTTTTCCGTATTCAAAACCAAAAAGAACCACGCGAAGGAAATCCAATTAAGACTTCAATCAAGAGAGAACAAAGGATAACACAGAAAGGACAAGGAATTTGACTTGGAAAGTCAAAAAATACCCCTTCACTAAGGGGGGGATGTTACTACCAAAAAATTGATAATGAAATAGAGTAACAGCGATGGGGTATCGGATAACCATAAGCACCCGATGGTCTTTTAGAGAGTGGAGCCAAGGACTAAGAAGAGGAAAAAATAGGAAAGGAAAATTCTGAAGGGCAGCATCGACCGAGGCTCATCCCCACTAACAATTAATGGCGAAAAGGGTACCTAGTGAGCATGAGACCGAAAGGGTGATTTAAGAGCCACACGGACCTCGTCCCCTTAAGAGAAAAGAATTCGAAGTCTGCAAACTATTGACAAAGCCTATCCGACAGGGTATATCCATTAAGGGATACCCCGTAACGAAAAGGGAGGAGCCCTAGTAGGCATGCTAAGGAAAAGGGAGGAAAGAGCCCCGATAATAGAAGCATAGAAGGGCGAAAGGGATGATCCGGAGCTGACCTCCGAGGGCATACAACCGGAAGCTGCCATAAAAAAATCCAAGTATCTTTCGAAAGTGAAACACCCCGCCTCCGTTAAGGTCACTCACAAAGGGAATGCCTTAACTTTGGTGGAGTATTTTAGGTAAAAGATGTAGATAAATTACAAGACAGACAAATAAAGCAGCGGAAAATAAAGTCATTTTATAAACAACTTAACTCAATCAAGCTTTTACAAACAATTTTCTCAATCATACTTAAATGTAATACACAGAACTTCTGTCTTGATTTAAAAACTTCCAAGTATAAAAGAAGCATATAAACAACAATGATATTCCCCAATAAAGCATGAACCAGCCATAGCAGTGGAAGAGAGAGTCCAAAGCAATACATCAACTATCTTCGAGCTAGGAAAGAAAACTGAGCTAAGTGGTAACATTTCCTCCCTGTGAACCTGAGGGGGGGGAAGAGGCGAAACAAAACTAGGTCAGACATAAATAAACTGAATGTAAGACATATAAACTGAATTTAAGACAATACCATTGTAACAGGGATAACAAGATAACATAGGATAAGCATAAGGTATGATGAGGCAAGATAAACTGAATGCGCTTCTACTCTTTCCCTGCTTCGCTACTACTTTGTTATTCTGATTTCTATATCTATCTCTGCACCACCTAACTAGTGTCCCAACTAGTAATCTGTATAAAATGATAACATGATCCCAATCCCCGCAAATGGTGGTAGCCTTCAGGTGTACATCTATCGTGAGGATTCCACCTCAATCAACCTAATTGCCATGAACATGTTAGATGTACCCTTACTACCCTATCGATCGGCTCCCTTACTTGTATTCATGTTCCATGTGTCTCTATCAATCGGTCCTCTCTTGCATGTAGATACCCTGTGCTGGTCCTACCATGAGGTGTATCAATCCTTATGACAGCGACACGACACGATTCAAGATGCACAATGTATAACTACTGGTATGCAGTGCCTGCTTTTTCCCACTCTGGAGTACGTGCACGCCCGTAAACCATCGGAACCGACACTGACATACCTCCTGCCGTTGTTTTGACCGCTTACAATCAGCCCAGTAATCGTGCCCTACCCTGCCTAGTTCAGGGTACTATGATACATCTATGTGGGTTACTACTGAAATGGGTCCCCGTCACTAGGGTTTCTTATTGGTTAAGTTTGTGGGCCTATATTTACTAATATTACCCACCAACCCGATATGTACTTAACCCTCCCACTGATTTAACGGTTAAGTTTGTGGGCCTATATGTACTAATATTACCCACCTACACGAGATGTACTTAACCCTCCCATCGATTCAAGCATGTTTATTTAACGGTTAAGTTATGGGCCTATATTTCCTAATATTACCCACCAACCCGATATGTACTTAACCTCCCTCACATTATGTCATATTGGTTAAGTGTTGTCCATTCATGTTAACTTAACCCACCCAGTCATCGTGTCATGTTGGTTAAGTGTTCCTTATTTACTTAACCCCGTCCGTTCATCAAGTTATATTGGTTAAGTGTTTCCTTATTACTTAACCTCACGTGTTCGTCTTGTTGTATTGGTTAAGTGTCATCAGTCAATTCAAGTTAACTTAACCCACCTACTCATTATGTAATGTTACTTTGGTTAAGTGTTGCCTTCTTGTGTTAACTTAACCCTACCACAAACCAAGTTATATTGGTTAAGTGTTAACTTAACCCTTTCCATCTATCATGCTGTACCGGTTAAGTGTTTCCTATTAACTTAACCCTAGTCATCCATCTTGTCATATTGGTTAAGTGTTTCTCATTACTTAACCCTAGTCATCCATGTTATATTGGTTAAGTATTCCTATGAACGTAACCCTACTCATTCATTTTGTTCATTAGCATTAATTGATTTATTAATGCACCAAAATCACACATTAGATATGTGTTGTTGCGGTTACCGGATGTGCCTGGCGGTTCCGGGCAGTTTTACACCACAACTCAATCTAATCTCGGGTTTTTCTTGGGCATGATGCACTAACCTCTCACATTAGATAGGTGTTGTTGTGGTTACTGGATGTGCCGGGCGGTTCCGGGCAGTTTTACACCACAACTCAATCTGACCTCGGGTTAGGCATGTTCATCTTTAGTCTACACATTTACCCTATATACCCAAATCTAGATTTTACATGCTAATTACCAAATTCACCAAAACTTGTCATGTTACATTTTACACCCAATCTAGATTTAATGCTCAAGTTATCCCCAAATTCATAACAATAACAATTTTGCCCAAAACTTGATTTATATGCCAACTTCATACTTCGTCGTTCATGCCAATTCTAGGTTCAATATGTCAAATTACATATTCCATAATTCATGTCAAATAACCCCAAACTGCATCTTAACAGTTATGCCATATTACATGTTCCAAATTATGCCAAATAATGCCAATTTCATGTTATACCCAATTTCCCCCACATCCATAACGTATGTATTTCGAGATTCAACTTAAAATTCATAATATAAGGGGATAAGCAAGATGGAACATCATAAGAATAGGCATAGTCACATGATGATAAGAACTACTGGTCTAATAAACTTGATGTACTAAAAAGACAAGTTTTGCAAGGAATACATCGCAGGCAAATAGATATGATAAGAATTATATCATGAACTTAAAAAGGATTATTTCCGATATACAACAAGGATAAATATGATTGGACCGGTTTTATAGTCAAAAATGATTCCCAAAGATATATATACTCAAACGTAGATTTCAATGAAAGGGTAACTTACATCAGGCATATTCTCATATTCATTTTATTACATGTGACAATTAGATTTAGGTGTTCAAATATAAAAATTAACTGACTTACAAAACAACGGAAAATCTTATTTTCATGCCTTAGCCATACATCACTATACACTCTAATCTTCTTCTTCCAAATCATAAACTATCATATATATATATATATATGTCCCAATTTTAGATCTTAGACCACATATGCCTTATATTTACAGTTCAATTTACGCCCCAAATCCCAAGTCATATGTCCAACAATACTTTATGCCTCAAATCTCAAGTCATATGTCCAATACTTTATGCCTCAAATCTCAAGTCATATGTCCGATACTTTATGCCTCAAATCCCAAGTCATATATTCAATACTTTATGCCTCAAATCCCAAGTCATATGTTCGATACACTTTATGTTTTGAATACAACATGTGTTATGTCCTCAAATCAGTTACAACTCAATTATGCCCAATTTTTATTTCCAATGTACGTTCACCTATTATGAGATCTGGCTCAGGCTCGCAATAGCCTGGCTATAAAACAAAAGGGAAGAAGGAAAGAAGAGACAAAGAATGGACATAATATTATCAATGAGATAGATCCAAAGGATATAGAAAGACGGGCATTATCTCAGATCCAGATTTATTACAATGTCAGAATCACAATTAACTTTTATTTCTGAAAGTAACGTGAACTTACGAATTACAGAAGGGTCTTGAATTCTGGGATCTGTATTCTGAAACTGAATAGCTCTTCCTTGAAGTAGACTATTTGTTCTTCTAATTTAGACTTGATTTGATTCTTAGAAATAGTTGTTGAAGTCGTTGAATTAGCCTTTGAATCTCTACTAGAATTCTAAACTTGATTTCTACGAAGGACTTGAGCAGCATAACCTCGTCTTTGATTTATTTTGATATGAACTAGGGTAGAGTATAGGCAAAATGAAGTTTTCTGGAGAGAAAGTGAGGTTAGGGGGTGTTTAAGTAGCTTAGGAGCAACGAATCTGGTCAGAAAGGGCGTTTAAATGTAGAAAAACGAATCTGTCCACAGATCTGGAAAAGGGGGGAGGTCGACCCCCAGGTCGACCCCATGGTCGACCTGTTCTACCCAGGTCGACCCCCAGGTCGCCCCCTGGTCGACCTGGGTCCTAGGCGGGAAATTTCCTGCCCAGCCCGGGTGTGTGATTTGAATTTCGAAACTTTAAATTTGAATTCGGGCTGGTTTTATTATTCAAATTCTTGAATATTCTGAAGGTCATAACTTCTTCATACAGAGTCCGATTTACGCAAACTTGGACTCTATCTCAAGCAGAATTTCGAGACGAACGCAATGGCGTAACCCTTTCCCCTAATTCTTCTCTTTAAAATTAAGTATACCTTAATTTGTTAGTTTAATGTTCACTAAAAATACGGGGTGTTACATTCTCCCCTCCTTAATGGATTTTGTCCCCGAAATCTTCAAGTTAGGAAGAACGTATGTCCTAACATCCAACATCCATCTACTCAACCATTCAGTCACAGGCATCCATTGTCCTTAAAAGGTTTCTAATGCCGTATGAACATATGCAGAGTGTGTGTATATGTCTCTTATCTAATGCAAAATCAGGCGGTTTACTGATCCAGTTGACCTCCTCAATGTGAATCATGAGAGTGTCATGCGTCCAACATGTATGCAAATATCCCTAATCATGTAAATACTATATGTGTGCATATTCACTCATTCATATGCAACATCCATATGATAACACATTAAGTTTCAATCCATATACAAATACATTCATATGCATATGCAATATGAAAGTGACTGAGCCGATCTAGTGCCTAATGTGTGTATATGCATCCACGAGCAACCACTAGCAAAAACTTGCAATCACTTGCATCCACCAAACATAACATGTCTCAAACACATGTTTACATTCATTGGATTCTACCTAAGGTTCGAGGATAGGACCGAGAGGATATACTTAAAAGATAAATAATAGCATGCAAATAAACTTTACAGGAAAAGAGGAATTAAGGATATACCCTCAAAATGGGTATGATGCGCGTATCTAGTCTTCAGTCTTCTAAATTGCATCTTCTTGAGCTTCACTCCACTGTAACTTAACTAATTTAACTTCACGATTGCGAAGCTTCTTGACCTCCATTTCCAAAAACCACTAGTAAAGATAGGACCTCGATCACTTAATATGCTAGAGGGTATCCAATGTAGTCGAACTATCTTTCCAAGATAAACAGATGTTAACCATGATACCAAGTGTATATACTAAGATGATTAGAGGTCTCTCTTCTACTTAGCTTATCCATTATGTCACAAATCTGAGGGTCGATATCTCTCACCCAACCCATCCTAGTCGAACTTGATGTCCCTCAAGTACAAGCCCCAAAGGCCTAAACCAATACCAGACAAGCATCCAAGGAATACCTCCTCCGAATTTGGATGATTTATGTGAGATGATACTAGCAAAACAACCAAACAATTGAACACTTAACCGACTCTGGCTATCCTCGCCAATCTTGCTCCAAAACTATCGTTGACCGCATAACTGGCTTTGCATTGTCATCTAGATATATGTGGAAGTCTATCTCAAGTTTTAGGGGGAAATCCCCTAACCTAATAAAAAACATCTTTCGTACTCATGGACTATTCTAACGGATCGAAAATCATCGATAAGTACATAAAGTGATTCTAGGTAGCTAAGACAAACTGATCCCTTAGGATTGCACGAAATCTCGAGGGTATCCCCGAGGCAAGTAAAAGGTATAACTACCCTCCTTTCGCAATTACTAGCTAACCATCCCATGCCTAGAATCAACCCATAGCCCATGGAACCAAAAACATAAGCATTAATATTGCTATTCTCAAATCCTCACAAACCAAAGATAAATGAGCCAAACCAGCAATTGGATTTGAGACAATAATTGGATCCTCTATTATACAAGTACGAAGGTGCAGAAAACCTATGGAAGCAGATATACACGAATGTGAAGTGCTAAAATCAGAAGGAGTACTAACAGGATGATTAAAAAAGGAAAAACTCTTTCAATAGAAATCTTATTACCTCTCTGTCAGGTATGCTGGCGGTGAGAGCATGCACTTGCCTTCCAGAAAATCATGTCCTTTGTTCTTGCCCTTGCCCTTAATTATACGACCCATTATACCAAAATAAAGGTACTTCCTCTTATTTTAGGTTTTATTGTTCTTTCCTCCCCTCCTTTGTGAACCAAGTCTATATCCATGAGTTCTTCATCCTTGTGTTGTGTTCCTTAGCCAAACTCAGTCATTCTCTTCTTTGCCAATCTTGTGTAACTCATTGGCAAGTTTCTTGAAAGCTGCCTCCCTCGCATGGAAAATCCTATAAAGCTTGAAAGAAAATTAGCCATAGGTGAAACTACTGCGGCTATAGATGGAAGTTGGGTGCTTATTTGCCCTTCGACAAGTGTCGTAGTCTCATCAAGCCTACGGAACCATGCCGCGATGAGATTACATCCCAGAAAGCCTGAAGCCCCGGAGACTCAAGAAAGAAGGAAACAAGGATTCAAACAGAGGATCAAAAGATAGTGCATATGGATTTGGGGAATATTCCTTTAAAACAAAACTTTCCTTTTGAAAGTGCTTCTTTTAAAATCATTTTGAAAATAATTTTTCAAATCTTTTATCTGATCCAGTAACCTTCAGCTCTTGTACTAAGTGAAACACCCCGCCTCCGTTAAGGTCACTCACAAAGGGAATGCCTTAACTTTGGTGGAGCATTTTAGGTAAAAGATGCAGATAAATTACAAGACAAACAAATAAAGCAGCGGAAAATAAAGTCATTTTATAAACAACTTAACTCAATCAAGCTTTTACAAACAATTTTCTCAATCATACTTAAATGTAATACACAGAACTTCTGTCATAATTTAAAAACTTCCAAGTATAAAAGAAGCATAAAAACAACAATGATATTCCCCAATAAAGCATGAACCAGCCATAGCAATGGAAGAGAGAGTCCAAAGCAATACATCGACTATCTTCGAGCTTGGAAAGAAAACTGAGCTAAGTGGTAACATTTCCTGCCTGTGAACCTGAGGGGGGGAACAGAAGAAAAGAGGCGAAACAAAACTAGGTTAGACATAAATAAATTGAATGTAAGACATATAAACTGAATGTAAGACAATACCATGGTAACAGGGATAACAAGATAACATAGGATAAGCAGGTATGATAAGGCAAGATAAACTGAATGCACTTCTACTCTTTCCCTGCTTCGCTACTACTTTGTTATTATGATTTCTATATCTATCTATGCACCACCTAACTAGTGTCCCAACTAGTAATTTGAATAAAATGATAACGTGATCCCAATCCCCGCAAATGGTGGTAGCCTTCAGGTGTACATCTATCGTGAGGATTCCACCTCAATCAGCCTAATTGCCATGAACATGTTAGATGTACCCTTACTACCCTATCGATCGGCTCCCTTACTTGTATTCATGTGCCATGTGTCTGTGTCAATCGGCCCTCTCTTGCGTGCAGATACCCTGTGTTAGTCCCACCATGAGGCGTATCAATCCTTATGATAGCGACCCGACACGAATCAAGATGCATATTGTATAAATACTGGTACCCAGTGCCTGCTTTTTCCCACTCCGAAGTACGAGCACGCCCGTAAACCGTCGGAACCTACACTGACGTACCCCCTGCCGCTGTTTTGACCGCTTACAATCAGCCCAGTAATCGTGCCCCACCCTGCTTAGTTCAGGGTACCATGATACATCTATGTGGTTTACAGCTGGAATGGGTCCCCGTTACTAGGGTTTCTTATTGGTTAAGTTTGTGGGCCTATATTTACTAATATTACCCACCAACCCGATATGTACTTAACCCTCCCACCGATTCAACGGTTATGTTTGTAGGCCTATATGTACTAATATTACCCACCTACACGAGATGTACTTAACCCTCCCATCGATTCAAGCATGTTTATTTAACGGTTATGTTTATGGGCCTATATTTCCTAATATTACCCACCAACCCGATATGTACTTAACCCTCCTGCACTTTATGCCATATTGGTTAAGTGTTGTCCATTCATGTTAACTTAACCCACCCAGTCATCGTGTCATGTTGGTTAAGTGTTCCTTATTTACTTAACCCTATCTGTTCATCAAGTTATATTGGTTAAGTGTTTCATTGATACTTAACCCCACGTGTTCGTCTTGTTGTATTGGTTAAGTGTCATCAGTCAATTCAAGTTAACTTAACCCACCTACTCATTATGTCATGTTACTTTAGTTAAGTGTCGCCTTCTTGTGTTAACTTAACCTACCACAAATCAAGTTATTTTGGTTAAGTGTTAATTTAACCCTTTCCATCTATCATGCTATACCGGCTAAGTGTTTCCTATTAACTTAACCCTAGTCATCCATCCATTCATATTGGTTAAGTGTTTCTCATTACTTAACCCTAGTCATCCATGTTATATTGGTTAAGTGTTCCTATGAACTTAACCCTACTCATTCATTTTGTTCATTAGCATTAATTGATTTATTAATGCACCAACCTCTCATATTAGATATGTGTTGTTGCGGTTACTGGATGTGCCGGGCGGTTCCGGCCAGTTTTACACCACAATTCAATCTAACCTCGGGTTTTTCTTGGGCATGATGCACTAACCTCTCACATTAGATAGGTGTTGTTGTGGTTACTGGATGTGCCGGGCGGTTCCGGGCAGTTTTACACCACAACTCAATCTAACCTTGGGTTAGGCATGTTCATCTTTAATCTACACATTTACCCTATATACCAAAATCTAGATTTCATATGCTAATTACCAAATTCACCAAAACTAGTCATGTTACATTTTACACCCAATCTAGATTTAATGCTCAAGTTACCCCAAATTCGCAACAATAACAATTTTGCCCAAAACTTGATTTATATGCCAACTTCATACTTTGTCATTCATGCCAATTCTAGGTTCAGTATGTCAGATTACATATTCCATAATTCATGTCAAATTACCCTAAACTGCATCTTAACAGTTATGCCATATTACATGTTCCAAATTATGCCAAATAATGCCAATTTCATGTTATACCCAATTTCCCCTGCATTCATAACGTACGTATTTCGAGATTCAACTCAAGATTCATAGTATAAGGGGAGAAGCAAGATGGAACATCGTAAGAATAGGCATAGTCACATGATGATAAGAACTACTAGTCCAATAAACTTGATGTACTAAAAAGACAAGTTTTGCAAGGAATACATCGCAAGCATATAGATATGATAAGAATTATATCATGAACTTAAAAAGGATTACAATTCCGATATACAACAAGGATAGATATGATTGGACCACTTTCATAGTCAAAAATGATTCCCAAAGATATATATACTCAAGCGCAGATTTCAATGAAAGGGTAACTTACATCAGGCATATTCTCATATCCATTTTATTACATGTCACAATTAGATTTAGGTGTTCAAATCTAAAAAGTAATTTAACAAAGGAAAATATTGTTTTCATGCCTAAGCCATACATCACTATACACCCTAATCTTGTTCTTCCAAATCATAAACTATCATATATATATATATATATATATATATATATATGTCCCAATTTTAGATCTTAGACCACAACATGTACTATGCCTTATATTTACAATTCAATTTACGCCCCAAATCCTAAGTCATATGTCCAATAATTTTTGCCTCAAATCTCAAGTCATATGTCCAATACTTTATGCCTCAAATCTCAAGTCATATGTCCAATACTTTATGCCTCAAATCCCAAGTCATATGTTCAGTGTTTTAGGCCTCAAATCCCAAGTCATATGTTCGATACACTTTAAGTTTTGAATACAACATGTGTTGTGTCCTAAAATCAGTTACAACTCAACTATGCCCAATTTTTATTTCCAACGTACGTTCACCTCTTATGAGATCTGGCTCAGGCTCACAGTAGCCTGGCTATAAAACAAAAGGGAAGAAGGAAAGAAGAGACAAAGAACAGACATAATATTATCAATGAGATAGATCCAAAGGATATAGAAAGACATGCATAATCTCATATCCAGATTTATTACAATGTCAGAATCACAATTAACTTTTATTTCTGAAAGTAACGTGAACTTACAAATTACAGAAGGGTCTTGAATTCTGGGATCTGTATTCTGAAACTGAATAGCTCTCCCTTGAAGTAGACTATTTGTTCTTCTAATTTAGATGTGATTTGACTCTTAGAAATAATTGTTGAAGTCGTTGAATTAGCCTTTGAATCTCTACTAGAATTCTAAACTTGATTTCTACGAAGGACTTGAGCAGCATAACCTCGTCTTTGATTTATTTTGATATGAATTAGGGTAGAGTATAGGCAAAATGAAGTTGTGTGTAGAGAAAGTGAGGTTTGGGGATGTCTAAATAGCTTAGGAGCAATGAATCTGGTCAGAACGGGCTCTAAATGCAGAAAAACAAATCTGTCCATGGATCTGTAAAAAGGGGGGAAGGGGGAGGTCGACCCCTAGGTCGACCCTATGGTCGACCTGTTCTACCCAGGTCAACCTCCAAGTCGACCCCCTGGTTGACCTGGGTCTTGGGCGGGAAATTTCCGCCCAGCCCGGGTGTGTGATTTGAATTTCGAAACTTTAAATTTGAATTTAGGCTGGTTTTATTATTCAAATTCTTGAATCTTCTAAAGGTCATAACTTCTTTATACGGAGTCCGATTTACGCAAACGTGGACTCTATCTCAAGAAGAATTTCGACACGAACGCAATGGAGTAACCCATTTCCCCTAATTCTTCTCTTAAAAGTTAAGTATACATTAATTTGTTAGTTTAATGTTCACCGAAAATACGGGGTGTTACGGAAAGGAATCGTATCAACAAATTCATACCCACCTCAAAGAAGTGACGAACAACTGAAGCCACACTTTAAAGATCATAACCAGTACCGCAAAAGTGACCAGGAGCTGGACGTTCGAAACCGAAGAAAAAGGTACCCGACATAGCTCTTACAGGCCCAATAGCCCAACAACAGAAAGGTCCCCCAACCCTATATAAGTAAGACCCTAGTGATAACATTAAGGGGGGATCCGGACAATCTTCTTCTCTTACTCTAGAAAATAGAAACTCAAATTGGAAAATTAATTTGGGGGATTTCCATGTAACTTCCTCCATAAATAAAATCATAAAAACTCTTAAAGTGGGCATAGGTTCCAAAGGAACTGAACCACTATAAAATTGTGTGTCTTTACTTTTTCCGCATACTGTGTTACTTTTCAGTATACTCTTATGTAATCTTATCATACAGTTGGATCATCAGAATATTCCTGCTGAAGCCGTTAGGTTCTCAGCAACCTAACGTTGTCTCTACGGTCCACTCTCCAGACCTATTTCCGGTGTTGACGAAAAATATCGTTAATAATTCATATTTGTAATATCAAGCTCTATCTCCATAATGGTATTAGAAAGCTTCTCCGCTAATCGATTCAACTCTTGGTATATAAAACAAACATTGAATATTGGGTCTATCACATCCTTTTCCATTTCACGAGGAATCAGGTGGATCAATAGAACAAGCTTAAGCCCATCAATATGAAGCTAGCGGAATGGAACCTGAATTTGAAATTTGAAACGACCCAAAATTCCACTTGCGGAAAATCTCGGATTGTTTTGAGAACAACACGCATCAGAACACAAATAAAAGAACATTTCCATTACTGTTGCAACAGTTTACATCAGAGTACAAGAATAAGAGCATAAATAAATGAAAATACAATATCAGAGATTTACAATTTACAATGCAGTGGAAAGTATAATATAAATGCGTAGCGGAAGACTAATATGCTCTGGACACAGCTTTTGGCTTCGATCCAAGATCCTGTTAAAGAGATAAATATCTGCAAAACAAGCTACTTGACTGCCCGTGTGGAAAAATATGGGCACCCGAGTTTGGAAAGGTGGAAACAAACAACGGGTCGGTCATGGGATCGGTATGAGAATTCTTAACTAATTTAAATAATAGTAATAAGACAAATCCAAAGACCACGCCGCTAACGCGGAACGGGTTTTATTCTAATGGATTGTCATGCATAATTTAAAGTGTCAAAACATATAAATAAGTAAATCGTAAAACAACGCAATGCTTTTTGGAAAAATGGAAACACCATAAGACTCAAGTCCCATCACACAATGCAACGCAAACCAGAAGATAGAGTTTTAGCTTATGGTGATTAAACATGCTAAATACGATAAATACGAATTCAATATTATCATTAGTGTATATATGTTTCAAAACATTTCAAAATAAATGTATCAATCCTAGGAAGCATAGCTACCATATACTATGCATCCATACTAGTAAAACAATCAAGTCCGTAGGGTCGTATTGGGAATTGGGTTTCCATCATGAGTCAAGGCTAGGGAGGAGCCCCTTACTGATTCGAGACACTCTAGCTAATGTCTCAGGATCCCCCGCAGTGAACCCTTGGATCCTGCAGGGCCGGTCCACACATACAGCTTCGTGGATTAGTTATTCCTGAACACACATTTCCTTTTGGCATTTATGTTAGGATAAACTTGCCCTTCATGTTAAAATATTATAATGTCATTTATTGAAAATGTCATTAAATTATAATGTCATTAAAACTAGAATATTACTAGATTAAAATGCCATTAAATTATAATGTCATTAAAACTAGAAAGTCATTAGATTAGAAAGGTCATTAGAATTCATAGTAAATATGTTTGCATATAAAATATCCTCTTTATATGACATTAGAATACATCACCTTTATTAAAGAATGGCACGTGAATTAAAGACATCAATTATGTTAAGAAGTGTCATGTAAAATAATATTTTTAGTAGAAATCATAATGATTAATTAAAATTGTACTTGGATACTGTAACGGCCTGGGTTGAGGAGGGGATTCCAGGAAAAATACTTCATTAAATCTAATCATATCCGTATAGAATCGAAGAGGAGGAAGAGAGCTTCGATTTGGTATATGGTTTGTTGATTTTCATTGAGCGGATTGGAAGAAATTAGAGAAGGAAGTTTCGGTTGAATGTGGCTACTGAAAATGAAGGTGGCGGCTGGTGCATTTCGAAACTAGGGTTTGAGGGTCCTAATTTGCTTATTATTTATATTATTCTATTCACTAATTACCCATTAAAGCCCGATTTGACCCGTACTCAGAATTAGTCCCAACGACTGTCGTTCTTACCCATTAACCCCATTCCGGACTTACCTAGCTATGTACCACAGGCCCAAACGACTATCTTGACCCAGTTTCCTTTAATTTAAAATATTTTCTTTTATTTTTAATTCAATCGTACGGAAAAATTCACCGGGGTCACAAATTAATTTCAAAAATTCCCAAAAAATAAATTTAGCTATGTTTTGACGCTGCGGACCTAGGAAAATTAATTTCGTTCAATTCTGAGCCCATTTGAAAAATGGCAATTTTCAAATCGATTAAAATTGACCGAAATTGACCAAATTGAAATCTTTTTGCCACGGCCACAAATTAATTCGAAAAATTATGAAAAATTAAACTTATCCATATTTTGACATTTTGAATCCAATAAAAGTGGTTTCGTCGAAAACAGATGTCGTTTGTAAAATGGCTATTTCCAAGGCGTATATATTAAACATTAAAAATACATTTTTAAACAAATAATTTCTAAAACTCGAAATATATAAGTATTTACTATTTCTAGATGCAGAAACGTCATTCTGAACTCAATGGAAGTGGTTTCAAGTTCAAATTCCTTCGCATGCAAAAAGTGGCATTTTTTACCTTTATAAATTTCATAGCGACCTTTCTAAATTTTAATTTGGGCATAACTTTTGATTCCTGCAATGAAATTTCAATTTTTCAGATTCGTTAGAAATATATTTTTAAATAGATTCTAATATTTTTGGTTTCACTAAAATCCGTTAAATTTTGCATCATGTACGGTCTGTCAAAGTTCAAGTTTGACTTTTCAAACTACCGCTCTATTTCTAACTTTTTTTTATAATTAAAATTAAATTATTCATTCTAACTTCGATTTAAATCAATTTTTAATCATTATTATTTTAAATAAATTGTTCTAAATATCAAAAACTCATTAAAATTACTTAATATAAAATTTTAAATTTACTCCAAAATTCAGGGTTGTTACAGTCTCCCCTACTTAAAAACTTTTCGTCCTCGAAAAGGAACGAAGCTAAAATTGTTTAATTATCCTATCTCATCTTTCATTCTTATTTCATTTAATAATTTTATTAGTTGATTAACTTTTAAAATATTTATAACTTTTGTATATTCAAAAATCATATTTTCTAAAATAGATTATAATTATAAATACGTATATTATAGGCTTTCTACTCTCAACTCATTCCAGGGCATTACTAACCCCATCTCTAATGAGTTTTCTCATTCTAAGATAATGCTGATCCTATCTCTAATGAGTATTTTTATTGGATATTACTAATCCAATCTCTGATGAGTCTTTTGTTCAGTTCTAACGAGTTGTATCCCAAAGATTTGAGCTAACCAAAGCTCTGATAGCAGCTGTAACGGCCCGGGTTGAGGAGGGGATTTCGGGCAAAATATTTCATTAAATCCAATCATATCCGTATAGAATCGAAGAGGAGGAAGAGAGCTTCGATTTGGTATATGGTTTGTTGATTTTCATTGAGCGGATTAGAAGAAATTAGAGAATGAAGTTTCGGATGAATGCGGCCATTGAAAATGAAGGTGGCGGCTGGTGCATTTCGAAATTAGGATTTGACGGTCCAATTTGCTTATTATATATATTATTATATTCACTAATTACCCATTAAAGCCCGATTTGACCTAAACTCAGAATTAGGCCCAACGACTGTCATTCTTACCCATGAACCCCCATTCTGGACTCATCTAGCTATGTACCGCAGGCCCAAACGACTATCTTGACCTAGTTTCCTTTAATTTAAAATATTTTCTTTTATTTTTAATTCAATCGTACGGAAAAATTCACTGGGGTCAGAAATTAATTTCAAAAATTCCCGAAAAATATATTTAGCTATGTTTTGACGCTGCGGACCTACGAAAATTAATTTCGTTCAATTCTGAGCCCATTTGAAAAATGGCATTTTTCAAATCGATTAAAATTGACCGAAATTGACCAAACTGAAATCTTTTTGCCACGGCCACAAATTAATTCGAAAAATTATAAAAAATTAACCTTAGCCATATTTTGACATTCTGAATCCAATAAAAGTGGTTTCGTTGAAAACATAGGTCGTTTGTAAAATGGCTATTTCCAAGGCGTATATATTAAACATTAAAAATACATTTTTAAACAAATAATTTCTGAAACTCGAAATATATAAGTGTTTACTGTTTTTAAATGCAGAAATGTCATTCTGAACTCAATGGAAGTGGTTTCGAGTTCAAATTCCTTCGCATGCAAAAAGTGGCATTTTTGACCTTTATAAATTTCATAGCGACCTTTCTAAATTTTAATTTGGGCATAACTTTTGATCCTGCTATGAAATTTCAATTTTTCGGATTCGTTAGAAAGATATTTTTAAATAGATTCTAATATTTTTGGTTTCACTAAATTCGTTAAATTTTGCATCATGTACGGTCAGTCAAAGTTCAAGTTTGACTTTTCAAACTACTGCTCTATTTCGAACTTTTTTTATAATTAAAATTAAATTATTCATTCTAACTTCGATTTAAATCAATTTTTAATCATTATTATTTTAAATAATTTTTTCTAAATATCAAAAACTCATTAAAATTACTTAATTTAAAATTTTAAATTTACTTCAAAATTCAGGGTTGTTACACTATAGGACCTATCATCCGAGGCGCCTCATTCCATCATCCACATAAGTAAAATATCAGCCAGTTTAAGCACCAACACTACTTCTAGCTAGAAAGAAACGTGCTGCTCTCCCTGCGTTCCCTTCTCCCGTTTTAGACTCCACCGGGTTGTGAGGCTCGTGAAGTTACGCTATACACAAAGCTATGCTAATTAAAGCTGTGCTTTAATCATCCACCAGGCTCTTCTTTTCAACAAAAGCCTTGATCATTGCATCTTAGCATGCCTCATCGTCAATCCATACCAAGTATTTAATCATTTACTAAAATATGTAAACTGGGTGTTAAGCAAAAAGAATAAATTCCCCGCCACCAACATTTACACATTCAGTAGGGATCAATAACTATAATATATAACGGAGTACGATGTCAGACACACAATCCATTTAAAATTTCGTTCTGGGTTTGAATGAAACCGTATCCGGTAGATCTCCACGTACATCTGGATGATCAATAATTCCATCGTCTTGGTGGTACATCCAATCAAGATATAAATAATCATCCATTCGATGTGGAAATTTCCCGGTCTTCAATAACCATCTTCATCGTCCACCTTCAATCGTCGTATGAATTATTCAGAATGGGTTAAACCCGGTCTTTATGAATAATTTGCGCAATTTAAAATTATGTGCTCTAAACACAACCAACGCCTCATTCCAATCCAATTAAAGGTTTATATAAAAAAAACTATATTTAGTTTTAGTCCTCTAAAATCCTTATTTATTGATTATTTAACTTTCAAGAAACAATCTTGTCTTTAACTGGGTTAAAGAACAAATGTCGCTCAAACGTCGTTCACGATAAACCCAAAATCATATTTCAATTAATTCCGATTTAATATATTAAATTGAAAACTTCTCTTTAGAATATTTCATTAAATATTAATTAAAAGATTGATAAATTACAAATCATCACTTCATCGTTAATTGGGGGTTTTAAGAACTAATGTCATTTAAAACATTTTTCATGGTCAACCCAAATCAACTTCCAATTAATGTTAATATTAGAAAATTCATATTTTTTTTTTCTAATTAAAAATGTCATTCCTTTCTTAAATTCCAATCTAATTTATTCACTTGAAATACTTGGTTTTAATAAAACCATTTTTCACTCTTTTATTTATTTATAGAAATAAATAAACTACTTAACTTGATAAAAATATCTTTCCTCTTAATAAATTTGGAATTTCACATCCAAAACTCTTTTAAAACATTTATTAATATTTCACAAAATTTTTCCCTATTTTAATTATTTAAATGTTTCAACAAAATTTTCCCTCATTAAATAAAAAAATGAATTTTCATTTTAAATCACTTTCATGTTTCCTCGTTACATTAAAAACATAAAATTGTAATGTAAATCAAATTCACGTTTTTATATGGCATTAAAAATTTGCAATTTTAATGTAAAACAAATTCCATGTTTTTTATGACATTAAAAAGTTGCATTTTTAATTTAAAACAAATTTCATGATTCTATATTAAAATAAAGAATAACTTTTATTTTAAAACATTTTCATATTCTTACGTTACAATAAAAGAATAACTTTTTAGCGCTAATCATTAATGTAAACTCATATTCCTAAATAAAAGGATTAACTTTTTATATTGAAATATGTTTCATGTTCTTACTTTTAATAAAAGATTAACTTTTATTTTCTAGGCATATTTCATAAATTTCACTTTAATAAAAGATTAACCTTTATTTTATACATATTTCATATTCTTATCCTATATTTACATTAAAATGTAAATTAGAAATACTACGTTAAGTTTAATTCTCTTATTTACATTTTATAATGAAAATTAAATTGAATTACAAAACTACCCCAAATCTCGGTCAAACATGAGCTCGCTGCCTTTGACCGCACTTTTCTCCCTCCTCCGACCTCCGATTGACCTGAAACTAGGGGTGAGCATTTGGTTGGTTCGGTTTATCCGATGATGGAAATTGGCAAACCAAACTAAAACCAATAAAAATGAAAACCAAACCAACCAAATTAAGCTTGGTTGGTTCGGTTGGTTATCCGATTTAACCGAACTAAAAATATTTTAGACCTTTTGTTTGTAGTATTAACTATAATTTGAAATATATCATAAATATATGATTAGAGTATAATTGTTTATGATTCTTATGTTTTTTAGAAGTAATTTTGACACATATGTGATGATTAAAATTTACTTGGATAACTAATCTAACCTAAAATATTCATAAAAATATTGATAATTTTGAAAATACAATAAAAATTCGGTTAATTTGGTTAAACCGATAACCAAATTAAATAATTTTCCAAACCGATTACAAACCGATCTTGTTTCAAAACCAAATCAAACCAACCAAAATAAATTGGTTCGGTCGGTTTATTTGGTTTAACCAATTAATGCTTACCCCTACCTGAAACCACTGTCGTCCTCTTCGTCTTCGAGAGGCGCACCCACGCTCCAAGCCACCGCCGCCGTTGGTGCTCTGATCGCCGGAATTTCGCCAGAAAGCGAAATTCTCCTTGCGGGTCCCATAGACCACACCTCTTACCCAAATGACCTGAAAATTTCTGAGCACCTTCTCCTTGTGTAGACGAAGAACTTTCGTGTTCGGCCCTTCGCCTGATTCTTTCCGGATTGGCCGGAAATTGATCATCTATGTTCTGAGCTCACCGGAATTTTCTGTTTTGCTCCAAATCAGTTTTTCTCGATTTCCGTGCCCTTCCATCGACTTTCAGACAAAACTTTCTGCAACGAAGTTGTAGATCTTTGTCTCCTCTACAATTTCTTCCATTGCGCCATCCTCCAATTCTTCACGGTTTGGCCATAAAACACCAAAATCCAAAACTGACTTTTTGCAATCAAACTCAAATCCCGGAGAATCTGTGCGACGCTAGGTCTTGAACTTTTCGTGGTAGATAGAGGATAAGAAGATGAACAAAATCTAGAAAGGGTTTGGTCTAATTTGGTTCTGATTGGGAGTTATAAATTGTTTAGTTTTAGGGTCTTTTGTGCAAAGAATATTTTTAGAGTCGAGGCCATGGAATATGAAGAAAATGAAGATGGAGGAGGCTATGTTATGTTTAGGGTTCAACTAATGGCTGTTAAAAGATAATATATAGGAAGGTTATAAACTCAATTAGGCCCAATTACCCTTATGTACATATATTAATACATTTTTTTGTCCGCTTTTCGTTGTTTAAAAATTCGTGTTAACACCTACGAATTCCATTATAATTGAAAATTGAAACATAAATATTTCTTGACATTACAGATTTAAAGAAACCGGTTTCGTCATTTTCCGATTCAGTATGAATTAATAATGAATATTTAAAGTCTGAAAATTGACCATTTTCACTGAAAAATCAATTATAATTACATATTAATTCTAGAAATTCTAGAAAAATCATTTATAGCTTGGTTTTGACGATACGAAACCAACAAAATTAATTTTGTTCAATTTGGAGACCGTTTGCAAAATTTCAATTTTCAAGGCGTAAATATTTAATATTAAAAATAAATTTTTATACCAATAATTTCTGAAACTCGAAATATATAAGTGTTTACTGTTTGTCAATGCAGAAACGTCATTCCGGACTCAATGGAAGTGGTTTCGAGTCCAAATTCATTCGTATGCAAAAAGTAGGCTTTTGGGCCATATATTTTAATATATATAAATTCCATAGCGTTTTTCTAAAATTTTAAATTTGCCACAACATACAAATTATAAACTGAAATCTTAATTTCTTAAATTCATTGGAAAGATATCTTCAAAACGATCCTAACGTTTCTTGTTTCGTCCAATTCTGAATTATAATGAATTTTATATATTTTCCCAAATTTGAAAATCGAACACTGAAATTACCGCGCCATTTCAGGCTCGAAATATAATTAATATAAATTATACGTTCTAACTTCGGTTTAAAATAAATTATTTGGCCATTATTATTTAAAATAAATTATTTTGAATATACTAAATCCTTTAAATTAACTCAAATAAAAATTTTAAATTTGCCCCAAAATTCCGGGTCGTTACAATCTCCCCCACTTAAAATCTTTTCGTCCTCGAAAAGGAACGAAGCTAAATGTTGTTTACTTAATTAACTCAATACTCATTCTAATCAATTTTCAATTCCGTTCAATATTGAATTCAATCTAGTTAAATGTATCATTCTATTATATTTTGGTTTTGTTAATTACCATTTCAATAATTTTATTAGTTAAACTGATAATCAAACTTCACAACCAGCAGTCAATTAGGTGATTAATTTTTCAAACGTATATAGCTTTAATATATGTAGATAAAAATCATATTTTTAGTGCAAATCACAACAAATAACCCTATCTAGTTTTGGTTCTCATATCAGTCAATTGGAAATATATAGATATCCCACTTTTGAAACTCGAACATAAACACTGATGATGCTAGCAATCATCAGGATCATCTCCGGGCGACTAAAGTGTGATTCTATATCTATCCAGTATATTAAAACTTTGAATATCCGTTAATTACTCGTCTATTCAAAATCTATATATACTCGATTGTCCAAATAAAATATAATAATATATCAAATACGTATTGTTAAGATAAAAAATTTCAAAATATTAAATTTGTTTTCTTATTTATTTTAAATAAAATAATATTCTTCACACTCGTTCTAGGATACTTCTGATCCTATCTCTAACGAGTTATTCTTATTGGATATTACTAATCCAATCTCTGATGAATTCTTTCGTTCGGTTCTAATGTGTTTTGTTCTCGAGCTCTGTAAACCAAAGCTCTGATACCAAAATGAAACGATCCAAAATTCCCCTTGCGGAAAATCTTGGATTGTTTTGAGAACAACACGCATCAGAACACAAATAAAAGAACATTTCCATTACTGTTGCAACAGTTTACAACAGAGTACAAGAACAAGAGCATAAATAAACGAAAATACAATATCAGAGATTTACAATTTACAATGCAGCGGAAAATATAATATAAATGCGTAGCGGAAAACTAATATGCTCTGGACACAGCTTTAGGCTTCGATCCAGGATCCTGCTAAAGAGATAAATATCTGCAAAACAAGCTACTCGATTGCCCGTGTGGAAAAATATGGGCACCCGAGTTTGCAAAGGTGGAAACAAACAAAGGGTCAGTCATGGGACTGATATGAGAATTCTTAACTAATTTAACTAATAGTAATAAGATAAATCCAAAGACCACGCCACTAACGCGGAACTGGTTTTATTCCAATGGATTGTCGTGCATAATTTAAAATGTCAGAACAGATAAATAAGTAAATCGTAAAATAAGGCAATGCTTTTTGGAAAAATGGAATCACCATAAGACTCAAGTCCCATCACACAATGCAACGCAAACCAGAGGATAGAGTTTTACTTAATGGTGATTAAACATGCTAAATACGATAAATACGAATTCAATATTATCATTAGTGTATATATGTTTCAAAACATTTCAAAATAAATGTATCAATCCTAGGAAGCATAGCTACTATATACTATGCCTCCATACTAGTAATACAATCAAGTCCGTAGGGTCGTATTGGGAATTGGGTTTCCATCATGAGTCAAGGCTAGGGAGGAGCTCCTTACCGATTCGAGACACTCTAGATAATGTCTCAGGATCCCCCGCAATGAACCCTTGAATCCTGCAGGGTCGGTCTACACATACAGCTTCGTGGATTAGTTATTCCTGAACACACGTTTCCCGATCCTATATGACCTATCATCTGAGGCGTCTCATTCCATCATCCACATAAGTAAAATATCAGCCAGTTTAAGCATCGACACTACTTCTAGCTAGAAAGAAACATGTTGCTCTCCCAGTGTTCCCTTCTCCCGTTTTAGACTCCGCCGGGTTGTGAGGCTCGTGAAGTTACGCTATACACAAAGCTATGCTAATTAAAGCTGTGCTTTGATCATCCACCTGGCTCTGTTTTCAACAAAAGCCTTGATCATTGCATATTAGCATGCCACATCGTCAATCCATACCAAGTATTTAATCGTCTACTAAAATATGTAAAATGGGTGTTAAGCAAAAAGAATAAATTCTCCGCCACCAACATTTACACATTCAGCAGGGATCAATAACTATAATATATAACGGAGTACAATGTCAGACATACAATCCATTTAAAATTCCGTTCTGGGTCTGAACGAAACCGTATCCGGTAGATCTCCACGTACATCTGAATGATCAATAATTCCATCATCTTGGCTGTACATCCAATCATGATATAAATAATCATCCATTCGATGTGGAAATTTCCCGGTCTTCAATAACCGTCTTCATCGTCCACCTTCAATCGTCGTATGAATTATTCAGAATGGGTTAAATCCGGTCTTTCTGAATAATTTGCGCAATTTAAAATTATGTGCTCTAAACACAGCCAACGCCTCATTCCAATCCAATTAAAGATTTATAAAAGAAAACTATATTTAGTTTTAGTCCTCTAAAATCCTTATTTATTGATTATTTAACTTTCAAGAAACAATCTTGTCTTTAACTGTGTTAAAGAACAAATGTCGCTCAAACATTGTTCATGATAAACCCAAAATCATATTTCAATTAATTCCGATTTAATATATTAAATTGAAAACTTCTCTTTAGAATATTTCATTAAATATTAATTAAAAGATTAATAAATTACAAATCATCACTTCATCGTTAATTGGGGTTTTAAGAACTAATGTCATTTAAAACATTTTTCATGGTCAACCCAAATCAACTTCCAATTAATGTTAATATTGGTAAATTCATATTTTTTTTCTTTCCCTTAATTAAAAATGTCATTCCTTTCTTAAATTCCAATCTGATTTATTCACTTGAAATACTTGGTTTTAATAAAACCATTTTTCACTCTTTTATTTATTTATAGAAATAAATAAACTACTTAACTTGATAAAAATATCTTTCCTCTTAATAAATTTGGAATTTCACATCCAAAACTCTTTTAAAACATTTATTAAGATTTCACATAATTTTTCCTTATTTTAATTATTTAAATGTTTCAACAAGATTTTCCTTCTTTAAATGAAAAGATGAATTTTCATTATAAATCACTTTCATGTTCCCTCGTTACATTAAAAATATAAAATTGTAATGTAAATCAAATTCACGTTTTTATACGGCATTAAAAATTTGCAATTTTAATGTAAAAGAAATTCCATGTTTTATATGACATTAAAAAGTTGCATTTTTAATTTAAAACAAATTTCATGATTCTATATTAAAATAAAGAATAACTTTTATTTTAAAACATTTTCATATTCTTATGTTACAATAAAAGAATAACTTTTTAGCGCTAACCATTAATGTAAACTCATATTCTAAATAAAAGGATTAACTTTTTATATTGAAATATGTTTCATGTTCTTACTTTTAATAAAAGATTAACTTTTATTTTCTAGGCATATTTCATAAATTTCACTTTAATAAAAGATTAACCTTTATTTTATACATATTTCATATTCTTATCTTATATTTACATTAAAATGTAAATTAGAAATACTATGTTAAGTTTAATTCTCTTATTTACATTCTAAAATGTAAATCAAATTGCAATGTCAAAATCTCTTCTTTTATTTACATTAAAAATGTAAATTAAATTGCAAAGTCAAAATCTCTTCTTTTATTTACATTAAAAATGTAAATTAAATTGCAAAGCCAAAATATCTTCTTTTATTTACATTAAAAATGTAAATTAAATTGCAAATCTTATTTTGACAATTGGAATGAGACCCAAACGATTTAACATATAATTATAATTATACAGTTTTCATACATCCCATGTTATTCTAGACTAATGATAAATCATTAAAAACATCCAATCATCCAAAGTGTATATTTGTACTGCATATCGTCAAATAAATAACGCTTATAACTAATCACAAGGGCGATGTGTAATTATCAACCCAAGACCCGTGTGCGGTTTCAACCAACTAACATTCAAATAACATATATAATGATTTGTGCATTTGGGCGATGTGTGAAAATTATCAACCCAATTAACAAATACAAGTCCGGTAACTTGTACATGGCAGTGTAACATTAATTTTTAACAATTCTATAAAAATCAATATTAATGACATACGTGGCATACTGCTAAAATTTACATAACATAACAAATCATATCATGACATAACATAACGTACAACACAACATACATGCATCAGGAAATTTCAAACAATTATTTCACCACAGGCATTTAAATCACATTCATTTATAATAATAAATAAATACGGTAAAAATTTTTGAGTGAGAAAAGAGTTCTCACCTTGGTTTGTACTTTGTCGGTGTTTAAATGTACGGGCCCAATTTTGACCCAAAATTGAATTTGCTCCAAATTTGGCAAAATTAGTGTCTATGCGAAGGTCTCGACTCACTGATCGCAGCAAAACCCTGTTTTGCGCGATTTCGAGTTCGTTACAACAAGTTATGAATTTTTAAAGTTTGAACGAATTAAATAATTAAAATTACCGAAAATACCCAAAAATTCAACTTCCTCCAAATTGGACGAATTTAGTGTCCACGCGAAGCTCTCGTCGCCACGATCGCAGCGGATCTGAAATTATTAGATTCTGTGTTCGTATGAGAGAGATGTACAATTTCAAAGTTTGAATTAAAAAACTACCCCAAATCTCGGTCAAAACTGAGCTCGCAGCCTTTGACCGCACTTTTCTCCCTCCCCCGACCTCCGATTGACCTGAACCCACTGCCATCCTCTTCGTCTTTGAGAGGCGCACCCACGCTCAAATCCGCCTCCGCCGTTGGTGCTTTGATCGCGGGAATTTCGCCAAAAAGCGAAATTCGCCTCGCGGGTCTCACAGACCACACCTCTTATCTAAATGACCTAAAAATTTCTGAGCACCTTCTCCTTGTGTAGACGAAGAACTTTCGTGTTCGGCCCTTCGCCTAATTCTTCCCGGATTGGCGGGAAATTGATCATCTATATTCTAAGCTCACCGGAATTTTCTGTTTTGCTCCAATTCAGTTTTTCTTGATTTCCGTGCCCTTCCGTCGGCTTTCACACAAAACTTTCTGCAGCAAAGTTGTATATCTTTGTCTCCTATATAATTTTTTCCATTGCACCATCCTCCATTTCTTCACGGTTTGGCCAGAAAACACCAAAATCTGAAACTGACTTTTTGCAATCAAACTCAGATCCCGGCGTATCCGTGCGATGATAAGTCCTGAATTTCTCGTGGCAGATAGAGGATAAGAAGATGAACAAAACCCAGAAAGGGTTTGGTATAATTTGGTTCTGATTTGGAGTTATAAATTGTTTAGTTTTAGGGTCTTTTGTGCAAAGAACATTTTTAGAGCGGAGGCCATGGAATATGAAGAAAATGAAGATGGAGGAGGCTATGTTATGTTTAGGGTTCAGCTAATGGCTGTTAAAAGATAATATATAGGTAGGTTATAAACTCAATTAGGCCCAATTACCCTTATGTACATATATTAATACATTTTTTTGTCCGCTTTTCGTAGTTTAAAAATTCGTGTTAACACCTACGAATTCCATTGTAATTGAAAATTGAAATATAAATATTCCTTGACATTACGGATTTAAAGAAATTGGTTTCGTCATTTTCTGAGTCTGTATGAATTAATAATGAATTTTTAAAGTCTGAAAATTGACCGTTTTCACTGAAAAATCAATTATAATTACATATTAATTCTAAAAATTCCAGAAAAATCATTTCTAGCTTTGTTTTGACGATATGAACCCAAAAAAATTAATTTTGTTCAATTTGGAGACCGTTTGCAAAATTTTATTTTTCAAGGCGTAAATATTTAGTGTTAAAAATAAATTTTTATACCAATAATTTTCGAAACTCGAAATATATAAGTGTTTACTGTTTCTCAATGCAGAAACATCATTCCGGACTCAATGGAAGTGGTTTCGAGTCCAAATTCATTCATATGCAAAAAGTAGCCTTTTGGGCCATATATTTTAATATATATAAATTCCATAGCGTTTTTCTGAAATTTTAAATTTACCATAACATACAAATTATAAACTGAAATCTTAATTTCTTAAATTCATTAGAAAGATATCGTCAATACGATCCTAATGTTTCTTGTTTCGCCCAATTCTGAATTATAATGAATTTTATATATTTTCCCAAAGTTGAAAATCGAATACTGAAATTATCGCGCCATTTCAGGCTCGAAATATAATTAATATAAATTATACGTTCTAACTTCGATTTAAAATAAATTATTTCGCCGTTATTATTTAAAATAAATTATTTTAAATATACTAAATCCTTTAAATTAACTAAAATAAAAATTTTAAATTTGCCCCAAAATTCCGGGTCGTTACAAAATTTTTGCTTTTGATTCGCAACATTCAACTTTAGGAGCCTCAATAGCTTGATCATTTTCTTCTTGGATTTTTTTAATCAGAGACAAACTTCTTTAAGTGATTTGAAACTATCTTGGTGCAACTATTAATAATATGTACTGGGTGGAGTAATTAAAGGAGGAGCCGTTGGAGGAACTTTCAACTGATTTATATCTAAGTGGTTTAAAAGTCGGAAAGAGGACCTCTCATGTACATAGTGGAAGGAGACCATGACTAGGGACAATATTTGATACCATTTCTATGATGATCTTTGCCCCCGCAATATGTGCTATCATGGCACTGATGCTTTGGCTTTATGTGCCATTTGAGATATCTATGTACGTTGTCGCCCAATCTACAATGGTAATCTTTCTCTCTTCCCATGTCGCCTCCATAAAGGAAATGATTTGAATCCGAATCAGTTAACTATTCATAAAAAAGTGTTGTGTTGTGTGATAATTATGTGTTGTGTGTGTCCTAGAGACCCCCAGTAGTCATGTTTTTGTCACTTTTTCTTAATGAGTAATCTCTTTAATGCTCGTAATAGCACAATTCCTTCAAAGATGATTAAGATGCTATCTATGTTGACATCCTCAAAATCAAACATTGTGGTTTTGAGCACGACATCATCGAGTCGTTTAAACAACTACTCGACAAAGCGTAATCCTCTTTCTTAAGCAACAGAAGTAAGAGATGTAGGCGTAGAAACTTCCCTTTCTTAAGCTTTAGAATCATATAGGGACATGAGATAGGCAGTTTATCTTCCTCTTGTCTTGCTTCATCCCAACCAGCTACCACTCTACCTTTGATATTAGCATGAACCCTTCTGGTTCACCTCCTGTTGCTGGGGTAAATGCAGGGTAAACGTTGTCACCTTCTCCTTCCTCCTCTTCAAATCCAACTTCAATTGCAACTTCCTATTCCTCACCACTGTTGTTATGCGATCGTCATCTACCAAACCAAAAGTATGGAGAAGGTTATCAGGAATCAAATTTTTTACATATTAATATTATATCTAGGGCCTTAGAGTTACCATATCATTTACAACTTCTTTGCATATAGTCCTTGGAGGAATGTCTGTACGGTTCAACCGTCACATTAATTCAGAGCTCTTGAATTGATTGATGTAAAATTTCATAAGTAAGAGATTATGAAACTTACTTCCTTCAACCTAGAGCCTTGCAATACTGGGAGACAATGAGCATAGAATCAACGGTGCATAAAATTACTTAGTGTGTTCCATGCCTTTGTAACAATGCGACTGTTGGTAGTTGGCTGAAGGAAAGTCAAAAATGGTATTATTCATCATCACTTGAAATTAAAGGTATATTAGATGCCTTCCTCTGTTGGCTCATGGAACACGTTCTCTAAGAAAAGCATGTACATACAAATAAAAATTTCTTAGTTGTTCGGGTGCACCTGCATAGGAGTCAATCTCATGTAATAGAGAATCTTCTAAATGAATTGGTAGGACAACGCAATGCGTCCTATCAAGCACATACATTTGTTGCATGCAATGTATCGCTTTTAGGGGATACAAGCTTATCATCATGATTTGGAACTCGTATTTCTTTGAATGAGATGTTATTATTAGTGCAAATTCTCCTCAACAATGGCCCATTAATTCTCCATGCCACTAAACTGCTTAAATCCTCTAATATTGCTACTCCTTTTAATGTGTTTGGAGGTAGAGGGATAACTTTTAAAGCCCTTTCTCTGATTACTTAAAGCGCTTCCTATTCTTTTTTTAACCCTTTAGTTTGGTCCAACTAATGAGTCAGGGAAAGCTTGCTAGCAATCATTAGTAAATTTGATCCAACATCAGAACCAGTAAGAGATTGGCTAAATGTAGAAATTCCTATGGTCATGTCCATCCCAATAGCCTTAATGTGATTAGAGCATAGTAATCCTATTAGCTATGAAATTCATCAACTAATTGCAGTTAGAGTAATCAAAATGTACCCTTTTGTGCTCAATGTAAATAGGGTAGTGTGTGCAATGTCGTGAATGTGCATGTAATTCAAAGATTCGACTATTACTGATGATGGAATGTGTATTTCAGCTGGAATAATCACTAATCATCTCACCATCTTTTCGATCAGTATTCATGGGTTCTTTTAAGCTTGAGGACCGTTTATTGATATTCAAATCCCTTGCCTTTTAGTCTTTTGTCCAAATTTCTGGAGTACATGCTCTATTCCTATGTATAAAGTCCATATGTGCATGTTGTATGCAAGTTCTCCACATTAAGGTTTGTTCATAGGCATGTAAGGAGAGAAAAATTCAACTAAGGTAGTGATCATACCCAATCCTTGACCAAACCATTCCTCCGTCCTTCTTTCACCCGCTAATATGATCTTTTACTCACCCCATGTTAGAACCAATCCCTCTAAAACTCAAACTTTTGATCCCTTTATCCTTTTTCCACCTTCTTCATACAAGCCCCTCTCTTGTTTATCCCTACTCATCACTTTATCTTCCTAACTCCTACCTTGTGCCAACCCTCCTTCGCGTCCTTTTTTCCTCTCCTTTTCAAAAATTGATTCCTCTCCTATCTTCATGTTACTCTTTCCCTTCCTCCCAACCCCACCATGCACCTTGGCTTCCTTTCATCCATGCCATTATTAAAGGTGAATCTCACTACTTAATTATAATAGTAAAACCCATCAAGTCAATTGGGGTTTCTGTAGTGAATGTTGATGTAATTCTGGATGGCGACTCAATTAATAATGTCAAAACAATGGAGAGGTGGTTTTAGGAAATTTGGAATAGATTTAAGGAATCTCAGTGAATAAAATGGAAGATAATGTTCAGATCATAATAAGACAAAGGAGAGGGGAAGTAATAATATTTATATGGAGTGACTCCTCATATTCCACTCTTACCTACAGAAAATTCTCCAAGTATTGGAACACTAATGATGCCTTTACAAATGATTGGTACCGACCCCTAACATAAATTCCTCTGTGTGTCCGTAGCAATGGCCTAGCGTCTAAGGACTTTGCGCCATGGTAATAGTGGCGCTGGTTCAAAACCAGGAATGGATTGCTAAGAGCTTACCATGTGCATATGCTAAGATCAGAAACTAATGTGGTGCTCGCGGACCAGGCTATGTGCATTAGAGAGGGTTTTACAATTCTGATCGGTTTTCCTCCTGAACAAATTCAAAAAAATATTTTCTTTGTACATCTACGTATACATGTATGTTCATATGTTTCATGTAAGAATATTATCAAGTGCATAACACAACGTCACGTATGTGCATGACTCTATCCGGCAACAACCTAATAATTCCCAAGTGTACTTAAAAGCTAATGACTTTGTCTTTCTTTTTGACTTAACAGAGATTGGATGCTCTCTATGAACCCAAAAAAGAGACCCAGTCCAAATTGACGAATTTTGATAGCTTAATCAATATGCTCAACAAAAGGAAGCAAAGTTGATATGTGATAGATTACAATCACATGTTTATACTGCAAGGGGTTGACTAACCTCCACATTTATTCACAAATGACACAATTCTTTGCACCTACAACTTATTTAGAGGATGATGGGCAATCATGAAGATATATGGATCCTTTTTATCGACAAAATGTTACTCAATTCAAAGCATGTCATGTTCTCCATAACGCGTACTTTTTAGGACAATTGTTACCTGAGTTTGTGCCCGACCTTTCCTGATTATCTAAATGAGCATTACTCAATGATTATTGAGGTAAAAACCCGGTGTAATTATGAGAAGGTCCAGTCATCAAGCACAGATGGTGCTACGGGACAACTGTTGAGTGAACTAAGAAGAACAACATTGGGAACTGACTAAGAAATTGTCCCAAATCGATGCTCTAGTCATATAACTACATAATTTATTAACATATTTTGGATTGTATTCGTAAATAATAATTGTCTACCAAAATCAAAATACAAAATTACATAAGGCTATTATTTATGAATTTCTAGAGAATTTCACAAATAATAATGAAAATTATGTTTTGAATAAATACTACATAATCTATTATTCAGAATGAGATTTTAAATAATAATATGAATTTCATTAAAAGTAGTGCTTTTTGTGTAAATGACAAAATGGTTCATTCTATAGTATTTACAATTGGAATATTATTAATGTTACTCGAGTAATAAGATAAGAAGATGCATTCTACGGAAAAAAATTGGAAACAATAAAGAAACGCTTTCCTAATTTTTTTAGATAAGTATATTACTATTTTAAGATAGAAAATATTAAAAGGTTTCACTAATTTAATTTAAATGTAAAATATTGCACTTTTGGAGCAAATTGTAATGAAATGGTTAGATTCAAAGGATTTTAATATATAACATTATCTCAAAGTAAACTAATAGTTCTCAAAGTAAACTAATAGTTACTTGCCCTTTAGGCTTGACTACTTCAAACTATCCAAATGAGTATAAATTGGTAATGGTATAGTGGGAGATCCTAAATGATACCCGAAAGCCTTGATAATAAGGTATGAAATAGTTATGAAAAGTAGTTAGACAAATTTGAAAAAACGGCGTGAGGGGATGCTTGAAATCAAGCATGGGAGGGGATAGAATTTGGATCTGCATTCTTGGGTTGGTCCATCATTGCTCTCACTCAAACCTAAGATGTATGATTTTTTCAATCTGCCAACTTCCTCTTTTTCACAAGATCAAATCGCATTGACGTAGATCATTCAAATTCAAAGGTAGTGTTATGACCTTAATAGGCCTAATATAAGCCCAGATGATTACATTCGGGTTAGAATGAAGGAGCGGCTACCTCTAGAGCTTTGGATCGGAAGGCAAAATGAAAGCAACATTAAGTTAGGGAAATGACCTGCACTGAATTGGTGGTGGTCGGATCGATACCAACCCCGATCGATACCGATCCGAACTCTGACCACGACTGATTCAATCCAAAGTCCGGAACATTGTCGCTTCACAAAAACCACTGCTCCCACTATCTCCACTAAGTTCACTACCGTTGTGGATCTTCCTGTCAATCCAAGCTCATCCTTACCTATAAAATATAGGTTTCTTGAGAAGAATTTGAGACTTTAGGTCCTTGAGAAATTATAGTTATACTTATGTTGTAATGACCCGGGATTTTGTCGACTTTGGTTATCGCCATAAACTCAATGATGACTAACCAAACATCGAAAAATACCGGTCATTAGTGAAAGAAATTAGAGGGTGAGGAAAGATAAGATAGAAACTTAGAATAGAAGAAGAAGAAGAAGAACACAATATCAGAGTAACACGAATCTCACAGCGGAACGAATAAATATATTTCATAACATAACTTTGAAATACAAATCTGTACTTGAATATACATATCATTATCAAAGTACAACACTTACAACACAGTGGAAATAAACTATAGTTATATGATCCTGAAGCCTCCTGCTCCAGCTCTTCAAGTGTATCTGTAAAATCCCGACTACTTGACTGCCCATACAAATTTAGGCACCTAAGAGTTTAGGGAAAACAACAAAATAAACTCCGGGTCAGTCATGGGACTGGTATGAGTAAAACAGTTTAAAACATTCAAACAGGTAAACGATATCTCATAAGACCACGCCGTATAACGTAACGGGTTTTTCACTTATGAGAATCCAAATTATCTTTATATCAAAAACCTTTTGATATTATAATAATGTCTATCAACCATAATATAATAATCATCTAGCAGAAATGCTTTCATCTCACGTTCTACATATATAGTATACAATCAAAACCGCAAGCACGTACTGGGTAATGGATTTCCAACTATGACAAGGTATGGAACCACCTTTCGCTCGTGTACCTCTAGAGAGGAATACACTGGGTTCAACAAGAACATTTTGCAACCCGGCCACACATGACCGACCACTCATTTCACTTGAGTGTATCGAATGTATATCACCAACGGTTGGGATCAGCAACCGTTTCCCGAATGGGACAGTATCGACAATATATTTTTAGAAGTAAATGAAACTCTAGATCAGATGATTATACAACCTACTTCGGTGCGACCGACTTAGCCATGCTGCCTGCCCGATTTTTGTCATTTACCGGATGTGAGGCTAGAAGCTACGTTTTATCATCACACTAGATTCACTTTGAATGCCACATCGTCAAATCCATCAAATCACCGATTGACGTCCTCAACCATACATTATGTGTTAGCTAAAAGAAGTTTCCTTCTCCGCTTCCACTCTTGGTACGGTTGGAGAAATCAATATACGTAATCGTTTGGAAATACTCTGTCGGACATCCGTCCATACAAGTCATCCAGCAACAGGATGAACCGAAGGCACTATTCTGTAAACAGGATAGCCCTTGCATAACTCCGTCTTCAAGTTCCTTTGGCATATATGATTCGTAACGCTTATGCCAATACAGAGTGGTTCTTTGGATAATAATTCAACCGGTCTCTCCATATTAACAACGTTAAAATGGTCAAAACTTCGATAGTCTGTGATTTAACTATCGAAGAAAAACAGGTGTGCAAACAACGATATTATTTCCAGATGGAAATTATATCGATCAATCATCATTCAACATTTATCTCTTTATTTCATTAATTATCTCCTGCTTCCCTATAATCAACATTCTTATTTTCTAAATTTGGAAAATGTATGTTATTAACAAATGGAAAACATTTCCATTTCTTGTTTTCTTTATTAGAAAACATTTCTGATTTCTTATTTGGAAAACATTTCCAAAGCTTCTTCATTGGACTTGGATAGATGTTTAAACAAACCATCGCGATGCCAACTCAAAACATTTCCTTTAATTACTAAATTCACTTAACCATCCTTTACTATCGAACCTTAACCATTCCTTAGTTAAAAATGAAGTCAATCAAGTTGGGGTAATACTACCTCTCAGACCTTAACTGAACAACGTTTCTAACCTTGAAATAGACAAAGTTCACCCTTCTAATTCTTTAACAAACTTCCTTACGTAACTCTCTTTCGAATCATCTCTATTCGATAATTCTTTCCTTCGATAAGGTATATTCGATAACTCTATTCAATTTATTCTATTCACTTAACTCTTTTGATTTAACTCTAACTCTATTCACTTAACTCCTATCGAATAAACTATATTCGATAACTCTTTTAATTCTATTTGAATAAACTATATATTCGATTAACTCCTTTTACTCTATATTCGAATAAACTATATTCGATTAACTCCTTTTACTTCCTATTCGAATAAACTATATTCGATTAACTCCTTTTACTTTCTATTTGAATAAACTATATTCGATTAACTCCTTTTACTTTAACTCTAATCTATTAAACTAACATCGATTAACTCCTTTTAACTTGATTAAACTATTCATTTATAAAGATTTACTTTTAGTAACGGTTCTTCACTTTACAAATGATTTCCTTCTTATAACAGATTCCATTTTATAACGTTTATTCATTTTCTAAAGATCTCCTATTTATAAATATTCCAATTTATGAACATTTCTTATTTATAAATATTCCATTTATAAATATTTTATTTTCAAATATCACTTTGAAAATATTCCCTTATCAACATTTCGGTATGTTATGGTATTCAACATATCAAATCACGATGACCAGTTTCGTCCAAACACATATAATCGACAACAGATTATATATCACATCATATATCACAATATATGAAAAAAACAGTAAAATAAATGTTGAGGAATCCAGTTGGATTCCTCCAACCTGTTTCCCTGCATCACAGATGTTAAACAATATAAATAACATCACTTTCAGTTCCATATGATATATTCTGTTAAACAGAATCAATATAGAAAATTCAACTAACTGACTAGCAGTTCAATCAATCAACCAACACACAGCAATCAACAGATGATTAACAGTTCTAAAAATACATTATAAAAATATAACTGTACAGAGTTGGTGAGTTTTACTCACTTTGGCAGTTCATCGTTAAAGAACGATAAACTGTTTATTTGATTTGAATCAAACAATTTATTTCTCCATAAATTCAAACGAGCTCAAATCCACTTCCAGTCAGTTCCAGCGTGTAGCTCTCGTCCATACGATCCCAACAGATCCGACCGTTCGAAATTCTGATAATGTGGGTACAAGATATGATAATTATAAGTTGATACCCTATTTAAATTGATTTAAATATATTTAAATTTAAGTGGGCCTTACAATTTTCAATACACCCCAACCAGACCCGCTTCGGTCCTCTTCTTCCCCTTTCTCAAAATCCCGTCCTCCAGTGAATAAACGCACCCAACCATGGCCGATCTTCCCTTACTTCCATCTCCTCCTTCATCCACTTTAAATTCAAAGTAAACTCATCAAAATTCCTCTCGTCACAAACCCTCTCTCCTCATACAAATTTCCTCCCGTTCGCACTCCCTTTGAAGCCGCGACTTTCATCCCTACTGCACTTGTAAACCGCCATCAGCACCATTTCAAACACCTCTCCGTTCGCACCCATCTTCCAAAAAGAAATGATCACCGAATCCTTCCTCCGGCGTCCCACTGATCTGTTGTTCCCCTTCCATTGTCGTGCCCTTCTGTTGATCCCTCCATCCTCAACTTCACTAAACAAAAACACGAGTCCAACACTGAACTCCATTCGATTCTCCATCCACTTAACCCAAAAGGAGACAGCGCAAGCACTCTTCCGAACGCATGGAATACTCTTCACCAAGCTACCACAGTAAATGATTGAACCCAACTGTTATTATTGATTTTTAGAAAACCATGGATCTTTGATTTTCGGCTAACTGGAAAGAAAAGGGACGAGGCAATTCTCTCATATATTTATAAGCTTCAATCCCTTAGTTGCTAAGGAATACAACAAATCAGGTGGTGCAAAAGTCTTTCGCGTGTAAAGATTAACAGCAAGCACTTTACTAACCATAGATATTTATATATATTATATGCTTTTATTTATATTATTCTTATCATTGTTTTTTTTCTTATGTTTGTGTCCTGTCGTATCCATTATCATAATGCCAAGTAACTTATCTTTGTTACACACCCACAGTATATAAGTACTCTCGTTTCCGTCTCTACCATTTTCATATAACAAATAATATCAAAAATTGTAGATTTAGCAACCGACACAGACATCCAATCTACGATGTACGTGCGGTTCCATTATAGTGTATACCGTATTGTTTACGAACTGCTATCGACAAAAATGAAAATACCGCTGAGACGAGCAGTGTGCCCCAGTCCCAAAAATATAAAAATACCGGTAGATTAACTCATATTGTGAAACCCCGAAATGTCGATACAAGGTGCCAAATACTCCCAATAAAAAGTTGCTTATTTAATTAATTAAAAATTACTATAAAATTCTAAAAATTAAATTATCGTTATGTCCTAAAAGAATCTTGTCTAAATTCAAACCCGATCTCTAGTTATATCGAATAAACCGTTACGATCGATAAACGATTCTGTAGCGACTATTTTAAAATTTGATTTGGACATAAATCAAAATCTACACGATGAAATCCCGATTTTTCTCTTCCACTAGAAATATATACTCTACCAGCTCCGTAGTTTCTTGTTTCACAGAAATCCGATTTAAAACGAACTTTGTACATTCAGTTGAAGTTCGAATCGCCAATTTACGAACTGCAGCGCCATTTCGAGCTTGATTTTAATTATAATATAATTATACGTTCAAACTGTCGTTCAAATAATATTTTCGTTATTCTAATTCAATTCTAGACAGAATTAAATATCACGGATGATCCAGTTCACAACATATCGTCATTTCAGCCAATTCTGATTATTTCAGAATTATATATATTATTTAATTTATTATTTTAGTTAAATATTCATCATTATTTTATTCCACGACCATTTAATTCACTATATCACTATTTATATAATTAAATAAATTAATTATAATACCTCTGCCAATGCGGGTCATTACATATGTTCTAGATCTTTACTAATCCATGTCATTTTAATCTTTAAAAACTAAGAAAATGAGTGAGATTCCAAAAAGTAAAAGTAGGATTTTTAATGCGTAACCACTAGAAGTGCTTTTGTGTGATCTTATTGCTTTTTATTTATTTTCCATTTACTTTTCTTCATTTATCTCTTTTAAATCCCATTTCTAGGTGTTAACGTAACTTTAGCGCTAACATTTTGCTGCTTTCACTAATAAATTTGATTCTCAGTTGCTAGATCTTATAATCTACTAGTGGACAACGATTCCATTAAGGGAAGATCAGAATTTTGGTCATTTTTTATTCGAATTTGATGTTGTCTTGAAAGAATATCCCCGTTAACCTAGAAGAAATCTTTCACATCACATGTGGACACCCATGACAAAGAGGGCACAAGCATTCATTATGGAAGTCAAAATGCTGCTATTAATACAGCCTACACTCCCACAGCCGTCGTTGATGCTATTTCAATGCCTATTGATTTGGTGACTCATACTAACTTCATGGATATGATGAGGAAATTGAATCAAACATATGAGGCATTAAACAAACAAATCAGGGAAAATTTTCAATTGAGGAATCATGTCAATAGTGTGAATACAAAATATGATGAGATGTAAAGGCAGTCTCCAACCCAAGAATATTACGAATTAGAATTGTTTTCATCATCAGAAGTGAGCTATAGGCGCTAAACCATAGTACAAAATGAAATAGGCTCGAAATAGCTCATCAAAACATCTTGACTAGTATTTATCCACTAAACATCCTACTCGTTCTATGATTGAAAGGGGTATCAGAGATTAAATGCTATCATAAGTGTTGGTCAGTGGGATTGACCCAGAAGGTAAGAACCAGGAAGACATAGATATGAAGAAAAGGTCAATTATTGCCCTATAGCTCTTTAGACTTCGGAAGTGACAATGATGTTTATACAAGTAATAAAAGATAGTCAAGGCTGCTTTAACAAAGTCTAAGGAGTAAAGAGAAACCATTTCTATTCACTTATTATATTCTAGAAGTCAAATGCCTACATAGGTTAAATTTTCCTACAACCTCATCTCATATGGGTAAGCTGACCAAATGCAACATCTAACTAGATATTATTGGTTCATGGCTTTAGCTCAAGCTATAAACGTGATTAAATCTAAAGCTATTCTGATTTATCTCAAAGAAATGACTGCAATATGGTTCTTGAAGCTACTTCTCTAATCTATTTCATCATATGATGAGCTAAAGAAGAATTCATGAGCTAGTTCTGCATCTTTGATCTAGATCAGGGCTTGTAATGACACTGTTCATTATTCAGTAGGCCGAGGAGAGCCTATGAAGGATTATCTAGAAAGACATAACATGAAATTAACTAAAGTTAGAGAACCAAATGATGAGACTACTCAGATGATTATGACCATAGGTATTGACCCATATTCTAAGTTTAGAGAATTGTTGAACGGAAAACTTCCTTTCATAATGGGCCAGTTTTATAACAAAGTGGCCTATATTTCGAGAAAGGAATATGCACGAAGGCCTTTTAAGAAAGAAGTAGCAGGACATAACAATGAAGGAGTTCAGTGTAATGCTTTAATGAGACAGTTCGCATGAAGCTTCATTAAATTGAAGCCACATCTCCAGAATCAAAATGGGTGGAATTATAGTCAGGGATAGGGCGAAAATGTTTATGGAAGCCGCAATCAGCAAAGGAACTCTAGGAAGCGCCAAAGGTTTCCAACTTATAATGATTATACTTCGCTTAGTGACATGCTAGAAAATATGTGTCCAAGCACCAACAATACGATTTGATACAAGAAGCTCTCTTAGAGAATCAACAAGGAGGAAAAAGTGATAAGGAAAGTTCAGTCTATTTCATGAGATCCACGATCACGCGACTAATAAGTGCCATCCTTTAAGAGATTTGGTGAAAAATTGACCCCATAAGTTAAGTTGGATGAATATAAATATGCCTAGAGGAATATGAGGCAGAATGAACACAATGAACACATTCAGTTTACAAACACGATCCATTTAGAAAGAGATTGAGAATATGAAATAGTATATCAACAAAATGAACACATTTAGTTTGAAGAGTGCAACATTTCGGAAGAGACGATTCCAGCATGTAAAGGAGGACGATGATGGATGAAATCCATCTTTAGAAATAAAAATTTAGATGGAGTGGAGGCCCTATCAATTCAGTGACTTCGACCAATATTTGCCCAGTATTGATATGGAAGATCCTTATTGACTATGGGAGATCCATCAATAGCCTATGATCAAACGATGTTGGAGGCTAAGAGCTTGATGACTTGTGATGCTCACATTCATGGCTTGAGAATGACTACGAATGAATTGATAGGGATAGTATAATTATCGATGGAGTTAGGGGAAGGAGATCTCGAATATTATGAATCCCTCCATTTATTATGTTGGATATTGACTCTCTATATAATTCTTTTTTGAGTCAAGCCACCCTTGTTGAGTTTAGGGTATGCATTAACCCTTGGTATCTATTGTTGAAGTTTTTGAATGATGGTAGGGTTGCAATAATAAGGGGAGATTAGGTTGTTGTAAGGGCATGTTATATAATTGAATGGATGGATGCCTACCGCAAGAAGAAGGGAAAATGCATAGAGTTTTCTTTTGCATCAAGGATAATGACGCACATCAACTAAAAGGTAAACTCTAGCCTAAGAAGCATAAGAATTTGTTCAAAGACGTAGACCCCGTGAAAGATGAGGAAATAGGATGTCATAAAGCCTCTCCAATGGAGACAACTACTGAGATCTCGATTGATAACAACTACCCATCCAAGGTCTTAAAGATTGGATTTTACCTTGATCCAAGATGCGTAAAGGGATTGGTACCTTACTTAAGGCGAACATGGATGTGTTCTCTTGGACATATGTTTATATGTGTTGTTTTTCACTGACAGTTTCTATAATGCTCTAACACGAGACCCATATTAAAAAAGAACATTAACGGGTAATGTTGTCTGCTAATATGGAGATTACGGCTGGTTAGGAGCGATCAGCCCTACATTAAACAAGTATTGAATACATTAGTAGGGTGTAAAAATTCTTCTTTCTTACCTTATGTTGACCTAGCCTTTTAACAAGGCAGTCACCCCTTAGTTCTCCGATAATTGTAGCGTTCCAAATTTGGACATGGGCTCAGGAGAACCTGAATGAACTTGGTTAAAGTATCAAAATGCTCTCGAATCAATTGGCCATTACGAGCTTGGATTTTTATTCCATATACTCTAGCTCGTCCAAGCGGAGCTTCAAGAGCTTTCGGATCGGATGGATCTCGGTTCTATAGCTTTGGCTCGACCAGGATGTCCACCACTTCACTTCATAAAACTTGGATCAGATCGATGTGGTTCCCACCTTAGTCAAATAGCTTAAGCATGAAGACAAGAAGCAGCGGAGTTGAGTTACAGTGGAGGAGTCCTTCCGGATTGATCGTGTCAGTTCGACATTGTCGAACCGGTCGTTTCAGCAATGTCAAAGTGAAACCTGGAACTCGTCCATTCTTGCTATGAAGTGGTCATTTAGCTATTCTACAACTTCGGATCGAGGGCTACCTATCCGCGTTGAACCATGTCTGCATATTTCCACCATCCCAAAGACATGTTCCACGACTCCTATGAGCCAGATTGGCCGACATGTGTCTTAGGCGAATAGAGCTCTAGACCTCCTATAAATAGCTTAATTTTGGACTTTTCAAAGGATCTTCCTTTTCTCCAAGCTCTAAAAGGCTGCCCTATCAAGAATTATTCTTTTCCTTACTTATTTCTTGCATATAAAAGCACTGTATTGCGTAATCTAACAACATAAACAAAACAATATGCACTGTCGAACCACTATAAATTGCATGACTCCTTTACTGTTTTTGATATTATGTGATTCTATGATTGTGATATTCTATTATATGGTTTATTTGAGGGATGATTGTCAGAAAATCAATTTTTGACATCAGTACTTTAGTGTACCAAGAAGGGGCAGCAACTTGGAATTCTGCTGAAATCAGATTGCTTTTATTCTTACCACTTTAGTCATTGCAAAGAGGAACAAAGACGCAATATTTACTCGTTCTGGAGCTGCCGGATGAGAGGAAGAAGGCACAAAAGCATCTTCTGCAGGGAATCCCTCCATTTACTTGACCAGGGAAGAACTTGACAAAGCTGTAGTGCACTGCAGGAACGACTTGAATAACAGGAAGCCACCATGCAGAAGATCTTGGCACAACTAGGAGAGGCTACAAGTCGAGCAAAGGAGGCAAGAGCAAGGGGAAGGAAGCTAGCAATAGCTCAGCCAAACCCAGGGGCACAACCACCATGATATCCTCGACTCGACCACGCTGGGCAACAGGCTCGGTTTGACATAGTCGAATAAGAATTCTAGTTTGTCCATGTCAAGCCAAGCCGACTCAGTGATTAGGACCCCATCTCTCTTCAAGTTCCGTAGGCTCCAACGATGCATAGGGATGTGAAACAGGCTCCAAGTTTAAGGCAAGAGGTTTGCATAGATGGCATTCGAGTGCTGGAAAGGAATGAAGATGGATGGGGGTAACTATCACTCTAGGGAGCATACACTTCATCGACCTAAACTCAACGATTGGAGTTGGGTGCACTAGATGAAAATCTCAATGCCCCGGCGGTGGGTAATGCTAATTGGAGGATATTGCTCGACGAAGGAAACACAGTAGGTGAAATCATTCGACAAGTGACTCGTGGTGGTTTATCGAGTCAGGACATAGACAATGCGTAAAAAAGTCCTTTTTACTCTAGAATAAGGAAGTATAGAAATCCATTAGATTTCAAACTACCTATGCTGAACCTTACGATGGAAGGAGGACCCAACCATTCATCTCATGTGTTATATGAGATATATGGAAGTGCTGGGTGCATCAGAGGATGTGATGGCCAAGTGCTTCCCATTATTCTTGTCATACGTAGTTCCACAATGGTTTAGGCAACCAGAAAGCAACTCAATCAGCAAATGGACGGGACTGATTGAGAGATTTATGGGAAAATTTTGAGTCCATGTAGTGCGACTGAAGAGTGTGATGGCTCTGGCTACAGTTAGGAAAAGATTGGGGAGTGTCTACGCATATTTCTGGAGCGATTCAATGTCGTTGCAGCCATTGTTGACCGACCAGATCCATCAATTGTATCGATTGCATCCGTTTATTTAGTCTTATTGGATATTGAGTTTAAAAATCGTTGGAATGAGATCCTCCTAAGAATCTTCAAGGGTATTATTTCGTAGCCGACAGGTCTCTAAGGGAAAGCCAATCGCTGCCAGCTCGAAGCACTCGAAGTCAATTCAACATTTGATCTCGTAGCGTCCAATAGGAAAGCTCAAAGCTGATATTGATCAAGGCTGGGATAGTAAGTTTAAAAGGGGGCCTAAGTACGACTCATAAAAAAACTAAATACGAGTCTAAAGGACATTTTCCATGAAATCTGAGGAATGCTCCCGACGAGGAGGCTGCAGAAAAGGAACCTATAGAGCGTGACTAAGCGTCAAGAAAATTTTGTTCGTTCTACAAAAGAGCTAGGCACAACGCAGGTGAATGCAAACATCTTCACGATGTCATCGAAGAGTTTGTAAGGAAATTTCCATTACAACACTATATCCGACATAAAACCCCTACTCAAGATCAATCATCATCTGAATGATGTGGAAATGGGCCTAGCTCCCGAGGAGGACTCATTATCAGCTAATGAGTCCGAATGGAAGTTGGACAGTGAACGATAACTACATCTGCCTGCCCATGTGCGAAGCCAATCTTTGGTTCCAAGACATGCTCTTTATCCGACAACTAGCCACCGCTTCACTTTTGCATTTAATAAACTTATAATAACTGGCTAAGACTCTTACTCTTGTACGGGGTCCGCAACAACTCCTAGGCAAGCTCTATGATGGCGATAAACAATCTTCTTTTCTCAATATCAATGTACTTATGTATTAAGTGCTTTAACAAAAAGTTCAACAACTATGGATGGTTCTTGTCGAATTTTCTATATTCTAATAAACATGTTTGATGAGTATGGCTGATGCTCACTAGGCATAATGTTTCTTAAACTTTAAACCTTGGCTTATCATGTATGGCTGATGCTTGTCAAAGGGTAGGTGACTTCGTCATAATCTTGGCAGGTCCCTTTACCGAGGAACGTCAAGTTTGGTTGATGCTTAGCCAAAATCGAGTCGCATATGGACATGAGCCCGTTCGGTCAGGACTATCGGGTATGGTTAATGCTCGACAAGAGCCCTGTGAGGCTAGGAATGTCATGTAAGGTTGATACTTGTCCAGGGTTAGGCGATCCCAAACATACATGAATCTAATCATGAACGTCGAGTATGATTGATGCTCGATCAGAGCCCAGTGAGGCTAGGACCGTAAGTATGGTTGATGTTTTGCAAGAGGTCGACGAGGCTGTAGGACGATTAATATGGCTGATATTTGACAAAAGCCCGAAGCGGCTTAAGTCATTGAGTGTGGGTGACACTTGATGTGTGGAAACATCAATTATCAAGTATGGATGATACTTGGCTTAGGCATGGCTTAATCATGGATTGTCGAGTATGGTTGGTGCCTGACAAGAGTTCGGTGAAGCCATTTGCAAAACGATTTAGCAAGCGTGGAAATTATAAAAGATCTGGCGGGATAATGAACCTTGAGCGACGAGTCAAAAGGAATTCAAAACACGTTTTCCACAACAAAACATGTATAGGGGGCAAAGTGTTGACCCGTCTTTTAAAAAGGTAGTCACCCCTTAGTTATCTGGAAATCGAAGTGTTTAGGATTTCTACATAGGCTCAGGAGAACCTAGACACACTTGGTTGAAGTATCTAAGCGCACTCGAAACACTTGAGCATTACAAGCTTGTATTTTGGTTAGATACACTCCGGCTCGGCTAAGAGGAGCTTCACCAGCTTTAAGATGGACAGATCTCAGTTCGAATAGCTTCGAATCAACCAGGATGTCCATCACTTCACTTCATAGCACCTCTCTTCGATGGACTAGGTGTCAGATCAATGTGGCTCCCACCATAGTCAACTAGCTTAAGCATGAAGATAAGAAGTTGCAAAGTGGATTCATAGTGGAGGAGTCACTCTTGATCGATTATGTCAGTTTGACACTATCGAACTGGTCAGTTCAACAATTTCGAACCGAAGCTTGGAACTCCTCCATTCCTGTTATGAAGTGGTCATCTCACTACCTTACAACTTTAGATCGAGTACCACCTGTCCCCATCGAATTGGGTCTAGATATTTCCAGCGTCCCGAAGACACGCTACATGACTCCTACTGAGACATATGAGATGACATGTTTCTTAGTCGAACCAAGCTTTAAACCTCCCACAAATAGCTTGTTTTTGTACTTCTCAAAGGATCTGCTTCTTCTCCAAGCTCTAAAAGTCTCCCATAACGAGAATTTTTCTTTTTTCCTTCTTATTTCTTAAATATAAATGCATCATGTCTTGTAATGTAATAGTATAAACAAAATATTATCACAAGTATACATAGGCGCATTGCTGAACCACTATAAATTTCATGTCTCCTTTACTGTTTTTGCTATTATGTGATTGTGTTATTCTATGCTTTGGTGTATTTGGGGATTGATTGTCAAAAAACCAAATTTTGACATCAACACCTCAAGTGGATCGACATACTCAATTAACGTTTAATATAAATGGCTAAGGTTCTTATTTAGAAATGAGTACAAATACAATACACATATTACAGATCATAAAAAAAATACGTATGTATACACACACATATACAACGAAGTTTAACGAATACATGTGTTACATACAAAAATTGTTATGTACAGACCAAAAAAATATACATATCCTAAAAAAATACATAGACATGATCACATATTTACATCACTCGGGTATTAGCTTCAAATGAAATGATCTAAGAAGAGATCGTCTAAACACGAGCAAGCTATAAGCTTAAGTAACTTGGTTTGACCCGAGTATAAAGTACATAGGTCGGTCTAGCATAAACATATTAGTTAGCTTAAGACAATATAAATGGCACATAATAGATAATTTCATCTTGTTTGAAAAGGAATAATATAGACATGGATTGACATGCGGCATAAGCAATAGGTTCACAGAATATATATATATATATATATATATATATGTATATGTATATGTTACTCAAATAAGGCGAGAGCACAAGACACATATGTTTCCAATAATATGAATTTACTGAACTCTATGGATAGGTTTTACTAAATCATAAATCACACAATATACATGATATAAACCACAGAATTCACAAAACAGGGTTACTCGGTTAAGAGTTCAAAGCAAAGAAATGCATTCACCAAATTTAAATCCACAGATAGTTGTAAAGCTATAAAGACATAATATTTATCAATCAAATGGTGAAAACATTTAGAAATCACTAATTGTAAAAATTCAGAAATAATGAAATGCAAAATTATCCTAGAATGGATCCAAGTCATGGATGGGAAGTCGAAGCAACACAGTATTTGCATATGGTAGATGGCCGAAATTTTCCAAGTACTAATCAATGAGTAAGGTACATATCATAGATGACCCAAAGGTCTAGTAACAAATGGTCCTAAAGCCTACCATAGATGATCCGAAGAAGTAGTACTTGAAATTTTCCAGAATGTGTCATAAATTCCCATATAGTAACCTAAATGGTGGCAATAGTGCCTCACATACCGCATGATCCCACTTATCGGTTTACCACCCTACGACTAATTCCACACTAAAAATAGCTTCAATTTGGCAAGTATGGAATTAATCAATATATTTTACTTTCGTGTCTTATACCACGAGGTCTACTACATTGTTTAAGTTGTGTTCTCGTTCTATTGAAGAAGTCGAAAAAGTGTAGCTTTACATAAGAAAATATACTTTGAGAAAAATTAGGTTTTGAACAATTTGGCAAACTATTTGAAAATCGCTAATTTTGAAAATCTCTTTCCAGTAAAAAATACGTGTATTTTATTAAGTTTGAAACAATATAAATAATATTTTTAAATCATTTATCTTAAATAATAATTATTTAAATTTGAATGCCTTTGGAAATAATTTATAGCTCGTGCACTTGCGCAAATGAAAAATTGCAAAAAATACAGAACGTAAACAAACTAAAAGTCATATGAAAACTCGTTAATCTGGAGCGTGGATCAAAGATGATGTCAGATTTTCCATTATAGAATGATCCAAACAAAATTACACAAAAAAAAAACTTTAGGAACCAGTTAACCAATGCAAGAAATTTACTTAAAAACACTTTGAAATCAATCAGTAGCCTTAGGAACAAAGGCTGCAAACCTACAAAATGAAGCATGTGAAAATAACTACGCATAGGTCGACCCTTACGTATCGTAGATCTACCTAACTATGTTTGTGTCGACCCCTAGGTCGACCTAAGGAAGTCTTGGGTCGACCCTTAACATGGGAATTTGCACAGGGTGAATTTCCGCTTTAAACTCAAATTTGACACAGATTTTGGACGTGCTACAAGGGTTGTATAGACTTGTATTTTGACAAGCAAGGAGTTTACCAATACTAATATCATTCGAAATGGGTTTCATACATTTCCAGTGAAAATTGGAAAAGCTACATAACCACAAAGATGGCAGACACTATTTTACAGTAACTTAGAAAATGCACATAAATTATTACAGTGAAAATGATTTTACAGAAATAAGCATAGATTTAACACAAACAAACTATAATCTAAAAGGTTGAGATTTACTCCCATTGATTGGATTACAGTGATTTGGCTTAACTAGAAGATGATTTGGAGATTCTGGAACCCATAGAAATGAATAACAAAGACATGCAATCCCAAATCTTCCCTATAAACTCCCCTCTACAACTTTCACCAACTAGATGCTCGAATTCCTAGTTGTAGTTTGATTTTCTGAAGTATAAAAGGGTAACAGTTTTCTATTTGGAATAAATTAAAAAGGCTTGGATTTAGTTGCACAGTCCACGATAAAAACCCAGTTGGCCTTGCTAGAAAAAGGCTTGGTTTTGTGGAGATTTTGAGGAAGAGGGAAGCCATTAATCTTTATCATGTTTTCTTTTTGGAAGAAGAAGTTCTTATAATAAGATGCAAAATGTATGTACCCTTGACCATTTCTATACTTTTCTTTGTTAATCCAATTAGTTAAGTTATGAAATGGTCCTTATTAGGTCCTATTAAGCTATGTATTAGTCAATTCGTTTTAATTATGCTTTTAACTCAAATCTTAAACTATTGACACATGCTTTTAACTTATTCCCACATCACATACTTAGAACGCGTACATTACCTCAACTTATAAAATTGTAATGAGTGTGTATAAACCCTTTTTAACACTAATTTTAAATTAAACACTGAAATGTTCACACTTTCTCAAAACACTTATTTCCCACCTTATTTATTCAAAGCTTACAAATTAACACTAAATTTCCACAAAGCAAATTGTATATAACAATCATATTAAAATTATTTTATCAGTTAAATATTGATTTTCAATTAATATTTTCCTATTTTATAATTATGTTTGTTTCTCAGTTAAGTTCGAAACACCATCCCGTTTCACGTTTTACATTTGTTAATCTAACAAATGTACGAATCACACCAAATTATTACAACCACATAGTTTTTGATTTTCAAACAATACTTTACTTGTTGTAAATTTTAATTTACAATTCAACTGAAATTCAAAACACACCTTTTACAAGAAGAATTTAACATTCGCTATAGTTTATATATTTTTTCATTGAGTCACACAACCCTCAACACATAAATCAAATTAAATTACTATAAACACTTAAACATTGATTTTCAATCAATTTTGGACTTCTTTATATTTTATTTGTAACTCATTTCACTTTGAACTACGCTTCTTTTACAATAAAATTCAATGCTAGCCATAATTTACAACAGTTCCTGCATTTACACAAATGAAATCTTTTAACACATGTTTTGATTTCAAATACACATTGTAAAGTTTTTCAGACTTTATTCCCTTCATATATATTCACATATTAAATTTAATTTCTTATTTTAATAAACAAACTCCGCATTTTTCCAATTCAACACAATTGCTTGTAAAAATCTCCAAATTCTTTCTTGAATACACATAAATGATTATAGAGCTATCCACTTTTAAACTTGTATTTTTGTTTTTTCTGAACTTAAATTACAAAATCTTATTAAAATCTGTTTACCGTGGCACCCAAACAAAGGGTTGTTCTAGACTCTGCTCCTTAAAAAGAAATTGCATCTTGCAATTTCCCTTGTAGTAACATATTTAAATTTCAAACTCTAATTACTCTTTTTATATTTCCTTCCTTAAAAAGTTTTTTTTTTCCAAATTTCTGAATATATTTTCACCAATTAACATCAACTTCAGTTCTTAGATGTAAATTTTCTAAAAATTTGCATGAAACACCCTAGGTTGAAATGGACCATTTATAACCCTCGATCACTGGGCCATTTCTACCTAGCGTGTTCGACCTTAGGGTTGACCGGGTGGCCGACCTAGGGGTCGATACCTTTGGTCGATTATAGCCTAGTGATGAGTAGGTTTTAAGAGGTATTTTTGTCTGAAAGTTTTATATGAACGGACGAATCTTTATAAAATTAAATCTAATGATACAAGATCATTTCCATGCCTATAAATAAAGGGCTAGACCCCTATCTTTTGCTTATATTTTTTGGATGCAGCAGCAAAGCTCTTCCATTTCCCGTTCCCTGATCTCTTCCAAAATTATAAATCATAAATAAATTCAAATCAAACAAACAAGGATTGGAGATATTGAATCTGGATCTATGCAAAATGATTGATTCTACGAATATGTAATTTATATTATTTGATTTCCATCTTATTTTCTTATTTCTTTCAGATCTACAAATCTAAATTTTTGCTTGTAAATCCCCTTTGGAAACAAATTATAGATCTGTAGGAAATGGGAATTGTAAGCCTAAAAGCTGTGTCAGATTCTGGTTTTGATAGCTTTTAGGTGTGTGGGAAATATATATGTTGTTAATAATAACTTATATAATTCATTTGTGTTGAATCTAAATTATATGACTAAACGTTTATCAGATTTGTTTGTCTTTATCAAATCTGGAATAATATGCTTTAAGTTTGTATACAGATTTGTAGGCCTTTTTAATTAATAGATTATACTGCCTATAAGTGTTCTTGATTTGTTGTGGTTATTATAAACACCTCGGATCCTGAAATTAGTCCCAAAACCATTATTAGATTTGTAGTTTTATTCCAGATTCATAGGATTTGGTTGTTCGTTGGTAATTATGTTGTTTGGGTTAAAATAATAATAATCCGGTTAATGTTTGATATTGTTTGGGGGCGTTTTTACTTAATTATTGTATTTTTTTTCTTCTTTTGCATTGAAAGGCATCATTTGAAATCTACAAGGAACATAAATAAACCAAATGAAAAGAGACGTTCAAATTCATGTATTTTTGTTTGTAGTTTGCAACATCTATTCTAAATTAAATAACCTATTTCCTTGGGATTTGAATTGTATCAATTTTCCTCTTTTAAATAGTTTGTGCAAAATTTACAATAATTGTAGTAAACAACCTTTTGGAATAATTTGAATCTTAAAACAAGATTAAACACAAAAAGGGATGTTTTGGTTATTAACTCCTATATTGAATGGGAAATAAAGATTTGTGACCACTGTAGCAATAAACGTGGAATTTGTTGCTAAATTAAGAAGGTCATAAATAGAACAATAACTACTTTCACCATATACATTTCTGGGGAAATCAATTGAAGAGGGAAAGAGATTCCTAATTGATTACAATTTAATCAATTATTGAGAATAAGGATGGTAACTCCAACTAAAGAAATAAATAATCAGTAAACTTATGTATATATCAATATATATTTAATAAGAATCAAATATAATTAAAATAATTTAGAAATGTTTGGGGGTAACAAAGATTAGATTAAAGCTTAAATGGGACTAACATAAATGGCGTTTAATAGGATAATTAATGCCTAAGGAAAATATGACTGGTAGGGCCATAAATGGCAGATTTTCTAAATAGTAATAAGAAATAGAATTAAAGGGGATTGATTCTCATAATAAATGCTAAGCCCAATAAGAAAATAAATAGTTAAACATTCTAGGACAGGAAGTCATAGGTTTCTTATTCTATTCTAGTTAATCTAGAATTAATATAATTAGAAATAAGGATTGGACTATGTAGATTAATGATGTGAAGTCAGTTGCCTTATTCAACAGAAGTATGCGCTTTCCAACAGTCAGGTATATGTACAACTGATGTGAGATATCATTAACCATAGGAATCCGTCACGATACTTAATTGCGCAGTGAGAATTATTTCCTAAAATAAGTTTTACTTCAAATGTTGAGATATCAAGTGGTTGTAGGACCCATCTCCCATTCAAAAGAAGAAACCATTAAGGATATAATTCGCAAGCGTTGCCTACTTTGGATTAGAGGTATTAACAAGTTAGATCTATCCTAAAAAGGGTATTAAGTGATCACACAGATCGCCTCCCCATAATTAAGAAGTATAAAATGGATAACCAGGTTCAAAATCAGATGTCTCCGCGATGGTCTGCTTCTTCTTGGTAGTAAGTGACTGAGGATATAGTTCACTTTGGGATAAGGCATTAAATGACCACTAAGGAGGTCCATAGGTCGCTTATCCCGTGGGAAGTACTAAGTGACTACTAGATTATCCAATAGGCTCAGCTAGATAGTAACACGGGGTTCGTACGGGGGAAGTTCATAAATGACTAGATATCGTCTACCTATCCTATAGGTAATAAGTGACTGCTAACTATCTATCACCTTATGCGGGTCCTGGGTATATGCCGGAACGACGAAAGCACTAAACTAGTAGGACATAGTAGCTAGTGTACTTTAGTTTATATTAGTGCAGGATAAACCATCGAGTAAGTTATTAAGTGATCAATAAGTTCGCCTTGGATCTTAAGTGATCGAAAGGATCTGCCCTTATCTTATATTGGTAGTTAGGTCCTAAATGGCTATGTAGAAATAATTTACCTCCTTATGGAATAGCGAGTAGTTGGAAGCCCGCCTCTTAGTCTTTGGTAATTGGTTGACTGGTGGTTTAAAGGCTTCATACTTTTGCGCAAACATTCCATCTCAGTATTGCGGTATCATTATCTTTGAGGATATTGCACTAGGTATTGTAGTTAGTCATTATGCGTAAACCTTTACAAGGTTAGGATTGAATTACTAGCCTTGTTAGATATACCAAATGGGATACATTTGTGTATTATAGACAATGCTACACATTTTCTACTCATCAGAACTTGTTGTCCTGACCGCCTCCTCATCACAACTCACAGGTTTGCATCGAGAAGAAAGTTATTTGCAAGTGCTTAAGTTTGAATTTCGGTTTTCGTTCTCTAACGGTCGATATCGATGTGGCGATTTGCCTTAAGGTATTTTCCCTAGTTGGTATTAGTTATCTATCTTGTTTCCACTATGAGTTATTTTTTATTTTTACTCTAATTATGCTCACGCTCATTATTTGCTGGTACCAGATTAATATTCCTCCTGCTTGAATGAGTTTGAGTTTCGGATTTTGTCGAAACTCGGGCTCAGAAAAGAGTGGGCTGTTACATTTTGTGCCAGAGCTAGGTTTACATGATCAGAGGAATTAATAAATTAGAATTAGTAAGAGAACGTATTTGAATTTATTTTCTAATTTCTTTCTTCTTTCTTACCCAACTCTAAATTATTTCGACAATGAGATAGTCGTTGGCCTACTTAATTAAGATATGTTTTAAACGACTAAGATTTAGAAGAATTTTGTGTTCGAGTATTCATCCAACCTCGATTTACCACAGGTGCATTTGGCGATTTTGTTTAAAAGAGAATGAGGACAACATATGGGGAATCTCGTGGATTTGAGCTTGGTGACTGGATGAAAAGCTAGCTACAACTGAGATAGTTGTGATTTCTTGTTGTTGGCTTAATTTTGGAGATCCGACGATGACCTTTTTCTTGGTCTTAACCGAGAAGTTTTTTTGAACAAAAACATGTTACCTAATTACATAAAAGAAGGGTACAAAAAATTTGATTTGGCAAAAATATTACAATGCATACAACAAATTCTATACAAGCTAGAAAGATAGACAACTCAAACCGAAATAAAATAAAACAAGAGTACACAGACACAGACCAATAAACTTCAAAACATAAACCGTATAACCCACTGTCAAACACATCAAGCCACGAAGATAGATCCAAGCTCCAAGTAGCCAAAAGCCTGAACCAAGAATAGAAGAACGGAACCTAACTTGAAGCAAATAAACCCAACAAATATTTTGGAAATAAACTAAGCAGAAAGCAACTGGATGACTTCCAAACTCCATAGCCTCCTAGTACAACATCACAAAACACCCAACCACACAAACAACTAAAATTACAAGAGGCAGCAAAGCAAACTTAAAGTAAATTATCAATGGAAAACACTCCTAACTGCCCAGCTGCTTTAACTGCCAAACAAAGCAAACACATAAAAAAAGAAAGGCAACAAACCAGGCCATAAAGAAACAACTCCAACAAAAGAGAACATGCACCAAAACTCAAATAATTGCAGAATAGCAAAGAAGAAATAATAGTAACAAGATTATTTTTAGATATATCTCCATTTTTGAACCCCACCATTGGATCTAAGAAATGAGTTTAATCCATTCTATAATGGACTCCACCAGAGTTTCTTCACACTTCATTCTACTTCCTCCTTTGAACTTAATAGCCTTAGATTTATCTCTTCTTTTTATAAAGCTACTAGATGAGCTATCAGATTCATCCATCGAAATATCTTGCATCACATTTGTGTTTTATTTATACTAATCACATTTACAAGAATCACGTTAGTGTGTCATTATCGTATGAATATTATTTTGATAGAATTATTTATTTGTATCCATGGCCTTATATTTGAAAAGATTCCAGTTTTTGATTTTTTTTTCAAATTAAAAAGGGATTTCAAAAATTTTACACTATGGTTTTCGAAAAATTGTTATATAAATCAAATCTAACCATGTTTCGGATTGATGGGTTTTGTGAAATATTAAAAAATACTCCATTTTGGTAAAAAGAAAGAATTTGAAAATGACAAAGAAAAAGCCTCGAAATTCAGGAACTATAACTACCCATTCGTCATGATTTTTAATATTCTTCTTTTCGAATGTTTTTGATGATTTATGGAAATTATTACAATTAACCTGTTTGAGATTTAAAACTCTCAAAAATTTGGAATATGAATAGGTTGTTCCAATCCATAATATAAACTGGAATATATAAATTATAAAATACAATTACAATACGAGACCCTCAATATATAAACAAAATTTAATATCAGAAGGTTTTCAACATATTCTCTCAGAAAAGACTAAGGAAATTTCTATTCATCCTAGGTTTATTAATTTTGTAAATCATTCTTGTCGTTTGTCTGATAGTTTACGGAAAAATCCGTTTTATTATATTTCGAATTTCTACCTGAGTTTTCTTTTCGAGAATTCATTAGTTTGACTGGTGGTCGCCATTGTTTGAAGACGTTGAGAAATTGTATCTCGAATGATGGATGGTGGACGTTAGCATGAGATTTCCGGTTAAGTCGGGAAGGCGATACAATTTTATTATAATTCATTCTAATTTTTTTAGAATTGAACTGGCCCATTATGTAGAGGTTCAGGTCGGCCCCGAAAAGGCCAGACGGTTGACTGGGTGGTTGACCTCCCTTCTTTATGTCGGTCGACCACTCTGCCCAAACGGGTGCGACTTGAGCTTGGAGCGATGTATATATTGGTCCTCCTTATAGCCGAACTCTATTACATTCGTCCTCATTGAAATTCCAGTAGCCACACCCAATACCCACATCCTTCAAGCCCTAAAATCGAGATTTTGAGCTCTGTTCCTCTTCCAATCCCCACCTATATCCTTGGGTCTCAGATCTAGCCCCTCGTGTACTCTAGATTTGTAGTTTTCCTCGTCGATTTCTCAATGGCACCTCCTTGAGCTTCTAACATTCTCGTGTAACACTCGGATCACATGCTTTTGGATGCCGCATGGTTAGACCGTAAATCGAGGAAGATAGAAAGTTATTTGGAAATAGAAAATTTCGAGTTCCATCAAAGTCTCCAAGTGAAATTCACTAATTTTGCCTTTTTATACCTAAAGGAGAAATTTCTCGCCGTAGGCTTGACACTGATCCTACGCTATGACACCTTCGAGTGCTAGTGTTATCCTCGATGTATCAGTCATTTTGACGCCAAGATGATCGTCAATTTTGATAAGGATTCTAGTTTGATTCGGTCTGAGGTGAAAAGGACCTGTGTTGAGTTCACTGACCATGAATTGGCTAAGATCTTGGATATTTCCGCTGCTGGAGCGGATTTGGATGACATTGAGATGATGGACCCTCGGATCCTCTCTCTCATCTTTGTTAGAGCTACATGTGCTTGGGACACTGGTAATTTTTGACCCATCGCCCATCTAATTGTGTGCATATCATCCAGCATAACATTATTCCCAAGTTGGGAAGCCTCGAGCAGATCTACCCTTCGTGCTTCCAGCCACTTATGCTATTATTAGCAAGGGATCCGTCAATTGGGCATGCGCGTTAATGACCTACCTCTTTGATCCTTCATCTAGTACTCTAAGGACCCACTTTCTATATAGTCATCTTCTTTGCCGTGTCTTCCAACACTTTCAGGTGAATCTTCGTAGGGAATCGACATTCAAGAAGACCACACCACCATTGATCATGCCTCTCTCAGGAAGATGGGTATCCAGCTGCCCTTCGCTCCAGCCCCCAACTTCTGCTCTCCTTCACCTCCCGCTCTAGTTGAGCAGTAGCATTAGCTAGCTATAGTAGGCAAAGAGATCCCTAAGCTTGTGACCCTCCATCATATCTAGGCGGAGCTCCACGAGGTCGCATACAACAGCTTCGACAAGCGCACGAGATTGGATGCATTTTTTCCTTGCTATGTTCATGGCGTGGACGTGGCAAAGGATCGAGTTCCAACCGTGGTGTTTGACCTTCCCATAGCCTGTAGACGATATCTTTTGTATCTTTCCATTTCTAGCATTTTATCTTTGTTATTGTAGTATTTTTGTTTGTAACTGATAGTATTGTTGTTTCTGCAAATCGCATGACGATGTAATAAGATTTCATATGTGTTTGTCTTTCATGCTCCGTTGTATTTGAATTCGAAATGAAATCTCATTTTCTTATCTAATTAGAAGTTGTTTTAGAGCTGGAAAGTATAGAATTCTGTAATGGGTAAATTTAAGCAAAGGACAGGCTTTTGCGCTGTTTCATCATGGGTATGTTTATTAATTATCTCCTATTTCTTTTTGAGCTAAAATTTATTTTTGAGTATTGTGTGTGGCTTCAATTTTCGCACTTTTCTACGTGACTGACTTCCTTTCACGCCAACGTGTGATTTGAGTCATGTAAGTTTCTGCAAATATGTTTTGAAACCTTTTTTGCAAATACTATTTGAAAAAAGTCCTTTTCTTTTTAAATTTTATATTTTGACTAATTTACTTTCTTTTAATCTGATTTATATAAAAACATGGATTTGGGTACGGTAGTTTACTTATGTTTAAACATCCGTTTTGCATAAAAATAGATGCTTTAAATATAGTAAAGCGCACACTAACAAAGTTTTGTTTATATGCAAATCTGATAAGGAAAGTAGAACGATATCAAAAAGAAATTTCAAATTTTACATAAGAATTTTTAAAGCGAAAATTTATTTTAATGGAAAATTTCAATTTTTATATTACATGTAAAGCGTGAGGAAGATTTTGGCTGATCTGTTTGTGCATTTTAGCGGCGCATTAGAGATGATGATGCATTATGATGTTAACGGTATCAAGGAAGGGCTATTCTAGCCATGGAGACGTTGTTTTCATACCTTTTTGATGATGCACGCGAGATATTTATTAACTCATTTTACATTTTAGAGCTTTTCTTAAGCCTCCTTTGCAGTTTGCGTATGGAAATTTTTGGAGTATCTTGGGGCCATTGAGGTAAAATTTCACTGTAGTATGGAAATTGGAACTTTTGTAAGTAGAAAGAGCATTAAATTTCTCCTCTTTGATTACCTTTTCCCAGTTTGGGGAAATTAATAGAAACAATTTAGATATGTCGATGAGTTGGATGGAATGGTTTGGATGCAAAATTGGTTGCTTCATACTTCTATTCGTAGTCGTATGACGGTTATGGAGGGAAAATGTTTTCAAAATTTGCATTCATATAGAATTTCCAGTATATTTTAGGATGTTTGCATCATGTGTACAAAAGTGTTTTCAAAATAAAATGCATACATATAGGATGATCCAATTTAAAATCATTATGCACGCATATTTTGTGGTTGCAACTCATTATGTACATTGTGTACATGCACATGTTGGTTGCAAAATTAGATGTACACCATTTAGTTATGTAGTTTAGGATATTTAGGCTCTAACACCATGACTTTGTCTATGGTAAAATTTCGGGATGAAAATTCTTTGAAGGAGGGGATAATGAAACAACTCGGAAGTTTGACGATAATTAATTTAGTTGCTTAATTAAATTTCCAAAAATGGAATTTTCACAAATGGTGGAATGGTTTGGATCCAAATCTATGTAAATAACACTATTATCTTACAAAGATGCTTGTTTGTTATTGTGTTTTTGAATTAGAAGTGTTTCATGTCAAGGGAATAAATGATTGGTAAAAACTCCCATAATAAACAGGAAGTAAATATTTGTGACCGTTGTAGCAATAAACATGGAATCTATTGCTAAAGTAAGAAGGTCATAAATAAAGTAATAACTACTGTAACAATGTACGATTTTGGGGAAATCAATTGAAGACGGAAACATATGCCTAAATGGTTACAATTTAATTTGTGGTAAGGATTAGGGATGGTAACTCCAACTAGGGAAATAAATAAGCAATAAACTTATGTACATATCTATATGTATTTAAATAAGAATCAAATAGAATTAAACTAATAGAGAAATGTTTGGGAGTTACAAATATTATATTAAAGTTTGAATGAGACTAATATAGATGACACTTAATAAATAAATAATTCCTAGGAAATAATACCATTAGGGAGATTAATGGGGATAGACTATCATAATAGATGCTAATTCCAATAAGAAAATAAATAATTACACATCCTAGGATAAACATTATAGGTTTCCCTATTCTATTCTAGTTAATCTAGAATTAATATAAATAGAAATAAGGATTGGAATTAGTAGGCTAATAATGCGAGGTCGGTTTCCTTATTCGACAGAGGTCAGCACACTCCAACTAAAGGATATATGTACAACTGATGCGAGATGTCATTAATCATAGGAACCCTTGACCGTAGTTTATTACATAACAAGAATATTTCCTAAATTAAGGTTTACTTCAAGTGTTTAGGTATCAAGTGGTTGTAGGACCCTCCTTCTGTACAAAGAAGAAACCATCAAGGATATAATTCGTAAGCATGGCATACTTTGGGATTAGAGATACTAGCAAGTTAGATCCAACCTAAAAGGTAATTAAGTGATCTCATAGCTCACCTACCCATAAATAGGAAGTATATAATGTTTAACTAGGCACAAGATCAAATATCTCCGTGATGGTCTGCTTCCTTTAGTTAGCAAGTGACTAGGGATGGATTTTGCCTTGGGATAAAGTATTAAATGACCGCTACGAATGTACCATATGTCTGCCTATCGTGTGAGAAGTATTAAGTTAGGGGATTATCCAATAGTGTCAGCTTGATAGTAACACGGAGGCCTACTGGGTGAAGGTTATAAATGACGAGATGTGGTGACCACTTTCAATCTCTCGGCTTATGTGGGGCTTCGGCATATGCATGAATGATGGAAGCCTTAAATTAGTAGGACTTGGTAGCTAGTGTCCTCTAATTTATATTAGTGTAGGACAAACCATTAAGCAAGGTATTAAGTGATCGATAAGACCACCTTGGGTCTTAAGTAATTGAAAGGATATGTCTTTATCTTATGTTGGTAGTGAGGTCTTAAGTAGCTATGTAGAAATAATTTACCTCCTTATGGAATAGGTGAGTAGTTGGAAGCCTGCCTCTTAATCTTTAGTAATTGGTTGAATTGTGGTTTGCAGGCTACATACCTTTGCGTAAACGTTTTATCTCAGTATTGCAATATCATTTTCTTTGGGGATACAACCCTTGGTATGGTAGTTAGTCCTCATGTGTATATCTTTACAAGGTTATGTTAGAATTACTAGCCTTGTTAGACATATGCTTTGGTCAAAACCAAACGAGATACATTTGTGCATAGATAGTGTTATACACTTTCTACTCCTCTGGACTTGTTGTTCTGACTCCCTCCTCATAATAACTCTCAGGTTTGCGTCAAAGTAGACAGGTCTTCGCAGGTTTTCAAGTTTGGATTTCAGTTCTCATTCTCTCATGCTCGATATTGATGTGGCGATTTTCTTTAAGGTAGTTTCCCTAGTCGGTATTAGTTATCTATCTCATTTCCGCTGCGAGTTAATTTTTATTTTACTCTGATTATGCTTATGCTCATTATTTGCAAGTACAAGATTTATATTCTTCATGCTTGGATAGGTTTGAGTTTCAGTTTTTGTTGAAATTCAGGCTAAGAAAAGTGTGAGGTGTTACATAGATTTCTCACCAAGTTATTAGAAGTAATATACACATCATATTAAATCATTTACATAACTTATATTCAAAAATGCACTCAGTTTTTCCAGTCTCAAATTAGTTTATCATGTTGTCACTCCATCGATTTGCACCAATTACTTGAAGATGGTTGCAATTTTGATTATAAAATCAAAATGGCCTCGCCATTTAACTATTTATTAATAATAACTTGACGGTTGCACGTGTATTTTATACTTAAACATGAGAGTGTATTTCTAAAATACTGCTTATATTCAAGATAATTACTCTTTTATCCATCTCCCTATATACACCCACATTTATTTTTATATTTTTTCAAAACACAATTTCGTCTTAAAACCGTTTCTTAAATTTATATCAAAATAATATTAAACCACCAAATTTATATTAAATCACCTCATTATTGGTTGTAGGGTCGGTATAGTATTGATATTGCATCGCCATCTCTTTTACATTTCTCAGTTTATTTAATTGTTTAACACTATTTTAGCACACATATTCTCAAATCATTCGCTTTTATTTCATTATTTATTACCTTAAAATACTCTATTCAAATGCTTTGTATAAGTATTCAAATAATTTTTATCGATAATGTTAGTCGGGCATACTAACCAGAACTCACATAGTACCCGTTAGACAATTCAACACAGTAGATAATCACAAGTTCTGTTTACTCATGCTTGTATTTATTCAGTAGTCACCAATATTCTCATTTCATTTTTAATGATAATATACAAACCTTATTAATTTCCCATGAATAATCAACCACATTATGTACCCCTTGAATACTTTTTAACACCAGTTTATTCATTTTTACACCATCCCATTAATCCCTTACATATTTGATTAGACTTTGTTCTCCGCTGAAACAGTTTACTGATTTACGCTATGAAACTGTAATTTACTTAGATTATTCACATTTATTATCCCATATAAGTTTCAAGTCACCGTCTTGGATTTTTAAACCATTTCCCATCCCATTTTAGTTATTTAACATAACTATCAACTATATACTGAAGGACAGAATATCGAGTCTCACTTAGTTTAGACCCAAGACGTTATATACAAAAAGGGTTCAATAGAATGATAGTTTTCCTCAAGTGAAAAAACCAATAACTAGATTCAACAACTAGTATACTATGAAATTAAATACATTCCTAGACGTTTTTCCCAACTTATAAATTGCTCCAAGGATTCTGAAAATTACGGTACACTGACTAAGGGTAATGATGAAAAGTTACACGAACAGATATGAGTGTTATCCTTTATTGTTATAACACATGTACTATTCTGGTTCTGTTGTATGTTTATTCTGAAATTTATTGTTATAACACATGTACTAATGTCATTTTATAGTACGAAGCATACGGCTGGTTAGGAGTGACAATTTGTAAGCCTTACATTTAACGACTATTGAATATACCGATTGAGCATGCAAATTTTTCTTCCTTGCCTCAAATGGGTCGGGGTACTCAATTCATGTCTAATACAAAACTACAATGGCTAAAGATCTTATTTTTTGGCAAGGCCAACCGGTTACTAAAGTGAGCTATGACACTTTTTTATTATATTGAAATAATAATATATGAAGATCGGAGATATAAAACACATATATGAAAAAAAAATTAAAGTTTCCATATAGGGAAACAAGATGGAAGAAACACACAGCCCAATTATATCCATAAGAGTTTATCTAGCTAGGATTTTACATTTTGTTTATCATTGTTATATGACATGCGCTCACAAAGAAACACCACTATCTAATACAAGACAGTTATCCATTGTCCTGTTGGGTCCTTAACATCTTTCTTTTCATACTTCTTGTGACAGGGGTTGTAACACCCCAAATTTTAATAAACAATAATTATACGAAAAATATTAATAAATAAAATATTAATAAATGAAATATTCAAAACTAGATAAAATTTATTTCACTGTCGCATTTGTTAGGAAATTCTGATTTGCATAGACTTTCAGTTTGCATAGGTCAGACTAGAAATGAACAAGTTATGAAAAATCAAAGCTTGAAGTTAAATTAATTAACGTCTAGAATAAAGGAATGGTAAATGGTTGACCCAGGCCTTGTATGGGTTGACCCTTGTGTTGACCCCTGGGTCGACACACGTATCGACCAACATAGAAGGTGGGTCGACTTACCTCGAGCCAAGCATGGGACTATGCTTGGCCAAACATGCATGTTTCTAGATTATTCTTTTTTCTGACTCATGCTGAGGTGTTTTCTATAGTTTGGATCAAAATCCAAATATTCTATGGCCTAGATTATCGAATTGCACCAATAAATAGGTTACCAACCCTCACTCTTTCCCTACACCAACTATTCTTCATCTTCTTCCTCCACTCTATTATGTTCTAGAAATAAAATTAGGGAAAGGTCAGGATGCTGTCAAAATATAGATTTGAAAGACTATTCTTCTTCTACTTCTCTTTCAGAGGTCTTTTTCTAGTACTACATCAATTCTCTTGGAGTTCTATGTTATTTTTAAATCAGCAATCTAAATAAAAAGGATTAACATAGTGAATTAGATAGGATCTGAAAGCTTGAAAATTACAGTGTTTATAAATATATCTTTTACAAGTTATTGTTCATTTTAATTACTGTCTATTGTTTATTCCTTTTTTTTGTTATGTACTTATAAGTAAATTCTTCTTCTTTGTCCTCTTCTCTGTTATTATTCTATTTACAGTCTTGTAATGCCTAATTATTCATTTCGTTCATTTTTGAGCATTGACTTATTTCTACTTTTATTTTATTTTTGCATTGAGCTTAGGCATCGAGAGCCTAGGTATTTACTGTTAGGTTTGAGTGAGAATTGAGATAATATGAAAGAATGTTAAAAAGGATATTTTTAGGCATATTGAGAATTAGTTAGGATTACATTCCAATTATTGACTATAAATGGGGATAAACTTTTGAAATGGAATAAGTTATGTACTTAATTATACATTAAGTATCATGTTAATAGAAAAATGTGGAATGGGATAAAATATACTTAATTGTACATTCAGTAAATTTGTAACTACAAAAAATCTAAACAATTATGTTTTGGAATTAACATGACAATAAGTGAGAGGGTGATAAAAGGTTGTAGATTACTTTCCTTAATTACAGTAAAAGGTTGTAGATTACTTTCGTTAATTAAAACAATAGGTCGTAGATTACTTTCATTAATTGAAAATAAGAAGTATGTATATTGGGATTATTAATGAACTTAACATGCGAAGTTAAACATGTCTAATTAATAAGCTAAGGATCCCATAACGGTAAGATATAAGGGGCTCGTGGAAATCCTAGTTAACTTGGGCACCAAGTCTCGGGCGGCTTGTGTCACGTGCATTTTGTGTAGGAACCTGTATCAGTCATTATTCCTTGGTTATTATGGTGCCTCACACTAGGTAAGGTTAAGACATGCTTATACTAAATTGGAAAGTAAAATGTCCAAAGAGAGGTGGGTACAGGCACGTTCTGGCGAAGCTATGAGCGTGCATTGTTCTGAATGAGGAAGATAAGATGTCGCAACACCTATGATTAAGGACGTGTCTACTTAGTTGATGGGTTCAGGACTGATAGCCCCGAACGCCATAACTGGCACATGTTATTCACATCCTGTATCACTGGGTAGAAATTAAGTAAGACCTAATCTTTACATTATGTTAGTTGGTTCAAAAATTCTTGGGATATGAATGAGAAGCTTATCTTGTTATCGTACTCTTTTACTTTACTTTATTTTCATGTCCATTGCTATTCATCTATTTGAATACTTCTTATCTTATGCTCATATTAAAAATCATCAGAACTCACCATGCTTATGCCTAACCAGTTTTTCTCTCTCTCTTCCTTTCCCCCTAGGTTTTCAAAGCGGAGGATCGCAGTAGTGACCTTTTTTAGAGGAAGTTGGGTGTGTAGCATGGAATTACATAGCTGACTACGCGTAGAAGTAAATAAGTAGTAACCATGACCTTTTGATTTTGCTTGGACTTGGATCAATGCTTACTTCATGTATTGCTTCAATAACCGTTCTATGACTATTGTTATGGCTCATGAGGGATACAATTTTTGTGGTTTTATACTTGTACTCTGATGTCCTACTTTCCATGAGACAGATGTTTTATGATTATGACTCTATGGAATTTTAAACTATGATGTTAAGACTGGTTTAATAATATATTTTTAAAGTGTTTTGTTGTGTTTTACTTTTTATCTTGTGAATTTAGTCTTTGTGTTGTTACTTTATACCTATTGTGCTGAACAAAACTTAATGCATCCTCATATGGGTGACATTAAGGGATGTGAGGGTGTCACAGATTTCTTAGACATCTTTTCTCTAGGTGTTGTAGTAGGGATTGGAGTAATAGTCTCTATATTAGGAGGTCGAGCTTTATACTTCGGAGGAGGTGCAATATGAGCATATCGGGAAGCAGAGTTAGCAGATGTTTTCTTCTTTGTCATCTCATGGGTTGGGTCATTGGGAGGAGAGTTTGTATGAGAGGGGGTGTTCAAAAGTCCAGGTCTGATAGATGATTGTTTGTGGAGGTTCGTTTTTGTTGGTGCAACAATCACCTTTTTTACCAATATCCAACACTTTATTGCTCATGTTCAAATGAAAGGTGTTGAAGAATTTTAGCATTTTTCTAGGGCTTCACGCTTTCCAACATCAACGTTACCATCAATTTTACCACTGTCTAATTCCGTAGTGATACATCAGTGATGGCCTGAATCTCGCTAGAAATTTTAATGTTAGAGAATGTTTCCATTTTCTTAGCTTTCGTTCCTAGTTCGCTATTATTACCCTCCATATTTTCATGAAGTCTGATGTTCTGCTGTAAAAATTCATCAAGAGGTTCAATACAGGAGCCATCTACTTTGGCATTATCTTCGATCAAAAAAACTAAATCATTTTTTTGCTGCCAGACGTACCAACATCTAAAACATTATTTATAGATACACTTTTTACTATCCCACTTCCTATTAGCATAGTTTTCTTTCCATCTATAGCACTACTACTCTCAACATACATTGCTTGATTCACTTGTTTTCCTTCGAGTCCATCATCTACAGAAGGTAGGGAGAATGCCTTTACAAGCATAACATCTAACCTACCAATTTTTCCTTCTTCCAGATAATTATCACATTGCGCATCATTTCCTTCACTATTATTTTCACCATATTTCCATCTATAGAATTTTCAAAAGATTCAGGAACCTCATTTCCTATATTGGTTTGTTCTAGCAGGTCGAAACTACTAGTACCAGCATAGCTTTGTATACTATCAGACACATCTATTTGTATTTTTCCATGATTACTTACTTCTCCTATAGAGTTGTCTACATGAGTAAGAGCAACTGCCTTTAGAACCAGCCCACTACTATGACTTCTCCTACTAAACAGTGCACCAGTTACACTTTTTTTCTTATAGCTTTTCTCCAAACATCTTTTTTCTTGGTAACTTGACCTATTTTGACCTCATCATTTGTATTAAGTTTGTTGTTGGTACCAACTTCTCCTTCGCAGCCTCCAACTATTTCCTTATTCTCCGTGATTACTACAAGAGCTAAATCAATATTGTTACATTTGTGCTAAGTGCTGCCTAAACTAGGAAGAATAATAACATCAAGGAAGTCCAGTGTATTACAGGTAGCTGTCGTAAGCCCAAAAACTTTGCATAAGTCACAAACTTCTGGTTTCGACAAGTAATGAAAATATACGATTTGCTTAGAACCATCAAGCAACATAATGGGAAACTCAGAGGTTAATGGAGAGTCCAGAGATACCTCAACCATACATTTAGCGTATTCCAAATTTTCTATTCTTTCTGTTGATATATACAAACACAAAAATATTCCTACTAAAGATTCCAACCAGCTTACCTATTTTCGACCAAGCGACAAGAGGAGTGTTCCTCATTTTAATCCAGAGGTGGTACTCTTTTTATACGCCTAGCATCACTGCCTAACACAACATCCCATGGTTTCGCTATAAAAATCTTATTTTGAATTATAACTGGGTTTGCTTGAGCAATCTTAATCCTATCCTCTACACCAGATAGAAGGAAGATAAAGCCTGTACCATTCGACATTACCATAATGCCACCTGACGATTTCCATAGCTTGTGCAGATGAGATATAACTGCAGCATAGCTCAAGGGTTTGTCGAGGAAGAAACTCGCTAGGTATTTATGCCATTGCTCATTTGCAACCTGATAGATCTTGTTAGTGGGGATGATTACTTTTCCCGATAATTTTAAGATAAACTGGTGGTGGAGCGTATGCACCCGCATTCTTTGGTTTGGCAAAGAATAATGAAGACCACTTCATTGAATTAACATTGGTGTTTTCATTTGTCAGAAGAGGAGGAGGAACTAGAGTGGGTGTGGAAAATATAGGGTCAGGCGGATCTAAAGGAGGAGGGATCGGTGGTGGAGCTTGAGGAGGAAGTGTCGGTCGGTTGTTGAGGTTAAAAGAAGGGGAAAAGTTCCGAGGAAATGGCGATTTTGGGAGGCTTGATGGAAAGGACAGGGTAGAGAACATGAGAGTGAGAACCATGCTTTCGTGGAGGTAGAAATTACAGTAGTGTTAGATAGGATTTTCAATAATGGCTGAGGATCTTTTCCAGATTGTGCACAAATACAATACACATGTAACAGATCACTGAAAAGAATACATATATATACACACATACACATATGTGCATACCTATAGTTAACTATAACGGATACATGTGTTATATACACAAATTGTTTTATAAAAACTAAAAACAAATATATGTCCAAAATGATAAATATACATATGACATGATCACATGATTACATTACTCGGGTACTTGCTACAGATAAATTGACCCAGGAAGAAAGAAGCAAACATGAGCAGACTATAACCTGAATTAACTAGGTCTGACCAGAGTATAAAATACATAGATCAGTCTAGCTTAAACCTATCGGTTAGCACTTTAAAAGATAAACTAATTGTACATATGCGGTAATCGCCTTTCCATATAAAAGCGATGATATAGAAAAAATCAACACATGGGACAACCAACAAGTTCAAAGGAACAACATATGTTACATAGATAAGGAGAGAATACAAGGCACAAATGTTTCCATCAACATAATTTTTTTTGAACTCTAAGGCCAGGATTGATCATAAATCACATAAAACACGAGATAGAAACCACAAAAATTACAAACTAGGGAAATTTGGTTAAGAGTTTAAAGCACACAAATGTAATCACCAAATCAAAATCCATAGATAGCTCCAAGGCTATAAAGACATATAATAATCACCAATCAAAAGGTGTAAACTTTTACATTCACTGATTTTAGAAATTCAAAAATAATGAAATCTATAAATATCCCAGAATGGATCCGTGTCATGGACGTTAAGTCGAAGTAAATCCACATGACCATATCATAGATGGCTAAAGCTTGCCAAGTACTAATAAAAAAATATGGCATCTATAATCGATGACCTAGAGGTCTACTCACAAATTTCCTAAAAGCCTAGAAAGAGGACTCGAAGTTCTAACATAATTGACTCGATGGTCTAATACTGGCTATATTTTAGAATGAGCCACAAATCCTAAATAATAACCCAATCAGTGGTGACAGTGCATCCACTCCACATTGTTAGCCGACCTTTTGGAATGGATATCAGGAGTAATCTAGATCAACATAACTTGGCAATTGCAAGGAAAAACAACTCAGAAGTGTCACTCAAAGGCATAAGGACCAAGTAATGATAGCATTATGCAATTAAATCGCTTCAGCTCACCAGAGCGCACTTAGATTTCCGTTAACTCATGGGTCGACACAAATCCCTGAGGTGGATTGCTATGGATCTTGAAAGTGGATTGGTAGGAGTCCAGGTTGTCTCTAAAAAATCATCTCATAATTTGTTCACATGTGGATTTGTATGACTCCCCCAGAGCAGATCATCATGAATTCTTCATTGGGAATCAGTACAAGTCGACGAATCTATGCACTTTTCAATTCACTAATTATAGAAGACCACACTCCCACTTTGGCTAGTCATATCACCACCAAAATTCACATGAAGACGAAGGAAGGTAAGTAGACGGAGTATACATAGACGAATCTCTCCAAAACAAAAAGTATGGGGATTAGTACTGATCCATGTATGAACACATACTGATCTGTGTGACTTGTGTTTTGGTCCTTAGGCCGTATATACTCCCTACTATTTCGGATGCCAGACTTCCAACATGAAGCTCAACCGTAAATAGCCCTGTTATCGACAAAATATATCTTGGCATTCTAACTACATCGTACTATCTTACTAGGGATTTATGTTGATCCATGCATTGTACTTCATAAATTTTAGCAATAAATTGATTGAACTTTCAAAGTGGACATAAGCCGACTTGGGCCGAACCACTATATTTTTTTTTTCACTACATTTCTATTACTTCTTACTCGTTTTCAATTTATTTTAGTTTAACATTTGTTGAACGCTATGGGTGTTATGCTAAATTCTTATGTCAACATTACGGTGCTTTCATTGAGAGAATAAAAAGCTCGTTATTTTTCCTTTTCTTCCAAGCCATTCAAGTTTCGTAGCTTTCGAAGACTTCTCAGTACTCTACATAAGAAGCTTGATGTGGTGGTAAAGAAAACCAAACCTCAACCATTGGACCTTCTCCTGATAATCATCAAGGGGCATCACTTCGATGGAAAAATTATGAAAATCCTAATTTCCTTTCCATGACTGATGTATCAAACTCGTCCAATCCTGATACTTTGGTCACTCAAACTCAAATGTTTTAGATAATGAAAAAGTTGGAGAACACAAAGAGGGATCTTAATCGGGATATCAATAAAAATCTAGAACTCAAGGAAATGCTATAGTAATTTACCAAAAAGGATATTACACGCCTAAATGGAGATAAGAGTGTTCATTCTCCCAATATCAGCCATGTCTTTGATATCCCTTCTCGGATCCTACCATAGCTACCGAAGCACCAGAGAAGAAAAAAGAAAGCTTGCTCATTCTCGGCTTGGTCCAGCCCTTAACCAAGGAGCCAGAGCCACGCTGTAATGACCCATATTTTACATATCGGAGGATCGTAGAGTAATTATATTTTATTCCCTAGTTGTCGGATCATTCTCAAATTTTAATATGTTGTCCATGGGGATGTGAGACATATCCATGATTTATACCAAATCGACTTGTGACTATTTTGTCCTTTTGTTTACTGTTAGTGTTATAAATTTTGATAGAAATTTAATCAAGAGCTGAAATCGGTTTCATTAGATCGAAAAGGTAGTTTACAATTTTGTAGTGTGGTCACTATAAAGATTTGGTTTAGCGGTTTAAGAGGAATCATTGTTTCAAGTTTCAGCTTCTGTTAGGCAGAATAATCAGCTGCTAAAGGGCTGATTAGCCAAACCCATTAGGCTAATGAACTGCAGCTATATAAGGGGATTTGGGGAGCGAATAAGGATTTCTCTCTTCATTCAAACATTACATTGGGCGTCTGTGATTCTCTGGTTCAACCTAAAAACCAAATTCTCGATCCTATTTATTCTAATTCATCATAGATTGCATCTAGAAGATAGATCATCTGCAAGGAAGTCTAGATCACACTAAATTACATCAAATCCAAGGGTTTCAGCGTTGTCCGAATCTGATCTCAACGGATTTACATTGAATTGGGGTTTTGGTGAGTGACGGATATCTCCTACTTGGAAGCAAAGGGTTATATGGGTTAGACCTAAGTTAATTTCATTCACATATGCTAAATTCACCCTAAATCTATTCATGTAAGTTCATTTCAAATTTAGGTATGTTCATATGCTATAAATTAACCTATTAAACCATAAATTCATATGTTAATCATGATTCATAGGTATGTCTATATCTAAATATTTTATTGATTCATTGTTATATGATGTTTTTATGATTTGGGATTTTTTTAATGATCATGTATTATTATGTCAATGTTTGTTTTGGTGAAATTAGATGTGCTGATTGAGTTGCATGTAATAATTGGTTTCCGTAGATCTTAGGATTGAATAATAGAGCAAATCAAAGGTTCATGGTCGGATTCTGGTGGAACTTGGTGGACACTACAAGAAATTTGACCTTACCTACCAATAAATATGGGTTGGTAAAGAGAACTTTTATCTACCAATATTCAATGGTAAAATTTATTGGCAGATAAGTATTGTCAATGTGATAAAACTGTTAAAAGATGATTATCTACTAATAATTATAGTTAGGTAAAACGTACTATTTACACATATACAGAAGGGGAAGTTATTTTGCGATTAGCCCCTACATTTTTCTCATATCATTTTAAACTTTCGTTAAAAATAATGTTGAGTTGTGTAATGATGTGTCAAAAAAGTATATTCTAGCAAAAAAGGTTTAATTGAAGATTTTGTTTATATATCCTAGCAAAAATCATTTCTTTAATAATTTTTAATAATTATTTTGAAATATGAAATAATTAATAGTTAATGAATTAATAAACAATATTTAAATTATAAATAATTAATATTAAATAATCATTCGTTAATAATTTATCATACATTGTTATATTTTTTCCAAACAATTGACTACAAAATTTTTAACTTTAAATTTTCTAAAATGTTTACAATTTCACATTAATATGACATCATTTAAAATGACTAAAACATATTTTCTTTAGTTTATTGCAGAGACACAATCTATACCATCCTCTACAGCTATAAGTTTAACAACTTATTTTATTTCAAATCTAACGGTACAAATATCAATTCCGGTACAAATATCAATTCACCTGATCTCTTTTGTGGCTTCAATCCCATTGTAACGACCCGGAATTTTGGGGCCAATTTAAATTTTTTATTTTAGCAATTTTAATGGATTTTAATGTTTAAAATAATCTATTTTAAATAAGAATGACTAAAAATTTAGTTTGAAACGAATAAATTCAATTTAATTATAAAAGGAGTTTAAAACAGCGCTGCAGTTTGAAAATTTGAATTTGAACTTTAACTGACTGTACAGGATTCATTTTAAATCAGAATTGAACGAAACCAGAAATATTTAAATCTGTTTAATCGTATCTTTCCAACGAATCTAAAAAGCTGAAATTTCGTTTTAAAAATCAAAAGTTATGGCCAATTCAATTTTTAGGAAGGTCGCTGTAGAATTTATATATATATATATATATATATATATTATATAGGGCCCGAAAAGCTACTTTTCACATATGAAGGAATTTCGACTCGAAACCACTTCCATTGAGTTCGGAATGACATTTCTGCATTGGAAAACAGTAAACACTTATATATTTTGAGTTTCAGAATATATTTGTTTAAAAATGTATTTTTAATATTAAATATATTGGCCATAAAAATAGTCATTTTTCAAACGACCTCGGTTTTCGACGAAACCACTTTTGTTGAAACCGGAATGTCAAATTATTGTTAAGTTTCAATTTTCATAATTTTTCGAATCAATATGTGAGTGTGGCAAAGGAAAACGTGTTTTGTCAGTTTCGGTCAAATTTAATCAGCTTAAAAATAGCCATTTTTCAAACGGTCTCAGAATTCGACAAAATTAGTCTCGTTAGAACCGTATCGTCAAAACATAACTAGAAATAATTTTTATATAATTTTTAGAGTTCGTATGTGGCCCCGGTAATTTAAAATGTACGTTTGAATTTAATAATTTATAATTAAATTTAAAGAAAAACATATCGTAACAGCCGAATTGGGTTACGAAACATGTTCCATTGTGTCCGGGACGGGGGTTATTAGCTAGGGAGACACTCGTTGGGTTTGATTTGGAGTTTGTATTGATAAATATGAATTTTCGAATTAAAAGGATTAATAAATAAAAGAAAATACGGTATAAATACCGTATACTATACCCTAACCCTAATACCATATAGTACCTGCCGCCACTAGTAAATTCAATGGCCAACTTGATCCCAATTTCAAACCTTAACCATTTCCAATCCTCTTAACGAAAATCAACAAACCATATACCAAATCGAAGAGTTTTCTGAGAGCAATCAGTCGGTAAGGGTGTGATCGGTTTTAGTGGAGCGAGGCGATCGGATTTGGAGCTGGAAGGTCGCGCGTTCGGGTTCGGTTTTTGGGGCAGGGGGCCCACCGAGTGGGGTGGTGCTTCGGGCGGCGACGCGACTGGTGTAGGGAGACGGAGCGGTGTAGTCGGATCTGGCCAACGACGATCAGGGGAGGCGCTAGGAGGAGAGAGAAAATCGGAGCTGATGGGTTTTTTTCGATCTGGGTATCAACGTAGAAGATGAAGAGCAAAACGGGGGGAACTAATTAATTTAATTATAATTCAATTATCCTTTTATTTTTCAAAACTTTAAAACGTCGATAACTTTTTCATACAGCGACGAAAACACGAACCGTCAGTTGCGTTGAACTCGTATCTGGAAATACTACGCTATGGAAAAGACTAGAACTGAAACGACCCAAACTTCCTAGTAAAGGATAGGCTGGATTGCCTTGAGAACAACACACATCAGAACACAAACAAAAGAACATTTTATTGCTGATTACAACAATTACATCAGAGTACAAGAATATAACAGAGTATGAACTTATGATATACATTGGAAATACAATAATATCAGAGTTTAAATTACATTTAAATAGCAGCGGAAAAATAATACAAATATACAACTGAAAGGAATACACGGATACAAAGCTTTCCGAATACTGCTTCAGCTGTAAGCCAGGATCCTGTAAATATATCTGCAAAAAGCTACTCGACTGCCACAGTTATAGATTCCACTTTGGTCGTCATTTGGATGTTTGATAATTATTTATCTTGATTGTTGATCACATACAATATATGGTTGTTAGTTGAGTCACATTCCAAAATATTCTAGAAAAAGAATATTTTAGAAAAAAGAATATATTTTAGGAAAATATATTTTTATTCAAATGAACTAGTTATTAACTAGAATAAGTCATCAAATTTAGATTTAATGAAGTTTTCCAGTTTGTTAATAGTTAACTGAAATTTAATTAAATAAATTAGATTTTTGGGTTGTCGTAAATAGCGTCTTAAATAACACTGTTCTTAAACCCCATATGAAAAGAATAATCTTTTAATTTAGATTATTAAAGTTTTCATTTAGTAATTGAAATAAGATGAAGTGTGAGTCGAGTTTATTGTGAACTATGTTTTAAATGACATTAGTTCTTTAACCCAGTTAAAGTTAAGATTAATTTCTTAAACTTAAATCATCATTGAATAATGATTTTTGGTATTTAAACCCAATTGAAGTTTTGGTAAACTTTAAAGAAAGGATTTAAGGATAATTTAAAGAATTTATCGCGGATATAAAAATGAGAATATCTATTAGAAGAATATTCTGAATTGGGATGAGGCATTGGATGTGTTTTCATAGTATTTGATTTTTAATTATAAAAATACGTGAGTTATTCGGGAAGACCGGGTTTAACCCATTCCGAATAATTTCTACGACGATGAAGAGTCGAAGATGAATACGGTGGTTGAAGACCGACGATCTTCACATGGAATGGATGTGTTGCTACAGAGACCCTGATGGGAGTAGCTACTTTGAAGGGGCCTCAGTGGTAGTCGTCTGGACTATGGTTGATTGTTCGGATTTGGTTTTCGCTCAGACCCAGAGCATAAGCTAATAAATGGATGCGTGTCTGACATTGGATTTCGTTCCATGTGAATTAAATCGATTTCTATTAATGTATGTCTGTTTGGTGGTGGAGGATTTATCCTCTACTTAACACTCTGGTATATATTAATAGTGGTTGATCGCATGGCGTGAATTGTCAATGTGGCAGGCCAAGATGCAAATGATCAAGGCTTTTGTTGGAAAGCAGGGCCTTGTGGGATGATCAAAGCATAGCCTATTACGACATAGCTTTGTGTATATCGTGACTTCGCGAGCCTCACACCCCGGTATGAGTCAAAAAGGGGATATGGACCGTAGGGAGTGCACACGTTTCTTTCTAGCTTGTGGTAGTGTCAGTGCTTTAACTCGGCCTGGCATTTTACTTACGTGGATGATGGATTTTGAGGCGCCTCGGATTTTTATAGACCGATAATGGTCATATTATAGGTTCAAAGGAACCAGGAAACGTGTGTTCAGGCATAACTAATTGTAACACCCCGAATTTCAGTTAATGCTAAAATTCACTAATTACAGAATTAATAACCTCAGATGTGAGAATCAGGGGAAACGGGTTACGTCATTGTGTTCGTCTCGGAAAAATACGCGAAATAGAGTCCGAAATTTTGTAAATCGGAGTCCGTATGACCCGGTTAAGGCCCAAAGAAGTTTTCGGGAAATTTGAACTTCGAAACATGCAGAAATAGGGGCCAGGCGAGAAAACTCCCGCCCAGCCAAGTCGACTTGGCTGTCGACAGGGCTGTCGACTTGCCTGTCGACATGCCTATCGACTTGGCAGTCGACAGGGCTGTCGACTTGCCCTGTCGGCTGATTCTGGCCTGGGTGCACCTGGTTGAGTTTTGGGCTGGGTTGGAGGGCTTGGGACGAAATCTGACGGACCTAAGCTAACCTAGGGTTAATCTAAGGGTCTAAAACACAACCTAATCCTATAAATACACCCTAAGACAACCCTAATCCATACTAAAAATAGAATCTATGCCATCATGCCGCCAAAATGCAACTTAGAAGGAGCCTCCACTAATTAGAGAAGAGGATTGCAAGCTAATCAACTACTAATCCACCTCTACTTCAACTCTAGCAACTATCTAAGGAGCTAATCTTGGAGTTTGTGAGTTTCTATCACTTTAATAACCAATTGTAAAACTAAGTAGATGAGATGTGATGAGATCATATGGTTTTGCTTGCGGATCAATGGGTTTTAGGTCATATGTTATGATGCTAGTTTGCTAATCACTATGTTTAACACTTATTCATGATGACACTATGTTTATGCAAGTTAAGTGTTTGGGTTTATGCATGTTAAGTGGTGGGTTTTATGCATGCTAAGTATTTGGTTTTATGCATGCTAAGTGTTTGGTTTTATGCAAGTTAAATGCTTGATTTTATGCTAGAATCATGAGTAAAATAAGTGGCATGACATGCAAGTTTAACCTATGAGTTTGGATCTATAATATGCATAATCTATGCAAGTTGTTTGGATTAGTGATATGCATAACATATGCGAGTTTACCTTTATATGTCATACATACATATGCAAGTTATGTGCATGATTATATGCAAGTTCATATGTAACATGTTATGCAAGTTATGTGTTTGGTTATATGCAAGTTATGTGCATGATTATATGCAAGTTCATATGTAACATGTTATGCAAGTTAGGTGTTTGGTTATATGCAAGTTATGTGCATGATTATATGCAAGTTCATATGTAACATGTTATGCAAGTTATGTGTTTGGTTAGATGCAAGTTATGTGCATGATTATATGCAAGTTTATATGTAACATGTTATGCAAGTTATGTGTTTGGTTATATGCAAGTTAACATGTGACATGCTATGCAAGTTTACCCCTTTGTATGACATAAGTACATGTGCAAGTTCATCCCTTTTAGACCTATGACATGTATGCAAGTTGATACCTTTATGATAGGTATATGACATGAACATTTATGCAAGTTACCATCTTTATGACATATATGATTCATGCAAGTTTGGGTTGGTTATTTATGCAAGTTGGGTTTATGGTCATATATGCAAGTTGACACCTTTTAAACCCATGATAATGCTAAAGATATGCTAAGTTGAACCCATTGTTTGTATGATGAATCTTCTCTTTTAAAGTATGTCATGTTAACGTATTTACGTGGGGACGATGGGGTAAAAATTAATGAACCCATAAAATTGTGTGAAGTGGGTATGATTAAACATACCATAAAGTGGATGGACATAATTGGGAATTTACCTATTAAGTTAGGTCTACCCATATTATGGAATTGGGAATTTACCTATTGAGTTAGGTCTACCCATATTCTTAAATATTTGTAATTAATTAGGGATAATTAATACAAATTATGGGGGTGATTAATTAGGTGTAATTAATCGACTAAGACACGAGGTTGGACCCTTTTGTAGCATAAGACTGCCCGGAACCGACCGGCAAATCCAGCGGCTACAAATGATTGGCCCAATGTGAGAGGTCTTAGTCATAAACTAAATACGTGACAAGTGTAAAGACACGAGGTTAGACTCTGTTATGGTGTAAGGCTGCCCGGAACCAACCGGCATATCCAGCTGCCATAAACGGACAGTCTAATGTGAGAGGTCTTTACAAAGGTTACGATCTTAATTAATTAAGAAACACTTAACCAAATTAGCATGTAGTGGGGCATGAGGGGTTAAGTGGGTGCCTTGGGTGGCATGTGGTAACTAGTGGGGGTGCCTTGGGTGGCATGAGGAAACTAGTGGGTTGCCTTGGGTGGCAATAGAAAATTCGATTAGAATACTTAACCAAAGTGGAACATGTAATTAAACATGATTAAAGGGTTAAGTAAGTGCCTTGGGTGGCATGTGGGAATCAAGTAAGTGCCTTGGGTGGCATGTGGAAATCTAGTGGGTGCCTTGAGTGGCAATTAAAGTATGATTAAATGACTTAACCAAAATTTATAACATGTAAGTGGACATGGTTAAAGGGTTAAGTGGGAGTCACTAGAAATGACAAGCTTAGTTGGGTAGCTTGTGGGGGCCCATTTCAACCAATATCCCAAACGTATCTTTGTGGGCTCGACCCGAGTCGAGGACGGGGCACGCTGTGAAGACCCGTAACTTCCCCGTAAAGGAAAGCGTCGGATAGTTCGAGAACAAGCCACAACAGAACGCATACAGAAGAATATTTCATTGTATATTACAACAATGCATCAGATTACAAGAATATACAGAGTATAAATGAATAAATATTACACAGAAATAACAGAGATTTAAATTACATTTAAATACATAGCAGCGGAAAATAATACAATACACAACTAGAAGAAGATATACGGATACAAAGCTTTCCGGATATCGTTCCAGCTGTAAACCAGGATCCTGTGAATATAAATCTGCAAAAACCAAAACTACTAGCTGCCCGTGTCAAAATAAGGGCACCCAGAGTTTAGGTTAAAACAATAAACTCCAGGTCAGTCATGTGACTGGTGTGAGAACTAAAATAGTTATTAATCTTTATTTTCAAAGCTAGGTAAATCAAGGGACCACGCCGTATAACACGGAACGGGTTTCCTCCCAAGAATACCAGTGCATAAAACAAACAGCGCAATGCTAAATAAAGAAAAATGAAGCTGTTATAAGACCCAGGTCCCATCACACAATGCAACGCAGTCGAGGATAGGGTTTTCCCTTATAACAGCCAAAGAATGCTTGATACGTTTAAAACAAATCTTTTGATACTATTATAAGTGCATAGTGTATAAAACACTTCAAATCATAAGTACCAATCATAGGCGGCATGGGTACCATATATCATGTCGCCATATATAGGTTTACAAATAAAACCGCAAAGTCACGTATTTGGAAATTGGATTTCCGTCTATGAACCGAGGCTAGGGGCAAGATCCTCAACCGATTCAGACAATCTAGCCCATGTCTAGGCAAGTACTCAGTCAAGCCTTGGATCGTCAGGGTCGGTCCACCGATGTGGATTAAAATGCCTGAACAATACGTCTCTCCACCCTATGGGGTGTAAGTCTGGTCCGTCAGCCGACCAGAATGCATTCGGCCGAAACCGATATAACCGAGGCGCCTCGCAACAGCAACAACCACATAAGTCAAACTCGTCAGGGCGTGTAAAACCACTGACGCCACTTCTAGCTAGAAAGAAACGCAAGTCCTCCCTGAGGTCCGTCTCCCGTTTTTGGTTCATACCTGGTGTGAAACACGCGAGGTAAACGTTACACAAAGCTACGCCACAAAGGCCGTGCTTTGATCATCACCACAAGACTTTGCTTTTCAACAGAAGCCTTGATCATTTGCATCTTAGCATGCCACACCGGCAAACCATCCTATGCAACCGATATCAGTCACACAGAATGAAATCCGATGTCAGACACACAGTCCATTTACCAGTCCGTCCTGGGCCTGAACGAAACCGGAGGCACCTAGTACCCCGCATATCCATCGATCTCCAAGTACGTCTGGACGATCACTAACTGTTTCCATCTTCTTGGGTGTACAGCCCAATCAAGATCATCAGTTATCACCCAAACGACGTGAAGACCTCCGGTCTTCGACCATCGTCTTCATCTTCGACTTATCGTCGTATCAGTTATTCAGAATGGGATAAACCCGGTCTTTCCGAATAACTCGCGTATATTTTAAATAAGTGTTACACAAACACAACATACGCCTCATTCCAATTCATTAGTCACTAACCGTAAATTAATCAAGAGAATAATTCCCCAAATATTAACCCCGAAGGCCGAAACCAACATCAGATCAATATCCAGAAAACCATTCTGCTTGGCTAACCGCCAGTTAGTTTCTAAATTTCACATTCAAATCTAATTAAAGATTTAACTATCGCCTGGAGCAAAACTGGTGATACTCCATTCTCGATCTTTTCAATCTAATTAAAGATTCATTAAAACTCCACTTAGTTTTAATCATTATCTGGGTTAAAGAATCAGTGTCATTTAAAACACGGTTCACGATAAACCCAAAATCACATTCATTAATTATCGGGTTAAAGAACGAGTGTTATTTAAAACACTGTTCACGATAAACCCAAAAATCAATATCAATTCAATTCCAATTAAATATCATTTAATTGGTACACTTCATTAAATCTAAATCAAAAGATTTAATCTTTTCTCAGCTGGGTTCAAGAACAGTGTTAGTGAAGACACCATTCACGACAAACCCAAATCACATTCATTAATTATCGGGTTAAAGAACAAGTGTTATTTAAAACACTGTTCACGATAAACCCAAAAATCAATATCAATTCAATTCCAATTAAATATCATTTAATTGGTACACTTCATTAAATCTAAATCAAAAGATTTAATCTTTTCTCAACTGGGTTCAAGAACAGTGTTAGTGAAGACACCATTCACGACAAACCCAAATCACATTCGATATTCAATACAAGGCTCTGAATAGAAAATATATCGGCTTATATTCAATATCGAATTCTACGACTAACAAAATGTCGTATTGGAAATAACGATATAAACATATATCTTTCAAATTTCCGTAACAACATCTGTATAATCACGAATTCCAACATCGAAATATTCCGAAGACAATTTCGATTCAAATCCATTCCAATGCAATCATTGGAAATTTTGGTTATTTTCAAAACCCTTTTCGAATTCAATTTATTTATTTAAAAATAAATAGAATTATAATTCTAGTTCAAAACTAGTTCATTTCGATAAAAATCTATTTTTATCTTTTCAAATAGGGAGTTTTTCATCCCAAATCTTCACAAATCATTTCTTATGATTTTACACAAATTATTACTATTTTTAATAATTTTATCAAGGCCCGTACAGCCGATTTCCAACAACGGTCATCGAACTGCACTTACAGCGACCTTTTTCGAATTTGATTTGGACATAATTCCAAATCCAACCGTTAGATTTCAAATTTCTAACATTCGCTAGAAAGCTCTTTTCGATACGAACCCAACGGTTCCGGTTTTAGGAGAATCCGACGGTCGGATCTCCCGTAATGTCCGTTTGAAATAAATGGTCGAAATTCACGAACTGCCGCGGCGCGGCGCGTTCTATTCAGGCCATTATATTATATATAATATATATATATAATATATTTCGTCGATTTCTATTCAAAACGAATTATATAAATAGTTTTAAAATCGTTTCAAAACCTATTTCAACTTCCATTTCAATTCAAAGCAAAATTGAATTCTTCTTTATAAATTCGTTTCAAAATTCATTTCTATTCAATTCGAATTTCAATTCAATTTGAATTCATTTCAATTCGCTTTTTATTCCATTTGAATTCGTTTTCAATTCAATTCATTTCGAAATCGTTTTCAATTCATTTTGAATTCGTTTTCAATTCAATTCATTTCGAAATCGTTTTCAATTCATTTTGAATTCGTTTTCAATTCAATTCATTTCGAAATCACTTTTAATTCAATTCATTTCGAAACCGTTTTTAAAATCGATATAAATATCGTTTACGTCAAAATGGCGTCAATCTAATCAACACGGCTTCATAAATTTCTATTTTCAAATATTCTATTTCAAACATTTCCTATTATCAAAATATTTGTTATTATTAAAATATTCTTTATTTTCACGATTGGAATGAGGCCCAATCAATTACCATATAAAGTTAATTATATGGATTTTCATACAACACATGTATATCATAGCATTGAAAAATAATCAACCATCAACCAAAGTGCACTACACTGTATAAGCATCAAATATAGATATTCAACGCTTATAACAGCCTGTCAATCAATCGATCGACATATTTAATCAATCAGGATGAGTGAAATTCATATTTCATCCCAACACCCGTGTGGGGTTTCAAACAAACAAACACAGATTTTATTTGTGCAGTTGGGCGATGTGTAAAATTTATCGATTCGATTTTTCACACCACAAATCACATTCAAACCAATATCGCAATCGATTACCAAACAGTCAAACAAACAAGTCCATGGTCTGTGGACGGGTGTCGGGTGCTACTAAGCACCGTCTGCATCCTAGTATATATATAACTAGAAAAATAAATTGAAAGGTGAGAAATTCTCACATATAGCTATCCTAGCTCCACGGCACTTCACTGATAGAAAACTTCATCGCTATCGCACCTTCGTCATCTTCGTTGCCCGCTTTCACTACATATGTAAAAATCATATTTTTACTTCGCTATTCAATATATAAAAATCGAATTTTTATTTTCACGCCATATGGATAAAAAAATTCTGTTTTTACATTGCTACTTTATAGACAAAATTTCTATTTTTACCTCGTTAGTAATATAATAAAAATTATGTTTTTATTACTCTTCATGAGTAAAAATCATATTTTTACTCTTCCTACGGTATAAAAATCTATCCTTCTTCATTTTAAATTCAGTTTAAAATCATTTTCCTTTTCAAAATAAAATCAGTTTTACTTCCTATAAAAATCAGTTTTCAAAACAAAAAATAAAATAATCAGTTTTTAAATTTTAATTCAGTTTAAAAATCATAATTAAAATCAGTTTTAAAATCTTTTAAAAATCTGTTTTAAACCCCCTTTAAAATCAGTTTTAAACCCTAACAAAAAAAATCAGTTTTTAAAAATCATTTTAAAATTCAGTTTTAAAAATCAAATAAAAAAACAGTTTCAAGTAAAATAAAATAAATTAAAAAAACAGTTAAAGTAAAATAAAAAAAACAGTTTTTAATTTTCAAACCAAATCAGTTATAAATATAAAGTTTAAATCAGGTTTAACAATATACAAAAACAGTTTTAACAAAAATAAAAAAACAGTTTTTGCAATTAACATAATTCAGTTTTAACAAAAGAAAAAAAATAAATAAATTAAATTAAAAAAACTTACGGGGGGGGGCGCTGTGCTTGTTCGTCTGTGGAAGGGGCGGGCGCGGCTTCGTCGAGGGTTCGGAGGAGGGGGGGGGGGTCGCGGCTTCGTCGAGGGTTCGGAGGAGGGGGGGGGGTCGCGGCTTCGTCGAGGAGGAGGGGGGGTCGCGGCTTCATCGGAGAAGGGGGGGGTCCCGACGTAGATGGGGGTCGGCGGTCGGAGGGCATGGCGGCGGTCGAGGCAACGGGGGGGGGGGCGATCGCGATTTTCCCTTTTTTTTTTTTTTTTTTTTTTATATCTGTATAATGAAATTCGACAGGGGGGGGGCCAGCAGTTAAGAGAAAAGGGAGAGTTTTTTTTTTATTTTTTTTTATTTTATTATTTTATTTATTTAATTTAACTAAGAGTTGACTTTTTACGTACGACCTCTAAACGAGGCCCACCGCCTGCCGTCCATAGCGTTTCACCCCCATTCTGAACACAATGGGATATGTATCGCAAGCTGATTTGATCGTTTTGATCAGTTTCCGTTGAATTTACATTTAAATCACTATATTGAATTTTAAACGTACATTTCAAATTACCGGGGTCACATACTAACTAGAAAAATTCCAGAAAAATATTTTCTAGCTTCTTATTGACGATACGGTCCTAATAAAACTAGTTTCGTCGAATTCTGAAACCGTTTGAAAAATGGCCAATTTCCAGTCGATTAAAATCAACTGAAACTGGTCAAACGCGTTTTCCTTTGCCACGCTCACATATTGATTCGAAAAATTATGAAATTTGAAACCTAGCAATAACTTAACATCACGGACCCAACAAAACTGGTTTCGTCGAAATCCGAGGTCGTTTGCAAAATTGCTATTTTTAAGGGCCTTATATTATATTAAATATATATAATTTCCACAGCGACTATTTCTAAATTTCAACTGGACATATCTCATCATTTATAAAGTGGAATCTCAGTTTCTCAACTTCGTTGGAAAGATATTCACTATTAGATTCCATTATTTTTTGTTTCACTAAAATCCGGATTGTTTTGCACCCGGTACATTCAATTGAAGTTTGAAATCGAATTATCGAACTACCGCGCCATTTTCAATTCTATTTATAATTATATATAAATTTTTATATTCTAACGACGACGTATATAATATATACGTTCGAATTATATTCAAAATAAATTTCTCGTCGATCTTATCTAAAATAATTCATTTTAAATATTCAAAATTCGCGAAAATTGCCAAAATAAAAATTTCAAACTGGCTCGCATTTTACGGGTTGTTACAATCTCCCCCACTTAAAACTTTTCGTCCCCGAAAAGGAACAAAGTCGAAAGTGGTTTGATTATTCAACACTATATTCGATCTGGCTTCCATTCTCCAACTCTTTAGTTTCTGAGAATTTTCAAAATCTCAAAAATTTGGCTAACACCCTAAATTTTTGAAAAATTTCGCCATAACCTCCCCTGCACCGGGAGCATCGGGGAATTTCAAATAGCTTCCCCGGTCCTTCAGATCTCAAAAAGAAAAAGAAAAAGCCAAGCGGCTAGCCAATAGGCTCACAAAATCATCATCACCCAAACAAAACAGGAAATTATGTAGTAAACATGTACCTATTTGTCGGGCAAACAAATTTTATTCTCTGGCTCTAGCCTCCTTGCTATGACCTGTTCAATGATATATATGTATATGCAAGCAAACGCAACCAATCTTCGATATAATTCAATATTTGGTTCTGTTAGGCTAAATGGCTAAAAATTAGCAAACAAATAAACAAACAACACAAACATCAATCCATTAATGAATTTAACGTTCCAAATTGATAATTTTGATATATATACAAAAATCGTGTTTTTGATGCCAATTCACAACAAAGTGTTCTAGCTATATAAGATTTGGTTCTCACACCAGCCTAATGGAAATATATAGATATCACACTTTCGTTACTCGAAAATAAATGCTGGTGATGGTATACTTCATCATCAGGACCATGTCCGGGCGACTAGAGTGCGACTCTATATCTATCCAATATATTAAAACTTCGAATACACGCGGATCAGACGTATACGCAAAATCTATATATACTGGATTGTCCACATCAATATAAATAAATAATCAAATACGAATAATTGGTTTTTTATTTTTAAAACAAAATTTGTTTTCACTTTAAAAATATACTCTTCACACTCGTTCTAGGATACTACTGATCCTATCTCTAACGAGTCATTCCATTGGATATCGATAATCCAATATCTGATGAATTCTTTCGTATGGTTCTAATGTGTCTTGTTCTCTGAGCTTTGTAAACCAAAGCTCTGATACCAACTGTGAAGACCCGTAACTTCCCCGTAAAGGAAAGCGTCGGATAGTTCGAGAACAAGCCACAACAGAACGCATACAGAAGAATATTTCATTGTATATTACAACAATGCATCAGATTACAAGAATATACAGAGTATAAATGAATAAATATTACACAGAAATAACAGAGATTTAAATTACATTTAAATACATAGCAGCGGAAAATAATACAATACACAACTAGAAGAAGATATACGGATACAAAGCTTTCCGGATATCGTTCCAGCTGTAAACCAGGATCCTGTGAATATAAATCTGCAAAAACCAAAACTACTAGCTGCCCGTGTCAAAATAAGGGCACCCAGAGTTTAGGTTAAAACAATAAACTCCAGGTCAGTCATGTGACTGGTGTGAGAACTAAAATAGTTATTAATCTTTATTTTCAAAGCTAGGTAAATCAAGGGACCACGCCGTATAACACGGAACGGGTTTCCTCCCAAGAATACCAGTGCATAAAACAAACAGCGCAATGCTAAATAAAGAAAAATGAAGCTGTTATAAGACCCAGGTCCCATCACACAATGCAACGCAGTCGAGGATAGGGTTTTCCCTTATAACAGCCAAAGAATGCTTGATACGTTTAAAACAAATCTTTTGATACTATTATAAGTGCATAGTGTATAAAACACTTCAAATCATAAGTACCAATCATAGGCGGCATGGGTACCATATATCATGTCGCCATATATAGGTTTACAAATAAAACCGCAAAGTCACGTATTTGGAAATTGGATTTCCGTCTATGAACCGAGGCTAGGGGCAAGATCCTCAACCGATTCAGACAATCTAGCCCATGTCTAGGCAAGTACTCAGTCAAGCCTTGGATCGTCAGGGTCGGTCCACCGATGTGGATTAAAATGCCTGAACAATACGTCTCTCCACCCTATGGGGTGTAAGTCTGGTCCGTCAGCCGACCAGAATGCATTCGGCCGAAACCGATATAACCGAGGCGCCTCGCAACAGCAACAACCACATAAGTCAAACTCGTCAGGGCGTGTAAAACCACTGACGCCACTTCTAGCTAGAAAGAAACGCAAGTCCTCCCTGAGGTCCGTCTCCCGTTTTTGGTTCATACCTGGTGTGAAACACGCGAGGTAAACGTTACACAAAGCTACGCCACAAAGGCCGTGCTTTGATCATCACCACAAGACTTTGCTTTTCAACAGAAGCCTTGATCATTTGCATCTTAGCATGCCACACCGGCAAACCATCCTATGCAACCGATATCAGTCACACAGAATGAAATCCGATGTCAGACACACAGTCCATTTACCAGTCCGTCCTGGGCCTGAACGAAACCGGAGGCACCTAGTACCCCGCATATCCATCGATCTCCAAGTACGTCTGGACGATCACTAACTGTTTCCATCTTCTTGGGTGTACAGCCCAATCAAGATCATCAGTTATCACCCAAACGACGTGAAGACCTCCGGTCTTCGACCATCGTCTTCATCTTCGACTTATCGTCGTATCAGTTATTCAGAATGGGATAAACCCGGTCTTTCCGAATAACTCGCGTATATTTTAAATAAGTGTTACACAAACACAACATACGCCTCATTCCAATTCATTAGTCACTAACCGTAAATTAATCAAGAGAATAATTCCCCAAATATTAACCCCGAAGGCCGAAACCAACATCAGATCAATATCCAGAAAACCATTCTGCTTGGCTAACCGCCAGTTAGTTTCTAAATTTCACATTCAAATCTAATTAAAGATTTAACTATCGCCTGGAGCAAAACTGGTGATACTCCATTCTCGATCTTTTCAATCTAATTAAAGATTCATTAAAACTCCACTTAGTTTTAATCATTATCTGGGTTAAAGAATCAGTGTCATTTAAAACACGGTTCACGATAAACCCAAAATCACATTCATTAATTATCGGGTTAAAGAACGAGTGTTATTTAAAACACTGTTCACGATAAACCCAAAAATCAATATCAATTCAATTCCAATTAAATATCATTTAATTGGTACACTTCATTAAATCTAAATCAAAAGATTTAATCTTTTCTCAGCTGGGTTCAAGAACAGTGTTAGTGAAGACACCATTCACGACAAACCCAAATCACATTCATTAATTATCGGGTTAAAGAACAAGTGTTATTTAAAACACTGTTCACGATAAACCCAAAAATCAATATCAATTCAATTCCAATTAAATATCATTTAATTGGTACACTTCATTAAATCTAAATCAAAAGATTTAATCTTTTCTCAACTGGGTTCAAGAACAGTGTTAGTGAAGACACCATTCACGACAAACCCAAATCACATTCGATATTCAATACAAGGCTCTGAATAGAAAATATATCGGCTTATATTCAATATCGAATTCTACGACTAACAAAATGTCGTATTGGAAATAACGATATAAACATATATCTTTCAAATTTCCGTAACAACATCTGTATAATCACGAATTCCAACATCGAAATATTCCGAAGACAATTTCGATTCAAATCCATTCCAATGCAATCATTGGAAATTTTGGTTATTTTCAAAACCCTTTTCGAATTCAATTTATTTATTTAAAAATAAATAGAATTATAATTCTAGTTCAAAACTAGTTCATTTCGATAAAAATCTATTTTTATCTTTTCAAATAGGGAGTTTTTCATCCCAAATCTTCACAAATCATTTCTTATGATTTTACACAAATTATTACTATTTTTAATAATTTTATCAAGGCCCGTACAGCCGATTTCCAACAACGGTCATCGAACTGCACTTACAGCGACCTTTTTCGAATTTGATTTGGACATAATTCCAAATCCAACCGTTAGATTTCAAATTTCTAACATTCGCTAGAAAGCTCTTTTCGATACGAACCCAACGGTTCCGGTTTTAGGAGAATCCGACGGTCGGATCTCCCGTAATGTCCGTTTGAAATAAATGGTCGAAATTCACGAACTGCCGCGGCGCGGCGCGTTCTATTCAGGCCATTATATTATATATAATATATATATATAATATATTTCGTCGATTTCTATTCAAAACGAATTATATAAATAGTTTTAAAATCGTTTCAAAACCTATTTCAACTTCCATTTCAATTCAAAGCAAAATTGAATTCTTCTTTATAAATTCGTTTCAAAATTCATTTCTATTCAATTCGAATTTCAATTCAATTTGAATTCATTTCAATTCGCTTTTTATTCCATTTGAATTCGTTTTCAATTCAATTCATTTCGAAATCGTTTTCAATTCATTTTGAATTCGTTTTCAATTCAATTCATTTCGAAATCGTTTTCAATTCATTTTGAATTCGTTTTCAATTCAATTCATTTCGAAATCACTTTTAATTCAATTCATTTCGAAACCGTTTTTAAAATCGATATAAATATCGTTTACGTCAAAATGGCGTCAATCTAATCAACACGGCTTCATAAATTTCTATTTTCAAATATTCTATTTCAAACATTTCCTATTATCAAAATATTTGTTATTATTAAAATATTCTTTATTTTCACGATTGGAATGAGGCCCAATCAATTACCATATAAAGTTAATTATATGGATTTTCATACAACACATGTATATCATAGCATTGAAAAATAATCAACCATCAACCAAAGTGCACTACACTGTATAAGCATCAAATATAGATATTCAACGCTTATAACAGCCTGTCAATCAATCGATCGACATATTTAATCAATCAGGATGAGTGAAATTCATATTTCATCCCAACACCCGTGTGGGGTTTCAAACAAACAAACACAGATTTTATTTGTGCAGTTGGGCGATGTGTAAAATTTATCGATTCGATTTTTCACACCACAAATCACATTCAAACCAATATCGCAATCGATTACCAAACAGTCAAACAAACAAGTCCATGGTCTGTGGACGGGTGTCGGGTGCTACTAAGCACCGTCTGCATCCTAGTATATATATAACTAGAAAAATAAATTGAAAGGTGAGAAATTCTCACATATAGCTATCCTAGCTCCACGGCACTTCACTGATAGAAAACTTCATCGCTATCGCACCTTCGTCATCTTCGTTGCCCGCTTTCACTACATATGTAAAAATCATATTTTTACTTCGCTATTCAATATATAAAAATCGAATTTTTATTTTCACGCCATATGGATAAAAAAATTCTGTTTTTACATTGCTACTTTATAGACAAAATTTCTATTTTTACCTCGTTAGTAATATAATAAAAATTATGTTTTTATTACTCTTCATGAGTAAAAATCATATTTTTACTCTTCCTACGGTATAAAAATCTATCCTTCTTCATTTTAAATTCAGTTTAAAATCATTTTCCTTTTCAAAATAAAATCAGTTTTACTTCCTATAAAAATCAGTTTTCAAAACAAAAAATAAAATAATCAGTTTTTAAATTTTAATTCAGTTTAAAAATCATAATTAAAATCAGTTTTAAAATCTTTTAAAAATCTGTTTTAAACCCCCTTTAAAATCAGTTTTAAACCCTAACAAAAAAAATCAGTTTTTAAAAATCATTTTAAAATTCAGTTTTAAAAATCAAATAAAAAAACAGTTTCAAGTAAAATAAAATAAATAAAAAAAAACAGTTAAAGTAAAATAAAAAAAACAGTTTTTAATTTTCAAACCAAATCAGTTATAAATATAAAGTTTAAATCAGGTTTAACAATATACAAAAACAGTTTTAACAAAAATAAAAAAACAGTTTTTGCAATTAACATAATTCAGTTTTAACAAAAGAAAAAAAATAAATAAATTAAATTAAAAAAACTTACGGGGGGGGGGGGCGTTGTGCTTGTTCGTCTGTGGAAGGGGCGGGCGCGGCTTCGTCGAGGGTTCGGAGGAGGGGGGGGGGGGTCGCGGCTTCGTCGAGGGTTCGGAGGAGGGGGGGGGGGTCGCGGCTTCGTCGAGGAGGAGGGGGGGTCGCGGCTTCATCGGAGAAGGGGGGGTCCCGACGTAGATGGGGGTCGGCGGTCGGAGGGCATGGCGGCGGTCGAGGCAACGGGGGGGGGGGGCGATCGCGATTTTCCCTTTTTTTTTTTTTTTTTTTTATATCTGTATAATGAAATTCGACAGGGGGGGGCCAGCAGTTAAGAGAAAAGGGAGAGTTTTTTTTTTTATTTTTTTTTTATTTTATTATTTTATTTATTTAATTTAACTAAGAGTTGACTTTTTACGTACGACCTCTAAACGAGGCCCACCGCCTGCCGTCCATAGCGTTTCACCCCCATTCTGAACACAATGGGATATGTATCGCAAGCTGATTTGATCGTTTTGATCAGTTTCCGTTGAATTTACATTTAAATCACTATATTGAATTTTAAACGTACATTTCAAATTACCGGGGTCACATACTAACTAGAAAAATTCCAGAAAAATATTTTCTAGCTTCTTATTGACGATACGGTCCTAATAAAACTAGTTTCGTCGAATTCTGAAACCGTTTGAAAAATGGCCAATTTCCAGTCGATTAAAATCAACTGAAACTGGTCAAACGCGTTTTCCTTTGCCACGCTCACATATTGATTCGAAAAATTATGAAATTTGAAACCTAGCAATAACTTAACATCACGGACCCAACAAAACTGGTTTCGTCGAAATCCGAGGTCGTTTGCAAAATTGCTATTTTTAAGGGCCTTATATTATATTAAATATATATAATTTCCACAGCGACTATTTCTAAATTTCAACTGGACATATCTCATCATTTATAAAGTGGAATCTCAGTTTCTCAACTTCGTTGGAAAGATATTCACTATTAGATTCCATTATTTTTTGTTTCACTAAAATCCGGATTGTTTTGCACCCGGTACATTCAATTGAAGTTTGAAATCGAATTATCGAACTACCGCGCCATTTTCAATTCTATTTATAATTATATATAAATTTTTATATTCTAACGACGACGTATATAATATATACGTTCGAATTATATTCAAAATAAATTTCTCGTCGATCTTATCTAAAATAATTCATTTTAAATATTCAAAATTCGCGAAAATTGCCAAAATAAAAATTTTAAACTGGCTCGCATTTTACGGGTTGTTACACACGCATATTGGGCGTGACTGTAAGAGGCCAAAACGGGTTAGCGGTGGCAACGCAAGTCCAATGGGTTTCATATGCGTGTGTGGACCCGGGCTGGTAAGTAAGACGTTGTTGCATCGTGTAGGTATAAGTCGTGCACCGTTGATATTATCAGGTTGCCACTTTGGGGAATGATACACCCCACTGTGGGGCCAGCACGGGTATCTACGTTAGGGAGCCGATCGCTTGGGGAGTAGTGGGTACACCTAGTGGAGATAGGGGCAGACGGCACCTATGTAGTCAGCTAGGGGTACACGAAACTACTATTAAAAATTACTAAGTACTCTTAGTGGGATCAACCTTTAAGTAGGAATTACCCTTGGGTGGGTAGAACTGGTGTGGTGCAGTGTAGGAATTACCCTTGGGTGGGTAGATCTGGGGTGGTGCAGTGTAGTAATTATCCTTGGGTGGGTAAATACGTCTTTACGGTTATCTTAGTTCATCCTAAGTCTAGTTGGCTGCTTAGTGTAGCCATTTATCCCCAGTCGTTACCGTATATCAAGCTTATGTCTTACTCTGGTTACTTTAACGATTGTATTGTTAAAGTTATAGGACTCGCTCAGACTTATGTCTGACCCCGTTGTTTTTATCTTTTTTCCCAACCCTCAGGTTATCAGAGTGGGCCTAGCACTAGTGGGCTTTGATCAGACTGCTTTATCTATCTTTTGGAGCTTGGACCGTGGATGTAAAGCTCAGTTTATCTTTTCTATTATGGCTATTAAGTTATGTAGTGGGATTATGTACTTTTGTTTTATCAGGATGGATATTATGTACTTGGCTCTTGTTATGGTTTTGGTGTAACCAAACATGTTTTACTTTCCGCTGCAATGAAATGATGTTTTTTAAATTCTCAAGTGTTACTTATATCTGTCTTGTTGTAATTTTTCTGGTCTATATTCACTTAAAATACTCCACCGATGTTATGGCATTCCCTTAGTGAGTGACTGTAGCGGGTGTGGGGTGTTACACGTGGTATCAGAGCTTAAGGTTACCAGAACAGATAAAAATTTTAGAAAAAAAAACTATTTTCTAAGAATATTTTTGGAAAGGAGTATTTTCAAAAACATGTCTTTTAAGAGAAAAGTTTTTGAAAGAAAAGCATAATCCCCGATAGCCATATCTTTATCTTTCGAATTCTCCGTTTTGAATCTCTTCCTCTCTCGTTTTGAGTTTCCCCTCCGTGTATAGATGATCTTTCTAAGATAGATAAGAATGGAAAACTACTTCAAGGGACTTAGACGTTAGTCGGATTAGAAGTTGGTTCAAGAAGGAGGAGGACTGGTAAGTACCTATAGGATATACGATGGGAGGAAGGCTCAAATAGTTGTTTGGTTAATGAAGGATGAAACCTCATTGGTGGGAGGTTACGAGTGGAGAATGGGGAAGAAGAAGGCGAGTAGTTATCCTTTTGGGAGGAATAGGACACCTTATTAGGATTGTCCAAAGAGGCAAGGGCAAGGTACGGAATCTCCTGGAGGGTAGTTGTATTCCCTCACGGCTAGTGTACCAGATGGGGATAGGACCTTCTAGGTTGGAATTTGGATTTCTTTATTATCCGGTTCGAACTTTATTTGATTCTGACGCATCGAGTTTGTTTATCTCATCATTATTAGTTGAGTCACTTCACTTAGACACCAGTTTAGTAGATGATCCCTTAGTTGTTTCAAACCCAATTGGGGGCTCCATGATGTGTTTAGGTTTGAAAGTTTCTATACTTAGCGTTGAGTTTAGATGTGATGCTTCTTGGGCTTCACGGGCTATGGGTTAGTTTTGGGCATGGACTGGTTATCCAGTAATGGTGCCGTTCTTGTTTGTGGAAGGAGAGTTGTTAGGCTTATGACCCGCTTGGGTAACACTCTCGAGATCTCTTGTAATCCCATGGAATCTGTTATGCTAAGTTATCTAGAATCGCTTGACACGTCGGTCTAGAGTTTGCGATCTGTTAGAGTGGTCCGGGAATACTCGGATGTGTTTGAGGAGGTGAAGGGCTTACCTCCGGAGCGGGAAATTGACTTCCGAATATATCTGGTAGACAATGCCAAACCAGTATCTTGGCCAGTGTGCCACATGGCTCCTCGTGAGAGGAGGGAACTCCATAAGCAAGTAGGCGATTTGCTTGAGGAGGGGTTCATAAGACGAAGTATATCGGAGTGGGGTGCTCCAGTAGTTTTTGCCATGAAGGCGGATGGGTCCCTCAGACTTTGTGTAGGCTAAAGAGAACTAAATAAACTCACAAAGAAGAATAGACACCCATTGCCGAGGATTGATGATCTCTTTGATCAGTTAGTTGGCGCCTCAGTATTTTCGCAGTTGGACTTAGCCACAGGGTTTCGTCAGTTGAGAGTGGCTGAGGATAGTATAGAGAAGACTGCCTTTAGGACTCCAGATGGTTTTTATGAGTGGCTGGTGATGCCATTTGGTTTGACGAATGCCCCCGCATACTTTATTGATTTGATGAGAAGGGTGTTCAGGGAGTACCTAAATAAGTTCGTGATGGTCTTTGTAAATGACATCTTGGTCTTTTCTAGGAGCGAAATAAGTTTCCGTATGTGCTCAATAGGTTGAGCAAAGCTAGTTATGGGATAAACGGTGGTTTTGGAGCGAGACTGGCGAGGACATCCAGAGTTGGACAAGGGCTTAATTATTTAGCCGTTTTTACTAGTATCATCTCACGTAGGTCGTCTGAATTCGAAGGAGGTATCCCTTGGGTGTTTGTCTGATATTGGTTTAGGCCTTTGGGGGATGTCGAGTTCGACTAGGGTGGTCTGCGTGAGAGATGGATAGTTGTGACGATTTTGCATGGGAGAATATCCTGATTTTCTCTAGAAGTGGAGAGAAGCATGCCCTACATCTTAGGGAAGTGTTGGAGACTCTTTGAGCGCATTGTCTTAAGACAACAAAGGTGGATGGGATTCTTAGCATCCTATGAGTTTGAGATAGCGTATACCCATGGCAAGGGTAACGTGGTAGCGGACGCCTTAAGTAGAAAAAGGTTGTCCTTGAGTTCATTGTTCGTTGAACGACGGAGCTTAGAGTTTATTTCTATGTTTGACTTTAGACCTTCCGTTGACTTTGTACCCGGTTTGCTAGCCTCCTTGGAGGTTAGGCCTACTCTTTTGGGACGGATTGGCGAGGCATAGCGAGACGACCCACAGTTGGTTGAGTTAGTAGAGAAGCTCATAAGGGGGGAGTCGTCCAGCCATTTGAGTAGTTGCACCCTAGATGGTCAGGGGTGGTTGCGTAGAGACGGTAGACTTTGTGTACCGCAAGACGAAGGTTTGAGGAAGGCTATACTTGATGATGCACATCGGTCGAAGATGACCATTCATCCCGGTGGGGACAAGATGTACCAAGACATGAAGCGAGTTTTCTTTTGGGCCGGTATGAAGAAAGACGCGGCCGAGTATGTCGCTAGATGCTTGGTGTGCCAACAAGTAAAAGCGGAGCAGAAGAAACCCGGTGGGTTGCTTCACCCATTGGAGGTTCCGCTATGGAAGTGGGATAGTGTCTCGATGGATTACCAAGATCGAGGAAGGGTAATACGGGAATTTGGGTTGTGGTAGACAAACTTACTAAGAGTGCCCATTTTATACCCGTAAAATGTAAGAGGACTGCTCAATGGCTAGCTTCAATCTACATTCGAGAGATTGTTAGATTGCATGGTGTACCTTCCAGCATAGTGAGTGATCGAGATCCTATCTTCACTAGCGAGTTTTTGGAAGAGTTTGAAAGAGGCGGTAGGGACTCAGTTGTGTTTGAGCACCGCAAATCATCCTCAGACGGACGGCCAGACCGGGAGGGTGAATCGCATTTTAGAAGACCTTTTGAGGCTATGTATCTTAGATTTTGGAGGCACATGAGAAGAGCATGAGGAGAGCAGAGCTTAAGTTTGATGTTGGGGACATGGTTTTATCAAGGTACCTCCGTTACGGAATGTGGTTCGCTTCGGATCGGTTGGAAAGTTAGCACCCAGGTTTGTTGGACCGTTTCCTATTAAGGAAAGGATTGGACAGGTGGCATACAGAGTGGAGTTGCCCGACAGGCTTAGTAGTGTACATGATGTATTCCATGTGTCACATTTGAGGAAGTGCCTACATGAGACCGCTGAGGGGGTAGAGCCGAGCTTGCTTAAAGAAGTAGAGATAGAGCGTGATGAGACGATTCGACGAGCTCCTACTCGCATCCTCGGGTCAGAGACTAGGAAGTTGAGGAATCGAGAGGTTCAACTAGTCAAAGTGCAATGGGGAGAAGATGAGAGCAACGCTACTTTAGAGACGGAAGAGAAGATGCGTTCATTATACCCATTCCTTTTTAGGATATGCCTTTTAATTTCTCCTTTATCGTTTGACTAGTACTTATCTTATCTGTAGTATGTCCTCTCGTTAGTACCTTTGACCTTTAGATAGGGTGAACCTATGGTTGAAACATGTGTTTGAGACATGTTATGTTTGATGGATGCATGTGGATGCAAGTGTTTGCTAGTGGTTGCTCGTGGATGCATATACACACACTCTAGACACTAGATCGGCTCAATCACTTCATATTGCATATAATTGTGTGTAGGTAGCTATATTTATGAATGTATAATGATTGTGTTATCATATGGATGATGCATTTTGGTGAATGATTGTGCACTCATGTAGATATTGTATGTGTCGATAGGGTTCTCTCGCATACATAATGGATGCATGGCACTATCATGGTTTGCATATATTCATACATTAGATAGGGAACATATACACACACTTTTTGCATATGCTCATACATCATTAGAAATTGTTTTAAGGACAATGGATGCCCGTGTTTGATGGATTGAGTAGATGGTTGTTTGGATGGTAGGATATGCATTCTCCTTAGCTTAGAGATTTCGGGGACGAAATCCTTTAAGGAGGGGAGAATGTAACACCCCGAATTTCAGTTAATGCTAAAATTCACTAATTACAGAATTAATAATCTCAGACGTGATAATCAGGGGAAACGGGTTACGTCATTGTGTTCGTCTCGGAAAAATACGCGAAATAGAGTCCGAAATTTTGTAAATCGGAGTCCGTATGACCCGGTTAAGGCCCAAAGAAGTTTTCGGGAAATTTGAACTTCGAAACATGCAGAAATGGGGGCCAGGCGGGAAAACTCCCGCCCAGCCAAGTCGACTTGGCTGTCGACAGGGCTGTCGACTTGCCTGTCGACATGCCTGTCGACTTGGCAGTCGACAAGGCTGTCGACTTGCCCTGTCGGCTGATTCTGGCCTGGGTGCACCTGGTTGAGTTTTGGGCTGGGTTGGAGGGCTTGGGATGAAATCTGACGGACCTAAGCTAACCTAGGGTTAATCTAAGGGTCTAAAACACAACCTAATCCTATAAATACACCCTAAGACTACCCTAATCCATACTAAAAATAGAATCTATGCCATCATGCCACCAAAATGCAACTTAGAAGGAGCCTCCACTAATTAGAGAAGAGGATTGCAAGCTAATCAACTACTAATCCACCTCTACTTCAACTCTAGCAACTATCTAAGGAGCTAATCTTGGAGTTTGTGAGTTTCTATCACTTTAATAACCAATTGTTAAACTAAGTAGATGAGATGTGATGAGATCATATGGTTTTGCTTGCGGATCAATGGGTTTTAGGTCATATGTTATGATGCTAGTTTGCTAATCACTATGTTTAACACTTATTCATGATGACACTATGTTTATGCAAGTTAAGTGTTTGGGTTTATGCATGTTAAGTGGTGGGTTTTATGCATGCTAAGTATTTGGTTTTATGCATGCTAAGTGTTTGGTTTTATGCAAGTTAAATGCTTGATTTTATGCTAGAATCATGTGTAAAATAAGTGACATGACATGCAAGTTTAACCTATGAGTTTGGATCTATAATATGCATAATCTATGCAAGTTGTTTGGATTAGTGATATGCATAACATATGCGAGTTTACCTTTGTATGTCATACATACATATGCAAGTTATGTGCATGATTATATGCAAGTTCATATGTAACATGTTATGCAAGTTATGTGTTTGGTTATATGCAAGTTATGTGCATGATTATATGCAAGTTCATATGTAACATGTTATGCAAGTTAGGTGTTTGGTTATATGCAAGTTATGTGCATGATTATATGCAAGTTCATATGTAACATGTTATGCAAGTTATGTGTTTGGTTAGATGCAAGTTATGTGCATGATTATATGCAAGTTTATATGTAACATGTTATGCAAGTTATGTGTTTGGTTATATGCAAATTAACATGTGACATGCTATGCAAGTTTACCCCTTTGTATGACATAAGTACATGTGCAAGTTCATCCCTTTTAGACCTATGACATGTATGCAAGTTGACACCTTTATGATAGGTCTATGACATGAACATTTATGCAAGTTACCATCTTTATGACATATATGATTCATACAAGTTTGGGTTGGTTATTTATGCAAGTTGGGTTTATGGTCATATATGCAAGTTGACACCTTTTAAACCCATGATAATGCTAAAGATATGCTAAGTTGAACCCATTGTGTGTATGATGAATCTTCTCTTTTAAAGTATGTCATGTTAACGTATTTACGTGGGGACGATGGGGTAAAAATTAATGAACCCATAAAATTGTGTGAAGTGGGTATGATTAAACATACCATAAAGTGGATGGACATAATTGGGAATTTACCTATTAAGTTAGGTCTACCCATATTATGGAATTGGGAATTTACCTATTGAGTTAGGTCTACCCATATTCTTAAATATTTGTAATTAATTAGGGATAATTAATACAAATTATGGGGGTGAATAATTAGGTGTAATTAATCGACTAAGACACGAGGTTGGACCCTTTTGTAGCATAAGACTGCCTGGAACCGACCGGCAAATCCAGCGGCTACAAATGATTGGCTCAATGTGAGAGGTCTTAGTCATAAACTAAATACGTGACAAGTGTAAAGACACGAGGTTAGACTCTGTTATGGTGTAAGGCTGCCCGGAACCAACCGGCATATCCAACTGCCATAAACAGACAGTCTAATGTGAGAGGTCTTTACAAAGGTTACGATCTTAATTAATTAAGAAACACTTAACCAAATTAGCATGTAGTGGGGCATGAGGGGTTAAGTGGGTGCCTTGGGTGGCATGTAGTAACTAGTGGGGGTGCCTTGGGTGGCATAGGAAACTAGTGGGTTGCCTTGGGTGGCAATAGAAAATTCGATTAGAATACTTAACCAAAGTGGAACATGTAATTAAACATGATTAAAGGGTTAAGTAAGTGCCTTGGGTGGCATGTGGGAATCAAGTAAGTGCCTTGGGTGGCATGTGGAAATCTAGTGGGTGCCTTGAGTGGCAATTAAAGTATGATTAAATGACTTAACCAAAATTTATAACATGTAAGTGGACATGGTTAAAGGGTTAAGTGGGAGTCACTAGAAATGACAAGCTTAGGTGGGTAGCTTGTGGGGGCCCATTTCAACCAATATCCCAAACGTATCTTTGTGGGCTCGACCCGAGTCGAGGACAGGGCACACATATTGGGCTTGACTGTAAGAGGCCAAAACGGGTTAGCGGTGGCAACGCAAGTCCAACGGGTTTCATATGCGTGTGTGGACCCGGGCTGGTAAGTAAGACGTTGTTGCATCGTGTAGGTATAAGCCGTGCACCGTTGATATTATCAGGTTGCCACTTTGGGGAATGATACACCCCACTGTGGGGCCAGCACGGGTATCTACGTTAGGGAGCCGATCGCTTGGGGAGTAGTGGGTACACCTAGTGGAGATAGGGGCAGACGGCACCTATGTAGTCAGCTAGGGGTACACGAAACTACTATTAAAAATTACTAAGTACACTTAGTGGGATCAACCTTTAAGTAGGAATTACCCTTGGGTGGGTAGAACAGGTGTGGTGCAGTGTAGGAATTACCCTTGGGTGGGTAGATCTGGGGTGGTGCAGTGTAGTAATTATCCTTGGGTGGGTAAATACGTCTTTACGGTTATCTTAGTTCATCCTAAGTCTAGTTGGCTGCTTAGTGTAGCCATTTATCCCCAGTCGTTACCGTATATCAAGCTTATGTCTTACTCTGGTTACTTTAACGATTGTATTGTTAAAGTTATAGGACTCGCTCAGACTTATGTCTGACCCCGTTGTTTTTATCTTTTTCCCAACCCTCAGGTTATCAGAGTGGGCCTAGCACTAGTGGGCTTTGATCAGACTGCTTTATCTATCTTTTGGAGCTTGGACCGTGGATGTAAAGCTCAGTTTATCTTTTCTATTATGGCTATTAAGTTATGTAGTGGGATTATGTACTTTTGTTTTATCAGGATGGATATTATATACTTGGCTCTTGTTATGGTTTTGGTGTAACCAAACATGTTTTACTTTCCGCTGTAATGAAATGATGTTTTTTAAATTCTCAAGTATTACTTATATCTGTCTTGTTGTATTTTTTCTGTTCTATATTCACTTAAAATACTCCACCGATGTTATGGCATTCCCTTAGTGAGTGAACGTAGCGGGTGTGGGGTGTTACACTAATCCACTGCCGATAGGCGGGGACCGGCCCTACCGCATCCAAGGGTTCACTACGGGGGATCCTAAGGCATTTGCTAGAGTGTCTTGAATCGGAGAGGAGCTTGCCCCTAGCCTCGACTCATGATGGAAATCCAATTTCCAATACGATCTTGCGGTTTTGATTGTAGAACTAGTATGGCGAGATATTAGGATGGGGTACTATGCCGTCTATGATTAATACATTATGATTGAAATTGATTTTGAAATATATATACCCATAGATATACACACTAATATTAACTCCGTTTTATCGTATCAAGCATTTTTGACCATTATAAGGTAAAACCCTATCCTCTGATTTGCGTTGCATTGTGTGATGGGACTTGGGTCTTATAATGGTTTCAGTTTTTAAAAAGGCATTGTGTTGTTTAACGATTTACTTTAATTTAGGCACTGGCAATCCAATGGAGTAAACCCGTTCCGCGTTAGCTGCGTGTTCCTGTGATTAGCCTTATTATTAGATTAGTTAAGTCAAGATTTCTCATACCAGTCCCATGACTGACCTGTAGTTTGTTTCACTGGCAAACTCGGGTGCCCATATTTTCCACACGGGCAGTCGAGTAGCTTTTTGCAGATATATTTACAGGATCCTGGCTTACAGCTGAAGCAGTATTCGGAAAGCTCTGTATCCGTGTATTCCTTTCAGTTGTGTATTTGTATTATTTTTCCGCTGCTATTTAAATGTAATTTAAACTCTGATATTATTGTATTTCCAATGTATATCATAAGTTCGTACTCTGTTATATTCTTGTACTCTGATGTAATTGTTGTAATCAGCAATAAAATGTTCTTCTGTTTATGTTCTGATGTGTGTTGTTCTCAAGGCAATCCAGCCTTTCCTTTATTGGGAAGTTTGGGTCGTTTCAGTTGGTATCAGAGCTTTGGTTTACAGAGCTCGAGAACAAAACATATTAGAACCGAACGAAAGAATTCATCAGAGATTGGATTAGTAATATCCAATAAGAATAACTCGTTAGAGATGGGATCAGTAGCATCCTAGAACGAGTGTGAAGGGTATTATTTTCTTTAAAAATAAAAGTAAAAACAAATTTAGTTTTGAATTTTTTTTATCTTTAAATATGTATTTGAGTATATTATTAGTTTACTGTGGACAATCGAGTATATAAAGGTTTCGAATATAGGAGTAATTAACGGATATTCGAAGTTTTAATATACTGGATAGATATAGAATCACACTCTAGTCGCCCGGTGGTAATTCTGGTGATAGGTCGACCATCACCAGTATTTATGTTCGAGTCTCGAAGGTGGGATTTCTATATATTTCCATTTGACTGGTATTAGAACCAAAACTTAGTTAGTACACATTGCTATGATTTGCACTAAAAATATGATTTTTGATTATATATATAAAAGTTATATGTATTTGAAAAGTTAATCACCTAATTGATTGTTGGTTGTGATGTGTGATAATTAGTTTCACTAATTAAAATATTAGAATGATAATTAATTGAAACCAATAAATAAAATCTAGTTGAGTTGGTTAATTAATCTACTTTTAGCTTCGTTCCTTTTCGAGGACGAAAAGATTTTAAGTGGGGGCAATTGTAACGACCCGGAATTTTGGGGCCAATTTAAAATTTTTATTTTAGCAATTTTAATGGATTTTATGTTTAAAAAAATCTATTTTAAATAAGAACGACTAAAAATTTAGTTTGAAACGAATAAATTCAATTTAATTATAAAAGGAGTTTAAAACAGCGCTGCAGTTTGAAAATTTGAATTTGAACTTTAACTGACTGTATAGGATTCATTTTAAATCAGAATTGAACGAAACCAGAAATATTTAAATCTGTTTAATCGTATCTTTCCAATGAATCTGAAAAGCTGAAATTTCGTTTTAAAAATCAAAAGTTATGGCCAATTCAATTTTTAGGAAGGTCGCTGTAGAATTTATATATATATTATATAGGGCCCGAAAAGCTACTTTTCACATATGAAGGAATTTCGACTCGAAACCACTTCCATTGAGTTCGGAATGACATTTCTGCATTGAAAAACAGTAAACACTTATATATTTTGAGTTTCAGAATATATTTGTTTAAACATGTATTTTTAATATTAAATATATTGGCCTTAAAAATAGTCATTTTTCAAACGACCTCGGTTTTCAACGAAAACACTTTTGTTGGAACCGGAATGTCAAATTATTGCTAAGTTTCAATTTTCATAATTTTTCGAATCAATATGTGAGCGTGGCAAAGGAAAACGTGTTTTGTCAGTTTCGGTCAAATTTAATCAGCTTAAAAATAGCCATTTTTCAAACGGTCTCAGAATTCGACGAAATTAGTCTCGTTAGAACCGTATCGTCAAAACATAACTAGAAATAATTTTTCTATAATTTTTAGAGTTCGTATGTGGCCCCGGTAATTTAGAATGTACGTTTGAATTTTATAATTTAATGATTTATAATTAAATTTAAAGAAAAACATATCGTAACAGCCGAATTGGGTTACGAAACATGTTCCATTGTGTCCGGGACGGGGGTTATTAGCTAGGGAGACACTCATTGGGTTTGATTTGGAGTTCGTATTGATAAACATGAATTTTCGAATTAAAAGGATTAATAAATAAAAGAAAATACGGTATAAATACCGTATACTATACCCTAACCCTAATACCATATAGTACCTACCGCCACTAGTAAATTCAATGGCCAACTTGATCCCAATTTCAAACCTTAACCATTTTCAATCCTCTTAACGAAAATCAACAAACCATATACCAAATCGAAGAGTTTTCTGAGAGCTATCAATCGGTAAGGGTGTGATCGGTTTTAGTGGAGCGAGGCGATCGGATTTGGAGCTGGAAGGTCGTGCATTCAGGTTCGGTTTTCGGGGCGGGGGTCCACCGAGTGGGGTGGTGCTTCGGGCGGCGGCGCGGCTGGTGTAGGGCGACGGAGCGGTGTAGTCGGATCTGGCCAACGACGATCAGGGGAGGCGCTAGGAGGAGAGAGAAAATCGGAGCTGATGGGTTTTTTTCGATCTGAGTATCAACGTAGAAGATGAAGAGGAAAAAGGGGGAACTAATTAATTTAATTATAATCTAATTATCCTTTTATTTTTCAAAACTTTAAAACGTTGATAACTTTTTCATACAGCGACGAAAACACGAACCGTCAGTTGCGTTGAACTCGTATCTGGAAATACTACGCTATGGAAAAGACTAGAACTGAAACGGAGCAATTCTGAATTTCAGAGAATTTCAAACGTGAACTGTTCAGAATTTGACTATCGGTGAGAAATCTATTTTATTTATTTATTTATTTATTTATCTATTTATTATTTAAAAATAATTATGAATTTGTTATCACAAATCTACAGTTATTTTCTATTTGTTATTGTTCGTGATTGTTCTGTGTGGAATGTAATGTATGAATCTGTTTGTTGTTATGACGAATTGTAATGTTCATGTTCTGTTAAAATAGATTAAACGTTTTGGTTTATAAAATGTGGTATCGGTACTAAAATAACAGTTTGATACAAAATGTAACATAGAAAATTAAAATAACATTTGGCCAGAAAATGTCATATCATAAATAAAGATGGCATTTTTAAATGGAAATTTGTTAGAAAAATAAAATGACATTTTTGACTAGAATTTACATTTTATGTAAATTTTGACATTAAGAATAGAATTTACATTTTTTGTAAAATACGACATTAAAAATAGAATTTACATTTTATGTAAATATGGCACTAGAAATAAAATTTACATTTTATGAAAAAGTGATATTAAAATTAGAATTTACATTTTTATGTAAACGGTGATATTAAAATTTGAAAGATTAACATTTACATTGTAAAATGTGACATTTTAGTAAAATTAACATTTTAGTTGAAAATATATTATGCATATAAAATAAACATTTTTATGATTTGAGAATGTATGTTTCTATTCATTAAAAGGTATGATTTGAGAATTGAATATTTTGTACATTAAAAAGGAATTATATAAAATTTAATATTTTGTACATTAAAAGGGAATTGTACAAAAATGGATATTTTTGTACATTAAGAATTATGAATTAGAAGTGCATATTTTGTCCATTGAAAAGAATTTGACAGAATTATCACAATTTGAACATTAAAGAAGAGTTAAAACAAAATTATCACATTTTGTTACATTGAAAAGATCAGACAAAATAATCATATTTTGTTACATTGAAAAGTTTTGACGAAAGTATCACATTTTTGTATATTAAAAGTGAATTAGACAAAAATCAGCATTTTTTACATAAAAAGATTAAACAAAAATATACATTTTATACAGTAAAAGAATTGAAATAAAAGACTTTTTTTTTTGCCATTTTGAATCAAATGTTAAAAATTGATTATAGAAATAAAAACAACCTTTTTATTTGAAATATTCTTTGCAAATCAAAATATCATTTTGATTAGAAATTGGTTATGAAAATAAAATCTTTGCCCATTAAAATAGAAAGATTATTATAAGAAGGTTATAGATAAAAATGTTCGTATATGTTAAAATAAATAGAATGAAGCAAAATGTGCAATTTTGTCATATTTAGAAGAATGAAATAAAATAGCATTTTTGTTAAAAACATGTTAGAGAAATGAAATATCATTTTGTATTAAACATGTTAGAGAGATTAAATGAACATTTTTATACATTAAAAAGAATAGATTTTCTTAAACATCCTTTCTCTATAAAGAGGAATTATGTTTTTATTTTTATATTGTTTACCAAATGGAAGTGTTAAATTAGAAATAAAGATCACATTTTTGTGAAAGAATTATTATAGAAATAAAGAATACATATTTTGTTAACATTAAAGGGATTAGTTAGAATATACATTTTATTTAATATTAAAAGCTTATAAACAGAATCGACACTTTTGTTACATTAAAAGTTTATAAGAAAAATTTACATTTTTGTTTGCTATAAAAGCTTATAAACAGAATTCACATTTTGTTTTGCATTAAAAGTTTATAAACAAAATTTACATTTCTGTGATTTAGATTATTAAGGACAAAATAACATTTTTGTTATGAAATGTTACACTAGACATAAAATAACATTTTTGTTATAAAATGTTTATTGGATTAAAATCTGTTACTTTTGAAATGAATTAAAATGTATGTTTGTATACATTTTAAAGGAATGAGTTAAGAATGTATATTTTTATACATTAGAAAGAGTGAGTTAGAAATGAACATTTTTATTTATATAAAAGGAATTAAAGAATTTACATTTTTCCCATGTAAAAAAAGGGAGTAAAGAATTTACATTTTTCAATGTAAATAAAAGATTAAATAGAAATTACATTTTCTATGTAATTAAAGAATAAAGTTAAAGAATTACATTATTATGTAAATTTAAAATAAAAGGTGACATTTTCCTTTTAATTTTATTATTCCGTAAAAGATCAGAATTAAAGTTATATTTTTACATTTTAGATGTAGATAAAAGCTTAAAGCTACATTTTTATGGCCATTATTTATGTAAGAAAAAGAATAGATGTAAATGTCACATTTTATTGTTAGAATAGGGACAATAAAAAGAATAGAATAAATAGAATAGATTTTAAAATTACATTTTTCTATGTAATTAAAGAATGACAGTAAAAAGAGAATTACATTTTTCAATATAATAAAAGATTGAATAAAACACTACATTTTTCAATGTAAGATTGAGTAGAACGCTACATTTTTCAATGTAATAAAAGTTGTAATAAAATAAGTAGAATTGAAATCATGGCTTTATGGCCATTTGATTTCAACAACAAGAGTGAACATTAGAAAATACATTTTCAATGTAAAATAGTTTCATTGAGAAGAATTAATCATTTAAATATGATGTTAGAGATGGTTTGAAATATATGGTTGTTGTATAAAAGTATTCGATATACTAAAGATAAATGTTGTGTGTTCAAAATTGAATATTATACATCCATTTACAAGTTACCCGACTTGTTTATGTGATTGGGACGACAATTTTCACACATCGCCCAAGTGCACGAATAATCTATTATTTGTTTGATGGATGAAACCCCACACGGATATTGGGATGATATTGGGTACACACTAATCCCAATATTTAGTTATCTGTCAATCGATGGATTGACAGTCTGTGGGGAGCGTCAGTTACTTACTTTAATGCTACCACAGTTATAGATTCCACTTTGGTCGTCATTTGGATGTTTGATAATTATTTATCATGATTGTTGATCACATACAATATATGGTTGTTGGTTGAGTCACATTCCAATGAAAGAATATTCTAGAAAAAGAATATTTTAGAAGTTTTTTTTTGAAAAAGAATATTTTAGAAAAAAGAATATATTTTAGGAAAATATATTTTTATTGCAATGAACTAGTTATTAACTAGAATAAGTCATCAAATTTAGATTTAATGAAGTTTTCCAATTTGTTAATAGTTAACTGAAATTTAATTAAATAAATTAGATTTTTGGGTTGTCGTGAATAGCGTCTTCAATAACACTGTTCTTAAACCCCATATGAAAAGAATAATCTTTTAATTTAGATTATTAAAGTTTTCATTTAGTAATTGAAATAAGATGAAGTGTGAGTCGAGTTTATTGTGAACTATGTTTTAAATGACATTAGTACTTTAACCCAGTTAAAGTTAAGATTAATTTCTTAAACTTAAATCATCATTGAATAATGATTTTTGGTATTTAAACCCAATTGAAGTTTTGGTAAATCTTTAAAGAAAGGATTTAAGGATAATTTAAAGAATTTATCGCGAATATAAAAATGCGAATATCTATTAGAAGAATATTCTGAATTGGGATAAGGCGTTGGATGTGTTTTCATAGTATTTGATTTTTAATTATAAAAATACGTGAGTTATTCGGGAAGACCGGGTTTAACCCATTCCGGATAATTTCTACGACGATGAAGAGTTGAAGGTGAAGACGGTGGTTGAAGACCGACGATCTTCACATGGAATGGATGTGTTGCTACAGAGACCCTGATGGGAGTAGCTACCTTGAAGGGGCCTCAGTGGTGGTCATCTGGACTATGGTTGATTGTTCGGATTTGGTTTTCGCTCAGACCCAGAGCATAAGCTAATAAATGGATGCGTGTCTGACATTGGATTTCGTTCCATGTGAATTAAATTGATTTCTATTAATGTATGTCTGTTTGGTGGTGGAGGATTTATCCTTTACTTAACACCCTGGTATATATTAATAGTGGTTGATCGCATGGCGTGAATTGTCAATGTGGCACGCCAAGATGCAAATGATCAAGGCTTTTGTTGAAAAGCAGGGCCTTATGGGATGATCAAAGCATAGCCTATTACGGCATAGCTTTGTGTATATCGTGACTTCGCGAGCCTCACACCCCGGTATGAGTCAAAAACGGGATATGGACCGTAGGGAGTGCACACGTTTCTTTCTAGCTAGTGGTAGTGTCAGTGCTTTAACTCGGCCTGGCATTTTACTTATGTGGATGATGGATTTTGAGGCGCCTCGGATTTTTATAGGCCGATAGTGGTCATATTATAGGTTCAAAGGAACCGGGAAACGTGTGTTCATGCATAACTAATCCACTGCTGATAGGCGGGGACCGGCCCTACCGCATCCAAGGGTTCACTACGGGGGATCCTGAGGCATTTGCTAGAGTGTCTCGAATCGGAGAGGAGCTTGCCCCTAGCCTCGACTCATGATGGAAATCCAATTTCCAATACGACCTTGCGGTTTTGATTGTAGAACTAGTATGACGACATATTAGGATGGGGTACTATGCCGTCTATGATTAATACATTATGATTGAAATTGATTTTGAAATATATATACCCATAGATATACACACTAATATTAACTCCGTTTTATCGTATCAAGCATTTTTGACCATTATAAGGTAAAACCCTATCCTCTGGTTTGCGTTGCATTGTGTGATGGGACTTGGGTCTTATAATGGTTTCATTTTTTAAAAAGGCATTGCGTTGTTTAACGATTTACTTTAATTTAGGCACTGGCAATCCAATGGGGTAAACCCGTTCCGCGTTAGCGGCGTGTTCCTGTGATTAGCCTTATTATTAGATTAGTTATGTTAAGATTTCTCATACCAGTCCCATGACTGACTTATAGTTTGTTTCACTGGCAAACTCGGGTGCCTATATTTTCCATATGGGCAATCGAGTAGCTTTTTGCAGATATATTTACAGGATCCTGGCTTACAGCTGAAGCAGTATTCGGAAAGCTCTGTATCCGTGTATTCCTTTCAGTTGTATATTTGTATTATTTTTCCGCTGCTATTTAAATGTAATTTAAACTCTGATATTATTGTATTTCCAATGTATATCATAAGTTTATACTCTGTTATATTCTTGTACTTTGATGTAATTGTTGTAATCAGCAATAAAATGTTCTTCTATGTAACAACCCGGAAATGCGAGCTAGTTTAAAATTTTTATTTTGGCAATTTTAGCGAATTTTGAATATTTAAAATGAATTATTTTAAATAATATCGACGAGAAATTTATTTTGAATAGATTCGAATGTATATATTATATACGTCGTCGTTAGAATATAAATAATTATATATAATTATAAATAGAACTGAAAATGGCGCCGTAGTTCGATAATTCGATTTCGAACTTCAATTGAATGTACCGGGTGCAAAATAAACCGGATTTTAACGAAAACAAAAATAATAGGATCTATTTGAGAATATCTTTCCAACGAATCCGAAAAATTGAGATTTCATAGCGGGAATCAAAAGCTACGTCCAGTTGAAAATTCTGAATAGTCGCTATGGAATTCAGGCCCTTAAAATGGGAATTTTGCAAACGACCTCGGATTTCGATGAAACTACTTTTGTTGGATCCGTGATGTCAAATTATTTCTAGGTTTCAAATTTCATAAATTTTCGAATCAATATGTGAGCGTGGCAGAGGAAAACGCGTTTGACCAGTTTCAGTTGATTTTAATCGACTGGAAAATGGCCATTTTTCCAACGGTCTCAGAATTTGACGAAACTAGTTTTGTTAGGACCGTATCGTCAATACGAAGCTATAAAATATATTTCGGGGATTTTTCTTGTTAGTATGTGGCCCCGATAAATTGAAATGCGCGTTCAAATTCAATATATAGAGTTATATGTTGATTTTGATGAAAACTGATAGAAACAGTCGAATCAGCTTACGATACATATCCCATTGTGTTCGGAATGGGGGTAATTAGCTATGGACGACAGGCGGTGGGCCTCGTTTCGAGGTCGAAATAAAAAGTACCTTTTCGAAAATAAATAAAATAAAATAAAAACCTCTCCTAACTCTCTCTCCTCTCCTTACTTCCTCTCAGCCCCCCCTCTTTCATTTTGACAGAAGGAAAAAGAAAAAAAACTAAATCAATCGAATGCACCGCGCCTCCGGGGGAGAACCACCGTCGCCGCACCACCTGCTGCGCTCCACCCCAGGTGACGCCGCACCTCTCCAGCCTCCCTCCCCTCCCAGACGCCTATCGATCGAAGCCCTCCCCAAGACGTCTCCCTCATCGCGCGAGACCACACACACCCCTAGTTTGCCGCCGCAGGCGCTAGCCACCGTCGGGCCCCCTCCTCCGTCGCAGATGGCCATATCCTTTCCCCTCCGACCAATGAAAACCCCCCTCTTTCAAATTAAACGGTAAGTGTGTTCTTTTTCTTCGTTTATTTTATTTATTTGTGGTACATAAAGATGTGATTTTTTAACGACGAAAAGCTATGATTTTTAACCATGAAAAGATTTGAATTTGTATATTGAAAAGATTAGAATTCTAGTAAGGCGAAAATATGTTTTTTTACTTGTGTAGAGTATTAAAAATATGACCTTTATATAATAGAAGATATAAAAATAATATTTTTATATAAGTAGTGTATTGAAAATAAAATTTCTACGTAATAGATAATATAAAAATATTATCTTTATATATGTAGCGAAATAAAAATCTGATTTTTATTATACATATGTTGACATAAAGATGTGATTTTTATAGTGATGAAATGAAAAGGCGAAATCTTTATGTTTGAAAAGGCGAAATCTTTATATTTGTAAAGGTGAAATCTTTATATCTGAAAAGGCGAAATCTTTATATTTGAAAAGGCAAAATCTTTATATTTGAAAATGTGAAATCTTTATATTTGAATAGCTAAGATCTTTATATAGAGAATAGCGATGTAAAAATAGAATTTTTATCTATATAGTAGCGATGTAAAAATAGAATTTTTATCTATATAGTAGCGATGCAAAAATAGAATTTTTATCCATATGGAGTGATTATAAAAATATGATTTTTATATACGTAACAACAATATAAAAATGTGATTTTTATATATGTAGTGGCTACGGGCAACGAAAGTGACAAAAGACGAGAACAGCGATGACTTCTACATATGAAGAGTTGTGGCGTTTGGATTAGCTTTGGTGAGAACTTCTCACTCTAAATTTCATTTTCTAGTTAAAATATATACTAGGATGCAGACGGTGCTTAGCAGCACCCGACACCCGTCATCCACAGACCATGGATGACTTGTTTGCTTGTTTGATTTGTTTGTTTGGTTGTGTAGTTGGTTAGATTATTGGTTTGAATGTGGTTGTTTGGGTGAAATGGAATTGATTTAAATTGGTATGTGTATGGCGTGGGCCATTATTAGACCGGGGATAAGGCTAGGCCTTGTCCCGTTTCTAGTATCGTGCCGTTATGCCGCCGAAATTTTCTAAAATAAGTTAGAAAAATAAAGATATCATTTTATTTAAATAAATGAACCGAATAGAATATTCATAGGTTGAATAAAATATTATGGTCGTTAAAAATATAATTTTTAACGTGAATGTGAATAAATAAATATTCATTTACAAACCGGACGGTTTGTTTATGTACACCTATTTGAAGGACATTGATTGGAACGATAAATTTTACACATCGTCCAACTGCACAAATAAAATCTGTGTTTGATTGTTTGAAACCCCACACGGGTATTGGGATGATATTTGGCGTACACTAATCCCAATTATTTAATAGTATGTCGATCGATTGGTCGACAGGCTGTGTAAGCGTTTATTATTTATATTTGATGCTTATGCAGTTGTGTGGTGCACTTTGGATGATGGTTGATTGTTTATCGTTGCTATTATATACATGTGTTGTATGGAATCCATATAATTAACATTATATGGTAATTGATTGGGCCTCATTCCAATTAGGAAATTAAAGAATATTATAAAATAAAGGTTCATGTGTTGACCGTACTCATCCGTTGAGATTAGTCATGTGTTGAACGAAATATTTTAACAATAAAATTTACATCTTTATCATTATAAAATAAAGGTTCATGTGTTGACCGTACTCATCCGTTGAGATTAGTCATGTGTTGAACGAAATATTTTAACAATAAAATTTACATCTTTATCATTATAAAATAAAGGTTCATGTGTTGACCGTACTCATCCGTTGAGATTAGTCATGTGTTGAACGAAATATTTTAACAATAAAATTTACATCTTTATCATATATAAAATTAGAAACTAATTGGAAAATAGATAAGATGAGTGGTTTCCTGGGTATTGATCTGATGTTGGTTTCGGCCTTCGGGGTTAATATTTAGGGAATCGTTCTCTTACTAATTTACGATTGGAGTCTGATTTGAAATCAAACGATAGATACCAAATTTTTTATAAAATATATTAAATAACAAAAATAGTCACACGTGGACAGTACTCATTCGTTGAGATTAGTCATGTGTTGACAAAAATATAGATTCACGTATTGAATAGAATAAATATTCATTTGTTGAAAAGAATAACGGAATTATTGAAATATATAAAGCCGTGTTGATTAGAGATGCGCTATTTTGACGCGAACGATATTTATATCGATTATATTCGTATTTATAATGAATTGAAAAGAAAACGAATTTGAATTGAATTGAAAAGAAAACGAATTTGAATTGAATTGAATAGAAAATGAATTCGAATTGAAATGAATTTAAAACGAATTTATAAGGGAAAATTCAATTTTGATTTGAATTTGAAATGAAGGTTGAAATTGTTTTAGAAACAAATTTGAAACTATTTATAAAATTCGTTTTAAATAGAAATTGAAGAAATATATATTATATATATTATATATATAATATAATGGCCTGAATAGAACGCGCCGCGCCGCGGCAGTTCGTAAATTTCGACCATTGACTTCGAACGGACATTACGGGAGATCCGATAGTCGGATTCTCTTAAAATCGGAACCGTTGGGTTCGTATCAAAAAGAGCTTTCTAACAAATATTAGAAATTTGAAATCTAATGGTTGGATTTGGAGATACGTCCAAATCAAATTTGGAAAAGGTCGCTGTAAGTGCAGTTCGATGGCCGTTGTTGGAAATCGACTGTACGGGCCCCGATAAAATTATTAAAAATAGTAATAATTTGTGTAAAATCATAAGAAATGATTTGGGAAAAATTGGGGTGAAAAACTCCATATTTGAAAAGATAAAAATAGATTTTTATCGGAATAAACTAGTTTTGAACTAAAATTAAAACCCATTTATTTTTAAATAAATTGGATTTGAAATGGGTTTTAAATAGAATTGATTTGTGGGTTTATCGTGAAGGGTGTTTTAAATAACACTTGTTCCTTAAACCGATACTAAATAGAATGTGATTTGGGTTTATTGTGAATTGGGTTTAAAATAACATTAGTTCTTTAACCCAGTAAAAGGGAGTTTTAATGAATCTGTAATTAGATTGAAATGTGAATTGATAATTTAAATTATCAAATTTGGAAAGTGAGCGAGAAAGGAGTATCACCAGTTTTGCTCCAAAGCGATAGTTAAATCTTTAATTAGATTTGAACGTGAAATGGTAATTAATTTTACTGATAACACCGTGGTGTTAGATATAAAGTATTACCAGTTTTGCTTCATGGGATGAATAGGTTGGGATGGGGAAATAAAATAAATAATTACTTCGGTGTGGTTCGCTAATCCCGACTAGTTTGGAAAACCCTAACATGGTTTGAAATGACATCCAAAGGAAGATTAAAGGATAAATTTAAAAGAATTTATCTTTGATAAAATTAATGGGAACCTTTTCCTAAGAATATGAAATTTAGAAACTAACTGTAGGTTAGCTAAGAAGGATGGTTTTCTGGGTATTGATCTGATGTTGGTTTCGGCCTTCGGGGTTAATATTTGGGGAATTGTTCTCTTGCTAATATACGGTTAGTGACTGCTGAATTGGAATGAGGCATATGTTGTGTTTGTGTAACATTTGTTTATTATATACGCGGGTTGTTCGGAAAGGTCGGGGTTATACCCATTCTGGATAACCGATTCGACGATATGTCGAAGATGAAGACGGTGGTTGAAGACTGGAAGTCTTCACATCTTTTGGGTGATTACTGATGATCTTGATTGGGCTGTACACCCAAGAGGAGAGAATCAGTTGGTGGTCGTCCAGACGTACTTGGAGATCGATGGATATGCGAGGAAAGTGCCTCCGGTTTCGTTCAGACCCAGAACGAACTTGTAAATGGATTGTGTGTCAGACATTGGATTTTATTCTATGTTGATTGATCTCTATTAAATATACATCTGTTTGGCGGCGGAGAATTTATTCTCTTGCTTAACGCCCTTCTCTGAGATGTACGAGCTCAGAGGTTGTATATCGATGGACATCAGTCGCATGGAGTGAATTGCCAGTGTGGCATGCCTAAGTGGCAATTGATCAAGGCTTCTGTTGAAAAGCAAAGTCTTGTGGTTGATGATCAAAGCACGGCCTTTGTGGCGTAGCTTTGTGTATAACGTGAATTCGCGAGCCTCACACCTCGGTATGAGTTAAAAACAGGATAAGGACTGCAGGGAGAGCAAGACGTTTCTTTCTAGCTTTGGTGGTGTCAGTGACTTACCGGCCCTGATATTTATATACTTTTCACCTATGTGGTTGTTGGATGAGGCGCCTCGATTTTAGGTCTGTAAGGACCGGGAAACGTGTGTTCAGGAATAATTAATCCTCAAACGTAAGAAAGGACCGGCCCTGAAGCATCCAAGGGTTACCCAGAGTGTGTAGTCCTCAGACATTTGCTAGAGTGTCTCGAAGCGGAGAGGAGCTTGCCCCTTGCCTCGACTCATGACGGAAATCCAATTTCCAATACGAGATATTTCGGTTTTATTTGTAGAGCCTAGTATGGCGACATGATAGATGGTGCCCATGCCGCCTAGGATTGATATTTATGATTGAAATTGTTTTGACACTATACACTTATTATAGTATCAAATGATTTGTTTTTAAAACGTACCAAGCATATTTGGCTATTATAAGGGAAAACCCTATCCTCCGTCTTGCGTTGCATTGTGTGATGGGACCTGGGTCTTATAATAGCTTCATTTTTCGAAAAAGCATTGTGCTGTTTATTCTATGCACTGGTATTCTTGGGAGGAAACCTGTTCCGTGTTATACGGCGTGGTCTCTTGAATTACTCTCTTTTAAAGTAAAGTTTTAAATAACTATTTTAGTTCTCACACCAGTCACATGACTGACCTGGAGTTTATTGTTTTAACCTAAACTCTGGGTGCCCTTATTTTCGACACGGGCAGCTAGTAGTTTTGGTTTTGTAGATTTATATTCACAGGATCCTGATTTACAGCTGGAACGATGCTCGGAAAGCTCTGTATCCGTGTATTACTTTCAGTTGTGTTTTGTATTATTTTCCGCTGCTATGTAATTTATTGTAATCTCTGATATTTATCGAATGTATAGTATTCATTTATACTCTCTATATTCTTGTATCTGATGGAATTGTTGTAATAGCAATGAAATGTTCTTCTGTTTGTGTTCTATTTTGTCGTGTTCTCAAGGTAATCCGGGCTTTCCTTCACCGGGGAAGTTACGGGTTATCACATTCTGTTTGTGTTCTGATGTGTGTTGTTCTCAAGGCAATCCAGCCTTTCCTTTACTGGGAAGTTTGGGTCGTTTCACCCGTAGTCTCTTTTGATTGGTCGTATAAACCACAAAAGCTGCCACTAGAAATACATACATGTAATCTTGATGACAACTATTTATTATAATTTCTATGTTTACATCCATTTCTAAAACAAGCGAGGCATTCTTATTTTAAAATTTAATTGATTTCCATCTCTTTCTAAAAACATGTTTCATGAAATACCCAAATAAATATATTTTTCACCTTTTTATTCATACATGAATCTGCACAATAAGAACAAATTATCATAATGTTTATGGATATGAGTTTTGTATCTAATATATTTAAGTAGTTAAATATGAATTCAATTTTTTTTACATGCCAACTTGTAACGACCCATACTTTTGGCAGTCAAATATTTAATTTATCTAATTTAAATATTATATTTGGAATATCAATGGAATTTAATATTGAATTCATTATTTAAACGAAGTTCGAACGTTATATATTTATATAATTATAAATCGAGCTCGAAATAGCGCTGCAGTCCGTAAATTGGAGTTTTGAACTTCAACTGAGAATACAGGATCCAATATAAGTCGGATTTCTGTGAAACAAGAAACGTTGGAGTCGTGTTGATAATATTTTTCATATGAAAGAGAAAAATCAAGGTTTTGTGTTATAAATTTTAAGTTATGGCCAAATCAAAATTTGAAAAAAACGCTTTGGAAATCGTTATCGGCCTTTAAAATGGCCATTTTGCAAACGAACTCTATTTTCAATGAAATTAGTTTCATTAGAACCGTATCGTCAAATTATTGTCAGAAAATCAAATGGCGTGGCAAACCGATGTCGTATGTGACCACGGTAGCGATAATCGCCCGTTCATTTTCTATAGCGCGTGTTTAAATTATTAAAGAGATATTTGATTGTAACTTGAACAAACGATCAAATTAGGTCGCGAAACTAGTCCCGTTGAGTTCGTATCGTCGATTAGATTCAGGATAGGTATATGGTTTGCTATTTTTATAGACCGACAAATTTGGTGTTAAAAAGGGTATTGCGGTACGCGGTAAAATAGCCTACCGGGGAAATAGTCTCAGAATGCGACGAAACCGGTGCCGTTGGGTTCGTATTGAAAAGTTATTATAGGATATGAAGGTTTCAAGTTGATTTGACTTATCTAGTGACCGTGGAAAAATTAAACGCGTGTTCATTTCTGGTTTTATAAAGGAAATTTTTTCATACGTTGTCGGATTTCGACGAAACTTGTCCCATTGGATCCGGAATAACTCTTTACATTAAGATTAGCATTTTTATCAGAAAACAGAAATCGTTTATAGAGGTTTTAATCAACTACTTTATGGTAAAGTTTCGTTAAAATAAAATAATAATAACTCTTCACAGCTCTCTCACTATAAATACACTTTGCTTGGTCCAACCCTAAAATTTCCATTTGTTTGGTAGCCGCCATTCTCATTGAAACAACGGCCACCTTCTTCCAATCATGTTCCTCCAAGATTCCCATAAAACATGCATTAAATTCAAAACTTTCTTCACCAATATTCTAGAGCTCAACGAGCTCGTTATATCCAACGGTGATGATCTTCCTTTGAGCCACGATCTGCCCGGAATCAAGCCAAGAACCTGCTGCGGTTATTGGGCAACCAAGGGTGAACGAGGGGACCTGGGATGTCGAGGCTTCAGTGAGAGGGAGGAGGCGTTGGGCTCGACCTTTTGGCGAAGGCCGATGGACCTCCGATGGTCGGAGAGGAACGACGGGGTTAGGGGACCTCGTGGGTGTTTAACAGTGAACCATGAATGCAAATAAGGATCAGCTGACCCTTTTTCACAAAGGAGGAACGAAGCAACAAGTAATGGTGAGGAAAATGGGTATAAACTATAATCAGTTTAATTAAAACATTTGTTAAGGAATGGTTAGTAAAATGAAATCACGTTTGGCTTTTCAGGAACTAACGAAGAGGAGCAGGGTTCTACAAACAAAATACACGAAAGTCTAGGAAGTAATAATAAGGGTCAGCCGACAGTTTTAAACATAGTTAGGCTTAGAAGGAAAATTTTGACTAATAGTTAATCCTTAATTAAATTGTATATACAGTAATTTATGTATGAACAAGTTGCTGCAGGTGTATCGGCCTGATTTTTGGACTAATGGAGCAGTACAAAGTAACAGCGTAAGGTTAGAAGATCCACCGAATAAAATTTAAAAACGTAATTAGTTGGGTAATTAGAATTGGTCTAGGGAGTTAATTATTATATTAGTTGGTAAACTAATTTAAGTGCTAAATCAGCACAAATGGAATTAAAAACACGCAGATGCAGGTTCGAAGAAGAGCAGTAAAGAGAAGCACCGGCCTGGGTAAATCTCAATGTAATCAATTTAATAAAACTTAATTAATTAGTGATTTAAATTTAGTAAATGCTTTAAATATGAATAACTTGTTTATGTGTGATCAGAATTGAACAAACCGTATGCCGTAGGAATCGTCTTGATGAGCAGAATAGTATGGAATTTATCTAGACAGAGCAGGAAACAAAGGGAATTTACATTTGAGTTAAACGAATGTTTAATTTAACTGTAACTGAACCACTTCAACAGAAAATCAGATCAAGGTGACTTAAACTCACCCAGTTTCCCATTTATATTTTTATATAAATGGAGTTTTTGTTTCATGTGCTCTTTTTACTGATGATTGAACTGTTTGCAAATTATGTATCCGTTGTTGATTTAATAGATGAAATTAAACCGTTGTTTAATTTCAGTATTAACACAAAATCATTATTTTTAACGATTGGTTCCAATAAAGGTAACTTACCTTGTTGGTCACGTTTATAAAATAAACGTGTTAAATTGGTTGAATTGTTTGAATTGCTTGTGGTCGAGGTTAAATGGCTGTTATTTATTGTTATCAGTTAAATGAAACTGAATAATCTGGTTTGTGATAACCATTTGAATACAGGGAAGAATAGGTTGGAGGGATCCAACCGGATTCCTCAAATATAGTATTTATTTTCATATTATTATATATGAACAGCCATGATTGGTGATTGGTTTGGTTTGTGATCATTTACTAAAAAGTCAACCTGTGTTTTGTTTAAACCAGTGAGCAGTATTGGTTTAGTATTTGGCACTGTATGGCCTGTAAAATCAATCGTTTTATAGATATTGATTCACCGCCAGGAGAGTCGATAGAGATAAAGTTATAAAATTTATTTTTATAATTGAAGTTAGATTTCAAAATATATTATCCTGAATAAAAGTTATTAAAGAGAAATAAATAAATATTTTATTTATTTAAGACTTTTATTTATTATTAAGTAATTTTACAAAGTTAAAGCTGATGTAAATCAGATTTATAAGTACAAGATAAGAAATAAAATTGCATAGTTAAATCTGGAAAATTGTTTTGTAAAGAAAACAATTAATGGAATTTATTTGAATTAATTATATTTTTTATTAATTTAAAGTGAGGATTAATTAGAATCGGTTAATGGGACAATCGAGTTTTGAGTTAATTAAATCGACCAGTTTTGAATTGAAATTGATTATCAAATTTGATGTGTTTCTATTAAAATAGTTTAAAGAATACTGTTTAAATGTAAATAAGTTTTTTTTTAAAAAGGACTTATTATTTATTTTAATTAATAAAGAAATTAACTACTAAAGTAGTTTATGATTGAAATAAATTATTATTTTAATTAATAATAATTTAGAAAATTACTTTAATGGAAACTGATTTGAAAGGTAATCGAAGTGGAATGAATTCTAATGGAATGGTGAAAGGGGTTTATGAAGGATTTTTATTTTTAAAAACCCAAATCTTTATAACGAAGTTATAAAGAGAATTTTAAGCGAAGACGATAACTTAAATTTAAATGATACTCAAATAAATAGATCAAGAAAAAGGAGAGAAAGATGGGAAGGGTTTATAATAAGCCAGGGATTTTGTAAAATGAGATTTTTAGTGTAAAAGCCTTGATATTAGATTAACGTTATTTGAAATCGAAATCAAGAAAAAGGGGAGAATTGAAATGAAATTTCCAAAGTAGGGAATGGTCGAACAGATTTGAAAGAAGATTGGAAATAAGTGAATCTGGTTAAAGAAATGGGGCATAGGGTTGTATAACCAAATCCAATTTACAATGGAATGTGTTTTTGAGACTGGAATGGAATGTTGGTTTGATTACAACTTATATTTATTTGAAGATATTAACGTTGTTGATCAAGGTCTGAGAGGTAATTAAAATACCCCAACTTGAACGACTTCAAGATTATCTTAAGATAATATTAGTTGGTAATCGTAAGAGAGGTTAGTGATAATTTATTATTTCCATTAGGGAAGTGATAATGCAACATTGGTGAAAATGGGAAAATATATATCAAAAAATCTGAGGTAAAGGAAATGCAAAGTTAGTTTTATTCAATACTAATTAGTATAGTTTTAAGAACGGAATAAAATGTATTGCGTAACGTTGTTTATGAATAATAAGTTAAGTGAATTTCCCAAGTTTTAAATAATAAAGAATGATGTGATGAATGTTGAAAGGAGAATTAAAATAAGAATTGATTATGGTTATGAGTTATTTTACTAAGTATTATATAGAAAGGGTTTTGAGAACGTTGGTATATAAGAATTCAATTATCGTATTTTTAAAGATTATAAGAGTTAGAAGTTTTGATTATGTAGAAATGAATTAGTTTCTTTTAAATTCGAAGGCAAAATCATGCTGAATACTGAACCAGTGAACTCATTGGAGTGTCATGATTGAAACACTGTTTATTTTGATAGTTAAATCACAGACTATCAAATCTGTCCAATACGATTGTTGGTACGGAATGACCGGGATCGAATCTATATTCGAAAACCATTCCGACCAACGAATACGTGAAGATATCAGAAGATGATCGAGATGGAGCATTGAAGACCATGGATTTTCATAAACGGAAGAACCACTAATATTCTCTGCCTGGCAAGCAGAGATAAGCTGTGATTCTGTCATGGTTGGAATCTACGGGTTGCAAGGACTTCTCGCTACTGATCCATGGGGTGATTCCTATATTGGATGCAGTAGTAGAGTGCCTTTGGTTCATCCTGTTCTTGGATGACTTGTATGGATGAATGTCTGACAGAGTATTTCCAAAGGATTACGTACGTTGATTTCTTCAAACGTGCTATAATTGTTGGCGGAGAATTGCCGTTCTCTTAGCTTCCAGCTAGAGTATTTTTGTGGATGTCAATTAGTGATATCTGACGGATCTGACGATGTGGCATTCAAAGTGAATGGTGACCTGTTGTTTCAGAAGTTAATCTAAACCTCAAGCCTCATCAACCGGGAAATGACAAAAATCGGGCAGGCAGCAAGGCTATGTGGGTCGCTCCCATTATGGTGTATAATCACCTATCTAGGGAAATTTCTATTTGTTCTTTAATCTATATTTCGATGCTAGCCCTTTTCGGGAAACGGTGGTTTGAGCCCAACCGTTGGTGATATACATTCGATACACTCAAGCGAAATGAGTGGTCGGTCATGTGAGGGCCAGGTTGCAAGACGTTCTTGTTGAACCCAGTGTATTCGCCTCTAGAGATACACTATCGGCAGGTGGTCCCATACCTTATCATAGTCGGAATCCAATCTTCGATAAGCGCCCACGGTTTTGATTGTATACTATATATGTGGAGCAAGAGATGAAAGCGTTCCACTAGATTGTTATTTTCTTGTATTGAGACATTATTATAATATTAGAAAAGATATTGGGTTTCGAAAGTGTTTTGTGTTATCGTAAGGTAAAAAAACCATCCGTGTTTATGTGTGGATTTGGTCTTACGATTATCCTTTTCTTTGAAAAGATTTTAACTTTAAAATCATGATTGGACGATTTACCCTTAATATTGTGCGAGTTTATCTCACTCTGGTTCACCAGACTGACCCGGTGTTTTGTAAATGCTCGGGTTAGCCCGAGGTGTACAGGTTCAGGTTATCAAATGCTGTGAAGTCCAGAGACGAGCTGGAGATGGTCAGACGTATGATACTATATAGCTACTATTCCGCTGTGTGTTATATATGGGAACAGGTTATTATAACTGTCCCATTGTGTGATGTACTCTGATACTGTAAGTATTTTTTTTAAAAGCTATCAATAAAGATTTATTTCTGTATTATATTTTGTTCCGCTGCGATGTGAGACTCTGTGTTGTGCTGTTTCTTCTTCTTCTATTCTAATATTTCTTTCTTATCTCATCCTCTAATTTCTTTCTAATAACTATCCAGTATTTTCGGTGCTTGAAGAGTCGGCCTGAGTTACGGTAAAGGTATTTATGTCAATTTTCAGGGCCGAAAATCTTTGGGTCATTACAGTGGTATCAGAGCTGAAGGTTAAGTGATTACCTTGGCTCTATGGCGTGACTCAATAGAGATGGGGTTAGAAATACCCTAGATTGAGTTGAGTGTATATATACAAGTGACGTATTTGTAGATTTTATAAAAATTGTTTAATATTATGGAGATTTATTTGTTTGAGTTGTTTATGAGTTCTGGTCGATCAGTTTGATCCACTGTATCGATAGGAGTTTCTAAACACTCAAGTGCGATAAACCGACGTAGTATGTTTTGAAAGAGGGTAAATGAAATAATTTTACCCAAATTTTATTTTAATATAAAAGAATGATATATATAATGGAAGTATTATAGTATATTGGATGTGTTGGTTGATTATAATTGAACTGATTATATAAATAACCAATTAGAATTCGTATAATATAAAAGCAGATTTATTAAATTTGAAAACAAAAATCAGAATTGGAATTAAAATTCCCAAAAGTGGGAAAGGAGTTTGTAAATGAACTTGGATTGAATATATGAGAATTTTAAAATCCTGGGAGATTTCAATTTGTTTAACGAGCTTTGTGTTTAGTATTTTGAAATAAATTTTGAAATAAATTTCAAAATGAAAATGTTTAAATATGGTTTTGATAAGTGATATAGTATTGAACCCACTTCGATAACTAGGAAATAACCCTGATGATGCTCGCCATATCATCAGTGTTCATTTTCGAGTTCTAAGTGACGGATTACTACCAAAAATCTTGTTTTGAATTAGTTTGAGAAGAACAATTGTTTTGAATCCTGAAAAGGAATATTTGATTTTTGAAAGAGCTGAACTATTTAAAAACTCCCAGGGAAATTGTTTAAACAAAGGCAAATTTATATAGAAGTTTGTGAAAGCAAATATAAATTAAATTGAAACCAATTAACTGGAAATTGAATCAGGATCTACTATATCAAGTAGAATCAGATTTGGAATTGGGAGACGGGAATCTGAAATTGTGTTGGACTGGTAAGTTAAGAGTTGAAATTGATAATGGATGAAAATTGAGTTAAGATGAGATTTGCCTTGGACACATAAAGGATTTGGTTTTGACGATAAAATTGAAATTTTGTTTGGGAAATGCATTTGTATATGCTGACAGGGCAGCAGATGGAAGGATTATAATGATATGCCCGACAAAAAGGTACACGTTTATTTTTATATGGATTTTGGATTGGAGAAGGTCCAGAAAGGCGAGTTGTAGTTGTACCGATTGAGCCGTACAAAGGAGGTGCTGGCGAATTTTTTCGGAATTAAAGTGTTAGAAAATTTTCAATATTTTTAAAAAAAATATTTATTCACAATATTGAATTGATTTTTGATTTAAACTAAATTGGATTTGGAAATTAATGGGTTTATAACGTTCTTTCTTACCTTAGCAATTTCGAGGACGAAATTATTTTAAGGGGGAAGAATGTAACGACCCGTACTTTTGACAGTCAAATATTTAATTTAATTTATTTAATTTAAATATTATACTTGGAATATCGATGGAATTTAATATTGAATTTGTTATTTAGACGAAGTTCGAATGTTATATATTTATATAATTATAAATTGAGCTCGAAATAGTGCTGCAGTTCGTAAATTGGAGTTTTGAACTTCAACTGAGAATACATGATCCAATATAAGTCCGATTTCTGTGAAACAAGAAACGTTGGAGTCGTGTTGGCAATAGTTTTCATATGAAAGAGAAATATATAGGTTTCGTGTTATAAATTTTAAGTTATGGCCAAATCAAAATTTGAAAAAAAAACGATATGGAAATCGTTATCGGCCTTTAAAATGGCCATTTTGCAAATGAACTCTGTTTTCAATGAAATTAGTTTCATTAGAACCGTATCATCAAATTATTGTCAGAAAATCAAATGGCGTTGCAAACCGATGTCGTATGTGACCACGGTAGCGATAAACGCCTGTTCATTTTCTATAGCGCGAATTTAAATTATTAAAGAGATATTTGAGTGTAACTTGAACAGACGATCGAATTAGGCCGCGAAACCAGTCCCGGTGAGTTCGTATCATCGATTAGAGTCAGGATAGGTATATGGTTTGCTATTTTTAGAGATCGACAAATTTGGTGTTAAAAAGGGTATTGTGGTACGCGGTAAAAATAGCCTATCGGTGAAATAGGCTCAGAATGCGACGAAACTGGTGCCGTTGGATTCTTAATGAAAAGTTATTATAGGATCTAAAGGTTTCAAGTTGATTTGACTTATCTAGTGACTGTTAAAAAATTAAACGCGTGTTCATTTCTGGTTTTATAAAGGAATTTTTTTCATACGATGTCGGATTTCGACGAAACTTGTCCCATTGGGTCCGAAATAATTCTTTACACTAAGAATAGCATTTTTATCAGTAAACAGAAATCGTTTATAGAGGTTTTAATCAACTACTTTACGGAGAAGTTTCGTTAAAATAAAATAATAATAACTCTTCACAACCCTCTCACTATAAATACACCTTTTCTCTGTCCAACCCTAAAATTTCCGCCATTCTCATTGAAACAACGGCCACCTTCTTCCAATCATGTTCCTTCAAGATTCCCATGAAACATGCATCAAATTCAAAACTTTCTTCACCAATATTCTAGAGCTCAACGAGCTCGTTATATCCAACGGTGGTGATCTTCCCTTGAGCCACGATCTGGCCGGAATCGAGCCAAGAACCTGCTGCAGTTATTGGGCAACCGAGGGCGAACGAGGGGATCTGGGATGTCGAGGCTTCAGTGAGAGAGAGGAGGCATTGGGCGCGACCTTTTGGCGAAGGCCGATGGACCTCCGATGGCCGGAGGGGCACTGCGGCGTTAGGGGACCTCGTGGGTGTTTAACAGCGAACAACGAATGTAAATAAGGATCGGCTGACCCTTTTCACAAAGGAGGAACCAAGCAACAAGTAACGGTGAGGAAAATGGGTATAAACTATAATCAGTTTAATTAAAACATTTGTTAAGGAATGGTCAGTAAAATGAAATCACGTTTGGCTTTTCAGGAACTAACGAAGAGGAGCAGGGTTCTACAAACAAAATACACGAAAGTCTGGGTAGTAATAATAGGGGTCAGCCGATAGTTTTAAACATAATTAGGCTCAGAAGGAATTTTTTTACTAATAGTTAATCCTTAATTAAATTGTATATATAGTAATTTATATATGAAGGAGTTGCTGCAGGTGTATCGGCCTGATTTTTGGACTATTGGAGCAGTACAAAGTAACAGCGTAAGGTTAGAAGGTCCACCGAATAAAATTTAAAAACGTAATTAGTTCGGTAATTAGAATTGGTCTAGGGAGTTAATCATTATATTAGTTGGTAAACTAACTTAAGTGCTAAATCAACACAGATGGAATTAAAAACCGGGAGACGCAGGTTCGAAGAAGAACAGTAAAGAGAAGCACCGGCCTGGGTAAATCATAATGTAATCAATTTAATAAAACTTAATTAATTAGTGATTTAAATTTAGTAAATACTTTAAATATGAATAACTTGTTTACGTGTGATCAGAATTGAACAAACCGTATGCCGTAGGAATCGTCTTTACGAGCAGAATAGTATGGAATTTATCTGGACAGAGCAGGAAACAACGGGAATTTGCAGTTGAATTAAACGACTGTTTAATTTAACTGTAACTGAACCACTTCAATAGAAAATAGGTTCAAGATGATTTAACTCAATCAGTCTCCCATTTATATTTTTATATAAATTGGGTTTTTGTTTCGTGTGCTCTTTTTACTGATGATTGAACTGTTTGCAAATTATGTATCCGTTGTTGATTTAACTGATGAAATTAAACCGTTGTTTAATTTCAGTATTAACACAAAATCGTTATTTTTAACGATTGGTTCCAATAAAGGTAACTTACCTTGTTGGTCACATTTATAAATTAAATGTATTAAATTGGTTGAATTGTTTGAATTGCTTGTGGTCGAGGTTAAATGGCTGTTATTTATTGTTATCAGTTAAATGAAAGTGAATAATCTGGTTTGTGATAACCATTTGAATACAGGGAAGAACAGGTTGGAGGGATCCAACCGGATTCCTCAAATATAGTATTTATTTTCATATTATTATATATTAACTATCATGATTGGTGATTTGTTTGGTTTGTGATCATTTCTGAAAAGTCAACCTGTGTTTTGTTTAAACCAATGAGCAATATTGGTTTAGTATTTAGCAGCGTATGGCCTATAAGGTCAATCGTTTTATAGATATTGATTCACCGTCAGGAGAGTCGATAGAGATAAAGTTATAAAATTTATTTTTATAACTGAAGTTATATTTTGAAATATATTATCCTGAATAAAAGTTACTAAAGAGAAATAAATAAATATTTTATTTATTTAAGACTTTGATTTATTATTAAGTAATTTTATAAAGTTAATTCTGATGATCAGATTTATAAGTACAAGATTAGAAATAAAATCACATGGTTAAATTTGGATAATTGTTTTGTAAAGAAAACAATTAATGGAATTTATTTGAATTAATTATATTTTAATTAATTTAAAGTGAGGATTAATTAGAATCGGTTAATGGGATAATCGAGTTTTGATTTAATTAAACCGACTAGTTTTGAATTGAAATTGATTATCAAATTTGATGTGTTTCGATTAAAATAGTTTAATGGATACTGTTTAAATGTAAATAAGGTTTTTTAAAAAAGGACTTATTATTTATTTTAATTAATAAATAAATTAACTACTAATGTAGTTGATGATTGAAATAAATTATTATTTTAATTAATAATAATTTAGAAAATTACTTTTAATGGAAATTCATTTGAAAGGTAATCGAAGTGGAATGAATTCTAATGGAATGGTGAAAGGGGTTTATGAAGGGTTTTTATTTTAAAAACCCAAATCTTTATAACGAAATTATAAAGAGAATTTTAAGCGAAGACGATAACTTAAATTTAAATGATACTCAAATAAATAGATTAAGAAAAAGGAGAGAAAGATGGGAAGGGTTTATAATAAACCAGGGATTTTGTAAAATGAGTTTTTTAGTGTAAAAGCCTTGATATTAGATTAACGTTCTTTGAAATTGAAATCAGGAAAAAGGGGAGAATTGAAATGAGATTTCCAAAGTAGGGAATGGTCGAATAGATTTGAAAGAATATTGGAAATAAGTGAATCTGGTTAAAGAAGTGGGGCATAAGGTTGTATAACCGAATCCAATTTACAATGGAATGTGTTTTTGAGATTGGAATGGAAGGTTGGTTTGATTACAACTTATATTTATCTGAAGATATGAACGTTGTTGATCAAGGTCTGATAGGTAATTAAAATTCCCCAACTTGAACGACTTCAGGATTATCTGAAGATAATATTAGTTGGTAATCTTAAGGGAGGTTAGTGATAATTTATTATTTCCATTAGGGAAGTGATAATGCAACGTTGGTGAAAATGGGAAAATATATATTGAGAAATCCGAGGTAAAGGAAATGCAAAGTTAGTTTATTCTATACTAATTAGTATAGTTTTAAGAACGGAATAAAATGTATTATGTAACGTTGTTTATGAATAATAAGTTAAGTGAATTTCCCAAGTTTTAAATAATAAAGAATGATGTGATGAATGTTTGAAAGGATAATTAAAATAAGAACCGATTACGGTTATGAGTTATTTTACTAAGTATTATATAGAAAGGGTTTTGAGAACGTTAGTATATAAGAATTCAATTATCGTATTTTTAAAGATTATAAGAGTTAAAAGTTTTGATTATGTAGAAATGAATTATTTTGTTTTAAATTTGAAGGAAAAATCATGCTGAATACTGAACCAGTGAACTCATTGGAGTGTCATGATTGAAACACTGTTTATTTTGATAGTTAAATCACAAACTATCAAATCTGTCCAATACGATTGTTAGTACGGAAAGACCGGGATCGAATTTACATTCGAAAACCATTCCGACCAACGAATACATGAAGATATCAGAAGACGATCGAGATGGAGCATTGAAGACCGTGGATTTTCATAAACGGAAGAACCACTAATATTCTCTGCCTAGCAAGCAGAGTTAAGCTGTGATTCTGTGGTGGTTGGAATCTACGGGTTGCAAGGACTTCTTGCTACTGATCCATGGGGTGATTCCTATATTGGATGCAGTAGGAAAGTGCATTCGGTTCATCTTGTTCCTTGATGACTTGTATGGACGGATGTCTGACAGAGTATTTCCAAAGGATTACGTACGTTGATTTCTTCAAACGTGCTATAGTTGTTGGTGGAGAATTGCCTTTCTTTTAGCTTCCAGCTCGAGTATTTTTGTGGACGTCAATTAGTGATATCTGACGGATCTGACGATGTGGCATTCAAAGTGAATGGTGACCTGTTGTTTCAGAAGTTAATCTAAACCTCAAGCCTCATCAACCGGGAAATGACAAAATTCAGGCAGGCAGCAAGGCTATGTGGGTCGCTTCCATTAGGGTGTATAATCACTTATCTAGAGGAATTTCTATTTGTTCTTTAATCTATATTTCAATGCTGTCCCTTTTCGGGAAACGGTGCTTTGAGCCCAACTGTTGGTGATATACATTCGATACACTCAAGCGAAATGAGTGGTCGGTCATGTGAGGGCCGGGTTGCAAGACGTTCTTCTTGAACCCAGTGTATTCGCCTCTAGAGATACACTATCGGCAGGTGGTCCCATACCTTTTCATAGTCGGAATCCAATCTTCGATAAGCGCCCGCGGTTTTGATTGTATACTATATATGTGGAGCGTGAGATGCAAGCGTTCCACTAGATTGTTATCTACTTGTATTGAGACATTATTATAATATCAGAAAAGTATTGGGTTTCGAAAGTGTTTTGGGTTATCGTAAGGTAAAAAAACCGTCTGTGTTTATGTGTGGATTTGGTCTTACGATTATCCTTTTCTTTGAAAAGATTTTAACTTTAAAATCATCATTGGATGATTTACCCTTAATACTGTGCGAGTTTATCTCACTCTGGTTCACCAGACTAACCCGGTGTTTTGTAAACGCTCGGGTTAGCCCGGGGTGTACAGGTTCAGGTTATCAAATTCTGTGAAGTCCAGAGACGAGCTGGAGCTGGAGATGGACAGACGTATGATATTATATAGCTACTCTGATACTGTAAGTATTTTTTTTAAAAAAGCTCTCAATAAAGATTTATTTCTGTATTATATTTTGTTCCGCTGCGATGTGAGACTCTGTATTGTGTTGTTTCTTCTTCTTCTATTCTAATATTTCTTTCTTTCTTATCTCATCCTCTAATTTCTTTCTAATAACTATCCAGTATTTTCGGTGCTTGAAGGGTCGACATGAGTTACGGTAAAGGTATTTATCTCAATTTTTTGGGACGAAAATTTTTCGGTCGTTACACAACTCATCCATGTGTGGCACAGTTTTTGGTAAAACTGGTGTAAATGATTGTACGCATTGGTTACATTTTTTGGCCTACCTAAATTGCACTGGTTTACTTACGCTACTGTTTTAATGTAAAAGATTATGACTGTGCTATCCTTGCCTTTAATTACATTTTCAGTCCTTTTCTTATAATGCATCTAACTAAAACTTTAAAAAAAATTGATTAAATCTACAGGATTTTATAAAGTTAATTAAAACCTAAAATATCAATTAAGAAAACTTTTACAACTAAATATTTTAATTCCAATATGTTCAATCATCCAAAATTATTTTTAAATAAAAATAATTGAATAATTTATAATGTTAGTGTAAAATATTAAGGTCTTTTTTTTTTGAGTTTTGGGTAAATTTATTGAAAAGAATTCCTAGTTTTTCATAACTTAGTTTTATGGTTAAAGAGGGAAGATGATGAAAATATAAAAGGGTAATTTTCGGAAAGGCATGGTGTATGAAAAGAAATATTTGGTGTATGCTTTTTTATTTAAATCATGGTGTATGTTAGGAAATTATAGGTGTATGAATAGAATTCGCCTTTCTTTTATTCTTTGCTATTATACACACGATATATAAGGAATAGATTCAACGATATAAGGAAGAGATTCATGCTTATAAGGGAATTAATTACATTCATATATACCCTCTTATTCTTTGTTTATTTTCTGCTATTCTACACATGATATACAAGGAATAGATTCATGGTATAAGGGAGTGATTCACGCATATAAGAGAATTAATTACATTCATGTATATCCTCTTGTTCTTTTTTTAATTCTCTGCTATTCTACAATGATATATAAGGAACAGATTCAATGATATAAGAAAGAGATTCATGCATATAAAGGAATTTTGCATTCATAAGACTCTCCATTCTCAAGCAATAAACGTTATTAAGTTTTTCACCGTCCCTACATTTCTACAGCTTTCTTTCTATGCGCATGGCCCAAAAACATAAAAGCTAACATCGATGTATTCCCAAAGGTGCATGTTTAGACTTTTGTCAGGTATTTCTTCCTTTCCTATATCAGCTTCATCATATGATCATATCTGCAAAATTGTTGAAACTAATCACATTTACCTTCATCTTCCACACTAGTTCAAGTATTTAAATTAGGACAAGGTACGGTATTGAAATTTCACGTATATCCTCTTATCTTTCTTTTCTTTTATTCTCTTCTATTCTACACATGATATTGGGATAATATAATATACGTTCAATTCCATTTTAGTATTAGATCTATATTTACAGACATGTGTTACAATTCCATTTTGTTTGTATATATATCAAGAGTTTATGTAAATTAACGTACGTCTTTTTCTTTAATTCCTTTTCCATTTATTTCATACTTGTATTGTTAAAACATGGTTGACATTAGCCTTGCTTCCAATTGTATAAATTAGCGTTAATAAACGTTAATATGTTACCATTTTTGCTTGAAGTTAATTTCTTTCTTTCATGCTATATTGCATTTATTTCGTATTATTTTTTCTCTTAAATTTTAATGTCAATTAATTCTCATATATTTGTTTCGTTTTCAATGCTAATTTAATTTGATTTGATGTTGATCTCAATTGATAACTTTCTAATAATCTCTGATTTGATTTGGTATAAAACTAATTAGTTGAATTTCGATGAGTTCAATTCCTCCATCCCTTCCAATATGTTCCACGTACCAATTAACCTTATACATTCATTTGTTATTAACAACAATTCATTAAACATGTTTCTTTTCCAACAAAAAGTAAGTTGTCGCACCACTTTATTTTTGGTTTATTCATTAAACAATTCATTTATGTGTTCCCTGTTTATTAACTTTATTTTTGATTTGTTTCACAGAATTTTTGTTATGGCACCTAGTCGTTGCACCACTCGATCTACTGCTCAAAGTCAACAAGTTGAACAAACCATTGATTTGCCTGCTCAAACTACACAAGTGGAGCTACTCGTGGCTTGACAACTACAACTATAGCTATGGAAGCATCAACTGGAAAGCTGTCAGTGATTTTTGATGTAGAAAATCATTAATCAATTTGCACTAATGCTAAGAAATTTAATAATGAGATTGGATTCATTATTCGAAATCATGGTACATTTCATTGTAAAGAGTGAACAATGGTCACTGAAGATGCATGTACTTGGAAAGTTTCCACAAGATGATTCTTAGTTTATTTACATTAATTTGCTATGTAATAAATATGAAATTTTTTATTTTGGTTGGGGTAACCTTATAAGTTTAACTTTATGACTTATTGTAGTATTGAACATTATATGGAATGTTAGCAAAGAATATTTTTCTATTGTATGTTTTTTAGTTTATTTCGAATATATAACAGTCACAAATAACTGTTATTACATTATACCTACACATAACCATTCAATTTGACCAAAATATGAATCGTCTAATAAACTAATAAAATGATGCCATATGTGCTATTTCAATAATGCCATGTGGTACAATAACATTATATAATTTAGACCAATGATATAATGCCACATGGCAAATTAGATAGTACCACATGGACTAATCAAATAATGCCATGTGGCCTAAAAAACGATGTCGTGTGCACTAATCAAATGATGACGCGTGGACTAATTATTGTTTGACACATGATCCAACCATTACATGCTAAGTGTCGGCATTAATATATGCCATGTGTATACTACTACGACAACCATGTCATTAGCTGTAATGGGCCGCAAATCCATAACATCAGAGTTGACTACATACATCACACGTCCAACCCAAATATCACGAAAATACGAATCATTTTTTTAGAAGAGAAAGGTAGAAGAAGAACAGAAATAACAACACAGAATCTCACATCGCAGTGGAACAAAATATACTATATCATAACTTTAGAAATAAAAAATTTGTACTGTATACACATATCATTATCAGAGTACATCACTTACAACACAACGGAACAAAACTCTGTATAACTAACACTGAAGCCTCCTGCTCCAAGCTCCTTCAGATAAATCTGTAAAATCCTGAACTACTTGACTGCCCATACAAAATTTGGGAGAGTTTAGGTAAAAAAACAAAATAAACTCCGGGTTAGTCACGGGACTGGTATGAGTAAACAATTTAAAACAGTTTCAAAAACTAAATGATATCTCATAAGACCATGCCGTATAGCACGGAACAGGTTTTTCCCTTATGAGAATCCCAAACACTTGATTTAACCTTCAAATCCTTTTGAAAGAAAACGATAATCTTTATATCAAAACTCTTTTGATATTATAATAGTGTCTAAATCAAGTAAATAACAATCTAGTGGAACGTTTGCATCTCACGTTCCACATATATAATATACAATCAAAACCGCAAGCGCTTATTGGGTAATGAATTTCCAACTATGATAAGGTATGGAACCACCTTCCGATAGTGTATCTCTAGAGGAGAATACACTGGGTTCAACAAGAACATCTTGCAACCCGGCCACACGTGACCGACCACTCATTTCACTTGAGTGTATCGAATTGTATATCAACAACGGTTGGGATCAACAGCCATTTCCCGAATGGGACAACATCGAATAGAATAAGGAATTAAATGAATCTCTAGATTGGTGACGATACACCCTAATGGAAGCTACCCACATAGTCATGCTACCTGCCCGATTTTTGTCATTTCCCGGTTGTTGAGGCCTGAGGCTACGATTACTTCTCTCTTTGATAACACAATTACTTTTGAATGCCACATTATCAGATCCGTTAATGATTAATTGGTTTACACAAATATTCTGGATGTTATGCTAAGGGAATAAATCCATTGCAACCATATATACATTTATACAGACCAACCTATGCGATCATTGGAAATACTTTGTCAGACATTCGTCCATTTATGTTCGTTTTAGGATTGAACGAAACCGAAGGCACAATTTCCCTTAATAGAGAAAGCCCTTGCACTCTACTCCGTCTTCAATATATTCAACATACTTGGTTTGCAACGTTTATGCCAATACAGAGTGGTTCTTCGGATAATAATCCAACCGGTCTCTCCATATTAACAACGTTAAAATGGTCAAAATTTTGATAGTCGGTGATTTAACTATCAAATGAAAAATGTCCGTGTACACATAACAATCTTATTTCCAAATGGAATTATCGATCAAATCATCAAGCATATATACATATATATATTCATATTTCCTTATTTTCTATGTTTAGAAAATATATGTTACTAACACTGGAAAACATTTCCATATATCGCCTTCTTTTATTTTCTGTACTTTGAACATATCTTCTATTTATAATTGGAAAATATTCCAATTACTTATCTTTTTCACGACCATTCATTTCTATACTTAGGAAATATCTATTATTATATTTCCAACTTTCCACTTATTTGGGTTAAAACAAATGTTGTGTAAAACATCGTTACAACAACCCAAATACTGTGTTTAACTGAATCTTATTCAACATTTCTCTTCGAGACTGAATCTTCCTATTTATCAACTAATAATGAAATCAATCAAGTTGGGGTATAATTACCTCTCAGACCTTGACTGAAAATATTATTAACTTCAAACAGACAAGACTGCTAACTCGAATAATCAACACCATATTAAACAAATTTCCCATTTCTAAAACATATATACTTTTCTCTTTCTATTCTTACTCGATTTAAATTCATAGATTTTCTTTTTGTTTATAATATTCTATTTTTAAATTCGTTTCCTTATCGACTTCTATATATATTGATATATAGAATTCTAGTTATTATATTTTCTTAAAAATATTCTAACTCCTTAAATTCCTGGAAAAATTCGCCATAACCTCCTTTGTACGGGGCTACCGGAAAAATTCAAACCTTGCCACACAGGCCTCTCCATTCAAAAAGAAAAAGAAACAGCCAAGCGGCTTGCCGGTACGGCGCATAAAATCCCATATATGAATTAAATACATACCTTTTTGTCGAGCAATCTAATTATATCTCTTCTAACACTTCGTTCTAAACCTGTCTAATGTATTATTTCAACTTAATACACTCGTTTTTACTCAACTCGTTAATTAACTTGCTAGTTTACTCCTTTTTCTGATTTACTTTTATATGTGAACATAACATGTTCAAATATAATTCTAACTCGCTTATAAACTATTTGAATTCGATTTTTAATTTAAGTTTCATATTCGATTTCGAATATGAAATCCACAAATCCAATTCACTTTTCAAGGTTCAACTTCAATTTAAAATTTCCATTAACTAGTTGTAAATTAACAGTTTTGCCTATTTCATCTTTTTATTTGAATATAACTTGTTAAAAAATATATGTTAACTTGTTTATGCACTAATTGAATTCCATTTTCAATTCAAGTCTCATATTCTATTTCGAATAGAAATTCACAACTTCCATTTACTTATTTAAAAGCCCAATTTCGATTCAAACTTCATTAACTAATTTCTCTTCTAATTAGTTATCCTATTCCATAATTACAATCTGGTTTTTGTTTCAAAAATCAATCCATTTACTTTACTTGAGTTCATATTTATTTTATTACTCAAGTCTGGATTTTTCTAATGGACATTCGGATTTTATTTACTTAAAATCCTTTTATTTACTTAAATGAACCATTATAGTTTTATAACGATTATGGCGCTGTTTTTCTGGAAAATTGATTTTGACATAACTCAAAATCTATACGAAGAAATCCAGATTTTTCTCTTCCATTAGAAAACTATTATTCAAACGGTCTTGACGATTCTTGTTTCAAAAAATTCTGACTTAATTTGAGTTCTATATACTCAAGTGAAGTTCGAAACACCAAATTACGAACTACCACGCCGCGACGAGTTCGTTTTAATTATATTTTTATATATATATATACTTTTAAACTTCGTTTAAAATAAATTCAACTCCATTCTGATATATTTTTAATATATATCAAATCCATTTTTCCAATTCAACATAATATTTCTGATTTTCTAAAATTGTCGATTTTCCCTAACTCGGAAATAAATTTATTTATACTTCGATCTTCCATATTCAAATTCAATTTCAATTCTATTTGAATTCTATATTCAAATTCCATTTCAATTCTATTTGAATTCTATATTCAAATTCCATTTCAATTCTATTTTAATTCTATATTCAAATTCCATTTCAATTCTATTTGAAAACCAAAATCTTATTTTGGAGTATTCTCTTTATCAACACTTATCTATATAATTATAGAACCTATATTCATGTTTTATTTCCATTTCTATTTTAAATATCCTAATTGGGAAAAATCTATTTTTTTATAAATCCGACATAGTAGAATTCAAAGATAAATCCTAAGGATTTATTCAACTTCATTTATATTCCGAATATCGGAATAAAGTTAATCGTATATTATTTAAACCGATTCTAACTTCTCACTTTAAATTCAGTTTTGAATTCAAATGTTTAAATTATCTAAATGGTAATTTTTCACCTTTCTATTTTCAAACACCATTATTAAACAAGTCACGCTTTCAAATAAAAATAATTCTTCTTTGGAAAAATATATTTCCCTTCCCAAAGTCACACTTGTATTTCTATTTTCTGAATTATCCAATGATAATTCATTTCACTTCATTTATAAACTTTGTTTATAAATTAACTACTTGTTTTAAATATTCAAAACTAGTTAATATTTTTTTATTCGAATTTCAAATTCTATTTTAGAAAAAAATAGAATTTTCTTTCTAAATCTCAAATATCCTTTTCATGATATTTTAAATATCAACACTTAGGCCCAATGGTATTTAAACACACAAACAACCAATTATTTATTATAGTTTTTCTAACACATCATATATGATAGTATATATGCAAACAAATAAAAAAACAGATAATATATTTTTGAGGGATCCAGTTGGATCCCTCCAACCTGTTTTTCCTACATCCAAATATGTTAGTCAACATAAATAATACCCATCCTGCTTCGAGGCAGGACATCGCGGTATGAAGGTCATCCACTAATTTATATTTGTAGGGCGCATAGGGAAATCATCCGCTATGAAACTGCGGGCATCCGCTAATGAGACTGCGGGAACAATCCAACCACCCAATATATATGAAATAGTCAAGCCTAAATAACTAATATAATTTTAAACAGTCACAACAATATTTCAATGCATACAAACAATCAACAATTTATTTTTAAATGCTAAAAATAAATTAATGAGTGAGATTTACTCACCGAGATTATTTTATTTTGCTATCCATTATGACTTCAAATTTAATTTGATCGTTCAATTACAAATCCAACCGGCTTTAAACAGAATCCCAATCAACTTCAGCATGTGAATTTCATAGCTATGAATCCATGCGACAGTTATCATGATTTTTGGACCTATAATGGATATGAAAATTTTATTTATTCTCCACACGAGTTTGAATATATATATATATATACACCTGTATACATATATGTGTATACTATATAATTAATTAAACATTTTTCATAACTTGAATTAGCTAATATATTTTTACCTTACTTCACTGTAAAGTTTGTCTGTCGAATTGCCAAGGTCTCTAGCAGCGTAATCATCAATTGAAAAATCCAACTCTGCATATGCTGCAAAAATGCCTCAGCATAGCTTTAGCAAACCAGACCACTAACCCCCAAGCGTCGATACCCTTGTTCGAGTATCGCTCCAGATCCAATACCCCTGAACGGCAACGCTAGGTTAACGAGTTCGACTCAGCACCCCCAAATCACTGTCGTTGCCTCCATCGAGTATTTCCCCGAAGCGCGATCCCTAAATCAACTGTCGGAGAAGAGAAATCGTGACTTCCCAGGGTCGATCACACCTCGCCATATATACATCAACTTGTAGCTCGCGGTAATATGATGCTAACGGATCTGGAATCAATGATTTTCATCGAGGATTTAATTTTGTTAGAATTATCTAAAGGTTCATGAGCAGCAGCGATTTCGATTTCTGTTCTGTGGGATTGAATGGAAGAAAGGAAAGGGGTAGTAGTGATTTATATAGCTGAAAAAGGAAATGTTCCACTATTTTGCTCCATTGGTTCACTTAGTGGTGAGGAAAGGGGACACATGGCTGTTTATATTTTGTGGTAAAGAAAGGAGACAACGAGCACAACATTTATTTATTTATTTTTGCTTTGAATTTTACTGGTATCCTTCAATTAAAATACCTTATGATTCCGAACTCCTCTCTGAACCCAACAACCGACATTCCTAGGGTAAAACCGCTATTCTGAACACACTGGGACAGATATCGAAACCCCATTTGATCATCCGTCGAAGATATAAATTTAAATCGGTTTAAATTAAATTAAATTCAAAAATATAAATTCCCTGAATAATAAATAATTAATATTATCATTTATATTTCAAATACAATTTAAAATGACCATCTGAATTGTTTTCCATTCAGTTTTAACTATGAATTCAAATAAATTCATTTTCGTATTTCGATAATTTAATATATTTGATATTAAATTGAAATCGATTTTTAAATCGATAACTAAATATAAATATTCATTTATATTATCAAATCAATATTTAAAATAAATATTAAATATTCAAAATTAATCGACCAAAGATCCGGGTCGTTACATTCTTCCCCTCTTAAAAGAATTTCGTCCTTGAAATTAGTAAGGTAGGAAAAATGCTTCAGAACCATTATCTTTTCATAAACTCATTTATGTTGAACTCAACTCTTCATATTTCTACAACTTTTAGTTCTACCAAAACTTTTGGTTTACATTCACAATGAAGATCAAATATGCTTATATTCATTTTATCTTAACGGTTTACAATCAAGTTTGCATTCAATTCATATTCCGTTCATATGTAATCCAATTTCATTTAAATTGATTCTGATCAATTTATTTACTTCAGTCCATTTAACTTACTTAAGTTAAATTTAATTTCAATCATTCAAATTCCTGGGTTCTTATTTCAAATGTTCTTTGAAATAATATAAATATATACTTATATTTATCTTTATCTCAAATTCAAAACATTTGAATTTTCAAACTAACTTGTTTTCCTTTAAAACAAATTTCCATCAAAAACTTTTCTAAGGTAGCAATCGTCACTTAGAAAATGAACACTGATGATGTTGCAGTCATCATCAGAATCATTTTCCAGCCATTGAAGTGAGTTCAGTGCTTAATTGCTTTCAAAATCCATTCAAAAATGGTTTTTATTCACAAATCCTTTCAAAACAAGGAACTATTGCTTTAATATACTTTGGAAAATATTTTCCTAACTTCCCAGGATTTTAAATTCTGAATTCTGGTTGGAATTCAATTTCAATTTATCACATTTCTATATTTTATTTCTATACAAATTCTTCTTGGTTATATATAACCATTTCATTTCTTATAATCTTAGTTGATTATAACAACAACCAACACATCCATGTATTATAATAATTTCAGAAAATTATTCCTTTCTATAAAAAAATAGAATTTTGGGTAAAATTATTTCATTTACCCACTTTAAAACAATATCATGTCGAATTTTCTATTCAAGTGTTTAGAAATTCCTATCGACTTCATGGAATCCCATGATTCGATCAGAATTCATAAACCACTCAACCGACAAGCCAACATAATATAAATCAAATTTTATATCGATTAACAAATACATCTCTCGTATATATACACTCAACTCATTCTAGGGTAATGCTGACCCTATCTCTAATGAGCACATGACACACAAGCCTAGGTATTCGCTCAACCTAAGCTTTGATACCAACTGTAATATCCTGGAAATTTGGTAGGCTTTTCAACCATCCCTCGTCCCCCAAGGCAGAGGGCTAACCTCCCCTTGTGGCTTACACTGGTACCTCATAACTGCTTTTACGGCCAGCCTTACGACTAGACCAACCCACATTGTCGGGAGATGTAGGGATAAGAGTCTCCCGTTCGCTACCTAACGCAAAGCGAGAACCCACTGCCATCCATACCAATTAAGAAACCAGCTCTGATACCAACTGTAATGGCCCGCAAATCCTTAATATCATAGTTGACTACATACATCACACGTCCAACCCAAATATCACGAAAATACGAATTATTTTTTTTAGAAGAAAAAGGTAGAAGAAGAACAGAAATAACAACATAGAATCTCACATCGCAGCGGAACAAAATATACTATATCATACTTTTGAAATACAAAATTTGTACTGTATACACATATCATTATCAGAGTACATCACTAACAACACGGCGGAACAAAACTCTATATAACTAACACTGAAGCCTCCTGCTCCAAGCTCCTTCAGATAAATCTGTAAAATCTTGAACTACTTGACTGCCCATACAAAATTTGGGCACCCAAGAGTTTAGGTAAAACAAAACAAAATAAACTCCGGGTCAGTCATAGGACTGGTATGAGTAAACAATTTAAAACAATTTCAGAAACTAAATGATATCTCATAAGACCACGCCGTATAACACGGAACGGGTTTTTCCCTTATGAGAATCCCAAACACTTGATTTAACTTTCAAATCCTTTTGAAATAAAAAGATAATCTTTATATCAAAACTCTTTTGATATTATAATAGTGTCTAAATCAAGTAAATAACAATCTAGTGGAACGTTTGCATCTCACGTTCCACAAATATAATATACAGTTAAAACAGCAAGCACTTATTTGGTAATGAATTTCCAACTATGACAAGGTATGGAGCCACCTTTCGATAGTGTATCTCTAGAGGAGAATACACTGGGTTCAACAAGAACATCTTGCAACCCGGCCACACATGACCGACCACCCATTTCGCTTGAGTGTATCGAATGTATATCACCAACGGTTGGGATCAGCAACCGTTTCCCGAATGGTACAACATCGAATAGAATAAGGAATTAAATGAATATCTAGATAGGTGATGATACACCCTAATGGAAGCTACCCATATAGTCATGTTGCCTGCCCGATTTTTGTCATTTCCCGGTTGTTGAGGCCTGAGGCTATGATTACTTCTCTCTTTGATAACACTATTACTTTTGAATGTCACATTATCAGATCCATTAATCATTAATTAGTTTACACAAATATTCTGGATGTTATGCTAAGGGAATAAATCCGTTGCATCCATATATATATTTATACAGACCAACCCATGCGATCATTGGAAATACTTTGTTAGACATTCGTCCATTTATGCTCGTTCTAGGATTGAATGAAACCGAAGGCACAATTTCCCTTAATAGAAAAATCCCTTGCACTCTACTCCATCTTCAATATATTCAGCATACTAGGTTTGCAACACTTATGCCAATACGGAATGGTTCTTCGGATAATAATCCAACCGTGCTCTCCATATTAACAACATTAAAATGGTCAAAACTTTGATACTCGGTGATTTAACTATCAAATGAAAAATGTCCGTGTGCACACAACGATCTTATTTCCAAATGGAATTATCGATCAAATCATCAAGCATATATACATATATATATATATATATATATTCATATTTCCTTATTTTCTATGTTTAGAAAATATATGTTATTAACACTCGAAAACAGTTCCATATATCGCCTTCTTTATTTTCTCTACTCAGAAAATATCTTCTATTTATAATTGGAAAATATTCCAACTACTTGTCTTTTCACGACCATTCACTTCTATACTTAGGAAATATTTATTATTATATTTCCAACTTTCCACTTATTTGGGGTAAAACGAATGTTGTGTAAAACATCATTACGACAACCCAAATACTATATTTAACTGAATCTTATTCAATATTTCTCTTCGAGACTGAATCTTGCAATTTATCAGCTAATAATGAAATCAATCTAGTTTGGGTATAATTACCTCTCAGACCTTGACTGAAAATATTATTAACTTCAAACAGACAAGACTGCTAACTCGAATAATCAACACCATATTAAACAAATTTCCCATTTCTAAAACGTATATATTTTTCTCTTTCCATTCTTACTCGATTTAAATTCACAGATTTTCTTTTTGTTTATAATATTCTATTTTTATGTTCATTTCCTTATCGACTTCTATATATATTGATATATAGAATTCTAGTTATCATATTTTCTTAAAAATATTCTAACTCCTTAAATTCCCAGAAAAATTCGCCATAACCTCCTTTGTACGGAGCTACCGGAAAAATTCAAACCTTGCCACACAGGCCTCTCCATTCAAAAAGAAAAAGAAACAGCCAAGCGGCTTGCCGATACGGCGCATAAAATCTCATATATGAACTAAATACATACCTTTTTGTCGAGCATTCTAATTATATCTCTTCTAACACTTCATTCCAAACCTATCTAATGTATATCCATACATTTCTAATTTATTTCAACTTAATACACTCATTTTTACTCAACTCGTTAATTAACTTGCTAGTTTACTCCTTTTCCTGTTTTACTTTTATATGTGAACATAACATGTTCAAATATAATTCTAACTCACTTATAAACTCTTTGAATTCGATTTTTAATTTAAGTTTCATATTCGATTTCGAATATGAAATCCACAAATCCAGTTCACTTTTCAAGGTTCAACTTCAATTCATAATTTCCATAAACTATTTGTCAATTAACCATTTTGCCTATTTCACTTTTTTAATTGAATATAACTTGTTCAAATATATGTTAATTTGTGTATACACTAATTGAATTCCATTTTCAGTTCAAGTCTCATATTCGATTTCGAATAGAAATTCACAACTTCCATTTACTTATTTAAAAGCCCAATTTCGATTCAAACTTCATTAACTAATTTCCCTTCTAATTAGTTATCCTATTCCATAATTACAATCTGGTTTTTGTTTCAAAAATCAATCCATTTACTTTACTTGAGTTCATATTTATTTTATTATCCAAGGTTGGATTTTTCTAATGGACATTCGTATTTTATTTACTTAAAATCCTTTTATTTACTTAAATGAACTGTTATAGTTTCATAACAATTATGGCGCTGTTTTTCTAGAAAATTAATTTTGACATAACTCAAAATCTATACGACGAAATCCAGATTTTTCTCTTCCATTAGAAAAATACTATTCAAACGGTCCTGACGATTCTTATTTCAGAGAATTCTGACTTAATTTGAGTTCTATATACTCAATTGATGTTCGAAACGCAAAATTACGAACTACAGCGCCGCGGCGAGTTCGTTTTAATTATATTTATATATATATATAAACTTTTAAACTTCGTTTAAAATAAATTCAACTCCATTCTGATATATTTTTAATATATATCAAATCCATTTTTCCAATTTAACATAATATTTCCGATCTTCTAAAATTGTCGATTTTCCCTAACTCGGAAATAAATTTATTTATATTTCGATCTTCTATATTCAAATTCCATTTCAGTTCTATTTGAATTCTATATTCAAAATCCATTTCAATTCTATTTGAATTCTATATTCAAATTCCATTGCAATTCTATTTGAAAACCAAAATCTTATTTTGGAGTATTCTCTTTATCAACACTTATCTATATAATTATAGAATCTATTTTCATGTTTTATTTTCGTTTCTATTTTAAATATCCTAATTGGAAAAAATCTATTTTTTTATAAATCCGACATAGTTGAATTCAAACATAAATCCTAAGGATTTGTTCAACTTCATTTATATTCCGAATATCGGAATAAAGTTAATCGTATATTATTTAAAACCGATTCTAACTTCTCACTTTAAATTCAGTTTTGAATTTAAATGTTTAAATTTTCTAAATGGCAACTTTTCACCTTTCTATTTTCAAACACCATAATTAAACAAGTCACACTTTCAAATAAAAATAATTCTTCTATGGAAAGATATATTTCCCTTCCCAAAGTCACACTTGTATTTCTATTTTCTGAATTATACAATGATAATTCATTTCACTTCATTAATAAACTTCTTCTATAAATGAACTACTTGTTTTAAATATTCAAAACAAGTTAATATTTTTATTTGAATTTCAAATTCTATTTTAGAAAAAAAATAGAATTTTCTTTCCAAATCTCAAATATCATTTTCATGATATTTTTAAATATCAACACTTAGGCCCAGTGGTATTTAAACCCACAAACAACCAATTATTTATCGTAGTTTTTCTAACGCATCATATATGACAGTATATATGCAAACAAATAAACAAACAGATAATATATTTTTGAGGGATCCAGTTGGATCCCTCCAACCTGTTTTTCCTACATCCAAATATGTCAACATAAATAATACCCATCCTACTTCGAGGTAGGACATCACAGTATGAAGGTCATCCACTAATATATATTTGTGGGGCGCATAGGGAAATCATCCGCTATGAAACCGCGGGCATCCTCTAATGAGACTGCGGGAACAATCCAACCATCCAATATATATAATAGTCAAGCCTAAATAACTAATATAATTTTAAACAGTCACAACAATATTTCATTGCATACAAACAATCAACAATTTATTTTTAAATGCTAAAAATAAATTAATGAGTGAGATTTACTCACCGGGGTTATTTTATTTTGCTATCCATTCCGACTTCAAATTTAATTTGATCTTTCGATTACAAATCCAACCGACTTTAAACAGAATCCTAGTCAACTTCAGCATGTGAATTTCATAGCTATGAATCCATGCGACAGTTATCGTGATTTTTGGACCTATAATGGATATGAAAATTTTATTTATTCTCCACTCGAGTTTGAATATATATATACCCATATATATGTATATTATATAATTAATTAAACATTTTTCATAACTTGAATTAGCTAATATATTTTTACCTTACTTCATTGTAAATTTTGTCTGTCGAATTGCTAAGGTCTCTAGCAGCATAATCATCAATTGAAAAATCCAACTCTGCATATGCTGCAAAAATGCCTCAGCATAGCTTTAGCAAACCAGACCACTAGCACTCAAAATTATCGACCTCCTCATCTCTCTAAGTTTGAACTCAGCTCACCCTTCAGCCTCCAAACTATAAATCCAAACATCCCTAACTAATATAGTAACAAACTCCCCCAAACAACTGGTCACGACAATCTCCATTCATAGTCACATCGCACCAAATTGAAGTGCCAACTAATCCATAATCGACGCCATCCCAGATCGATCATTCACAGCTCCAACCCCCAAGCGTCGATACCCTTGTTCGAGTATCGCTCCAGATCCAATACCCCTGAATGGCAACCCTAGGTTAACGAGTTCGACTCAGCACCCCCAAATCACTGTCGTTGCCTCCATCGAGTATTTCCCCGAATCGTGAACCCTAAATCAACTGTCGGAAAAGAGAAATCGCGACTTCCCAGGGTCCATCGCACCTCGCCATATAAACATCAACTTATAGCTCGCGGTAATATGATGCTAACGGATCTGGAATCATTGATTTTCATCGAGGATTTTTTTTTTAAAATTATCTAAAGGTTCATGAGGAGCATCAATTTCGATTTCTATTCAGTGGGATTGAATGGAAGAAAATAAAGGGGTAGTAGTGGTTTATATAGCTGAAAAAGGAAGCGTACCACCATTTAGCTCCATTGGTTCACTTAGTGGTGAGGAAAGGGGACACATGGCTGTTTATATTTTGTGGTGAAGAAAGGAGACAACGAGTACAACATTTATTTATTTATTTATTTTTGCTTTGAATTTTACTGGTATCCTTTAATTAAAATACCTTATGATTCCGAACTCCTTTTTGAACCCAACAACCGGCATTCCTAGGGTAAAACCGCTATTCTGAACACACTGGGACATGTATCGAAACCCCATTTGATCATCCATAGAAGATATAAATTTATATCGATTTAAATTAAATTAAATTCAAAAATATAAATTCCCTGGATAATAAATAATTAATATTATCATTTATTTTTCAAATACAATTTAAAATGACCATCTGAATTGTTTTCAATTCAGTTTTAACTATGAATTCAAATAAATTCATTTTCGTATTTCGATAATTTAATATATTCAATATTAAATCGAAATTGATTTTTAAATCAAAAACTAAATATAAATATTCATTTATATTGTCAAATAAATATTTAAAATAAATATTAAATATTCAAAATTAATCGACCAATGATCCGGGTCGTTACATCAGCCTTGTAGGATGACACATCATCAGCCATGTCAGCCGGCATGTAGGATGACACATCATCAAACACATCAACAGATGACTCATCATTTGAGTTATAATGTAGTGGGGTCCATTGATTTTTTTACCTGCCAATGTCAATAAGTGTAGGTAAAAGCTCTTTCTCTACTAACCTTTACCTACCAATTTCTACCAATTCAATATTGGTAGCTAAAATATATTACCTACCATTATGTTAGCTTCACCTACGCTTACAATTAATAGGTAAAGACCCCCATTTTCTTGCAGTGGAAGGATACGAGAAGGCTTAAAAAAATTAAACAAAATAAGTTAACAGTGAGAACCGATACCAGTACATATGGATTGGTACCAATACATCATAGTGTGATGGATGGCAAACGAAACATTAGGGGATGCATTATGATGGTAAATCGAGGCAGCCTGCACAATTTTAAGTCATTCAAAGATGATTTGAGATGGGTAGAAGATTAATTACTCAAGTGCAAGGATGGACTAACAAGGGTATCAATAGGAATGTCGAATAACTATGAAAATGGAATGGTAGGATATACTTAAAGGAAAAAACAAAGTGGTCTAGAAACTTAGCCCAAAATGGATAAGTTTACAGACCAGTACCGATCCATCAAGAAGCACGAAGGGGAGTTGAGGTTTTGGAGCTTGAATAGGGGTTATAGGGATGTTTGGAGATGAATGGACTTTAGATGATCGATATACAACTCAATGATGAATGGTTCTTTGATTGTGAAGTCAAGTTGGAGTGGTTAGAGCTGGATTGATATGGTATTTGTCATATGATGATGTATTATCCAATAAGATGATGGGCTGGCTCGGGTGGGAATAAATCGAGAATGATAATGGAATTTGGTCTGAAAAGTCGCTCAAAATTAGTCGTCGATCTCTAAAAAAAGGCTTAATAGAATTTGAAGTGCGAAGGAATCATTGGTTATCATAGGTTCAAGCGGGCTCAAAGTAGGGGTATCGGTGGGACGCCCTAGAATTAAGTAGGATTGTGTACCCTGGGTCATGATGAACCTAGTTGTCTTGATGGAGACAAACAAATGTAGTCACATTGGCTTATGGTAGTTTGGCCATAACCATGGCTTTTCCATTAGCGCTTTTGATCTTTAAATGATAATTCGATAATCAATGTATTCAAGGCCGTAGTCGGTGATAGCTAGGCTATTGGTTGCTATGGATGTTATGGTTGATTATGTGTTTTCTTCTTTGTTCTCTCTAGGTATGCTATCATCGTAGGTTGTTAAAGAGATGCAGGATCGGGGGTGGTCCTTTCCTATACTGTAATGGAATGTGATAGATGATTTGCATGTGCTTACTCGATGGTCGCTTGACAGATTGGATGGTTGAACTGTCTATACTCAGATTATCTTATGTAATTGTTGTTAGTTATTTTATTGCTCAATAAGACTATTGTTTGACTCAAGGTTAGAGGTTTACCTCTTATTACATTGGGTTGTTCATCAATGTTGTTGATGAGCAGACTGAGATAGTTGGTAGTAGGTTTAGTGATGATGCTGTTGTTGTGCGAAGATGAGCTGGAGGCTTTCATATAATATGCAACCCACTATATTAAAATTCCTTTACTTTTTGCCATTTATTGATGATTATTGTTAATCTGAGGGATGTAGTGAGGAATATTGTATTCAAAGATGCATGTACTAGGTTGTATTGTACTTGCGATTCTATGGTCTTATGCAGATTTGATTTTCTATTCAATCATGCTTCACTATTGTATCCTGCTGTATATTTTATTATAATATATTATCCATGTGTTGTGAGTTATATGATTCTTTTATCCTTTTTGATGATCGTCCCGTATCGTCTTGGCATGTCATACAGTACACCTTTTCTATAATCTGGTGCAAGAGGTATTTGGTATCAGAGCTGGTGAAACGATTTTATCCAAAGTCCGCAAGCGTAAAAGCATATGAGAGACATAATTGTAATTTTTAATAAATGACTACTGGATGTTAATATAAATTTTGGTAAGTTAGTAAGAACTTGAACGCCAATACGTCCTTTCATTAGTGTGGATTTCTTATTCTCATTTCAAATAGTGAATAAGTCGATGAATTTTAAGATACACTATTAGGAATGAGCTTGAAACTAGGGGTAAGCGAGGGTATCTAGTCAGGAGCTGCAGTTGTTGTGCCCTATTATCCTGTATGTCCAAGGACATGATGGAAATGACCATGAGAAGGATGCATATTCCAAAAGCGGTAGTAGAGTGTGGTGTTCCTAAGTAGACACCTAGGGTTGTTGAATTAGCGAAGCTCTACAAGGATTATGCTTCTCTAGGTGGCAAGCTGTTTGCTAGTACGGAACTAATTGTTGAGATTCAAAATTGGTTGGATACTTGTGTTCCGATTTTTGGAGACTTTGGAATTGATGATGCAACTAAAAGGATGCTTGCATCGAGGCAGCTGCAAGGTAAAGCGATGGATTGGTGGAACTCTAATACTTTGGAGACTCCAAGGGACCAGATCAATTAAGTTCAGTTTAGAACTAAGTTCGAAGAGAAGTTCATTTCTACAGTCCAAAAGTCGATACTCTTTAAGAAGTTTGTTGAGCTTAAACAAGAAGTTAGACCATTATTTGAGTATGTGAGTTGAAGCTTTATCTAAGTGTGCTCGTTCGTATACTAAGACTCCTTATTAGAAAAACGAGAAGTTTATATTAGGACCGAATGAGGGGCTTAGGAAGCAACTTATTGACCATATTGATGATTCTTACAAGAAATTGGTCGAGATGGCTTTAGGGATGGAGAGTTTGTTTGCATAAATGGTGGAGGCTGTTGTTGAGTATAACAAAGAATCCAAACCATAGCAATGAGGTGGCAATAAAAATAAGTGGAATGGAAAAAGGAAACGACAACGACAAGGAAAGAATGGCTAAAAGAAACTGAAAGGAGAGATACTTTCTATAACTATCAACAGAAGGGTTATCTTTCCAAAGATTGTAAGAATGCTCGGGTGGAAAGGAAGTGCTTTAATTGTGATAAGCCTGGTCATATGAAAAAGAATTGTCCAGAACCACCGAAGGATAAGAAGGTTGTGAGAGCGCGTGCTTTGGATGATGTACTATCTTCTTTGAAGGGTCCAACCAATGAATAGAACACGAAGAATGTTGTTGTGCAAGGTACGCTTTCTGTAAGAGATGTTTTAGTTCAAGTTTTGTTAGATACTAGAGCATCGCATTCTTTTATATGTAGTAAGCTTGTTTGCAAGTTAGGTTTAGAATCTGGGATTGCTGATAGACCGCTAGTTGTGACTAATCCAATAGGGGACTCATCCAACCTTTGTATGCTTTGTTATAGTCTAATTTTATCGAGTCATGGTTTCTCTTTTGTGTTTGATTTTTTTGTTTTGGACTTCGTTCAGTTCGGGACTATTTATGGTATGGACTGGCTCAAGACGAATTCATCTACTGTGGTTTGCAAGAGGCTAGCAGTGACAATCCGGAATATGGAACGACAAATGATAGTGATACGTTGTCTACAAGAGGTTGGAGTTATGGTTAATTTTCTATATTCGCATGTGATTACACGGGATGGGTTATCATCTGTGCCAATCGTACAAGAGTTTTCTGATGTGTTTGATGAGCTCAGAGGATCGTCGCCGCAGTGAGAGATGGAGTTTAGGATTGATTTAGTGTATAGAGCTAGACCTATTGCGAAAGTTAGAGGTGCAAGTGAATGATCTTGTAAGTAATGGATTCATTTGGAGGAGCATACCGAATGTGGTGCACTAGTTGTGTTTGCAACCAAAGCTGATTGATCATTGCGACTATATATGGATTATCATGAGCTGAATAAGGTGACCAAAAAGAACAAGTATCCAGTGCTAAGAATAGATGACTTGTTTGATCAACTTCACGAAGCCAAGGTGTTTTAGCAAATCGATTCGGTGACGAGATTTCACTAACTAAGAGTGGCTAGGGATATTATGCCAAGGAATGCTTTTAGGACATCGATTTTATAAGTGGTCGGTGATGCCGTTTGGATTAACTGACATGCCAGCATATTTTGTGGATCTTATGAATTGAGTTTTAGGGTGAACAAGTTCGTTCTTGTGTTCTTGGATTATATATTGGTTTATTCGAGGACTGAGGAGAAACATAAGACGCACTTGAGAATTGTTTTGTAATTTTTACGGAAACATTAGCTAAGAGCTAATTTTTCAAAGTGTCACTTCTGAAGCGAAGAAGTGAGGATCTTGGGTCATGTCGTGTCAAGACAAGGAATAGTGATGTATCCCACTAAGGTGGCAGTAATCCAAGAATGGGATCGACCCAAGAATGCAACAGGTGCTTGGAGTTTCCTTGGTTAAGCGGGATATTATAGACGATTTATCAAGGATTTATCTAAGATAGTTGCACCATTAATGGGATTTATGAAGAAGAATCAAGTCTTCGCGTGGAATGCGAAGTGTGAGCTTGCCTTTGGTTGAAATAAAGATTGATCAGTGCTATTGGGTTAACTATTCCAAGTGGTAACGAAGAGATAGTGGTATATATCGATGCATGTAGTCCTGGATTTGGAGTAGTGCTAATGCAGAGGGATAGAGTCGTGGCTTATGAAAGTCAAAAACTAAAGCTGCATGAAAGGAATTACCCGACCAACGATTTGGAGTTAGTAACAATAGTGTTTGCTTGAAGATTTGGAGACATTATTTTTTTGGAGTTAGATTTGAGTTGTTTACAAATCATAAATCGTCTCCATGAGGGATTTGAATCTTCGACACCAGCTATGGTTAGAGTTTTGGCGTTATATGATTTTGGTATTGCCTATACTCCAGGTAAAGGTAACATAGTGGCTGATGCATCAAGTCAAAGACATGCAAATTTTAGAGCCATGTTTTCGAAATGGAAGCATCTCGAATATTTAGCCAGATTTGAATTTAGATGTCATTATGAGTTAGAGCCCGAGAGCTATCGATTAGACCAACTCTCATCAAAAGGATTGGCGGGGGATCGAAGCAATATGTAAAGCTTTTGGAAATCATTCGTATATTAGAGATGAGGGTCGACTCCAAGGAAATTAAGGATTTCAAATTCGATTTAGATGGTTCGCTTCATAAGAATGAACGACTGGTTGTTCCTAACTTGGATGGATTAAGAGATGACATTCTTAGAGAATGTCATCACTCTAAGTTGATGATTCATCCTAGTGGTAATAAGATGCATCGAGATATAAAGCAAGTCTACTGTTGGAAAGGTACGAAATGGGATGTCAGGAAATTAATCTCGAAGTGTATGAACTATCAGTTGGTTAAAGCTGAACAGAAGATGTCGAGTGGATTTTTGCAGCCATTAGAAGTTCCTATATGGAAATGAGAGCAGGTGTTGATTGATGGATTACCTAGGATAAGGGCAGGCAATGATAATATTTGGGTCATTATAGATAGCTTTCCCAAAAGTGCAAATTTTATTCCTGTCAGATCGACTAAGACATCATCAAAGTTGATTGAATTATGTCTTAAATGGATATTTAGATACTAAGGGATTCCAAAAATTATTATTAGCGATTGAGATCCGTTACTCACCAGTGGATTCTGGAAGTGTCTGCAAGAGACATTAGAACCAAGCTATGTTTGAGTATGGCTTATCATCCCCAAAAAGAAGGTAAGACGGAAAGGGTTAACCGAGTATTGGAAGATCTTCACAGAGCTTGTGTATTAGATTTTAGAGAATCATGGTAGGACCATATGCATTTGTATAAGTTTGCTTATAATAATAGCTACCGGTTGAGTATTGGAATAGCACCATATGAGGAGTTGTACGGTAGACCGTGTGACTCTTCAACTTGTTAGTTAGAAACTGGTGAGAACTTGGTACTTGGGCCTGAGATGAAAAGAGAAACGATGGATAATATTGAGATCACTCGACAATGAATGAAGGTAGGCCATGATCATCAAAGAGTTATATAGATACGCGATAGAAAGATTTGGAATTCTTAATCGAATATTTGGTATTTGTTAAGATTTCACCCCTATGGAATGTTGTTCATTATGGAAGGAAAGGAAAGTTAGCACCAAGGTTTGTTAGGACATTTCTTATTGACGAGCGTATTGGGAAGCTCACTATAGATTGGACTTACCTAATAAGATGGAGAGTGTGCACAATGTGTTTCATATGTTGTTTCTACATAATTTTTTGCATGACTCGAATATTGTGTTATCTCCTGAATAGTTTGAAGATTTAGAGGTTTAGCCTGAAATTTCTAGGCCTTATAAGCTGTTAAACGTTGTAGGCAATGATGCGAAACAACATAGGAAGAAGGTTGTTAAGCTAGTGAAGGTATAATGGGGTGAGGACAATGGCGATTACATGTGAGAAACAGAAGAGAGTATGAGGTCAACCCATCAAGAAGTATTTGAGTCGTATGACCAATATACCGTGTAACACCCCGTAATTTTACAACATTAAAATTCACAAATTAAACTATACTTAATTTTTAGAAGAATTAAGTGAAATAGGTTGCGCTATTATGTTTGTTTCAAAATTTTGGGTCAAGATAGACATTTGGTTTGCACGAAACGGATAACTTATGAAGATGTTATTAAGCCTTGAAGTTTGTATGCATATGAGAGAAATATATATAGATATATATAAAAATTAAATAAATATTCAAAAAAGTTCAAAATAGCAAATCGGGAGGAGGAATAGCCGAACCGCACTATTTTTGGAGTCGACCCGAGCCCCGCTGGGTCAACTAGGGGTCGATCCAGGGTGTTTGGCTGTCAACCCGTGGCCCGATCCGAGCTGAGGGCTGATGTTGCATCTGAGTGGTCCTGATGATTTCTGGATTAATCGAAGAGCTCTAATCGATCCTAGACATCTATATATACACCTTAAGACCTAACCCTAATTCATAAAACATTATCTATGACACCATTATGCTGTCAAGCTCTCTCTTAAACCCTAGCCGCCGCCTCTAAATTAAATCTCAAGTGTTCATACACAATTAAATCAAAGTTTAGAGCTTCAACAACAATTAAAGAAGATTAATCAACGTCAATTCAACGTTTCTTCACCAATTTCAATTCATTAATCCTTTTCTTAAGCCACGAAAGTTGAGTACAATTATTTTCACAAATTTAATGGGATTAAAGTAACATGAAAAAGTTGTAAAAAGGATTAATATATATGTTTGTAATGAAAATCTCACCAAGTCTTCACCTTTTTGATTCATGTCATCATATACCTATGTTTCTATGTAAAGTTCATACCTTTTATCAGTTTATTCATGTTGAATCTTTTATTATGCCTCTATGCCCATCTATATGCCTCTTTATTTCATGATGATGTTTTATTCCAATTTTCTATGAATTGATTCTCTCTTCTTACCCCTATTCCTTTTATTTGTGTATCTAGGCTACCTTCGAGCCTATATTATAATACGCGCGAATACGAATACGTGGGAACGATGTGGAATATTGGGAATATGGGAAATTTGGAAAAATTGGATATTTTGGATAATTGGATAATATGTGAAATTGGCATATTTGGGTATGAATTACATGGAATTGATGAAATTGCCTAAAACTGTAAATTTGTATTTGAGGCTAATTAATGTGTAATTAGTGACAATTTGGAATAGGCAATATTATAGACATGATTATAGGTTTAATTGCATATATATGACATGAAAATTGGGTATGGGTGAAATACGATGTTAATGAACCTTTGATACGAGGTTAGGCGCAATTGTGACGTAAGACTGCCCGGAACCGCCCGACAAATCCAGCGGTCACAATTGGATGTCTAATGTGAGAGGTCAAAGGAATGAATTGTAGGCGTAACGGTTAATGACACGAGGTTAGACCTGGTTTGTGGCGTAAGACTGCCCGGAACCGCCCGACAAATCCAGGGGCTACAAAGTGCTCGGTCTAATGTGAGAGGTCATGCACCGTTCGTCATAAGGAATGAATTAAAGAATACTAACCATAATAAGACATGGTTATGGTTAGAGGGTTAAGTGGGGTGACATGTAAATTATGACATGTAAATATGGACTTAACCGGAATAAGATAGGACTTGTAAATTATGACATGTAAGTATGGACTTAACCGTAGCATGTGTAAGACATAGACATTTAAATTAAAATGGTTAAGTGGGAGAAAAACCTAGTGGGGACCAAGCATAGGTGTGAGCCTTGTGTCAGATGGGGACCCGTTTCAACCAGTAACTCGTTTGAGTATCTAATTGGGCCCGGTACTAGGCCGGGGTTGGGGCACGCTTACTGGGCTTGAATATAAGAGGTCAAAACGTGAACAGCGGTGGCAACGCAAGTCCAACGGGTTCATGTGCGTGCATGGGTCCGGGCTGGTAGATAAGACGTTGTTGCATCGTGTAGGTATGGCCGTGCATTTCATGTTGGTATCGGGGTTGCCACTTTGGGGAGTGATACACCCCACTGTGGGGCCAGCACGGGTGCCTACGGGGTTTAGGGAGCCAATCAAATGGGTAGATTAAGGGTACCTTAGCGGTGGTAGGAGCAAGCCGGTACCTATGATAGCAGCTAGGTACAAGTAACTTACCAAGTTTGTCAAGTGAGTACAGTTAGTGGGAAGGGATCAACCTCTAGTAAAAAGAGACTAGTAGATGTGCGGTGTAATTAAGTAATGTGGTGTAACTTAGCAAAAGTGCGGTGCAATGAAATACATGTTGGTTGAGTTGGATAGTCCTTTGGGTGCTAGTCTGATGTTGACTTCGGTCTTCGGGGTTAGTACTTGGAGGGTTGTTCGCTTAACCAAGGTGTAGGATTGTCTTAGTACTTAGGAACGAAATCATCTTGTCCATCCTTTTTATCTACCTTGTCTAAGTTTTTTTTTTTTGAAAGGCAGTGTTAAGCTTTTATTACTAACAAAATTTTTACAAGTTTCACTAACAACAATCCCCATTCTCTCAATTATTAATGGCTCCTCGCTGATCCTCACCATACAACGCTTACATATTATTAGTAGTAACTGGAGAAGCCCTTTGAATATGCAAGCAACATACCATTAGCATGAAGCCCAAAGTGTCAACCTTCTACCACAAGAGAAATATCACTTAACAGCAAAAAGTCCCATCTAACATCAGCAAATGAAAATATGTAGCAACAACATCACATCAAGTAAGAGAAAGGTCGTACAATGGGTTTTTCCGTGTATGCCTTCTGGAAGCTTTCATTTTATTACTTTGAGGAATTACATCGTCTGGACAATAATCAATGCCTTCATCTAAATTGTCGTCTTGCCAAAATTTTCCAGTCAGTTTATTGCTCTTGGATTTGGAAGGAGGAAGAGAGCTTGTGGGCACCGCCGAGGATAGCGGAGCAGCGTTAACGGTTGGGAAAGTCAAACCTACACCTGTGATAGCTGGAGGGGGTAGTTGAAGGCTTGAGGGTGGCTTCAGGTTTCCATAAGGGGAGGTTTTTGATGGTGTAGTAGTTACATTAGCTGATGTACATGATTTGGTTACAATCGGAGAGGATTTAGCAGCGGCGGAATTGACAACAGAAGCACACATGGATCCACTTGATGCAACAAAATTAACCATACCAGAATTTCCACTTGCGGATTTTTCAATATCAACGAAATTATCATCAAAGAGATTGCCAACCTCTATAACATCTTCAGTTTGAATAATTTGCTCTTTGTCATGATTAGCAGCCTCCTTAATAGTGTTTACTTGTGAATCATTACTAGTGGAAGCAACAACATTTCCATTGAAATTATAATCAGCTTCTTGATTATTTCCTTGCACATTTGAGTTAGAGTTAACTTGATCATCAATCGCCTCAGTATTAACATTTTCATCATTCTCATTAGCCAAAGCATCAAAAGGATTTGCATTAACATTAGGCATTTCAGCGTCAACATTAACATTAACATTAGGCATTTCAGCGTCAACATTAACATTGGATTTATCAATAGCAGCACCTTTTCTTCTCCAGTACTTTTTAGCTTTATTATTAACTGATGTCCAATTGCTTGTATTAGCATTTGTTGGGACTTTCCTATTAAATTGACCATTTAAAACATGAGGTCTGCCATGTAAATTATTGTCCTCTACATGGTCATCATCCGCAATTGCATTTGCATTAAACTCACATTTACTAGTTGAATGTCCAAAAACCTTACAAGTGGTACAAATGTTGGGTCTCCAGTCGTAGGATAACCTAACTGATGGGCATTCCTTCCCTAAACCATCTACCACAATTTTGTCTGGTAACTCAAACTCAGAAGAGATCTCAATTAATGCTTTTGCGTATCTAAATCTCTGCATCTTTTCCGTGCTACTATCAAAACAATTAATCTACCCACATGACAAGCGAGCCAGTTAATACCCAACAATGTCCAGAGAATGGTTGGAATTCTATAAAAATGGACCCAGATAGAGACTTTCTTAATCTGCGCTTGATTATTTCCTATGGATGGATCCCATCTAGTTATAATAAACATACGACCTCTAATAAAAATAGGATCAGATTTTAAAAAAATTTCTCTATCAGATTCATTAGAAAACTTGAAATAGAAATGCATTCCATTTGATTTAATACTAACTTCTCCTTTTAATTTCCAAAACCGGTTTAGGAAGTTTACCACTGAAGAGTACGAAGAAGTACCATCCAGAAAGAAACCAACCAAGACGTTGCTCCAATAATTCATGCCTTCCGCCCTGACTTCCTCTGGAATCTTCTTAGGAATTCCATCTCTAGGGATGTCGAAGTGTTGGGGTTGGAAAGCACCGGCATTCTGAGGTAGTGAATTAAAGAGGGAGGCGTAATCCAATTTCGTGAAAGCTGGATAAGAGGCATTAGACAAATTGGAACCACCAGCTTGAGAAGGAATAGGGTTCGACAAATTGGAACCACCAGCTTGAGAGGGAATAGGGTTCGCCAAATTGACATTGGAAACCCCCGCTTGAGGAGGAGGAAAAACATTAGAGGTCGTGGATCTGAAGGAATTTAGTGGATCTGAATTAGACGAAGAGGGTAACGACGAATAGAAATTAGATCGATTATCAATTGGAGAAGGATCTGGAACCGAAAAATTGGATCTGATATTAGCTTCAGAGGGTTTGTCTGAAAAGGTGAAGTCGCAGTAGGAGGAGGTGGATCGGGGGGAATTGGTGGAGAAGGACGGGAAGGTAACGAAGGTGGATGAGGGAGAGGGAGATGATTGCGTGGCCGCCATGACCTGTTCTAAAAGAGCTTGCATCGTTTCTACCTTGTCTAAGTTACAACCATATCATGATGCCTATTCATGTCTTGATCATTTATCTTACCTATTATTTGTTAAAATTACTGGACTTGCCAGACTTTATGTCTGACCCGTTTGTTTTCACCTCTTTTCTTTCCTCCCCCCCCCAGGTTTGCAAGGAGGGAATACTACAGCTTAGTGTCGATTTCTTTCAGTTGCTTGAAAAGAGTAGATGTATCGCTTTGGACTCTCTCATCTTGTGGCTTTGCTTATGCTCAGTGGGGATTTATGCATTTATGTTATTTAAGTATTTGCTTCTTTATGTACTTTGAAGTTCTTGGAAAAGACTATTGATCATGTTGTAATGGTTTTCGAAACTACTTATGTAAGCTTGTTTTGAGTTATGATGCTATGAAATAAGTTTTATCTTGCGCTGTGTTTTATTTATTTATTTATTCTTGTAATTTATCTGTTCTATACAACAATAATGCTCCATGGACGTTGATGCATTCCCTTCGTGAGTGACATTAATAGACATGAGGTGTTACACATGGTATCAGAGCTATGGTTACAAGAACAGATAAAAAGTTTTGAAAAGTGTTTTGAAAAGTATTGTTTTCCTAGAAAGTATTTTCAAAAAATTGTTTTAAAGAAGCTATTTTAAGGAAAGTTTACTTTAAAAAACATAATCCCCACAAGCCATACATCTCTCTTTCGCTTCCCTTGTTTTGAAACTCTTTCTTTTTCTTTTCAGCATGTCTGGAGCATCTGAGATACCAGAGGGTGTTTATGTACCGATTGGTTTCGTCAATATCTCGTGGCTAGGGCCGTTGCCGCGGGTCCGGCCGACGTTCCTCCTCCTCCTCCCCCAGCTCCAGTCATTCCTCCGCTTGGAGATGCTTTCTCCAAGATATGTAAAGACCTTCGTTCGATGGGTGGAAAACCTTTTAGTGGGTCTGAAATGTTCGTTGAAGCTAGAAATTGGTTGAAAGAAGTGAAGAATTTGTTTGGCATTTTTGATTTGGACGATTGTAAGAAGGTCCAATTGGCTGCTTGGTTGATGAAGGACGAAGCTTCATTTTGGTGGGAGGTTACTAATTGAGAGCGTGCTGTAGAGACGTGGGCAGATTTTAGGGGAAGGTTTAAGTTGAAATTCCTTTCTCAAGCTGAGGAGAGTATGTACATGGAGAGGTTCTTGACATTGAAGCAGAAAAACCAGACCGTGAAGGAGTATGTGACTGAATTTAATAAGTTGGCGAGATTTGGACTAGAGTTGGTGAATATGCCTCACAAGAAGGCCTTGAGGTTTGCAAAGGGCCTAAATGAACCGCTTCACAGTTTGGCTATGTCCCACATTCCAATGGGGCTACGTATGAAAAGCTTGTTGATATGGCATACATGCATGAAGAAGAGAAGGGTGTAAGTACTTTTAGGCCGCAAGATAAAAAGGAGGATCCAAAGAAAGCCCGACAACAAAAGAAAGGTGGTAAAGAAAAGAGGAAGTGTCACAGCTGTGGGATACCCGGCCATTTAAAGAAAGACTGTAGGAATAAGAGGAAGAAGTTCGCTTGTTATCATTATGGTGATCCATGTCATGCTGTCAAGGACTGTCCTAAGAAGCAAGGGCAGAGGGCAGGTTCTACTTCGGGAGGGCAGTTTCACGCTCTCATGGCTCCGGGACAGGAAGGAGGTAGAAAAATTTCTGTCGAAAGTTTGATTTTCTTGTTTGATCATCCTGTCCGTACTTTATTCGATTATGGTGCATCACATTTGTTTATCTCTACATCATTAGTTGAAAAACTGCACTTAAATACTAGTCTCGTTGTGGATCCCATTGTAGTCTCAAATCCTATTGGTGGGTCGGCTCATTTATCCATGGTTTGTAGGGATTTGAGATTGTCTATCTTAGGCATTGGTTTTGAATGTAATGCTTTTGTGCTTGGTATCATGGGCAATGGGTTGATTCTAGGGATGGATTGGCTAGCCAGACATGGTGCCATCCTAGATTGTGAACGAAGGGTATTAAAATTGTTGACTCGTAGTGGAAAGACCCTTGATATTTCTTGTGACCCTAGGGTCGGTGATGCTTAGTTATCTTGAGTCACTTGATACATCCAATGATGATTTACATTCTGTTCGTATAGCCCGTGAATATGTTGATGTCTTCGATGAGGTGAGGGGTCCGCCCCCAAAACGTGAGATAGCCTTTCGTATTTATCTTGTAGACAATGCAAAATCCGTATCCCTGCCAGTACGCCATATGGCTCCTCATGAGAGAAGGGAACTCAATAAGCAAGTAGGGGAGTTGCTTGAGAAGGGGTTCATAAGACGTAATATATCGGAGTGGGGTGCTCCAGTTGTATTTGCCACGAAGGCAGATGGGTCCCTTAGACTTTGTGTGGACTATAGAGAACTTAATAAGCTTACTAAGAAGAATAGGCACCCACTGCCGAGGATTGATGATCTCTTCGATCAGTTAGTTGGCGCCTCAGTGTTTTCGCAGTTGGACTTAGCCACTGGTTTCCATCAACTGAGAGTGGCTGAGGATAGCATAGACAAGACTGCCTTTAGGACTCCGGACGGTTTCTATGAGTGGCTTGTAATGCCCTTCGGTTTGACAAACGCCCCCGCATACTTTGTTGACTTGATGATTAAGGTGTTTAGGGAGTACCTTAATAAATTCGTGGTGGTCTTTGTGGATGACATCTTGATCTTTTCTAAGAGCGAGGAAGAGCATGCCCTACATCTTAGGGAAGTGTTGGAGACCCTTCGAGCGCATAACCTTAAAGCTAAATTTTCTATATGTCACTTTTGGAGGAAGGAAGTGCGATTCTTTGGGTAATTGGTTTCCAAAGAAGGGATAGCTGTGGATCCCGCGAAGGTGGTGGCCATCCAAGACTGGAAGGTCCCTAAAAATGCTATCGAGGTGAGGAGTTTCTTGGGGTTGGCAGGCTACTATACGAAGTTTATCAAGGACTTCGCAAAGATATCAGCCCCATTGACACGCTTGATGAAGAATAACCTAGTTTTCACGTGGGATGTAGATTGTGATGATGCGTTCCAACGTTTAAAGAAAGCTTTGACCACAGCCCCAGTCTTAGTGTTGCCAGATGGGAGTAAGCCATTTACCGTTTATACCGATGCTTGTAGGACAGGACTAGGCGCAGTTTTAATGCAAGAGGGGAGGGTAATAGCCTATGGTGGAAGGCAGTTGAGAGTGCATGAGAGGAATTACCCTACACATGACCTAAAGTTGGCCGCTATTGTTTTCGCGCTTAAGTCTTGGCGCCATTATCTTCTTGGCGAGAAATTCAAATTGTTCACAGACCACAAATCGCTAAAATTCTTGTTCTCTCAGAAGGACTTGAACTTAAGGCAGCAAAGGTGGATGGAATTCTTAGCATCCTATGATTTCGAGATAGCATATACCCCTGGCAAGGGTAACGTGGTGGCAGACGCCTTAAGTAGGAAAAGGCTGTCCTTGAGTCCGTTGTTTATTGAGCGGCGAAGCTTAGAGTTCATCTCTACGTTTGACTTTAGACCTTCCATTGACTTTGTACCAGTTTGCTAGCATCCTTAGAGGTCAGACCTACGCTTTTGGGACGGATTGGTGAGGCACAGCGAGATGACCCACAGTTGGTTGAGTTAGTAGAGAAGCTCATAAGGAGGGAGTCATCGAGCCATCTCAGTAGGTATACCCTGGATGATAAGGGTTGGTTACGTAGGGACGGTAGACTTTGTGTACCACGAGACGAGAACTTGAGGAAGACCATTCTTGATAATGCACATCGTTCGAAGATGACCATTCATCCTGGCGGGGACAAGATGTACATGGATATGAGATGAGTTTACTTTTGGGCCAGTATGAAGAGGGATGTGGCCGAGTTTGTCGCTAGATGCTTGGTGTGCCAACAAGTAAAAGCAGAGCAAAAGAAGCCCGGTGGGTTGCTTCACCCATTGGAGGTCCCACAATAGAAGTGAGAGAGTGTCTCGATGGACTCTGTTGATGGGTTACCAAGATCAAGGAAGGGTAATACAGGGATTTGGGTCGTGGTAGACAGACTTACTAAGAGCGCCCATTTCATTCCCGTGAAGAGTAAGAGGACTGCTCCATGGTTAGCCTCCACATACATTCGAGAGATAGTTCATTTGAACTGTGTTCCTTCTATCATAGTGAGCGATCGCGATCCTATTTTTACTAGCGAGTTTTGGAAGAGCTTGCAAGAGGCGGTATGGACTCAGTTATGTTTGAGCACCGCATATCATCCTCACACCGACGGGCAGACCGAGAGGGTGAATCGTATTCTAAAGGACCTTTTGAGGCTATGTGTTTTAGACTTCGGAGGTACATGGGAGGAGCATCTTCCTTTGGTGGAGTTCGCGTATAATAATAGTTTTCAGTCTAGCATTGGCATGGCACCTTTCGAGGCTCTTTATGGAAGGTCGTGTCATTCACCTACATGTTGGTGGGAATCTACGGATATGATCATGCTTGGGCCCGATATGATAAGAGAGACTTCGAAAAAGATTGATTTGATTCGAAGGAGGATGAAGACGGCACAAGATAGGCAGAAATCGTACGCGGACAAGAGGAGGACAGATCTTGAGTTTGATATTGGGGACATGGTCTTTATCAAGGTGTCTCCATTACGGAATGTCGTTCGCTTTGGGTCCATTGGGAAGTTAGCACCAAGGTTCGTAGGGCCGTTTTCCTATTAAGGAGAGGATTGGACAGATGGCGTATAGAGTAGAGTTGCCCGAGAGACTTAGTGGTGTACACGACGTATTCCATGTATCACATTTGAGGAAGTGCTTGCATGAGACCGCGGAAGTGGTAGAGCCGAGCTTGCTTAGAGATGTGGAGATGGAGCGTGATGCTACGATTCGACGAGCTCCTATATGCATTCTTGGGTTAGAGATTAAGAAGTTGAGGAATCGAGAGGTCAAGCTAGTCAAAGTGCAATTGGGAGATGATGAGAGCGACGCTACTTGGGAGACAGAAGAGAAGATGCGTTCATTGTACCCTTTTTTTCCGAGGGTATGTCTTTTAATTTATTCTTTATCGCTTGGCTTGTACTTGTTCTATCTTTAGCATGTCCTCTTGCTAGTATCTTTGACCTTTAGATAAGGTAGTCCTATGGTTGAAACATGTGTTTGAGACATGTTATGTATGGTTGATGCATGTGGATGCACGTGATTGCTAGCGGTTGCTCATGGATGCATATACACACACTTTAGGCACTAGATCGACTTAGTCACTTTCATATTGCATATTGCATATAAATGGATGTATTTAGTAAAATGAATGTACATTGAATGTGTGTATCATATGGATGTTGCATTTAAATGAATGGTTCTGCACACATGTAGTAATGATATGTATAGGTTTCTTTGCATACATGATGGATACATGGCACTATCATTATTTGCATTAAGGAGGTAGACTGAATCAGTGGACCGCCTGATTTTGCATTAATATACGGACATATACACACACTATGCATATGTACATGAAAAGCATTAGAAATCTTTTAAGGACAATGGATGCTTGTGGATGATGGTTGAGTAGATGAATGATTGGACAGTAGGATACATTCTTCTTAACTTGGAGATTTCGGGGATGAAATCCTTTAAGGAGGGGAGAATGTAACACCCCGTAATTTTACAACATTAAAATTCACAAATTAAAGTGTACTTAATTTTTAGAAGAAGAATTAAGTGAAATGGGTTGCGCTATTATGTTCGTCTCAAAATTTTGGGTCAAGATAGACATTCGGTTTGCACGAAATGGATATCTTATGAAGATGTTATTAAGCCTTGAAGTTTGTATGCATATGAGAGAAATATATATAGATATATATATAAATTAAATAAATAAATATTCAAAAAATTTCAAAATAGCAAATCGGGAGGGGGAATAGCCGAACCGCACCATTTTTGGAGTCGACCCGAGCCTCGCTGGGTCAACTAGGGGTCGATCCAGGGTGTTTGGCTGTCAACCCATGGCCCGATTCGCGCTGAGGGCTGATGTTGCGTCTGAGTGGTTCTGATGATTTCTGGGTTAATCTAGGAGCTTTAATCGATCCTAGACATCTATATATACACCGTAAGACCTAACCCTAATTCATAAAATATTATCTATGACACCATTATGCTGTCAAGCTCTCTCTTAAACCCTAGCCGCCGCCTCTAAATTAAATCTCAAGTGTTCATACACAATTAAATCAAAGTTTAGAGCTTCAACAACAATTAAAGAAGATTAATCAACGTCAATTCAACGTTTCACCAATTTCAATTCATTAATCCTTTTCTTAGGCCACGAAAGGTGAGTACAGTTATTTTCACAAATTTAATGGGATTAAAGTAACATGAAAAAGTTGTAAAAAGGATTCATGTATATGTTTGTAATGAAAATCTCACCAAGTCTTCACCTTTTTTATTCATGTCATCATATGCCTATGTTTCTATGTAAAGTTCATAGCTTTTATCAGTTTATTCATGTTGAATCTTTTATTATGCCTCTATGCCAGTCTATATGCCTCTTTATTTCATGATGTTGTTTTATTCCAATTTTCTATGAATTGATTCTCTCTTCTTACCCCTATTCCTTTTATTTGTGGATCTAAGCTACCTTCGAGCCTATATTAAAAGTACGTGCGAATGTGAATATGTGGGAACGATGTGGAATATTGGGAATATGGAAAATTGGATATTATTGGATATTTTGGATAATATGTGAAATTGGCGTATTTGGGTATGAATTATATGGAATTGATGAAATTGCCTAAAAAATTAATTTGTAATTGAGGCTAATTAATGTGTAATTAGTGACAATTTGGAATAGGCAATATTACAGACATGATTATATGTTTAATTGGATATATATGACATGAAAATTGGGTATGGGTGAAATATGATGTTAATGAACCATTGACATGAGGTTAGGCGCAATTGTGATGTAAGATTGCCCGGAACCGCCCAGCAAATCCAGCGGTCACAATTGGACGTCTAATGTGAGAGGTCAAAGGAATGAATTGTAGGCGTAACGGTTAATGACACGAGGTTAGACCCGGTTTGTGGCGTAAGACTGCCCGGAACCGCCCGGCAAATCCAACGGCCACAAAGTGTTCGGTCTAATGTGAGAGGTCATGCACCGTTCATCATAAGGAATGAATTAAAGAATACTAACCATAATAAGACATGGGTATGGTTAGAGGGTTAAGTGGGGTGAATGTAAATTATGACATGTAAATATGGACCTAACCGGAATAAAATAGGACATGTAAATTTTGACATGTAAGTATGGACTTAACCGTAGCATGTGTAAGACATGGACATTTAAATTAAAATGGTTAAGTGGGAGACAAACCTAGTGGGTAACAAGCATAGGTGGGAGGCTTGTGTCGGATGGGGACCCGTTTCAACCAGTAACCCGTTTGAGTATCTAATTGGCCCCGGTACTAGGTCGGGGTTGGGGCACGCTTACTGGGCTTGAATATAAGAGGTCAAAACATGAATAGCGGTGGCAATGCAAGTCCAACGGGTTCATGTGCGTGCATGGGTCCAGGCTGGTAGGTAAGACGTTGTTGCATCGTGTAGGTATGGCCGTGCATTTCATGTTGGTATCGGGGTTGCCACTTTGGGGAGTGATGCACCCCACTGTGGGGCCAGCACGGGTGCCTACGGGGTTTAGGGAGCCGATCGAATGGGTAGATTAAGGGTACCTTAGCGGGGGTAGGAGCAAGCTGGTACCTACGATAGCAGCTAGGTACAGGTAACTACCAAGTTTGTCATGTGAGTACAGTTAGTGGGAAGGGATCAACCTCTAGTAAAAAGAAACTAGTAGATGCGCGGTGTAATTAAGTAATGTGGTGTAACTTAGCAAAAGTGCGGTGCAACGAAATACATGTTGGTTGAGTTGGATAGTCCTTTGGGTGTTAGTCTGATGTTGACTTCGGTCTTCGGGGTTAGTACTGGAGGGTTGTTCGCTTAGCCAAGGTGTAGGATTGTCTTAGTACTTAGGAACGAAATCATCTTGTCCATCCTTTTTATCTACCTTATCTAAGTTACATCCATATCATGATGCCTATTTATGTCTTGATCATTTACCTTACCTATTATTTGTTCAAATTACTGGACTCACCAGACTTTATATCTGACACGTTTGTTTCCACCTCTTTTCTTTCCTTTCCCCACCTTAGGTTTGCAGGGAGGGAATACTACAGCTTAATGCCGATTTCTTTCAGTTGCTTGAAAAGAGTTGATGTATCGCTTTGGACTCTCTCATCTTTATGGCTTTGCTTATGCTAAGTGGGGATTTATGCATTTATGTTATTTAAGTATTTGCTTCTTTATGTACTTTGAAGTTTTTGGAAAAGACTATTGATCCTGTTGTAATGGTTTTGGAAACTACTTATGTAAGCTTGTTTTGAGTTATGATGCTATGAAATAAGTTTTATCTTCCGTTATGTTGTTTTATTTATTTATTCTTGTAATTTATCTGTTCTATACAACAATAACGCTCCAGGGACATTGATGCATTCCCTTTGTGAGTGACATTAATAGACATGGGGTGTTACATATCGCATCTTACTTGCATCATTGTGACTTGCAATATTTGAAGTTCTGCATGTTAGGATAGGTTTTTGATTGCATGGAATGTTGGATGCTTGATGAGATGGTAGATTAGATACTCGTGGATGGTGGGCATGCAGGATGCTAACTTTGCCCGTGTTTGCATGGAATTTCGGGGGCGAAATCACTAAAGAGGGGAGAATGTAACCGCCCATATTTTACGCATTGAAAGATCGTAGAATAATTATATTTTCTTCCTTAGCAGTCGGATCAATCTTAAATTTTAATAGGTTGTCCATGGGGATGTGAGACATGTCCAAGATTTTTACCAAGTCAAACTTGTGACCATTTTGTCCTTTTGTCTACTTCTTGGGTTATAACTTCTGATAGAGCTTGAATCAGGCGCTGAAATTGGTTTCATTGGATCGGATTGGTGGTTTACGATTCCATAATGCATTCACACTAAAGATTTGGTTCAGAGGTTTAGGAGGAATTTCTGATTCAAGTTTTGGCTTCAGTTATGTAGAATAATTAGCTACTAATAAGCTAATTAACTAAGTCTGTTAGGCGAATGAACTGTAGCTATAAATAGGGGGATTTGAGGAGAGAATAAGGGTTTCTCTCTTTATCAAACATTTGGTTGCTCGTCTTTGATTCTCTGGTTCAGGCTAAAACTCTACTTCTACATCCTATACATTCTAATTCAACATAAATTGCATGTAGAAGATAAATCATCATCATCAAGGGAGATTTTATCACATCAAATTGCATAAAATCCAAGGGTTTTCGGCGTTGTCTCGGTCTGATCTCATCAGGTTTATTTTTAATTTGGATTTAGGTGGGTGATAAATGTCTCTCACATGGAAGCAAAAAGTTATATGGTTTAGATCTATGTTAGTTTCATTCACATATGTTAAATTTCACCTTAGATCTATTCATGTAAGTTCATTTCAGATCTAGATATATTCATATGCTCTAAATTAACCTACTAAACAAGAAATTCATATGTTAATCATGATTTTAGGTATATTTAGATCTACAATTTATATTGATTCATTGTTATATGATCTCTTGGTGATTTGAGTTGTTATTATATGATCATGTGTTGTTGTGCTGATGTTTGTCTTGGTGAAATTGGATGTATTGCATGAGTTGCATATTAGAATTGGTTGCCATAGATTTTAAGATTGAAGAACAAAGCAAATCAGAGGCTTAGATGATCGAACACGGACGAAACTTGGCAGAGGAGCTCTAGAAGACAATACGAGAAGGCTTAGAAATATTGAGCCAGAAATAAGCTAATTGTGAGGACTGGTACCAATCCATCATAGCATGATGGATGGTGATTAAACTTTGGGGGATGCATCGTGATGGTAAAATAGGCTGTCTACAAAATTTCATGTCATTCAGAGTTGATTTGCGAGGTATTGAAGCTGTATTATTCAAGTACAAGAATGGACCAACAGGGGTTTCAACAGGAATGTCGATTAGCGGTAAAAATGGATCGACAAAATATACTTGAAGGACAAAACAAAGTGGTCAAGAAACTTAGCCGAAAACGCCTAAGTATATAGACCGGTAACGATCCATCAGGAAGCATAAGGGGGATCAGTGTTTTTGGTGCATGGATTGTGATGGCATCTAGGGGTTGTAGGTGAAGTTTGGTGATGAATGGACTTCAGATGATCGATATGCAACTCAATGATGATTGATTCTTCGATTGTGAATTCAAGTTCGAGTGGCCAGAGTTGGATTGATATGGTACTGGTCGCAGGATGATATACTATCCAGTAAGATGATGGACTATCCAGTAAGATGATGGATTGACTCAGGTGGGAGTTAGTTGAGGATGATAAAGGAATTTTATCTGAGAACTCGCTCGAACTAAGAATGTGATTGTCAAGAAGACAGGCTCGACATATTTTGAAGTGCCAAGGAATTGTTGGTTATTGGAGGTTCTAGTAGGCTCAAAGCAAAGGTATTGTAGGGATGCCCTAAGATCAAGTGGGATCGTTTAACCAGGGAAGTCATGATGTACCTAGTAGTCTTGATAGAGACAAACATATGTATTCACGAAGGCATATGATGGTTTAGCTAGAAATGAGGTTTTTCCATTATTCCTTTTGATCGTTGAAAGCTATTGACGGCAAAAAATGTCATAAACACCGAAGATTCCTATTACGAGGAATAGTTAATTTGGTCGCAAGACTAAGTAAGAGAAAGCTGTAAATAACACGAGAATTTATAGTGGTTCTGCCGCGGATTAGGCCTACGTCCACTTTGGAAGGATGTTGGAATTTTATTAATCACTCAAGAATTATAAGGTAGAGCCATAGTCATTACATTTGCTTTCATAATTGCCATATGCTAGGTATTTGGGAAAAAGAATATTTAATTCTCCTTTTTCTCCAAATAAGAGATGCCATTAATGAGGTCTAGGAAGCTTAAGGAAGGTCTTAAGTGAAGAAAATCCAATCCCTTTAACGTGTGAGGCAATGGGATATTTATCGGAGTGGGCGTAGGTAGGATTAGGCAGGAGTAGGTATAAATAGGGGACCACTAGCAGAATTTCGAACCCGCCGCCTGTGCGCCTCAGAATTTCGAACCCGGGCATGGGTGCGAAATTTCACACCCGTTAGGTTTGAAATTTCGTACCCATTGGGTTTGAAATTTCACACCCGTTGGGTTCGAAATTTCGCACCCGCTGGGCTCGAATTTTCGAACCCAGGCATGGGTGTGAAATTTCGCACCCGCTGGGTTCATAATTTCGAACCCAGGCAGGGGTGCGGAAATTCGAACCCAGGCATGGGTGCGGATTTTCGCACCCGACTGGGTGCAAATTTCGCGCCATTCCCGATGCGAAGTCCTTCCGAGAGGCGCGAGGATCCCGGGATCGGGCGCTTGAGGCTCGTAACTCCCTCGGGGTTTGAGGCCTTGGTTCGCGGTTGTTTTCTGGATACCATGAGGTTATGAGCGAGGTAGTCCCTTCTTGATCTTGTTTCCTTCGTTCCTAAGCGTCCCTTTTTGGCCTCCCCTTCACGCGATACGTTGAGTTGAGCGTGTCTAATGCACTCTTGGGAACCGAACCAAAAAGCCGATTAACATTTGCCCCCCAAAGTACGTCTTGTCTTGACACGATGTGCTTTGTGTTGGTTGAGATAGTAGCTAAGCTGTTAATTCTTCCTGTAATTCAAAAGGCGAATAAGCGTTAGTTGTTGGGGGATGCGCCATACTCAAATTGCTCAGTGCCCCTAGTTCGTCGCCCCCATGGGTGTATGGGAGTCGACATGATCATGCGTGGAGTACGTAGACAAGACAGTGTGGCACGGCGTTTCAAACCCGGAGGTATAATCTTCATCATTTTTTTTGGACCAGGGTTGAAATTTTTTGAACCCGAAAGGCTCGAAATTTCGAAACCAATGGGATTGAAATTTCGAGCCCAGGGGTTCGGAATTTCGAACCCCTTGAGGTTCGAAATCTCGAACCTGGGAGGTTTGAAATTTCGAACGCAATGGGCCCGGAAATTTTAAACTCGCACTGGAATGCGAAGGGACATTTTCCTTTTATCAATAGACCCCTCCTCCCCCCCTTCACTTTTTCCCTCTTATTTTTTTCTTTCTCTGGCCGCCATTGTTAAAATCTTCGAACTCGATAATTTCGAACCCCTTAAATTTCGAGCCCGAACTAGGTCAGGCTTTGGGTCGAGGAGATGAGAAGGGTAGGAGGTCGAAGGGCTGCGGTGGAGACCTCGAACCCTCGTGGATTCGATTTTTCGAAACCAGCTAGGCTCGACTCCTCGAACCCTCGTGGGTTCGAATTCTTGAACCCTCATAGGTTCAGGTTTTCGAACTCCGTGGGGTTCGAAGCATTGAACCCTTGTGGGTTCGAATTTTTGAACCACGTGGGTTCGATTCCTGATCCCTCTGTCTGGGTTCGAAATTTCGAACTGGAGAGGTTCAAATTTTCGAACCCAGATGGGTTTAGAAACTTGGTCTGTTTCGGTTTGTTCTGAACCTTCTTTATGAAGCTTATTCTTGCATAGCATTACACGCACATATTAGTTGTCACCAACATGAGGGGTACAAGTCACTGTACTGCCCAATCTAATACCGATGCGTTAAAGTATAGCTGGAGATGCAGACAATATCAAAGACCGGAAAGACCATGGAAGCCGAGGCTTCCCAGCTCTTATCACACACATCTGACCCTACCCCTAGAGGTAGCTCGTCTGGAAGCGAGATTGAGACCACCGAGGGATCTACTCCTTCTCATACGACCAGCTCTCCCGAAACGCCTTAGCATGGGGAGCAACTTGAGCAACAATATTCCTCGGTCGTGACTGAAGAGGCCGAGAATTTTGATATCATGGGTGAGGATGGGCCCGCACCTACGGTAGCTCCGGACATGTTGTCCGATGCAGTGATTTTGGAGAATCCCATCGATTCAGTACCATCGTATATGGATGCTACCGCGGTCAAGAAAATGGCGGCGCGATTTAACATACCAATGGATGATGCCCATGCCCCCGGGAGAGATGGTCGAGCCCACGTGCCACCAGAGGGTATTACTGCCTGGAACCGACAATCTTGCTTTGCCGGGTGTGTGTCCCCGGCTAATAACTTCATTCGGGATATGCTGTTTTATTTTCGTCTCGCGTCCTCACAACTACACCCTAATGCTTACACTTCTCTCCTATGTACTTATATTCTTTTCGACGAGTTTTTGCACAGGGAACCCACTGGGGAAGATATGCGGTATTTCTTCCACCTAAGGAAAACGAGCGCTGCTTCCCCCTCTCAATGGTTTCTGGAAGCGACAGCTACCACAAAGTTCTTGGTTGGGACATGGCCCACGCTGTCAGTGTTTAAGCGCGAGTAGTTCTTCATTAGCTACCCTCCCGGATTTGCCAGAAGGTGGATTGAGGGAAGTAAGTGTTTCTCTAGCTCTGTTCATTGTCGTAATTTATTGATTCGTTCCTTTATTTATGGTTTTAATTGGTTATGATAGGAAATCGGAAGGCGCCTACCGGGGACGAATACCGACAACGCGTTAATGCTTTGCGAGCGATACCAGAGAACCTCCACGATACTAGCACCGTGACAAGTCAGGATCGCATCCGCCGCGCTTGGTTGCTACCTACCAACCGGGCTGTGATCAGGTCCGCGGTTGCTATTAGTGTGCCAAAAGAGGGTGTTGCGGCAGGTCCAACCACCATTAGACGGAAGAGGAAAATGCCTCTGTGGGAGGGGAGCTGCCAGAGACTGCTCGACCTCAAGGAAATGTGCTCGGAGGCGAGGTTCATGGTCAAGAGGAGGTTGCTAGAGTGAGGAGTTGCTGAACACTCTCATCCCGCCTCCGACAGGGGAGAGGGAAGGAGCGCTGGTTAGACCGCAGTCTCCTGCGACTCACTCAGGGCCATTGCCTCGCTTGAACCCACCGGCCAGTTTGATGGCTTGAAAGGACTTGATTTTCCAGTGAATCCATGGCCTAATACAACAAGCCTGGAAGAACTTACTTTCCCTGCTGAGGGGTTAACTTCCTCGATAGGACCACAATCTTTTCTATTGAAAGAACACTTAGGGCATACATTCATAACACTGCATAGCATAGATGTCTACCTATGTGTGTAACCTGACTAACTTTGGCTTGTTACATTGGCTGGTGATATGGTTGGAGGAAGTGGTTTACGAGGTTATGGATGCAGGGATCACTAGCATCCCCAAAGTTCTTCCTTCGAGAGTTTCCGGAGATCCACCAGTTTGTATGGTGCTCCACCTCCGCTAACGCAAGGAAGCGGTCATCGAGACCGGGATCGATCTGGGCGATCTCCGACTCCTCCCATTCGCGTATCCGTGGGAGATACTCGGCTCAACTTAGGTAGCTCTCGATCTTTGCCTTCGATAGCTCTTCCGTCTTTCACTCATCCGACCCCCGTTCATCTTGTTAAGGAAGAGGAAGCACATCTTGGCCAGCCGAGGACGGAGAGAGAGAGTGAGATAGAGGTGCCACACTTGACAGAACCCCAATTGCAAGGGCTATCCATAGAGGAACGAAGGGCATTCCTAAAATGTCATTTCCCCCGGCACTATTTTGACGATCCGAAGTTTGTCCCCGACCTCTGTCCAACTCCTGACAGAGAGTCCGGGGAGGTGTGGATGCACGTGAAAGCTTCCTATCATCAAACCAACGAGTTGTACTCCTTCTGGCTTTCGGAGCTAATCATAAAGAAGAACCTGCAACTTGCTGATCAGAGGTCGGCCACTAACGCCGAGAAGAACAACATCGAAGCTTTGAATAAGAAGATAGGTACGCCCATTCCCCGCATTTTAAGTTCTCTTTTGCGCATTATCCGACCCTTTAATGCTAGTTTTGTCATTGCAGCTGAGATGATGCAGGCCTATGATACACTGAAGAGGGAGTCGGGGTATGCCCTCTCGAATTTTAAGCCACCATGGTAGATTTAACTACTGAGACCACGACTCTAAAAAAGGACAAAGCTAATCTGATCCGAGCTTGTGATATCTTGGAGAAGTATAATGCGAGGGTCACCGAGCTCCAGAATGACAGTGTCGCTCTGGGGGTGGAAAATGAAAGGTTGCGGGCTGAGAACTCCGAGGTTGCTAAATTAAAGAGGCAACACGAGGCGATGAGGAAAGCGAAGAAGGAAGCTGAAGCTAGCAACAGGGACATATAGAGTATAGCTGAGGGTATAAAGGCCGAACATTTATGGGAGATAGAGCTGCTGAGGGACATCTGAATGATGCAGAGTTCCGTGTCGGGTCCTCCTTCGAAGAAAGTATCCATAATATGTATGTGAAGGCTTTGAGATTCCAAGGGATTTCGTGGGTCGAAGACTATCCTCGCAAGATAGCTATAACTTGGGAGAGGTTAGTCCCTTATGAGGCTTGCTTACGTTGAGTGGACGTAAGTACTTTAGATGAGTGCCAGCTTGTGAATGTTCTCCTGGACAGCGGCAAACGCGAGAAGTTTGAGGAAGAAAGGAGGTTGTTGCAAGAAGATGCTGAGAATGAAAGGTTGGCAAGGCTCGCTGAGGAGAAGGGGAAATTTGCAATGAACGAGAGCGTGGATGTGGCAGAAACATTCGCAGAGGGGAGTTCCTATCAGCCCCTAGATCCCGAACATACTAAGGTGAGCGGTCCTAAAGCTTTGGCCCAAACCGCTACTGAGTACAATCCTGATTTCCCAACACTGGGGGATGCTAGATTCACCTTACCTACCGCCACAGGCATCCTTCCTATCATTCCTACGCCATCCTAGATCATAGGTAAATTCTTTTTACCCTGTATCCCTGAGGATGAAGTGATTACCGGATTTACGAACTAAAAAGGTTGTGTCTTTGTTGTGCAGTCCCTCCTGAGTCTACGTTGGCAGCAGACCCTGCAAATGCGATCCCATAAGTGACTGAACCTGGGACAAGCCTCATAGGAATACAATTTGGAGAGGGTGGCGACATTTTGACACCTTCTCTGACATAAGAGTAAATCCTAGCATGGTGGACATTCTTAACGAGGAAGGAGAGGTGGTCAATTGAGAGAGTGCCCCCAGTAGAGGTCCAGTGGAAGCCGATGTGACTTCGATGGTGGCGACTCAACAGGTCAAGATGGTGGCCAAGTGTGAGATGGTGGAGGAGACAGAGAGGGCTGCTGTCGAGGCCCAGAAGAAAAGGGAAGACGAGGAAGCCTAGCGGAGGGCCACCGAGGCCCTCGAGAAAACCAAGGCTGCCAATATCATACCAAAAGAAAAAGAAGAAAAGACATGATTACCGTTAGTAGCCTGGGAAGAAGTTACCGTTATTTTGGAAGTGTAGGCCGATAGTTTATGCGAGTACGGCCCTCGCTTTTGGTTTTTCAATACACGATGTGGTTCTCATGTACACCCTGTCATTAGAAAGTAAAAGTGTAAGGCACGTAATTTTTTTAGTGTGTGTGTGTGCAAAGAAAATATGAATTAGTAAAGATCGCTGTTTATGTCAAGTGTTCAGGTGTTCTTTTTATGTTTTCCAGCGTCTTATACATGCATAAGCATACTTATCGTTACACATGCCACAAAAGCGATTAGGGGTCGCCTCTGGGTAGATTATTCCAGAGAGGTGAGGTAGAGCGCTGGTTTCAGTAAGTTTCCCTCGGCTCGAGAAACTCATAGTTTGCGAAACCAGGTTGTGCGCTGGCTCGGGTTTAAACCCAAGTAGCGCATGCGTAGGGCATCGCATTGTGCGGTCCGCTAGGTGGGTAGGTCTCTTGTCATTCATCAGGTTGAGGTGAGCTGCCAGACGTTATTTATTCGCCGACGTAGTTTTCAGCCTTGATCATCAGCTCATACGGTCCGATCATGGCCATGGACTGCGAGCTAAGGGGGATGAAGCGATTTAAGGTTGGCCTTGGTGTTGCGCCAAGATTCTACCGGCATCCGCTACCGATGAAGAGAGATTTGCATCGATCTTAGTCGGTCGCTGAATGGTGCCAAGTCGCCTGGACTAGGACGCGGAACGATTTATCCTCAGTCTTGGCACCGGGCCGAGGTTCGAGTTAGTGGTTATTTAGACTCGGTCGCGCCACGGGTCAGCGATTCGAGTAGCGTTGCCGGCTCCCGTGCTCGGTATGTTGGGCATAGCCAAGTGTTTCAGACCTAATGTTACCTAGAGGTTGGAATGACAGCATCGGCTCCCGTGCTCGGGGTGCTGATGCGGTGGAGGAAGGCGTGAATCAAGCTGGTTATCGGAACTAATAAGACGCATTACGTGGGAAGTAAACAACAAGGAGACAGCAAAATGAACATCATTTCTACTAATAACTTTGGCGGTAATAGCTTTTACAATGCCTTAAATTTCTGAAAAAACAGAACATTGTTTGAAAAGCATAAACAACCGCAAACTGAGTTATGTAAAGTAGTAGCAAAGATGTTCGTTGTTCCACGCTCTTGGGAGTTCAGCTCCATCGACGGTGACGAGCCTGAAACTTCCATCGTTGAGCTTTCGCTGCATGGAGTATGGGCCTTCCCCGCGAGGGGCAAGGCCTGTTGGTGGGGAAAAACCTGCTTTAGAACGAGGTCGTCGATGTTGAGGTCCTAATGGCGAACCCTAGAATTGAAGTACTGGGCTACTTGTTGTCGTTGGGCGGCGGCTCTTATATCGGCCCCGTTCCTCTTTTCTTCCAATAAGTCGAGTGATCCTAGAAGTAAATCTTGGTTTGTCCTTGGATCGAAGTACGCGACTCGATGGCATTGAAACTTGAGCTCAATGGGAGTGAAAGCTTCAGATCCGTATGCGAGGGTGAAAGGAGTATGACCGGTTATTGTCTTGTGGTTGGTGCGGTAAGCCCGTAGAGCTAGAGGAAGTTCTTCTGCCCACATGGCCCTAGCCTTTTCCAGACGCTTCTTGATGATGGATTTGATGACCTTGTTAACCGCCTCGATGTGCCCACTGGCTTGAGGATGAGCCATTGCTGAGAATTTTTTATCGATATCGTGATGCTGACAGGAGACCTTGAACTCAGTGCTCACAAATTGAGTGCCATTATTGAAGATGATAACTTGGGGCACCCCATATGGGGTAATGATGTTGCGGACAACAAAGTTGATCATCTTCTTCATGGTAATGATAGCGAGAGCTTCAGCTTCTGCCCACTTGGTGAAATAGTTTACTGCGACAACGGCGTATCATGCCCCGTCTCTAGCCATTGGAAGAGTTCTGATGTTGTCGATCCCCTGCATGGCGAACGGCCATGGGCTGACCATTTGAGACAATTCAGTAGGTGGGGCTCTTGGGATCTTGGAGAATCGTTGGCATTTATCGCACTTGCGAGCGTAGTCTGCGACGACTTGATCAAGCGTAGGCTAGTGATAGCCATGTTTGAAAATATTTCTGGCTAGGGTTTGCTCCCAGTGTGGTCGCCGCATTCGCCATCATGCACACTGCTTAGCACTCGGAGGGCATCGCCGTGGGCTATGCATCGAAGTAAGGGAACAGAAAAACTTCTTACGTAGATTACCCTGTCCATAAGAAGGTAACGGGCCGACCGGCGAGTGAGTGCGTGCCTTTCCTTGTAGTGCCTCGGTAGGGTTCCGTGTTGTAAGTAATTTCTGATCGTCATCATCTAGGACTCGGGCTCAAGTTCGGTGCACATGATCGTCTTGTCTTGCCCCTACTTGATGCTCAGAGAGTTGAGGATTTCAGCCTAGGTGATTCCATTAAGTTGCGGATCTTCAGAGCTTGCCATTTTGGCGAGGGAATCTACCTTTTCATTTTGCTTGCACGGGACATGGGTGATGGTGAAATGCTCGAGGTGAGTGAGTAGCCCCCGAACCCAGGCCAGGTATTGGGCAAGCCATCCCTCTTTTGCTTGATACTATCCTAGAACTTGTCAGACGATAAGCTGTGAATCGAAGAAGAAGTGGACGGTCTCTAGCTTGAGTTCGATCGCGATTCTAAGCCCGGCGATCAAGGCCTCATATTTCGCGTCATTGTTAGTAGCAGGGAAATTTAGCCCATATGCAAGGGTGAAAGGAGTATGATTGGTTGTTGTCTTGTGGGTAGTTCGGTAAGCACATAGAGCTAGAGGAAGTTCGTTTGCCCACATGCCCCCCGCCTTTTCTAGACGCTTCTTGATGATGGACTTGTTGACCTTGTTAACCGCCTCGACTTGCCCATTGGCTTGAGGATGAGCCACAACTAAGAATCTTTTATCGATGCCATGGCGCTGACAGAAGGATTCAAACTCGGTGCTCTCGAATTGAGTGCCTTTGTCAGAGATTATAGTTTGAGGTACTCCATAATGGGTAATGATTTTGCGGACAACAAAGTTGATCATCTTCTTCGTGGTAATGGTGACGAGAGCTTCAGCTTCTGCCCATTTGGTGAAGTAGTCCACTACGATGACAGCGTATCGTGCCCCGCATTTGGCCATTGGAAGAGTTCTGATGATGTCGATTCCCCATATGGCGAACGACCATGGGATGATCATTTAGACAATTCGGTAGGCAGGGCTCTTGGAATTTTGGAGAAGCTTTAGCACTTATCGCACTTGCGAGCATAGTCTGCGACATCTTAATCAAGCGTGGGCCAGTAATAACCATGTCTGAGAATCTTTCTGGCCAGGGTATACCCCCAGTGTGGTCGCCGCATTCGCCTTCATGCACACTGCTTAGCACTTGGAGGGCGTCGGTGTGAGCTACGCACCAGAGCAGGGGAACGGAAAAACCTATGCGGTAGAGTACCTCGTCCATAAGAAGGGAGCGGGCCGACTGGCGAGTGAGCGCACGCCTTTCCTTGTATTGCTTTAGTAGGAGCCCGTGCTGCAGGTAATTCCTGGTCGGTGTCATTCAGGACTCGGGCTCAGGTTCGGTGCTCATGATCGTCTCATCTTGCCCTTGCTTGAAGCTCGAAGAGCTGAGGACTTCAACCAAGGAGAATCCGTTAAGTTGCGGATCTTCGGAGGTTGCCATTCTGGTGAGGGAATCTGGTTTTTCGTTTTGCTCGCGTAGGATATAGGCGATGGTGAAATGCTCGAGGTGGATGAGTAGCCCATTATCCCGGGCCAGATACTGGGCAAGCCGTCCCTCTTTCGCTTGATACTTCTCCAACACTTGTCGGACGATATGTTGTGAATCGAAGAAGATGTAAACGGTCTTTAGCTTGAGTTCGATCGCAATTCTAAGCCCGGCGATTAAGGCCTCATACTCCACGTCATTGTTAGTAGAAGGGAAATTTAGCCTCAACGCGTAATACATCGGTCGTTCTTCAAGGGTGATGAGCATGATTCCGGCCCCGGATCACTTTCTGTTAGAGGAGCTGTCTACGAACAATTTCCACTAGACGTCAGGAGCCCCAGCGTTCTCTGCGGGAACCTCCTCGGGGGCCGTGAATTCCACGATGAAATCTGCGAGAGCTTGGCCGAGGATGGCTCGTCGGGGATAAAGGCTATCTCGAACTGGCTTAGATCTATGCTCCACTTTAGAAATTGTCCTGACATCTCGGGTCGCTGTAGGACCGATCGCAGTGGTTGGTCAGTGAAAACTTTTATGGGATAAGACTGAAAGTATGGTCGGAGCTTTCCAGAGGAAACAAATAAGCAGAATGCCAGCTTTTCTAGCTTTGGGTAATTCTTCTCTGCCCCTGTCAGCCATTTGCTAATATAGTAGACGGGCCTTTGAGTGCGATCTTCGAGGCGTATCAACGCCAAGCTGATTGCCTGCACATAAACAACCATATAAATATATAAGTCCTCATGGTCTATAGGTTTAGAAGGATAGGTGGTCGCTCTAAGTGATCCAGAAGTTCCTTGAATGTGGAGACACATTCAGGGGTCCACTCAAAGTTGTGTTTCCCTTTTTGGAGTAAATTGAAGAAGGGGATGCACTTGTCGGTGGCTTTGGAGATGAATCGACTTAAAGTGACGACCTTTTCGTTCAGACTTTGGACGTCCCCAATGTTCTTGGGGACTCGGATGTCCCGAAAGCTGGGATTTTTTCGGGGTTGGCTTCGATTCCCCAAGAGTTGACAATGAAACCCAAGAATTTTCCTGAAGCGTCTTCGAAGGAGCACTATAAGCGGTTGAGTTTTATGTTGTGCTGGCGGAGGACATCAAACATTTGAGATCGTGGATGTGATCGCTTGATATTTTAAATTTCATCAGCATATTATCCACATACACCTCAATGGACTTTCCAATCTGATTTTTAAAGAGTCGATTAACCATTCGTTGATAAGTGGCACCGGCATTCTTGAGGCCGAAGGGCATAACACGGTAGCAGTAGAGCCCAAGATTGGTTATGAAAGAGGTATGATCTTGGTCGCGGAGACTCATTGGGATCTGGTTGTAGCCTGAGTAGGCATCCATGAAAGATAGCAACTGGCATCCGGCGGTCGGGTCGACTAATCGATCGATCTTCGGGAGTAGAAAACTATCCTTGGGGCATGCCTTGTTCAGATCGGAGAAGTCGATGCATGTCCGCCATTTACCGTTGGCTTTTTTAACCAGAACTGGATTGGAAACCCATTCAGGATAGTCGGCTTCACGGATGAAGTTATTGTTGAGCAGGAGGTCCATCACTTCTTTGAGTGCTTTGGACCTCTTGGGCCCAAAGAAGCGGTGCTTCTGTTTGACTGGAGGCATTCTAGGATCTAAGCAATGGGAATGGCAAGCAATCGCGGGGCCGACATGCTTCATGTCAGAGCGAGTCCACGCAAACACGTCCAGATTGGCTTACAGGAAGCATATAAGATCTTCTTTGATTGCTGGGTGGAGTTGTGACCCTACCTTCAACACCCTTGTTGGGTCGTCGAGGTTGATGAGAACATCCACTATGGATTCGACCGGGGTAGCCCTCTCGTACTCAGGCTTTTCGTCCTTCCGTGGGCCGAGGTCATCGGAAAGACAGTAGTGGTGCCTGAGCCATGGCCCAGACGCCGTTGATTGCTATGCTACGATGTTCTTAGCGCAAGAAGGCATGGGCATAGCTTTTCCCTTGTCCTTACTGCATGCATTTTTCCATTCTATTGCGTAGCATTCCCTAGGGCTTACTTGATCGCCCCTAACGGTACCAATCCCGTTTTCCATCGGGAATTTCACTAGGAGAGACCATGGTGCCATGTAAACTCGGAATTCGGTAAGAAAGGGGCCCCCTAGGAAAGCATTATAGGGAAAGTCAATGTCTATAACCATGAAAATGAGAATTCGGGTTTGGCTTCGGTCCCCCTCGCCCATTTCCAAGGGTAGGACGATCATCCCTACGAGGGAACTAGAGGCCCCATTGAAGCCGTGAATCGCGGCGTGACATGGCTTCAAATATTTCGTTTCCAATTTTATCTGGTCATAGGCGACCTTAAAAATGATGTTGACCGAGCTCCCTGAGTCAATTAAAACCTTTCGAATGGATGTGGTACCGATCTGGGCAGTGATGACTAACGGATCGGTGATCAGGTTTTCCACCCCTGTTGATTCTCATTCTTGGAAGATGATGTTGTCCCGGATGGTTTTATGTAGCTTAGCTAGGATGGACCTAGGGGGATGGAGCAGGCTTCGTAAGTAGCATACTTTATGGAACTCGGATATTCCTCCATTTTTCGAAAGCTATCGTGTGTGAGGTAAGGTCCGCCACACATGGTGTTGATCACGATTCCTCGTCTTGGGTTAGATGGTCTTGGAGCTGCCTTGGTGGCTACTTGTGGAGTGGGCGCTAGAGGTTGCAAGTTTGTTTTGGGGGAAAAGGGTTCTTGGACGTATTGCTCGAGCCATTTCTCACGAATAAGTTTCACGATTGCATCCCTAAGTTATCGGCATTCGTTGGTGTCATGCCCGTACACGTCGTGGTATCGACAGTACCTCCCGGTGTTCTCCTCGCGGTCAGTTGATTCTTTGATGCGTGGCGTCTTATCCAGCAAAGTGTTACATGTTTCCAAGTATATTATCTCTATGTCTTCATTCAATGGGATGTAGGTCTCGAAAGCTTGGCGAGTGTCAGGATTTTCCGATTACGCTGGGGGCTTGTCCGTTGTTTCGTCAATCCGGCCTGCCGTTATTTGGTTTTTTCCTTTAGGGACCTGTCCCCCTGCTTTGGTTGAAGGGCTCCCCGCCTCGCCAGACCCTGAGGTTGTTATTTGCGGTGTCCGCTAGGGGGTCGTTGGGATGAATTATGGCAGAGAGTTGGTTCTGCCCTGCCTCTTCTTGGCAAAAGTATTAATCGGCCTTCTCATAGAAGGCGTTGAGGCTTTTTGGCTGTTTCTGATCGATCCAGGCCTCGAACTCTGAAGTTAGGAGTACACCTTTCGCTAGCTGAAAGAGTATGGTGCGAGGATCTGGATTCTCGACCTCGGCGAGAGCCATGTTGAACTGGGAAAGGTAGCTCCTAAGTGACTCGGCGGGCCCCTGGTATAGGTTGGATAAAGTGAGGGCATTCTTCGGAGTTGGGTATGCACCCTGAGTTGCTTGACCAACTCTGGTTCTTGTTGTCCGAAGTTATTAATGGAATCAAGAGGGCGGCGAGAGAACCAAAGTAAAGTTGTACCGGATAGGAAGAACGGGAAGCATTTGCATTTGGCTAGATTGTCACCCCGGCTCGAGTCCATTTGCCATTCATAGTGATTCAACAAGGCACAAGGATCAGTGGTACCATCGTAGAGTGGCATTTGTGGCATGCTAAAGCGCCTCAGCCACTCGGCCTCATTTACTCTCCTTGTGAAGGGTTGCACCTAAATGAACTTCCCATGAGCCATGCGCGCCCCCTCGCATTTCCCTCATGATCCTTCGCACCATGTCGGGAAGGTAAGTTGGATGGGGATCTGCCATTGGGATCCATGGATTTTGACGTGGCTCCAGACTCCTGTGGCGAGGTCGTCTTGTATGATGGATGTCCAGATTGTCTTCCTCCATGTCCTCGACATCTATGATTGGGTATTGGTGTGGATGTTTAGGTAGAGCAGGGGGATGCAGATCATGTTCTGGAGGAGCGCGAGCCGCTGGAATAGCAGGCCCGTCACCCTGATTAGCGATCATTGGGTTGTATCGAGGAAGAGGTTGGTTTGTAGGACCTGGTCCGTCATTGATGATCAAGCGAGAGCGGTCTCGATGTTGTGCCCCCTCGCTATATGTGACTGTAGTTCGGTCGCCGTTGTCGTTTCCATTGCCATTGGCATGACTGTTACTGTTATCGAGTGCATTGCTATGAACGACGACGTTGTTGATGAGGCTGAACCTCCTCCTTGGGTGTGGGCCCCATGACTCGGAAGTGGAAGTTTACGAGGTAGTTGATCGGGGTTGAGCATTGTTCCGAGCTAGTTGAAGTCGAACGATGACTCTTTGACTTTCTTGAAGTTGCCGTATAAGGTCGATGTTATTCCTTTATGCTTGGTTGAGCTCTACCGCGGTGCTCTCATATTTTTCATTAAGCATGCAGATTTAAGCTTATATAACGGGCACTTCGGGGTCCACAATAGGAGGGACAGTTTCATTGGCAACCAAGATATATCTACCAGTTGAGGTTGTTGGGAGGTACCGACCTCGGTTGAAGAGCCGACCATTGCGTTCTTTGACTTCTTTACCATCGTAAGCGGACTCGATAGCGGGTTAAGCAAGGAACCTCAAGCTTGTCGAAGTCGATATGATAATGTGGAAGAAAGATGCAAATCCTGGATTCAGTTCTCAATGAAAGCACCAAATGTTGACGGCAAAAAATGTCGTAAACACCAAAGATTCCTATTACCAGGAATAGTTAATTTGGTTGCAAGACTAAGTAAGAGAAAGTGGTAAATGACACGAGAATTTATAGTGGTTCGGCCATGGGTTAGGCCTACGTCCACTTTGGAAGGATGTTGGAATTTTATTAATCACTCAAGAATTACAAGGTAGAGCCATGCTCATTACATTTAATTTCATAATTGCCATATGCTAGGTATTTGGGAGACAGAATATTTAATTCTCCTTCTGCCATTAATGAGGTCTAGGAAGGTATCAAGTGAAGAAAATTCAATCCCTTTTATGTGTGTGGCCATGAGCTATTTATAGGAGTGAGGGTGGGTGGGATTAGGTAGGAGTAGGTAGAAATAGGATACCACTAGCAGAATTTTGACCCAGCCGCCTGCGCGCCTCCGAATTTTGAACCCGGGCATGGGTGCGAAATTTTGCACCCGCTAGGCTCGAAATTCTGAACCCAAGCATGGGTGCGAAATTTTGCACCCGCTGGGTTTGAATTTTCGAACCTAGGCATGGGTGCGAAATTTCATACCCACTGGGTTCGAAATTTCGCACCCGCTGGGTTTGAAATTTCGAACCCAGGCAGGGATGCGGAATTTCGCACCATCCCAGATGCGAAGTCCTTCCGAGAGGCGCGAGGATCCAGGATCGGGCGCTTGAGGCTCGTAACTCCCTTGGGGTTCAAGGTGTTGGTTCGTGGTTGTTTTCTGGATGTCGTGAGGTTACAAGCAGTGTAGTCCCTTCTTGATCCTGTTTCCTTCATTCCTAAGCATCCCTTTTCGTCCTTTGCTTCACGCGATACATTAGCTTGAGCGTGTCTAATGCATTCTTGGGAATCGGACTAAAATGGCGGTTAAAAAAAGCAAATTTGATAATCAATGTATTCAAGGATGTAGTCCGCAATAGCTAGGGTACTGGATGCTATGGTTGATTATATGCTTTCTTCCCTATTTTCTCAAGGTAGGCTATCACCGTTGGTTGTCAAAGAGAAGCGGGATTGGGGTTGTTCTTTCCTATTATGTAACAACATGTGATAGATGATTTCATTATGCTAACTCGACTGTCGCTAGACTGATCGGATGTTTGAACTGTCTATACTCGTATTATCCTACATAACTGATGTTAGTTATTTTATCGCTCACTAAGAATGTTGTTTAACTCAAGGTTTTATGTTTCCCTCTTATTACCATGGGTTTTTCATCAATGATATTGATGAGCAGACTGATTAGGTAACAGGTTTGGTGATAACGCTGATGTTGTACGAGGACAAGCTGGAGGCTTTCGTATTATATGCTACCTACTATATTACTGTTGCTTTACTTTCCGCTGTTTTTTTATGACTATTGTTACTCTAAGGGATGTAGTGAGGCATATTGTATTCAGAGATGTATGTATCGGGATGCATTGTACTTGAAATTCTATGGTTTTTTGGATATTTGATTTTATATTCAATTATGATTCACTACTTTATCATGCTGTATATTTTAATATTACACATTATCCTTGCGCCGTGAGTTATATAATTGAATCCTTTTCGAGTTAATCTTCTTGATGATCGTCCTATATTGGCCTGGCACATCATACAGTGCATCTTTTTCATATTCTAGTGCAGGAGTATGGGGCGGTCGTCTCAAACACCCTATAACACTGAAGCTCGTGCCGTTTCTGCTTATAATCTGGCTTCCGGACCTCCTATCATCAACCAAAACCAGAATTATCCTTCCCAACCTCCTCAAAATTAGACCATTAATATTGTCTAAGATAATGAAGATAAGCATCCTCTAAGGAGAAGACCTAGACAATACACTTTGAAGCAAGTTCATGAACGTTGGGACCGAACAGGGACCTCGCCTCCAGATATCGCTGCTACGATTTGAAAGATCGTACATGAAACCCAAGGTGATGCCACCAACATCCGGGAAGCCAGTGCGGCGACAACTCTTTGACCAAGGTCATTTTGAATGTTGAATGGCCATGGAGATTCAATATGCCGCAACTTGCTGCCTACTCAAGAAAGATCGATCCTCGAGAAATTCTCAATTGTTAAGAGTGGCACATGGATTCTTCTCGCGCCACCGACTCGGTGAAACACAAATGGTTTTCCATGTTCCATAAAAGCTTTTCTTTTCTCTGGTTTTTTGGACAAATACCAAGAACCATATCTTGTTCCAACCAGCATGCTAGAGAGGTAGTAAAGCAATTCAGGATACACCCATCCATCTCAATATATTCGAAGGATCTGATGAGATTTCGAAAATCCACATGGGAAGATTAACAGTGTCGTCATAGAAGTCGATGATCTTGATACAAATGTTCTATGACTATAACTAATAAAGCAAGTGCTTCCGGATACATAGTTTGGAATATGGCTAGACGAAAAACCTTTGAAGTCATTGGTGATCTTCAACCAAAAAGCAAGTGGATACCTACGCCAAGAGGAAGCGCATAAGAACAAGGTCGGATATTCCCATAATCTACATCGGGGCATTGTGCAAAGTAACATCGCCAAAAATCAAACGGAGAGTCCTCCAATAGGGATGATGGGAGTGCCCCTAAGAAGCCCGAACAAAATGGCAACTACTGATGATAGTTGTGACTAGAAGAAGGAATTGATTCCCTATCTAAAATGTTTATAACCTGCTATATTCTCAGTTGAAGATAATACACCTAAAGACTTGCAACACGATCCAATATATGATGCCCAATCTGCGGGATTCCACAGAACGGGAGAAGCACTCAGGAAAGTACGGTAAGTTCCATGAGATGTACATCCATATCACAAATAGCTTTTTCCATCTCTAAGACGCAATAAAAAATCTCATACATGAATTGCGTCTTAAGTAGTACAAAAAATCAAAAGCTCCATAAGACTGAGCATTAGGTCTCTCGGCACCCGCATAACCATAGACAATGCCTGGTATAACACCATTTATCCATAACCGAAGCCACTTCCCTACATACGTTGTGTCCATACCTAGCACCGACTTCTGGTGATAGAAAACCGGGTGTTAACAAACCACAACATTAGAAAACATAGGAGTATGAAAACATCAAAATCATTTATTGACATAAATTTTCATTCATATACCCCTTTTAGAAACCCGTTCATAGAATATATAAATTATTACAAAATATACTCTGAGAGCAACATATGACGATGCCCATTTGGTTGATTAGACTCAAAATGCATTGGCAATAACAATACTGCCTATTACACACATCAAAACCTAACAAACAATAGCACTCCTAAATAGCTATAGCCTCCAGCTTGCCTCTGGAATCTTATTCGATGAAGCACCTAAAAACCTTTACCCCTTAGCCTACACAAATGAGCACCCAAGAGTTAAAGAGAAAACCAGAAACTTCGGGTTAGTCAACTGACTGGTGAATAATAATTCTTTTTGACCAACAAAATAATATCTAGCGTGACCATGTCGCATTATGGAATGGGTTTTCCCCTTGCTAGTATCGAGCTACCCCTGGAAACAACCCAAAACACCGTACTTCAGTGGTTAGTATGGAACCATAATAACATAGATGACTTTATAAAATGTTCAATGTGCAGTACCCAATGTATTCCCCATTTCTGTTATTTCATATTTCCCATCCTAATAGTTTCTAATGATTTCCCATCATTATCATTCTTTAATGATTTCCCATTCATTTATTTGATTTGGTTCCCCTTCATGTTCTGCAAGGTAACCCCTATTAGCATTCGAAACAAAAACTCCTCTCATACTGTGTGAAGCAACGGGTATTTTCCTTCGGTATCCGCACTGGGTAACTTATGGTACCCCCTTGCAAGTCAACTTAACCATCCCTTCTTATTCATTTGTCTTGTACACTACGCAAAGTAATGGGACATTTTCTTATTACAATTTCCATAATTCGCGAAGTGATGAAAGTTCTTCTTTCGATCGCTGCCCATGCGTCGTAAGGTAACACTACTTACAATGGAACCAATGTTTCATTCTTTTATTTTAATTGGTTCCCCCAATTCCCTTTCTGTAACACCCCGTATTTTCCATGAACGTCAAAGTAACAATTTAAAGAATACTTAATTTTTACAAAAAGAATTAAGGAAAATGGGTTACTCCATTGCATTCATCTTGAAATTTTGCTTGGAATAGAGTCCAAGTTTTCATAAATCGGACTTCGTATGAGAAAGTTATGACACATAGAAGTTTCAGGAAATTAAATTAATCAAAACAGTTAGCCCTAAATTCAAATTCGAAATTCAAATTACACACCCGGGCTGGGCGGGAAATTTCCCGTCCAGGAACCAGGTCGACCAGGGGATCGACCTAGGGGTCGACCTTGGTCACATAGGTCGACCAGTGGGTCGATATGGGGGGCGACCTCTCTCTTATTTCCAGATTCGAGGACAGGTTCATTTGTCTGCATTTGGACGCCTGTTCTGACCAGATTCGTTGATCCCTATGTTATATAAACACCCCTAAGGCTACAGTTTTCTCTACACAACTTCATTACGCCTATACTCTACCCTAATTCATATCAAAATAAATCAAAGAAGGGGTTATGCTGCTAAAGTTCTTTAAGAAATCAAGTTTAGAATTCAAGTAGAGATTCGAAGGCTAATTCAAAGACTTCAACACTATTTTCTAAGAATCAAATCTAAATTAGAGAATCGATAGTCTACTTCAAGGGAGAGCTATTCAGTTTCAGAATACAGATCTCAGAAAAACAAGATTTGCCTTTGTTATGTAAGTTCAGTTACTTTTTAGATTTGAACACCTAAATCTAATTGTGACATGTAATAAAAGGAATATGAGAATATGCTTGTTGTAAGCAATCCTTTCATTTAAATCTGTGCTTATATATTCATTTGGGAATCATTATTGACTAAGGAATTGGTACAATCATATTTTTCCTTGTTGTATTTCGGAATTGGAATCCTGTTTGAATTCATGATATAACTCTTGTCAAACTTATACATCTGTGATGGTTCATGATGATATTCATATCATATCTATATGCCTGTAACATATTCTATGCAAAACTTGTCAAATCTATTGGACCAATAGTTCTTATCGTCATATGCCTAGTATGTTCCATATTGTTTCTCCACTTATTTCATGAATCTTGCGTTGAATCTTGAAATATGTACGTTATGAATGCGGGGGTAATTGGGTGTAACATGAAATCGACATTATTTGGCATAATTTGGATCAAGAAGTATGGCATGACTGTTAAGATGCAATTTGGGGGAAATTTGACATGAATTATGGAATATGCAATTTGACATATTGAACCTAGAATTGGCATGAACGACAAAGTATGAAATTGGAATACAAATCAAGTTTTGGGCATAATTGTTATTGTTGCGAATTTGAGGTAAATTGAGTGTTAAATCTAGGTTAGGCGTAAAATGAAAAATTGGAACCTTAAATCTGGATTTGGCCTAACTATTGATTTGGGACACCAAGTATAATGAATATTGTAATTTTGGGGCATGACCATTATTACGAAATTGGAAAGATTAGGCGTAGCCTATTTTGAATAATAACTTGAAATTGAATTTGGGGGCCATAACTTGCAATTAGCTTTTTTGGGCATAACTTGAGAATTGGAATATGACTGGTTTGGATAATTAGCTTATAAATCTAGACTTGGACATTTATGGTAAATGGGGCATAATATGAAATTGACAACAATTGTGAATAATTTACATATAAACTGTAAATATGTAAATTAGTGAAAAGTTAAACGTGCCTAACCCGAGGTTAGATTGAGTTGTGGTGTAAAACTGCCCAGAACCACCCGGCACATCCAGTAACCACAACAACTCCTATCCAATGTGAGAGGTTAGTGCATCATGCCCAATAAAAACCCGAGGTTAGATTGAGTTGTGGTGTAAAACTGCCCAGAACCGCCCGACACATCCAGTAACCGCAACAACATATATCTAATGTGAGAGGTTGGTGCATTAATAAATAAATTAATTCTAATGAACAAGACATGCTAAGAAATGACTAGGGTTAAGTTCATAGGAACACTTAACCAATATAAAAAGATGTATGACTAGGGTTAAGTTAACAGGAAACGCTTAACTAGTATAGCATAATGAATGGGTAGAGTTAAGTAATAAGAAACACTTAACCAATATAACTTGATTTTTGTTAAGGTTAAGTTAAAACAAGAGGGAAACACTTAACTAATATAACTTGATTTGTGGTAAGGTTTAGTTAAAACAAGAGGGAAACACTTAACCAATATAACTTGATTTGTGGTAAGGTTAAGTTAAAACAAGTGGGCAACACTTAACCAACATAACTTAATTTTTGGTAAGGTTAAGTTAAACAAGAGGGAAACACTTAACCAATAGAAGTAGGTGGGTTAAGTTAATTTGAATTGATTGACGACACTTAACCAATATGGTTTAAGTTAATTTTAATTGATTGATGACACTTAACCAATACAACATGATGAACACGTGGGGTTAAGTTAACAAGAAACACTTGACCCATATAACTTGATGAACGAACGGGGTTAAGTTAATAGGAAACACTTAACCAATCCAACATAATAAGTGAGGAGGGTTAAGTTAATAGGAAACACTTAACCAACATGATGAATGGGTGGGTTAAGTTAACATGAATGTACAACACTTAACCAATACGACATAATGTGCAGGAGGGTTAAGTGCATATCGGGTTGGTGGGTAATATTAGTATATATAGGCCCACAAACTTAACCGTTAAATAAACATGCTAGAATTGATAGGAGGGTTAAGTACATCTCGTGTAGGTGGGTAATATTAGTACATATAGGCCCACAAACTTAACCGTTAAGTAAATATGCTAGAATTGGTGGGAGGGTTAAGTACATCTCGTGTAGGTGGGTAATATTCGTATATATAAGCCCACAAACTTAACCAATAGGAAACCCTAGTAACGGGGACCCATTTCAGCAGTAACCCACATAGATGTATCATGGTACCGTGAAACTAGGCAGGGTGGGGACGATTACTGAGCTGATTATAAGTGGTCAAAACAACGGCAGGGGGTACGTCAGTGTAGGTTCTGACGGTTTACGGGCGTGCACATACTCCAAAGTGGGAAAAAGCAGGCACTAGGTACCAGTAGTTATACATTGTGCATCTTGAATCGTGTCGGGTCGTTGTCATAAGGATTGATACACCTTATGGTGGGACTAGCACAGGGTGTCTACACGCAAGAGAGGGCCGACTGACACACAAAACATTAATGCAAGTAGGGAGCCGATCGATAGGGTAGTAAGGGTACATATAACACATTCATGGCAATTAGGCAGATTGAGGTGGAATCCTCATAATAGATGTACCCCTGAAGGCTACCACAATTGCGGGGATTGGGATCACGTTATCATATTATCATTTTATACAGATTACTAGTTGGGACACTAGTTAGGTGGTGCAGATATATAGAAATCAGAATAACAGGGTAGTAGCGAAGCAGAGAAAGAGTAGAAGCGCATTCAGTTTATCTTGCCTTATCATATCTATGTTAATCGTATGTTATCCTTGTGCTCACGGTATTGTCTTATATTTAGTTTATTCATGTCACGATGCTTTTTGCCTGTTTATATGCTGAAAGTCACTGGACTTACCAGACTTATGTCTGACCTAGTTTTGTTTCACCTTTTTTCTTCCGTTCACCCCCTCCCCCCTTCACAGGGAGGAAATGTTACCACTTAGCTCGGTTTTCTTTCCAAGCTCGAAGATAGTCGATGTATCGCTTTGGACTCTCTCTTCCACTGCTATGGCTAGTTCGCGCTTTATTTGGGGAATATCATTGTTATTTTTTATGTTTCTTTTATACTTGGAAGTTTTTAAATCAAGACAGAAGTTCTATGTATTACTTTTAAGTATGATTGAGACAACTGTTGTAAAAGCTTGATTGCACCACATTGTTTATAAAATGACTTTATTTTCCGCTGCTTTTTTTGTCTGTCTTGTAATTCATCTGCATCTTCTACCTAAAATGCTCCACCGAAGTTAAGGCATTCCCTTTGTGAGTGACCTTAACGGAGGTAGGGTGTTTCACTTTCCCCTATTGATTCCCCCAGTATTTAAATGGTTTCCCTAATTCCTTTATCCCTATTGGTTCCCCCAATGTTCACATAAACGCAATGTTGTGTCCATGATTTCCCACAAATAACATATATAACTTTCAATGGTTTCCTACCAATTCAACAATCATTTATCTTTTTCCATCTCATTAAGATGAACCACTTTCACTCCGAAGGAAAAACCCTTCAGCTCCATTCAATATTCGTCTCCAAATGTCAATTCCTTCTAGTATTATAAAACAAACAATTAATTAGTTACTATGGAGGATACTCCTCTGGTACCACACAATCCCTCAAAATGAAGACTTTTAGATCCATGCCATCAAATAATAAACAAAGTCCTAGTAAAGCACGTAAAAGTCAATGCCAAAGCTCTTCTAGATGGTAAAAGGAGAATGTCTGAATACTTCCTATACCATATGTAGATGATATTCCAAATATTCAGCGCAACCAAAAGGTGGCTTCAGAAATTATCGGAATGTTTCTTCCGAAAAAGCAGTGGTATTGACTGTAAATACGGACATTTTGACTTATTACCCTATAAAGTGCTACTTTATACTTGTTTCACTTTTTTTCAAATTCTCACTAGCTAATAAATTAAAATACTGACCGTATATACTCTTTTGCCAGCACTTTTGTATTGGCCATGCATAATATATATATATATATATACTGTATTCATTTTCAATCAGCATGCAAGCTTTCCCCAAGCAATTCAAAAAAAAATTCGTAATGAATTCATGCATCCACAAAAATTACGAAATTTGAAACCCATTTCCAAAATTATATAAGAAACATAATACTAAAGATCAATGGCATTTAGATATTCTAATTATAGATTTTTACCCTAAAACCTAACCATTTTATATATATAAAGGCCATAAAAATATGTCAACATAACAAATGACTTCCGACCAGCTAGCATCATAAAAATCATAAAAAACCATTTTGGAATCAGGCATTACTTTTGGCTATTTCCCCACAACGGCTGAATCACAAGGGTAACGAGTATTATTCACCTTGATTATTTGAGGATTTTAGATTTGTTGACAAAGTTTCTATAACGACCCGAATTTTGATAGACCGGATTTTTTCCAAAAATCCAAATCTATCAAAGTATGAGTAGTTTATATGGTATCCTACATGACAAACATGTCAGAGCTCATAATGGAAATCTCACAACGGAAGGGAATAAAATATAATAGTAAGTAAGTACTCGCCTGTGACACCTCATAATATTTTAATACACAATAAATATATAAAGAAGATTATAAAATGAATATTAATTAATTAAATATGCAGAATTGAGTAAAACAGACATTACCGTTGCGCTCGTAACGAAATCTTAGTTTGGATAAACTCTTGGTTTTTGTATATCGGATTAGGTATGAAGAAGTTATAAACTAAAAAAGTTTGAACTAAAATAATACATATTATAAACAATTTATAATAACTTAACGTAGAAAACAACAGTCACTGCGTGACCCAGCTAGACATGGGTCGACCCATGTGTCGACCCATGCTGAAGATGGGTCTACCCACCTGCATGTAGGACAGATTCCAACATCTGAATCTAGTTTGTTTTGTGTACAGTATTCGTTGCCAACTCAGCTTGAAGTATACGGTTTGATTTGATAACCTAATATCCTATGGTTTATAATTATCCTATGACATCTATAATTAGGCAAACAGCCTCATTGTTTTTCTTACACACAAAAATTCTTCATCTTCTTCCTCCTCCAAGTTATTTATGAATAAAAATTAAGAAAATGTCAAGGCACTTCTGAAACTTAGATTGAAGAGATAATTCTCGCTTTTCTTCTGTAACAACCATTACAAAGACTCTTTTTCTGGATCTAATTCAAATCACTGTGAGTTCTAGTTATTTTTAGAACTAATATTTAAAAGGTATTTTGATAGTAAATAATTTGGATCTGAAAAGTAATAATTCTTATAAGTTTATATGATATTGTTCTCTTTACTGTCATTTACCTATTTCAGTTTCCAGTTATTACCTGTTACACGTACATCTTTCTTATCCCCTTTCTATCTTAGTTTTATTTACAGTCTTAGGCCTATTTATTCTGTTTATTTACTTCTAAGTTGGATCTGTTTTTCTCCTTTTCCTTTTTGTTTTGGGCCGAGCCTAGGCCATAAAGAGCCTAGGCCATTTTCATTAGAATTGCGTAAAATTGGGATAACTTGTAATGACAATAAAAAAGAAGATTTGGGCATATTGGAACATGAAAACCATTGAATTCATAGTTGGGATAATATGTAAACATGCTAATCTGAATAGGTTAAACTTAATTTGATATTAGGTAAAAACATGTTATGTAAAGATACGTGAATCAGATGTAATTAAGTAAAACATGTAACTTAATCTGTATGCATCTGAGAAGGTGCCTATCTGTTTTGGGGAACGGTTATACACATAATTACATTTGATAGTAAATGTCATTTACAACCATGCTTATTAATGAATTATACCTGCTAAGTTAAACCTGTTTAAGCTAATAAGCCAAGAGGTTCCACGTCTTTTATTGAGATATCATATTTTTGGTGGAACCCTTAAAATCCTAGTTTACTTGGGGGCACAAGCCTAGGAGTGGCTTGTGTCACTCTGCTATTGTTTGAAACTCATATCAGTCAGTATCCCTGTTGGTATCATATCAGGGCCTCATACTATGTAAGGGTCAGGGCACGCTTTATTGATTTGGATTGTAAGAGGTTCAAAATCTTGGAGGTGGGTACGGGCGCGTTTCGGTAGAGTCATGAGCATGCATGGGTCCGATAGGGGAAACTAAGATGTCATAACACCGATGAATAAGGCTATGTCATTAAAGATGACGGGCTAGGGATCGATATTCCCTATTAATGTGGCTGTTACAGGTTATTGGTGTATGTAGGTAGCCAACCGCTAGGTAGTAATTAGGGTAAAACATAATCCTGTTATTCTGACAGTTAGTGCAGAAACTTGTTCTTGGAATATGAACGAGAAGCTTACTTGATCGTTACCGTACCTTGTTCTCTCGTTTATCTCATACTTGCATATTTTACTGTATTTTAGTATTCGATATTATTGATCTGTCTTGATAATTCTTATCTTATGCTTATGCTAAATGTCACTGAAACTCGCCTGACTTTATGTCTAACATATTTTTTCCCTTCCTTCTCTTCATTTCCCCTTACAGGTTCTCAGGGCAGTGGACAGTAGCAGTGGTCGTGATTTCTGGACTCTGGTTGGACTTGGATTACTTCTCATTCTACGTATTACTTCAGTTTAATTTCTATGTTTATGGTACGTAGGGATATTATTTAATGATTTTATACTCCGATGGTTTATGTGACAGATGTTTTATGATTATGACTTTACGACATTTGAAAATGAAATACTGTGTTTGATTTGAAATAGAAGTTTGAAATGTTTTTTTTCGCTGCATTTTCATATTCTGTCTTGTGAAATTAGTCTCTATATTATTATTTCTATTCACAGAACCTAACGCATCGTTATATGAGTGACATTATGGGATGTGGGGTGCCATATTTGGTATCAGAGCCAAAGATTACAAAATCAGAGTAAAAGTTTTTGAAAAAAAAAGTATTTTCAAGTAAAACCTATTTTTGAAAAATACACCCCCTCAAGTCATTTAAAATATTCCTTCAATCTCTTTTTGAATCCTTGTTTCTTCTCTTTTCAGCATGTTTTTGGCTCCTAATTTTTCCGAGGGCATTCCCATTCCAACATGGTTCCGTAGATACGTAGAGACAATGACACCTGCCGATGTTCAAGGTATTGTCCCACCCCCAACTGCAGTCGCAGTAGTTCCACCCAATCTTGTAGTCAACTTCTCTAAGCTTTGTAAGGACTTATGTACAATGGGAGGAAAGCCGTTTCATGGTACTGATAGTTTCGTAGAGGCGCATAATTGGCTTGGAGAGATAAAGAATGTGTTTGACTTGTTAGAGCTAGATGACAGGAGAAAGATTCAGTTAGCCGCTTGGCAACTGAAGGAGAAAACGTCTTATAGATGGGAGGTGACTCAGGAAGGGAAGGCAATAGCTACTTGGAATGAGTTTAAGAATAGATTTGAGATGAAGTTATTATCGCATGCTGAGGAAAGAATGAAGATGGAGAAGCTCTTAAATTTGAAACAAAGAAGTATGACAGAGTAGGAATGTGTCAATAGCTTTAATCAATTGGCAAGATTTGGTTTAGATTTGGTAAAGACTCCTCATAACAAGGCTTTAAGATTTGCGAAAGGATTGAATAAACCTCTGCAACCATTGACACAAATCCCAATGGAAGCGACTTTCGAGAGGCTAGTAAACATGGCTTTGATGCATGAGGACAGGAAAGAGGAGAAGAAGTTAAGACTGAGGAGGCACGGCCCAAGACTGATAAGAAGAAGCGGTAGCCCAAGAATGGGGAAACAAAGAAAGGAGGAAAACCTGATAAGGAACAAATAAAGATAGATGTTAAGTGCCATGACTGTGGAAATTTGGGGCACTTTGTTAAGGATTGTAGGAAGACCAAGAATGCTTGTTCTAGTTCTGGTCAAGTTGGACATTTTACCAGGCATCGCCCTAACAAGCAAGGATGGAAGACTAAATCATCTGGAGGGCAAGTTCATGCACTAGAGGAAGCTCAGGCAGGTGGATCGGATCATGGTAGGAAAGCCACGGTCGAAGGTTTGATTTATCTTTTGACTCTCCTATTAGGACTCTCTTTGATTCTGGTGCTTCTAATTCATTCATATCTAATTCTGTAGTAGGTAGTCTGCACCTAGACACTTATATGGTTTCTAGACCTGTTGTAGTGACAAACCCCATAGCAGGTACGACTAATTTGTCTATGATTTGTAGGGGTTTGACAATTTCTGTTATGGGCATCGTGTTTGAATGCAACGCATATGTTCTGGGCTTTATGGGTTACGAGCTTATCTAGGAATGGATTGGCAAGCCATGTATGGTGCCTTCTGACGTGCCACTGGGGAACTCTCAATATTTCTTGTGACCTACTAGGGTTAGTTATCCTTCTGTTGACGATCTTAGATCAGTACCCATAGTTAGAGATTTTCCGTACGTGTTAGATAAGGTTATAGGATTACCTCTCAGATAACAGATAGATTCCAGATTTACTTGTTGGAGAATTCGAAACTAGTCACTTTACCATTATGCCACGTGGCTCCTAGAGAAAGGAGGGATCTCAATAAGCAAGTAGGTGAGCTATTCGAGACGGGATTCATCAGAAGGACCATTTCTAAGTGGGGAGCTCCAGTGGTCCTTGCGACCAAGGCAGACAGCTCTCCTTGTCTATGTGTGGACTATAGGGAGTTGAATAAACTCGCCAAGAAAAAAAGGCATGCACTTCCAAGGAATAATGACTTGTTTGACCCACTAGTAGGCGATTCAGTTTTCCAATGGTTGGATCTAGCCATGGGATTTCATCAGCTGATGGTAGCAGATGATAGTGTCTACAAGATGGCTTTCAGGACTCTGAACAATTTCTTTGAGTGGTAGGTCATGCCTTTTGGGCTGACCAATGCACCCGTGTACTTTGTGGATTTGATGAGTAGGGTGTTTAGGGAGTACCTGAATAAATTTATTGTGGTTTTTGGGGACGACATTCTGGTTTTCTCGAGGAGCAAGGAAGAACATTCCATACACTTAGAAGAGGTTCGATGCATAGTTCTTCTCATGAACACTTAATTGCCCACTCCTATAGCTGACCACCCTCCCTTCTTGCATCAACACGGCACCCAACCTTATGCCACAAGAATCCATGTAGACTATAAACACCCTACTACCATCAAGAAGAGTCAGAACAAGGGGTGATATCAGAGCCCTCTTTAACCTCTGGAATGCATCATCGCAACCAACGCTCCATGTGAAATCCAAGTTCTTCTTTGTTAGGCGGGTGAGCGGAGATGATACCCATGCAAAGTCCTTAATGAACTTCTATAATTACCCGCCAACCCTAAGAAACTTCTAACCTCTATCGCATTCTTAGGGGCTTTCCAATCTTGGACTATGACAACTTTAGCAGAGTCCATTGTTATTCCATCCTTGGAGAGTACATGCCATAGGAACCTTACTTCCTTTCCATACACTTAGAAGAGGTTCTATGCACTCTCAGATCGCATCATCTTAACACTAAATTTTCTAAGTGTCGTTTCTAGCCAAAGGAAGAAAGGTTCCTATGGCATGTACTCTCCAAGGATGGAATAACGGTGGACTCTGCTAAAGTTGTCGTAGTCTAAGATTGGAAATCCCCTAAGAATGCGATAGAGGTTAGAAGTTTCTTAGGGTTGGCGGGTTATTATAGAAGTTCATTAAGGACTTTGCATGGGTATCAGCTCCGCTCACCCGCCTGACAAAGAAGAACTTGGTTTTTACATGGAGCGTTGGTTGCGACGATGCATTCCAGAGGTTAAAGAGGGCTCTGATATCAGCCCTTGTTCTGACTCTTCTTAATGGTAGTAGGGTGTTTATGGTCTACGTGGATGCTTGTGGCATAAGGTTAGGTGTCGTGTTGATGCAAGAAGGTAGGGTGGTCAGCTATAGGAGTGGGAAATTAGGGGTTCATGAGAAGAACCTACCCTAGAGTTGGTAGCTATAGTGTTCGCACTTAAGTCTTAGCGACACTATCTACATGGAGAGAGGTTCGAGCTCTACATGGATCAAAATTCGCTCAAATATTGGTTCTCGTAGAAGGATCTCAATTGAAGACAGCAACGATGGATGGAGTTCTTGTGTCCTACGATTTTGAGATAGCTAATATCCCAAGCAAGGGGAATGCGGTTGCGGATGCATTGAGTAGGCAAAGGATGACCTTGAGTCCTTTATTCGTAGAGAGGCAGTGCTTGGATTTTTTCTCGATCTTTGATTTTAGGCCATCTATGGATTTTACACCCGGTTAGTTGACATCGTTGGAGGTGTGACCTAATCTTTTGGGGAACATTGGATCCACATAGTGAGAGATCATGTGATGACCCGTCCCGCACCGGCCGACATTCGTACGAAATGCACTATGCCTGACCAGCACGGAACGGTCATCAAAAGAAAAAGGTTTGAAGCTATGAATCACCAAAGAACCTATAGTATATCTTACAGCGCATGGAATAAAATATAATAATAACAAAACTTGACATAAAATAGGCGAGACAGTGCATAAGCTAAAAACTAAACCATCATAGCAGTGGAATTCAAGATAAAGCATATGATCCAAACTATTATTACAACTTCAAAATACTGTCTCTAAAAAGAAATGAAAGGGTACACTACTAATGCCCGAAGCAGTGACCAGCAACAACACAGGGAGAATATATGTAAATAGTATGTGAAAGCCACCTGCTCATCTCCGGACAGCTACTCGTGCATAACCACCTAACCTGTCTCTAATATGCTCGTTTAGGAGCACCCAGAGTAATAAGAAGAGACATAAAACTCTGGGTCAAACAAAAGTCTGGTATGAGCGATAGCAACAGAATAAAACAACAACTGGTATAAATGATCATACCTGACCTGGACCTGCGACCAAAGAGTTAGCACAACAAGATATACAGTACTCTAAGGTAACAATAACATATAGTGTAAAAATAGGAGTGTGCGTGTCATAATGGTGACAAACATCAAACATTGCAATACCCCCACTACACTGGTCTATAGTCAATGCCCCCTCTTTCAATAGTGATCTAAAGTTATTGATATCGATAACCCCTTTGCACATGTCACGCAGCAAAGCCCAACTACATCAGTTAACTCGTTGGTTCCCATCTGGATGCTAAGTAATAACTTCCCATTTGGACTTCCTTTGCATCTCGGGTTTTGGTCTAATTTAAATTGGTCTTTAGAAGAGTCGTCGTGTGGTAGTAGAGATTCAAATCCAGTTTGGTTCGGGTCCCTCGCTTGGGTTCAGTTCCGGTCCTCCGGTTCGGTTCGGTGCTCCCTGTCTGTTTCAGTTCGGTGCTCCGATCTAATCCTATGCCAAGCTTCATTCCACTCTACTCTAGTTCAATCCAACTCCAGCTCCACTCCAATTCAATCCGGACTGGGCATTCCTTGTTGCCCTTGTATTTTCATGTTGTTGAAGATGCCACCACTCCGGTTCGGTTCGGTTATCTGACCCGCGGATCCCTATAGAATTTCCAACATGCTTTTTCGTCCATTTTCGCCATATGACGGTGTTTTCAACCATTTTAACTTTACTAAAGAATCATAAAGCATCCAAAACAGTAGTAATAACATGTGTAATCAAGCAAAAACATTGAAACATCAATCACACGTGTTATTTAGGATCAAACACACCCAAATCCATGATTTTCCCATAATCCCCTTAATCATATCTAACAATAGGATTAGAAAACTTAATCCAAATTAACCAATATTTCTGCCGATGACATAAAATAATATTTCAATTTTTTTACATATTTTTCTGAGTCATAATTTCGCTAATTGTCACTAATCACCCCTAATTAGCTGTAATTAGTGAATAAACATGCTAATCATTCAACTTAACCACAAGTGAATTATAGATCTGAAAACTACACTGATTTGGCATGGATTCCTATATGTAGCAGCGGCTCTATCTCTGATTTGATGCTAATTTGACTTGATTTGATGTTGATTTGCATAATTTGTGATTAAAAAGCAATTAGAGGGAGATTTAGAAGATGGAGGCCGTTACTAGGGTTAGGAAATGTTTGTGGCGGCTGGAAAAATGAAAGAGAATGTTTCTGCAAACCAATCAGCCCTCCTATAACCCTAATCCGGAAATGGGTTATGGGCCTAGCTGCTAATGACCCTATTAAGCCCGATTATGCTGTTTTTCATCTTCCAAACCTTATTTCAGCCATATCTCCCAAATGGTAAGTCCGTTTGATTAATGTGACCATCTACACAAAGGTAAACCATCATGCGGATCCAATGGAAGTGGTTTCAAGTCAAAAATCCTTATCAATCAAAAGTTATAAGCGAAATAAGATTCGCTAGGGGTAAAACAGTCATTTAAATTCGGCAAAAACCGTGAATGTGGGAAATCACCCCAATAGTTGTTTCCCAAAGTTATATGACCATATGATTTCTTATGGAAATAAAACAAGTATTCTATGGTCCTCCGATACGTAGAATGAGGGTCGTTACGCTCTTCCCCCTTAAGAAATTTCACCCCTGAAATTCCTTAACCAAAACATACAATAGTGCCCCGCATGCCTACCAGCCATTTACAAACAATCAAACATACATAATAATACAATAAGCCTATCCTAGCATCCGGTTTACTAAAAAAAGGAGTAACTATATCGTGATTAGAACCTTACCACGCAAAGAGTTCTGGATACGACTTCCTTATGTTCGCCTCGGTTTCCCAAGTATAGTCATTCTCATTATCACCCCACTAGACCTTAACTAGTTTCACTGTCTTCCTCCGAAGTTGCTTCGTATCGTTCTCAACAATATGAATCAGTCTACGGTTCCCAACTGCCTCGGCCTCTACCTTGATATCATCCAACTGATCTGGTGAAATAGTCATGTCAGAGTCCTGCATGAACTTCCTTAACTGGGAAACATGAAATACGTTGTGAACTCCTGCCATCTTGTCAGGCAATCCAACTTTATATGCTAAATTCTCAACTTGTTCGAGAACTGGAAACGGACCAACAAACCTTTGTGCCAACTTGCCTCTCCTACCAAATCAAATCACACTCTTCAATAGAGAAATCTTGACGAATACCAAGTTGCCAATGAAGAATATCAAATCTCCTCATCTTTTATCAGCATAAATCTTCTGCCTATCTTGGGCAGCCTCCATTCGCTGTTGAATAACCTTGATTTTATCTGAGGTTTCTCATATTAAATCTGGCCCAAGCACAAATTTCTCATCGGTTTCTAACCAACATGATGGTGAGTTGCATGGTCTTCTGTACTAATCTTCAAATGGAGCCATATCTATACCGGACTGATAACTATTATTATATGCGATCTCAACCAGATGAAAATGGTCATCCCATGAGCCCCCAAAATCCAATATACAAGCTCTCAAGAGATCCTCTAATACCGGGTTCACCCTCTCTATTTGACCGTCGGTTTGAGGATGGTACAGGGTACTGAGATGTAATTCTGACCCTAAAGCCTCTTGTAAGCTATTCCAAAACCCACTAGTAAATAATGGATCTTGGTCACTCACAATACCTTTAGTTACTCCATGAAATCTCCCTACCCACTTCATATACAGTTCTGCTAACTTAGCTGTCGTTCTATTCGACTTAACCAGTATAAACCTTGCACTTTTGGTTAATCGATCCACAATCACCCAAATACCATCATGACTCGATCTAGTCCTTGGAAAACCGTCAATGAAATCCATTGAGACTTGTTCCCATTTCCATTCGGGAATTTTTATCGGTTGTAACAAACCACTAGGCTTTTTTGCTCAGCTTTAACTAGCTGGAAGTTCATGCACTTGGATATAAACTTCCCAACATCTCTTTTCATTCCTTCCCAGTAGTAGGTCTGCTTCATGTCTCGATACATCTTGTTACCACTGGGATGTATAGTCAGTTTCAAGTGATGACATTCTCTAAGCACTTCATCTCTCAATCCATTTACCTTGAGTACAACTAGTCTCCCATTCTTTCGAAGCCATCCTTATCGATTAAGTCCATACGTATTCATCTCCTCACTGTCTGTACCCATCTCTACCTTGGAGATGATTTCCAATAGATTAGGATCTTCCCTCTTGCTGGAGCCAATACGCTCAATCTAAGTGGGTCTGATCATCAAACTTGCTAATATCTCTGGATCAAATTCACACTTAGGTCTGAAATATATCCCGTGATATACTCAATTTTCTTCCATTCCAGAAACATAGCCCCCAAACTGGCATGTCTCCTGCTCAATGCATCAGCTACCGCATTTCCCTTCCCGGGTGTGTATGTGATATTGAAATCATATGAAGCTAAGAACTCTAACCATCTCTACTGAAGAAGGTTTAAATCCTTTTGAGAGAAAAGATACTTTAATGACTTATGATCGGTAAATAACTCAAATCTTTCTCCCATGAGATAATGTCTCCACATCTTTAACGTGAACACGATCATTACCAATTCCAAATCATGGGTAGGATATCTTTTCTCATATGGTTTCAGTTGCCGACTAGCATAATCCACAACCCTACCTCCCTGCATCAGTACAACACCTAGTCCGGTACCACAGGGATTCGTGTATACCGTCATCTCTTTGTTCCCTTTAGGAATAACTAACATTGGCGCACACGTCAACTTTTCCTTTGGACTCTTAAATGCGTACTCACACCTTTCATCCCAGATGAAAGCTTGACTCTTCTTGGTCACCTGAGTTAACAGCATTGCTATCTTTGAGAAGTCCTGGATAAATTTACAACAATATCTAGCCAACCCAAGAAAATTTTCACATCCATTACATTCTTGGTTTTAGACCAATCTTGCACCGTAGCCACCTTCCCGGATGCACGGCAATACCATTCTCTGAAACAACATGACCCAAGAACCTCACTTCCCTCCTTCAGAAGTGACACTTAGAAATTTTTTCTTTTAATTAGTGTTTCCTCAACACTTCCGTTACTATCCTTAAATGTTCCTTGTGTTCTACCCCTGTCCTCGAGTAAAACAAGATACAGATTTATTCAATTGATCCGTGAAAACCCTATTCATAAGATCCATAATATATGCGGGTGCATTGGTCAATCCAAATGGCATGACCAACCACTCATAGAATCCAGACAGCGTCCGAAATGTCGTTTTAGGTTTACTCTCAGCTGCTACTCGGAGCTGATGAAATCTTGTCGCGAGATCCAACTGGGAGAACACTCTTTCCCTATTCAGTTGATCAAACAAATAATCTATCCATGGAAGAGGATACTTATTCTTCCTAGTCACCTTATTCAACTAGCGGTAGTCCACATATAAGCGAAGGGAACCAGCGGCCTCAGTAGCAAATACAACTGGTGCTCCACACTCGGAAACTTTTCTTTGGATAAATCCCTACTTCAAAAGATCGCCAACTTGCACATCGAGCTCTCGTTGCTCCCTTGGTGCCATATGACGAAGAGGCATCACTATAGGTCTGGCATATTTCACTAAGTCAATCCGAAACTCGATCTCTCAGTGTGGTGGAAATCAGGTCACTTCCCGGAAGATGTCCGGATACTCGCCAGCAATAGGCATATCTGATAACTCATTATGTGGGATGTTAAGGGAATTTAGAAAACTAGCCATCACCCAATCACTAAGTGGGCAACCTAATACCACCCTCCGCCCATTATCCACTCTAATGGCCACCAAAGACCCTTCACAGTCTACCACTACCCCTATACTTTTGGAGCCAATCGACTCCCAAAATAATGCCAAAACCAGTAAAGCCCAAAACATAGCAATCACAAGCAAACATACATCCATGACTTGATAAGACCAAATTATAACAAATCATACAATGGCTAGTTGAACCATCGATTGGATTCGTCACAACTAAAGGTCTATCGATAATCTCGGGTTCCAATTCCAACCTATCTACCAGGTCACTAGATACGAAGGAATGGGAAGCCCTGGTATCAAACAGTACTCGAATAGGAACATCATAAACAGAAAGCATACCTCGAATAACGACACCCTTTCTCTTCTCCGCCACTTTTGGGGCATTCGATGAAGAAGGAACAATGTTGATGGCATATGCTTTCACGATTTGCTTCTCTTTTGGAGGTTGTGGACATTTATCCTTGTGACGTCCCACTTGGCCACAGTTGAAGCACTTCTTGTGCCCTGGCTTTGCTCGATAATCTTTGGCATAGTGGCCCTTCTTGCCACAGCTTTAACACTCAATATCTTTCTTTTCCTTCTTCTTCTGACCATCCTTGGTTTGGTTCCGTTTCCTTTTGTTCGGGGAATTCTTCCTGCCTTCACCGCTTGCCTACGGTTTTGGCCCCCCTGCAGATGCAATAGCAACCTCGGTCTTCGTCTTAGGGTAAAGGCTCCCCGATCTCAATGCCTTCCCTACAATAGATTCGAATGTCTCTTCGATATGGTTTATAAGTCTTTCCCCTAAGTGCTCATCTAAGACAGTCATGAACTTCTCATTCTTCTTCACGGCAGTATCGATAAGTGATAATCCATATTTCGATAGGTTATCGAATTCAGCAATATATTCCGAGACTGCCCTACCATTCTGCTTAAGCTCCAAAAGTGTCTTAAACAATTCTGATTTCTGAGCAGTTGGAATAAACTTGTCACTGAAGTGAGTCTTACACTGATTCCATGTAACTTGATCCTCTGGAGTAGCTGCTTTAATTGCATTCCACCAATTCATAGCCTATCCTTGAAGTTGATGCGATGCTAGCTTTCTCTTCATTGCATCATCGATCGCCAAATCCTCGAAGATGCGCTTACAACTATCCAGCTAATCTTGAACCACCATAGCCGATTTCGTTCCATGGAACGGCTTCCCACCAAGGCTAGTATAATCTTTGTTAAGCTTGGCGAAATTGGCTTTAGGCGCCTTCACTACTGCACCACCACCATTTGCAGTATTAGAAACTGCTCTCAGAGCATCCCTAAGCATCTCTCGCATAAAGGTAGTAAACATCGGCCTTATATTAAGGACATCCCATTGTTGGCCCACGAAACCGTACTCCTTGTATTTCGGCTCATTGTCCAATCTATAAAGAGAAAACGATTAACCATCTTCTTAGTGGCGCCAGTGCGGTGCGACTTCATCCTTAGATATATTAATAGTATATATATATATAGTTTTTAAAACCAAAATATCACAAATACGCGCTCTCATATACATATACTATCTCTCCTGATGTCTTCCCCTAGTTTAACGAACAACCTAGGCTCTGATACCAAGTGTGACGACACGTCCCGCACCGGCCAACATTCCTACGAAATGCGCTGTGCCTATGCCCGACCAGCACGGAACGGTCATCAAAAGTAAAAGGCTTGAAGCTATGAATCACCAAAGAACCTGTAGTATATCTCATAGCGCATGGAATAAAATATAATAATAACATTACTTGACATAAAACAGGAGAGACAATGCATAAGCAGAAAATAAACCATGATTGCAGCGGAATCTAAAATACAGCTTATGATCCAAACCATTATTACAACTTCAAAATGCTATCTTTAAAAGGAAATGAAAGAGGTATACTACTAATACCCAAAACAGTGACCAACAACAAAACAGGGAGAATATATGTAAATAGTACGTGGAAGCCTCCTACTCGTTTCCGGACAGCTACTCGTGCATAACCACCTAACATGTCTCTAGTTTGCTCGTTTAGGAGCACCCAGGGTAATAAGAAGAGACATAAAAATCTAGGTCAGACAAAAGTCTGGTATGCGCGATAGCAGCAAAATAAAACAATAACATGTATAAATAATCAAACCTGGCCTGGACCTGCAACCAAAGGTTTAGCACAACAAGATGTGCAGTACTCTACGGTAACACTAACATATAGTGCAAAATTAGGAGTGTACGTGTCATAGTGATGACAAACATAAAACATAGCAATCATTATCACATCTCTCACTGAGTGCGTAAAGCATATGATATCCACCACTTTGATCACCATAACTATTGGGGCCATGACAGAGTTCAACTTCGTACAACTATCACTACGACCACTTTGCCCTTTGGGGCCCCGATGGAGTACGACTCCAAACAACCTCTGACCCCACTGCACTGGTCCATAGTCAATGCCTCCTCTCTAAATAATGAACCAAAGTTATATATATATATCAATAACCCTTTGCACATGTCCTACATCAAAGCCTAACTACAGAAGTTAACTCGTTGGCTCCCATCTGGATCCTGAGTAATAACTTCTCATTGGGACTTCCTTTGCATCTCGAGTTTTGGTCAAATTGGAGTTGGTCTTCAGAAGAGTCATCCTGCGGTAGTAGAGATTCAAATCTGGTTCGTTTCGGGTCCCTCACTTTGGTTCGGTTCGGTTCTCTCTGTCCGGTTCAGTTCGATGCTCCAATCCGATCCCATGCCATGCTTTAGTCCACTCTACTCTAGTTCGATCCAACTCCAGCTCCACTCCAATTCGATCTAGATCGGGCCTTACTTTTTGCCCTTGTATTTGCACGTTCTGAAGATGCCACCACTCCGTTTCGGTTCAGTTATCCGACCCAATCTGATCCCCTTTATCCAATCCGAACCGGATCCCTACAAAATTTCCTGCAAGCTTGTTTCATCCATTCTCGTCATATGACGGCATTATCAACCATTCTAACTTTACAAAACAATCATAAAGCATCCTATATAACATTGTAATCAATCAAAAACATTGAAACATCAATCACAAATGTTATTTAGGATCAAACACACCCAAATCCATGATTTTTCCCTTAATCCCCTTAACCGTATCTAACAATAGGATTAGCAACCTTAATCCAAATTAACAAAAAATTTACCAGTGACATAAAATAATATTTTGGAATTTCTACATATTTTTCCATATTTTTCTGAGTCATAATTTCACTAATTATCACTAATCACCCTAATTAGCCATAATTAGTGAATAAACATGCTAATAACTCACCTTAGCCACAAATGAATTATAGATCGGAAAACTCCACTGATTTGGCATGGATTCCTATGTGTAGCAGCAGCTCTATCTCTGATTTGATATTAATTTGACTTGATTTGATGTTGATTTGCTTAATATGTTATTAGAAAGCAATTAGAGGGAGATTTAGAAGATGGAGGCCATTACTAGGGTTTAGGAAATGTTTGTGGCAGCTGAAAAAATGAAAGGGAATGTTTCTCCAAACCCTTTCAGTCCTCCCATAACCCTAATCCCGAAATGGGTTATGGGCCTAGCTGCTAATCACACTATTAAGCCTGATTATGCTGTTTTTCATCTTCCAAACCTTATTTCGGCCATTTCTCCCAAACAGTAAGTCTGTTTGATTAATGTGACCACTTTACGGAAAGGTAAACCATCATTCGTATCTAATGGAAGTAGTTTCAGGGCAAAACTCCTTACCAGTCAAAAGCTATAGGCAAAACAACATTCACTAGGGGTAGATCGGTCATTTAAAATTCAGCAAAAACGTGAATTAGGGAAATGACCTCAATAGTCGTTTCCTAAAGTTACACGACCATATGACTTCGTATGGAAATAAAATAAATATTCTATGATCCTCCGATACGTAGAATGCGAGTCGTTACAGATCAGCAGTTGGTGGACATCTTGGAGAGACTCAGTGAAGGAGATACCTCTAGTCGCCTATCTAGATATTCTATGGATGAAAGAGGGTAGTAAAGTCAAGATGGAAGGCTATGTGTTTACCGAGTTGGAGACTTGTTAAGGACAGTGCTTGGAGCCGGTGATAAGAAGTACCGAGACATGAAGAGAGTTTTTCAATGGAATAGAATGAAGAAATACGTGGTAGTGTTTGTGGCCCGATGTTTGACTTGCTTACGAGTAAAGGTTGAATAGAGGAAACTTGGCGAATTGTTTCATCCCTTCAATATTCGATAGTGGAAATACGAGAGTGTCCCTATGGAATTTATTGATGGACACCCCAGGTCGAGGAAGGGCAACACAGGCATATAGGTTATAGTGAAAAAACTGTGTAAGATCCCAGACAAGAGTAAGAGGATGAAAACTTGGCTAGCATCAGTATACCTTAATAAAATAGTTCGACTTTGTGGGGTACCTGATCGTGACCCCATCTTTACGAGTGAGTTTTGGAGGAGCTTGCAAGAGGCACTAGGTACACAATTACGACTTAGCACAGCTTATCATCCTCATATTGACGGACAAACTAAGAGGATAAAAAGGGTTCTCGAGGATTTATTGACACTGGATATCCTAGACTTTTGAATGGCTTGGGGGGAGCATCTCCCATTGGTTGAGTTCGCCTACAATAATAGTTATCAGTCAAGCATTGGTATGACACCCTTCAAGGCACTTTATAGACGACCGTGCAGAACCCCGACATGTTGGTGGGAGTCTACAGACAGACTTCTACTTGGTCCTAAGATGATGAGAGAAACTTATGAGAAGATAGACCTTATTCATGGGCGGATGAAAACATTTCAAGACTGGAAGAAGTCATATACCGATAGGAGAAGGACTGGCTTGGAATATGAGGTAGAAGATATGGTGTTTATCAAGATATCACCTCTAAGAAATGTTCTTTGCTTTGGCTTGGTAGGGAATTTGGCATCGAGGTTTGTAGGGCCATTCCCCATAGTTGAGGGGATACGCCAGATGGCCTACAGAGTTAAACTACCAAAGAGGCTGGTGGGATTTCACGACGTGTTCCACGTTTCCCGCTTAAGGAAATGCCTACATGATTCAGTAGAGGTAATTGATCCAAGTACACTTGAGCGTGTGGAAGTTGAAAAGGAGGTATCAATTAGACCTATATTCTTAGATTGGAAGTTAAAAAACTTCGCAATAAGGAGATCAAGTTACTGAAGGTGCAATTAGGAGAAGATCGAGACGATGCAAAATGGGAACCTGAAGACAAGACTCGCGCTTCTTGCCCTTTTCTCTTTGAGAGTACGTTCTTAATTCCTTTCTAAACTTTTTAAATGCAGATTTAATTTTCCTATCATTTGAGTCTCAATCCTTAGGTTGAATCCTATGATTGAAAACATATGTTTAAGACATGTTAGGTAGGCACTTGATTGGCCCAAGCACTTACATATTGCATATGGATGTGTGCGCATTTTAATTTTCAATGGTTGAAAATGGTTGAATTATCACATGGATGTTACATTGGTGAATGGTTGTACACACACATATAGAACTTATATGTACTATTAGGATTCTTTTGCATACCTATTCGATACATGACACAGAAATATCTTGCATTAAGGAGGTCAACTGGATTAGTAAACTGCCTGACTTTAGCATTAGTTTAGGGATATGTACACAACACTTTTGCATGTGTTCATACAAAGCATTAGAAATTTTAAGGACAATGGATTCCATTGGTTGAGGGATGAGTAAATGGGTGTAGGTAGTTGTTAAATAATAACATTTTTCTTAAATAGGAGATTTAAGGGACGAAATCCATTAAAGAGGGGAGAATGTAACACTCTATATTTTAATACACAATAAATAAAGAAGTTAATAAAATAAATATTAATTAATTAAATATTAAGGATTGAATAAAACAGATTTTATTGTTGCGTTCGTTATGAAATTTTTATTCAGGCAGACTCCTGGTTTTTGTTAATCGGATTAAGTATGAAGAAGTTATGAACTAAAAAGGTTTGAACTAAAATAATATTTGTTATAAGTAATTTATAATACCTTAATGCATAAAACAACGGTCGCTGGGTGACCAAGTTAGACATGGGTCGACACTAGTGCTGGCCCATGCTGAAGGTGGGTCGACCCACCTGCATGCATGACATATTCCTACACCTGAACCAGGTCTGTTTTGTGTACTGTATTCTTTGCCGACTCACCTTGAAGTGTATGGTTTGATTTGATAACATAATATCCTATGGTTTATAATTATCCTAACACATCTATAAATAGGCTGGCAGCCTCATCAATTTTCTTACACACAAGCATTCTTCATCTTCTTCCTCCCCCAAGTTATTTCTGAATAAAATTAAGAAAATGTCAAGGCGCTGCGAGAACTTAAATTGAAGGGATAATTCTCACTTTTCTTCCACAACAACTATTACAAAGACTCCTTTTGTGGATTTAATTCAAATCAGTGTGATTTTTATTTATTTTTACGTTTGATATTTAGAAAGTATTTTGACAGTAAATAATTTGGGCCTAAAAAGTAATGGTGCTTATAAGTTTATATGTTATTATTATCTTTACTATCATTTACCTATTTCAGCTTTTAGTTACTACCTGCTACAGTACATCTTTTTATCCCCTATCTTTCTTAGTTTTATTTACAGTCTTATGTCTATTTATTCATTTTATTTACTTCTAAGTTGATCTGTTTTTCTCCTTTTCTTTTTTATTTTGGACTGAGCCTAGGCCATCAAGAGCATAGGCCATTTTTGTTAGAATTTCGTAAAATTGGGATAACTTGTAATGACAATAAAAAGGATATTTGGGCATATTGAACATGAAAACCATTGAATGTATAGTCGAGATAATATGTAAACATGTTAATCTGAATAGGTTAAACTAAATTTCACATTAAGTAAAACATGTTATGCAAAGATATGTGAATTAGATGTAATTAAGTAAAACATGTAACTTAATCTATATGCATCTGAGCAGGTGCCTGTCTATTTTGGGGAAGGGATGTACACATAATTACATTTAATAGCAAATGTCATTTACGACCATGCTTATTAATGAACTAACCTGCTAGTTAAACTTGTTTAAACTAATCATCTAAGAGGTTCCACATCTGCTATTAAGATATCATATTTTTGGGGGAACTCTTAAAATCCTAGTTTACTTAGGGGTACAAGACTAGGGGTGGATTGTGTCAATCTGCTGTTGTTTGGAACCCATATCAGCAGTATCCCTGTTGGTATCATATCAGGGCCTCACACTCGGTAGTGGCCAGGGCACGCTTTACTGATCTAGATTATAAGTGGTTCAAAATCTTGGGGGTGAGTACGGGTGCGTTTTGTTAGAGTTATGAGCGTGCATGGCTCCTATGGGGGAAACTAAGATGTTGTAACACCAACGAATAAGGTTGCGTCTTTAAAGTTGATGGGTTAGGGACTGATATCCCCTACTGACGTGGTTAGCACAGGTTATTAGGGTCTATAGGGACCCGATCGCTAGGTTGTAATTTGGGTAAAACATAATCTTGTTATTCTGATAGTTAGTGTAGAAACTTGTTCTTGGAATGTGAACGAGAAGCTTACTTGATCTTTACCTTGTTATCTCGTTTATCTCGTACTTGCATATTTTACTATATTTTCATGTCCAATATTATTGATTTGTTTGATACTTCTTATCTTATGTTTATGCTAATCATCACTGGAACTCTCCAGATTTTATGTCTGGCCTGTTTTTTTTCTTCCCTCTCCTCCTTCCTCCCTCCTCAGTCTCTCATGGCGATGGGCGGTAGCAGTGACCATGATTTCTTGACTCTACTTAGACTTGGAATACTTCTCATTCTATGTACTGGTTTAGTTTCTTTTCTATGTTTATGACACATGAGGGATAATATTTTATGGTTTTGTACTCTGATGGTTTATGAGATGGATGTTTTATGATTATGATTTTTGAAAATGTAGACTTTTGAAAATGTAATCCTGTGTTTGGTTTGAAATGAAAATCTGAATATTTTTTCTGCTGCATTTTTTATATTCTATCTTGTGAAATTAGTCTCTGTATTATTATTGCGCTTCACAGAACCTAATGCATCCCATATGGGTGACATCAAGTGAAATAGGGTGTCACACCACTAATATAACAACATAATCTAACAAGTATCTCTAAGCTGCAAAATCTCAGCCACCTATCTAACCTGCAGGTTTGTTATGATTAGGGTGAGAGAACAAAAGTTCTAGTGAATAGATAAATTATACTTTCTACAAATAACACTACATATACCGTTATATTACTGGTTTATATTTATTAAGTTGTTCGGGTTTATTTCACAATACACATTTTGATTTCTTCACATAAATCGTACCCATTCTTCTTTCCATTAGATTAACCGAATAATTTATACATATATATATATAGTTATGTACCCAATATTGAGATACTTTCCACGATACCCTCCTCGAGTAGTCTCCATCGTCGTACTACGAAAATGTACTGAACATCCATCTCCACGCTATGAAAGCATACTAGGATATGATATGAAGGCACATCAAGTCTCCATGATCATGCCACGAAAGCGTTCTAGGCTATGAGGTGAAAGCAAATAAGCCTCTATCGCTGCGCCGTAAGGGTTCCCTAATCCCTGAGTTTCTCCACAAAACTCGGTCGGGGGATTTACATATACATGTAAAGCACAACCTCTTTAGGCTTACAATTATCTAAATTTAGGTATGTCTCTTCGATGGTTCTCCAAGGGCCCACTTCAGCCTACCACCAATCTAATGAAAGACTATTCAAAAGAGCTAAATGACCGCCCTACCATCCAATCTAAACAAACATGTGGTCCGTTATCTAATGACCCGATAGGAAAAGATCATTGGCCTCTTGGCTTAGCCCAAGTATTTCCCGCATGTGCTCCGACTAATGATGACAGGTATCCGATGACCTACTATCATTTATTGTGTCTTGAGCACGAAGCCTCCCCGTTAACGAAGCCGCCTAATCATGCTAAAGTCACCCTGTTATCAGTCTTTAGATTGTCCATCATCCAAGATGCAATCAAGGCATATTCACCGAATGGAACCGTAAAAACGATGTCTTAGTGAGTAAAGCTTTATTAGGCCTACCACATAGGTCCATCAAGAAGTTTCCTCACGTCCTATAGAAGTCCCGTACTTCCTTTCAGTCCCATCGAATAAGCAGGACGTTCTCCCCTCGTATCTCAAGATGCCCACGATGATCTCCCCCGTTGAGCTCTTCATCACAAATACGTATGCACTAGTCCACACGCACCTCATCATTACATTATTATGTTGGATCTAGATTAACCCTAGAGGGGGGTGAATAGGGTTTATCACAGTTTTTAAACGAATTAAAATCTAACGAGATATATAATAATAAACTGATCACAGAATATAGCAGAAACAAAAATGCAGAAAATAAATCACACACAGATATACCCAGCTTCGGCAAAGCCCTGCCTACTGCTGCTTTTCTAAGGTTTCTACTAGGTGATAGAACAGATCCCGCATACAAGTCCATGTACACTTGCGACTCTCGCTCCTATTCTAACCCTACGCTGAAAACCCTAGATTGACCGGTGTCCCCTCGATCATATTTTCCCTAGTTTTACAGACGCTAGAAAACTGCCAGTTAAATCCTACCTGGATTCCTAGAATTTTACAGACTTCTAGAAACTGTTTGAGTAGGATTACAAAATTGAGAGCAATACAAAAAACAAGTAAATCAAACCCTAGTTCAAAAAGAATTTAAACACCCCTTTATTAAAACGTGGCCGACCCATTTAACTCCTTAGCCCATTTGCAACAAAAATTGTCGGCCTCTTGTATTCTCTGATGAAATAGAAATGGCGGCTGGGAATGAGAAATTGAAACTAGGGTTTGCTGAAATACACCCAAATCGAGTTCAATTGCTTGTGAAAAAGATTTCTCTGATGATCGAATTCTCTGATGCTCTTGAGTTGCCGAATACTTTCTGTGCTTCAATTTGGGATTTCTCTTCCTCTGGCTCTCGATCGAAACAGTGAGTTTCCTGAATGTTTTGCTTCAAAAAGCTTGAATGATTTTTTTGGGTTTTCGATGGATATATGTTTCCTGTGATGATGTGGTGTAGGTTATATAGGGTAAAAAAAATAGAAAACCCTTAAACCCCTCTCTGATTTCATTATGTGGCCGATCTGATTTGTTGCCTTGAGTTGGATTGCGTGATTGATGTCCATGATTACAGATATGATTTTGAACTCGATTTAATTTCCATATGACAGTGAATTCCATGATTCAATTTCTTGCCTTTTATTTCCTCGATTTAAATCTGAATTGAACAATTTCTGAAATGATACTGTGACATTGTTGCCTTGTTTGAATTCTGGAAAATAAATTTGCCTCCTGTGAATAAATTTGTAGTCCCTTGAATAAATGGAATCATTTCTGAAACCGATTTGATTTCTTGCTTAGTTTTCTGCCATGATTTCCTCTTTTTCCTTGAGAGTTTTAACTGCTTTGATTGCTTGCTAAAAATGTATTTTGATTTCTGGAAAGAAATAATTTGATTGCTGATTTTCTGGAAACATTATTACTGCTTATCCATTCCATTCTGGAAATTTTAATTGTTGAACAATTCCTTGTCATCAACCTATTGTGCCACTGTATTCACTGTCATGAGTCCATTCTCTGGACTGCATTGAATCATGCACTCGAGCATGTATTGTTGCACCATTAACACTTTAATTTCCTTTGGACAGAACTAATGCTTGAGATCATGACCAAAACTGTTTACTGCCATGAGCAGCTGAATATAATCTTGTATCATGTTTGTTGTGCCTTGTTTTGTTGAGACTTGAACTGTGAGTGACCACTTTAAAAAGTCTTGAACCTGATCATGTATGAGATGCTACATAGACTTGTGTACTTTGAGCTGAACTAATCTGTTTGCACTCTTGAACTGCTGTGATCATTCCTTGATCATTTCATGCTCACTGATATGATGTTGCACCTGTTTCACTGTATTGTACCATATTGAACTATATTCTTTCTTGCTTTGTCACTTTTATGTTCATGCAGTATTACAATTGTGTATTTGCTCGAGCCATTTGAAAACTGAGTTGACTTGAATTTGCATGGCTCGACACCTGAGCTGCTTGCCTCACTTGCACTATATGATTTTGAAAAAAGTTTTGTACACTTGCTGTGTACACTTGGCATTCTTGTTGCACATTGAATTTGCTGTTTTGATTATTGAGTTTCCTTGACCACTTTGTCTTTGCTGTATATGAGCATGCTTGTGCCACATTGCCTTGTCCATTGTAAACTGCCGACCATATCTATGCTGTACTGTTTTGTGCACCAAACAAGTATGTTTTTGTGACTTTGAACTTTGTGAAACACCTGAGTTTCATCACTTTGCTGACTGACTTGAATTTGAGTCTGAACTGACCATACTTGTGCATGCAAGTACTTCCTTGGATCATTTGCTTTGAGCATGAATTTGCTGCTTTATTATACATTGACTTGAAATGGCTTGAATCATGAAATTTGTTGATGAACCAGTCTTTAAAAATTTGAGCAGCTTTGACCTTTTGCTCGACCAATTAAAATGTTGTACACTTGTTTGAACTTCATGATATTGCCCATAAACTTATCACCATATATGCTCGGTCATTTGACTTTTAATATTTGGTTTTATGTTGATTTTGGCTCCATGTTGACTTTGCTGATTTTTGTTGAAACTGTTTTTGTGCACTTTGTTGCTTCAACCATTTTGCTTTGTACTTCACATTTGCGCTGTGTCGAGCTTGGTCCATGTGACTGCTCCACAGCTGTATACATTGATTGGCGAGGCAGTGCACACGTGTATACACGTGTGTACATGCAGCCATCAGACTATTTTTTTGTCCCTATACTATATATAAACTGCCTAGACACAGTCGGATTAACAAATCAGATCAAGTCAGAAAAATGATGAGAAACACACCAGAAAATTGAGGCAAATAAAATTTCAAAAATAAAAATCAAATCTGCATGTATTTAGTTTTTATTTCTATTGCAGTGTACTGTGCGTTTCTGTTTCATGTGACAGGTAAGAGGATGAGACTGGACTGAAATGACTGGACTGAAAACTGTGAAGACAGAAGACAAGAAAACAGAAAGCAGTGAATGAGCGTAGTGTTAGTAAATGTGTATATATATGAGTCTGTGTAAATGAATGTAAATATGAAATTAGTGACAGAGTTATTCTATAGTGAGGAGGTGTGTATATGAAGTCTGTTATGAAATGAAATGTAATACAGAGATGTACAAATAGTGGAGTATAAAATTTGTACTGTTTGATATTGAAATAAAATATTCTATTCAAATAAAATACTGTGAATATTTAAATTTCTGTGCAGTTGTATTTTATTTAGATAGAAATATTATATTCATGTATGTTGTGTGATATATGAAACAGTACAATTACAAACACATATCTGATAATATATATTTGATTGTTATCATCAAACAAAAATCATATAATTGTGTATACAACACCGTTATATACAACAATCTCCCCCTTTTGATGATGACAAACAAATATAAGATTTTGAGCATAAATGTGTTTGAAAAAAAAATGAAATATATATTACTCCCCTATTTGAATGCTCCCCCTTCAACAGAAACTCCCCCTATAACTGTGCATGAGTGAAATGTATGAATAATAAAAAAAATTCAAAATTAAAAATATTTATAAAATATTCACTCATAAATCAAAATCTAATCCATTCTCCCCCTTTTGTTATCATCAAAAGGATACAAAATTTTAAAATATAGATGAAACACGACCAAAAAAAAAAATTCAGCATAAGAGGAAGAATAATCATCATAAATCTCAATCGGCCAAACAAAAATCATAATATTCTGAGAACAGGTGGCATATTTCACATTTTAGAGAATGACGGATTTACGATGGATTTCATACATAATGGAGAGAGTTTTAAAACAAATCATTTCCAATTATTTTCCAATAAAAATTTATAAAAATGAGACACAAAAACAATGATGGATTTGGACTATAATTATAATTTCAATTTAAGTGACAATATCGTACAATCTCAAATCCCAATACCTATCAATCAACAAATCATAATACGTCATAAGATTTCAACACATTTCACAGATTAGAAAGATGGATTGATAGGCTGGTTTTTATACACCAAGGAGAAATTAATTTCAATTTAGCATATTATTTCCTTATCTTTTATCTTTTATTTAAGAGCACCCTGACCACGCATAACCAGAGCTTGGATTTTTAAATGAGGTCAGTCGCAGCTTAAATTATAAGTTGTCTCTTAACCATGCATGACCAGAGCTTGGATTTTTAAATGAGGTTAGAGACACACTTATGTATTAATTATTTTTATCATTTCATTTTTAAAAGGAAAAGCTCCTCGGTATATACAACCAATATGAATGATAGAAGTGTGGTAGGTACAGAAATGGACTGTGAAATAAATTTCTATATTAATTATATTATGAAATATGACTAACTGTACCGGGATCATTGAAAATTCTCAATTTCACTAATTCTGAATAATAACATAACCACAATTCCATCACAAATATTTTCACTGTTTATTCAAGATAATATTAAAACATATTAACTCTCCATATTAATATAAAATTATCACGATGGATGGTAGAAAGATGAAAGATAATGAAGATGGTCATGAAATAATTGCTAGTTCAAAGATATTATAATAAATATTTAACCATCATGAAAAAATCTAAATAAAATTTCCTCTTGTTGTGAAATATATCGTAGTCACAATTCATCACAATTTCAAAATCTGTTAATTATTTTGATGAATTATAGATACAGTTCAATATGGATATTGATTTTGAATGAATAATCAATAAATAATCTTAAAATTGAAAATCAATTACAAGAGGAATATGAAGAGCTATACAAAGCACAAAAGGGATAAGAAAAATATATACATTATGAGAATAAGGAAAAGAAAATTCAGCACTTCCTAATCTGATACCACTTGTAGTCTCTATTAATGAGGATTTTTTAAAAAGACACTGGTGGCTAAACAATGGTATCTCAGTCAATAGAAAAGACTTAATTAAAAAGCAAGCAACTCAAGCACACAAATTTCATTTATCTGAGCACGATAAACCTTTGATACCAAATCAAGCAGTCCAAAAAAAAAAATTTCAAATCAATTTCTTATAATTGGAGCAACATGATTCCAAAAACAAACATTTTTCAAAAACAGTATCAGAGCAGCACAGAAAAATCAATATCACAATAGACTTGTTAAACGATGTTTCTGAAGGTCACAAAAACAATATATTCCACGATCCATGATTATAAAATTTAGTTTATTTTAAATCATTTGAAGAAATGTGAATATATCAGGATTTAATGAATCAATCACACAATATTATATTTCAGATTCAAGATATGTGTGCGATTCAATAAATCAATAGTTTCAAATGATTTTAAACAAATATATATTAAAATCAAATAACCATGAAATAATAGAGAATTTTAAGACCATATTTTCAAAGAAATTTTCACAGGTATTTCTGACAAACCCATAGAAAAAAAATCAGATCATTTACATCAGGTTTGATAGATATTCATGATCCAAAATAATTTATTTGAAATCACTTGAATCAATGTCAAGTTTTGAAATATAATGAATCAGTCACACAAGGTTGATAATTTCAAATTTAGGAGGTGTGTGATTATTCAAAATATTAATAATTTCAGATGATTTCAAACAAACAAATTCTAACCATGATGATCATGAATAACAATGATTTTCAAGATGTATCACTGAGATTCTAGACAAATTAAAATTTCCAAGCCAATCTGAAAAAATAATGAAAATATCACTACTGATAAATAATAGAGTGCTGTAATGAGTGTAATATTTCAAGTTTTTCTAAAATGAATTAGAAGAATCTCAAAACAACAACGATGTGTGAATTTCCATTAAACTTTCAGATCTTTAAAAATTTAGAATTCTAATTAACAGTGTTCAAGATTTGACAAGAATACATCAACACTGTTATGAATTCATAAATCAGAAAATAAACTTCAAAACAATTGCAGATATTTACAAGATTAACATCAAGATCTAGAAATAATTAACACATCAAAGTTCGATTCAAATAAAGCAAATTTCCACAAGATTATGAGAACTGCAATTGGAAGTTAAGAAAGCCCAAGAAAAAATAAAATTGCAGCTGTGACAAATCAAAGGAAATAGACAGAAGAGATAGAAGGAGGAAAATAAAAAAAATTAAAAAAAATAAAAACAAAGAATATACAAAAGAATGAGTGCAGAGATATACCTGAAATCCATGTAAGCAAATGAATCTCTAACTCAACTGATTTGGCTAAGGAACTGTGAATAACCTGATGATATGACGCAGTTTGAATTCAGTTTTTAGCACAGTTGTTCCTCAGCCTCCTTTGATAGCTAACTGTTTAGAGGATTGAGTGGTCTAACAAAAACAGTAAAACCACTTACAGTTGTATTTGCTCGTTTTGGTACCCAAACCTGTTTGTAAAGCAATCCATCTGATTTTACCTTTGTTCCCTTTGGAACCCATATCTGTTTGAATTTAATGATGTTTGTTTTATCTCTTTTTGTGATCCAGGATTGCTTAGATGGATTATTACAAAACAAATTCGCATTTTGCTTTTGATTCAAAAATCCTTTTGAATTAACAAAGTTCATATTATCAAGACGATACTTTTGAAAGAAGATTGAAGGATTTTTTAAATCGTTTGAACTTCTCTTTTCAAAGAACTCAGATTTCCCAAAACCAAGTCCAATTCTATTTCCTGATGAAAATTGACTTTTCAACAACATATTTAAAGATTTTTCACTGTTTGAAAATTTTGCCAAGGTTGTTTCAAGTTGTTGAAATTTTGTTTTGAGATCACGATTTTCTTTTAATAAATCTGAACAACGATTTTCAGTGATCTTATATTTTTCAAAGTCAGACTTCAAAACCAAATTTTCATCTTTAAGCAAATTAATTTTGGTTTGGGACTCAACAATCTCAGATTCAAAAAGTTTTTGTTTTTCAAACCCAAGTTTCTTGGATTTTTCAATCTCGTTTTCCAGTTCTTTCAAAATCAAGTCAGATTTCAACAAATTTTCCTTTTCAGCAATTTCAAATTTGGAATATATATCAGTCTTGAAAATTTCAAATTCCTTTTGTAGAAAATTGTTCAACCTTGACAACTCAATCTTGTTTTCTTTCAAGATCAGAATTTCCTTTTCAAACATTTGAATATTTTTACTAAGATGAACAAGATTGGTTTTCAATTTCAAACAATTTTTGCAATCTGAATTTGAAGAATTTTTAAGATGTTCAAGTTGTGATTCCAAATCATCAATTTTGCTGGTCAACTCAAAATTCTTAGATTTCAGAGACTTATTTTTCAGTTGGAGTTTATCAACAGATTTTGTTAAATCAAGACACATGTAAACCAGATCTTCATATGAGAAATTTTCTGTTTCAGCATTTGTTGATTCTCCATAAACTGATCCATCTGAATTTTCATCTATAAGGCTAGTTAAGCATAGATCTGAAGCTGAGTTGACTTTCTGGGGTTTTGAGCTGCAGTTGTCAATTTGTCCATACTTCGTATTGAGAGCTATCCAGATTTCCTGTGCAGTTAAACAATGGGAAATCAAACTATATTGATCATCATCAAGATAAGAATATAGAATATGTGTAGCATGAGAATTAAACACTTTATCTACCATATCGTACCCATTGATAACAACATCCCAACATTTAATATTAACAGATTTTAAATAAAATTCCATTCTGGATTTCCAGTTTAAAAAATCCGTTCCAGTGAAAATAGTTGGAGACGAACTGAACTGACTCTCACTAAATTGACAGCTAGGATGACCCATTACTCTAGAGTTAAACAAAAATACCTGCTCTGATACCACTTGTTGGATCTAGATTAACCCTAGAGGGGGGGTGAATAGGGTTTATCACAGTTTTTAAACGAATTAAAATCTAACGAGATATATAATAATAAACTGATCACAGAATATAGCAGAAACAAAAATGCATAAAATAAATCACACACAGATATACCCAGCTTCGGCAAAGCCCTGCCTACTGCTGCTTTTCTAAGGTTTCTACTATGTGATAGAACATATCCCGCATACAAGTCCATGTACACTTGCGACTCTCGCTCCTATTCTAACCCTACGCTCAAAACCCTAGATTGACCGGTGTCCCCTCGATCATATTTTCCCTAGTTTTACAGACGCTAGAAAACTGCCAGTTAAATCCTAACTGGATTCTTAGAATTTTACAGACGTCTAGAAACTGTTTGAGTAGGATTACAAAATTGAGAGCAATACAAAAAACAAGTAAATCAAACCCTAGTTCAAAAAGAATTTAAACACCCCTTTATTAAAACGTGGCCGACCCATTTAACTCCTTAGCCCATTTGCAACAAAAAATGTCGGCCTCTTGTATTCTCTGATGAAATAGAAATGGCGGCTGGGAATGAGAAATTGAAACTAGGGTTTGTTGAAATACACCCAAATCGAGTTCAATTGCTTGTGAAAAAGATTTCTCTGATGATCGAATTCTCTGATGCTCTTGAGTTGCCGAATACTTTCTGTGCTTCAATTTGGGATTTCTCTTCCTCTGGCTCTCGATCGAAACAGTGAGTTTCCTGAATGTTTTGCTTCGAAAAGCTTGAATGATTTTTTTGGGTTTTCGATGGATATATGTTGCCTGTGATGATGTGGTGTAGGTTATATAGGGTAAAAAAATAGAAAACCCTTAAACCCCTCTCTGATTTCATTATGTGGCCGATCTGATTTGTTGCCTTGAGTTGGATTGCGTGATTGATGTCCATGATTTCAGACATGATTTTGAACTCGATTTAATTTCCATATGACAGTGAATTCCATGATTCAATTTCTTGCCTTTTATTTCCTCGATTTAAATCTGAATTGAACAATTTCTGAAATGATACTGTGACATTGTTGCCTTGTTTGAATTCTGGAAAATAAATTTGCCTCCTGTGAATAAATTTGTAGTCCCTTGAATAAATGGAATCATTTCTGAAACCGATTTGATTTCATGCTTAGTTTTCTGCCATGATTTCCTCTTTTGCCTTGAGAGTTTTAACTGCTTTGATTGCTTGCTAAAAATGTATTTTGATTTCTGGAAAGAAATAATTTGATTGCTGATTTTCTGGAAACATTATTACTGCTTATCCATTCCATTCTGGAAATTTTAATTGTTGAACAATTCCTTGTCATCAACCTATTGTGCCACTGTATTCACTGTCATGAGTCCATTCTCTGGACTGCATTGAATCATGCACTCGAGCATGTATTGTTGCACCATTAACACTTTAATTTCCTTTGGATAGAACTAATGCTTGAGATCATGACCAAAACTGTTTACTGCCATGAGCAGCTGAATATAATCTTGTATCATGTTTGTTGTGCCTTGTTTTGTTGAGACTTGAACTGTGAGTGACCACTTTAAAAAGTCTTGAACCTGATCATGTATGAGTTGCACCATAGACTTGTGTACTTTGAGCTGAACTAATCTGTTTGCACTCTTGAACTGCTGTGATCATTCCTTGATCATTTCATGCTCACTGATTTGATGTTGCACCTGTTTCACTATATTGTACCATGTTGAACTATATTCTTTCTTGCTTTGTCACTTTTATGTTCATGCAGTATTACAATTGTGTATTTGCTCGAGCCATTTGAAAACTGAGTTGACTTGAATTTGCATGGCTCGACACCTGAGCTGCTTGCCTCACTTGCACTATATGATTTTGAAAAAAGTTTTGTACACTTGCTGTGTACACTTGGCATTCTTGTTGCACATTGAATTTTCTGTTTTGATTATTGAGTTTCCTTGACCATTTTGTCTTTGCTGTATATGTGCATGCTTGTGCCACATTGCCTTATCCATTGTAAACTGCCGACCATATCTATGCTGTACAGTTTTGTGCACCAAACAAGTATGTTTTTGTGACTTTGAACTTTGTGAAACACCTGAGTTTCATCACTTTGCTGACTGACTTGAATTTGAGTCTGAACTGACCATACTTGTGCATGCAAGTACTTCCTTGGATCATTTGCTTTGAGCATGAATTTGCTGCTTTATTATACATTGACTTGAAATGGCTTGAATCATGAAATTTGTTGATGAACCAGTCTTGAAAAATTTGAGCAGCTTTGACCTTTTGCTCGACCACTTAAAAATGTTGTACACTTGTTTGAACTTCATGATATTGCCCATAAACTTATCACCATATATGCTCGGTCATTTGACTTTTAATATTTGGTTTTATGTTGATTTTGGCTCCATGTTGACTTTGCTGATCTTTGTTGAAACTGTTTTTGTGCACTTTGTTGCTTCGACCATTCTGCTTTGTACTTTACATTTGCGTTGTGTCGAGCTTGGTCCATGTGACTGCTCCACAACTGTATATATTGATTGGCGAGGCAGTGCACACGTGTATACACGTGTGTACATGCAGCCATCAGACTATTTTTCTGTCCCTGTACTATATATAAACTGTCTAGACACAGTCGGATTAACAAATCAGATCAAGTCAGAAAAATGATGAGAAACACACCAGAAAACTGAGGCAAATAAAATTTCAAAAATAAAAATCAAATCTGCATGTATTTAGTTTTTATTTCTATTGCAGTGTACTGTGTGTTTCTGTTTCATGTGACAGGTAAGAGGATGAGACTGGACTGAAGTGACTGGACTGAAAACTGTGAAGACAGAAGACAAGAAAACAGAAAGCAGTGAATGAGCGTAGTGTTAGTAAATGTGTATATATATGAGCCTGTGTAAATGAATGTATATATGAAATTAGTGACAGAGTTATTCTATAGTGAGGAGGTGTGTATATGAAGTCTGTTATGAAATGAAATGTAATACAGAGATGTACAAATAGTGGAGTATAAAATTTGTACTGTTTGATATTGAAATAAAATATTCTATTCAAATAAAATACTGTGAATATTTAAATTTCTGTGCAGTTGTATTTTATTTAGATAGAAATATTATATTCATGTATGTTGTGTGATATATGAAACAGTACAATTACAAACACATATCTGATAATATATATTTGGTTGTTATCATCAAACAAAAATCATATAATTGTGTATACAACACCGTTATATACAACATATTAGACCCTATGTCTAATCTTCAACTATGCGCTTCTTTTACTTACCGCATTGCTAATAAATTTAAACATTACAATGTTTATTCTACATTCAAGCTATTTGTTTATTAGCCTTGATTGGCAGCTTATTTTCTCTAATCACCCTTAACTTTTGGAATGGACCATTGCTTATTAGTATATTCATAAATTTCCTCCAATTACAAGTTTACTAGTAAAAGGCCTACTTTACCCTTTTTCATTTAATTTATAACCTCGTGTTATAATATTACCACAATTGTAATTGTAAGTTTGCTCATTATACTTATTCCCAGTTGTCTAAGTTTAATTATAATAAGCCTCTTACTTCCCGTTTCATTTTTTAGTTATAAGCACTGTGTTATTACCTTACTTGTCCCTATGACAAGTCTACCTAATATACTTAGGAAAATCTTATACCATATTTAGTTTTTCTATTTCACTTTCAAAACAATATCCACATTATCGTCTAATATTAGGAAAATTAGTTCAACTTATTATTTGTAAAACAACATTATGAAATATCTTTTATTCATTACACGACAACAGTGTTTATTCTTATCAAATAAAACTCAACTTTTTACATTTCCTTTCTGACTCGAAAATATCACTATAATTTCCCACAATTCCCTTTTTATTTCCCTTTTACTTTGTAATTCTCATTATATATTTTCACTTTTTGCCAATTTCTTCACTTCCGATCTCTTGTTATGTATTCTCTAAATTTTCAACAAACGTTGCATTTTTATTTCCCTAATGGAAGTAATAACTTATCACTAATCTCTTTATCGATTACCAATTGATATCATCTTCGGATAATCCTGATGTTGTTCAAGTTAGGGTATTTTAATTACCTCTCAGACCTTAATCAACAACGTTCTTATCTTCAGATAGATACGAGCTGTAATCCCAAAACCCGATACTTCATTCTAATATCAAAGCAAATTCCATTTAACTGTTCCCTTTAAAATACGGTTTCATAAAACCTTCTTACTTTTGAACATCCCATTATTTCTTAATTTGATACTTAAGTAACTTCTTTATAAAACACCACTTTTTAGCTCTGCCTCTTTAAACCAATTCACTTTATAAATTCGGATTTGGCTATGCAATCCTACGACCCACTTCTTTACAAATTCACTATTTCAAATCTCCTTTCAATCTATTCAACCATTCCCCACTTGGGAAATCTTATTTCAGTTTTCCCCTTTTTTCAAAATCTCATTTTTAAGTAACGTTAATTTAAAATTATGCTTTAACATCTTAAACCTCATTTACATAACATTGGTTTATTATAAACCCTTTCTTCCCAATCTCCTTTGACTTAATTCAAACAATTAACACTTATTTCAAGCTATGGTATTGGCTTAAAATTTCTTTTGTAACTTCGTTATAAAAACTTGGGTTTTAAATATAAAACCCATACATAAACTCCTTTCGCCATTACACTAGATTTCATTTCAAATTTCGATTACCTTTAAATGAATTCCAATTAAAAGTTAATTTTCTAAATTATTATAAATTAAAAATAATTTACTTCAATAATTAAATGCTATAAAAGTAGTTAATTTCTTCATTAGCTAAAATAAATAGTAATTTCCTTTTTAAAATCTTATTAAAATTAAAACAATATTCGTTAAACTATTTTATTCAAAACACATTAATTCAAAATTCAATCTCAATAAAAAACATTCTATTTAGTCTATTCAAAACACGGTTATCACATTAACCGATTCCAATTTGTTTACCCTTTAAATTAATTATCAATATAGTTAAATTAAATAAATTCCATTTAATTGTTCCTTGCCAAAACAATTATCCAATTTAAGCCGCCAGGTTAACTTCTATTCACTTATGTACCATTCTCATTAACATCAGAATTTCCTTATAAAATCAATTAATTATTAATTCTAAATTTAAATAATAAATATAAATATAAACATTTATTTCCATTTTATAAACTTTTATTCTAAAAAATATATTTCAAAATCTATCACCAGTTATAAAATAAATTTTATAACTTTAGTTCTATCGATCCACCTGACGGTAAATCAATAATAATAAACCAAATTTATTACTAGGCCATTTTCTTATCGATTACTTAATCAATATTGCCCATTGGTTTAAAACAAAACACATGTTGAAGTTTCAGTCAATGATTACAAATCAAATCCATCACCCAATCATGACAGTTCATATTTGAAAATATGAAAATAAATAATATATTTGAGGAATCCCATTGGATCCCTCCAACCTGTTCTTCCCTGTATTCAAAATAGTTAGCTCAAATCAGATCATGCAATCACATTGAGCTGATAATAAATAACGACCATTAAACATCGACCAATAAAAAAAACAATTCAAACAATTCAAAAAATTCAAACCATTAAACGCGTATATAAATAAACGTGACCAACAGGGTGAGTTACCTCCATTGGATCAAATTGTTAAAATAACAATTTGGTATTTCACTGAAATTAAACAACGGCTTAATTTCATTGATTAAATCAACAAATAAAATTATAACTAGCAAACACTTAATCATCGGCAAGCAGAGCACACAAAATAAAAACCCAATTTATATAAAATATAAATGGGAAGAACTAAGTGAGTTTAACTCACCTTGATTCCGTTGTCGCTAAAGCGATTCGGTTTTTAATTAAACTAAACCCAGTGTTTAATTTAATAAAAATTCCAGCTATCTCTGGTTCCATCCAAATTGGTTCCACAATGTAGTATTCTGCGAGACGGTCCAAATGCCTTTCGCTTATTCACTTCTGTAAATATATGTACGAGTTATAACATTCATCGACATTCATGAGTTAATTAAATAATTATATTCTTAGTTAATATCTTTAAATTAACTAATTACTTGTGCAAATAAATTATCCGGCCGATAAGCTTCATCGTTTACTCCATTGTTCTTATTTCCTTGCATACCCACCCCATAATCATTCCTGTTCAAAAATGGATGTTAGCACCATTTTTAAATAAACCAAAGTTTATTTTTTAATTAATACACTAATTTATTTACTTTTAATTCATGGTTTAAGGGTCCATTTATGTCAAGGTCTTTGCGCCTTTGTTCGAATTCCTGCTTCTGGTTGTTTGTTCAAGACCTGATCATATATAGGCTATAGAAATATTATAATTTATATCCTTAAATTTAATGATTAAACACTTAATTAAGTAAAGTTAATTACTGCAGGGGGCCAATCAGTACTGCGTTTTGTCCCGATCTATTTTATTCCAGGTACCTTCTTCGTACCCTCATCATCACGCGCTGACCTCCTCCCAACGACTGCTGCACCCCCTACAAGCCACCAGAGAACGATCCTCGATCACCCTCGCTTCCGCCTTAACCCAATCGCCCTTCGCCCCAAGTGACACGCAACCCTAAGATTTCCTCCGCCTGCGACGACCCATAAACCCTGCCCCGTCTCGAGCGAAATTCCTACCACATTGGGCCTCGAATTCAGATCACAGCCATTGGATATAAAGGCCTTGACTAGATGAAGATTATTGATGTGGGGATTATTTCGGTTTGATGAAAAAATCGAGTGATTTTTTAGGAAGAAGATGATGAAGTGTGGTTCGTTGATTTCTGAAGTGTGGTGGCAGTATATTGCATTGACCAGAAATGAACGTGAATTAGGGTATTGACCGGTTCATTTGTACAAGGGGGTATATAAAGGTGTAAATAAAATGTTAATTTATTATTTTCGAAACTTCGTCATGAAGTAACACGCGTAAAACATCACCAACGACTTCCGTTTTCTAATAAAAAGGCTAATCCTGGCATAGAAAAATATTCCGGATCTAATGGGATAAGTTTCGTCGAATTCCGACATCGTTTGAAAAAAATTCCTTTATAAAACCAGAAATAAAAACGCGTTTCAATTTTTCACGATCACTAAATAAATCCGATCAACTTGAAACCTTGAGATCCTGCAATTATTCTTCAATACGAACCAAATAATACCAGTTTTGTCGGATTCGGAGATTGTTTCCCGGTACGCCATTTTTTACACGCACCGCAATGCCAATTTAGACACCAAATTACCCGGTCTCCAAAAATAACAAACTATGTACCTGTCCTGACTATAATCGACGATACGAACTCAACGGAACTGGTTTTGTGGCTTAATTCGATCGTCTGCTCAAGTTACACTCAAATATCCCTCTATTACATTAATTACGTGCTATAGAAATTTATTAGGCTTTTACGGCTGTCGTAGTCACATACGACATCGGTTTGCCATGCAATTTGATTTTCTTACAATAATTTAACGATACGGTTCCAATGACACTAATTTCATCGAAATCGGAGACCGTTTGCAAAATCGCTATTTTAAAGGCCTATATTTTAAATAATGATTTCCGTAGTGACTATTTCAAATTTGATTTGGCCATAACTAACAAACTATAACATGAACTCCGAATTTTTTTCTTTCATATGAAAATTATAGTCAACACGATCCCAAAATTTCTTGTTTCACAAAAATCCGACCTATATCGGATCTTGTATATTCGATTTGAAGTTCAAAACACCATATTACGATCTACAGCGCCATTTCGGGCTCGTTTTATAATTATATAAATATATAACGTTCGAACTTCGTTTAAGTAACGAATTAAATATTAAAATGCATTAATATTCCAAATAAAATATTTAAAATAATAAATTAAATAAAATAGTTGGCTACCAAATATACGGGTCGTTGCAGTATTAGAGTATGATTATTGAACGACGGAGTAGAGGAGCTTTTCTTGAATTATCGCAATATGGTCTAACTAGAAATAAAAAAAGGGAAAGGGAAGATGGGTAAGGTATTTATATTAGGAGGAGGTGGAGATTCACACATGAGTAAAACTCATGAAAAAATTAAGTATAGGGATCAGTACTGATCTTTAGATGGATAGGTACCGATACTTAATTATATCTTTTTTTTAAAGAAGGGAAATATGAGGAAGGATCATTATTCTCAAACTCACACATATGAATTTCTGTGTATGTTAAATTTTCAAAGGTTTGACTATTAAGCTATTCTGAATCAAGCATCAAACTCATGTTTGATAATACGAAAACAAACGGAATAGTTCTAGAATACACATTCGATATTCAAGTTTAGATAAACAATGGAAGTTGACATACACGATCTTATGCATATACTTGCAGTACTATACTTTCATTACAAATACCGAGCATGTCACTCAAAACCACATATGAGTATGTGAGTGCGCACATAACTCTTAACCGATCATGATTTGGTTATATTCAGTGTAAGCGAGAGTTGGGGAACAATGGTTACTTCCTTGAAATCGAAAAAATTAGGTGATTACTTGGTAGATTCGGGTGATTTCTCATCCGGATGGTCAAGCTCAATCAAAGTGAACTATCAAATGACACTGAAATTGGTCGTTTATACCATTAGAGTTCGTCGAAACATTACATCTCTTCGAAAGCGATGTGCTTCTTGGCTTAAATAACTAAAAGGAAAGGTCACAATGACTTGCTGAACAGGACATGGAGATCATTCATGACATTAAATCTTTTTTGAATTCAAAGCACGTTATGTTTACATAAGACATACTTTGGGGTGCAAGTGTTATCCGACCTTTTGGCCCATCTATCAGAAGCAATCTAGACCAACACGACTTTAGGATCGCGAGGTAAAACGACTCAAAAGTGTCTGTTAATGGGCTAAGGACCAAGCCAAGATAGTTCATGCCACCACGATCTCCTTAGCTCATGAGAACAACATCTAGATGCCCACTAACACATGTATCATTAGGAATCCTTAAGGTGGATCGGTATGGACCCCAAAGTGGACCGGTAGGAATCCACATTATCCCTAACAACTCAACTCACAATCAATTCACACATGGATTGGTATAACTCCCTAAAAGTGGATCAGTACGAATTCTTCATTGTGGATCGGTATAACTCCGCCAATCTACACAATTTCACAACTCACCAAATCTGTAGGATCACATTCCTACAATGGCTAGTCAAATCACTACAAACATCACATAAAAACAAATGAATAGGGGCATATCGATTATACGTAGACCTAACCCCTGGTAACAACAAGTGTGGGGATCGGTATCGATCCATGTATATATTGCTACTGATTTGAGCGACTTGGTTTTTGGGGCCTTGGACCTTATATACTCATTAATATTATAGATCCCCTACTTCACAACTATAACTATCCCTATTTTCAACAAAATATTGATCTTTTAGCATTCTAACTACATTGTTCTATCTAATTCGAGATTTATATCGATCCACGCATTGTACTTCATGAATTTCAGCAATAAGATAATTAAATTGCAAACTGGATGTAAGCCAACTTACGCTGAACCACTATAAATTATTATCTTGTTTTACTGCATTTATACTACTTCTTACTTATTTTTATTTACTTTCGTTTAAAATTTGTTGAACCCTTTGGGTGTTGTATCAAATTTTGGTGTCAACAAGCACGTTCTCACTTATTGGTTTTGCCTCAATTAAACAAGTCTGGAATTAACCATAGAATATAACTTCGCGCCCTGTGCCATGAGGTTTACTACATCGTTTAAGCCTCAATCTTGTTCTCCTGAAGAGAGCAAAAACATGTGGTTTTATATAATAAAATATATCATGAAAATAATTAAATTTTAAATGATTTACACAGCTATTTGGAAATCTTGATTTTGAGAATCTCTTTCTAATAGAAAATACATGTATTTTAATAACTTTGAAATAATATAAATAACATTTGTAAATTATTTCTCTTAAATAGTTTTTATTTATATTGAAATCCCTTTTGGAAGTAATTTACAACTAGTGCACTTTTGCAAACAAAAATTCACGAATAAATCATGAAGGAAACACACAAAGTCAAATGAAAAATCGTTAGTCTAGAGCACAGATCAATGATAACATAATCTCTTTGAGTATAGGAATAAGACTAATGAAATTTCTAAAGCTTCATGAACTAGTTAACGAATGAAGGAAATTCACTAAAAATACTTACAAATCATTCAGGAGTCCTGAGAACCAAGGCCAAAATCCTAAAAAATAAAGCATGTCAAATAAAAAGGTACAGACTGACCTTGCTTATCATAGGTGGACTAAATATGCATGGGTCGACCCTTAGATCATCTTAAGGAAGTGTTGGGTCGACCTTTTACATAGGAATTTGCATAGAGTGAATTTTTTTTTCGAACACAATTTTGACATAGGAATATGCTTTTGTGGTCGTATAGACCTGAATTTTAACATGCAAGGAGTTTAACAATAATAATATCATCTGAAAAAGATTTCACACAATTCCGACATAAATTGGATGATGTACAAAACCATAAAAATGGACTCTTGCATTGTTTTACTATAACTCAAAAATTCAAAGAAATTGTTACGATAAACAACGGTTTTACCGAAACAAGCAAAGATTCAATACAAAAACACCACGAATAAGGTAGAAGATATGAGATTTACTTTCCCTAATTAGACTATAATGAGATTGCAGCGAGTTAGCTAAACTAGATGATGATTTGGAACTTCTGAAACCCATAGAAATGAATAGCAGGGACATGCAAACCAGAATCTTCCCTATAAACTCCTCTCTACCACTTTCAGCAATTACTGCTTGAATTCTTAGACGTAATTTGATTTGTTTAATTATAAAAGGATAATAAGTTTTTCCCTTTTGATTAAATTAAGAAGGCTGAGATTTATGGAGATTTTGAGGAGGAGGGAAGCCATCAATCCTTCTTAGGCTTTCTTTTTAGATAAAGAAACTTCTACATGAGGATGCAAAATGTAAGTGCCCTTCCGTGTTTTTTTAGACTTTTCTTTGTTATTCCATTAAGTTAAGTTATGAAATGGGCCTAATCAGTTCCTATTAGGCTAAGTGTCAGTCAATTCCTTTTAATTAAACTTTTAACTATGCACTTACACTATTGAAATATATGTTTATATATTGTTAAATTATCCCTACATTACATACTTACAACTCTTCCCTTATCTCAACTTATAAAATTGTAACAAATATGCGTATTCCCTTTTTGACACCAATTTTTAAATTAAACACTTAAAAGTTCAAATTTTCTCAAAACACTAATTTCCCATTTTATTTATTCAAAGCTTACTAATTTAACACTCGACTTACACAAAGCACATTGTTTATAACAAATATAACTATACAACCATATTAAAATTATTTCATCACTCAAATATTGATTTTCAATCAATATTTTACTCTTTTATAATTATGTTTGTTTCTCAATTATAATGAAAACACACTTTGTTTCATGTTTTACTTTTGTTTATCCAACAAATGTACGAATTACATCAAATTATTACAACCACATAATTATTGATTTTCAAACAATACTTTACTTATTGCAAGTTTTAGTTTACAACTTAATTGAATTCATTTGCATAGTTTACATATTATCTCATTTAGACACACAATCCTCTAATGCAAAACGACAATAAAATATTATAAACATTTAAATGTTGATTTTTAGGCAGCAATTCACATCTTTATATTTTATTAGCAACTAATTTCACATTGAACTACACTTCTTTTACTTAAAATCCACAATTAGCCATAATTTACAAGAACTATTGCATTTAACATAAATGAATTCTTTTAACAAATGTTTTGATTTCATATACATATTATAGTCTATTTAAACTTTATTCCCTATATATATATATTCAATACTAAACTTAATTTCCTATTTCAATAAAAAAACTCAACTAATTTTTGGTTAAAAGCATTGCTCATAAAAACCCTATTCTTTCATGAGTACACTTAAATGATTATATGAATTATCCACTTATGAACTTGTAATTTTTTTCTTCTATAAACATAAATTACAAAATATCATTAAAATTTGTTATCCACAGTACCCAAAACTAGGGTTGTTACAATTGTGTAACAACATTGAATACTAAACTAATGTTTTTGTCGTTTAAACAAAAGAGATGCATTATAGGCCTGAAGAGGTCACCGGACTTAAAAAGGATGTGGATAAGTTGAAGAGCAATGGATTTATTCATTATGCCCTATTCTTAGACTAGGACTCCAATTCAATCTTAGTCAACAAAGCTAATGGAAAATTGTGCATATGCATTAAATACTCTAATCAAAATAAAGTTCCCCTACCAAGAATAGACAAGCATTAGAAATCAGTGGCAAGGCATGAACTTCTTATCTTCATGGATGAATTCCTAGGTTACAGCAAAATTCCAATGCATGTTCCTTACCACGAACACACTAGTTTCAACATTGATTTTAAGCTATGTTGTAATGTTGTCATTCCCATTATCATAAAGAACGTTAAAGCTACATATCAATAATTGGTCAATTAGGCATTCAAGTTCCAGATTGGGAAATCCATGAAGGCATGCATGGACGATATGCTCATAAAGTCAATGTTGGTACTGTGGATAATGTTTTTAAATGAAAACAACCTTAGGAAATATTATAGTATGCAAATACTAATGTTAGTAATGTTTTATAGATATATATAATATATAGTGCAGGGCATAGATAGGTATTGATGATGAATAATGTACAGTGATAAGTGTAGATTTAGGATAACAACGACGCAAAAATTTAAGAGTTAAAGAATGAAATTTCATGAGTCTTAAATAGTTCAAGATGTTCTTGATAAGTTAAGAATCATAGAATATATGTCAAAGTTCAGATAGAACATGAACTCTTTTTCAAATGATTTTCCTAAATAATTTTCAAATAAGCTTTGCTTTCAACATAATATTTTTCAATACATCCTTTTAGAAGTCCCTAACCTTTTATGCTGCTTGTATTAATCTCATATATGTTTATGACCTGACAGTTTCTTTATGCCTTGTTTTAAAATAATTTTACGTATATTATTTACATTGTATTTGATCTTTATATTAAATATTTCAAAATTTATTTGGTAAAATTTTGTTAGGATTAAAATATGTATAAAAATGTTCAAATTATTTTAAAATTCTTTAAATTATTTTGTAAAGCAATGATTCTCAAAAGGATTTAAAATAAACTGATTTTATAAATTACGGATGATATGTCGAGTTATCCTAGAATATTATGCCGACATTCTAGCTAATTTTTTTCCAAAAATTATATTTTCAAAAGGAGCGTAAATACTTCTCAACCTTTCGCGAGTAGATATGACTATAAATGTTTTGTAAGTACCTGACATTTTAAGCGAATATGAGCTCCATCTTTTTCATTTTATTTCTCTCCTTATCCACTCTCATTTTCTAAGGAAAATATTAATTATACACTTTCATGATTCATCTAGAACAAATCCATTTATATCTAATTTTATCCTCTATCAATATCTCAAGTTCAAAGTTCAATTCAGAGCTATACGAGCATTTATAATCAAAGATTAAAAGCTCGAAGAATGTAAACTTTTTCAAACCAAAAACCGTAGTTTTTAAGGGCATGATTATGTCCCGTAAATCAATTGGATGTACTATGCCTTTTATCCTTTAAACCAAGATTTTATTTGTATTTACTAGTTGAAAAGAAATAGATAAATGGTCCATGCAGGACTGGATGTAGGGTAGCTTCATACCAGTATAAAATTTTCGATCTCTTCTTTCCTTTTCTGCGTTTACTTTTATCTACATTTTGAATTTTCAATTGTTAATAGCATTAATTTAAGAATACTTTTGTTTCAAGTTTAATAATATTCATATAATTTTGTAAACACTATTCAGTCCCCTTCTAGTGTTAATATTATTCTAAAGATCCATATCTTGCGATTTCACATTTAGTATCAAAGCCAGGTTTCTCAAAATATTCATAATCCTATGTTTGAAAAAATTAAAATGGTAACACTAGTAATGGTACTTTTATTGGCATAGTCGGTAACTCATTTGTATTAGGAGAATCTACTACTAGGCCACTACTTTCTAATGGTAGTAATTGCGTATATTGGTCATGCAGAATTAAAAATTATTTACTATCAGTAGGATAATATATTTGGAATATCTCACAAACTGAGTACACTGAATACCAGAGAAATTTTGTACGATGGACTACTAGTCAAAAAGCAATTACAATAAGTAATTTTAAAGCTATTGATATATTTTATTTGTTCGCTAAGTTGAAATGAACTTAACAGAGTGTCTATAAGTCTGTATTTGTAGTTTAGAGAAATTTGCATGTTACACATGAATGAATAAGTAAAGTTTAAAAAACTAAGATTTTTACATTAGCAAATCAGTTTCAGTTATTTAAAGTGTGTCCAAATGATTCCATATCGAACATTATAGTAGATTTCATGATACAGTACATTCATTTATTGCATCGAGCAAAGTTTTTTGGAAGAGAATCAAGTTCAAAAAAATCAAATTCACTTAATCTTACATGAAGTCAATAGATTCCAGCAATTATAGAGATAGATGATACTAATACTTTAAAATTTGAAGAGCTAATTAGCGAGTCAATGCCTTTTGAAGCATAAGTGCAGGAAATTAAAGAAATAAAAATAAGAGGGAACAAATCAATAGCTTTTAATGCAATAACAAAAAAATGATTCATACAATGATGATAATGAAGAAATTGAATTTATGCCATGGAGTTCTAGAAAATTTCTTAAGTATAGAAGGAGGATTAATTTTAAAGGAAATGATTAAAATATTCAAGAAATAACATTCGAAAAGATGTCATATGTTTCAATTGTGATTAACTAAGACACATAAATGATATTATCCATGTGACATGCTTTATTCTTTAATGTCACCAATGTGAGGATGTATTAAGTTTTGTGAAGCGCAATAGGTATAAAGTAGTAACACAGGGACTAAAATTCATAAGATAGAATGTATAACACAATAGGAACTTTTTAAAACATTTATTATTAAATTAGTCACAACATTACAATTTAAAATACTATATAATCATCATCATAAAACAAACTGTCTCGTGGAAAAAAAATCAGAGTATACGAATAAAAGCATAAAAGTCATCTCCCTTATAAGTCATTACAATAGTCATGAAGCAAGTACTGAAGCAATACATAAGTACGAAATAATTTGAATCCAAGCCAAATCAAAAGATCAAAAGTCATTGCAATTTGTTGCGACCCACTACCCTAAAAACCTGGGGGGGAGGAAGAGAGAGAGAAAACAAACTAGGTCAGACATAAGTCTGGTGAGTTCCAGTCAATTTTAGCATGAGCATAAGATAAAGAAGTATTTAGACAGATGAATAGTAACGGACATGAAAATATAGTAAAGTTGAAAAAAAGAAAAAAAAGATAGGCTTATCATTCATATCCAAGAATTACCGCACCAAATAACATAATATCGTAATTAGGCTTTACCTAATATCTACCCAGTGATCGACTTCTTTACAAGATGTGAACAAACTGTGCCAACTATGGAACACGGGGTTATCACCCATCAACTAAAAAGACACTATCTTAATCACAGGCGTTACATCGTCTTGTCATCCTTGTTTGGAGCAATGCACGCTCATGGTTCCACCGGAACGCGTCCATACCCACCTTTTTTAACTTTTTACTATCCAGATCAGTAAAACGTACCCTAGCCTCTACCTAGTGTGAGACTCCGATGATAATAACAGGGATACTGATTGATAGGGGTTCCAACCGACTAAGAAATTGACACAAGTCACCCCTACTTAGTCCCCAAGTTAACTAGGATTTCTATGAGCTCCTTATATCTCACTGGAATGGGCCCCTTGACTTATTAATCACATGATTTTAACTTAACAAGTTTAAGTTCATTAATAATCCCAATATAACCTTGTTTTTTGTTCCTAGGTTGTAACTAACATTTCTACTTAAATGTAATCTTTTTATACAACCCTTCCCCAAGTCACTCATTGTCCAAATAAGTCCAATACATCACTATTTAGATGTTTTACAGTTATAAGTTACTTAACGTTCAATCCAGTGTATTTTATTCCAAGTTCACATGTTTTCTAATAACATGTTACTTAATGTATAAGTAAGCATAACTTATTCCAAGTCATAAGTTTGCATGTTCTTTCATTAGAATTTACCCCAATTTACAGTCCATAACTTGAATGTAATATTCACCAATTCTTAATATGCCCAAAATCCCTTTTTTGACATATAAACAATAACTTGTAAAAGGATAAACTTATAAATGGTCAAACTTTCAGATCAAATCTATTTTACTGTCTTAATCCTTTTTATTTAGGTTGCTGATCTAAAAATAACATAGAACTCAAAGAGAAATGTTGTAGATTCAAAACAGGCCTTTGAAGGAAAAGAAGAAGAATATCCTTTCAGATCTACAATTTGACAGCACTGTAACTTGCTCCCTAATTTTATTTCATTTCAAGAGTATAATGGAATGGGGGCTAAGAAGATGAAGAAGAATAGACGTGAAGAAATAGTAAAGAGTAACAATCTATTTATAGAAATGGAACGATAGTTTAGGTCTTAGGATATTAGGTTTTTAATCTCATCCTTAGAAGACATCTCAACAATACATCAAAAAACAATAATCTAGAAGCAGGCGACATTGGTCAGGCACAAGCTCGTGCCTGGCTCTTACTGGGTCGACCAACCTTATATGTGGGTCGACACATGTGTGACCCATCGGTCGACACAAGGATCGACCCATATGGGCTGGGTCACCCATTTATCATTGCTTTATACCGATTATTAATTAAAATTTTCTAATTTAGTTTCAAATTTTGATTGATCCTAACTTGTTCATTTCTTGTCCGATTTACGCAAACTAAAAGTCTATTTGAACCAGAATTTCGTAACGAACGCAACAGTGGAATCAATTTTACCTAACTATGACTACTATTTTAATTAATATTTCATTTATTAATCTTCTTTGTATAATTATTTTTTATTAAAATTTGGGGGTGTTACAGTCCAGATCCGAATAAATAAAAAATTACACCAAATAAGCTTTGTCGAAAAAATAAAAAAGGACATATAATGCAACATTAGATGTTTCAGGTACATCCACAAGTGATAATGATTCAAACACGAAAAATGGAATTATGTCGTTCACAGCATTTCGTTGTACGAAAAAGTAACGATCTGAAATCCCCTGATCTCCGAAGAGAAGGGAAACAACGAATTTCTTTGAGAGCAACACTCCTCAGAACACAAACAATAGAACACTTCAATGTAGTTACAACAATTTACATCAGAGTACAAGAATATAACAAAGTATGAATAAATAATATACATCAGAAAAATATTAGAGATTAAAATACATTACATAACAGCAGAAAAATAGTACATAACACAACTGAAAGAGATATAAGGATACAAAGGTTTCCGAATATAGCTCCAGTTGTAAACTAGGATCCTATAAAATAGAAATCTGCAAAACCAAAACTACTAGTTGTCCGTGTGGAAAATAGGGGCACCCAGAGTTTAGGTAGAAACAATAAACTCCGAGTCAATCATGTGACTGGTGTGAGAATAAAACAATTATTAAATCTTTACTATAAAAATAAAGTAAATAAAGGGACCATGCCATATAACATGGAATGGGTTTTCTCCCGAGAATCCCAGTGCATAAAAAAATAGCATAATGCTTTTTGGAAAAATGAAGCTATTATAAGACTCACGGCCCATCATAGAATGCAACGCAAGCCGGAGGATAGAGCTTTACCTTGTAATAGTCAAACATGCTTAGTACGTTTAAAACAAAAATCATTTGATACTATTATAAGTGCATAGTGTATAAAGAGACTTCAAACATAAATGTATCAATCATAGATGGCATGGGTACCATATATCATGTCGCCATACTAGACTCTACATTCAAAACCGAAATGTTGTTTTGTAAATTGTATTTACATTATGAGTCGAGGCACGGGATGTATTCCTCGCCGGCTTTGAGACACTCTAGCAAATGCCTCAGGGCTCGGACGCAACCGAGCCCTTGGATCCTGCAGGGTCTGTCCTCCCTTACTTTTGAGGATTAGTTATTCTTGAACACACGTTTCCCGTTCCTATCGGACCTATCACTTGCCCACTAGGGACCAATATCCGAGGCGCCTCACATTCCATCATCCACATAGGTAAAAATAAATAAATGTCTGCGCTCCATACCACGACACCACCCATAGCTAGAAGGAAACATCATGTCCTCCCTGCATTCCTTATCCCTTTTTTGACTCATACCGGGTGTGAGGCTCGTGAATTAATGATACACAAAGCTATGATATTTAAAGTCATACTTTGATCATCAACCACAAGACTCTTCTTTTCAACAAAAGCCTTGATAAATGCCACTCAGCATGCCACACTGTCAATCCATACCGTACCACTAATTTCTGCCAATATATAACCTCTAAGCTCATACGTCTCAGAGAAGGGTGTTAAGCAAGAGAATAAATTCTACGCCACCAAACATATATATATTTAGTAGAGATCAACGAATATAGTATAAAGGAATACAATGTCAGGCACATTATCCATTTACAAGTCTGTTCTAGGTCTGAACGAAACCGGAGGCACCTTATTCCTCGTCATATATGTCCAATACAGGAGAGAGGTCCTCGCATATCACGTTGATCTTTAAGTACGTCTGGACGATCACCACTTATTACCTTGTCTCGGGTGTACAGCTCAATCAAGACATCAGTAATCACCCAAACGATGTGAAGATCTCCGGTCTTCAATCACCATCTTCATCGGCGACTTATCGTCGAATCAGTTATTCAGGATGGGCATAAACCCGGTCTTTCCGAACAACTCGCGTATCTCATAAACAAGTGCTACACAAACACAACATACACCTCATTCCAATCCAGAATATTCTTTTATTCAAATATTATTTTCACAATTTAAACCAAATTAAGGCTTTCTAGACTAGTCGGGATTAGCATACCTTATCGAGGTAATCATTTGTTTTATTTCCCAATCCCAACCTATTCATACCATGGAGCAAAACTGGTAATACCCCATATCTAACACCACGGTGTTATCGGTAAAATTAATTACCATTTCACGATCAAATCTAATTAAAGACTTAGCTATTGCCTGGAGTAAAACTGGTGATACTCCATTCTCGATCATTTCCCAAATTTGATAATTTAAATTATCACGTTCACATTTCAATATAATTAAAGATTCATTAAAACTCCACTTAGTTTTAATCTTCCCAAAAATCATTATTAATGGTTATTTAAATTTGGGAAATCAAACATGTCGCATCAACGATCTACACCGCAACATTGATATCTGCCAGTATATAACTTCTAAGCTCATATGTCTCAGAGAAGGGTTTTAAGCAAGAGAATAAATTCTCCACCACCAAATAGATATATATTTAGCAGAGATTAACAATACAATTTGAAATACAATGTTAGACATGTAATCCTGTCTTTAACTAGGTTAAAGAACCAATGTCATTTAAAACAAAGTTCACGACAAACCCAAAATCATATTCCATTAACGATGAAATCTTAACGGAAAAAGATCAATATATAATCGATATCAATTTCCGTATCCGACTAATAATATAAATGGAATAACGACAAAGCCTTTTAAATTCCATATACATTAATCGTCTTCCTCCACAGAAGCCCACGTCTATTATTACCAAATCGAATTCCATTCAATTCCAATTTAATATATTAAATTGGAAAACTTTACTTTGGAAATTTTCCATTAAATCTTAAAAAAAGATTTATATATTCCAAATCACATTTCACTGTTAATCGGGTTAATGAACGAATGTCGTTTAAAACACAGTTCACAATAAATCCGATCCACATTCCATTTTATTCCAATTACTAAATATAACTTGAAACTCTAATAATGTTAATTAATAGAATTATTCTTTTCACATGGGGTTTAAGAACAGTGTTACTAAAGACATCATTCACGACAAACCCAAAATCCACTTTGATATTAAATATAAGGCTCTAAACAGAAATTATATCGACTTACATTCAATATCAAATTCTGAAACCAACACATATCGTATGGGGAATAACGGTATATATCTATCTTCCAAATTCCTCCACAATATCCGTATAGTCATAGAATACAATATCAAAATATCCCGAAGATGATTTCTATTCAACTCCATTCCAAATCATACATTGGAAAATTTTGGTTAGATTAAAACCATTTTCAAATCCAATTTATTTATTTAAAAATGTCGGATTATCTTACTAGTTAATAACTAGTTCATTTTGATAAAAATATATTTTTATCTTTCCAAATGTGGATGTTTTTCATCCAAATTCTTTCCAAATCATTTATCATGATTTTACACAAATAATTAATAATTTTAATAATTTTATCAAGGCCCGTACAGTCGGCTTCCAATAACAGCCACCGAAATACATTCATAGCGACCTATTCCGAATTTGATTTGGACATAATTCCAAATCCACCGTTAGATTTCAAATCTTTTATATTTATTGGAATGCCCTTTCCGAAACGAACCCAATGGTTCCAGTTTAAGGAGAATCCGACGGTCGGATCTCCCATAATGTCAATCCGAAGTCAATGATCGAAATTCGGAAACGGTCGCGGCGGGTTCTATTCAAGCCATTAATATATATATATATATATATATATATAATGTACATTTCATTCAAAACATATTTTATAAATTCGTTTTAAAAACGATTCCCCCTTTCATTTCAATTTTAAATCAAAATTGAATACTCCTTATCATTATAATATTTAAATGATAATATTTTCAGAATATCTGATTTTGAAATCATTCCCTTTCCAATATTCATTATAAAAATGAATAAAATCGATATAGATATCGTTCGCGTTAAAATGGCGCAAATATAATCAACACGGCTTCACACATTTCAATATTTTCGTGTCCATCCAAAATCGGACATCAAATTCACATTTCAATCCTTTACCGAATATTATTTTAAAATATTCGTTATTTTAAAATATTTATTATTCCTGAATTGGAATCAGATACAATCAATTACCATATAATTTTATTTATATGGATTTCATACAACACATGTACACAACAATAATGATACACAATCATCCATCATCCAGAGTGCATTACATAACGACATAAGCATTAAATATAAATAATTAACCCTTACAACAGTCGATCAACCAATCGATTGACATACAACTAAACAATTAGGATTAGTGTACGTCAAATATCATCACAATACCCGTGTGGGGTTCCAACCAATAAATACTGTATATTATTTGTGCAGTTATGTGTAAAATTTATCGGGCCAATCAATGTAAGTTAAATGGGTGTACATAAACAAATCGTCTGATTTGTAAATGAATATTTATTTTCATTTCAGGAGGATTTTATTCCATTCACATATACATTAAAAATTATATTTTTAACGATAAAATATTTATTTCAACACTTGACTATTTTACATAGTTCATACATTCAATAAAAATGATATTTTTATTTTTCAAACATTTTATTCAACACATGAATATTTTATATAGTTTATTTCAGAAAATTTCGGCATTATAACGGCGCGGTATTAGAACTGAAATAATGTCTAGCATTATCCCTCTCCCGATACTGGCTCGCGCCATACACGTCAATCACAATCAATCCAAACAATCCCACAATCAATTCATGATCAATTTTACAACTCCAATCCAAATTTCCACAATACAATCCAAAACAAACAACCATGGTTCGTGCAATAAATAGTGCCAGAAGCTACTAAACCCCATCTACAACCTAGAATATATTTAACTATAAAATAGTTTGAGTGAGAAAGAGTTCTCACATTGGGATCCACCCCACGGTTGTTTTCAGATGCTATGATTTATTGTTCTGGCTCCAAATTTTGCATATGAGCTCCAATCTTCACACGCTCTTTTTATCTAGCTTAAACGCGCCATTCTGGACAACTTTGGCCTAGTGGCCTTTCTTCCGAAAATGCTCCAATTCGCCAAAATTTGCGAAAAGTCAGTATTTGGACAGCAGACTTTGGACGCGTTTTCCAAACTCCGCAATCCAAAATACGGCATCCATATGTTCAAATCGAAGAGAAAATCATGCTTTTTGATTTTAGCATTGTGGAGTTTTGGCCAGAGAGGCTTGGTTGGGGAGTTATTGAAGAAAGAAGGATAGGGGCTGTTTTGCAAAACAAGATTTTTGGTGAAAATGAGTTTTTAGGTGATGGGGGCCCCACGGCTGGAGCTGGGTGGTCAGAGGCGGCGGGGAGACCTGACTGGGCTGGGGGGAGGCATTGGTGGTCGATGGCGTGTGGCTGTTGGCCCACGGTGGCAGTTGGTTTTGGTAGAAGGGGCTAGGATTGTTGAAATTAAAGGAGAAGACAGAGCAGGAGGAGAGCAGAGATGGAGGAGGAGAAGAGGAGCCAGCGGCGGCTGGTGTTGGTGGTGGTGGCGGCCTGAAGGGGACGGGGTGATTGGTTTACGGGTGCGACGGTTTTTTTTTGTTGCAGCTATTTTCTGAGTGAAGGAGATTTAGGGTTAAGCCCCTTTTAATATAGTTTTATTTAATTATTTGTTTTTCTCCAAAAAGTTATTTTTCTTTCCGAACTCCAAATCAAACCCAACGTCTTTCAACCCTAGCTAATTACCTCCATTCCGGACAGAATGGGATATGTCCTGTAAGCCAATTTAAATGTTTCGATCAGTTTTCATCAAAATTAAAATATAAATTAATATAACATTCAGAATTGATTTCAACGTACATTTTAATTTACCGAGGCCACATACTGACTCCAAAAATTCCATAAAAATAAATCTAACTATGTTTTGACAATATAGTCCTAACAAAACTAATTTCATCGAATTTGGAGACCGTTTGAAAAATGGTCATTTTCTGGTTGCTTAAATTCAAACTAAGTTGACCAAATGCGTTTGAATTTACCACGCTCACATATTAATTCCAAAATTTATGAAAATTGGAATATAACAATAATTTGACATTTCGGATCCAACAAAAGTGGTTTCTTTGAAAACGAAGGTCGTTTACAAAATGGTTATTTTTAAGGGCTATATATTATATTAAAATATATAGAAATTTCATAGCGACCATTTTAAATTTTAAACTGGATGTAGCTTTCATTTTATATTATAAAATCTCAAATTTTCACAATCGTTAGAAAGATATAGTTAAACCGATTCTAACGTTTCTTGCTTTATTGAAATCCAATTTATTTTGAAATTTGTACATTCATTTGAAATTTAAAATCGAAATTTCAAACTACCGCGCCATTTCAAGTTCGTTATATAATTAAAATAAATTTATACATTCTAACTTCGATTTAAATAAATTTTAAATCCTTATTATTTAAAATAAATCATTTTAAGTATCCAAAATACATTAAAACAGCTAAAATAAAATTTTAAATTGGTTCTAAAAATCCGGGCTATTACATATAAAGTCAAAATTGGACCTAACGAAGGTACGCATTTAAATTAATCTTTGATTTTGGTTGCTTTGATTTTGATTATTTTATTTTTTGGTTGATTTGGTTGGCTTTGATTTATGGTCGCACTGATTTTTTTCCTTGAATTTTGAATTGATTATTGGTTGCTCCTCAAATAATAAAATTAAAGTTATGTTTAATAATATTATATAATTATCTAATTAGTTTATAAAATAATAATTCAAAAATAATTAATATTTAAAATTTTAATATTGTTAATTTATTTTCTATAAAAATATATAGGTAATAATATAAATATATAATAAGCACAATTCAAAATTTTCATTACAAAAATATGTATGTCGACATAACCTACCTATGTATGTTGACATACCGATAGAATTTTGAAATTCTAATTCTAATTAAAAATTTGATTGTCCCTCTACCATTTCACCAACCACTATGTCATCAAAAGACACCATTATAGACATAAAATTTTGGCACAAGACCCAAAGAGTTCAACGGAAGTTAAACTAAAAAAATGAAAAAATAGGAATAGAGTGGTGGAAATGCAATAAATGCAAAAGAAGACAATTTACATTTGTTTGGCATTAGTTGGCCTATAACCTCTTTGGAAATTTTATTACGTTTTTGTTGAAATTCGCTAAGTACATTGCTTAGATCGGTAGACTCCCCAGTAAAATAGTACAAATCAACAAGAGTGTCAAAAGATCCCTATTGCATTTGGGACAATGCTATTTTTCGTTGCAGTTCATGTTGGAAACTCGAAAATCTAAAATATATGGAGTATACGACCCAAAGCCCATAATGTCAAAGTAAGCAAATGGTAGCGATCCCGGGATCGGTAGTGATCCCCTTACTTATACATTTTGGAGATCTAGATTCTTATACTCTTTCTTTCTGGTGTTCTTCATCAATTATATGGTTTTACCAGGATCAAATTTGTATATGTGTGACTATGAGCCATCAATGTTTGAAGTTGTGAAGTTGTTATAGTTGTAGAGTTTCACCAATCACCATTTGTGGGAGTTGTACTAATTCTTGTATATGACTTAGGAGTTTGTTGAGCTATTGAGTAGAGAGACGTTGAAGCTTCTAGTTGATCCTTATCAGGATCCATGCCGATTCCTAATGTTGGTGATTAGGGATTCGTGGATTTATGGTTTTCTAGTGATCAAGAAATGTCGATCATGTGTTTTTGGGATATCAGACCATGCCAATCACATGTTTTTGGTAGTGATCGATCTGTCCACAGAGAGATGGTTGATCAATGTGTTCTGCGTGATCATGTGTGTCGATCGGCCATTTCTGAACAATTGGATGACACTCAGAGGTGATCGATCAAAGTTGAGTCGACTTCGGACCTTCAAACTTTTCGTTGGTCTTGACGCATAGTCCAAGTCTAAGAGAACTTGGATTGCTTATGATTGTGACGACCGCCCACAACCCCCGCATTATACTAAAGAAATAGTGCACTGAAAGGTGTGCCAGGAAGCTATGGACGATCATCAAGATAAGTTATATAAGCGGAACCTGTCGTAAACTCACAGCGCAAAGATAAAATATAATAGAATATATACAACAGGTAGTGATAGTGAAGCAGAAAACACTAAACCTTCATAATAACTAGAAAGTATTTTCCATACATGTGGATAACAACAATAGTGTTTGTACAATTTTCCTCACTACAACACTCTCAGAAATAGCAACAGCGGAAACAAATACTAGATAGTAGTAAAGATAGTACGCCAGCCTCCTTCTCGCCTCCGAACAACAACACCATCCTCACTTAAGCTACCTGTCACCTGCTACAGAGTCTGCCCATCCAACAATCGGATGAACAGCCCAAGATAATAAGAGGAGACATAAAACCTTGAGTCAGAAAACAGTCTTAGTGAGCGATAAAATAGCTAACAAACTTCATCAATAAAGAATGGGTAAATAAACAAACTAATCTACCCAACTCCAGAGAAGAACTCACAACTGCCTATCCCAGGCAGTGATAGCCTTTATGATCCATACACCCAAAGGAATAACAATTCAACCGTGGAAACCAGAACAACCATTCATACATAGCAATAACAACTCAATCATTATCACAACAAAGCATTCAAACATCTATGACAGACTCTGGCTATCACCGCCGACCTTGCTTTGGAGCCAGCGTTAATCGTATGACTGGCTAAACAATTTGCCATCAATTGTCAAGGGCCATACAACGAAACCTCATTTCTAGCTAAAGCCCCATACACCATACAACGAAATGTTTCCAGGCCATACAACGAAACCCGGGGTACTCGACCTACAACTGGTCTTCAATTGTGCCCCTGCTTGAGTCCGCTAGAACCTATGACAACGATAATTATTCGTCCTTCTCATCTCTAGTCGTTATCAATTACGACTATTAATCAGCTCAGAACACCTTAGAGCAATGAACACTTTTCAACACTTCGAACTTCCCTAATTGAATTTACCTCGAAGTCACACCCATATCGGTCGGTTGGTCCTCCAAAAACATCACTGGTTGGCCCTCCCAAAACATACCGGTCGGTCCTACCAAACACATCAATTGGTCCTCCTAAACACATCGGTTGACCCTCCCAAACACATCGATTGGTCCTCCCAAACACACCAGTCGGTCTTGAAAAACTACCCACCGGCCCTTCAGAAAACACTGCAGCAATGGATGTTCGGTTGGCACTGTAGCCATGGACGACTGGTTGGCACTGCAGCAATGGATGACCGGTTGGCACTGTAGCAACGGACGACCAGTTGGCATTATGGAAAACACTGCAGAAATGGATGATTGGTCGGCACTGTAGAAATGGATGACCGGTCGGCACTGTAGCAATGGACGACCGGTTGGCACTGTGGAAAACACTGTAGAAATGGATGACCGGACGACACTGTAGAAATGGATGACTGGTCGGCGCTGTAGCAATGGACGACCGGTTGGCACTGTAGCAATGGACGACCAGTTGGCACTGTGGAAAACACTGCATAAATGGATGACCGTTCGGCACTGTAGAAATGGATGATCGGTCGGCATTGTTGCAATGGCTGACCGGTTTGCACTGTAGCAATAGCTGGCCGGTTGGCACTGTAGCAATGGCTAACCGATTGGCGATTTTGACTAAAACTTTGCCAAACGATCATATTGACAAAATCAACTTCAAATTCATCCAATACAATCATAAGCATGTTATGAAACCACTAACATCATGAAAATGACGATTATCATCAAATTATGCAAATTCATCAAAAATCATGAGAAATGAACATATGATCAAAACGATGGACCTAACTCGCACATTCACATGAAATCTCATAGAAATTACTTACCTAATCTTGCTAAACTAGATCATAAGGATATATATATATACATATGAAAATGGACTTATAATAGTATAGATCCATGAGTAAACACTTGGATTTGGTGAAAAACATGCATAAACACTCATATAATACATTGATTTCATGTGAGAGATGTAAATCACTCATCGATTCTCCAAACAAAGCAAAAACGAAGAAATTAGATTCCGAACAACGAAGAGATAACTCCTAGCCCATCGATTTGATGAATCCACCCTCCTATTGATGTAGATCTAGCCTCCAAAGGTGTAGATCTATGATTTCCCTCCTTAGATTTGGATTTCTAATGGTGGAAAAGAATTTAGAGGAAGAAGGAACTCAAGGCCTTCAAATGAGAGAATGGGAGAAGTAACCTATTCTCCATACCCCTCACCCTCTATTTATAGACTCCACCAACCCACTAATGGGCCTTCTTCAAATCAGCCCATTAGCTTTCTAAAACCTGGACAGCCAACTGAAAAACCTTAAAACAACGATTTCTCTCAAACCGCTCAGCCAAATCTTTAATGTAACCATTCTACGAAAAGAGAATCATCAATTCCTTTCCAATGGCATAGGTCTTACCCTCTGATTCAAACTGAGTCAAAAGTTATGCCTTATACAAGACTGACAGGGGTAAAATAGTCACACAAAAAATCGGTAAAAATTATGGACATGTCTCACATCCCCATAAGCAATATATTAAAAGATGAGAATGATACAGCCCTCAAGGAATAAATAAAAATATTTTACATTCTTCTGATATGTAAAATGTGGGTTGTTACATTTTCCCTCCTTAAGAATTTCACCCCCGAAATTCCAAACAAACACAAGCAACCACAACAATTCCGCATGCTTATCATCCATGTGAAGCCAATTCTATCATCAATCTAGCAACCATCAAGTCATACAACCATAGCCTTATCCTAGCACACGGAATTCTATTGAACAACAACAAGATACAATGATATTATGATGATACGATTAAAGGGTCTTACCGACGAAGAGTTCTGGATGAGTCACCCTTATGCTCTCTTCCGTCTCCCATGTACAATCATCACAATCTTCACTCCATTGTACCTTAACTAACATAACTATCTTCCTCCTAAGCTGTTTCGTGTCATTCCCCACAACATGATGTGGCTTACGAGGTTTCACAACTGCGGTTTCTACTTCTAGGTCTTCGTACTGCTCCAGAGGTACCATCGCATTCGAATCATGCACAAATTTTCCTAGAAACGACACATGGAAAACATTTTGCACACTCGACATCTTCTCGGGTAACTCCAATTTATATGCGAGCGTTCCAATTCGCTCGACTATCGGAAATGGTCCAATGAACCTAGGAGCTAACTTCCCTTTGCTTCCGAATTAAACCACAAGCTTTAATGGTGAAATCTTCACGAAAACCATATTGCCTACGTCAAATTCTAAGTCCTTACGACGCTTATCGGCGTAACTCTTCTGACGATCTTGGGCTGCCTTCATTCGTTGCCAAACGATCTCGATACAATCTGAAGTCTCTCTTATCATCTCTGGCCCAAGTACCAAGTTTTCTCCAGTTTCTTACCAACAAGCTGGATAATTGCACGACCTTCCATGTAACGCCTCATATGGTGCCATCCCAATGCTAAACTGGTAGCTATTATTATACGCAACTCAACTAGATGTAGATGGTCTTTCCACGATCCACCGAAGTCTAACACACAAGCCCTCAGGAGATCTTCCAAAACTCGGTTGACTCTTTCAGTCTGACCATCAGTTTGGGTATGATATGCCGTAGTCAAGCATAATTCGGTTCCCAAAGCCTCTTGCAAACTTCTCCAAATCCACTTGTAAACAATGGATCTCGGTCACTCACTATACTCTTTAGGACACCATGGAATCGAACAATCCATTTCGCATAAAGCTCAGCCAATTTCGACGTCGTCCTAGTCGACTTGACAGGAATGAATCTCGCACTTTTGGTCAAGCGATCCACAATGACCCAAATTCCTTCATTCCCTGCCCTAGTTCTAGGTAGTCCATCGATAAAATCCATCGATACTTGCTCCCACTTTCATGAAGGAACTTCCAATGGTTGAAGCAACCCACTCGGCTTCTTCTATTCAGCTTTCACTAACTAACAGTTCATGCACTTGGAAATGAACTTTCCAATATCTCGCTTCATCCCCTCCCAGTAGTAAACTCGCTTCATGTGTCATGATGCATCTTATTACCACCAGGATGAATTTTCAACTTTGAGTGATGACATTCCCACAGAACCTCATCTCTCAATCCATCAACATCAGGAACAACTAACCGGCCTTGCTTCCGAAGCCAACCTTCTCGATCGACTTCGAACTCTTTATCTTCCGGTTCTAGCTTCTGCATAAACTCGACAAGCTCTGCATCTCGCTTTTGGCTCCCTCCAATCCTTTCGATGAGAGTAGGTCTTATCGATAAGCATGCCAGTATTTCAGGTTCCAACTCACACTTTGGCCTGAAATCAAACCTTGCCAAATACTCAAGGCTCTTCCATTCCGAAAACATCGCTCCCAAACTTGCTTGTCTTTTACTCAACGCATCTGCAACTGCGTTGCCTTTACCAGGAGTATAGGCTATATCAAAATCATATGACGCCAGAAACTCTAACCATCATTGCTGCCGAAGATTCAAATCATTTTGGGGGAAAAGATACTTCAACGACTTGTGATCCATAAACAACTCAAATCGGACTCCCAACAGGTAATGTATCCACATCTTCAGAGCAAACACAATCGCCGCCAACTCCAAATCATGAATTGGGTAATTCTTCTCATGCGGCTTTAGTTGTCGACTCGCGCAGGCCACAACCTTATCCTTCTGCATTAGCACTGCTCCAAGCCCAGTACCACATGCATCAGTGTATACCACCATCTCTTTATTTCCACTTGGAATTGTCAACACAGGAGAACTCATCAATTTCTCCTTCAGAATTCCTAACGCTTGTCCACATTTTGCATCCCATGTGAACACCTGGTTCTTCTTCGTCAATCCTGTCAATGGTGCAACTATCTTGGAGAAATCCTTGATAAACTGTCGGTAATAACCAGACAACCCAAAGAAACTCCGCACATCTGTTGCATTCTTAGGCCTATCCCAATCCTGGATTGCTGCTACTTTAGCTGGGTCAACTGCTATCCCATTACCAGAAACTACATGGCCTAAGAACCTCACTTCATCCTTCCAGAAGTGACACTTCGAGAACTTAGCTTTCAACTGATGATTTCGCAATATCTCTAACGCAACTCTTAAGTGGGTCTTGTGTTCTTCCTCATTCCTAGAGTATACCAGAATATCATCCAGTAACACAAGCACAAACTTATTTAATTGATCTTTGAACACCCTATTCATAAGATCTACAAAATATGCTGGAGCGTTAGTCAACCCGAATGGCATCACCAACCACTCGAAGAAACCGGATGGTGTCCTAAAAGCAGTCTTTGGCACACTTTCCTTGGCCACCCTCAATTGATGAAATCCCGTTGCCAAATCCATCTGAGAAAACACTTTGGCTTCGTGAAGCTGATCGAACAAGTCATCAATCCTTGGCAACGGATACTTGTTCTTCTTAGTAACTTTGTTCAGCTCACAATAGTCCACACACAATCTCAACGAGCCATCTGCCTTAGTTGCAAATACGACCGGTGCACTCCATTCAGAAACACTTCCTCGAATGAATCCCTTCCTTAGAAGGTCACTAACTTGCACCTCCAACTCTCGTTGTTCCTTAGGTGCTATCCGCCTAAGAGGCATAACAATTGGTCTAGCACCCTTGACCAAATCAATCCTAAACTCGATCTCACGATGCGGCGGCAACCCTTTGACCTCGTCAAAGACATCCTTGTATTCATTAGCGATTAGCACAGATGACAAGTCTTCTTGTGGAATCACAAGCGAATATAGATAGCTAACGAAGACACCCTCTTCGCGCTTACACTTTATCAACACCTTTCGCCCTTCCACATCCCCGACTCTCACCTCTAGCTTCTCGCAATTCACCCTTGCCGCATACCTCTTGAGCCAATCCATGCCCAAGATGATCCCAAACCCAGCGAAGTTAAGAACAAAGCATTCACACACAAAAGAGCAACCGTGACTCGACAAAACTAAAACTCGTCAAATCATGCAAAGATTTGACGAACCCCCAGCTGGATTAGTTACTACGAAAGGTCTATCACATATCTCGGGTTCCAAACCCAAGCGGCACACAAGCTCATTACAAATGAATGAATGCGATGCTCCAGTATCAAAAAGTACACAAACTGAAACACTATTAACAGAAAGAGTACCTTGCACCACGACACCCTTTTCCTTACAGTTGGAGCTCTCGAAGAAGTTGGCACAGCTTCTAAAGCATATGCCTTAACCACTTGCTTCCCTTTGGCTGATTCTAGACAATCTTTCTGCTCATGGCCTGGCTTCCCACACTTGAAGCACTTCTTCTCAGCTTTAGGATTCTTACATTCACTAGCATAATGGCCCTTCTACTAACAATTGAAGCAAGTTACTTCTCTCTTCTACTTCTTTTGTCCATCCTTTCCTTTCTGTTGTTGTTGCTTCCTTTTCTTATTATTACCACCCTATAGTGGCTTCTGTTCCTCCTTAGGTGCAACAATAGACATCTTCTTAGGAAACAAACTTTCATGCCTCAAAGCCTACTTGAAGATCTTCTCAAAGCTAACATCGAGGTGATCCACAAGATGATCCCCAAGATATTCGTCCAACCCTAAGACAAACTTCTCGTTCTTTTGATAAGGTGTATCCAAATATGAACGAGCATACTTCGACGGAGTCTTGAAGTCAGAAATGTAGTCAAGAACTGGGCGACCATTCTGCTTAAGCTCCGCGAATTTCTTAAACAGAATAGACTTTTGTACGATGGAGATGAATTTTGCTTCAAACTTAGCTTGGAATAGCTCCCATGAAATATCCTCTTCAAGGGTCTCAAGTGTGACAAAGTTCCACCAGTCCATTGCTCTGCCCATTAACTGCCTTGATGCAAGTTTCCTCTTTGTTGCATCATCAATACCCATGTCCTTGAAGATTCGGACACAAGTATCCATCCACCTCTGGACTTCTTCAATTGGTTCAGTGCCTTTGAACTATTTCCCTCCCAACGATGAAAAGTCTTTGCATAGCTTTGCAAATTCTACAACTCTAGGCATTTGGACTCCAACATCAATCGTAGCTGCCACTAGGGTTGGGTTCCTTTGAAGGCATGCTTCAATCATAGATTCAAATATGGCAGGGTAGTCTTGTGCCCCGCCATTACCCCTTCCAGTATTAGCTTCCCTAGCAACGCATCTTGGTGGTCGTCTACTCATTCTAAATCTGCAATTTAGAATAATTAGCCATTTCCAAGAAAAATTGCTAAAGAAGACAACCGCTACTACAATATATGCTAATATATATAGTAGGAGTCCAACAGAAATCTACAAGTACATCTCTCATACGTGATTACGTCTTCGAACTTTGGCTGAAATCGATAACTAGAGCTCTGATACCAAATGTGATGACCGCCCACAACCCCCACACTATACTAAAGAAATAGTGCACTGAAAGGTGTACCAGACAGCTATAGACGATCATCAAGGTAAGGTATATAAGCGGAACCTGTTGTAAACTCACAGCGCAAAGATAAAATATAATAGAATATATACAAAAGGTAGTGATAGTGAAGCAGAAAACACTAAACTTTCATAACAACTAGAAAGTATTTTCCATACACGTGGATAACAATAATAGTGTTTCTACAATTTGCCTCACTACAACATTCTCAGAAATAGAAATGGTGAAAACAAATACTAGATAGTAGTAAAGATAGTACGCTAGCCTCCGAACAGCAACACCGTCCTCACCTAAACTACCTGTCACATACTACTTAGTCTGCCTATCCAACAATCAGATGAACAACCCAAGGTAATAAGAGGAGACATAAAACCTTGAGTCAGACAACAGTCTTAGTGATCGATAAAACAGATAACAAACGTCATCAATAAAGTATATGAGAGTGGGTAACCAAACAAATTAATCTACCGAGCTCTAGAGAAGAACGCACAACTGCCCTTCCCACACCTGACAGTGATAGCCTTAATGATCCATACACCGTGGAAACCAGAACAACCATTCATACATAGCAATAGCAACTCATTCATGATCACAACAAAGCATTCAAACATCCATGACTGACTCTAGCTATCACCGCCAACCTTGCTTTGGAACCACCGTTAATCGTATGACTGGCTGAACAATTTTCCATCAATTGTTAAGGGCCATACAACAAAACCCCGGTTCTAGCTAAAACCTCACACACCATACAACGAGATGTGTCTAGGCCATACAACGAAACCCAGGGTACTCGACCTACAATTGGTCTTCAATTGTTCCCCTGCTTGAGTCCGCTAGAACCTACGAGAACGATAATTTCTCGGCCTTCTCATCTCTAGTCGTTATCAATTACGACTATTAATCAGCTCAGAACACCTTAGAGCAATGAACACTTTGCAAGACTTCGAACTTCCCTAATTGAATTTACCTCGAAGTCACACCCATACCGGTCAGTCTGTAACATCCACGATTTTCGACCATTCAAGTTGACAATGATCCTTAATGTCGGCTTAAACAAATCAAAAATACAGATAATTACTGAGATTTATATAAGAAAAGAAGAGAAGAAGAAAAACAACACAAAATATCATAGCGGAAGGACAAAATATAATAATTAAATAACAGTTCATGAAGATGTTAAAAACATACATTTGATTTTATTTTTCAACGATTATCAGAGTAAATTAACGTACAATATAACAATGCATTGCAGCGGAATAATAATAATAATATGTCTCTTGAGTTCCATCTTCATAACGGAACCTTCAAAGCAAGGGAATCTTCGCTAACTGCAACTCGGTCTAACCCGAGCGTATTGCAAGAAAAACACAACAAGCACTCGGATCGGAACTAAATCATTCTCATATTAGTAAAACCAAATTTTATGCAATAACTTAAGAGATGTTACGGGAATTTCCATCTCTTAAAGATCCGTCAAACTAATATTACATAATATAATACGTATTATAATAATTTCTATGGTTAAATATAAAATATTAAAATAGCGTAAGTGGGATTACATTTTTACCCTTACACCGTTTATAATACCGCAGTCTATACAGATACCGTAAAGTCCATAGTACGTTGTGGCTATCAAAGGGTACTCCATAGGTGCGGTACAAATTAAAATCATAGGGGGCTCGACCAGGATAATATGACAAGGCATCGAGGCAATACCCATCAGTAGTGATTCTACCGGATTGCGGACCCAGGCCGGTGGTAACGCATAGCCACAATTACCGCCCACCCCAGACATACCCCCAAAATCAATCAAAGGCACCAATCAATCACAAAGTATATATATGGTATCGAAGAAGTATGCCTGCTCAGAGTAGCTAACTCAATTAACCTGGGTATGGCTCCTGTTTTAGCCATTTTAATTATGACCCGAAGGTCAAGGCTATCCATCATCGTTCTCTTTCTTCAAATCCAGTAATCGCCTCCAAATCCATCCAACACCATTTCTGGAACTTCACCGCAAACACAGTTGTTATAGTGGGTTTCGGTATTAGCAGAGAGTATGACAATATCCGATCCCAGTCTCTTTAATAACCAAACGTTTACATTTTTCACACCGGTCGATTCTTTTTCATTTATAAGAGGTTCATACTTCATATCAAAATATCAGATTTTCAAAATCATTCGAGATTCAAAATAGAATATTATTCATACTAAAATCTCCATTTAAACCAATTAAAATCTTGAAACAATTCCAACTTTAATAATTTGAATAATAAAATAGTTAATAGTATATTTTAAATAGTTTAGATATATAATTGAAATAGTTTGAAAATAAATAGTTTGTAATTTAAAATAGAATTTATCAAATTTATAAAAATATATAGCTAAAACATTAAGTACTTTATAAAATAAATAGTTAATTATAAAATGATTTATTTAAAAATAATTTATAAAATAAAATAGTAATAAAGTAAAATAGTTTATAAAGAAAACATAATAATTATTATAAAAATAGTTTATAAAATGATTTGAAATACTATAGGTGGAATTAAAAACATTTCTCTAACATTTTCAATTAAACTTGAAGTCATATTTCAACTTCAATTCAACCAACTCAATTTTCAGTAATTCCATCGATTAAACTTCCAATTTACATTAATTTCAATTCGATCAAATTAATTCAAATAGTTACACTCCAAATCCGATTCTCATTTCCAATTATTTCAATTTATAACAAACATTGAGTTCACAATTCATATATAATTCAAATCAATGTTGATTCATAATAAATTTCAAAGGTGGGTGAAACCATTCAATTTCAATAAATTCGATTTACATTATATTTCACCTTATTTCTCTTCAGTTACAACACTAATTTATTTTCCCTTTATTTATATTTCAAAAAATTCAAAGTTCAAGTTCAAAGAAAAATAAATTATAAAACATCGCTTATATTGTCTATAAAACAATATTTAAAAGTTCATGGTTAAAACAAATTTTATTTAACCAACTTGTGTCTGTATATAATTTTCGATCCTATGACCAAGTGATACTTAAAATTTAATTTTAGTACTTTGGGAAAAGATATATATCATTTCAATCCAGATCAGGGTCATAGGTATTTATCATTTCAACCTACGTTCTTCATTCATTTTAATGATTAACCCCGGGTATATTCGATGCCCGTAACATCTAGGGTAATGATTGGGATTAATCAACACAACAATGGTCATATATAAATAAATGTGAATAACAGGTAAATTCACACAATTAACATCAATACGTCAAACATATCAAATTCAAGTCATTCATTACATCAATACATACAAACAGTAAAATATCATATAAATTTACCAATTATCAGGTGTCAGGTCTTAAAACAGTAATTAAATGTCAAATTTTAACTTAACTGTAAAATTAAATCTAATAGTCAAATTAAACTACACTATCAATGCAAATCAATATAAATATGCAATTTAAACTGTCAAACATCAATCCAAACAATCATATCATGACATAATATTATTTTAACTAATATTAAAATACTTTAATTAAGGTGAGTGGGTTAAATCACTCACCTTGATTTCAAACGAGATTGAAATCCAATTTTTAGCCCAAAATTCAACATTATCAGAATCAGTCCAAACTAATGGCATCGCGAAGATCTCGTCGATACGATTCCAATGCAACAAACCGCGCACAAATCGGACCTCGTATGCGAAAGTTATTGATATTAACGCGTTTGAAATTTATATAAATAAAACAAAATAAATGGCACAAAATGGGCTCACACACATGCCTAGTCACCTAGAAATGAATAGTGTGCCTTCTCCTTGTATGCTGCTACATGTAACCGCGTGAAGTGAACCCATTTTCTTTAAACCGGCAACCTTTGACCATCCATAACTCCACGCTCCGACCTTCGTTTGACGCAAGACCACTACCAAATCGACGCCCTCGACGAGCAGCACCTCCGTTTCCAATAGCTCCGCCTCTAGTTGCATGTGGACCCCGCGCCATCCAATGAAAGTTGCGGATTTTAGCACCTTAAATCGCTAATTCCTGGAGCTTCCAACCACCAATCGACACGAGACCAATTGCATTAGCTTCGTATGAAGATTCTCTACAATACCCATAAGTCGTTTTCTTCAATTGAGCCCTAAATCAAAAACCCCCAAATCATGGCTTAGGATTTCGTTTTCAGCAACTTTGACTGCGAATTCCCATTGATTCGAGAGCTGTTTCGCGAAACGAACGCTTCCCGTTAGTTCGTATCATCGAGACCTTTCCGAAAACATATAATTCGATATGGTTTGAGAGATTTGAATTTTTGACGATGTTTTCAGGTTTGTAATCGCCATCAATAGAGATTAGAGTTTGAATTTCGGGATTAGGGATGAGAAAAAGAAGTAGAGGTTGCTGCTAGGTCTAAAAATGATAATTTATAGTATTCATTGAATGGGTTTAGATACATATGCCCGGTTGGCCCAAATAGACCGCTTATCGTCAAAACGGTTACATTTTTGCGTATTTATAATTCTGATTGGAAACCCAACAATCTTTATATGGAAATTAGTGTTTTCGGTGCTTTTGAGTTGATTGGAACAGGTCTCGAGTCCTAATTTCATCGTATTCAAAAGTTACCGTTCACAATCAGTTTATTAATATATTAAAAAAAAATTCGTTAATTAACCATTTAAATTAGATTCACCGGTTGATAAATATTATACATTCAAAATAAAATTCGCGTAAACTTATAAATCAAAATTTATTATTGCGACAACAATTATCATTATATTAAGCAACTCAATTATGTTTTCACCGTCAAATTTCACAAATTAAATCACTAAATATTATTTACAACCATTTAATACCAAAATCATATTAAATTAAATAATAAAAGTTATCGCAAAAACCTGGGATGTTACATTCTCCCTCACTTAAAACTTTTCGTCCTTGAAAAGGAACGTAGAAATGAAGTGGCAAAATAATATAAAATTCCTACTACCTTTAGAAAACATTTACTTAAACAAAACTCAAATTTTCACAAAATTTTCTAAGTCATAAATTCATGAAAATTTTTCGTAGAGTCTCATTTGTACGGTTTGGTTCGAAAAACAATAATATATATATAATCATAAATATACATCTCATCTTAGTGATGAGGCATCCCAAAATGGGGAAAGCAATATAAAACGCCAAAATACGATATATATATATATATATATATATAGTTCGATACACATACCTTTCACTTGCGTTATTAGCGATTTATTTATTTTTCAGCATGCAAAAGCAATTTTTATGCGCAAGTAGCTCCAATGCAAGCAAGTTTCCTTCAGTACCTACTAAGCACTCAACAATATATAAAAGAAATAATATATATATGGTTACAGTAAACACAAATGAATTAGCAAATGCAACTAAAACATAAATAAAATATCCAATCAATTATATTCACTCAACCAAGCAATCTAACAAAATTTTCAATGTCACCTTTTCTTTATTAGCATAATTTCATTGTTTATTTCACTTTTAAACAATTCATAATTTCATTTGTTATATTTCATTCTCAAATTCATTACCAATGTCAACGCTTGGTTAATTTTATTTATTATTCTATATCATTGTTCAAGTTATGAGTTGTTGCCATTTTAAATAAACAACCAAATTTTCCAATTCATATTTAGTTGAGTTACATTGAATTATGTTTCAAATTTAGTTCAATATCCTTTAACACTTCTATCGACCAAATTTAGAGTTCGTTTAAACTTAATTATCGTCCAATTTATTTATAATTTAATTTTAAATCGTGAATTTCCCTGGCGCTGTTTTTCTGAAATTTTGATTTACACATATCTTCAAGTTACAAGTTGAAATTTAAAATTTTCTCTTTCATTAGGAAACTATAATCCAATAGAATCGAAAGATTCTTGTTTCAAAGAATTTCGACTTAATTTGGATTCTATAAATTCATTTAAACTTCAATTTGGAAAATTACGAACTATCGCTGCACGAAGAGCTTGTTTTTAATTAAATTAAATTTATTTGTTCAACCTTCGTTAAGTTCATAAATTATAAGCCTATTCACTTACATTTTCACGAAGCAAACACTAATATCAAAACATTTTAGTTTATTACCAATTAATTCGCTTAATTAATTTTTCATTGATTCGGTTAATTCATATTACTTAGCATAACATAACTAAGCATATATCGATTTTTATTACATAACTTAATTTTTTTTATATATTTATAACCAATCAAATTTTTCTTCACTTTCATTATCCCTTCTTATACTTGTGCATTATTTAATTGCTTATTCTTATAACATTCAACATTCAAATCAATTGGTAAGTTATTCATGCTACAGAACATAATTAATTATTACACAAATTTCAATGGTTACCATTCTTTTTAATTTATTATCCAATTCTTAAGAGTTTTATTTTAATTGTAACTTATTTTAGTTATAACTCTCTTAATATTCAAAAGTTCCAATTCATTACTTATTCAAGATTTCAAGAATTAAATTTTGGGTTTCTTTTTAAATCAATTTTTTTTCACATAATATATCGTTTACATAAAACCATATTATAAAAGGGATTTAAATAAAGTTCAATTTCGTAAAACAAAATACGAAATATTAAATGTCTCCCTACATACACTCTTGAAAATAAACATCGATGATGCGTGCACTCATCACTGAAATCATTTTCAAAGAAAAGAGGGTATACACTTATTTATTTTTTCAATAATTCATTTAAAAACAATTTCAGTATGAAACACTTTTAAAATATAAATATATCATTTCAAACCATTTGCAAATCAATATTACAAAATCACCCGAAATCAAATTCTCAAATTCACGTTTTACTTCTTATTACATTACTGAATTAATTTTTTTCAATATTCCAATATTTATTTCTTAAATCATTCAATAACCAATAGTTTTAAATTATTGATTAATCGAGTAATAATTGATGAAAATTTTAATATTATCATCAACAAAATCAAAATTCACATATTTCAAATAATTCTATATATAAATAAAATATAATTCAAAACAATATTATGTCAACGAATCCTATTCAAGTGTTTAGAAATCGCTACCGATGCCTTGGCGTCCCAAGTACCGACCAGAATTCATAAATACTCAACAGAACAAATCAACACAATACAAAATCATTTTACATCAAAATTACAAGCACGCTCTCTCATATACACTCAAACTCAATCTAGAGTATTACTACTCTATCTCTAATGAGTTAATCCCAAATAGAGCCATGGTTTTTCGCTAAACCTCGCTCTGATACCAAATGTAACATCCGCGATTTTTGACCGTTCAAATCGACAATGATCCTCAATGTCGGCTTAAACAAATCAAAAATGCAGATAGTTATTGAGATTTATATAAGAAAAGAAGAGAAGAAGAAAAACAACACAAAATCTCACAGCGGAAGGACAAAATATAATAATTAAATAACAGTTCATGAAGCTGTTAAAAACTTACATTTGATTTTATTTTACAACGATTATCAGAGTAAATTAACGTACAACATACCAATGCATTGCAGCGGAATAATAATAATACGTCTGTTGAGTTCCATCTACATCTTCATAATGTAATCTTCAAAGCAAGGGAATCTTCGCTAATTGCAACTCGATCTGACCCGAGCGTATTGCAAGAAAAACGCAACAAACACTCGGACTAGAATTAAATCATTCTCATATTAGTTAAATCAAATTTTAAGCAATAATATGAATGCAATAGCTTAAGAGATGTTACGGGAATTTCCATCTCTTAAGGATCCGTCAAACTAATATTATATAATATAATACGCTATTATAATAATGTCTATGGTTAAATATAAAATATTAAAATAGCGTAAGCGGGATTACATTTTTACCCTTACACCGTTTATAATACCGTAGTCTATACAGATACCGTAAAGTCCACAGTACGTAGTGCCTATCAAAGGGCACTCCATAGGTGTGGAACAAATTAAAATTGTAGGGGGCTCGATCAGAATAACATGACAAGGCATCGAGGCAATACCCATCAGTTGTGATTCTACCGGATTGCGGACCCAGGTCGGTGGTAACGCATAGCTGCAACTACCACCCACCCCAGACATACCCCCAAAATCAATCAAAGGCGGCAATCAATCACAAAGTTTATATATGGTATCGAAGAAGTATGCCTGCTCAGGGTAGCTAACTCAATTAACCTGGGTATGGCTCCTGTTTTAGCCATTTTAATTATGATCCGAAGGTCGAGGCTATCCATCATCGTTCTCTTTATTCAAACCCAGTAATCGCCTCCAAATCCATCCAACACCATTTTTGAAACTTCACCGCGTACACAGTTGTTATAGTGGTTTTCGGTATTGGCAGAGAGTATTACAATATCTGATCCCAGTCTCTTTAACAACCAAACGTTTACATTTTTCACACCGGTTGGTTCTTTTACATTTATAAGAGGTTCATACTTCATATCAAAATATCAGATTTTCAAAATCATTCGAGATTCGAAATAGAATATTATTCATACTAAAATCTCCATTTAAACCAATTAAAATCTTGAAACAATTCCAACTTTAATAATTTGAATAATAAAACAGTTAATAGTATATTTAAAATAGTTTAGATATATAATTGAAATAGTTTGTAATTTAAAATAGAATTTATCAAATTTATTAAAATATATAGTTAAAACATTAAGTAATTTATAAAATAAATATTTAATTATAAAATGATTTATTTAAAATAAAATACTAATAAAGTAAAATAATTTATAGAGAAAACATAATCATTATTATTAAAATAGTTTATAAAATGATCTGAAATACTATAGTTGGAACTAGAATCGTTTCTCTAACATTTTCAACTAAACTTGAAGTCATATTTCAACTTCAATTCAACCAACTCAATTTTCAATTATTCCATTGGTCAAACTTCCAATTTACATTCATTTCAATTCGATCAAATTAATTCAAATATTTACATTCCAAATCCGATTCTCATTTTCATTGATTTCAATTTATAATAAATATCGAGTTCACAATTCATATATAATTCAAATCAATGTTGATTCATAATAAATTTCAAAGGTGGGTGAAACCATTCAATTTCAATAAATTCGATTTACATTATATTTCACTTTATTTCGCTTCAGTTACAACACTAATTTATTTCCCCTTTATTTATATTTCAAAAAATTCAAAGTTCAAGTTCAAAGAAAAATTAATTATAAAACATCACTTATATTGTCTTTAAAACAATATTTAAAAGTTCATGGTTAAAAAAATTTATTTAACCAACCAGTGTTTGTATATAATTTTCTATCCTATGGCCAAGTGATACTTAAAATTTAATTTTAGTACTTTAGGAAAGGATATATATCATTTCAATCCCGATCAGGGTCATAGGTATTTATCATTTCAACCTACGTTCTTAATTCATTTTAATGATTAACCCCGGGTTTATTCGATGCCCGTAACATATAGGGTAATGATTGGGGTTAATCAACACAACAATGGTCATATATAAATAAATGTGAATAACAGGTAAATTCACACAATTAACATCAATATGTCAAACATATCAAATTCAAGTCATTCATCACATCAATACATACAAACAGTAAAATATCATATGGTAAATTATCAGGTGGTAGGTCTTAAAACAGTAATTAAATGTCAAATTTTAACTTAACTATAAAATTAAATCTAACAGTCAAATTAAACTACACTATCGATGCAAATCAATATAAATATGCAATTTAAACTGTCAAACATCAATCCAAACAATCATATCATGACATAGTATTATTTTAACTAATATTAAAATACTTTAGTTAAGCGTGAGTGGGTTAAATCACTCACCTTGATTTCAAACGAGATTGAAATCCAATTTTTAGCCCAAAATTCAGTGTTATCAGAATCAGCCCAAACTAATGGCATTGCGAATAGCTCGTCGATACGATTCCAATGCAATAAACCGCGTACAAATCGGACCTCGTATGCAAAAGTTATTGATATTAATGCGTTTGAAATTTATATAAATAAAACAAAATAAATGGCACAAAATGGGCTCACACACATGCCTAGTCACCTAGAAATGAACAGTGTGCCTTCTCCTTGTACGCTGCTACATGTAACCGCGTGAAGTGAACCCATTTTCATCTTTAAACCTGCAACCTTTGACCATACATAACTCCACGCTCCAACCTCCGTTTGACCCAAGACCAGCACCAAATCGAAGCCCTCGACGAGCAACACCTCCGTTTCCAATTGCTCTACCTCTAGTTGCATGTGGACCCCGCGCCATCCAATGAAAGTTGCAGATTTTAGCACCTTAAATTGCGGATTCCTGGAGCTTCCGACCACCAATCGACACGAGGCCACTTGCATTAGCTTCGTATGAAGATTCTCTACAATACCCATAAGTCGTTTTCTTCAATTGAGCAATAAATCAAAAAACCCCAAATCATGGCTTGGGATTCCGTTTTCAGTAACTTTGACCGCGAATTCCCATTGATTCAAGCGCTGTTTCGCGAAACGAACGCTTCCCATCAGTTCGTATCATCAAGACCTTTCCGAAAACATATGATTCGATATAGTTTGAGAGATTTGAATTTTTGACGATGTTTTCAGGTTTGTAATCGCCATCAACAGAGATTAGAGTTTGAATTTTGGGATTGGGGATGAGAAAAAGAAATAGAGGCTGCTGCTAGGTCTAAAAATGATAATTTATAGTGTTCATTGAATGGGTTTAGTTGCATATGCCCGGTTGGCCCAAAATAGACCGCTTATCGTCGAAACGGTTACATTTTTACGTATTTATAATTCTGATTGGAAACCCAACAATCATTATATGGAAATTAATGTTTTTGGTGCTTTTGAGTTGATTGGAACATGTCTCGAGTCCTAATTCCATCGTATTTAAAAGTTACCGTTCACAATCAGTTTATTAATATGTTAAAATATTCATTTTCGTTAATTAACCATTTAAATTAAATTCAACGGTTTATAAATATTGTACAATCAAAATAAAATTCATGTAAACTTATAAATCAAAATTTATTATTGCGACAACAATTATCATTATACTAAGTAATTCAATTATGTTTTCACCATAAAATTTCACAAATTAAATCACTAAATATTATTTACAACGATTTAATATAAAAATCATATTAAATTAAATAATAAAATTTATCGCAAAAACTTGGGATGTTACATGGTCGTCCCAAAACATCACCGGTTGGCCCTCCCAAAACATACCGGTCGGTCCTCCCAAACACATCGATTGGTCCTCCCAAACACATCGGTTGGCCCTCCCAAACACATCTATTGGTCCTCCCAAACACACCAGTCGGTCTTGAAAAACTACCCACCGGTCCTTCAGAAAACACTGTAGCAATGGCTGACCAGTCGGTACTGTAGCAATGGACGACCGTTTGGCACTGTAGCACTGGACGACCAGTTGGCACTATAGCAATGGATGGCCAGTTGGCACTGTGGAAACCACTGCAGAAATGGATGGTCGGTCGGCACTGTAGAAATGGATGACCGGTTGGCACTGTAGAAAACACTGCAGAAATGGATGACTGGTCGGCACTGTAGAAATGGATGATCGGTCGGCACTGTAACAATGGACGACCGGTTGGCACTGTGGAAAACACTACAGAAATGGATGACCAGTTGGCACCGTAGGAATGGATGACCGGTCGGCACTGTGGCAGTGGCTGACCGGTTTGCACTGTAGCAATGGCAAACCGGTTGGCACTATAGCAATGGCTGACCGGTTGGCGATTTTGACCAAAACTTTGCCAAACGGTCATATCGACGAAATCAACTTATCCAATTCATCCAATACAATCATAAGCATGTTATGAAACCACTGACATCATGAAAATGACGATTATCATCAAATTATGCAAATTCACAAAAAATCATGAGGAATGAACATATGATCAAAACGATGGACCTAACTCGCACATTCACATGGAATCTCACTGAAATTACTTACCTAATCTTGCTAAACTAGATCATAAGGATATATATGAAATTGGACTTATAATGGTATAGATCCATGAGTAAACACTTGGATTTGGTAAAAACATGCATAAACACTCATATAATTCATTGATTTCATGTGAGAGATGTAAATCACTCACCGATTCTCCAAACAAAGCAAAAACGAAGAAATTAGATTCCGGACAGCGAAGAGATAACTCCTAGCCCTTCGATTTGACGAATCCACCCTCCTATTGATGTAGATGTAGCCTTCAAAGGTGTAGATCTATGATTTCCCTCCTTAGATTTGGATTTCTAATGGTGGAAAAGAATTTAGAGGAAGAAGGAACTCAAGGCCTTCAAATGAGAGAATGGGAGAAGTAACCTATTCTCCATACTCCTCACCCCCTATTTATAGACTCCACCAACCCACTAATGGGCCTTCTCCAAATCAGCCCATTAGCTTTCTAAAACCTGGACAGCCAACTGAAAAACCTTAAAACGGCGATTTCTTTCAAACTGCTAAGTCAAATCTTTAGTGTAACCACTCTAAGGAAAGAGAATCATCAATTCCTTTCCAATGGCATAGGTCTCACCCTCTGATTCGAACTGAGTCAAAAGTTATGCCCTGTACAAGACTGACAGGGGCAAAATAGTCACAAACAAAATCGGTAAAAATTATGGACATGTCTCACATCCCCATAAGCAATATATTAAAAGATGAGAATGATCCAGCCCTCAAGGAATAAAATAAAAATATTTTACGATCTTCCGATACGTAAAATGTGGGTTGTTATAATGATAGTCGGACCAAATGGTCAGGTAAAACTTATCTCCCAAAGTACGCTTTATGAGAACACGTCGTGCTTTGAATCAAAGTGTCCAGAATGATCCCTATGCTTGGCTCAGCGAATGGTCGGGGCCATTCCTTTAAGTTTTGTAGACGAAGGAGTGTATCACTAATGAAACGAAGGGTATAAATGTATGATTGCAACATTGCTTGATGGTTTCAATTTGATTGGATTTAACCATTTAGACTGGAAATTGTTTATGTTTGTCAAATAATCATCTAATTTCCATTGATTCAAGAAATTAATTGTGATTCTCCAGCTCTTGCCAAAATTGGAGTGTAAGCAAGTAGTTGTCGGTTAAGAGTTGCATATGCATTCAGATGCTCAGATGTGCTTTTGTGTTACACTCTCGGAGTTTATAATAAATGTGCAATAATGAAAATGTATGCATATGATTGTATACATAGACTTCCATGGTTGGTTTGACCCATGCATCGAGGATGTACTCCAGAATTGTTCAAATTTATTTTATACTTGTGATTACACACATGAACTCTAGCTCGGGATCGCACTAATAATCAGAGCTTCGGACGTTGACGTACACAAATATATGTGTGTGTGTGTCTGTGTGTGCCTTTGTGCGTGGGTAAATCATGAATACCGATCGCCTCATTCCTGTTATTTAATATGGGATCGCTATAGGGATTGGTACCGCTCCTTATACTTTGATTTTTTTTTTCTCTTAAGATAACTTGTGTTTTCGCCACATTCATCCTCGCCAATATAAATATCTCACTTCTTCACTTCGCCTTTTCCATCTTATTCGTATTCACGCTCTAGGGCCCGAAAGTCAGAAGCACATCCCCACTTGTTTATCGATCACTGCACTTCGATGCTCATCACCACCATACGTTCATTGATCATCAGCTATTAACCTCCGTCCATATATCCACCAAACTGAGGTGGGTCTCAATCAAAGTAGTGATATTGTTTGAGTTTTGCTGAGGGCGATTAATTGATGGTGGAAAGATGGGGTAAAGTGAGTTGCATATGATCATATGAGAACTCTCCATGGTGGTTGCAAGCTGGGGACAACACAGAGCTGAGTTAGGATGAGATGTGTTCAGCGAAGAAGAAGAAAGATGGGGAGTAGAATAAGAGAAGATGGATAAGGAGGGAGTATATGTGAAAAGAAAGAGAGAACACAGAGTTTTGATCTGTGACTTCATATACGAAGTTTAGGGGTTTGTTTTGGCTATTAGTTTAGACCAATACATAAATGGTTAATAATAATAAAATATAGTAAATGCACTAAATGTGCTTAAACATATATATATATATATATATATATATATATATATATATATATATATATTCGTTCGAAGCCATGTAAGTAACGCAGGTATATAACTATAATAAATGTTTGTTATTGTTATATGTTTGAATGCTTTTCGTTTCTATGGAAATGGAAATGGAAATATATCCCATAATAAACAGAAATAGTTATTATGACTATTGTAGCAATAAATAGATTTTAATTGCTATAAATAAGGTCATAAACAAAACAAGGAAAGTTGTAACCATCCTTGATTGGGGAAAATAAATTGAATAGGACAAACATGTCAAATGGTCAAATTTTGAATTATTATAAGAATAGGAATTGTGACTCTAATTAGGTAATTTAATAATATATATGCAAAAAATAAATAAGTGGAAATTAAAATATAGTAATAAATGGAGTTACAATTATAGAGTAGAATTAAAATGGTACTGATTTAAACAGAAAAATAAATGCCATACGAAAATATGACCTTTAGTGTCATAAATGGCATCTAATATGTTAATTGATGCCTTAGGAAATATGATCATTAGGGTTATTAGAAGCAGGTACCTTAATAAAATAATAATAATAATAATAAAAGGAATATAAAAGCGGAATTAATAGGGTTTGATTAGCATAGTAAATGCTTAGTCCAATAAGTAAATCAATAAATAAATTTCCTAAGATAGGGAGTTATAAATTCCTAGTAAATCTAGAATTATTATAATTTGAAATAGGAATTGGACTTAGTAGGTTAATGATGCGAGGTCAGCTGCCTTATCCGACAAAAGTCTACAATAGTTAGGTATATGTACAACTGATGTGAGTTATCATTAACTATAAGAATCTGTGATGATAGTTAATTGTGTAATGAGGGCTATTTCTTAAAATAAGGTTTATCACAAGAGTGAGGTTCCCGCCTCCCGTCCAAAAGAGGAAACTTTGAAAAGGAAACTATTCATAGCGTAGCCTATTTCAGGGTAATGGTCTTAAAGTAGTTAGATCTACATTTTAAAGGGTATTAAGCAATCGTGTAGCTCATCTCCTCAAAATCAAGAAGCAATAAATGGCTTTTGGGTACGAGCCTGGTAATCCCCACATAAGTCCGCTTCCTCTAGGTAGTAAGTGATTGAATTGAGGGTCCGTGTAATACCCGCTCAAATTCATAAGTATTAATAATAAACAAATAATTAAAAATAAGAAATTAAATAATACGGATGGAAAATGAGATTTTACAGCTTTAGGAATTTGGCTGTGAAATTCTTTTACTTGGATTCGTGGCGAAATTCTACATCGTTTTCATATATGACATGTTGAAAACGGTCAATGTATGAAGAAGTTATGAACAAATGAATTTGGACAGTGAACGCAAAATATATATATAATATATATATGTATATATGTCCAAATTATAAATTGCAAATAAAGAGGGGAAAATTCAAATTTTGAACTAGAGATAAGATAAGGGGGACAACGTATAGTGCATATATGGAATAAGATAAAGAGATTAAGGAACGTATTAAATAAAATAAACAGCTCAACAACGCAGCTTTATTGGTCGTTCCAACCCTAAAGGGGTCGACTGCTCCGTTTTATGGGGTGTCGACAGCCGGTCGACCGCTCGGCGATTGGATAGTCCAATAAAGCTAGTTGGGTAGGTTTTTTCAAAGAGGATATATATAAATCAAAGGCTTGGATTTATTCTAATTAATCCAACGATCTATGCTCACACGGACAATTATATATACCCCTCCCATCACTCTATGAAAACCCTAATCATTCTCCAACTCTGCCTCCAAGTTGCCTCTCCACCATTGTTAAACTCCAGAGAAAAATAAAAGAATAGATTAAGGTTTTCTTCTAATTCTCTAATTCTATTCTAAATCTCTCTCTATTCTAATTTACATAAGTTTAGAATTACAGAACTTAGCATATGCATATATGTATAAGATTCTAATGTATATCTCTTATATGTATATTACTAGGAGGATTATTGAAGCTCACTTGAACGTAAATAATTATTGCAGATCTAGTAATTCTACCATAGATTTCTCTCTATTCCGCATAGATCTATGAGTGGAATATGGTTTACTTAAGGCATATTCATGTTTTTAATAGTTTGTCATGTGAATAGAAATACCTAGGGGGATTTGGATATTTGATAATGTAAATATGAAAACCCTTGAATCCTCTATCTTGTAATTGCGTATGAATTGTCATGAATAATTGGGTTTTGTGGATTTTTGGTTTTTATATTGGACTAAAAATGAATATGAGTGTTGCCACTATTATTCCTATTTCATGTAATTCACTTTTATTTATCATTGAGTGTAACCCAAAAAGGTTTAGACTTGATTATTTCATGATTTGGTTTGGGTTTGGATCATAATTTGAATCTAAACGCATTCAAAGGTGAAATAGATCAAATGTAAGCATTTTTATGTGCATAAAGCCAAAAGTGGTGAATTAGGTGAAATAGGGATTATAAACATACAAGTATAAGTGTATGTAATACTCTATTTTAATCTAATATTGAAATCATTCCAAGAAGCCTAGGATGCAAGTTAAAATTGTAATGTATGTATATTTTCCATTCACTGCTATTTGTTATATTGTCATTATGCCATCATGCCAATGTTGTAGCGGTAAAAATATGGAAAATATAACTTGTATACCATAAATTGGACAAACTGACAATTGCCACATTTGTAGAACGTCTCCTTGTTTATTTGAATGTTATGTTAGTTAGGCATTATTCTTATTGTACTTATATAAACGTAATCAACATAACTAACGTTGTATTAGCATAATAAATGCGATTAGGTTAGAATTCGAACTTGAAATGTCCCCTTAACAAATATATATATTTGTTTGCTTGTGTGTGCATATATAGAATGACTTTAAACATATATAAATAAGTGACACATGGACACGAGGTTAGTTGTCATTTTTGGTAGAAGTCTGCCTGGAACCGACTGGCATATCCATCATCTACAGGTGTACGGTTTAGTGTGAGAGGTCTAGTGTGTATATATATAACTATATATATATAAGTCCATTACATGTGAAAATAAGTAGGGTTACTACACCTTGAGAAGCTCTTAAGTGGATGACTCTCTTTTTATCTAGTTTGGGTCTTATGTAGTTAGGACTAGGACCCCTCCGAAGGTTTACTCCTTGGAGAGGAACCAAAGTCATGGGACCCACTCTTACTAGATTTGAAATAGGTCTTTAGGTCCTCCTTTTATAAAAGTTGTAAGGCACAAAACGCTAACGGAGTAGGGTAGTTCAGGAGATGTCCTCTTCCTCTAGAAGCTTATAAGGGCTCAACTAGGGACAGATTGGTAATCGAAGGATATGTGGCCATTGCATGCTCACCGACTGTCTAAGGGAAGTCTTAAGCGACATAGGTGTCCTACCTGGTAATATCAGTTAAGTAGTAATGTTTGCAATACTACTTCTCATATTACAAACAAGAGAATAGACTTTAGAACATTAACGTACTAGGACAGGGTCTAAAAGGGCTAGGGGTCCGCCTCAGGGTTATAAGAGATCGTAAGAATCCACCTTTAATAGGGTCATAAGTGACCGAGAATGCCACCTCATTGGGTCTTTACCCTAAAAACACTAATGGGAGAATGACTTGGATATTCACCCCAATGGTTAGATACTTATGTTTGTGTGAATCCTGTGTGCTGTGTAGACATACTTGACATATGTAAGCTGCTAAAAATATAGGGTATGGACATTAGGTAACACTATATTTCAGTCACACAAAACATATTATTTAACCCCTCTCCTTAACATCCAACAGGTCAACAGATGGGGTAAAAAGCCATAGATGAAGTCCTGATTGAAGCCAATGAAGAAAACGAAGTTGTTATGTTATTATTAGCAGTTATTGCTTTACTCTTTTGGAATCTTTTGAGAATGAACTATTTGATGTACCCATTGAACAAATGTAATTGTGACTGTTGTATTTGTAAGATTTTGAAATAAGTGGTACATCTTATTTTCAGTATTATATTTTCTCTTCCCACTATGTGAGATTTCCATTCAAAGTATATGTTGTTGTTATCTGTGCAAATGTAATCCTTACAGGAACCAATAACCCGTTTATAATGGGTTTAAGTTTCGATGGGCCTTTTCTTGGTCGAAACTTAGGCCAATTTCGGGCGGTTGTTACATTTGGTATCAGAGCATAGGTTTTCCGATTATAAGGTAAATACACATAAGAGAGGCATATTTGTATACTGAAAAAGATTTTTCAAACTATACAATGTATATATACACCCTAATAAGCATACTCATTTATGCTAGGCATCTTTATTGTTTCTTCCTTTTTTCAGCTTAAATACAATCTTAGGAGTATCCACTTAGGGATTCTTCCTTTCCTTTTCAGATAGTAGAATGAGTGAGAATCCTAATAAGTAAGGCTACCAGGCAAGACCCCGCTACTTGTTAGAATGGTTCCAACAGTACCTCCGTACTATGGAACAGGTCCATGTCGCTAATCCATCCCTAGCAGCTCCTGCAGCTCCTGCCGCTGAAGTGTCCTTTGATTTTTCTCGCTTTTGCAAGACCTTTAAGAATCTTAGAGGAAAATCCTTTTCTGAAAAGGAAGGCTTTACTAGTGCCCAATCAGGGGTTATGGACTGTGAAAGATTCTTTGAGGCTACTGCCTGGCCCGATGAAGTAAAAAGAAGGATAGTGACCTGGCATTTGAAGGATGAGGCCCTGAAATGGTGGAACTTAATATAAATGGAGAATGAGGGCCAGACCTTTACATTGGCCGAATTCAAGACCCGTTTTGAAGCAAAGTTTTTGCCAATGGCAGAAATGACTATTAAGCTGGAGAAATTCATCCACCTCATGCAAGGAAGATTGATCCTACAAGAATATATATCCAAATTCACTGAGTTGTTTAAGTCTGGAAGAGGATTAGTAGATATCCCCATGAACAAAGCACATAGTTTCGTAAAAGGACTGAACTTCTCGTTGAAGGAAACCCTATTAGCCCAAGTATTGTTTGGTGCTACATTTGGGACTCTAGTTGAGATAACTACCCTCTGCACGGCTGAAAGCTCCAAGGAGGATAAAATGGGTGAGAAAGGAGAAAGCACCAACAAAAATAAGAAGAAGGAATGGCAGAAAAACAAGAAGAAGAATAAATTTGAAAAGGACGCAAAGACTTGCACGAGGTGCAACCGCAAGGGCCGTGAGCCCAATGATTGTTGGACCTCGTTAGCGAAAAAGGTGTTCAAGGGAAAATGTTACAAATGCCATGAAGAAGGACACATGTCCAAAGATTTCCCAAAGCCCAAAGTGGTCAAGAGTGGCCAGAACTATGCAATAGAAGCAATACCAGTTCAAAGCCGACCCTAAGAGACCAAGGGCAGCCCACACTTGAAGGTATAACCTTTGTTTTAGGAAATTCAGCATATACCTTGTTGGATTATGGAGCGGCCTATTATTTTATCTCCAAGCGATTAGTAAATCTGTTGAACCTTTCCATATCTATTCGGATAGTCCGATAGAGGTGGCCAAACCTATCGAAGGATCTAAGTATATTGAGTTGTTGTGCAAAGACCTAGTATTGGAGGTCGACAATGTCGTTCCATTGCGAAACATATGCCTTGGATTTTACAGGTTATGACCTTATCCTAGGCATGGATTGGTTATCGTTTCATGGGGCCATCCTAGATTGCGACAAGAGACTCGTTTGTCTTAGGAGATGAGGAGGACATAACTTAAATATTCCTTGTAATGTTAGAAACAACGATAAACCCTTTTTATATTCCTTATTCCTAGTTCTGAAGGGCCATCTTCGGTCCCTATATTTTGTGAGTTATCGGATGTTTTTGAGGAAGTCATGGGACTTCCGCCCCATAGAGAAATCTCCTTTTATATTGACTTAAAGAAGGACGCTAGACCTGTAGAACTGCCCTTAAGGCATATGGTGCCCAAGGAAATAAGGAAGTAAGATAAGTAGGTTTCAAAGCCGTTATAAAAAGGTTTTATTCATCGAAGTACCTCAGAATGGGGTGCACCTATTGTATTTTCCACCAAAGCAGATAGATCTTTGAGACTTTGTGTGGACTGTAGGGAACTTAATAAATTGACCAAGAAGAATAGGTACCCTTTGCCCAGAATCAATGAACTTTTTGACCACTTGGGGGGAGCCCGAGTATTTTCTTAGCTAGACCTTGCTACTGGATTTCACTAGTTAAGAACTGCGGAGGACAACAAGGACAAAACTGTTTTTAGGACGTCAGACGGATTGTTCCAGTGGGAAGTTATGCCCCTCGGACTAAAAATGTTCCCTCCTACTTTATTGACCTCATGAGTAGAGTGTTTAGGGGCATTCTAAATAAAATTGCGGTAGTCTTCGTAGATGATATCCTTATATTTTCAAAAATCGTGAAGAACATGAAAAACACTTGAGACAAGTGTTAGGAATATTAAGAAAGAACCAATTGAAAGCAAAATTCACAAAGTGCCATTTCTAGAGGGAAGAAATAAGATTTTTAGGACATATTGTGTCGAGCGAAGGTTTGGTCGTAGACCTCGCGATGATCGAGGCAATCAAGGAATGGAAAACACCTCGAAATGCTATAGAGGTAAGAAGTTTCCTTGGATTGGCTGGATGTTATACGAAATTCATTAAAGATTTCGCAAAGATTGCCACTCCGTTAACCCAATTAACAAGAAAGAATTTGGTGTTCCCTTGGAGTAATAAGTGTGATATAGCCTTTAAGAAATTAAAGGAAGCATTAACTAGTGCACCAGTCCTAATTATACCCGACGGTTCAAAATTATTCACCGTTTACACCGACGCATGTGGGACCAGTTTAGCAGCAGTCCTTATGCAAGAAGGAAGAGTAGTTGCCTATGCTAATAGACAACTCATGGACCTAGAGAAAATAAATCCAGTACATGACCTTGAGTTAGCCGCAGTAGTGTTCTCCCTTAAGATGTGGAGGCATTATCTTTTAGGGGAGAAATTTGAACTCTTTACTGGCCATAAATCCCTTAATTATTTATTTTATCAACGTGACCTAAACTCGAGAAAACAAAGGTGGATGGAGTATATCGCCTCATTTGACTTTACGATACAGTATACATCGGGCAAGGGGAATGTTGTGGCGGATGCTTCAAGTAGGAAACATGCAACTTTAAATGTGATGACAGAATGAAAACAATTAGAGTTCCTTGCTAACTTAATTTGCAACCCTCACCAACCACTTCCAATGGTTTTCTTAGGGCAATGATAATTAGACCTACCTAAGAGAAAGGATCCAAAGCGCACAAGACTTGGACGAGGAATTAAGGGGCATAAAAGAGAAAGTGGGAAGGAAAGAAACGTTTCCTCATTCGGTTAGGTATTCGATCAGTAATGATGGGAGTTTACTTTAGGATGGACTACTTTACGTCCTAAGGATCAAGGGTTGAGGAAAGAAATTCTAGAGGAATGCTATAGGTCAAAATTGACCATACACCCCAGTCGGGATAAAATATACAAGGATATGAAGAGGAATCTCCATTGGGAAAGAATGAAGAGAGGCATAGCCGAGTTCGTAGCCAATTGCTTGACGTGCCAAAAAGTCAAAGCGGAGCAAGGGAAGCCCGCAGGACTGTTACTACCATTAAGATCCCCACGTGGAAGTGGGAACATATTTTCATGGACTTTGTAGATGGACTTCCTAAAAGCCAAAAGGGAACGAGGCCATTTGTGTTGTGGTAGATCGTTTAACCAAAAGCGGCCATTTTATACTAGTCAAGAAGACAAGGACTGCAGCCTCGTTAGTCCAATTATATGTCAAAGTGATAGTTAGACTTCATGGTATCCCATCGAGTATCATGAGTGATAGAAACCCCTTATTCACAAGCGAATTGGGGAGAAGATTACAAGCAGCATTGGGGACGACCCTTAACTTAAGCACAGCTTATCATCCACAGAACGACAGACGAACAAAGAGAGTAAATAGAATCTTAGTAGATTTTCTTAGAGCTTGCATCATCGACTTTGGAGGAGTTTGGGAGTAGCACCTACCGCTTGTGGAATTCACGTATAGTAATAGTTTTCAAGCGACGATTGATATGGCCCCTTCCGAAGCATTATACGGGAGGCCATGTAAATCACCAACTTATTATAGGGAAACTACCGACAAGTTTATACTCGGACCAGACTTCTTCCGTGAATCTACAAAGAAGATATCTTTGATTAGGCAGAGAACGAAGGAAGCCCAAGACCGTCAGAAATCGTATGCCGATAAGCGAAGGAGGGAGCTTGAGTTTAATGTTGAAGACTTGGTGTTCGTAAAAGTATCTCCTCTTAAGAAGACTGTTCGGTTTGGGAAGACTAGGAAGTTGGCTCCCAGATTTATTGGGCCTTTCCATATCATCGAGAAGATATGATCCTTGGCTTATACAGTGGATCTCCCAGAGCGTCTAATGGGAATCCATAATGTTTTTCATGTATCTCTTCTAAGAAAATGCCTTCATGAATCTGTTATCAGACTCGAGATTGATGAAATTGAGGACGTAGGAAAACTCAAGTTGGAGTTCAGGGTGCCCCGTGCAACTACAAGGATTGTAGAGCACAGAATCAAGAGACTCAGCAACTAAACCATTTGCTAAGTCCGAGTATAATGGGCAAATGACCCTGTTAAAGCACATGAGAGAGCGAGGACAAGATGAGCCAGACTCACCGAGAGCTTTTCACTGGTAATTGTTCCTCAAAATAACGTTTATGGATGCATCGTGATTGCTAGATTGGATGTTAGTAAATGGATACAACACCATCCCACTGAGCGCTCATATAGAAATATATGAATATTTAGGTTCTTTTCATACATATTGCATCACTTATTACACCTACATGCTAGGATAGAGCTCACTTTAGTTAGTCTGCAGTTCATAATCACCACGAGTCATGGATGCTTATGGATGAATTATAAATAACACAGGTGTACAACATGGATGTTTTGAGCGAGTTGTATTTTTTGCCCCTTAAACAGATTTCGGGTTGAAATCTATTTTAGGGGGGAATGTAACACCCCGTAAAATTCATGAGTCTTAATAATAAACAAAAAATTAAAAATAAGAAATTAAGTAATATGGCTGGAAAATAAGATTTTGCAGCTTTAGGAATTTGGCTACGAAATTCTTTTATTTGGGTTCGTGGCGAAATTCTACATCATTTTTATATACAATATGCTGAAAACGGTCAACATATAAAGAAGTTATGAACAAATGAATTTGAACAGTGACCCAGAATATATATATATATATATATATATATATATATATATATAATTATGGGAAAGTCTATTTTGACACAATTTGGTGACACGATTGGTGACACAATGAATTCTCACCATTGAATTGCCCCCCGAATTCCACCATCCCATGTAAAGACAAAAAGATCCAATGGTGCAGATATTTTGTGTCACCAATTGTGTCACCAAATTGTGTTAAAATAGACGCTCCCTATAATTATATAAATAATATATATATATATATGTATATATATATGTGTGTCCAAATTATAAATTAAAAATAAAGAGGAAAAACTCAAATTTTGAATTAGAGATAAGATCAAAGGGACAATGTATATTGCATATACGGAATGAGATAAAGAGGGTAAGGAACATATTAAATAAAACAAACATCTCAGCAACGCAGCCTTTTTGGGCGTTCCAGCCCCGAAAAGGTCGACCCCCCTTTAAGGGGTGTCGATCGCCGGTCAACCGCTCGGCGGCTGGACAACCCAATAAAGCAAGCTGGTTAGGGCTTTTCAAAGAGGATATATATAAATCATTTAAATTAATCCAACGGTCTATGTTCACACGAGCAACTATATATACCCCTCCTATCACTCTATGAAAACCCTAATCATTCTCCATCTCTGCCTCCATGTTGCCTCTCTACCATTGTTAAATTCCAGAGAAAAATAAAAGAATAGGTGAAGGATTTCTTCTAATTATCTAACTCTATTCCTAATCTCTCTCTGTTCTAATTTACATAAGTTTAGAATCCTGGAATTTAGCATATGCATATATGTATAAGATTCTAATGTATGTCTCTTACATGTATATTACTAGGATGATTATTGAAGCTCGCTTGAAGGTAAAGAATTATTGCAGATCTAGTAATTCTACTATAGATTTCTCTCTATCCGCCTAGATCTGTGACTGGAATATGGTTTACTTAAGGCATATTCATGTTTTTAATAGTTTGTCATGTGAATAGATATTCCTAGGGGGATTTGGATATTCGATAATGTAACCATGAAAAGCCCCAAATCCTTTATATTGTAAATTCTTATGAATTGTCATGAATAATTGGTTTTTGTGGATTTTTAGTTTTTGTATTGGAATAAAAATGAATATGAGTGTTGCCACTATTATTCCTATTTCATGTGATTCTGTAACGACCCAGAAAATCTGAACCAATTTAAAATTTTTAAATTGGCTAAAATAATGGATTTTAAATATTTAAAATAAATATTTTAAATAATGGCGATGAAAACTGAGTTTGAATCAACATTTGAAAACGAATATAATTAATTATAATTATATATAGAATTGGAAATGGCGCGGTAGTTCGATAATTCGATTTCAAACTTCATTGGAATATACCGGGTGCAAAACAATCCGGATTTTAGTGAAACCAAAAATATTTAAATCTGTTAGTGAATATCTTTCTAATGAATTCGACCAATCGAAATTTGATAGCGGGAATCAAAAGATATGTCCAGTTGAAAATTCTGAATAGTCGCTATGGAATTCAGGCCCTTAAAAATGGATATTTTGCAAATGACCTCGGATTTGGACGAAACCACTTTTGTTAGATCCGCAGTGTCAGGTTATTGCTAGGTTTCAAATTTCATAATTTTTCGAATTAATATGTGAGCGTGGCAAAGGAAAACGCGTTTAACCAGTTTCTGTTGAATTTAATCGACTGGAAATTGGCCATTTTTCAAACGGTCTCAGAATTCGACGAAACTAGTTTTGTTAGGACCGTATCGTCAATACGAAGCTAGAAAATATTTTTCTGGAATTTTTCTAGTTAGTATGTGGCCCCGGTAATTTGAAATGTACGTTTAAAATTCAATATAAGGATTTAAATTGTAAATTCAACGGAAACTGATTGTAACGATCAAACCAGCTTACGATACATATCCCATTGTGTTCGGAATGGGGGTAAAACGCTATGGACGACAGGCGGTAGACCTCGTTTTGAGGTCGTATGTAAAAGTCAACTTTTTGCATAATTAAATAATAATAAAAAAAAAATTAATTATATTTTAATTTCCCTCCCCCCCCCTTTATCTTCAGAGCCCCCCCCCCCCCCCCCCCCGTTCACTTTTATTTTCAGTAAGAAAAAAAAAAAAAACCTAAATCGAATCGCGTCGCTCCCCCCCCCCCCTCGTCTGGACGCCGACGGACCCTACCGCCGACCGCCTATTCTTCTTCCAAGCCTGCCGCTTCCACACCCCTCTCCCTCCGCCGCTTCGCAGGACCCACGAGCCCCTGGAGCATCGCAACAGCGATTCGCGAAACCCTCCTCCAGTTCGGCGAACCTCGAGCCGCCTTCCCTCCGTCGATCTACGAGACTCCCCCCCCGTAAGTTTTTTTTTCTTTTCTTTCTTTCTTCGTTTTGCTATTTTTATAATGATTTTAAAAAACTGATTTTTAGGGTTTAAATACAGATTTTATAATGATTTTTAAAAACCGATTTTTTTAGGGTATAAATACTGATTTTTAGAATAGATAAATACTGAATTTTTTTTTTATATATAAAAAAAAACTGTTTTAATTAAGAATTCTTTTTACTGAATTTTATAAAAGAAATTAAAACTGTTTTGAAAAAGAATTTTTAGAACTGAATTTTATAAAAGAAATTAAAACTGATTTTAATTTAGAAATTTAAAACTGAATTTTATAAAAGAAATTAAAACTGTTTTGAAAAAGAATTTTTAGAACTGAATTTTATAAAAGAAATTAAAACTGATTTTAATTTAGAAATTAAAAACTGATTTATAAAAAAATATAAAAACTGATTTTGTTTAAGAGAAAGAGGTTTGAAATTTAAAAGGAAAAAGTTTTAAACTAAAAATAGAAAGAGGTTTGAAATTTAAAAGGAAAAAGTTTTAAACTAAAAATAGAAGGAGGTTAGAAATTTACAAAGTAAAAATCAGATTTTTTTTATATATCGAAAGTCGAAGTAAAAATCATATTTTTATATATTGAATAACGTAGAAAAAATTCGATTTTTACATATGCAGAGAATACGGGTGAAAGCGACAAAAAGGCGAAGATTTCTATAAAGGAAGTGTCGTGGTACTGGATAGCTATTGGTGAGATTTCTGATTTAAAATTTATATATATATAAGTGTGAAATGAAAGTGAATAGCTATATATAAATATCTATATATATATATATATATATACGCCCCTCGTCCACAAACCATGGACGATATTTATTGGTTGAAATTGTTGTGATAATTGGTTGATAACGAATGGTTGTTTGGGATTGTTTGTGATGGATATTGGTTGATTGTGGTTGAAAAATACCCGTTTGTGGTTGTGAAATATTTAGTTGAAACCACTTAGGATTAGTTTGTGGAAATGAAATAAATATATACATGCCGCCTGCGTGCGAACTAGATGCATGATTCCCATTGTCAAAAACCGCGAGGTTTTAAGGTAGAGCGAGGAGCCGTACTAGGGACGGTGCCGGTGTAACTACCCTGCCATTATGCTGCCGAAATTTTGAATAATATTTGTGTGTTTGAATTATTTTCATATGCTTAAACTATTGAAAACATTCATGTGTTGAATTGATATTCATTCGTTGTTTAGAAATTCATGTGTTGAATGGTATTCATATTTTGAAATAAACTGTTTGATAATAAAAATCACATTTTTATCTATATATAAAAACTATAGAAAACATTCATGTGTTGAATTGATATTCATTCGTTGTTTAGAAATTCATGTGTTGAATGGTATTCATATTTTGAAATAAATTGTTTGATAATAAAAATCACCTTTTATTGACTATATGAACTATGTAAAATAACCTCGATTTAAAAGAAATTGTTTTGTGATAAAAATTTCATTTTTATCACCAACTTGAACTATATAGAAGAAGAGTGTTTTGAAATGGATCGTTTTACAATAAAAATCACATTTTTATTGTATGCATAAATCGTTAAAACGTGAAGTGTTAAAAATAGCCACTTGTTCAAAATAAACATAGATGAGTTGAAATATTCATTAATTAGCTAATGAAATGATTTGCACCTATTTATGTAACATTAGAATGAATGGGGTTTTAAACCAAATAGAAATCAAATATGAAGTTGAATAGAAAATGAAAAATGATATGAACTGTATATATATGTACATGCAATATTCATTGAACAGGTTATAGCAAAGGGGCTAGAGAAGAGGAATAAAATTTTGTGCCCGACAAATAGGTACACATTTACTGATTTGTTTGGGTGATGATTTTGAGCCTGTTGGCTAGCCGCTTGGCTTTTTCTTTTTCTTTTTGAGATTAGAAGGACCGGGACGCTATTTGCGATTTCCCGACGCTCCCGGTGCAGGGGAGGTTATGGCGAAATTTTTCCAAAATTTAAGGTGTTAGAAAATTTTTTGAAGTTAAAACGATATTGGAATTGTTGAATGAACTATATTTATATAACTATATAAATATAAATAAAATTAAAACGAAACGAAGCCGTGCAGTTCGTATTTCGAAACCGTGATTTCAAACGACTAGTACGGGAAATCCGACCATTGGATTTTCCCGAAACCTCAACCGTCGGGTTCGCCTTGGAATAATCTTTCCAACGGCACCAACCTTGTAAAAATCCAACGGTTGGATTGTCTGGAATGTTTAATTCAAATCTGAAGAAAAACAGCGCCAGAAACGATTATATTTATTTATATATATAAATAAAATTATATTTAATCGAATAACGACGCTGCAGTTCGTATTTTGAAATCGAAAATTCAAACGATTGTACCGGGAGATCCGACCGTCGGATTTTCCCGAAACTGGAACCGTTGGGTTCGTTTTGAAAAGACCTTTCTAATGATGTAAATTTTGCAAAGATCCAACGGTTAGATTTTCAGATATGTGTAAATCAAATTTGAAGAAAAACAGCGCCACGGCCGCCTTATGGCCCGAAGCGTCGTTTTGAATAAATTAGCTATTTTAAAATAAATAAAAATAGCGATAAATAGTTATAAAATATCATAAGCGATATGGAAAGGAAATAAACTGAATTTGCTTGATTTATGTGATGTTTGATGGTTGAATGTGTTTGGTGTGAAAATTACATTAAAGGACGAAATTGGTGTTGTCGAATAATTTAACTATTGAAATAAATCGAATTGAAATTCTAAATATACGTGAATTATTTGAAAAGGCCGAGTTAATTCTCATTTCGAATAATTGATCGACGATTGAAATTCGAAGATGAAGACGATGGTCGAAGACCGGAGATCTTCACCTCGTTTGGATGGTAACCGAGGTCCTGATTGGGAGGCATCCCGAAATATGGATAATGAGTGGTGATCGTCTAGACGTACGTGGTGATCGAAGGGTTTGCGAGGTATTTAGTGCCTCCGGTTTCGTTCAGACCCAGAACGGACTTGTAAATGGATTGTGTGTCTGACATAGGATTTATTCTGTGTGGCATGCTAAGATGCGGTGATCAGGACTTCTGTTGAAAAGCAAAGTCTTGTGGCGATGATCAAAGCACCGCCTGTGTGGCGTAGCTTTGTGTATAACGTGAATTCGCGAGCCTCACACCCCGGTAGGAACCTAAAACGGGAGGAAGGACCTCAGGGAGGGCATGCGTTTCTTTCTAGCTAGGGTGGTGTCAGTGACCTACCAGCCCTGACATTTATATACTTTTCACCTATGTGGTTGTTGCTGTTGCGAGGCGCCTCGGTTTGATCGGACGATCCGGGTCCGATGGAGTCATTCGTTGGCTCGTTTGCGCCCCAAAGGGCGGGGAAACGTATTGCTCAGGCATTTTAATCCACATCGGTGGACCGGCCCTGTCGCTCCTAGGGTCACTCGAGCTCTGATCCTGAGACATGGTAGGCTAGATTGTCTCGAATTCGGTAAGGACTATCTTTTGCCTTGGTTCATGATGGAAATCCAATTTCCAATACGACATCGTGTGGTTTTGATTGTATATATATATGGCGACATGATATATGGTACCCATGTCGTCTATGATTGATAGTTATGATTGAAATTGTTTTTGAAACATATAAGCACTAGCAATAATATCAATTGCCTTTGTTTTATTCGTATCAATCATATTTTGGCCATTATAAGGTAAAACTCTATCCTCCGGTTTGCGTTGCATTGTGTGATGGGAACTGAGTCTTATAATGGCTTCATTTTTATAAAAAGCATAGCGATGTTTGAAAAGAAAGATCTGTTTTAAAGCACTGGCAATCCAATGGAGTAAACCCGTTCCACGGAAGTGGCGTGGTCCTGTGATTAGCCAAATTATATATGTGTTGAGTTGATTTCTCATACCAGTCCCATGACTGACTCGTAGTTTGTTTCACTCTCAAACTCGGGTGCCCCTTTTTCCACACGGGCAGCCTTGTATTCAGGTTTAGCTGGTTCTTTTTCTGGATAGCTGGAGCTGAAGATGGATTCTATCATTTATTTCTTTTTATGCTGTTCAGCTCCTATTGTACATATTTTGTTTATTTCCGCTGTAGACATTTATGTATAGCTGAACTGTATTTGTACTAAGTAAGATCCTGTATACTGTGTAACTCTGATGATTAATTTTATCCAGTATATTTTGTTGTTCATTCTGGTGTATTTATTTAATTCTGGTCTGCTATTATCTGTTTCTGTGTTATATTCCAAAGATAACCTTGTTTCCGTGAGAACGGGAAATCGGGTCGTCTCAACGTGGTATCAGAGCTTTGGTTAAGCTTAGTTCTGGAATATAACATTCGAACGAACTCGTCAGAAATAGAACCAGTAGTGTTCTAGGACGGGCAACTCAATACAGATAGGATCAGCAATATCCTAGTATGAGTAAAGCAGAATGATTACACCTCGATAGACACATTTACATTTGAAGTATATGTTTCTATGTTTGAAAATTATCTTTTCTGTGACCTGACACTTGATCTGCTAATTGCAGAAGTACTAGAAAAATGAGTGCCAGAAACAGAAGGAATACAGAACCCGATCTAGAGGCTCTATTAAAGAAATATCGAAATCTGAACGGAGCGCAATTCTCGGGTAATGAATCTATTATTCAAACTCAAGCTTGGTTGAGTTCTGTCGAAAGAATCTTTGAGCATATCCAGCTGAGAGATGACCAGAAACGGTTAGTAGCATCTTGGGCGCTCAAAGAAGAAGCTTTAATCTGGTGGGAAACAATCATCAAAGATAATCCAGAAGGTGATATCACCTGGGACAGATTCAAAGTGATTTTCTTAGAAAGATTTACTCCTCCCGAAGCGACCGAGAGATTATGTGATGAATTTTCTTATTTGATACAAGGTGATATGACTATCCCAGAATATCATAAGAAATTCAACGAACTTGCTCACTTTGCTCCTCATCTAATTCAAAATCCGAAGAGGAAAAATCTGAGATTTATTCATGGACTTCAAAGAAAATACCAGAATAAAGTATTAGGGCATGTGAAGCTTCCTTTTCCAGAGATGATTTACATGGCTTATCAATATGAAGATCTTCATAAGAAAGGAATGTTACGCGACGAAGAAGAAATCAGTTCTAGCAGCAAAAGAAAATTCGAAGCTGATAGCCCAGAGGCAAGTATGCAGCCTGAGGCCAGCACGAAGGCTGAATTCATAAAGAGGCCAAAGACCAATCAGAAAAAGGTAAAGACAATCATATGCCTAAAGTGTAATCAGCATGGGCATTCGATGAGAAACTGCAGATCTTCAAACAGTCGAAAGGATGGCGGGTCTAAATCCGGGATGAATTTCCTAGAGGATAGGAAGTGCAGTCAATGTCATCAGTCCGGTCATCTTTCAAAGGCCTGCCCGCTATTCCGAAAACCTGAAGCAGTACATGTAAATGAAGTGGCAGAAGTGCCTACATCTTCGTCTGCTCAGGAAAGGTCTGATGTTTTAGAAGGCACGCTCAATGTCAAAAACATTCCAGTTAAAGTACTGTTTGACACAGGCGCGTCACGAAGCTTTATTGCAAAGAGTGCAGTCAAGAAACTGGATTTGAATTTGAAGAAGCTCAAAGAGCCAATGACTGTCCAAAATCCAGTGGGAGGTTCCATCAATCTCAGTTGGATTTGTGCAGTACCTGTCTCTTTTTCTTGCTATAAATTCCCTATTATCTCTATCATCATGAATTTTAATGAATTCGATCTTATTCTGGGATTGGATTGGCTAACTAGATATGAAGCTGAAGTTAAATGCGCCGAGAGAGTGGTTAAAGCAAAGGCCCAATCGGGGAATTATATAACCATACCATGTGAAGGCCCGACTTCAAATAGAAAAGATTTCTGGTCAGCTCTTGATGTTTCTCCAGCCCAAATAGAAAATGTCCCTGAGGTCATAGAGAATATTCCCGACCTCATCAAAGATATTCCTGTCGTTAAGAACTATGCGGATGTGTTCGAAGAAGTTGTTCACTTACCTCCGCAGAGAGAAATAGATTTCAAGATTGCTTTAGTTCCCAATGCAAGGCCGGTAGTTCACGCTATTCGAAGAATGTCCTTGAAAGAGAAGGAAGAATTAGACAATCAAACACGACAGCTAGTATGGAAAGGTCTGATCAGGCCTAGTTTCTCTGATTGGGGTGCAGCAGTGGTGTTTGTCCCGAAATCTGATGGTACTCTACGGTTATGTGTGGATTATCGTGATTTGAACAAACAGACAATAAAGAACAAATATCCATTGCCGCAGATTGATGATTTGTTGGATAGATTAAATGGAGCACAAGTATTTTCACGAATGGACCTAGCTACAGGTTTCCATCAACTTCGAATTGCCGAAGAATGTGTTCCAATGACAGCGTTCAGAGGCCCCGACCTATTCTACGAGTGGTTAGTAATGCCGTTCGGCTTATGTAACGCTCCAGCTTATTTCGTCGATCTGATGAACAGAGTATTCAGAGGGGTTTTGAATAAATTTGTTTTGGTTTTTATTGACGATATTCTAATCTTCTCTAAATCAAAGGCCGAACATGAAAAGCATCTGGAACAAGTGTTAGAAATTCTCAGACGGAATGTATTAAAAGCCAAGTTTTCCAAATGTATATTCTGGCAAGATGAAGTGAAATTTCTGGGCCATGTCGTATCGAAAGATGGAATCGCTGTGGATCCAAGCAAAATCACAGCTATTCAGAATTGGAAACAGCCCAGTACTCCCACTGAAGTCCGCAGTTTTCTCGGATTGGCTAGCTATTACCGGAAGTTCGTTAAAGACTTTTCGAAGATATCTGGTCACTTAACAAAGCTTACAAAGAAGCATTCTAAATTCAAATGGACTTCGGAAAGTGAGGAGGCTTTCGAAGAGCTAAAGTTGAGATTAACAACAGCTCCGGTGTTAACCATCATCGATGGCAACCAAGATCTAAAAGTCTGGACTGATGCTTCTAGAGAGGGCCTTGGCGCAGTGTTAATGCAAAGAGGTCAAGTGATTGCTTATGCTAGCCGTCAACTGAAGCCGCATGAGAAAAACTATGTAACTCATGATCTTGAGTTATTGGCTATCATATTCTCTTTGAAAATCTGGAGACACTATCTTCTGGGCGAGAGATTTGAACTGTTTACAGATCATCAGTCATTAAAGTATCTGTTCACTCAGAAGGACTTAAATCTGAGACAACAGCGTTGGCTGGAGTTTCTTGCAGCATATGACTTTGAAATTATATATACTCCAGGAAAAGCCAATGTCGTGGCCGATGCGCTGAGCAGAAAGAATGTAATGATCGCCAGTTTTATTATCACGACTTCATTGCTAGATAAGATATCTGCTCTTCAGGAGGATGATCACTTCATTCAGAAGATCAGAGGGATAATTCAACAAGGCGAACCCTCGAGTTTTCAAATAGACAATGATGGGATTTTAAGGCTCAAAGGTCGAATCTGTGTCCCTAACATTCCTGAACTTCGAAAGGAAGTACTGGATGAATGCCACAAGTCAAAACTCAGTATCCATCCGGGAGTAAGCAAAATGTATAATGACATCAAACGCACTTTCTGGTGGAAGTCGATGAAAAGGGACATTTCTTTATATGTCAGCCGATGCCCTACTTGCCAGCTAGTTAAGAGCGACCAACAGAAATTGGCTGGATTGTTACAACCACTAGAAGTACCTGGCTGGAAGTGGGAGCATATTTCTATGGATTTCATTGATGGTTTGCCCAGAACCAGAAAAGGAAATGACAGTATTTGGGTGATCGTAGATCGTTTCACGAAGACCGCCCATTTTATACCTGTCAGATCAAATAGAACTGCTCAGAGTCTGGCACAGATATACTTCAGGGAAATAGTTAGACTGCATGGAGTGCCGCTCAGTATAGTCAGTGATAGGGATACAATATTCACTAGCAAATTCTGGGAGGCATTTCAAGTCGAGCTGGGAACGAAGTTAAACTTGAGCACCGCTTATCATCCTCAGACAGACGGTCAGACTGAGAGGGTGAATCGTATTTTAGAAGATCTATTGCGGGCTTGTGTTATGGATTTCGGTGGATCATGGGAGGACCATCTGCATTTGGCTGAATTCTCTTATAACAACAGCTACCAGGCGAGTCTGACAATGTCGCCATTCGAAGCATTGTATGGTAGACCGTGCCGATCTCCTGCTTGTTGGGTCGAGCCTGGAAATAGACTTGTGTTGGGTCCTGATATGATTCGAGAAGCGGCCGACAAAGTCGATTTTATTAAGAAACGATTGCTCGCCGCTCAAAGCCGACAAAAGAGCTATGCCGATAAAAGAAGAAGAGATATATCCTTTGAGGTTGGCGACTATGTATATTTGAAAGTATCGCCGATGAGAGGAGTTATCAGGTTCGGTAAAACTGGAAAGTTAGCGCCTAAATTTATTGGTCCGTTTCCTATTCTGGAACGGATTGGAACTCTCGCTTATAGGGTCAAACTGCCTGACTGGTTGCCTGGTGTGCATGATGTATTTCATATATCTCAACTTCGAAAGCACGTTCATGATCCAGACTTGATCGTGGAAGAAGCAGCTCAGCAGGATATTGAAATTACTCCAGAATTAGCTGTGAGGCGAGAGCCACTAAAGATTATCGGCAAAGAAACCAAAGAACTGAGGAACAAGAAGGTTCACTTAGTCAAAGTGCAATGGAGTGGAGATCCGCGAGATTGTACTTGGGAAACTGAGGAGAGCATTCAGAAAGCTTATCCCAGATGCCGAGTAGATATCTCTGATTGACTCTGGTGCAAGGTACATTTATCCTACTATGCATTACCATTTAATTCTCTATTCTGTTGCTATTTTCTTCCCATGGATGTGCATTGTTTATTCTATACTCTGAATGATTTTGAAAAGTGTATAGAGATTAATTAGTATATTTTTGGAAGGTTAGAAACAAATGGGTTGTTGTATTGTGTGATTGTAGATTTATCAAACCACTTTCGACTTTGTTCCTTTTCGGGGACGAAAAGTTTTAAGTGGGGGAGATTGTAACGACCCAGAAAATCTGAACCAATTTAAAATTTTTAAATTGGCTAAAATAATGGATTTTAAATATTTAAAATAAATATTTTAAATAATGGCGATGAAAACTGAGTTTGAATCAACATTTGAAAACGAATATAATTAATTATAATTATATATAGAATTGGAAATGGCGCGGTAGTTCGATAATTCGATTTCAAACTTCATTGGAATATACCGGGTGCAAAACAATCCGGATTTTAGTGAAACCAAAAATATTTAAATCTGTTAGTGAATATCTTTCTAATGAATTCGACCAATCGAAATTTGATAGCGGGAATCAAAAGATATGTCCAGTTGAAAATTCTGAATAGTCGCTATGGAATTCAGGCCCTTAAAAATGGATATTTTGCAAATGACCTCGGATTTGGACGAAACCACTTTTGTTAGATCCGCAGTGTCAGGTTATTGCTAGGTTTCAAATTTCATAATTTTTCGAATTAATATGTGAGCGTGGCAAAGGAAAACGCGTTTAACCAGTTTCTGTTGAATTTAATCGACTGGAAATTGGCCATTTTTCAAACGGTCTCAGAATTCGACGAAACTAGTTTTGTTAGGACCGTATCGTCAATACGAAGCTAGAAAATATTTTTCTGGAATTTTTCTAGTTAGTATGTGGCCCCGGTAATTTGAAATGTACGTTTAAAATTCAATATAAGGATTTAAATTGTAAATTCAACGGAAACTGATTGTAACGATCAAACCAGCTTACGATACATATCCCATTGTGTTCGGAATGGGGGTAAAACGCTATGGACGACAGGCGGTAGACCTCGTTTTGAGGTCGTATGTAAAAGTCAACTTTTTGCATAATTAAATAATAAAAAAAAAAAATTAATTATATTTTAATTTCCCTCCCCCCCCCCCTTTATCTTCAGAGCCCCCCCCCCCCCCCCCCGTTCACTTTTATTTTCAGTAAGAAAAAAAAAAAACCTAAATCGAATCGCGTCGCTCCCCCCCCCCCTCGTCTGGACGCCGACGGACCCTACCGCCGACCGCCTATTCTTCTTCCAAGCCTGCCGCTTCCACACCCCTCTCCCTCCGCCGCTTCGCAGGACCCACGAGCCCCTGGAGCATCGCAACAGCGATTCGCGAAACCCTCCTCCAGTTCGGCGAACCTCGAGCCGCCTTCCCTCCGTCGATCTACGAGACTCCCCCCCCCCCCCCGTAAGTTTTTTTTTCTTTTCTTTCTTTCTTCGTTTTGCTATTTTTATAATGATTTTAAAAAACTTATTTTTAGGGTTTAAATACAGATTTTATAATGATTTTTAAAAACCGATTTTTTTAGGGTATAAATACTGATTTTTAGAATAGATAAATACTGAATTTTTTTTTATATATAAAAAAAAAACTGTTTTAATTAAGAATTTTTTTTACTGAATTTTATAAAAGAAATTAAAACTGTTTTGAAAAAGAATTTTTAGAACTGAATTTTATAAAAGAAATTAAAACTGATTTTAATTTAGAAATTTAAAACTGAATTTTATAAAAGAAATTAAAACTGTTTTGAAAAAGAATTTTTAGAACTGAATTTTATAAAAGAAATTAAAACTGATTTTAATTTAGAAATTAAAAACTGATTTATAAAAAAATATAAAAACTGATTTTGTTTAAGAGAAAGAGGTTTGAAATTTAAAAGGAAAAAGTTTTAAACTAAAAATAGAAAGAGGTTTGAAATTTAAAAGGAAAAAGTTTTAAACTAAAAATAGAAGGAGGTTAGAAATTTACAAAGTAAAAATCAGATTTTTTTTATATATCGAAAGTCGAAGTAAAAATCATATTTTTATATATTGAATAACGTAGAAAAAATTCGATTTTTACATATGCAGAGAATACGGGTGAAAGCGACAAAAAGGCGAAGATTTCTATAAAGGAAGTGTCGTGGTACTGGATAGCTATTGGTGAGATTTCTGATTTAAAATTTATATATATATAAGTGTGAAATGAAAGTGAATAGCTATATATAAATATCTATATATATATATATATATATACGCCCCTCGTCCACAAACCATGGACGATATTTATTGGTTGAAATTGTTGTGATAATTGGTTGATAACGAATGGTTGTTTGGGATTGTTTGTGATGGATATTGGTTGATTGTGGTTGAAAAATACCCGTTTGTGGTTGTGAAATATTTAGTTGAAACCACTTAGGATTAGTTTGTGGAAATGAAATAAATATATACATGCCGCCTGCGTGCGAACTAGATGCATGATTCCCATTGTCAAAAACCGCGAGGTTTTAAGGTAGAGCGAGGAGCCGTACTAGGGACGGTGCCGGTGTAACTACCCTGCCGTTATGCTGCCGAAATTTTGAATAATATTTGTGTGTTTGAATTATTTTCATATGCTTAAACTATTGAAAACATTCATGTGTTGAATTGATATTCATTCGTTGTTTAGAAATTCATGTGTTGAATGGTATTCATATTTTGAAATAAACTGTTTGATAATAAAAATCACATTTTTATCTATATATAAAAACTATAGAAAACATTCATGTGTTGAATTGATATTCATTCGTTGTTTAGAAATTCATGTGTTGAATGGTATTCATATTTTGAAATAAATTGTTTGATAATAAAAATCACCTTTTATTGACTATATGAACTATGTAAAATAACCTCGATTTAAAAGAAATTGTTTTGTGATAAAAATTTCATTTTTATCACCAACTTGAACTATATAGAAGAAGAGTGTTTTGAAATGGATCGTTTTACAATAAAAATCACATTTTTATTGTATGCATAAATCGTTAAAACGTGAAGTGTTAAAAATAGCCACTTGTTCAAAATAAACATAGATGAGTTGAAATATTCATTAATTAGCTAATGAAATGATTTGCACCTATTTATGTAACATTAGAATGAATGGGGTTTTAAACCAAATAGAAATCAAATATGAAGTTGAATAGAAAATGAAAAATGATATGAACTGTATATATATGTACATGCAATATTCATTGAACAGGTTATAGCAAAGGGGCTAGAGAAGAGGAATAAAATTTTGTGCCCGACAAATAGGTACACATTTACTGATTTGTTTGGGTGATGATTTTGAGCCTGTTGGCTAGCCGCTTGGCTTTTTCTTTTTCTTTTTGAGATTAGAAGGACCGGGACGCTATTTGCGATTTCCCGACGCTCCCGGTGCAGGGGAGGTTATGGCGAAATTTTTCCAAAATTTAAGGTGTTAGAAAATTTTTTGAAGTTAAAACGATATTGGAATTGTTGAATGAACTATATTTATATAACTATATAAATATAAATAAAATTAAAACGAAACGAAGCCGTGCAGTTCGTATTTCGAAACCGTGATTTCAAACGACTAGTACGGGAAATCCGACCATTGGATTTTCCCGAAACCTCAACCGTCGGGTTCGCCTTGGAATAATCTTTCCAACGGCACCAACCTTGTAAAAATCCAACGGTTGGATTGTCTGGAATGTTTAATTCAAATCTGAAGAAAAACAGCGCCAGAAACGATTATATTTATTTATATATATAAATAAAATTATATTTAATCGAATAACGACGCTGCAGTTCGTATTTTGAAATCGAAAATTCAAACGATTGTACCGGGAGATCCGACCGTCGGATTTTCCCGAAACTGGAACCGTTGGGTTCGTTTTGAAAAGACCTTTCTAATGATGTAAATTTTGCAAAGATCCAACGGTTAGATTTTCAGATATGTGTAAATCAAATTTGAAGAAAAACAGCGCCACGGCCGCCTTATGGCCCGAAGCGTCGTTTTGAATAAATTAGCTATTTTAAAATAAATAAAAATAGCGATAAATAGTTATAAAATATCATAAGCGATATGGAAAGGAAATAAACTGAATTTGCTTGATTTATGTGATGTTTGATGGTTGAATGTGTTTGGTGTGAAAATTACATTAAAGGACGAAATTGGTGTTGTCGAATAATTTAACTATTGAAATAAATCGAATTGAAATTCTAAATATACGTGAATTATTTGAAAAGGCCGAGTTAATTCTCATTTCGAATAATTGATCGATGATTGAAATTCGAAGATGAAGACGATGGTCGAAGACCGGAGATCTTCACCTCGTTTGGATGGTAACCGAGGTCCTGATTGGGAGGCATCCCGAAATATGGATAATGAGTGGTGATCGTCTAGACGTACGTGGTGATCGAAGGGTTTGCGAGGTATTTAGTGCCTCCGGTTTCGTTCAGACCCAGAACGGACTTGTAAATGGATTGTGTGTCTGACATAGGATTTATTCTGTGTGGCATGCTAAGATGCAGTGATCAGGACTTCTGTTGAAAAGCAAAGTCTTGTGGCGATGATCAAAGCACCGCCTGTGTGGCGTAGCTTTGTGTATAACGTGAATTCGCGAGCCTCACACCCCGGTAGGAACCTAAAACGGGAGGAAGGACCTCAGGGAGGGCATGCGTTTCTTTCTAGCTAGGGTGGTGTCAGTGACCTACCAGCCCTGACATTTATATACTTTTCACCTATGTGGTTGTTGCTGTTGCGAGGCGCCTCGGTTTGATCGGACGATCCGGGTCCGATGGAGTCATTCGTTGGCTCGTTTGCGCCCCAAAGGGCGGGGAAACGTATTGCTCAGGCATTTTAATCCACATCGGTGGACCGGCCCTGTCGCTCCTAGGGTCACTCGAGCTCTGATCCTGAGACATGGTAGGCTAGATTGTCTCGAATTCGGTAAGGACTATCTTTTGCCTTGGTTCATGATGGAAATCCAATTTCCAATACGACATCGTGCGGTTTTGATTGTATATATATATGGCGACATGATATATGGTACCCATGCCGTCTACGATTGATAGTTATGATTGAAATTGTTTTTGAAACATATAAGCACTAGCAATAATATCAATTGCCTTTGTTTTATTCGTATCAATCATATTTTGGCCATTATAAGGTAAAACTCTATCCTCCGGTTTGCGTTGCATTGTGTGATGGGAACTGAGTCTTATAATGGCTTCATTTTTATAAAAAGCATAGCGATGTTTGAAAAGAAAGATCTGTTTTAAAGCACTGGCAATCCAATGGAGTAAACCCGTTCCACGGAAGTGGCGTGGTCCTGTGATTAGCCAAATTATATATGTGTTGAGTTGATTTCTCATACCAGTCCCATGACTGACTCGTAGTTTGTTTCACTCTCAAACTCGGGTGCCCCTTTTTCCACACGGGCAGCCTTGTATTCAGGTTTAGCTGGTTCTTTTTCTGGATAGCTGGAGCTGAAGATGGATTCTATCATTTATTTCTTTTTATGCTGTTCAGCTCCTATTGTACATATTTTGTTTATTTCCGCTGTAGACATTTATGTATAGCTGAACTGTATTTGTACTAAGTAAGATCCTGTATACTGTGTAACTCTGATGATTAATTTTATCCAGTATATTTTGTTGTTCATTCTGGTGTATTTATTTAATTCTGGTCTGCTATTATCTGTTTCTGTGTTATATTCCAAAGATAACCTTGTTTCCGTGAGAACGGGAAATCGGGTCGTCTCAGATTCACTTTTATTTATCATTGAGTGTAAGTTTAGATTTGATTATTTCATGATTTGTTTTGTGTTTGGATCCCAATTTGAATTCAAACGAATTCAAACGTGAAATAGATCAAATGTAAGCATTGTTATGTCCATAACGCCAAAAGTGGTAAATTTGGTGAAATATGGATTATAAACATACAAGTATAAGTGTATGTAATATTTTATTTTAATCTAATATTGAAATCATTCCAATAAGCCTAGGATACAAGTTGAAATTGTTTTGTATGTATATTTTCCATTCACTGCTATTTGTTATATTGTCATTATGCCATCATGCCTATGTTGTAGCGGTAAAAGTGTGGAAAACATAACTTGTATACCATGAATTGGAAAAATTAACAGTTGCCACATTTTTAGAACGTTACCCCGTTTATAGGAATGTTATGTTAATTAGGCACTATTCTAATTATACTTATATAAACGTAATCAACATAATTAACGTTGTATTTGCATAATAAATGCGATTAGGTTAGAATTCGAATTTGAAATGTCCCCTTAACATATATATATATATATATATATATATATGTATATGTATATATATATTTGTTTTCTTGTGTGTGCGTATATAGAATAGCTTTAAATATATATAAATAAGTAACACATGGACACGAGGTTAGTTGCCATTTGTGGTAGAATCTGGCTCGGAGCCGACCGACAAATCCGGCAACCACAAGTAGGTCTAGCTAATGTGAGATGTCTAGGTGCCATGGTCCATTCGTAAACTTAGTACACTAGACATAAGGTAAAACCAACTTGTTGTAGTAGTCTACCTTGAACCAACCGGCATATCCAGCATCTACAGGTGTACGGTTTAATGTGAGAGGTCCAGTTTGTATATATATAACTATATATATAAGTCCGTTGGACTTGAAATAAAGTTGGTTTACTACACCTTGAGAAGGTTTTAAGTGGCTGACTCTCTTTTTATCTAGTTTGGGTCTGAAGTAGTTAGGACTAGGATCCCTCCAAAGGTTTTTTCCTTGCAGAGGAACCAATGTCATGGGACCCACCATTACTAGATTTGAAGTAGGTCTTTGGGTCCTCTTTCTCTAAAAGTGGTAAGGCATAAAACGGTAACGGAGTAGGATAGTTCACGGAGATGTCCACTTCCTACAGAAGCTTGTAAGGTGTAATGTCCCGTAAATCCATAATATTAGAGTTGACTACATACATCATACATCCAACCCAAATATCACGAAAATGCGAATCATTATTTTTAGAAGAAAAGATAGAAGAAGAACATAAATAACAACACAGAATCTCACATCGCAGTGGAACAAAATATAACATGTCATAACTTTTGAAATACAAAATTTTAACTGTATAACATACACTTATCAGAGTATCACTATCAGAGTACAACTTACAGCATAGCGGAAATAAATATAACTAGATAACACCGAAGCCTCTTGTTCCAAGCTCCTTTGGATAAATCTGTAAAATCCTTAGCTGCTTGACTGCCCATACAAAATTGGGCACCTAAGAGTTTAGGTAAAACAAAACAAAATAAACTCCAGGTCAGTCATGGGACTGGTATGAGTAAACAATTTAAAATAGTTTCAGAAACTCAATGATATCTCATAAGACCACGCCGTATAACACAGAATGGGTTTTCCCCTTATGAGAATCCAAACACTTGATTTAACTTTCAAATCATTTTGAAAGAAAACGATAATCTTTATATCAAAACTCTTTTGATATTATAATAGTGCCTAAATCAAGTAAATAACAATCAAGTGGAACGTTTGCATCTCACGTTCCACACATATAATATACAATCAAAACCGCGAGCACTTATTTGGGGATTTGATTTCCAACTATGAAAAGGTATGGAACCACCTTCCGATAGTGTATCTCTAGAGGAGAATACACTGGGTTCAACAAGAACATCTTGCAACCTAGCCACACATGACCAACTACTCATTTCGCTTGAGTGTATCGAATGTATATCACCAACGGTTAGGATCAGCAACGTTTCTCGAATGGGACAGCATCGAATAGAATAAGGAATTAAATGAATCTCTAGATAGGTGATGATACACCCTAATGGGAGCTAACCACATAGCCATGCTGCCTGCCTGATTTTTGTCATTTCCCGGTTGTTGAGGCCAGAGGCTACGATTACTTTCCATTCATTGATAACACGATCTCTTTAAATGCCACATTATCAGATCCGCATCCATATACGTTCGTTTTGGGACGGAACGAAACCGAAGGCACAATTTCCCTTAATAGAAAAAGCCCTTGTACTCTAATCCATCTTCGATTATCTTCATATAATCTGGTTCGCAATGCTACTGCCAATACGGAGTGGTTCTCGGATAAATCAAACCGGTCTCTCCATATTGACAACGATATTGGCAAACACTTCGATAGTCGGTTATTTAACTATCGAAGAAAAACAAACGTCCATTCAAACATCAAACAATCACCGGGCCCATTAATTAATATTTCATTAATTTAATCACCTCTCCATTTCCTTATCGATATTCATTAACATGATATTTTCGACAATCATCTTGGCCCTTTTCGCTATTTGGAAAAACATTTTCATATACCGCATCCTTTTATTTTCAATACGTAGAAAATATATTCTATTTATAATTGGAAAATATTCCAATTACTTATCTCTTTCTCGACTCGTTTATTTCTATAATTAGGAAATACTTATTGTTCTATTTCCAAGCTTACACTTATTTGGGTTAAAACGAATGTTGTTTAAAACATCGTTACAACAACCCAAAACACCGCATTTAACTAACTCTTAGCCAAACACTTCTCTTCGAGACGGATCTTGCTATTTATCGGTTAAAAACGAAATCAATCAAGTTGGGGTATAACTACCTCTCAGACCTTGACTGAAAACATCCTTAACTTCAAAACTGACAAGACCACTTATCTCGAATAATAAATACCATACAAACCAATTATTCATTTTTAACGTATATATCGTTCTCTACTTATTCGTACTAGATTTAATTCATCGTTTTCTCTTTTTTTATACTATTCTATTTTTAAGATCGTTCCTTACCAATTCTATATATATCGATATGTAGATTCTAGTTATCAAATTTTATTAAAAATATTCTAACTCCTTAAATTTCCGGAAAAATTCGCCATAACCTCATTTATACCGGGAGCATCGGGAAAATCCCCAAACCGCCACACAGGCCTCTCCATTTAAAATGAAAAAGAAAAAGCCAAGCGGCTGGCCGATACGGCGCACAAAAACCCATATGTGAATTAAATACATACATTTTTGTCGAGCATTCTAATTATATCTCTTCTAACACTTCATACCAAACCTGTCTAATGTATATCCATACATTTCTAATTCATTTCAACTCAATCCAATCATTTATATGAATTTGTTAATTAATTCGTTAATTAATTCTTTTCCTGTTTTACTTTTTCATTTGAACCTACATGCCAAATATAAGTCTAACTTGCTTACAAGCTAATTGAATTACATTTCACTTATATTTCATATTCAATTTCGAATATAAATTCTCAAATCCCATTTACCTTTCAAAGTTCAACTTCAATTCAGAATTCCATTAACTAATTGCTAATTAACCGTTTGCCTATTTCTTCTTTGTATTTGAATATAACATGTTCAAATATAAGATTAACTTGGTTAACTTGTTTATAAACTAATTGAATTCCATTTTCAATTCAAGTTCCATATTCGATTTCGAATATACATTTGTAAATCCAATGCACTTTTCAAGGTCTTAATTCGATTCAAAACTTGATTAACTAATTTCGCTTCTACTCAGTTAATTCTATTCAATAATCAAAGATATGATTATTGTTTCAAAAATCATTTCATTTACTTCACTTGAGTTCATATATATGTATATATTATAACTCAAGTGTAGATTTTTCTAATGGACATTCAGATTTTATTTCCTTAAAATCCTTTTATTTACTTAAATGAACCGTTATAATTTATATAACGATTATGGCGCTATTTTTCTGAAAAATTGATTTTGACATAACTCAAAATCTATACGACGAAATCCAGATTTTTCTCTTTCATTAGAAAACTATTAGTTAACCGGTCCTGACGTTTCTTATTTCACAGGATTCCAACTTAAATTGTGTTCTATATACTCAATTGAAGTTCGAAGTACCAAACCACGAACTACCGCGCTGCGACGAGTTCGTTTTAATTATATATATAAATATAAACGTTTAAACGTCGTTTATAATTTATATTTCAATCTCGTTCAAATATATATATACAAATACATATTCAAGTCTAGTTTTCAAATCTAACTTAACATTTCTAATTATTTTACTTGTTGATTATTTCCCTACACAGTATATAATTTTTCCCTTTTATTTACAAACACCATTATTAAACAAGTCTCGCTTTCAAATAAAATATTTCTTCTTTGGAAAAATATATTTCCCTTCCCAAAGTCACACTTGTATTTCTATTTTCTGAATTATCCAATGATAATTCATTTCACTTTATTTATAACTTCGTTTATAAATGAACTACTTGTTTTTTTTTAAAACAAGTTAATATTTCAATTCTATTCGAATTACAAATTCTATTTTAGAAAAATAGAATTTCCTTTTCAAATCTGAAAAATTCCTTTTTATGATATTTTTAAATATCAATATTTAGGCCCAGTGATATTTAAACATACAAACAACCAATTATTTATTTCAGGTTTTCTAACACATCATATATCACAGTATATGCAAACAAATAAACAAACAGATACTATATTTTTGAGGAATCCAGTCAGGTTCCTCCAACCTGTTTTCCTTTATCCACCGATGTTAGTCAACATAGTAATACCCATCCTGCTTCGAGGCAGGACATTGCGGTATGAAGGTCATCCACTAATATATATTTGAGGGGCGCGTAGGGAAATCATCCGCTATGAAACTGCGGGCATCCGCTAACGAGACTGCGGGAACAATCCAATCATCGACCCAATATATATATATATATATATAATAATCAACCCTAAATAACTAATATATCTAAATCAACCAGATAGCATTCAAACAAGCAACAACAATTATTTTTACTGAATAAAAATAATTCTAAATAACAGGTGAGTGAGATTTACTCACCAGGGCTTTTATTTGCGATCCATTCTGATTTCAAATTCTTAAATGCTGAATTATGTATCCCAGAGCTACGCCTTTCTCGATTGATTCCACTTGATAATATCTTGTGTATATTTAATTAAATATTCCTTAGTTAGTAAAATTTTACGAATTTTGATTAAACTAATTTAATCCTAACTAACATACCAATACAATCCTAACTGATATACTAATTTATTTCCAACTGATATGCTGATTTAATTCTATACAAGAAAACAGTAACTAAACAAATTTATTTTAAAATTTATAAAATGTTTCAGTAAATAAAATTACCTTTTTAGTTTCCGAATTCCTAATTAATAGTAAATACTATTTTCTTTACTCACAACAATACTCATTTTAGGTTTGACTAATATATATTTATATATAAATTAAACATCCTAGATCAAATTAAATAACTAAATTTTGTTTACCTTAATATATTTAATATCCTTCCTCTCCCTTAACTGATTCACACAAATAGGAGTATTCCTTAGCAAAGCCATCTTCATCTTCCCACTATCATCAATTCGAACCCCTGCATCAGCTTGCATCCTTGGCCAAACTGCAGCAAATCGAGCCTGATACTCGAGCTTAACCTCTGCAGTGAACACCAAACTCCTTCCCGTCAACCTACAATGTCACCCATCGCTCCAATATTCCCCAAATTCAAAAATCCCTTCCTCTCTTGTTCCACGCTGCCACCTCTTCATCGCTAACCAGTGATATCGCAACCCCAAACAAGGAATCGCATCACCTCGTTCAACGGTTCGAACGCCTACCAGATCTCATTTCCAGGCATCGCGACCCCCAATACTGCATTACTCAGAAGTTTGGACCTCCTCCATCATCGAAGCACCACGCTATCTCGAACTCCACGCTGTCGCTCCTTCAATCGAACTCTGACATAACTAAAATCCCCACAATCTGAACCCTAACTGATCGCTTGCCACTATAGATCCCCTTTGTATTCATCACCAACCTACGACGACTCTTTAACCGCGAGCGCCTGTATCGAACTTCGTGGTTTGACCTTGAGTTGATTTCGCGATTTCACTTTTGTTTTACTTTGATTTCTAGCCTCCGACAGATTTCGATTTCAACAAATGGGGGAAGTTCGGCTTGGATTTGCTTTTATGGAGGGAACGAATGAAAATAAAGGAGGCCACGTTAATTCCAATTGAATGAAGGAGAAGAAGCCATGATCCTTTTTTTGTTTCCACCTTATTGTTTTATCCATGTCCATAAGTAAAAGGGGATTATCATATTTTATTTTATTTTATTTTAAATCGGTATCCTTTAAATTAAAATATCCCATGATCCCGAACTCCTCTCTGAACCCAAAAACTGTCAATTCTAGGGAACACACTGGGACAGGTTCCAAAGCTCAATTCGATCATCTAGAGAAGATATTAATTTAAATCGATATAAATTAAATTTTAAACAATTTATTCTCCGAAAATAAATAAATATTATTATTCTGATTCAAACATAATTTCGTATTGATCATCTGAACGGTTTTCAATTCAGTTTTAACTTTTGAATTCAATTAACTTCATATTTCGATAACTTAATGTATTCGATATTAAATCGAAACGAATTATTAAATTGATAACTTTAATATAAATATTCATTTATATTATCAACTCGATATTTAAATCCGTATTAAATATTTAAAATTAACCGATAAGAATCCGGGTCATTACAATCTTCCCCTCTTAAAAGAATTTCGTCCCCGAAATACTAAGGTAGGAAAATGCTACTAACCTATTTACCTTTCAAAATCTCACTTATATTGAATTCAACTCCTCACATTTCTACAACTTTAGTTCTACCAAACTGTTGGTTTTCATTCATTTAATCTAAATGATCTACAATCAAGTTATTTGCATTCAATTCATATTCCATTCATATGCATTCTAATTTTATTTTGAATTGATTCTGATCAATTTATTCACTTCGGTCCATTTAACTTACTTAAGTTAAATTTAATTTCAATCATTCAAATTCCTGGGTTCTTATTTCAGATCTCTTTTGAAATAATATAAATATATACATATATTTATATCCATCTCAAATTCAAAACATTTGGATTTTCAAATCAAAACTTGTTTTCTTTAAAACAATTTCCATCTAAAACTTTTCCAAGGTAGCAGTCCATCACTTAGAACTCGAAAATGAACATTGTTGATGCAGCAGACATCATCAGAATTATTTCCCAGCAACTGAAGTGAGTTCAGTGCTTTATCACTTTTAAAATCCATATTCAAAAATGATTTTTATTCAAAACTCCTTTCAAACAAAGCTATATTATCCTTAATATACTTCAAAAAATATTTCCAACTTCCCATGATTTTAAATTATTAATTCTAATTCTAATTCTAAATCCAAATTTTTATTCATCTCATTTGTATATCTTATTCATATACAAATTTTATTTGGTTATATATAACCATTTCGATTTTATAATATTGTCTGATTATAATATTAACAACCAACTCATCCATCTATGATAATAAATTTCAGAAAATTATTCCTTTTCTATATCAAAAATAGAATTTTGAGTAAATTTATTTAATTTACCCACTTAAAACAATATCATGTTCAATCTTCTGTTTAAGTATTTAGAAATTCCTATCGATATGGTGGTGTCCCACGATCCAACCAGAATTCATAACCCACTCAACAGACTAGCCAACACAATATAAAACAAATTTTACATCTATTAACAAATACGCTCTCTCGTATTTATATACTCAACTCATTCTAGGTTACTACTGACCCTATCTCTAATGAGCACATTTCCCCAAAGCCTAGGTATTCTCTCAACCTAAGCTCTGACACCAACTGTAATGTCCCGCAAATCCGTAATATCAGAGTTGACTACATACATCATACATCCAACCCAAATATCACGAAAATACGAATCATTTTTTTAGAAGAAAAGGTAGAAGAAGAACAGAAATAACAACACAGAATCTCACATCACAATGGAACAAAATATAATATGCCATAACTTTTGAAATACAAAATTTTAACTGTATAACATACACTTATCAGAGTATCACTATCAGAGTACAACTTACAACACAGCGGAAATAACTATAACTAGATAACACTGAAGCCTCCTATTCCAAGCTCCTTTGGATAAATCTGTAAAATCCTGAACTACTTGACTTCCCATACAAAAGTGGGCACCCAAGAGTTTAGGTAAAACAAAACAAAATAAACTACGGGTCGGTCATGGGATTGGTATGAGTAAACAATTTAAAACAGTTTCAGAAACTAAATGATATCTCATAAGACCACGCCGTATAACACGGAACGGGTTTTCCCCTTATGAGAATCCAAACACTTGATTTAACTTTTAAATCCTTTTGAATGAAAACGATAATCTTTATATCAAAACTCTTTTGATATTATAATAGTGTCTAAATCAAGTAAATAACAATCTAGTGGAACGTTTGCATCTCACGTTCCAATATATAATATACAATCAAAACCGCGAGCACTTATTTGGGGATTTGATCTCCAACTATGACAAGGTATGGAACCACCTTCCGATAGTGTATCTCTAGAAGAGAATACACTGGGTCAACAAGAACATCTTGCAACCCGGCCACACATGACTGACCACTCATTTCGCTTGAGTGTATCAAATGTATATCACCAACGGGTGGGATCAGAATCCGTTTCTCGAATGGGACAACATCGAATAGAATAAGGAATTAAATGAATCTCTAGATAGGTGATGATACACCCTAATGGGAGCTAACCACATAGCCATGCTGCCTGCCCGATTTTTGTCATTTCCCGTTGTTGAGGCCAGAGGCTACGATTACTTTCCATTCATTGATAACACGATCACTTTAAATGCCACATTATCAGATCCGCTAATCACTAATTGATCTGCAGAAATATTCTGGATATTATGCTAAAGGAATAAATCTGTTGCCACCATATATAATTGTACAGTCCAACATATGCGATCATTTGAAATATTCTGTCAGACATTCGTCCATATACGTTCGTTTTAGGATGGAACGAAACTGAAGGCACAATTTCCCTTAATAGAAAAAGCCCTTGCACTCTACTCCGTTTTCGATTATGTTCATATAATCTGATTCGCAACGCTACTGCCAATACGGAGTGGTTCTCGGATAATAATCCAACCGGTCTCTCCATATTGACAATGATATTAGCAAACACTTCGATAGTCGATTATTTAACTATCGAAGAAAAACAAACATCCATTCAAACATCAAACAATCACCGGGCCCATTAATTAATATTTCATTAATTTAATCACCTCCCCATTTCCTTATCGATATTTGTTAACATGATATTTTCGACAATCATCTTGGCCCTTTTCGCTATTTGGAAAAACATTTTCATATACCGCCTCCTTTTATTTTCAATACGTAGAAAATATATTCTATTTATAATTGGAAAATATTCCAATTACTTATCTCTTTCCCAACTCGTTTATTTCTATACTTAGGAAATACTTATTGTTCTATTTCCAAGCTTACACTTATTTGGGTTAAAACGAATGTTGTGTAAAACATTGTTACGACAACCCAAAACACCGCATTCAACTAACTCTTATCCAAACACTTCTCTTCAAGACTGGATCTTGCTATTTATCGGTTAAAAACGAAATCAATGAAGTTGGAGCATAACTACCTCTTAGACCTTGACTGAAAACATCCTTAACTTCAAAACAGACAAGACCACTTACCTCGAATAATCAATACCATACAAACCAATTATTCATTTTTAACGCATATATCTTTCTCTACTTATTCTTACTAGATTTAATTCATCGATTTCTTTTTTGTTTATACTATTCTATTTTTAATATTGTTCCTTATCGATTTTATATATATATATATATATATCGATATATAGATTCTAGTTATCAAATTTTCTTAAAAATATTCTAACTCCATAAATTTCTAGAAAAATTCGCCATAACCTCCTTTGTACCGGGAGCATCGGGAAAATCACCAAACCGCCACATAGGCCTCTCCATTTAAAAAGAAAAAGAAAAAGCCAAGCAGCTAGCCGATACGGTGCATAAAACCCCATATGTGAATTAAATACATACCTTTTTTGTCGAGCATTCTAATTATATCTCTTCTAACACTTCATTCCAAACCTGTCTAATGTTAATGTGTATCCATACATTTCTAATTCATTTCAACTCAATCCAATCGTTTATCTCAATTTGTTAACTAATTCGTTAATTAATTCTTTTCTTGTTTTACTTTTTCATTTGAACCCACATGTCCAAATATAAGTATAACTTGCTTGCAAGCTAATTGAATTCCATTTCACTTATAGTTCATATTCAATTTTGAATATAAATTCTCAAATCCCATTTACCTTTCAAAGTTCAACTTCAATTCAGAATTCCATTAACTAATTGCTAATTAACCGTTTGCCTATTTCTTCTTTGTATTTGAAAATAACATGTTCAAATATAAGATTAACATGGTTAACTTGTTTATAAACTAATTGAATTCCATTTTCAATTCAAGTTCCATATTCGATTTCGAATATACATTTACAAATCCAATGCACTTTTTAAGGTCTTAATTCGATTCAAAACTTGATTAACTAATTTCTCTTCTACTTAGTTAATTCTATTCAATAATCAAAGATATGATTATTGTTTCAAAAATCATTTCACTTACTTCACTTGAGTTCATATATATATATATATAATCACTCAAGTCTAGATTTTTCTGATGGACATTCGGATTTTATTTCCTTAAAATCCTTTTATTTACTTAAATGAACCGTTATAATTTATATAATGATTATGGCGCTGTTTTTCTGAAAAATTGATTTTGACATAACTCAAAATCTATACGACGAAATCCAGATTTTTCTCTTTCGTTAAAAAACTATTATTTAACCGGTCCTGACGTTTCTTGTTTCACAGGATTCTGACTAAAATTATGTTCTATATACTCAATTGAAGTTCGAAGTGCCAATTCACGAACTACCGCACGCGGCGAGTTTTTTTTAATTATATATATAAATATAAACATTTAAACGTTGTTTATAATTTATATTTCAATCTCGTTCAAATATATATATATATATATAAATATATATATATTCAAGTCTAGTTTTCAAATCTAACTTAACATTTCTAATTATTCTTACTTGTTGATTATTTCCCTACTCAGTTATAATTTCATTTATAACTCTATCTCTTATACTATATTCCAATTCCTTTATAAATTATTTATAAAGTTCGATATATCGAGTTCTAATTATAAATCCTTCGATTTAACTTAACTCGTTTTATATTCCGAAATGAGGAATAAAAATCTATTGTTCTATTTCAATACATTTTCCCTATTTCACCTTTTATTTTCATGTTCGAATTTAAACTGCTAAATTATCTAATGATAATTTATTTTACTTAGTTTATAAGCATTGCTTCTAAATTAACTTGTTGATTATATATCTTAACCCGAGTTTTCATTTCAACATCTATTTGAAAAATCAAATCCTTTTATATTCCAAATTCCGGAATATAAACCGTCGTCCCCCTTTTTAAAACGATTCCCAATTCTCTTTTATAAATTCCTACATGAATTTAAATTTCTGAATTAACTAATGATAATTTTTCTTACTAAATTATAACTTGGTTTATAATCTAACTTCCTTGTTTTATAAAGTTAAAACAAGTTTTCCATTTCTAAATCAATTTCAAACCAAAATGTCATTTTGGAGTATTCTATTTCTTATAACTTATCTATATAAATATAGATCTATTTTCATGCCTTATCTCAGTCTCTATTCAAACTAAATTTAAATATCTCGTTTAGGTATAATCTATTTTATAAATCCGACATAGTCGAATTTAATCATAAATCCTAAGGATTTATTCAACTTCATTTATATTCCGAATATTAGAATAAAGTTAATCGTATATTATTTAAACCGATTCTAAGTTCTCACTTTAAATTCACTTTCGAATTTAAATATTTAAATTATCCAAATGATAATTTTTCCCTTTTATTTACAAACACCATTATTAAACAAGTCTCGCTTTCAAATAAAATATTACTTCTTTGGAAAAATATATTTCCCTTCCAAAAGTCACACTTGTATTTCTATTTTCTGAATTATCCAATGATAATTCATTTCACTTTATTTATAACTTGGTTTATAAATGAACTACTTGGTTTTATTTATTTTTAAAACAAGTTAATATTTCTGTTCTATTCGAATTTCAAATTCTATTATAGAAAAATAGAATTTCCTTTTTAAATCTGAAAAATTCCTTTTCATGATATTTTTAAATATCAATATTTAGGCTCAGTGATATTTAAACATACAAACAACCAATTATTTATTTCAGGTTTTCTAACACATCATATATCACAGTATATGCAAACAAATAAACAAACAGATAATACATTTTTGAGGAATCCAGTCGGGTTCCTCCAACCTGATTTCCAGCATCCACCGACGTTAGTCAACATAGTAATACCCATCCTGCTTCGAGGCAGGACATCGCGGTATGAAGGTCATCCACTAATATATATTTGTGGGGAGCATAGGGAAATCATCCGCTATGAAACTGCAGGCATCCGCTAACGAGACTGCGGGAACAATCCAATCATCATCCCAATATATATATATATATATAATAGTCAACCCTAAATAACTAATATATTTTAATCAACCAGATAGCATTCAAACAAGCAACAACAATTATTTTTACCGAATAAAAATAATTCTAAATAACAGGTGAGTGAGATTTACTCACCAGGGCTTTTATTTGCGATCCATTTTGATTTCAAATTCTTAAATGTTGAATTATGTATCCCTGAGCTACGCCTTTCTCGACTGATTCCACTCGATAATATCTTGTATCTATTTAATTAAATATTCCTTAGTTAGCAAAATTTTACGAATTTTGATTAAACTAATTTAATTCTAACTGACATACCAATACAATCCTAACCAATATACTAATTTATTTCCAACTGATATGCTGATTTAATTCTATACAAGAAAATATTAACTCAAAAATTTAATTTAAAATTTATAAAATGATTCACTAAATAAAATTCCCTTTTTAGTTTTCGAATTCCTAATTAATAGTAAATACCATTTTCTTTACTCACAACAATACTCATTTTAGGTTTGACTAATATATATTTATATATAAATTAAACATCCTAAATCAAATTAAATAGCTAAATTTTGTTTACCTTAGTATCTTTAGAATCCTTCCTATCCCTTAACTGATTCACACAAACATGAGTATTCCTTAGAAAAGCCATATTCATCTCCCCACTATCATCAATTCAAACCCCTGCATCAGCTTGCGTCCTTGGCCAAACTGTAGCAAATAGAGCCTGATACTCGAGCTTAACCTCTGCGGTGAACACCAAACTCCTTCCCATCAACCTACGATGTCACCATCGCTCCAATATTCCCCAAATTCAAAAATCTGTTCCTCTCTTGTTCCATGCTGCCACCTCTTCGTCGCAAACCAGTGATATCGCAACCCCGAACAAGGAATCGCATCACCTCGTTAAACGGTTCGAACGCCTACCAGATCGCACTTCCAAACATCGCGACCCCCAATACTGCATCACTCAGAAGTTCGGACCTCCTCCATCATCGAAGCACTACGCTATCTCAAACTCCATGTTGTTGCTCCTTCAATCGAACTCTGACATCACTAAAAATCCCACAATCTGAACCCTAACTGATCGCTTGCCACCACAGATCCCCTTTGTATTCATCACCAACCTACGACGACTATTTAACCACGAGCGCCTGTATTGAACTTCGTGGTTTGACCTTGAGTTGATTTCGTGATTTCACTTTTGTTTTACTTTGATTTCTAGATTCCGACAAATTTCGATTTTAACAAATGGGGGAAGTTCGGCTTGGATTTGCTTTTATGGAGGGAACGAATGAAAATAAAGGAGGCCATGTTAATTCCAATTGAATGAAGGAGAAGAAGCCACGGTCCTTTTTTGTTTTTGCCTTGTTGTTTTATCCATGTCCATAAGTAAAAGGGGATTATCATATTTTATTTTATTTTAAATCGGTATCCTTTACATTAAAATATCCCATGATTCCGAACTCCTCTCTGAACCCAACAAATGTCAATTCTAGGGTAATACCACTATTCGGAACACACTGGGACAGGTTCCGAAGCTCAATTCGATCATCTGGAGAATATATTAATTTAAATCAATATAAATTAAATTTCAAACAATTTATTCTCCAAAAATAAATAAATATTATTATTCTGATTCAAACAGAATTTTGTGTTGATCTACTGAACGGTTTTCAATTCAGTTTTAAATTTTGAATTCAATTAACTTCATATTCCGATAACTTAATGCATTCGATATTAAACCAAAACGGATTATTAAATTGATAACTTTAATATAAATATTCATTTATATCATCAACTCGATATTTAAATCCGTATTAAATATTTAAAATTAACCCATAAGAATCCGGATCATTACATAAGGGCTTAACTAGGGACAGATTGGTAATTGAAGGATATATGGCCATTGCATGCTCACCAACTGTTTAAGGGAAGTCTTAAGCGACATAGGTGTCCTACCAGGTAATATCAGTTAAGTAGTAACATTTGCAATGCTACTTCTCATATTACAAATGAGAGAATAGACTTAAGAATGTTAACGTACTAGGACGGAGTCTATAAAGGCCAGGGGTCCGCCTCAGGGTTATATGATATCGTAAGAATCCACCTTTAATAGGGCCATAAGTAACCGAGATTGCCACCTAGTTACGTCTTTACCCTAAGAATACTAATGGGTGATTGACTTGGATATCCACCCCATTGGTTAGATACTTATGTTTGTGAATCCTGTGTAATGCGTAGACATACCTTGACATATGTAATCTGCTAAAAATATAGGGTATGGACATTAAGTAACACTATATTTCAGTCACACGGAACTTCTGACCCCTCTCCTTAACATCCAACAGGTCAGTAGATAGGGTAAAAAGCCATGGATGAAGTCCTGATAGAAGCCGATGAAGAAGACGAAGTTGTTATGTTATTATTAACAGTTATTACTGTACTCTTTTGGAATCTTTGAGAATGAACTATTTGATGTACCCATTGAACATATGTATTGTGATTGTGGTATTTCTGAGATTTTAAAATAAGTGGTACATCTTATTTTCATTATTATATTTTCTCTTTCCGCTGTGTGAGATTTCCATTCAAAGTATATATTGTTATTATCTATGCAAATGTAATCCTTATAGGAACCAACGACCCATTTAGAATGGCTCTAAGTTTTAGTGGGCCTTTTCTGGATCGAAACTTAGTCCCAGTATGGATAGGTTGTTACAATCCGCCTTGAGAATAAGTATTAAATGACCGCTCCATAGGTACCAAAGGTTTGCCTATCCTACGGGAAGTATTGAGTGACTAAGAGGATTATCTAATAAGCCTAGCTAGATAGTTATGAGGGGTTCCCTTGTGAGAAGGTCATAAATGGCGTGATGTCGTCTACCTATCCTGCTGGTAATAAGTGATTGCTTATTATCTCTGGCCTTATGTGCCACATGGTTATATGCGTGATTGACGGAGGCTTTGAATTCGTAAGACTTAGTAGCTAGTGTCCGCTAATTCTTAGGGTAGAACGAACCATCTTATAAGGTATTAAGTGGCCAATAGGTTTGTCTTGGTTCATAAGCGATCGAAAGGATCCACCCTTACCTTACATTGGTAGCAAGGTCTTAAGTGGATATATATATAAAACAAGTACCTTCCTTATGTGATAGCAAGAAGTTTATTTCCTGACTCTTAATTAGTTAATTGTGGTTTAAAGGCTTCATACTTATGCGTAAACGTTCTATCTCAGTATTGCAATATCATTATGTTTACGTTAGGATTAGTGGTCAGTCATCATGCATAAATTCTAAATGGGTTAGGTTAGAATTACTAGACCTTTTAGACACATGTTTTGGTTTTGACCAAATGGATTACATTTGTTTATTGTAGACAGTGTTATACATTTTTGGCTCACGAGGGCTAGTTGATCTGACCCCCTTCTCATAACAACTCTCAGGTTTAGCTCAAGGAAGGTAGGTCTGAGCAAGTATTCAAGTTTGGTTTTTTGCTCTTGTTTCTCGTGCTCGATATCGATGCGGTGATATGCCTTAAGGTAGTCGCCTTTGTTGGTATTTGTTATCTTATTTCGTTTCTGCTGTGAGTTAGATTTATTTTTCTTTGATTATGCTTAAGTTCATTAATTGTAGGTACCATATTTATACTCTCCGTGCTTAGATGAGTTTTAGGCTCCGAAATATGTGGGGTGTTACATTTGGTGTCAGAGCTTAATTTTAGACGATAACAGGAATAAATAAATTAGGATTATTGAGAGAAATTATTTGATTTTCTTTTCTGTTTTCTTTCATATTTATTAACTCGAGTTTAAATTATTTTGACAATGAGTTAGTCATGGGGCTAATTATAGGTTTTAAAACGACTAAGAGTTAGAAATAATTCAAGTTCAAGTATTCGGCCAACCTTGATTCAACCTTTGGTAGAAGTTGGGAACTACCCACTACACGACTAACCCTAAATCTACACGTGTTGAATTCTGAGTCATTTGACTCGGTATTTTGTTATTGTTTTATGAAATTACTGATGCATTTAGCTTAACATGAGGATCTGGTCTACAATCCAAAAATTATTTAAAATATTTAATTAAATAACATTTTAACCATCATCTGGTTTCCCTTCGGATCAATATTGTAACCCTTCGACAAGACATACTTTATCCAAAAAATTACTTAATCTATTTTCTTTTTTTGCTAGCTCAAGATTTATCATGTATAACATCACTCATAACTAATCAATTTTCTCCATATACGAGTCTTAATTATTTTAACTATTACAATTTATCTAATCATGGATAAATTTTATTAATCTAAACCACTTTTGACTTGATATCCTTATCCCTTTATTCAGTACCTAGTACCATTTATTCAAATACAAGCAAAGGAATAACCAAATTACTCTAAGGCCATGAAGAATGCAAGGAAGAACATATCATAAAATGTATTACTTACATATGCTTTCATCGACTAAGTGTGTAGGTTCTAAAGCTTTAACCTTTTCTTTTTTTCCTTCTTATTTAGGCCATGAGCACTGTTAAAGAGCTCAAGCTTTTGTTCTAAGTTTTTAATTTAAAATAAAATGGCAAAAGAGAAATGGTTATCTTAACTTCATAAGGATCATTTAGGTCATCTACCCACTTTCTCATTTTCTTATAATTTGTTATTCTCAGTGATTAATTAATTCTTATTAATTTAACTTTTAAAATAGGATTTCCCTAAGTGGAAATTTGAGGCGGGTCCTCAATATCAAAGATGATATAAAGCGGATCCCCATATACTTTCAATGAAAAACGGGTCCCTAAAACGGTAGCAATATTATTTTCATGTTTTTTTCTCTTCTATTTAAAATAAATTCAAAAAAATGTTAATATTAATATAATACTATTGGAAAAGAAAAAGTTATAGAAATATCTACACTTACTATGAAAATTTTTATACTATATTATAATTACTGAGTTTGCAATGGAGCGCTCGGAGGCCTTCTTACAATCTAAAGCTCAACCATCTCCCCAGTATATCCCAAATATCGACAGTAGAAAAATCATTTTTGAATTTTTTGAAACAACATCGCTTTTCCTACGTTCTTCTTCTTCCCATTGCCGATTCTCTACTGTTTCGCACAATCTCTTCAATCCTAAATTCAATTGCGTCAATGCAACATCGTTCCTTTCTACTGGCCTTGGCCTTTTCTCCATCGTTCCAACCTTACCCCTCTCTTTGTGCCTGTCTCGCCCTACCGCTGTCATCCACCCTCCCACCGACGTTGCCACCTACATAGAGTTTGTATCAGGTACGAAGGCTTCCTCTTTCGAGTCGTTCCTCTGTTGTATGGATCCAAATAGGGCTAAAACGATGCAAAAATCAGCAAGAGTACTCAGGTGATTTTTAGTCCTTTGGCTCAGCAATTTAGCCTTACATAGTTATGACTGGTTTGACTAGATATTCTACTTTATATAAAGGATAAAGCATCGAATTTTCGTTTTCTAAGCAGCGACGTTTTTATCCTTTTCTTTGGTAACTTGCAAATTAGGCTTATTCTTTGTTTTCTATGCCACCAGATTTAGAGGTCACTACATGATATTGTTTTTATAATTTCCTTACCTTATATACTCAAAAACCTAACAATTTGTAAATGATTCGTCTTCATTTTAACATTTCTTACCAGCAAAAGTTGCTTCCTGTCCCAGTTAGGCCTTTTATCATAGATTTTTGTTGTTGTTGTATAAATAGACAACATACTAGCTGTTACTGTTATGAGTAAGAACTTATTAGCCTACCTATATTTGGTAGACAATGTATTAATTTTTATTGATATGGGTAAGAACTTCATAGTCTATCTATATTTGGTAAGTAATAAATATTATGTTTTCTCAGGAAGAAAAAAGTGTATTATTTAAGGTTGTTTTGTATTTTATTTATTGTTATGCATTAAATTAACGGTAGTGATGATCATAAGCTTGATGATTTAGATTATTTGTTAGCTAAAAAAAAATTAAAGTAGCAAAATGGATTCAACTCTACAATTTTTTTAAATGCAGAAAAGGTGGATACCCAGTGCCAAAGGCTCCCATACTCAAGCGCGAGAGGACTTCCCAGGTCAGTCTCCCATCCTTGTACTATTCTCACGGCTTTCCGTGCTCTGGGGGTGGTCGATTAGTTCGCATAGCCTTTCCCTCACATATGTGAAGAGACAGTGACTCGAACCTGCGCGCACTAGATTACCAGCCGGGTAACCTTACCTTTGCGCCAGGTACCACCTTAATTTTTTTAAATGTAGAAGCTCAGGAAAAAAAAGAGCACTAATTTATGATTATCCTATTCATGCTCGTTATTTTTTTTTTATATAGGTCTTATTTTATTACACCAGCATATCTTTCACCAGTCTTATTTCATGTCATACATAATTTCTGCTACAGCTTAGTAATGCAACACGAGTTACAAACTGATGTTCGTTGAATAAACAAGTTTAAACAAGTTTATTCTGTTAAATGTAGGTGTAGATTGAGGATATTAGATATTCATATGCAATTTTTGGTATAATTTTGCAGCATGGATTGGAATAGTGTACATAGTTCCATTTAAAGTTTGCAAAGAATGCAAGGATGCATATTCAACAATGTGGAAGAAGCTGTCATTATTACCTTGCAATAATAGGTTTGCAAGGTTTCTTCATTGCACCGGCTCTAACCTTTGTATGGGTCTTCCTTTCTATGTTTTCGGTTCAGGCCTTTATCAAGAGTTAAAAATGGCCATGAAAAAACATTCATAAGAGTTATCAGAAAAAAAATCAGAAGGTATCATTCATATTCTTTGTTATTCACTAATTGTGTTTATCACAGGTTCTATTTATTCCATTGTTCTCTCTTCCATTTTGATTTGATGTTCACAATTGCTCGGCTATCATAAGGAATTTGATTTTCCTATTCAATGTGTGTTCCAATATTATTCTTCATAATTGGCTTTGGATATTATTATTTTTGAATTATAATATGAGTGGTGATTTTAACCATGTTGGGGGTTATTTCTGTTATTAGACTGGTAAATGTATACACGTTGCCTTTGTGATTACATTGTTATATCTTATCAACCCATATATTTGTTGTTAATTGTTTGCTATGGTTCAAATATTACAAAAACTCAATTATAAATTTTGATTTGGATTCGTTGTTATAACCATTTTGATTTGGATATTATTTTTTTGGATATTCTTTGCATGCGATCCTTTTTTCTTTCATAATTTTGAGTTTAATTGACAAATCAATTATAATTTTATTTGACAGTATCACAAATAAGAAAGAAATGGGTGTTGCAGTGCCAAAGATATATATTATTTTGGCTCCACATATTAGCATAATTGGGAAATGTATTTCTCACAGGAATGTAGCGGTGAGTATAATTTAGTTTTTCGATTCTTACTGATGCCTATTAATTAATGTTTTTTAATTTAGTTATCTATGGAAATATATTTGCGCTTGCTTTCTTTTTTCTAAATAATTACCAGTTTCCTCCAATGCATATTAAAAGTTATAATGTAGAATCTGTTAATGCCAAATGTAGCTTAATAGTTCTTATGATAACTCTTTATTGAGATAAATGGTAATTGATATCAATTATGTGAATGTGAATAGGATTTATTCCAGAATTGCCATGAAAAAACATTTTTCTCCCAGTACAGCGGCACAAATGATAGAGGTATTACCTGTTGAAAAAGATATCATACTAAATTTTGCGCTTTTGTTATGTTGCCTTTTTTTACTATGTTTCTGAATGGTTTTTTGTTTCCCTTTTTAGCATTATTTGTTATAAATTTTTATTTACTTGTACATACATATATGTAACTATTCTGACAGTGTATTGCAGATATTAGAAAAGAAAAGGAAAAAGTTGAAGAAATATCTACACTTATTGCGAAAAAGTACACATATCTGCAACTATTCCCTTAGTGTATTGCAGACATGTCCCAATTTATCAAAAAAATGCAGACTTATCTGTTTTTTTTTCTACATGGTTGCTTTTTTCTACATTTTTACTAAAAGTGAGAATTTTTTTTTATTTATATGCAATTTATATCAATTTTTGATGATTTCTCTACAATAATGTGATATTGAATAGGTGTCTACATTGAATTTGAAACTATAAAGCAATTAGTAAAAGTTTGCTTAAATATATGCAACTTTTGCTTATAACTTCAGTGGTGACTGTATTTTTTGAAAAATTACAGTTACTCCTGCATGTTTTGCTGAAACATGATTTTTTTAAAGCATTTATTTTATTTTTCTCACATGAATACGAAGATGATTATAAATTGAATTAAGTTTTGAAGTTTGGTAGCATTTTACGTTGATTTTTAATGTTTTTGGTGTTTTCAAAAATGGGGACCCAATTTACTATGTTTTAGATAGAGATATCTTGTGTGTTTTGAAGCTTAGTATGGAACTTAGCCAAACAGTCCCTTTCTCAAATGTCACTTGATTCATCAAAGCATAATAACTAAATAAAACATTCCATAAATATTGCCCCCTTTTTGGATCATCTAACTTTCTCAACATCATAATTAATTACTCATTTATTTATTTATTTACGAGGTTGTTTTAATAGATGAGATTGAGAAGGCTTAGCGGGAGAGAGACTTACTTGTTGCGGGCATGTGCTTTGGTGGTGAGACAAACCGGAGTATTAGCATGCATGACCTGAGATATCCCTTAAAGAATGTAAATTTGGTCATTACTATTGTTCAGTCCATTAAGATCAAGAATTGCAGGAAAAGAGTGCTGAAAGTTTAGCTAATTGACCTGTTACTTCTTCTGCGAAAATATGTAGATATATCAGCAACGATATCTACAACTATTCGCATAGTGAAAAAGTGCAGATATATCTACAACTATTCTCATAGTGTAGTACAAATATGTCCCAATGTATCAAAAATTTGCACATTTGTTTGCGATTTTTCTGTATAATTGCTTCTTTTCTATATTTTTACTAACAGTGAGATATTTTTTATTTTTATGAAATTTATATCATTTTTTGATGATTTCCCTGCAATAATATAATGTTGAATAAGTTTCGACATTGAATTTGAAGTTTTAAAGCAATTAGTAAAATTTGAAAAAATAATATATAATTTTTTGTTATAATTACAGTGATATCAACAGTTTTTAGAAAAACTGTAGTTACTCTTGCATGTTCTGCTGAAGCATGATATTTTGTTTTTAAGGCATTTTTTTACTTTTCTTAAATGAATACGGAGATGATCATAAATTAAGTTAAGTTTTGAAGTTCAGAGTATTAGCTTGCACGAACTGAGATATCCCTAGGTGCGTAAATCGGTCGGATCGGACTGGACAGAGGTGTGTTCAGTTTCTATCCTAAATAAAATTGGACCGAACAAGGACCAGACGAAATTTTTTCTCGTACAAATTTTCTAGTCCTAACTCATGTCCTAAATGAAATCGGTCGGACCAGACATGTATTTTTCAGACATGGACATGAATTGATCCGGTTGGACATGACTATTTATGTCGAATTTTATATTTTTTACTAGATTTTCTTTTAACTATAAACCGAATTATGTGGAATTTGGACCAATTCGAACAAACACGGACCAGACATTACTTTTTCTCATACAAATTTTGTTGTCCTAACTTGTGTCCAAAATGAAAATTGGACAAACTCGGACGAACATATTTCGGTCGTAGACATGAATGAACATCGGACATTCATACAAAATTTACAGCCGCAGATATCCCGTCAAGAATGTAAATTTACTCATTACAATTGCTTAGTCCATTAAGGCCAAGCGTTGCGAGACAAGAGTGGTGAAAGTTTAGCGGATCGACCTGCTACTTTTTGTGCGAAAATCTAACAAAAATTACACCTTTAATTATGTTATTCTTAATTTTTTTTGGCAAGGTCGACGGGCTTGAATGGACCCCGACCACTTTTATTAAAATACCAGAGAAAGATGGGTTACAACAAAAACAAGAAAAAATAGAAACAAGGTACATCAATGAGAAGGCAAAAAAAAGGAAAAACACATAAGTACAAGAAATTTTAGCAAAGCATAACCAAAATGCCTGGATCAAAGGTGAAGTTAAGCAATTTTAGACCGTTCCTTATCTCCATCTTGACACATTTATGAAGCTGATCATCGAATTTAGTTTTAAAAGGGTTAAAAATTCTTGTGTTTCTTTCACGCCATACAGTTGCAATGAATTTTTTAAGAGCATAATTCAACTGTCTCCCTTTAATCCTTTTCCTGCTTCTTTGGCTAACAAGCCTTTTCCACTCAGTTGTAATTTTAATTATTATTTACAACTAAAGTAACATGCAAAAGCTATTTACAGGAGCATGAGCTCTTAGAATTCGCCATAATGAATGGCTAGAAACTAACTGGTATTCAGATAAAGATATTACAATGAAAATCATATTATTTTACACTTTTCAATCAAAATTACAATGCAATTAAACTTGGACTGATGAATACACACCACCGTAATAGATAGCAAGCCGTTTTAAAATATTTATTTCGTTCGACTTTGAAATTAAAGAAATGTTAATTAATATTGATGCCCTTAATTTCGATAGCTCCCTTTGAAGGGGTTATAGTGGTAGTTGTCTGGATGTACTTGTTGAGTTTTTGGATATGCAAGGACCTCTCTTCTAAATTGGACATATGGGATGAGGAATAAGGTACCTCTGGTTTCGTTCAGACCTACAACGAACTTGTAAACGGATTGTATGTCTGACGCGGTATTCCAAACTGTTTTAATTGATTTCTGCTAAATATATATATATATATGTGTGTGTGTGTGTGTTTGGTGGTGGAGAATTTATTCTCTTAGCTTAACATCCTTCTTTGAGATGTATGAGCTTAGAGGTTATATATCAGTAGTTATCAGTTGTATGGTCTGGAATGATTTTGTGGCATGCTGAGATGCATGGGTCAAAGCTTTTGTTGAAAACAGAGCTTTATGGATGATGATAGAAGCACGGCTAACATTGTCCTAGCTTCGTATAGTAGCATTAATTCACGAGCTTCACAGCCCGGTATGAATCAAAAAAGAGATGATGGACCGCAGGGAGGACATGCGTTACTTTCTAGCTAGAAGTAGTGCCATGGCATGGAGCCTAGGCATATTTACTCATATGGATGTTGGAAATCGAGGCGCCTTGGATATGGTTCCACAAAGCCAAGATGGTCAACATACTGACTAAGAGGGCCGATAGGACTGAGAAATGTATGATTCAGGAGATGCCAATCAGCGATATACTGTTGACCGGCCCTGTCAAATCCAAAGGGATATGTAGCTCCCTAGGACATTTTGCTAGAGATGTTCCGAATTTGGTCAGGAGAGATCCCTTGGCTTGTCTCATGAAGGAAATCCAAATCCAATATATGATTTTGCGGTTTTAGTTGTATACCTATAACGACATAGTAGGATGATGTATTATGCCATCTAAGATTGATACACTTACCTTCACAATTGTTTTAAAACACTTAGACACTAATAATAATATTAAATGAATTTTCTTTTCCTCGTATCAGGCATATTTAGCCATTATAAGGTAAAACGCTGTCATCTGGCTTGTGTTGCATTATGTGATGGGACCCGAGTCTTATAACGACTTCATTTTTCTAAAAAGCATTAGGTTGTTTTGTTTTATTTATGCACTGGCAGTTGAGTAGAGTGAAATCATTCCGTGGTATATGACGTAGTCCCATGATATGCCTTTTTTAAAATAAGTCAAGTAACTATAAGATTTCTCATACTAGTCCCATGACTGACTCGTAGTTTGTTTTCTCTTGCAAAATCGGGTGTCCATAATTTTTACACGGGCAGCCAAGTGATCAGGTTGTTAGCTCTCTTTTGGATATGCACTGAAGTAGTGGGTGATATTTTGGCTGGGAAGTGAAGCTAGACTTTGTTCATTCCTTTTGAACCTTTAAGACACTCTTTTATGTTAATTATATTTGATTCCGTTGCAAAATCATTATCTATATGATGAAACGATGATATGTACTAAGTATGGTCCTGTAATACTGTGTAACTCTGATGATGTTTATTCTGCTAATGTAAAATGATGTAAATTATTCTCTGATATTATGTATTATGCTATGTTCTGTGATCTGCTGATGTTATTAACATGTTATATTCCAAAGACTATCCTTGCCTCCCAGAATCTGGGGTTTGGGGTTGTCACATGGGCGCATCAATTGGAAGAGTTTCATGGAAATTCGTATCAATTTAGTTCGTATATGTCTTCTCGTGGCCGTAGCGAGGTCGATGTCACGATCAAGAGGAAAGGCCCGAGTCGAGGGAGGGTTTGACGAGGATGTGGTGGCGAGCGTTCTGGCGAGGTTGGCGATGGAGTCTGATGAATGGAGCATGGTATTAGAAAGTTGACGAGGATGTGGTGGCGAGCGTTCTGGCGAGGATGTGGTGGCGAGCGTTCTAGCAAGGTTGGCGATGGAGTCAGGAAGAAGAGGTATTAGAAAGTTAATAGGCGGTCCGATGATTGGCTTATCATGATTAATTAAGACAGATATGGTAATTAGTATAATTTAGTTAAATATTATTATTATTTTAAAGCGATATTGAATATTGTAATCACTATAACTTGACCATTCATGAACAAAATAACATGAAACAAGTGCTATTGGAATCATGTCGGAAAATACTATGCTATCGAGCTGGTTTAGAATGAACTGGAGGGAACTGGAATTTTATGCGGTTTCAAACGCTTGTTTAAAACTCTTTAAAACAACGCAGAACCATCAATCAAAACAAAATGTTAGTTAACTCTCATGCTATCTGAAATGCTACGATGTGTTAAATTCATATTATTATGATTTATCGTGATTAGTATAAATTGGATGATTGTTGATTTTTAATGGTTGTTTGATGGTGGATGGACGTTATACCGTTGTTTGAATGATTTAGAATAAATATCTACTTCATATATATATATATATATATATATATATATATATATATATATGAAATGATATTATAAGTTGTGATGTAGGGAAGAACAGGTTGGAGGGATCCAACCAAATTGCTCAAATAAATTGAATATTTCTTGTTTTCCAAATTATTTATATATCAATTGTTTATTTCAAGTAGTATTAAATTGTGTTTGGATGTTGATAGTTGAATTGGATATTGATTGGTTGAATTGTATTCAATGTTTATATGTTTTAATCAATAGACAATATTGATTGAGAGATTGGTAGCAAACGGCCAAAAATCCTTTTTGAAAGACGTCGATTGTCATTAGGCAGTTGACGAAGTTTTAAGTTAGAAAATTTATTTTAATAACTAAAGTTAGATTGTTAACTTATATTTTTATAAGTTATTTAAAATAGAAGTTTTATTTAACGTTTATCTTCATTTCAGTAAATAAAATATTACAAAATGGTATTTATAGAAATTCTTAGGTTTTACTACGTATTTATAGCTAAGTAACTTAGAGATTGACCTATGGGTTAATAATTTGATATAATTGTTCTTATGGAACAATTAAGTGATTTTGTTAAATTTATTATATTATTAATTAATTTAAGGGAAGGGATTGTCAAAATCAGTTATCAAGTTAACCAATGATTTTCAAGTTGAACAAATCAACTGTGTTGAATTGAAATTGATTATTAGATTAATTTGTTTAAAATTAATATAATAGAAATGGTTTTGATGAATAGTTATCCAAACTAAATAAATGTTCTTAAAAGTTAATTAATCTTTTAGTTAATTGTGTTTAAAGTAATTACCGAATTGTTTACTATTAATAAAGTTAAATATTATTTTAATAACTATTTAAAGTGATTAACTATTTTATTTTTAGTTAATCAAGAAGTTAACTACATACACTATAGTTAATGTTGAAGTTAATTATTATTTTAATTAATAATAATTAAAGTGATTACCTTTTCGAATGAAATTCATTTAAGAAAGTATCAAGTTATAATGGGATTCTTAATCAAATCTTGTAAAGAGTTTTATGAAGGATTATATAATAAGCGTAAGTTTTTATATGAGAAGTTTATAAAAGGGATTTAGAACTGATGAGATGATTTTAATCAAACACTTACTTAATAATAAATTAAGTAAGGTGATGGGAATTGAAATAAGATTTCAAATGAAAAAGCGGAATATGCTTAATAATATTTATACAAAAGAATTTAATAAATGGGTCGTGTAATCAATTCCAGTTGTAAACAAATTGGCATAAAGAAATTCTAAAGTGAAAGGAAGAGTTTAGTAGAGTTTGCTTAATAATGAAATAAAGTAGAATGGTTTTCATTTAAATGAGATTTTTAATGATGTAAAGGGAAGATTGTTTAAAGGATTTAGTAAAGCATTTTAGCAAAGGACTTAGTTAAGAGATTTAGTAAAGGATTTTATAATAAATCCAAGCTTTTATAAACAAAGTTTATAAAGAGGTTTTAAGTGAATGTGATGGTTTTAAATAAGCATTTTCTTAATAAATGGATTAAGTAAAATTGATGTCATTTGAGAAAAGATTTAGTGGAATACAAAGGAAGATGTTTAACGGATTTTGTGAAAAAGGGTTTTGGCAAACAGATTTTAGTAATAAAAATCCGAATTAGATAAGATGCTTAATGATTTTGGATAAAGAAATCGGTAATTGGAATTTGTAATGAAACTCAAGTGTAAATGAAGTGTATTAGAGAAGTTAATACTAAAAGTTTTGTGTTAAGGGTTTACTTAATCAACGAATTAAGTAAAAATGGATATATCTGAATGGAGATTTTCAAATGTAAGTATGGTTTATGAAACCATATTTTAAATGAAACAGATAAATGAGAATTGTTTTGATATCAGAATTAATAATGGTTTTAGAGTCACAAACTCGTATCTATCTTAAGATAATAACATTGAAGATCAAGGTCTTGGAGGTAAATAGAGTACCCCTGTTGTATATAACAGTGTTGTATACACAATTATATGATTTTTGTTTGATAATAACAGCCAAATAAATATTTTGAATGTGTTTGTTATCGTACTGTTCTATATATACATCACAGACAGGAATATAATATTTATATTTAAATAGAATACGACTTTACAGGCATTCATATATTCATACATTATTTTATTTAAATTAAATATTATATTTCAAACATTCAAACAGTACAACTATTTATAACTCCACTATTTAAACTCATCACAGGAATAAGTACTTGTAAATAAACTGAATTCGATAGACAAATTTGTTTGAACACAATAAAATAATATTTTAATTCAACCAAATTTGTTTATTACAAATTTCAGTACAACTTTTTATTTTCTGTACATCACCTCCTCACTACTGTTCACTCAACACTCATTTACATCTCTATATAATTCATATATACTAACACATATGAACATCATCATCTTCAGCCTTCTTGTCTTCACAGCATTCCACAGTCAATCCAGTTCATCATCTTCATACCTGTCAATACAGAAGAACACACACAGTAGACTGCAACAAAAATAAAATTCAATACAAACAAATAAGAATTTTTTTTTAGTTTTTATTTGCCTCAGAATTACGGTGTGTTTCTCATCATGTTTCTAGACTTTGTCTGATATGCAGGGACAGAAAAACTCGTCTGGATGGCTGCATATACACACGTGTATATATATACACGTGTGCACTGCCTCGCCAATCAAGTGTGCAACTGAGGAGTAGCCACGTGGACCTTCTCGACTCAGTGCAAATCAATATGAGAATAGTCGAGTCATAAGTGCAAATTTAAAAAAAAAAACCAGAAAAATTAAAACAAAAGTTTCAGGTCATGGCAAAATAAGCAAAGACATGCATGGTGACATACAGGAAGTGTTTGAGAAGGGTGAATCATGGATATCACATGGATGGTACTGCCAACATGTTTTTCCAGCATTTAGAAACATAAAGCAATAACATGGTCAGGTTCATAACAACAAGTACATGAGGCAGAACAAGTCAATCCAAGTGTGAATGGTCAAACTATAGTTGATCACAAGTTATACAAATATACATGGCAGGCTCAAGTATGTGACCAGGGTAATTATGACATATGGCATGTCCAAGTTCAAGAGCAATATTAAAGTCTTAAAATTGATCAAGAATAGTATATGCTAAACTATTCAAGGCAAATCCCAGTGTAGTATCAACTCAATACAAAAGGAAAGTACTTAAAGTAAAATATACATTCACAAGTTCAAATTTGGCATCAGAGTTCAAAGTCGAGAATACAAGGCACTGTCAAATTCAAGTGTTCATCTGTTCTTATCAGTTCAAATCAGATTCGGCAAAGTGTAAAGCAACTGTTCATATCAGACTTAAAGACAGGAAAAATGGTTTTGAAAAGAATGATTCAAAGAATTTTTTAAATTTCCAGAAATCAGGATTTAAACATGGAAGTATTAAAGAGCAGAATCAAGTTCGTGTCGAAGTTTATAGGTCATGGTAAAAAGGCATGGTATTCAAATACCAATATATATATATATACACACAAGTGACTGCAAGTATCTGTTCAGTTTTTTAATCAGCAGGAAGTTAAACTGAAGGTGCATACAAGTTTGAACATCAACAAGTAAAACATCAGTTTAAAAACTCAAGAAAAGTTCAACTAATGACTATCACAAGGCATAATCAAATACAGTATCAGTTTGTATCAATTTATTTTTGTATCAGAAATATCATGAGAATGAAATTCAAGTAATGTGGAAAATAAAGTATAATATCTGCTCAAGTTTGCCAGCTAGAAAGAACCCAACAGTCCAAGCAAATGATTCATGTTCAAGCTAAAGAACTGAGCAGGTTCAAGAATTCTAGCATTTGTGTTTATCAGTCCAAAAGCAAGTACAAAGGGAGAAAATTCAAGCATGCACGTTTCAATAACAGCAAAATGAAAATGGCATTCAACCAAGTTAGAGAAGCATTTGCATGATCAAGTATAGCATCAGTTCTTAGTTCTCAGCAAAGCAAGTTCAAGTGCAAATCTGTTCAATAAGAAAAATCAAGAGAAACTTCTGTTCTGGTTTTTAAATCATCAGAAAAGCATCCATTCAAATGAATTGACAGTTTTAGCAAACCAGAAAATCAAAGGCTCCAGAAAACTTGCTCAAGCCCTAATTTCCAGGAAAAATATACACCGCAAGTTTCAAATCAAGGGTTTCAAAGATCAAGACTTAATCAAAAATTCCAGAACATACGATGATTTAAAGTTCCAATATTTCCGTATATATCATGACCAAAGTCTAATACGAAATCAGAGCACATATTTAGGAATTTAATCCTATAAATAACCACCGATTCATCACAAGCAAAGTATCCAAGTTCTAGCACCAATTAAAACTGAATCTCAAATTAAAATTCATACCAGAAAAGGAGAAAGCTTGGATCCAGAATTCAACATCAAATCGAAGAGGATAGACTCTGAATAACTCGAGACCATCACACGAGAGAGCTGCTGACTAAAATCAAAGGAGATTGAAAACCCTAGCTGGATCGCCATCATGATTTGGGCAGAAGAAGAAATCCTAGGCCGCCATTTTTTTTTTCACAGAGAAAAAGGAGATCGGGTCAAAGAATAAAGGGGCTAGGGCAAAAAGAAGAGGCCGACCAAGTCTTTAAACCAAAGGGGATAACCCCTATTTAATTCCTAGGGGTTTTCAAGGTTTTTTTTTATTGTTTTGATTTTGTTCGTCTTTAATTTCAATTTGTTATCAAGACTAGAGTTTTCTAGTTTGTCTCTAAAACTAGGGAGACAAATTACAGGGTTTGTAATTCGGGGAAATCTGGTTTTGGGGATAAAAACCAGTGCAGGGTTTTGAGCGTAGGGTTAAGAACAGTTGGGAGCGAGTGTCGCGAGTTTACAGGGGATTGTAAGCGTAGAGATTGTTTTAACTCCTAGTAGAAACCTTGGGGAATGCAGCAGTAGGCAGGGTTTTGCCGAAGCTGGGTAAATCTATGTGTTATTTATTTTCCGCATTTATTCTGTTTTTAATCTGTGCTGTGATTATTTAATTACTTTGTGAAAATCTGTGATAAACCCTATTCACCCCCCCCCCCCTCTAGGGTTAATTTTGATCCTACAAGTGGTATCGGAGCAGGTATTTTTTTAATTTTATTATAACTCTAGAGTCATGAATCTGTCCAATAACGCGTTTTCTGAGGGTCAGTTCATAGCTAGGCCACCAATGTTTAATGGAACTGATTATGCATATTGGAAAGCTAGGATGAAAATTTATTTGAGTTCAGTCGACTATGATGTATGGGATATTATTGAAACGGGTTATAGATCTCCCACTGTTATAGTTAGTGGTGTTGAAATTCCTAAATCAAAAGACAGGTGGGATGCTAATGATAGAAAATTATTTTCAACTAATGCCAAAGCGATGAATGCTTTAATATGTGCTCTTGATAAAACTGAATTTAATCGAATTTCTCATTGTGAGACTGCGCAGGAAATATGGTATACGTTGGAGGTTACACACGAAGGTACATCTCAAGTGAAGGAATCTCGTCTTGCTCTACTCAGCAACGAATATGAAAATTTCTCTATGCAAAGAGACAAAGATATAAAAGAGATGTATGGACGCTTCTCGTCACTAGTCTACAATGCAAAAGCTCTTGGCAAAACCTATACTGAAGTTGAATTGATCAGAAAAATATTGAGAGTGCTACCAACGAATTTTGAAGCTAAGGTGACAGCGATACAAGAATCAAAAGATCTGAACAAAGTAAGCATGGAAGAGTTGATCGGAAATCTCATCACTTACGAGATGGAGTTAAAAGCAAGAGAAGAACGAAAGGATTCTGAATCAAAGAAAAAGACAATCGCTCTAAATAATTCTGTTGAAAGTAATGATGATGATCCCGCTGAAGAGCTAGCCATGGTTTTAAAAAAGTAGGCCAAAGGAAAATACAAACCACGAAAGAAGAATTCAAAAACCGACAAGTCCGAAAGTTCAGATAGTTCAGACGATGAAGTGTTTTGCTACAATTGCAAGAAACCCGGTCATATCAAACCAAATTGCCTACAGCTTAAAAATGAAAAGAGGAAGAAGTTCAGAAGGAAGAAGAAGGCTTTTGCTGCTACATGGGATGACGAGGAAGGAGAAGAAGCTTCTGAAAGTGATGAAGAAGAAGCTAATTTGTGTCTTATGGTTCAATCTGATTCAGAAGGTAGTGAAGAGGATTCTAGTGAGGTATCGAATTTTACTTATAAAGATTTAATTTTAATGTGTCACGATCTCACGAAAACTATTGATTCTCTTGAACTAAAAGTTAAGAAATTGAAATCTGATAGGTCAAAACTAGTTCAAGAAAATAACAGTTTAGAAAGAAAACTTGAAAAGGGTAAGAATTCACCATTTTCACAATGTGAAAAATGTCAATTTTTGAGTAACGATTTTTTGAAATTAAAAACTGATCTTGAGTTACTTAAATGTGAAAACAAGAATTTGAAAAATGAAAATCATGATTTTGAAAAGGTGATTGAAAAGTTTAGAGAATCTGAAAAACTTGATTTTGAAAAGCGAAAACAATTTGAAATTGAAATTTCCAAGTCCAATGCTAGAATCAAAGCACTTGAAAACGAAAATTTGATTTTAAAACAAACTGATGCTGAAAAGAGGAAAATCGTTGTTAATCGTTGTTCAAATTTAATGAAAGAAAATAGCGATCTTAAATTTAAAATTCAACGACTAGAGTCAGCTTTGACTAAATTTTCTAAAGGAGAGAAATCGTTGAATATGTTGTTAAAAAATCAATTTTTTGTTCAGAATAAAAAGGGACTTGGATTTGAATCTGATCAAGTTGAAAAACAAATTTTTAATGATTTTAAAAATCCTTTAATTGGCTTTGAAAACGATCAAATTGAATTTTTGAAATTTAATAATTTCAAAGGGTTTTTAAATCATAAACAAATTGATAACTCGTTTAAAAACAATTCATTTAAATCTGTTTGGATTCCAAAAATTAACAAAATAAATTTAAGCAAATCTAAACAAATTTGGGTTCCAAAGGGTACGCTAGTGAATAGTAATGGATTGTTATATAAACGGGTTTGGGTACCAAAACGTGTAAACGAAGATAAGAGTGGTAAAACAACTTTTGTTAGACCACTCGATCATATAAACATTTAGGTAGGAGGCTAAGGAACAACTATGCTTAAGTGAGATTAAATTCAAGTTGATTCATATATCGAATTATTTGGAGTTCCTTAGCCATAGATTCAGAGTTGGAGATTCATTGCATCACGTTGATTATGGTAAGTCAGGTATGATCTCTAAACTCGTACTTTTATTCCTTTTAGTTTATTTTTACTTGGCTGTTTTTGAAATCCTTTGTTATGGATTGTTGAAATTCTAGGATTATGAAAAAAATTGATTTTTTTAGGTGATTTCAAATAATTATCTTCAGATTTGATAGTTGACTGTTTCTTGAGTTTGTCCAAAAATTCTCAGAGAATATCACTTGTGATTCTTGCTTTGAAAATGATCTTGTGCTGCTCTGATAAGAAAATTGATTTGATCCATTTTAAGTGTGTTGGTGATTAAATGATAAGTTAGAAAATCAGTGACTGGATTTAGTCAAAATTCATAGGCAATTTGAATTAAATATATAAATAGTTTTTAAAAAAAATGTCTAGGAGCAATCAGTGTTAGAAATATTAGAAAATTCCATTTTCTACTAATTGATTTTTGAAACTGATTTTCAACGTGCATTGATATTTTCAAAAACTCCTCTTGAAATTGATATTTTCAATTTTAAAATTATTTTTGATTATTTATTCAGAAATTGAAATTATTGATTAATTTGAACCGTTTTAAGACTCATCAAAATTATTAATAGATTTATGAAACTGTGATGAGTTGCGACTATATTATAATTCATAACTAGAAGAGATATTATTTTAAATCTAATGATGATTAGACAGATTTTATAATATCTTTAAATTAGAGCTTATTTCACGACCATCTTCTATATCTACCATATTTCTGTCATTCATCATGGTTTTATTTAATTTGGGGAGTTCTAATTATTCTTGAAATTTTAAAAACAATAAAAATAATAATAAATAAATTATCCTTGGTATTCACTCCCATTTAAAAATCCTCGCGGTTATGCGTGGGTGAATTACCTTAATCTCTATGTGTTTCCATTCTCACTTAAAAGACCTTTGGGCTGTGCATGGATGGAACTCATTAGAGAGGATAAAGTTAAGTTACTACTAACCCCATTTAAAAGACCTTTGGGCTATGCGTGGTTAGAAAGTGCTTAACACATTTTTTGAGCAAATTTAAAATCTTTAAAATTCATATTCAAATATTCAATTTTTTATTGAACTCTCCTCATTTTATAAAATCCATCGTAAATCCATTCATTCTGAAAGTGAATTTTGCCTCTGATTTAAAGATTATTATGATTTTTGTTTGATTAAATGGGATTTGCAAAATATTTTCTCTCTCTTAATTTGAATTTATATTTATAGTCTATATCCATCACTGTTTCGATTTCTATTATCCTTTTGATGATAACAAAAGGGGGAGAATGGTCAAGATTTTGATTGATGAGTATTTAATTCAAAAATATTTTAATATTGGAAATTAAATATCTAGAGGGAGAATGGTCAATTGGATTTCATCGTCATATTTTCCACATATATAGGGGAAGTTCAGTTGTAGGGGGAGCATACAAATAGGGGGAGTAATATATTTCACGTTCAAACACATTCAAAATATTTTATTTGTTTGTCATCATCAAAAGGGGGAGATTGTTGTATATAACAGTGTTGTATACACAATTATATGATTTTTGTTTGATAATAACAGCCAAATAAATATTTTGAATGTGTTTGTTATCGTACTGTTCTATATATACATCACAGACAGGAATATAATATTTATATTTAAATAGAATACGACTTTACAGACATTCATATATTCATACAGTATTTTATTTAAATTAAATATTATATTTCAAACATTCAAACAGTACAACTATTTATAACTCCACTATTTAAACTCATCACAGGAATATGTACTTGTAAATAAACTGAATTCGATAGACAAATTTGTTTGAACACAATAAAATAATATTTTAATTCAACCAAATTTGTTTATCACAAATTTCAGTACAACTTTTTATTTTCTGTACATCACCTCCTCACTACTGTTCACTCAACACTCATTTACATCTCTATATAATTCATATATACTAACACATATGAACATCATCATCTTCATCCTTCTTGTCTTCACAGCATTCCACAGTCAATCCAGTTCATCATCTTCATACCTGTCAATACAGAAGAACACACACAGTAGACTGCAACAAAAATAAAATTCAATACAAACAAATAAGAATTTTTTTTAGTTTTTATTTGCCTCAGAATTACGGTGTGTTTCTCATCATGTTTCTAGACTTTGTCTGATATGCAGGGACAGAAAAAGTCGTCTGGATGGCTGCATATACACACGTGTATAGATATACACGTGTGCACTGCCTCGCCAATCCAGTGTGCAACTGAGGAGTAGCCACGTGGACCTTCTCGACTCAGTGCAAATCAATATGAGAATAGTCGAGTCATAAGTGCAAATTTAAAAAAAAAAAACCAGAAAAATTAAAACAAAAGTTTTAGGTCATGGCAAAACAAGCAAAGACATGCATGGTGACATACAGGAAGTGTTTAAGAAGGGTGAATCATGGATATCACATGGATGGTACTACCAACATGTTTTTCCAGCATTTACAAACATAAAGCAATAACATGGTCAGGTTCATAACAGCAAGTACATGAGGCAGAACAAGTCAATCCAAGTGTGAATGGTCAAACTATAGTTGATCACAAGTTATACAAATATACATGGCAGGCTCAAGTATGTGACCAGGGTAATTATGACATACGGCATGTCCAAGTTCAAGAGCAATATTAAAGTCTTAAAATTGATCAAGAATAGTATATGCTAAACTATTCAAGGCAAATCCCAGTGTAGTATCAACTCAATACAAAAGGAAAGTACTTAAAGTAAAATATACATTCACAAGTTCAAATTTGGCATCAGAGTTCAAAGTCGAGAATACAAGGCACTGTCAAATTCAAGTGTTCATTTGTTCTTATCAGTTCAAATCAGATTCGGCAAAGTGTAAAGCAACTGTTCATATCAGACTTAAAGACAGGAAAAATGATTTTGAAAAGAATGATTCAAAGAATATTTTAAATTTCCAGAAATCAGGATTTGAACATGGAAGTATTAAAGAGCAGAATCAAGTTCGTGCCGAAGTTTATAGGTCATGGTAAAAAGGCATGGTATTCAAATACCAATATATATATATACACACAAGTGACTGCAAGTATCTGTTCAGTTTTTTAATCAGCAGGAAGTTAAACTAAAGGTGCATACAAGTTTGAACATCAACAAGTAAAACATCAGTTTAAAAACTCAAGAAAAGTTCAACAAATGACTATCACAAGGCATAATCAAATACAGTATCAGTTTGCATCAATTTATTTTTGTATCAGAAATATCATGAGAATGAAATTCAAGTAATGTGGCAAATAAAGTATAATATCTGCTCAAGTTTGTCAGCTAGAAAGAACCCAACAGTTCAAGCAAATGATTCATGTTCAAGCTAAAGAACTGAGCAGGTTTAAGAATTCTAGCATTTGTGTTTATCAGTCCAAAAGCAAGTATAAAGGGAGAAAATTCAAGCATGAACGTTTCAATAACAGCAAAATGAAAATGGCATTCAACCAAGTTAGAGAAGCATTTGCTTGATCAAGTATAGCATCAGTTCTTAGTTCTCAGCAAAGCAAGTTCAAGTGCAAATCTATTCAATAAGATAACAGCTGTTCTTATTAGTTCAAAAACAGTCAAGTATTAAATCAAATTCAATGATCAAGTTTTTGTTAAAAGGCAAATATCAAGTGCGGTATCAGATAATCAACGAGACTGCTCTCAACAAAATCAAGAGAAACTTCTGTTCTAGTTTTTAAATCATCAGAAAAGCATCCATTCAAATGAATTAACAGTTTTAGCAAACCAAAAAATCAAAGGCTCCAGAAAACTTGCTCAAGCCCTAATTTCCAGGAAAAATATACACCGCAAGTTTCAAATCAAGGGTTTCAAAGATCAAGACTTAATCAAAAATTCCAGAACATACGATGATTTAAAGTTCCAATATTTCCGTATATATCATGACCAAAGTCTAATACGAAATCAGAGCACATATTTAGGAATTTAATCCTATAAATAACCACCGATTCATCACAAGCAAAGTATCCAAGTTCTAGCACCAATTAAAACTGAATCTCAAATTAAAATTCATACCAGAAAAGGAGAAAGCTTGGATCCAGAATTCAACATCAAATCGAAGAGGATAGACTCTGAATAACTCGAGACCATCACACGAGAGAGCCGCTGACTAAAATCAAAGGAGATTGAAAACCCTAGCTAGATCACCATCGTGATTTGGACAGAAGAAGAAACCCTAGACCGCCATTTTTTTTTCACAGAGAAAAAGGAGATCGGGTCAAAGAATAAAGGGGCTAGGGCAAAAAGAAGAGGCCGACCAAGTCTTTAATCCAAAGGGGATAACCCCTATTTAATTCCTAGGGGTTTTCAAAGTTTTTTTCATGGGGTTTTTTATTGTTTTGATTTTGTTCGTCATTAATTTCAATTTGTTATCAAGTCTAGAGTTTTCTAGTTTGTCTCTAAAACTAGGGAGACGAATTACAGGGTTTGTAATTCGGGGAAATCTGGTTTTGGGATAAAAACCAGTGCAGAATTTTGAGCGTAGGGTTAAGAACAGTTGGGAGCGAGTGTCGCGAGTTTACAGGGGATTGTAAGCGTAGAGATTGTTTTAACTCCTAGTAGAAACCTTGCGGAATGCAGCAGTAGGCAGGGTTTTGCCGAAGCTGGGTAAATCTGTGTGTTATTTATTTTCCGCATTTATTCTGTTTTTAATCTGTGCTGTGATTATTTAATTACTTTGTGAAAATCTGTGATAAACCCTATTCACCCCCCTCTAGGGTTAATTTTGATCCTACAACCCCAACTTGAACAACTTCAGGATTATATGAGGATGATATTAGTTTTTAATGTAAAAGATGTAGAGAACAATTTATTATTTCCTTAAGAGAAATAATATTGCAATGTCATCTACGAGATGTTGAAATATAATGAACCTATTGGGTTTTATATTCAATAATGTGTTATTGATATTGTTTGGCCCAAATATGAAGTGCAATTTTTCTTATACCATTTGGTTAAGTAAATGACATTATTTCCTAAATAATGAAATATAATACTAGCTTGTAAATGCACTTATCTAAAGAAAGAAGTGAACGGATTTAGTTTAAAGGAAATGTAAATGAGAGTTTGAAACACCCCACCTCCGTTAGGGTCACTCTCAAAGGGAATGCCCTAATTTTGGTGGAGGTTTATAAGTATAAGTCACAGATATACAAGACAGATATAAGAACACATATTTTTGAGCAGCGGAAAAACAACAACATCTTTTATTTCATCAAAATACGTGTTCACAAAAACATGCCATGCTTGTCTTACAATTCTTCCAAAAACATAACATCTTCATAACTGTCTTGATTACATTATTAAAGAAGCATAAAGAAAACATAAGTAAACTGCAAAAGTCCCATAATTGCTGCCCAAAGCCATAGCCCAAAACGGAAAAAGGTCCAAGCAATACATTCTTCCTCTTCAAGCTGGATGTGAAAGCTGGTCAAGCTGCGGTATTCCCTCCCTGTGGACCTGGGGGGGGGGGGAACGGAAGAAATAAGACGAAAGAAAAGTAGAGTCAGACATAAAGCTTGAGTAAGTCTAGGACTATTCAGTCTATGAATAAAGAACTGGGTATGATAAGCATAAACTGGAAATGGGAAAGCACCATAAACTAAGTTAAGTTGTCTAGGGTCGAATATACTATCGTACCCCATATTAATCTCTGTACCCATATAAACTAGTTCCCAACAGGCACCCCATAACCAGGGTGAAGTGATCCATTTATGATGATCGGCTCCTACTCGCATAGTTACATGTGTCTTACGGCCCCCGATGTTGTAGTTACCTATGCTGGTCCCACCATGGGGTGTATCAAGTCCCATGGTGGCGGCCCGACACAATTCTAGAATGCACAGGTATGCTACTGGTGCCCAGTGCCTTATTTTTCTACGCCGGAGTGTGTGCACGCCCGCACCCCGTTAGAACCTACACTCCTGCACCACCGCCGTCGATTTGACCTCTTACAGTCAGCCCAGTAATCGTGCCCCACACTGCCTAGTTCAGGGTATCCTGATACACCTTGTAGGGTTACTGCTGAAAAGGGTCCCCCGCTACTAGGTTTCTATTTCTAGCCAACATGCTAAGTTGGTTAAGTGTTTAATCAACCTAACCCTCAATCAGTCTGTTTAGTTTAGCATGTTCCGTTTTGATTAAGTATTAATTTAATTTACTTAATCCTATCAATCCTGACTCAGCCTTAATTGTCTTATTAAATCCTTGACCACTCACATTAGACAGGTATTGTTGTGGCTGCCTGTTGCCGGTTGGGTCCGGGCAGTCTTACGCCACAACTCAGTCTAACCTCGGGTCCTTATTGGGCTCCGTGTTTAACCACCCACATTGGATATGTATTGTTGTGATTACTGGACAGCCGGGCGGTTCCGGGCAGGTTTACATCACAACTCAATCCAACCTTGGGTTAAACACATCGTATTTTCTACATTTACATATTTTGTCTCTCTTCTTTTTATATATAAATATTTGCGGCCCATTATTCAAATTCATCTTTATTGGTTAAAATTTCATTTATGCCACTTAATTGTTTTTTTCAAGGTTGTTGGCATGCGTCAAACATGCCAACACATATGTTCTATATTTTAACCCAAACGTCATTACCCCCGTTTTACACGTTCGCTAAATTATAAGATATGTTGGGTTTTACATTTAAACCCAACTTATCCATATGAAAAAGGGGAGGCTTATAACATGATGTTTATGAGGTGACATAAAAAGGGGAGTGTGAACGCATGAACTTGCAACATAACGATTCAATTAACATAAAGTAGGCACATGTGAACTTGCAATTGTAACAACATATAATCATGGCATAACATGAATCATTTTATTCATATAATCATGGCATAATCAATACTTAAACATGAATCATTCTATTTATATGATTATGGCATAAACAATACTTAAACATGAATCATTGTAAACTTGCAATTGGGATGTAAATCTAACTTAATTGTGTCACATATATCACCATATGGTTTTGATAACAACTTAGGCCTAAAACATATTTCAACTAGGCATAATACCAAACATAGTTTAGTCATGTTCATAAAGGTGCTTACTTTTGTTTCTAATACAAAAGTATGATTTGCTAATTCCAACATAGATTCATATAAACTATAGTTCTTAGTCGTATCCAATTACATATTAAGAGTGATCATAAAAGTATGTACATCATATTGGCATAATAGTGCATCATCTTCTTGCATGAATGCACAACATATAGTTGTCAACATAAATCATATACTTGTATGAATCCCAAATCACATACTTACAAATATCCAATCGTATAACATTTCCAAATCGTTTAGAATCAAAATAACATACAAGTATAGACTATTATCGCCACAATTCCATTTCGTTGTTAACTTCCAACGTAAATCACATACTTGCAAATATCCAATCGTATACCACAATATTCCCAAATCGTTAGAATCAAAATAACATACAAATATAGATTATTATCGCCACAATTCCATTTCACATTTTACACAAATCAAACGCAATTAATTATTCACATCGGAATAGCACTCTACTTACTACGTATGATGAATCTTCAATTCAGGAATCTGAATTCTGAATTTGGAGATGCTATCCTTTGTTGTAGGCGTTGTTTTGATTCAATTAACGTTGCTTTAAGCTTTTGATTTATCTCCTAATTGTCTCTCAATTTCTGACGGCTATCCTTAGTCTCTCCTCAGCAGCATGACGGTCTCATCTCCATTTTAGTTTGTGTGGATTAGGGTTAGTCTTAGGTCCTTTTTATAGAGTTTGTGAGTTGATTTCGACCGTCGATGGAGCTTGGTTCAATAATAGCCGTTCGTTCAAAGGAGGGACCAACCAGGAGCTGACACCTAGCCCTAGTGACAAGGCAAGGCTCGGAAAATCGACCAAACACAGATCAGGCCAGCCAGGGTGGGCTGGGTTCGACCTGGCTCAGGGGCCAGGTCGACACCCCTGTCGACACCATGTCGACTTGGCAGTCGACACGGGTGACCAGGTCGACTGCCCAGTCGACCTGGCTAGCCCCAGGTCGACTGCCAAGTCGACCTGGGTGCCTTGGGCGGGAAAATGGCCAATTGGGCCCGATTTTGATTTTTAAATTCGTTTTTCTGGGCTGTTTTCGCCTGTTTGAATTTTAAACTGAATTCTGAAACTTCCGGAGGCCATAACTTCTTCATACGGAGTCCGTTTTTCGAAAACTTGGACTCTATTTCGCGTATTTTTCCGAGACGAACGCAATGGATTATCCCGTTTCCCTTAATTCTTTGATTTGAAATTAGTTATACTTTAATTGGTGAATTTCACTGTTATAGAATACCCGGGGTGTTACATTCTCCCCCACTTAAAAGGATTTCGTCCCCGAAATCTTCAAGTTCAGGAAGAATGTATATCCCAACATCCAAACATCCATCTACTCATCCATCAAACACGAGCATCCATTGTCCTTAAAAGACTTCTAATGCTTCATGATCATATGCGAAGTGTGTGTGTACATGCACTTATCTAATGCAAAATCAGGCGGTCTACTGATTCAGTTGGCCTCCTTAATGCAAATTATGTAAGTGCCATGAATCCATTGTGTATGCAAATTTTCCTATTCATGATTCTACATGAGTGCACAATCATTCATACAAATGCAACATCCATATGACAACACATTAAAGTTCAACCATATACGAATATAAATACATTTCTGCATATGCAATATGAAGTGACTGAGCCGATCTAAAACCTAGATTGTGTGTGTATATGCAACCACGAGCAACCACTAGCAATCACTTGCAACCATCATCCATAACATGTTTCAATTACATGTTTTCATCCAAAGGGTTTCTTCCTAATAGATAAGGTCGAGGAGATATACCTAAAAAGATAGATAAAAGCGCAACTTAAGGAAATGGAAAGATCAAGGATGTAGCCTCGAAAAGAAAAGGGTAGGCTGCGCGTATTCTAGCTTCAGTTTCCCAAGTTGCATCTTCTTCGGCGTCGCTCCACTGAACTTTGACGAGCTTGACTTCGCGGTTGCGTAGCTTTTTCACTTCTGTTCCTAATATGCGGGTTGGAACTTTCCTCACGGTTGCTTCGCGTTCCACTTCAGCTTCTTCTAGGATATTTGGCTCTACCACTTCAGCAGACTCATGTAGACATTTTCGGAGATGTGAAACGTGAAAGACGTTGTGAACTCCGGCCAATTTTTCGGGTAGCTCTAATCTATAGGCCATCTTCCCAATTTTCTCGATGATAGGGAATGGCCCTACGAACCTTGGTGCTAGCTTTCCTGTGGTTCCAAAACGAACAACGTTCCTTAGCGGAGATACCTTAAGAAAAACTCTGTCCCCAACCTCAAATTCAAGGTCGGTCCTCCTCTTGTCGGCGTAGGACTTTTGTCTGTCTTGGGCCGTCTTCATCCTTCTTCGTATTAAGTCTACTTTCTCTGAAGTCTCTCGGATCATATCTGGTCCAAGTATGAGCTTATCAGTAGACTCCCACCAACAAGTGGGTGATCGGCACGGCCTTCCATATAAAGCTTCGAAGGGCGCCATTCCGATGGTTGCTTGGTAGCTGTTGTTGTAGGAAAACTCCACCAAAGGAAGATGGTCTTCCCATGTCCCTCCGAAGTCAAGGACGCACAGTCTTAAAAGGTCCTCCAAAACTCTGTTCACTCTTTCTGTTTGGCCGTCGGTTTGGGGATGATAGGTTGTGCTTAAGCATAACTGTGTGCCTACCGCTTCTTGTAGACTCCGCCAAAACTCACTTGTGAAGATAGGGTCTCGGTCACTAACAATGCTGGATGGTATTCCATGGAGTCGAACAATTTCCTTGAGGTAAAGAGATGCTAGGGATGAGGCAGTTATTTTATTCTTGACAGGTAAAAAGTGGGCGCTTTTAGTAAGCCTATCCACTATTACCCAAATGCTAGTGTTGCCTCTCCTAGACCTAGGCAGCCCATCAATGAAGTCCATTGAGATGCTATCCCACTTCCACTGCGGGACCTCTAGAGGATGTAGCAGACCGCCAGGCTTTTTCTGTTCCGCCTTAACCTGTTGGCACACCATACACTTAGAAACAAAATCTGCCACGTCCTTCTTCATGCCGTTCCAAAAGAAAGTCCTCTTTATGTCCTTGTACATTTTATCCCCGCCTGGGTGTATCGTCATTTTGGAGTGATGCGCTTCCTCCAGAACCTTCTTTACTAAATCCCTTGTCTGTGGGACGCATAGTCTTCCGTCTTGCCTTAGCCAACCCTTATCGTCGACGGAGTATCTGTTGAGGTGACTTGAAGTCTCACCCCTCATTAGCCTATCAAACGTCTCCACAAGCTGAGGGTCTTCGAGTTGTGCTGTCCCTATTGAGTCCAATAAAGTCGGGCGTACTTCGAGAGATGCTAGCAAGCCTGGTACAAAATCGGAGGAGGGCCTAAAGTCAAAACTGGATATAAACTCTAGGCTTTGTCTTTCAACAAACAGCGGGCTTAGGGTCAGTTTCTTTCGGCTCAACGCGTCTGCCACCACGTTGCCTTTGCCCGGAGTGTAGGAGATCTCGAAATCATACGAGGCAAGAAACTCCATCCATCTCTGTTGCCTCAAGTTAAGGTCCTTCTGCGAGAAAAGGTATTTCAACGATTTATGGTCAGTGTAAAGTTCGAACTTCTCACCTAGGAGATAGTGTCGCCAAGACTTGAGTGCAAAGACGATGGCAGCTAACTCAAGATCGTGGGTCGGGTAGTTCTTTTCGTGCACTTTCAACTGCCTCCCGCCGTAAGCTACTACCCTTCCTTCTTGCATTAAGACGGCGCCTAGCCCTGTTCCACATGCATCTGTATAAACTGTGAACATTTTGCTTCCATCTGGCAACGTTAAAACTGGGGCTGTTGTAAGAGCCCTTTTTAGTCGCTGGAAAGCAAACTCGCAATCCAAGTCCCAATTAAACACTAGATTCTTCTTGGTCAGCCTTGTGAGCGGAGCTGAGATTTGCGCAAAATCCCTTATGAACTTTCGATAGAAACCTGCTAGTCCTAGAAAACTTCGGACCTCAGTTGCATTCCTTGGTGTCTTCCAATCCTGTACCGCTACTACTTTAGCAGGGTCCACAGCTAACCCTTCTTTGGATACTATGTGCCCAAGGAACCTCACTTCTTCTCTTCAAAAGTGGCATTTGGAGAATTTGGCTTTAAGCTGATGGACTCGCAGAGTTTCCATGATTGCCCTTAAGTGCTGAGCATGTTCCTCTTCACTCTTTGAGAAGATAAGGATATCGTCTACGAAGACCACTACGAACTTATTGAGGAAATCTCTGAATACCCTACTCATCAGGTCCACGAAGTAAGCAGGTGCGTTTGTCAAGCCGAAAGGCATGACAAGCCATTCAAAGAAGCCGTCTGGGGTTCTGAATGCCGTTTTATCGATACTATCTTCAGCCACCCTTACCTGATGAAAACCGGTCGCTAAATCGAGTTGGGAGAAAATAGACGCTCCTACAAGCTGATCAAACAGATCGTCAATTCTGGGGAGAGGGTGCCTATTCTTTTTCGTTAGCTTGTTGAGCTCCCTATAGTCAACACATAGACGGAGTGAACCATCCGCCTTTGTAGCGAACACCACTGGAGCGCCCCATTCTGAAATGCTCCTTCTAATGAACCCCTTCTCTAGAAGCTCTTTAATCTGTTTACTGAGCTCTTTTCTTTCCCGTGGAGTCATGTGTCTAACGGGCAACGCAACGGGCTTTGCATTATCTATGAGATATATGCGGAAGTCTATCTCCCGCTTCGGAGGCAAGCCCTTCACCTCTTCAAAGACATCTGGATATTCCCGGACCACTCTAACCGATTGCAAATTGTCGACAGAGGCATCTAGCGATTCAAGATAACTAAGCATAACCGCATACGAGGGATTACAAGTAATTTCCAAAGTGTTACCGAGCTGGGTTAGGAGCCTAACAACCCTTCTCTCACAATCAAGGATGGCCCCATTACTGGATATCCAATCCATGCCCAAAATCAAACCATATCCTGAAAAGCCCAAATCAAAGGCACTACATTTAAATTCTACGCTTAGAATAGAAATTTTCAATCCCACACAGATCATAGACAAATGAGCTGGGCCCCCAATTGGGTTTGAAACAATTAAGGGGTCCTCTACCATACTAGTTTTTAGGTGCAGAGATTCTACTAAAGCAGACGAGATAAAGGAGTGCGATGCGCCAGAATCAAATAAAGTGCGAACGGGGTGATCATAAAGATAAACTACACTTTCTACAGAAGTATTTATACCTCGCTGTTGCAGAGGTGGCGCCTCTAGCACATGAACCTGCGCCCCTGAGGTGGATCCAGCCCTCTGCCCCTGTCCTCGTTTCTTTGGGTAGTCCTTAGCCATGTGGCCTGTCTTACCGCAAGAAAAGCACCCATCATTCATCTTGGCCTTCTTTTTCCGGCAATCTTTCACTAAGTGCCCCACTTTGCCACAGAAATTACACTTCCTCTTCTCTTTGTTGTCTTTCCCGCCCTTCTTAAAGTCTATCTTCTTTGGCTGTAAACCCTCTTTCCTCCCTTGAGAGTTTTTTTCCTTTGTCCCCTTCTTGCCCTTATCCTCTTCGTTCAGCAATGCCATCTGTACCAATCTTTCATACGTAGCTCCCATGGGTATATGGGTCATGGCCAAACTGTGTAATGGCTCATTCAACCCCTTGACAAAGCGGAGAGCCTTTTTGTGCGGGGTGTTGACTAGGTCCAGTCCGAACCTAGCCAGCTCATCGAACTGATTAACATACTCTTTGACTGTCTTGTTCCCTTGCTTAAGAAATAAGAATTTTTCCAACTGCAAACTCCTTTCCGCGTATGAGAGAAATTTCGCCTCAAACCTTGCCCTAAAGTCCTCCCATGTTTCCACTGGTCTTTCTGCATTAGTGACTTCCCACCAGTAGGAAGCCTCGCCCTTTAGTAGCCACACTGCCAGTTGTACTTTATGCCTATCTTCTACCTCAAAGATGATAAATAAGTCCTCGGTTTCTTTCAGCCAATTTCTAGCTGCCACGAAGGACTCAGTTCCATGAAAATCCTTTCCTCCCATAGCTTTAAAATCTTTACATATCTTAGCAAAGGTATTTCCCCGCGGAGGAGGTGGAGGAAGAGGTGCTGCTGCAGCTGGATGATTTCCTGCAGCTGGGGGAGGAGGCACGGTAGGACCTGGCTGAGTGGCCCTTGCTTCTAAGAATCGTCTAAACCAACCAGGTATTGGTACACCCTCTGGCAAGTTAAGTTCTTCGGACATGCTAAAACAAAAAAGATAGATTCAAAACGAAGGATAAGAGATAGTACCTATGGCTTTGGGGGACTTTGCCTTTTTTTTAAAATAAAATAATATTTTATCTTTTAAAAATGCTTCTTTAAATTTTCTTTTGAAAATAAATTTTCAAAACTTTTTATCTTATCTGGTAAACCTATGCTCTGATACCAAGTGAAACACCCCACCTCCGTTAGGGTCACTCTCAAAGGGAATGCCCTAATTTTGGTGGAGGTTTATAAGTATAAGTCACAGATATACAAGACAGATATAAGAACACATATTTTTGAGCAGCGGAAAAACAACAACATCTTTTATTTCATCAAAATACGTGTTCACAAAAACATGCCATGCTTGTCTTACAATTCTTCCAAAAACATAACATCTTCATAACTGTCTTGATTACATTATTAAAGAAGCATAAAGAAAACATAAGTAAACTGCAAAAGTCCCATAATTGCTGCCCAAAGCCATAGCCCAAAACGGAAAAAGGTCCAAGCAATGCATTCTTTCTCTTCAAGCTGGATGTGAAAGCTGGTCAAGCTGCGGTATTCCCTCCCTGTGGAACTGGGGGGGAGGGAACGGAAGAAAGAAGACGAAAGAAAAGTAGAGTCAGACATAAAGCCTGAGTAAGTCTAGGACTATTCAGTCTATGAATAAAGAACTGGGTATGATAAGCATAAACTGGAAATGGGAAAGCACCATAAACTAAGTTAAGTTGTCTAGGGTCGAATATACTATCGTACCCCATATTAATCTCTATACCCATATAAACTAGTTCCCAACAGGCACCCCATAACCAGGGTGAAGTGATCCATTTATGATGATCCTCTCCTACTCGCATAGTTACATGTGTCTTACGACCCCCGATGTTGTAGTTACCTATGCTGGTCCCACCATGGGGTGTATCAAGTCCCATGGTGGCGGCCCGACACAATTCTAGAATGCACAGGTATGCTACTGGTGCCCAGTGCCTTATTTTTCTGCGCCGGAGTGTGTGCACGCCCGCACCCCGTTAGAACCTACACTGCTGCACCACCGCCGTCGATTTGACCTCTTACAGTCAGCCCAGTAATCGTGCCCCACCCTACCTAGTTCAGGGTATCCTGATACACCTTGTAGGGTTACTGCTGAAAAGGGTCCCCCGCTACTAGGTTTTCTATTTCTAGCCAACATGCTAAGTTGGTTAAGTGTTTAATCAACCTAACCCCCAATCAGTCTGTTTAGTTTAGCATGTTCCGTTTTGATTAAGTATTAATTTAATTTACTTAATCCTATCAATCCTGACTCAGCCTTAATTGTCTTATTAAAGCCTTGACCACTCACATTAGACAAGTATTGTTGTGGCTGCCTGTTGCCGGTTGGGTCCGGGCAGTCTTACGCCACAACTCAGTCTAACCTCGGGTCCTTATTGGGCTCCGTGTTTAACCACCCACATTGGATAGGTATTGTTGTGACTACTGGACAGCCGGGCGGTTCCGGGCAGGTTTACATCACAACTCAATCAAACCTCGGGTTAAACACATCGTATTTTCTACATTTACATATTTTGTCTCTCTTCTTTTTATATGTAAATATTTGCGGCCCATTATTCAAATTCATCTTTATTGGTTAAAATTTCATTTATGCCACTTAATTGTTTTTTTCAAGGTTGTTGGCATGCGTCAAACATGCCAACACATATGTTCTATATTTTAACCCAAACGTCATTACCCCCGTTTTGCACGTTTGCTAAATTATAAGATATGTTGGGTTTTACATTTAAACCCAACTTAGCCATATGAAAAAGGGGAGGCTTATAACATGATGTTTATGAGGTGACATAAAAAGGGGAGTGTGAACGCATGAACTTGCAACATAACGATTCAATTAACATAAAGTAGGCACATGTGAACTTGCAATTGTAACAACATATAATCATGGCATAACATGAATCATTTTATTCATATAATCATGGCATAATCAATACTTAAACATGAATCATTCTATTCATATGATTATGGCATAAACAATACTTAAACATGAATCATTGTAAACTTGCAATTGGGATGTAAATCTAACTTAATTGTGTCACATATATCACCATATGGTTTTGATAACAACTTAGGCCTAAAACATATTTCAACTAGGCATAATACCAAACATAGTTTAGTCATGTTCATAAAGGTGCTTACTTTTGTTTCTAATACAAAAGTATGATTTGATAATTCCAACATAGATTCATATAAACTATAGTTCTTAGTCGTATCCAATTACATATTAAGAGTGATCATAAAAGTATGTACATCATATTGGCATAATAGTGCATCATCTTCTTGCATGAATGCACAACATATAGTTGTCAACATAAATCATATACTTGTATGAATCCCAAATCACATACTTGCAAATATCCAATCGTATAACATTTCCAAATCGTTTAGAATCAAAATAACATACAAGTATAGACTATTATCGCCACAATTCCATTTCGTTGTTAACTTCCAACGTAAATCACATACTTGCAAATATCCAATCGTATACCACAATATTCCCAAATCGTTTAGAATCAAAATAACACAAAAATATAGATTATTATTGCCACAATTCCATTTCGCATTTTACACAAATCAAACGCAATTAATTATTCACATCGGAATAGCACTCTACTTACTACGTATGATGAATCTTCAATTCAGGAATCCGAATTCTGAATTTGGAGATGCTATCCTTTGTTGTAGGCGTTGTTTTGATTCAATTAACGTTGCTTTAAGCTTTTGATTTATCTCCTAATTGTCTCTCAATTTCTGACGGCTATCCTTGGTCTCTCCTCAGCAGCATGACAGTCTCATTTCCATTTTAGTTTGTGCGGATTAGGGTTAGTCTTAGGTCCTTTTTATAGAGTTTGTGAGTTGATTTAGACCGTCGATGGAGCTTGGTTCAATAATAGCCGTTCGTTCAAAGGAGGGACCAATCAGGAGCTGACACCTAGCCCTAGTGACAAGGCAAGGCTCAGAAAATCGACCAAACACAGACCAGGCCAGCCAGGGTGGGCAGGGTTCGACCTGGCTCAGGGGCCAGGTCGACACCCCAGTCGACACCGTGTCGACTTGGCAGTCGACACGGGTGACCAGGTCGACTGCCCAGTAGACCTGGCTAGCCCAAGGTCGACTACCAAGTCGACCTGGGTGCCTTGGGCGGGAAAATGGCCAATTAGGCCCGATTTTGATTTTTAAATTCGTTTTTCTGAGCTGTTTTCGTCTGTTTGAATTTTAAACTGAATTCTGAAACTTCCGGAGGCCATAACTTCTTCATACGGAGTCCGTTTTTCGAAAACTCGGACTCTATTTCGCGTATTTTTCCGAGACGAATGCAATGGCATATTCCGTTTCCCTTAATTCTTTGATTTGAAATTAGTTATACTTTAATTGGTGAATTTCACTATTATAGAATACACGGGGTGTTAAAGAGGTCATACAGGTTTGGAATCATAAATGGAAATTGGAAATTGGAAATTAAATTATTACCCAGAATCACTATCATAAACTTTAATCTGTAAAGTTGAAGTTAAATAAAGACCATTGGGGTTATATAAAAAAGAATATGTCACTTGACATTGCTTTAACCATATAAGCACCGATAATTGGACTTATATCATTATATTGGGTATATACAGCGATATTTCCAAAGTAAAGAGAATTAAAGAGATTCTAGGTATATATATCGATATTTCCAAAGTAAAGGAAATAAAATGGGTTTAAGAAAATATAATGATATTTTCGAAGTAAAGAAAATAAAGAGGCGATTTTATGAATACGTGTATTATGAAAAGATAAAACTGTTGGTTAACGTTTTCAAAGTAACGAAATGGAAGAGATTTTTTGAGGAAGAAAATAGAATCGATTTTTGAGACTAGACGGAATGATTATGATAAAATGGTTTTAATGAATGTTTAAAGAGTTTGAGCTGCCAATGTACTGATCTGTATCGTGTATTGATTAGATAGTAAAAACCCAAATATCGATGAAATGATGATTTTAGACTACTGACGTGTTAGTTCGAAGAGATCGGGATGAGAACTAGACTCAAAACCACTTCGAACCAACTTTGCATTCGAGAAATAATATTGCAGGGATATTACAAAATTATTTGAAGATATAGATCTTCGAAGCGAGAGATTTACCCGCTGATGTCTAAGGTTAATTACCGAGATTAAACTCGTAGCTGTATTGTTTTGTATCTCTAGTTCATTTAGTCCTAAAACGAACTAGTATGGACGAATGTCTGGCAGAGTATTTCCTCAGGTCATGTAAGTTGATTTTTACAAATATACAAAGTTTGGTGGCGAAGAAGGAAACTTCATTTAGCTTAACATTCAAAGTATATTTGTGGACATCAATTAGTGATTTAATGGATCTAACAATGTGATATTCAAGTTTGAATGTGCGCTTCTGAAAGATAATCGTGACCTCAATCCTCATCAATCGGGAAATGATAGAAATCGTGCAGGCAGCATGGCTATGTGGGTCATTCCCATAAGGGTGTGTTTTCACCATCTAGAGAAATTCCGTTTGTTCTTCTTCTGTCGTTTCTGTATGCTTACTAGAAATGGTTGATGATCACAACTATTGTAACACCTTACGTCCATTAATGTCACTCACTAAGGGAATGCATTAACTTTCATGGAGCGTTATAAGAGTATAGAACAAAACATCACAAGACAGATATATAAAATGGTACTTAAAAATTCAAAATTTATTCGTTGCAGCGGAAAAGCAAAACATGTTTGGTTACAACATCAAAACCATATACTAAAGCCAGGTACACAAATATCTATCTTGAACAAAATTATTACCAGAGTACATAAAAGCAAAACCATAATCCCACTCAAAATAGCCATAATGAAAAAGAGATAAAGTTGAGCATTACTTTCAACACTTCCAAGCACTTCAAGAAGAAAGAGATCCGAGTCAAGCTTCACTAATCCCACCCTGAGGACCTGGGGGGGGGGGAGGGAGAAAGAAAAGAGGCAAAACAAAAAGGGTCAGACGTAAAGTCTGGCGAGTCTAGTGACTTTAAAAATATAATCAGTAAAGTAACAGGACAAGAACATAAACTGGATATAAGAGATGATTGTAACATAAGCAGATATGACAAGGTAGCAAGATAGAACGACTACACTCCTAACCACTATAAGATATGCTCTGCACCGTACCAACATACTAGTTACATACTAAAAGATGATCCCTCCCTACTAATCGTAATAATGGTAGCTTCGTGTACTCCTAGCTGCTCTCGTAGGTGCCCACTTACTCCTACCACCACTAGTCATACCCGCTACCCTCCCCATTCGATCGGCTCCCTAACCTCGTAGATACCTTTGCTGGTCCCACAATAGGGTGTATCACTCCCTAAGGTGGCTACCCCGATACAACTGAAATGCACAACTTATACCTACACGATGCAACGACGCCTTACCTACTAGCCTGGACCCACGCACATGACTCCGTTGGACTTGCACTGCCATCGCTAACTCTTTATTGACCTCTTACAATCAACCCCAGTAAGCGTGTCCCTGTCCTCGACCTAGTTCGAGCTCATATAGATACTAAAATGGGTTACTGGTTGAAAAGGGTCCACACATTTGACACAAGCTTCCCTCCTAAGCTTGGTCCCCACTAGGAATTCCCACTTAATCCCTCTTTATCCCCATGTCTAATCACATTAAGTGCTTTTATTATGTTTCACATGCTACCCATGTTACCAACTTAACCCTATATTATTCCCATGTCTAATCACATGTCTTATCTTGGTTAAGTGCTTTTATTATGTTTTACATGCTACCCATGTTACCCACTTAACTCTTTATTATTACTATGTCTAATCACATGTCTCATCTTGGTTAAGTGTTCATTAATTCATTATAACCGTAATCTTGCAAGACCTCCCACATTAGATTACCGTTTTGTGGTTGCTGGATATGTCGGGCGGTTCCGGGCAGGCTTATACCGTAATCCGAATCTAAGTTCATGTCTTTGCATTATTGCGCATCTAATTTCTGCCTTTGACCTCTCACGTTAGATTACCGTTTACGGTTGCTGGATATGCCGGGCGGTTCTGGGCATGCTTATACCGCAATCCGAATCTAACCTCGTATCTTAGGCGTTCATTTTCACTTTCTTGATTCAAGTCATTATAATATATTTCCAATTACCCATAATTTCCAGTCTAAATTATGATTATAATTTTAATCCAAATAATTCCTATAATCTCATGTGTACAAGTTATACCAAATCATGCCCAAACCAATTTCCATAGCTATCAACAATTTATTCCAAATCCCATTTTATTACATATTTCCCAAACTTTTCCCAATCATTCAAACGTTATTCGTATGTAAATCTCAACGCAATATGCTTAGGCTTGAAGTTAGCCTAATATCAAAAAGGAAAAAGGGAAAGAAGAAGGGGAGAGAATCAACCATCAAAATTGGCATAAACTTATAAATAGGAATGTGAAATGAATAACGACAAAATAGATCATATAGACATATGATAATAGCAATTGGGTATGAATCTGAAGGATAACAAATTACAAAACTTAATATGATTCCTCTTATTTATAGGCATACACATTAGATCTAATTTACGATCCTATCACAATTACTTTTTAATTTAATTATATGTGAAAGTGACATAAACTCACAGCTATAGGATTCATAGAAATTAGAATTAGGCTTTGTTGTTTGTAGATCTGATCTTGAATAACCTCTTCTTTGATTTGAAGAAGAAAAACTAAATCAATTTGAGATGGAGAAGCAACATGAAGGCGCCATGGATTAGGGTTGAATGAGATTAGGGTTAGGTTTAGGTGTTTATTTATAGATGTATTAGGTGAATTAGGACCTTTAGATTAGATTAGAGACCATCAGACACTCAGATTAAAAAGACACGTCATCAAGGAACTCTCCAGAATTCTGCAGACCTGGGCTCAGCCTGGGCGCACTTCCCAGGTGCGCCAGTGCATTTTTGTTCTGGCGCACTTCACAAGTGTGCCATTTATCCTGGTCTGTTTCCTGATTGATCTGCCAAACTTCCATCGTCCATAACTCCTTCATACGGTATCCGTTTTACGCAAACTTGAACTTTATCTCAAGCAGAATTCCGAGATGAACGTAATGGCGTAACCCGTTTCACTTAATTTTTCTTTTAAAATTTAATTATTCTTTAATTATCCCTTATGTCATGATTTAAAATTATGGGGTGTTACAACTATAGGTGACAATATATTCGATACACACAAGTTGAATGAGTGGTAGGTCATGTGTGAACGGGTTGCAAGATGTTCTTGTTGAACCCCAGCGTATCCTCTTTATAGTACATTGATCAGGACGTGGTCCCATACCTTGTCATGTTGGAAATCCAAACTCCAATACGAGTTGTACGTTTTTAGTTATAAACCAACTATGTTGGAAAGTGAGATGCAAGCTTTCTGGCTACATTCCTATTTCATTTGTGGTTTGATATACATTATTATAATATCATCAGATTTTGTTATAAAAAGTGATTTGGTTACCGTAAGGGAAAAACGCGTGTCATGTTTATTATGGTCGTTTCTTACGAGAGTTACATTCTTTTCAAAGGTTTTTCTAAAGTTAAACTTGCTGTATTGTGAATTTATCACTAAAAGTATTCCAGACTAATCCGGGTGAACTTGCTTTTCTTTAAATATGCTCGGATCAGACTGAGTATATTTCAAGGTTAGGTTTTTCTTGGAGCTTCAGGAGATGGATTGGAGCCGAGACATATTCCCGTACTTTATGATATAAGCTTATTTTCCGTTGTGTGTGTTGTATTCATATTGTATACTCTAACGTTGTATCATATATACACACACACACATACAGTTTTCCCCTTTGCATAAAGAGATTTGCTATATTATATTTTTATTCGTTTCGCTGTGAGATTCATGCCTACTCCGATTCTGTAGTTTTAGTGTTCTCTTCTCCTTCTTCTGTAATAATATTTATTTCTTTTCCTCACCCCCTAACTTCTTTCTCCTAAATATTCGTATTTCCATTCAATTTGGATTGGACATGTGTTATATTTGGTCGACTCCAAGGGTATGGATTTGCAGGCCTTTACAATTAAATAACATTCTGATCATCATGTATTTTTCCTTCGGTTCTATATTATAACCCTTCGACAAGACTTACTTTGTCTAAAAAATTACCTAATCCATTTTTTGTTCCCTATAGCAAGATTTATCATGTATAACATTACTCATAACTAATACATTTTCTCCATATATGAGTCTAAATTTATTCAGCTATTACAATTTATCTAATCAAGGATAAATTCTATTAATCAAAAGCACTTTTGACATGATATCCTTATCCTCTTATTTGATACTTAGTACTATTCATTCAAATAAAAACAAAGGAATAACCAAATTACTATAAGGCCATGAAGAATGCAAGGAAGAATATATTATAAAATGTATTACTTACATATGCTTTCATCGATTAAGTTTGTCAGTTCCAAAGCTTTAATTTTTCTTTTTTCCTTCTTATTTAGGCCACGAGCACCGTTGAAGGGCTCAGGCTTTTGTTCTAAGTTTTAAATTTAAAATAAAATGGCAAGAGCGAAATGGTTGTCTTAACTTTATAAGGATCATTTATGTCATCGACCCACTTTCTCATTTTCTTATAATTTGTTAGCCTCAACGATTTATTAATTCTTATTAATTTAGCTTCCGAAATAGGATTTCCCTAAGTGGAAATTTGGGGCAGGTTCCAAAGATCAAAGATGATATAAAGCAGATCCTCGTATAACTTTCAATGTAAAGCAGGTCTCTAAAACTGTAGCAACATTAATTTCGTGCTTTTTTGCTCCGCTATTTAAAAAAAAAAAAAAAAGATTACTGGAAAAGGAATTTTTTTTGTAGAAATGTCTGCACTTGCGGTGAAAAAGTGCATATATATACATACATACAACTATGCTTATAGTGTTTTTTAGATACTAAAAAAGAAAAAGTTGCAGAAATATTTGCACTTATTATGAAAAGTGCAGACATATCTGTAGCTATTCCCATAGTGTACTGCATACATTCCCCAGTGTATCAAAAAACTACATACTTATCTGCAATTTTTTCTATATAGTTGCTTTTTTACTGCCTATTTACTAAAAGTGAGATATTTTTAATTTATACGCAATTTATATCATTTTTTGATGATTTCTCTACAACAATGTGATGTTCAATAAGTTTGGACATTGAATTTAGAATTTTAAAGCAATTAGTAAAATCTGCATAAAAATATGCAACTTTTGGTTATAATTGCAATGATGTCTGAAAAATTACAGTTACTTCTGCATGTTTTGCTGAAACATGATTTTTTGTTTTGTTTTTAAAGCATTTATTTTACTTTTCTCACATGAGTACGAAAATGATTATAAATTGAATTAATTTGAAATATAGTAGTTTTTTACGTTGATTTTTTTTTTTTTTTTTTTTGATGATTTTCGAAAAATAGAGACCTAATTTACAATATTTTTAAATAGAGATATTTTGTGTTTTTTGAAGCCTAACATGGACTTTAGTCAAACCGTCTCTTTCCCTAATGTTGCTTGATTCATCCAAGCATAATAACCAAATAAAACATTCCATAAATATTTCCCCCTTTTTGGATTATCTGAATTTCTCACCATCATAATTAATTGCTCAATTATTCATTAATTTATTTACGAGGTTGTTACAATCGACAAGATTGGAAGGGCGTGCGGGAAAGAGACCTCCTTGTTGTGGGCACGTTCTTTTTGTGGTGAGACGAACCAGAGAATTAGCGTGCACGACCTAAGATATCTCGCCAAGAATATAAATTCGGTCATTACTATTGTTCAGTCCATCAAGACCAAGCGTTGCGGAACAAGAGTGTTGAAAGTTTAGCAGGTTGCGGAACAAGAGTGCTGAAAGTTTAGCAGATCGACTTGCTATTGCTATTTACATCTAAACTAACACACAAAATCTAGTTTTAGGAGCATGAGTTCTTAAAATTCACCATAATGAGTGGTTAGAAACTAACCGATATTCAAACTAAAGAATAGATAGCAAGCCATTTCAAAATATTTATTTCGTTTGACTATGCGATTAAAGAATCTGTTGAGGCAAGTCTCACGTTGGGGAATTTATGAGGTCCTCTAACAGAATCATTAATTACTTTCTAAAGAAAAACAAAGCAAAACAAAAAAAATCTTAATTAGTGCATATGAAATATTTATAAATAGGATTTTGTTAATTGCACAAAAAAAAATATTAATTTGAAATACCTATTTTATCCATATAATATAAAATATTATAAAGATATGTGAAATTTAGAGGGCTATACATGTAATTTAGTCAAGGCTAACATGTGATGTCAAGACATATGATAACATTTTTGGCATAAACATATTTCTTCCTATGCCATTGAGTATGTCTCAATCCCTAGTGCCTCATAAATACTTGGCCCTACGAAATTTTCCCACATTTGACGAAAAAATGAATAGCAACAAGCAGACCGCTGATCAACGCAGATGTTGTTTCGAATCATGAAAATCTGTTACCCGCCAGTGGGTACGGTCCCCACCCTCTCATGCATGTATGCACCACCCGCCAGTTGTCACACTCATTGCCTTCCTTCCGCAATTTCTTACTTTTACCAGGACCTATTTGCAAAGACTACTCCTCCCATATAAACCGCACTCCACCCTTTCTTCCCCCAAATCAT